>OZ025292.1:331783594-333069337 GCA_964019185.1 Maratus speculifer
TTCATTATTAGGCCGTGGGGCGATCGTTGAAAAGAGGCTTAGAAACAGATTTCCGTTGCAACTTTGGGGGGGCAACTTAACTTTACATTTTTATCCTATAAAATGTTCTCAAACATTGAAATTGTCAAAGTTCTGGACGTAAAAGTTGCTCATTAATAAGAAAATAAACAAAATATATAACGAATTATTTTCTCATAACATCTAACAGTCGATTGGCTCAATCTCTCCCTTCGCTTACGTATTAACCAATCGGAAGCGTCCGTTTAGGAATTCGCCGTGGATAGCGTAAAAAATTAGCGAAAATTTCACTTTTTTTGTTTAAAAACTAACTTACAGTGCTCCAAAATGAAATATTTCGACAAAATAATTTTGAAATCATATGCTATGGCATATTTGCAGTTTTAAAAGTACACCAAAGATGATTTTATCAACATTTTACTCTAGATTTCCATCTCAATTTTATTTATTATGACTTCTTTAAGTACTAATATCAATCAAAACAACCGTATGCCCCATTATGCAAACCGTACATCTGATTTTTTTTTACATATATTCTTCACAATATTGCAGAAAAAAAGTATTTTTATATGAAAAAAATATTTTATTTTATTTTATTTTTTTTTATTTTATTTTTTTTTTTACAAATCTTTAATATTTGATGGACAATTTTATTTAAAATATGCCAGTGATGGATACCCTTAAAAAATCTCTTAAAAATATTTTTTTAATTAATAATTATATTTCAGTTTTTTTCAACATATTAATCTATTCATTCTCATAGTCTCATTACCAATATTAATCAAAATTTAATTTAAATAATAGAAATATATTGAAACAATTAAGATTCCAATAATGGATGCCCCCTCCCCCCCCCACACACACACAAAAAGTAATAAATAAAATTGTTTTATAACTGTATTTAGTAACAGAATTTAATGAAAGCTTACTAAGGAAACAAAACAGTTATTTTCAAATAAATTTAGCAATTAATTAGTTAGACATTTGTGTGAATTATTTATTGTTCAACTTAATTATTGTGATTATCACATTATGAATATTTCAATTATTTTAGATGTTTTAACTTACTAAATGTCAGGAAAACTATAGAAATTAAATTGAGAGAGAGTTGAAGGAGGGATAATAATAATAAAAAAAAATAGCAATAGTTAGTTTTGCATAGATTCATATATTTCCCACAATTTTTATATTTGATCTCCTCAAAACTATTTGGTATATTAATACCAAATAGTATAAAAGTAATATAAAAGAAATGATACTGTGGTATAATAAATACATAAGGTTGAAATTAAAAAAATATATATTTAGCTTTTCGTATACTCATGCAGCATGAAAACTATAAATTTTATTCAACTTGACATCCATTTTTAAAAACTTTCAACACATTTTCTTATTACTTACCAAGATTTTAAAGTTTCTCAAAACCTTTTCATTATAAAATTTTTAATTTAACAGATTTTATAGTAAATTACTTCATTCAAAAATAAAGCACCATCTGTATAATTGTAAACAAACATTAGTTTAAAAAAAATCTTATATACTGTGTACAACAAAAGCATAATTTAAGGCATGTTACATGAAGTGAATGATTTTTTTTTTTTTTTTTTTCAGTTGCAAAGTATTTATTAGAAATTTAATTCTATCTTAAATATAATATTTCTCGGGCCATTTTTGCTTTCTGCTTAATATGGCATTAAGATAACATTAAAATCATAAAAAAGATTATTGTCAAGGAATTATTTGATCAGATTTATAATACAGACATTATAATACAGATTTATAATACAGACTTCTCAAAGCACGCTTGGATTGAGAATGCAATTCATTTTCACTATCTTTAACAGATACTGGCTTGTTTACAGATTTTTTCTGAAACCTCTTTTCAGCTGCCGAAATTCTTGTGATATCTGTAAATTTGCAATAACATTTTTTTATGGTATCCAAAAGTATCCAGTGGCAAATTTGATGTTTCATCAAGTGGAATTTGATTCAAAAAATCTGTTAGACTACCTTCAAAACCTCCAAGTGCTTTCCACTTATCTTTACAATCGGCTATTTTCTGCCAACTTTTCTGAGAAAAGGAAATTATCCTATCATTTTCTTCACCTCCAAAATGTATACAACATGTTTTCGGTTTCGACATGATGACACGATAACGTTTTTATAAATATAAGTAAAGTATTAACTAAAAGTTAAGAATATCAATAAATTGTATAAAGATTTAAAGAGAAACGTATTGACAGTCGTTTTCGCTTTTCGGCTAATCGACGACAGTTTGTTTACGTTTTTCATCGGAGAAACATTTGTGAGATCGCTTTTTATTGGCTGTTGGGGTAAAAACGCGCCAATCGCAGATCGTTTTACAAAACCTATCAGAAAAAGAGTTCCCTGTTTTTATTGTAATTATTAATTAATAGACAACTTTCGGATCCAGAACTTTTGTGATTTCGAAAGTTTTAACGATTGTTATAATATTCATGCAGGAATTAAGTTGGCCCCCCAGTGTGGCAATGAAGTTCAACGATAATGCTCATCGCCCCACGGCCTATATTTGCACTCAAGAATTACTCACTTTTTAGTTAAAAACACCTTAAAATAACAGAATAAATGTTCAAAATGTCATTAGCATGGATGTCCCCAGCAACTGTGCTAGAGGTCTGCACGGGCCGAAATTTCCAGGCCCGGGCCCGGCCCGAAAGTTAAAATTGCGGCCCGGACCCGGCCCGGCCCGAACGAAAGAAATATTGGCCCGACCCGGCCCGGCCCGAAAGTTAAAATTGCGGCCCGAGCCCGGCCCGGCCCGAACGAAAAAAATAATGGCCCGACCCGGCCCGGCCCGAAAGTTAAAATTTCGGCCCGAGCTCAGCCCGGTCCGGAAAAAAGTTTAAAATTCGGCCCGAACCCGGCCCGGCTCGAGTGAATTTCTACAAAACATTGATCTTTAATCTTATGGAAGAGTTCTGACCAAAAAAAAATTATATTAGTCTTTTTTTTTCCATGTTTATAATCTCCATTTATGCAGAAGTGCCGTAGGCTGTGATATTTATGCTTTTAAATGAATCTTTGTTTGTTGTATGTAAATGTTTCAGATTATTAATCCATATTCCCTGTAATGGAGACAAAAAATCGAAAAAGCGGTATATGATAAAATTTCCAAAGACGAAATCGCTTTGGAACGAAAAAAGATGCATTCCCTTCTTAACAGATGTAAATGTTTAATGTATTTTTTTCTCCCGTATTGTTGTATTCATTTTGCATGGATGAACATTTTAAAAGAAACTTTCAGTTTTCAGTTTAAAAAAAAAATTCCGTCATAATCATGTTTTTTTTTTTTTTTTTTTTTTTTGTGTGTGTGTTTAATTCTATTTTAAAACACCTAGTAATCTACGATTCTTTAAAAGGAATAAATTCTAATGTTTAATTGTAGAATAATGACGGCTTAAAAGTATATGCTTTTTTTGCAGAAATTTTTGGACAAAGCGAAATATTACTGATATATAAAAAGTCGAGAAAATGATTTTCATATAGGAAAATTCAATGGGAACTGATTATTTTGGTCCATGAAAACTAGGAAGAATGGAATCAGTCTCGGCATCGTACGGAAAAAAAGTTAGGCCCGGCCCGATACTCCAGCAAAAAAATTAAGGCCCGAGCCCAGCTCGGCCCGAAAAGATTAGTGACTAGGCCCGGCCCGGCCCGGCCCGAAAGGATTAGTGACTAGGCCCGGCCCGGTCCGGCCCGAGTCTTCAGAAGTAAGGCCCGAGCCCGGCCCGGCCCGAATGCCATTATTGGAAATCGGCCCGAGCCCGGCCCGCGGGCCGGGCCGGGCTCGGGCTTCGGGCCGAGGCCCGGCCCGTGCAGACCTCTAAACTGTGCCTTATATATACTAGCTTTTTCAAGAGTTAATATCATGTTTATAAAATAAAACAAATGTTATTCTTTCTTAAAATTAATCAAGGAAAGGATTTATCCAATAAATTTCTTTTTAAAAATAAAATTATAGTACATAAAAAAAGAATTAAAGTTTGTCCTCCATATTCGATTTTCAAAACAAGGTCATACTAAAACAGCTGGTTATTAATCAAAATTTCATTTTCACATATGACAATAGTTTGAAAATATAAAGTTTCTCCATGGCAACAAGTAGTCATTTTAAACCAGCCAGAAAATAGAAGCATGTATTGTATTTTAAGAATAGAAGTTGAATATTAGGGGGTTACATCAATTGCATGTCATTAGAATGGATAATAATTTTCATGTTTATTTTATAGTTAAAATTTTTATTTTATTTATTTGCATAGAACTTTTGTGTTTTAAAAAGCCCCAGAAAGGAATATTGCATTGTGATTATATTATGGCTCATAATCTTATTTAAATTAAAATTTGTCATTAGCATGGGCCGCTATCAGTGTCATTAGCATGGTTTTTCTGTCCATGCTAAAGACTCCTATGTACATAAATGTAACCAGTGCTTATATTGTATCCTTTATAAAGTTTAATTTTACATATAAATTTAGGTATTACATTTATTATCCCTAAAATATGCATTAAATCTGTAGGAAAATCACTAAGACAGCTTCTTACATTGTTAGTATCAGAATGTTGCTCATGTAACAAAGTTTGCTCTTTGGTAATGTTTTTTATTCTCCTTATATGTATATATGTAAAAATGGAAACCATTTGCTGAAAAAGAAGGCTAATAAATATAGAAAAAAAAATATTTAAACAGGAAGAAAATAAAAATTTCATAATATATTTATTCCATACAATTCGTTTTGTCATTAGCATGGCTCAAAAAATACTAATTATTTTTTTAAGTTAATTTTTAAATATTTAGCTCTGCTGACTACATGGAAAGTATACCTAATACTATATTAACAACACCTATTTTTTTTCAGAAATTTTGCTAACAGTAATTTTTTAAAGATTTCATTTTTGAAATCGTCCCCTATTTTGAGAATCACCCATATAAATCATAAATAAATAACAAAATAGATAGAATTAAATCACTATTTTAATGGTAGTTTTTGCTTTTATTTAATAATTCCTGATCCCATTGAGATCCCACTCTACAAATTTCTGAACTTTAAGCTTATAATATTACAACAAACATACAATTTTTTCAAAAATTTTGAAAATAACTATCTAAAAAATTTTCAAATTTCAAATTAAATTTTTTTTAATTTTATTTATTTTAACTATACATAGTTAACTTGCATATGAAATTAAACCTTATGAACTCCTCTTTGAAATAATTGGTCATAAAATTTTTTATGTTTGATAAAACTTGAGAAATTTAAAATTAAAAACATACAAGCAAGCCAAAAAATGATGATTTTTTAAACTTTAAATAATTAACTATATGAAATTTTGATGCCAAAAAAAAATTATGAATATATATTCTTATTTATATCATCAGGCAGAACGATTCCTCAGAATTTCATCGAAATCTGAAAGGGTCAGGTTGAGTCACTGGTTGATTTGGCATGGAATGACCCATAGGAAGCATTTATAAGTGAAGAAAATATTTGTACATTAAAAATAAATTAATTCAAATTTAACATGAATTAGCTTAAACTAACTTTTTAAATGTAAAAACTGGCTTTTTTTAAGTGGTTAAATTAAAAAAATGCCAACCATCTTTTTTGGTCAGGTTAAAATTTGGTAACCCAGAAGTGAGCATCTGATTCTAACATTACGTTTTAAAAATTATCTTATTGAATTTTTAGTTTCTTTTGTCAGGGTAATTTATTGATAAAATCCCCATAATGGTAACTTTAAATTCTTAGATATTACAAATGATAAAGATTTCTTTTTTTTTCTTTTCCAGTTCCATATAAATAATGTATTCTTCCTGAATGACATTTTTTAAAAGGTACATTTATAGCCTATTTTATTTCCTCAAGATAAATAAAAATTTAAGTGCATTCAAATTACCCAGTGGCTGGGAAAATTAGGTATAATGTGTATATTAATGAAGAAATATATGTATTTTACTAAGGCTGCCAATTACTACATATTCAGTGTAGAGACCACACATTGGTCTGTTTCGTAAGTGGGAAATTACATCATTCTACTTGTCACTGGTGCATGAATTTTTATACAGCTTTAAAAACTATAGGTTATTGAAAATATACCAAAAACTTTTTATTTGTAGCCATTTTTTCCAACTTTCCCAACTGCCAAAATTGTAAATATGGCAATGCAAACTAAACTTTTCTCAGTTGTATTTTTGCCTGTAGCTTTATGCTTATTTTTAAATATTAAGAAAATATGATTACGTAAATGCATTTGTGTTGAAATATTTTTGCACTCATATAGATTTTGTCATAATAACTTTTAAATTTCTACTCCTACTACGTTTCATTTTGCATTCTGATTAAATAGATTCTTTGCTTGCAAGGCTTTCGGAAAATTCCCCATTTCTTGCTCTGCTTGTACTATGTACTGTAAATTACATACTGAGAATTACATTTTTTTTTTTTTTTTTTTTTTTCCCAAGTTGATTTTTATTGAGAGATACTCTTGTCTTGTCATATTCCTAGTATTTTTTTTTTTTTTTTTTTTTTTTTTTTTTAATTTTTCAACATTTATAAATTTTCTATCATAAATTGTATTATGATCAACAGTGAATAATGTGCAGAGCTTTATATACTGTGTGAAATATTTTTAAAATATCCCATTGATATTTTGGCGAACAATTTTTATCTTGTCTAATGTTAGATAAAAATGCACACTCTATTCAGTTTACAAGATTATTTTAAATTTGAAAAAAAAATGTTCAAAATACAGATATGCAATATTGTAAAAGGCTTTTGTATATATCTGTTGTAAAATTTTTCTTTGTAGTTATCTGATATTTTTTTATTGATGATGTTTGAAACTTTAATTTATGGTTGCGGAGTCGGTGGGGGGAAAGGCCGACTCAGACTCCTGAAATTTTAACGATTCTAACTCCTGGATGGCTAAAATACTTATGTTGCTGTTAGTTAAAATTATACGGGAACGCAAGAAAAATAAAACAAAAATTTCACTATTTCAACATTAACTCAGTTCTTAAAGCTTTCAAAGAAAAAAGGACGAAAAAATTCCTTTTTACTAATTTTTCAATTTTATGTCCCACAAACACAAAAAATCGAACTATTGAAATCTAAAGAAGAAAACAAAACAGAAATTTTACTATTTAGGATCCGTTGACTTGAAAAATGGAAATTTTTACAATTTTGATGTTAGTTGATGCTCTCCCGTGCAGAAAAATTTTGATAGAAAGAAAAAAAAAAATAAACAAATGAAAATTTGACTAGTTCGTAAATATTTTACATTTTACTGGAATTTTTAATTATAAAATAAACAGTTTTTATCTGCAATGTATGCCAGGTAATTTATTGGGAATCTTTAACTTGGGTAGCCCGATATAATCCCCCCCCCCCCAAAAAAAAAAAAAAAAAAAATTCATTTTATGGATTTAAAATTACATATTTAATTGACTTAATTTTAATTTGAACTATCTAACAAAAAAGTCTGAATCAAAGTTGACTTGTTTCTTCGTGACTCCAACTCTTTTGCTCAAAAATGAGCCTGACTATGATTTCACAGCCCTGCATTCCCTGCACACATTCCCTTCACAGCCCCTGCAAAAAAGTAATTATTACAAAAAAATTAAGTAAAATAAAATTATAAAAATATATTAAAATAAAGTAGATAATTAAGATTTAATACTAAATATAAATAATGATGAGGAAAAATCAATCTTTTTTTAATATATAATATATAAAGAAAAATATTTGCCTTTGTTAATAAACAAAAAAAGCTTGATCAATTTTAAAATATTCATTTTATACAACAAAAATTATCCTGCCCCTCGAATTATAAACACTACCAAACGACCATTGAAAGTTATATTTCACTGCAACTACGATGTGATTATTTTGAACATTTAATTAAGTATCGATCATTGTATGTCTAATAAATATATTATTTAACACTGCAGAATTTAAATTGAAAGTCATTAATAAAAAAGGAGGAAGTTGAAAATGATTTAACAATAGATATTGTTATATAATTATTTGTATTGCCTTAGCCGCTGACTTCAGCACCATTTCATTGTTTACATTTGAAAAAAATTCGTGGATTCAAAGGAGTCTATTATATTATCATTGTTTAGATTTTTCTACTTTGAATGTGTATTTAATTTTAGTGATCACACTTGACGCCTTAAAATTACTTATTTTCAGAGTTTGAACTGCACATTAGTATGCACAGACATTAGCGCTACTCTACAAGTAGTTTTAGGTATATGTTAAAGAATATGAAACATGTTTTAGAATTTTATTAATGGAAATTTATTAGATTTAAAAAAAGTAGTTACACTGATAAGCCATTTTGAGATCATTCCCATTATATCTCGTCTTCTGTCTTATGTTTTCTTACATATGTGCAAAGTATGTCTTGAAAAAAAAAAAAACAAGTTATTTTAATCTATTGGTTTGATTTTGGGATTAAACCATGTAACAGTGATGAAGTTGTAAAAAAAAAAAAAAAAAATCAGAGAGAGAGAGGGTATGAATTGTAGTGACAAGGTATATGCTAGAGAATATGTTTTATAACTTTTATGTCTGTGACTTTTTTTGAGAAACAGAGAGTATAGCACAGCATTTACTGTTGCACAGTGTATAAGATTTTGCGAATTTAGTGTGTCAAAATTCAATTTATGAAAATTATTGATATTAAATTAAAAAAGTTGATCGTACTAGAAATAAAATGATTTTGTATTATGAGAAAATGTATCTTTAATCAGTGTGATTTATGTCATTGTTATTCTATCATAATAATAATAATCATAATATAAAGATGTTTTGTCATTTTCATATCTTTGAATTCGTATAATATTATTGTATTTAATGCAGATTTTTTAAAATGTAATACATATTTATTTTTAACAAGGAGAGTTTTTCTTGTATTAAAAAAATAGTATTCAATTTATTACTGTACATAATTACCAATGTTATCATAAAGTTAATCATTGGTCATTTTTTGTTGTTTGCTAGTATTCTTCTATTATTTATTTTTATATTTGGTGACTGTATAAATGTCAAAACTTCAGGGAGAATTTCAGCTTTTTATATAATTTTATTGAGGTTTTAATGCTTAAAGTTTTAGCAATGCTTCAAGGCAGATATATTTATCTTGTATTACATATGTCATGTAAAATTGTTCAATAAGAACTTGATAGCATCTATTAGACTAGAGACCACAACAGCATTCTTAAAAAGTCTTCTTGTTTTGTTTCCCATTAATATTTACCTCATCTTTGTTTGGGGTTTCTTATAATATAATTATCTTTGGTGTCTAAATCTTTCAATTATATATTTTTCTTTCTATGATATTTCATTTGGCACTGTTATTTCTTTACATCAAATCTATAATTGATATGTAGAGGTATTCCATAAATCATAGTTGCACATGTATTGTCTCTAAGCCCCCCCCCCCCTAAAAAAAAATGTGATCATTACTTGTATATCATCGAATCATTTTCAAATTACATCACATTGAATTTTCTGTAACAGATGTTGCATTTTTAAGTTGCCTTATTTGAGAGTAGAATGCTGCACATAGTGCTATCTATCACTGTTTCTTCAAATTTGTGATATTTGTCATATGTCTGAACATTGAATTCTACTATACTTGATGTAAGAGTTGTAATGATTTAATTTCTAGTAATTTGAAATTCTTCTCTTACTGACTGATCAATTTTCATGATGAACTGAAATTTGAAGGATATAGTGTAAGAAGTAAATCAGGGTTGTGGATTTAGCCATTATAAAAATTTGATTTTCTTCATTTACAGTCCTTTTTTAAATGATGAGTATTGGGCTTTTTGAATGATTTTTAAATATCATCGCTCTTTTAGGGCTTTGAGATATATCCTTTAACAAACTCACAGCACCCTTTTATGCAGGCTGTTTCAGTTTTAAACACGTAGTATGTGCTAATTGATGTTCTAGAAATAGCGAATGAGCCCTTTTTTTTTTCTATAATTTCAGTCCACTTAAACAAAAAATTTTCTTTGGTCATCCAATTTTTTCAGGTAGTCATTATCACTTCTGTCGCAATATTTATTGTAAATGTTCGAATATGGCTATATCTTATTTTATTCAATAAATGTTTTTTAAGCGACAGCATTTTCTCCATCATTAAATACTGTCATTTAAAATAATGGATCAAGCTGTTTAATCTGGTCTAACATAACAGATGAGCAATGTTGAAGATTATATTTGTATAAATACAGTAGCAGTAGACTCTCTCAAATCTGCACAGCTTGAGACGAGAGGTTGTGTGAATTTTAGAATTTTATAGATTTCTGGTCATTGTTTTCTTTATATTTTTTAATTAGGAATTTATTTCAATGTAATTAATAATGCAGTCAAAACTGTAATGAAAGCTTACAATATAATAAACTATTTAAAAAATTAATAAACTGAAATAATAAAAATTTAGATGGATTCAGTAATATTAACAAATATTACAAATAAAAAAATATATATATATATATAGAATTGATATAAAACTAAAAAAGTCAAATTTCGTCCCTGTCTTTTAACTGAATATTTCATTGTTTGCATCTGTAAATTAAGTATGGATTCTAGAGAGTTGTGGATTTTGGGGTTGCGGATTTGTGAGAGTCTACTGTATGACAATCTCTTTTATTAAAAAAATGTTATTTAAGTGATGACAGTTTCTCCATTTTCAATTACTGTCATTTACTAATGAATGCATCAGGCTGCTTAATCTGGTCTAACATAACAGATGAGCAGTGTTGAAGATTATATTTGTATAATACATAGTCTATCAGAATATAGTCACCTCTCACTTATACATGTTTGAAGAATTTGATTCAAAATCGAGCATAACTGAGAGGATGCTTGTAATTCTTTATACATTTTATAAGAAAAATGGGGTGTAATATTATTCTCATATATTAAAAAGAAGAACATTTTACATTGAAGAAAATATACTTGCATAGAAAAGAAGCGCTAATAAGTCCACTTTTAATAAAACATGAATGCTAGTTTATTCTTGCTTACTCAGCATTTTTTTACGACGAGCTAATGCATTTCTAATAAATTAAAGTGTGTCATTGTATTTGATTCCACACTAGAACTTTTAAAGTTAACCTATCTTAAAGTCTCCAGAACTCCTAAAGCAATAGCATAAGATGGAACAGTTACAGTATCAGTTTCGTCATCTTCTGCTTCTTTTTCCACTGTCACGTTATCAGAAACAGATTCAATATCTCTCATGTCCATTGATGTTAAGTTTTCATCAACACTGACGAAAACTTAAGAAAAATAAACTTGACTTATGCTGCTCCATTCTTTCTTGTCTATGATTGATTTTAAAATCATTGTGGTTGCTTTTATTTTTCTGTAAAGGAATAACTTTAGCATCATTTTAATGAACAAAATTCAGTTTCCTTAAACAGTACTGATGATTGTATAACTAGGAGAGAGAGAATTCAAAGTAATTCTCATTTCTCTGAACAAATAAATTATTGATCTAAAATAACAAATTGTCTGTTATGAATTCTTGATCATTGCTTATGCTGATTGAATATTGTTATTATTTTTGCATATAACTGAGAGAGACAATTAAAAGTAGTGCTTATAAGCAGCACCAAAACTAGAGGGGGCACGTGCCCCGGGCACCACCAGAACAGAAGGTGAAGGAGGCGCCAAGTTAAGATTTTGTTTGGTGTGTTTGATACAAAGAATGCATATATGTGGAAGGTGAGGGGGCTGCCAAAATCCATGTTTGCCCCAGGCACGAAAAAGGCTAGTTTTGGCGCTGCTTATAAGTGAGAGATCTATTACACTATTTTCCTATTCCTCGTGGCAGAACTTTACGAAATTTATATATAATTGAAAGACGCGTATAAGTAAGAGGTGACTGTAGAAGTCACAGGAAATGGTTCATGTCCAGTAACATAATTTTATTCTAGCAATTTTTTTTTAACTCAAATACCATATGTTGAAAGCTTATTAGCTGTTTGGTGACCCTAATATAATTTTATTTAAAATTCCTTATAATTTTAGAAGAATCTCTAATTGAATACATATTACTTTTCATGTAAGTTGCATCATTGTCAGTCAGTTACCGTGTTTTTAACTTTTTTTTTTTTTTTTTTTTTTTTTTTTAATTAATCAAAAATTAATTTGAAAATTCAACTTTGGCATTGGATTCAGCTTTTAAAAAAGGCAATAAATCAGATAAAAAATAATTTGAAAAAGGTATATTTTGTGTGATAGGTTACAAAATACTCATTGAATCTTGCATTTGAATTTGCAAATTGAATTGCCTTATGAAAGTCAGTCAGTTACCCATGGAATTGTCTTTTAATAATAATGTCTGCATGTGTCATGGTTTTATGTTTAAAAATTATACCGAAAAGGGGAAAGTTTACTGAGGAATTTTAATCCTCTTCTAAAATCTCTTACATAGGATTTTGTGATCTGAGAGTCTGGATAGATGGCATCTGTTGTGCTAGAAAGTGATGATTGGGAATAAATATGGGTCATTCTCTAAAATAGCACATTTCATTGATTAAATAGCAATTTTATTAAATATGAAAAAAAAGTAATTTATATTTCAAGTTTAATTTTGAAGTGAAATTCATAATTTTGTGGCAATTTATAGTTTCTAAAAATACATAGAATTTTGAAACTCTTGTCTCTGGAATGCATCCTTTGTTATAGTTTTCACAAAGAAAAATGATGATAAAAGTATATATATATATATATATATATATATATTTTTTTTTTTTTTTTTTCAAAAATTAGAACCTTGGAGATTTGTATATCGGCAGATATAAGTGCTACAACTTTCTGACACAGCCTCTGTCTTATTAAGTCAGAAGCGAGTTGTTACTTTACTAAATATTTTTCTATGATTGCGGGAAAATTGCGTCACTTTCATTCCACCAACATTTTGATTAGAAGTCAAATCTTCAATGGAGGAAATTCCTTTGGCAAATTTCGTAATCATACGTTTTCATTCAAAAAGCTGTAACATTTTATTTTAATTACATTAAAGTAATTTTAACCTACATTTTAATATATAGTATTTATAAATTTTAAATATAGTATACCAGGCAAAATTTTGGGCGTATTTAATCAACCTTCACAAAATCCCATTCCATATAAACGTAATTCATCGATTTTTTTTATTAAAAGGTATTTAAACAAAATAAGCTCACCAGAAAGGAAAACTGTGTAAAAAAAAAAAAAAAGTTGGAAATTGCACGTAAAGCGTAGCAAATGAGGTGCGTTCGTATGATAACAAAGTTTTAAAATATCACTCTCATATATCAATGTCATAACATTGTAACTAGTTAATTACAATTAAAATGCGCACCAAATAATGTTCTCCCTATACCATTATGTAATGGATTACTTTTGTGTGGCCTTGTAAATCAATAACAAATGTTCTTTGCACCACAGATTGTGCAAAATGTATATATAATATGTACTTTATAGATACATATGCATTTTATTTTGTTCGAATGAGTGTAAACACCATTAAAATGTATTTGAAACATTTTCCCCCATTGACCGTAATGTAACGGAATACTTTTGTTTGCCCCTGTAATTGAGCTACGCATCCGATTTTGATAAAATTTGAAATAACTCGACAAAATTAGGTAATAATTATGTATTTTAAATTTGAAAAGATTAGAATGAATTTGAAACTTTTTTCCCCCATTGACCGTAATGTAACGGAATACTTTTGATTGTCCCTGTAATTGATCTATGCATCCGATTTTCATATGACTTGAAATGACTCGACAGAATCATGTAGTAATTATGTATTTTAAATTTCAAACGATTCGGTTGGGTAGTTTTTGCGGTGTTATATGCGGACAGACAGACTGAACGATAACAATAGGTGTTCTACGTATTTGCATAATTACGAACGCACCTAAAAAATATTTAAAGAAGTTATTAATAAACATTTTATTCAAATTTCATAAACTGTATTTCATCTTTCATGACAAAATATTATTTTTCACAAAATGGGCAGGAAAAAAAACTATTCTACCATTGGTGTCCCTATTTTTTTTTATAGTGTCCCCTTTTTATAAAAAAAAATTAATTACATTAATATTTACAATACACAAGTCTTTTCTAAAATGTAGAAGGAAATTATACTATTATTATTTTTGTTATTACTCAACCAAAACCGAAGATCACATGGAATGTAGATGCAACAAATTGGATTACCACTTGGATAGTGCATTAATAAGTTGCCAGTGCAGTATTCATTATTATTATTCAGAAACTGATAAAAATACTTTTAAAATAACGTCTCGTTTCGTAAATGAGCTCTTATTAAAACCAACAAAGGAATAATAGCAATTAGGATTTAAATTCCAGCGTAGTACTTGAAAAATTATTTAACATAGTGATTATTTTCTGTTCTAAGGAAGCAGGGTGAAGTAAATCTTTGGTTCTATTTATCTTATTTTCTCAAGTCTTATTTCACAGTATTTTTCGTATGCAGATACAATTATTAGTCCATTTGAAACGAAGACACTTTAGTTCGTGCTTTTCTTTTAAAAGTTTCTTATAATTTAACGGCACATATAAAAACATAATATGTAATTAAAATGAATTTTTCTTTTTTTCTTTTTTTTTTTTTTTTTTTTTTTTTTTCAGAAAAAGATAATGAAATAAAGTACGACCCTCCTCCTCAAAATACAGCAGATTAAAAAAATGAAATGTACTTCAAACTATATCTCTGGGTGCTTTCAGGCGGTCTTGTAAAATAGCTTTTTTTATAATAGTGGTGTTATACGTTAAATAATTACTTGCCTCAACATCATATTAAAACTTAGTCATGATTTTTCACAAAAGCTCAAATCAAAGTCTTAAAAACATTTCAAAAGCATGCGAAAATGTTCAAAAATAAAAATAATAATAATAATAATAATAACTTCTGGAACTTACATGAATTTAGGAAGGGGGGGGGGCTGATTCTGCTCGCTCATGTTCACCCAACCAAAGGAAACAATTAAGACGGTTCTCAAATTCCCTCTTCAGTAACGCGAAGCTTTTTGACCTATTTTTAAACATAAAGGCTCAAAATTGGCAGCCTGACTAATAAAGCAATTTGGAATCGAATGATGTTTTCCAATTTTTTAATAAATAATTTGGTTAGTGAATTATAATCGATTGTTGTCACTTTACATAACATCCCCAAAGAAAAAAAAATCGCGTAAACAAAGTGTTTTCGCGAATTTGATTGAGAAATGCGTCAGAAAACATCTACTTTAAATTTGAAAACAAACAGCCTTATGCAGCACTGTAAAATCAAAATAAATGGTAAACTACACTTTACAAAAAAAAAAAAAAAAAAAAAAAAAAAAAAAAAGGAAAATTCCCTTTTGCATTACATTACTAATTTTTACTTTTTCTGTTTTTCTCTCAATGTATTTAAATTACGGACAAATTTTATGTCTTTTGAGGCGATATTTTCATTTATTTTGCTATGTTTATCAAGCAGATACATCTGAAATTTTAATATCGGTAGTCTATAAGTCATAAAGCCCTTCCCCCGTCCCAACTCCATTCAAAAAAAGAAAAGTATGTATATCTGTTTTTTCTTCTGAAATTTTCTTTAATAAATCAAAGATTTAAAAATATTAATTTAGAACTGTTGTAGAAAAATATTTGTATACGTATGCCATTTATTATTATTATTATTTTAACTACTCTCATCTATTTATTGCACTTTTATTGAATTGGTAGTGAGTATTTATTATTATTTGACAGTGTTTATTGGTATCCATGCAATTTTTTTAAAATCAATGCATGAAATTAAGAAATTTTATTTAATCACACGGTAAAATTCCATATAAATCTTATTTATTTATTTAATTTAAATTTTTTTCTTAATAGTCATATTTTGTTGCGAAAGTCGACTTGAAAACATTATAATTGCTATTACTGAAAATTGCATAATTTCAAACAGTTTTAGTGCTGTTTACTTCTTTATCCTTGACGATGTTATTTCCACCTACAACTATATCACGTGATTCGCATACCTACGATGAGAGTCATATACTTGTCCGGAAAACTCGCTCTTCGACTTAGTGAAAAATGTCTTTTTTTTTTTTTTTTTTTTTTTTTTTTTTTTTTTTCCCCACTCATTCATTTTATAGTAACAGCCGTAAAATATGTTCGGAAAGGCTATAAATAATATGCGAGAAACATTCTTAAAATTTATATTTTGCATTTTTACATTGCTATAAATAAATAAATATTATTGTAAACGACTGTATATAGAATAAAACTTATTTTATTTCACTAGATTTTTTTCGTTGTTATGCAGTTAAACTCATGCTGTATTGCATCTCGTTGTATTGCTCATTCTTATATATTGCTTTTTCATCCATATACAGTCGGCTCTCGTTAATGCACTTTACAAAAACAGCCGTAAAATATGTGCGGAAAGGCTATAAATAATATACGAGAAACATTCTTAAAATTTATATTTTGTGTTTTTACATTTCTATAAATAAATAAATATTACTGTAATCGACGGTATGTAAAATAAAACTAATTTTATTTCACTAGATTTTTTTTCCGTTGATATACAGTAAACTCGCGTTATATTGTATCTCGTTATATCGCTCATTCTTATGTATTGCTTTTTAATTCATATACAGTCGGCTCTCGTTAACACGTTCGCTGCCGCTTATATGAAGATGAGGATGATAGTTAATGCCGCACTGTAGAAGTGGGTTTTTCCCAGAAGCCGATTTACTTTTTAACACAAAGAATCGGTGAAAGATTTTCCCGCGCCAGCGCGTGACTGGCTATTGAACATCACGCGCTGGCGCATGTCCGAGTGGCTACTTAACGTTGGTGCCATATCACGCGCTATCGCGTGAGCGACAGCGAACGTGTTAATCTACTTTACAGTAACAGCCGTAAAATATGTACAGAAAAGTCATAAATAATATACGAGAAACATTCTTAAAATTTATATTTTGTGTATTTACATTTCTATAAATAAATAAATATTATTGTAATCGACGGTATGTAAAATAAAACTTATTTTGTATAATGTGAACTTTAAAGTGTAAAAACTTATTTTATTTTATATCTAGATTTTTTTCGTTGTTATACAGTAAACTCACGCTATATTGTATATCATTATATCGCTCATTCATATATATTGTTTTTTCATTCATATATATTGCATTTTTCATTCTATCTGAAATAAGTTTTACCATAAAAACATTTTTGAAGTAACTTCATATTTGTGTCGATTACAGTAAAAATAATTTTCCATTATATAGTTTTTTTTTTTTTTTTTTTTTGTAACTATTTGGAGAAAATAGTTGTTGTTCTAGGTAGAGAATCGGGAAATCTAAAGTATATCTGAATCTTTTTATTGGTTGAAATCCGCAACTTATTTAATTTTATTCGTTTTCTGATTGGTCCAAGTTTAATGTCGAAAACTGAATACTTCTGTTGCCACGGTGATAAAAAGAGTAATAAAAACTGAAGAAAAAATAATAACAATTTAAAAACAAATTATGATAGAGATTTTAAACAAATTTCATTAAAAAGTACATTTTTTTTTCTCTACGTAATGGTGTAAAAATTTTAAATGTGCGATGTTAATGGGTTAAAAATTTTGCAGTTCCGAAAAATGTAAAACTGAAATTTCATTTAAAATTTGTTTGTGATGGGTCCAGTGTTCTCGCTGTCGCTCGCCAATGCGCCAAATTGCGACTAAATTCTTCATTTGGCGAGTAAACAAGCGATTAGATTCGCCAAATTGCTAGTGCTCAATTTTTGCTTTTTCTTTTTCGCTTTTCGTACATATGCATATATATTTAATGTATACATTTTTTTTAATGTTTATAGCTGATTAGTTGAAATTAGATTAATAACAATCGCTGTCACAGTTATAAAAACTTGGGTTATTTTAGAACATATTGAAAAAAAGGGAATACATTAAAGAATTAAATGTTTTTTTTTTTTTTTTGTGCGCAACATGGCGAATCTATTTTGCTAATACTTTTCTCATTTGGCGAATGTTTTTCATTTTTAATTAGCCAAATTACTAACGTTGGTCAAATGTCAGCGAGAACACTGGATGGGTCCAAGAATATTAATGTTTAATCCATGTCGTACCTAATAGGAGATGTTCAGAAGTTAGTCTGATTAACTCCATCAAATAAAAATGCACATTTTAAACAATTAAAACTGTTTATCTTTAATCTTTTTTTTTTTTTTTTTTTTATCATTGGTCTAGGAATATTAATGTTTAAGGCCCTACATCAGTAACGCTCCGAGATAGAACGGCTAATGTTATTTCAATGGAAGAAATTTATCGCTTTCATTCCTTTGCATTTTGCTCAAATTTAATAATTTTTGTTGTTTTGAAAACCTGTAGGTTTAAACTATGCACGTCATTCTGAAATTTTATTTGTTTTTTTAATTTTAAGGCGATACAAGTGCGTTATTTTATAGTCTTTAAAATTCACTTTTAATGTCTTATTACGAAAAATCTGTTTGACATTTTAAAATTTGGTAAAACAGCATGCAGAGTTTAATTATTTAGCTTTCAGAAAATGTTTTTTATTTTGATTTTTACAAAAATTTAATCTATGCTATTTGTATAAAAAGTTGAAATACTTTGATTTAAAATAGTAGAAAATGGTGTTTAACTCCGCCTTTAAAAGGGAGACGCCTTAAAAGTAATTAGGGTGAAAGACGATATGGGTTTACCTCCAGGGAGTCTTACAGGGACGAAGGTGTAAAATCTTGCCTGTGGCTATTAGTAAAATGTTGTTTGCTGGTTTAGGATAAAAAATAAAAACATCCTTTCCTGAATGCATGATAGTTCGATCAGAAATGAATTTCAGAAATGATGTAAATACATGTTGATTTCAAAAAGTTTGTTTAACTAGGCATTCAATCTCAAATGTACTTTAAAAGCATTATTGATTTCGAATAAAAACACATTTAACATCTTTATTATTTTTCTTCCATATATTTAAAGTTTAATTTCTAAAAAAGATTCTTTAATTGCGGACAACATCAAAATGAAATATTCGTTAATTTATAAAAAATAATAGAATTAACTTTTTGTCATCTGCAGACGACAAAGGGAAAAGAAGAAAGGGCAGAAAGAAAATAACAATGGTTCTGACATTAAAAATGAATAGATATATTCGCGAATAAATACATTTGTATTAAATTTTTCTTATCATTCTTTTAGACAATTCTTAATGAATTAGTTTAAATGTTCCTTTTCATAAATATTTCATAAATATTTCTATTTTAATCAATAAAAGTTTGCAGTATACCCACTCTAAAATATAAAGTAATTATTATGCAATTCATGATTAAATTGGATAACACTAATTTAAAAAATAGAAATATATTTATTTTGACACTTCTATCGAAAATTATGACTAATTTACAATACTTTAGAAAATATATTCTGTTGCGGTAAAATTCACATCCGTAAATGATATATTTATGCTTAATTGTATATAAATTGTCTTTCCTTTGTTTTTCCCTTTCAGAAAGATAAACGAATGATTTTTAAAGTTCTTATACTATTTTAAGTAAATAATACGCATATATTCCAAAGCCTGTCATAGTCTAACTGATCTAAGTTTTAGAATAGCGGTTTTTTCAGTCACGCAAAAAGACAAACTCAATTATACTAAACCTATGGAAGATTTTTTAAAAGATACCATATTTTCATTCCAATTTTTAATTATTTTTTTTTCTGCATAGTATAGCTGACGATGGTTTGTATAGAGGCCGCTTTTTACTTTTTTCGATACTGACTGTAGATTTTAAATATGAGGATAATATCACTTTTGAAAACGGTTCCGAAAATGAAACTATCCTGTAAAGAAAATTAAAAAAGTAGAAAAAGGCCTTTGAAGAGATCGCTCTGAGCTATAAAAGGGGAAAAATATTAAAATGCAGACGAGACCTATTTATAAATTTCGACCGTTGGATTATCGTCGAAAGAATTATCATAAGCTAGTAAATTGTTTCGTTTAATTAAAGTTTATATATATATATATATATATACCCGTAAAATAAATCGAAAAAATAGAAAATGGCCTGCAGACGATAAACTTTTATAAATTTCTTTCATAGCATTAGTTTTAAAGCGAAAGCATTGTTTCGTTTAACAGCAGTAGCCTCTTTAAAATAAATGAAATCATAAAAGCTATTCAATGTAAGAGAAAAAAAAATAAAAATATTTTTTTTTTTCAAATGTAGGCGAGATATCTTTATAAATTTCTACAATGGGATTTCGTTTGACTGAAGTAAGTCACTTTAAAATACCTGTAACGAAATCAAAAATTGTAATACCGCTTTTGTACAGAAAGATCTCAGCTGTTCAATATAAAAAAGATTATTAAAATATAGACGAGATATTTCTATAAATTTCTGTGATAGAATTTCGCTTCATTGAAGTAAGCCCCTTTAAAATACCCGTAAAAAATCGAAAAAAATATAAAGCGGTATTTGTGCAGAAATATCTCAGAAATTCAATGCTAAAAAAAATATTTTAAAAAATTAAAATGTTGACGAGATATCTTTATAAATTTTTATAATGGGACTTTTCTCTATTCAAGTAAGCCACTTTAAAATACCCGTAAAAAATCGAAAAAATGTAAAAAGGTGTTTGTACAGAGAAATCTCCGATATCTAATGCCCCCCCCCCCCCGAAAAAAAAAGTTTAGAGACAATTAAAATACAAACGAGATATCTTTAAAAATTTCTAAAATGTGATTTAGATCTATTGAAGTAAGTCACTTTAAAATACCCGTAACAAAATCGAAAAGATATAAAACGTTCTTTGTAAAGAAAGATATCAGTTATATGATGGAAAAAAATTACAAATATTAAAATGATCTTTACAAATGACTTTTAAATGATCTTAAAGATATCTTTATAAATTTCTACCATGGGATTTTCCTTGATTGAGGTAATCATCAGTTTATATTTACTTGTAGACGAGATATCTTTATAAATTTCTAACATTCAATGCTAAAAAAATCATTTAAAAATATTAAAATGTAGAAGAGAAAAATATATATTTATATGAACTTCAAAACTTCATAGGATTTCGCTTGATTGAAGTAAGCCCCTTTAAAACTCCCATAACAAAATCAAAAAAATATAAAACGGTCTTTGTACCGAAAGATCTCAGATATCCAATGCCAAAAAAACATTTAAAAATATTTAAATGTAGAAAAGATATCTTTATAAATTTCTACTAAAGGACTTCGCTTGACTGAAGTAGCCTCTTTGAACACCTGTAAACAAAACCAAAAAAGTACAAAACGGTCTTAACACCGAAAAATCTCAGCTATCCAATGACAAAAAAATCATTTAAAAATATTAAAAAGTAGAAGAGATATTTTTATAAATTTCTACCAATGGATTTCACTTGACTAAAGTAGCCTCTTTAAAACACCTGTAAACAAAGTCGAAAAAGTACAAAACGGTCTTTGTACCGAAAGATCTGAGATATCGAATGCCAAAAAATAATTTAAAAATATTCAAATGTAGAAGAGATATTTTTATAAATTTCTACCATTGGATTTCACTTGACAGAAGTAGCCTCACTAAAACACCTGTAAACAAAATCAAAAAAGTACAAAACGGTCTTTGTACCGAAAGATCTTAGCTATCTAATGACAAAAAAATCATTTAAAAATATTAAAATGTAGAAGAGATATTTTTATAAATTTCTACCAATGGATTTCACTTGACTGAAGTAGCCCCTTTAAAACACCTGCAAACATATTAAAAAAAAGTACAAAACGGTCTTTGTACCGAATGATCTCAGCTATCCAATGACAAAAAAATCACTTAAAAATATTAAAATGTAGAAGAGATATTTTTATAAATTTCTACCAATGGATTTCACTTGACTGAAGTAGCCTCTTTAAAACACCTGTAAACAAAGTCGAAAAAGTACAAAACGGTCTTTGTACCGAAAGATCTTAGCTATACCATAACAACAGAATCATTTAAAAATATTAAAATGTAGACGAGATATTTTTATAAATTTCTACCATTGGAATTCACTTGACTGAAGTAGCTTTTTTAAAATTCCCCTAAACAAAGTCGTAAAAGTACAAAACGGTCTTTGTACCGAAAGATCTTAGCTATCCAATGACAAAAAAAAAAACATTTAAAAATATTAAAATGTAGTAGAAATATTTTTATAAATTTCTACCATTAGATTTCACTTGACTGAAGTAGCTTTTTAAAAATTCCCCTAAACAAAGTCGTAAAAGTACAAAAAGGTCTTTGTACCGAAAGATCTTAGCTATCCAATGACAAAAAAACATTTAAAAATATTAGAAATGTAGAAGAGATATTTTTATAAATTTTTACCATTGGAATTCACTTAACTGAAGTAGCCTCACTAAAACACCTGTAAACAAAATCAAAAAAGTACAAAACGGTCTTTGCACCGAAAGATCTCAGCTATCCAATTACAAAAAAATCATTTAAAAATATTATAATGTAGAAGAGATATTTTTATAAATTTCTACCAATGGATTTCACTTGACTGAAATAGCTTTTTTAAAATTCCCATAAACAAAGTCGAAAAAGTACAAAACGGTCTTTGTACAGAAAGATCTGAGATATCGAATGCCAAAAAATATTTTAAAAATATTAAAATGTAGAGGAGATATTTTTATAAAGTTCTTCCATTGGATTTCACTTGACTGAAGTAGCTTTTTTAAAATTCCCTTAAACAAAGTCGAAAAAGTACAAAACAGTCTTTGTGCCGAAAGATCTGAAATATCCAATGCCCCCCCCCCCCCAAAAAAAAAACCATTTAAAAACATTAAAATGTAGAAGATATTTTTTTTTTTTATTATTATTACTACCATTTGATCTCAGCTATCCAATGACAAAAAAATCACTTAAAAATATTAAAATGTAGAAGAGATATTTTTATAAATTTCTACCAATGGATTTCACTTGACTGAAGTAGCTTTTTTCAAATTATCCAAAACAAAGTCGAAAAAGTACAAACGGTCTTTTTACCGAAAGATCTGAGATATCGAATGCCAAAAAATCATTTAAAAATCTTTAAAAATAAAAAGATATATTTATAAAATTCCACTATAGGATTTTGCTTGAATGAAGTAGCTTCTTTAAAACACCTCTAAACAAAATCGAAAAAGTACAAAACAGTCTTTGTACCGAAAGATCGCAGCTATCAAATGCCAAAAAAATCATTTAAAAATATTAAAATGTAGAAGAGATATTTTTATAAATTTCTACCATTGGATTTCACTTGACTGAAACAGCTTTCATAAAATTCCCTTAAACAGAGTCGAAAAAGTACAAAACGGTCTTTGCACCGAAAGATCTCAGCCATCCCATGACAAAAAAATCATATAAAAATATTAAAATGTAGAAGAGATATGTTTATAAATTCCTACCATTGGATTTCACTTGACTTAAGTAGCTTTTTTAAAAATTCCCCTAAACAAAGTCGAAAAAGTACAAAACGGTCTTTGTAGAAAAAGATCTAAGCTATCCAGTGACAAAAAAATCAATTAAAAATATTAAAATGTAGAAGAGATATTTTTATAAATTTCTACCATTGCATTTCACTTCACTGAAGTAGCTTTTTTTAAATTCCCCTAAACAAAGTCAAAAAAGTACAAAACGGTCTTTGTAACAAAAGATCTGAGATATCGAATGCCAAATAATAATTTACAAATATTAAAATGTAGAAGAGATATTTTTATAAATTTCTACCATTGGATTTCACTTCACTGAAGTAGATTTTTTAAAATTCCCTTAAACAGAGTCGAAAAAGTACAAAACGGTCTTTGCACAGAAAGATCTCAGCCATCCCATGACAAAAAAATCATTTAAAAATATTAAAATGTAGAAGAGATATTTTTATAAATTCCTACCATTGGATTTCATTTGACTGAAGTAGCCTCTTTAAAACACCTGTAAACAAAATCAAAAAAGTACAAAACGGTCTTTGTACCAAAAGATCTGAGATATCGAATGACAAATATATTAATTTACAAATATTAAAATGTAGAAGAGATATTTTTATAAATTTCTACTATTGGATTTCACTTGACTGTAGTAGCTTTTTTAAAATTCATCTAAACAAAGTCGAAAATGTAAAAGACGGTCTTTGTACAGGAAGATCTAAGTTATCCAATGACAAAAAAATCATTTAAAAATATTAAAAAGTAGAAGAGATATTTTTATAAATTTCTACCATTGGATTTCACTTGACTGAAATAGCTTTTTTAAAATTCCCCTAAACAAAGTCGAAAAAGTACAAAACGGTCTTTGTACCGAAAGATCTCAGCTATCCAATGACAAAAAAATCATTTAAAAATATTAAAGTGTAGAAGAGATATTTTTATAAATTTCTACCATTGGATTTCATTTGCCTCTTTAAAACACCTGTAAACAAAATCAAAAAAGTACAAAACGGTCTTTGTACCGAAAGATCTGAGATATCGAATGCCAAAAAAGATTTTAAAAATATTAAAATATAGAAGAGATATTTTTATAAATTTCTTTCATTGGATTTCACTTGACTGAAGTAGCTTTTTTAAAATTATCCTAAACAAAGTCGAAAAACTACAAAACGGTCTTTGTACCGAAAGATCTGAGACATCGAATGCCAAAAAATCATTTAAAAATCTTTAAAAGTAAAAAGATATATTTATAAAATTCTACTATAGGATTTTGCTTGAATGAAGTAGCTTCTTTAAAATACCTGTAAACAAAATCAAAAAAGTACAAAACAGTCTTTGTTCCGAAAGATCACAGCTATCCAATGCCAAAAAAATCATTTAAAAATATTAAAATGTAGAAGAGATATTTTTATAAATTCCTAGCATTCGATTTCACTTGACTGAAGTGTCTTTTTTAAAACATATGTAAACAAAATTAAAAAAGTACAAAACGGTATTTGGACCGAAAGATCTCAGCTATCCCATGACAAAAAAATCATTTAAAAATATTAAAATGTAGAAGAGATATTTTTATAAATTTCCACAATTGGATTTCATTTGACAGAAGTAAGCTTTTTAAAAATTCCACTAAACAAAGTCGAAAACGTACAAAACGGTCTTTGTACAGAAAGATCTAAGCTATCCAATGACAGAAAAAAAATCAATTAAAAATATTAAAATGTAGAAAAGATATTTTTATAAATTTCTTCCATTGGATTTCACTTGACTGAAGTAGCTTTTTTAAAATTCCCCTAAACAAAGTCGAAAATGTAAAAAAACGTTATTTGTACAGAAAGATCTAAGCTATCCAATGACAGAAAAAAAAAAATCAATTAAAAATATTAAAATGTAGAAGAGATATTTTTATAAATTTCTACCATTGGATTTCACTTACTGACTGAAGTAGCCTCTTTAAAACACCTGTAAACAAAAAAAAAAAAAAAAAAAAAAAAAAAAAAAAAAAAAAAAAAATACAAAACGGTATTTGTACCTAAAGATCTCAGCTATCCCATGACAAAAAAATCATTTAAAAATCTTTAAATGTCGAAAAGACATATTTATAAAATTTTACTATAGGATTTCGCTTGACTGAAGTAGACTCTTTAAAACAGATGTTAAAAAAAAAAAAAAAAAAAAAAAAAAAGGTTTTTGTACCGAAAGATCTCAGCTATCCAATGACAAAATTCATTTAAAAATTTTAAAATGTAGAAGAGATATTTTTATAAATTTCTACCATTGGATTTCATTTGACTGAAGTAGCCTCTTTAAAACAACTGTAAACAAAATCAAAAAAGTACAAAACTGTCTTTGTACCAAAAGATCTGAGATATCGAATGCCAAATAATGATTTACAAATATTAAAATGTAAAAGAGATATTTTTATAAATTTCTACCATTGGATTTCACTTCACTGAAGTAGCTTTTTTAAAATTCCCCTAAACAGAGTCGAAAAAGTACAAAACGGTCTTTGTACCGAAAAATCTGAGCTATCCCATGACAAAAAAAAAAAAAAAAAAAAAAAAAAAAAAAATCATTCAAAAATATTAAAATGTAGAAGAGATACTTTTAGAAATTTCTAGCATTGGATTTCACTTGACTGAAGTAGCTTTTTTAAAATTCGCCTAGAGAAAGTCGAAAATGTAAAAAACGGTCTTTGTATAGAAAGATCTCAGCCATCCCATGACAAAAAAAATCATTTAAAAATATTAAAATGTAGAAGAAATATTCTCTAGATATTTCTTAAAGATCTCAGCTATCCAGTGACAAAAATTCATTTAAAAATATTAAAATGTAGAAGAGATATTTTTATAAATTTCTTCCATTGGATTTCATTTGAGTGAAGTAGCTTTTTTAAAATTCCCTTAAACAAAGTCGAAAATGTACAAAACGGTCTTTGTACCGAAAGATCTCAGCTATCCAATGACAAAAAAATCATTTAAAAATATTAAAATGTAGAAGAGATATTTTTATAAATTTCTACAATGGGATTTCACTTGACTGAAATAGCTTTTTAAATAAACAAGGTCGAAAAAGTACAAAACGGTCTTTGTACCGAAATATCTGAGATATCGAATGCCAAAAAATAATTTAAAAATATAAAAATGTAGAAGAGATATTTTTATAAATTTCTTCCATTGGATTTCACTTGACTGAAGTAGCCTCTTTAAAACACCTGTAAACAAAATAAAAAAAGTACAAAACGGTCTTTATACCGAAAAATCTCAGCTGTTCAATGCTAAAAAAATCATTTAAAAATATTAAAATACAAACGAGATATCTTAAAAATTCCTATCTTGGGATTTCGCTCTATTGATGTAAGCCACTATAAAATACTCGTAACAAAATCGAAAAAATATAAAACGGTCTTTGTACAGTTCAATGATCTCAGCTATTCAATGCTAAAAAAATCATTTAAAAATATTAAAATGTAGAGGAGATTCTTTGGAAAATGTTTAATGTGCAATCTCTGACATAATAATCACGATCTGTATGTTGTCTTTTAAAATTACATATAAATTTCACTTGAAACTATCTAACAAAAAAGGTCAATGTCGACTTGTTTTAAAACGGATCCGACTGTTTTGATCAGAAATTATCTCGAAGAAACTATCCAAATGCACATATCCCTCGGGCTGTCAGTATTGAAAAGGTGCGAGAGTTTTTAGCATTTGCTAATGACTTTTTTCTTCCTGGGGTATCTTATCCCCTTTTTATCGCCTGGAGGTAAAGGGTGGCGTGAGATGACCATTTTCTTATTAATTACAAGCTTGGAAAATATCATTGGTCTTTTAAAGTGTCAATCGTTGGGTTCGGGATACGCCTTCCTGGTGGCAACACGCATAGGTTTGTGATCGGATTTTGAGTTTCGGCTTGACTGATGCAGGCTCTTAATGCACGGCGTACGTAATATATGACGCGTTATAATCATCCTAAAAATGATGTTTATTATTATTATTATTTTAAATATAGAATTTATTGATAAGTCTTTAAAATTTGAATCTTTGAAAATATCATTTTCCAAATAGTCGTTGTAATTTCTTAAATTACAATTTGTTTTATTTTTTAATGTCTAGGTGTTTTTAAACGTATTTTGAAGACAAATGCAATAAAATGTGTTCCAGAAAGTTCTGGAATTCTCCATTAATTCTGGAAATAGGGCTATTGCGGAAATCGAACAATAAGCAGCCTAGCAGCGCCGCTTGTTGAACGATTTACACCAAAAACTAATCAGCATGAATATATGTGTCAGGGACTACTTGAATATAAATTTTTATTAAATTCCGTGCATTAGTTCTTGAGGCAGAGCGCCCACAAAATGTTTGTCACATATAGACAGACGCACATAGTCATAGACTAGCAGACATATATTTTAATATGTTTTCTGGATTCTCTGACCCTTAAAACATGTAAATCGAAATTCGAAAATTTTCACGGATCCAATGCGTTTTTATAACGATAGAAGAAAGTAAAAATAAATAAAGATTAATTATCAAAAGTTAAAAATACATAACGTAACCCAACTTTTGCTGTCTAGTGTAATCTAATAGTATTTTAAAATATGTATATTTTTTGTAAAGAATTTAATAATTTTTCATTTTATTTAACAAAGAGTCTTTATTCTTTCGATATATTTATTAAAAAATGTATATTTTGCATAACTAGGTCGGAATGATTAATGATTTGAAATTTTTATTGCAATGTTAATTTTACTCTTAACCATTTTTAATTTCTTCTATCTTTACAAGAAGAAAGTATTGGATTCGTGAAGATATTCGATTTCCTACGGATTTACTCGTTTTAGGAGGTCAGAAATTCTAAAAATATGTTTTTGCAAAATGTCTGTCTGTGGTTCTGTGATTCTATCTGTATGTGGCATAAATTTTGAGGGCCTCTATTTCAAGAACTAATGCACGGAATTTGATAATACAGTAAAACCTCCAAATAAGGGACACCTATGGGACAGGAACTTTTCCCCCTTAAATAGAGGTGTCCCTTATTCGGAGTTTTTATATTATTTTTAATCAATCGATCAGAAGGATATAAAAATAACAAAGAATTAAAAGGGAAATTTAAATGTACCGAAACGTATAAATAACTTTAATCAGACACAAAAGGAAGAAAAGAGGATTTATTAAACTTTCAATTAATTACTAAATCATTAAATGATTTGTAGAATTATTGATTTGTATTTTTATGCAAACTGCGTACATGCAAAAAGTGTAAAAACATTTAAAAGCATTTTACTTGAAGTAATCAATCAAAAGGAGGGATTCAACTACTTTGCGTATTTTAAACCAGAAAATCTCTCAACTGCTGCCCAGCAAGTAGAAAACGTTCTGACGCATTTAAAAATACGTTTTTTAACGGAAAGGTATGAAATTGGAGCGCTTGAATACGGAAGCGATTTTGGAATTGAACTGTGATTTCAATTTTTTGGTAAATAAATTGTCTGTTGAAAGAGAGAAAGAATATTTGATTACATATTTTCTGAACAACAACGGCTTCTAGTTTCAGGCATTTCTGAATTAAAATAAATTAAAACTTATGTCTTTAAAGTTCCCTTTTTTTGGATTTAAGAACAGCCTAAAAGTATTTGTAAAGTTCTTTATTTTATAGTATTCTTTTACTCTCAACTTTCAAATCATCCTCACAATTTAGAGCATTGCTTTCAATGGGGATAAATGCACTGATGTCGAATCAGAATTGTACGTAACTAAATGCTCGTTAATTGTGTCGTATGTCTCTGTATCAACAACTGTCTATCTGTTTGATAAGTTCATAAAAATCTGTATTTTCATTTTCATCACACAGACTACTTCATTATCTGAAATGCAAAAACCAGTCCCTTTTTTCTTATTTTCAAGTGTCCCTTAAATCGAGTGTCCCTTATTCAGAGGTAAATACATTATAAGTCCTATACCATGGGACTGGGACCTGAAGTTTTATCCCTTAAACAGAGGTTTCATTGTATATATTATTAAGGTAGTCCCTGATTATAAATTGATGCTGTTTAGTTTTTGGTGTAAATCGCTAAATAGGTAGCTCTGCTATGCTGCATTTTTTTTTTTTTTCGATTTACGCAACAACTATCTTTCAATAACTTAATACACGTATTTCCATCAAACTTCAGATGCTGTTAATCCTTGACATGAATTGATGTTTACATTTTGATGCAAGTCGTTCAACAGGAGGCTCTGCTAAACTGCATTTTTCACGACTTTTACGACAATATTAATATGAAAGAGCAGTTGAAAACAGTAGTATTTTGGAATTTGAAATGGAATTTAATAGTATATGTGGCTTTAAATTTTATCTTTAGTTTATGAACACAAAATACTTTAATTTCAAAATAACTTAAACATTTAATTTGGTGATTTTTAATGTTTCTTTTTACCCCCTCCCATTCGCTTGTCACAAACTGTCGCAATTTCACCAACCCCCCCTCCCCCTTCCATGCGTGACATCATTTATGGACGACCCCTTCTAATGAGCACACAAAGTGTTTAAAACGCACATGTAAACAAATGAAAATGAAATATAAATATTTGCTTCTGCACTGCGTGAGGTTTCGGGATTTAGTTTGTATTTTAAAGTAAGTGGATGGTTCCGCAATTCTGGTATCTTATTTACTCCAGGCTCTGTCTTGAGCAATTATTTTTGTGTTTTCATAATTGGAAGAGGGTGATGCTGACAAAGCATTCTTTCTCGTTTTGTCTCATCTTTTTTTTTTTTTTTTTTTTTTTTTTTAACGGTTTGAGTAATGTTAAACGATGTTCTCTTCAAGTAATCCTTAAGTAAAACGTGAGACAAGAATAGATGAGAAACTTTTTGAATAAACAAGACGTTTATGAAAGAAGTTTTTCGTTGTCCCACTTCTTTGTAATAGAAGAAAAAAAAAACACTGTGGGTGGATCACAATATATTCTAAACCCAGTAGATACGATTTATTATTTTATTTTTTCCCCCTATTTTCTATAAAAAGAAAAAAACTGGATGTGACAATCCCAAGACTTCAGAGTTCCCAGCGTCATGGAAAGTCGAGGAATTTGAAAGTAGTCATGGAAAATAAGGGAAATTTCAAAATATACAGAAAATGTCAGAGATTTTACAAATATTTTCTAGAAAGTCATGGAAAAATCTTGAGGCGCGAATTTCATAAAATCTCGTGAATAGAATCACAAAATTCATCAAACAATTTCAAATTTAAACGAAAAATTTGAAGTATGATTGCAGAAAAAAATTGGTAATTTTGACAAAATAATGCGAAAATGAGTAGCAAATTCCACTGTATGCTTGTTTGGTCAGAGAATTTTTCGAGATTTGGTTATGGAAAATCAGAGAATTTGCCAGTCATGTTTGGATGGGAACCCTGAACGTTTTTCTATTTCATACATGTTAACATTTCCTGAAAAAATGAAGCATAACAGTGCCACCGATTAGTATGATTTGCATCAAAATCTAATCAACAACAATTTACAAGTTATAACTGAAAATGAAATTTGATGAAAATCCGTGTAATAATATTTGAAATAGAATCGTTGCAAAAATCGTAAAAAAAAAAAAAAAAAAAAAAAAAAAAAAAAAAAAAAAAAAACTGGATAGAAGCGCCACTTGTTGAGCAATTTACTCTAAAAACTAAAGAATACTAATTTATGTCAGGAACTAACTGAATTTGAAATTTGCTGAAAATTCGTGCATTAGTTCCTGCGATACAGCTATTGTGATAATCATGAATAATGCTGCTTAGCAGCACCACTTGGTCAGCGATTTACATCAAAAACTAAAAAATATTCATTTATATCAGGGACTAACAAAATCTGAAGTTTGATTTGAAAAAAAAAAAGAAAATCTTACATTAGTTCTTGTGATAGAGCTATTGCGAAAATAATAAATAATGCAGCATAGCAGCTCTACCTTTTGAGTGATTTGCACAAAAAAGTTCTCAGTACCAAATTATGTTATGGACTAACAGAATCTAAAATTTTATAAAAATCCGTGCATTAGTTCTTGATATATGGGTGATTCTCAAAATAAGGGACAATTTATGTCTTTCGGCATACAAAAAAAATTGAGAGGTTTTCTTTCATATTTTTATATTTAGATGTGTTTGTCTCAATATTATTCATTATTTGCACCCAAGAATTACTCCCTTTTTAGTTAAAAACACCTTAAAATAACAGAATAAATGTTCAAAATGTCATTAGCATGGATGTCTGCAGCAGCTGTGCCTTGTATATACTAGCTTTTTCAAGAGTTAATATCATGTTTATAAAATAAAACAAATGTTATTCTTTCTTTAAATTAATCAAGGAGAGGATTTATCCAATAAATTTCTTTTTAAAAATAAAATTATAGTATATAAAAAAAGAATTAAAGTTTGTCCTCCATATTCTATTTTCAAAACAAGGTCATACTATAACAGCTGGTTATTAATCAAAATTTCATTTTCACATATGACAATAGTTTGAAAATATAAAGTTTCTCCATGGCAACAAGTAGCCATTTTATCCCAGCCTGAAAATAGAAGCATGTATTGTATTTTAAGAATAGAAGTTGAATATTAGGGGCGTACATCAATTGTATGTCATTAGAATGGATAATAATTTTCATGTTTATTTTATAATTAAAATTTTTATTTTACTTATTTGCATAGGACATTTGTGTTTTAAAAAGCCCCAGAAAGGACTATTGCATTGGGATTATATTATGGCTCATAATCTTATTTAAATTAAAATTTGTCATTAGCATGGACAAATATCAGTGTCATTAGCATGGTTTTTCTGTCCATGCTAAAGACTCCTATGTGCATAAATGTAACCATTGCTTATATTGTATCTTTTATAAAGTTTAAGTTTACATTTAAATTTAGGTATTACATTTATTATCCCTAAAATATGCATTAAATCTGTCAGAAAATCTGTCTAAGACAGCTTCTTACATTGTTAGTGTCAGAATGTTGCTCATGTAAACAAAGTTTGCTCTTTGGTAATGTTTTTATTCTCCTTATATGTATATATGTAAAAATGGAAACCATTTGCTGAAAAGGAAGGCTAATAAATATAGAAAAAAATATTTAAACAGGAAGAAAATAAAAATTTCCTAATATATTTATTCCATGCAATTTGTTTTGTCATTAGCATGGCTCAAAAAATACTAATCATTTTTTTAAAAGTTAATTTTTAAATATTTAGCTCTGCTGACTACATATAAAGTATACCTAATACTATATTAACAACACCTATTTTTTTCAGAAATTTTGCTAACAGTAATTTTTTTAAGATTTTATTTTTGAAATTGACCCCTATTTTGAGAATCACCCATATATCTATTGTGGAATTGTAAATAATGTATTATAGCAGCGCCACCTGTTCAGCGATATACATCAAAAACTAATCAGCTCGTGTTTCCATCGACGTCTCATTTAAAGTTTTGTTAAATCCCGCTCATTAGCTCTGGGAGCTAGAGCGCCCACAATTTTTTTGTCACATACAGACTCGCAGAGTGAGTTACAGAGATTGATTCTCAGACAGGTATTTTCTAAAAACCATCAAATCGTGTTCAGGATCTTCTAAAACGTATAAACCCATCGAAAACTGGAAGTCGAAAATTTTTACTAATCCAACACTTGTCAAAATAGAAGAAAGTTAAAAAAATAAATAAATAAATAAATAAAAATAAAAATAAAAGGTACTAAAATTTACCGGTCTTGCCCAGTAGGTGTGTATGACATTTCTGTCGCTCCGGGATCATACATATTTTTTTCTTTCTTCTGTCTTTACAAGAAGAAAGTGTTGGATTCGTGAAATCGACTTCCGGTTTTCTGTGGATTTATACTGTTTATAAGATCCTGAACACGTTTTGATGGTTTTTAGAAAATGTCTCTCTGCCACTATTTTAGTCTGCATGTGACAAAAAAAAATCGAGTCTGTATATGTGGCAAAAACTTTGTGAGTGCACTATCAGAAGAGCTGATGCACGGAATTTCACAAAACTTTAGATTCTGTTACACATTGATATAAAATGGAGTTGACTAGTTTTTTGGTACATATCGTTCAACATGTGGCTGCTATGCTGCATAATTCACAATTTCTACAGTATCCCTATCTCAAGGACAAATGCACGGATTTTTTGTAAAACTTTAGATTCAGCTAATACTTGATGTAATTTGGAGCTGATTGTATTTTGTTGCAAATCGCTGGACTGGTGGCACTGCTATGGTGCATTATTCATGATTATTGCAATGGTCTATCTCAAGAACTAATGTACGAATTTTCATCAATCTTCAGATTCACTTGCTAGGGAACTGCAAGAAGTGTAAGTCACCGATTTTGACGAAAGTGGTATCGCTGGAAAGATCTCATCGAGAGCAGTAAAAAACTCAATAGAACTACCCATCGCAAATCAGTTGTTATCGAGATATCCGACAATTTATGTCACTTAACTAGTGCACATTTAAATGGGGGGGGGGGGGGGGCACAAAAAAATTTAGTCTAGATTTTAACGAAAGTGGTATCGTTAAAAAGATATCATCATGAGGGAGAAAAAACTCAATAGAACTACCCGTCGGAAATGAGCCGTTTTCGAGATATCCCATAATTTATGTCATGTAGCTAGTGCCTACTGTTCTAGTGCACACTTAATGGGGGACCGCAAAAAATTTTCTCGATTTTGATGAAAATGGTGTCGTTGCAAAGATATCATTGTGAGAAGTAAAAAAAACTCAATGGAACTAACCATCTAAAATGAGCCGATTTCGAGGTATCAGACAATTTATGTCACTCACTGCAGTTTCCCAGCAGTGTGCATTAGCAATGTGACACAAATTGTCGGATATCTCGAAAACGTCTAATTTCCGACGGGTGATTCCATTGAATTTTTTTACTTCTCACAATGATATCTTTTCAACGACACCACTTTCGTTAAAATCGAGACTAAAATTTTTTGCGGTCCCCCATTAAGTATGCACTAGTTATGTGACATAAATTTTCGGATATCTCGATAACGACTCATTTGCGACAGGTAGTTCTATTGAGTTTTTTGCTGCTCTCGATGAGATCTTTCCAACGATACCACTCTCGTCAAAATCGGTGACTTACACTTCCTGCAATTCCTTAGTTAGTCTCTGTATAGATTAGTGATGTTTAGTTTTTAGTGTGGTGTATCTATATTGCATTTCTCGCAATAACTATCTCAAGAACTAATGCATGGATTTTCATGTAACTTCAGATTCAGTTAGTACCTGATAAAAATTGATCGTTATTAGTTTTTGGTTACATCTCCCAACAGCTGGCCTTGTTATGTAGATTTTTTTAAAGATTTCCACAATAGCTCTATCTCAGAAACTCATGCACAGATTTTCATAAAGCTTCAAATGCAATTAGAAGTTATCATAAGTTATTGCTGACTAAATTTTGGTGTAAATCACTTAACCTGTGGCGCAGCTATGCTGCATTTTTCAGGAAAGTTATGCATAGAACTGAACCAAATTTTTTGTATAAGTTTTTGGCTATGGTCAGCATTTCCTCCCTGAATTTGAAAAAAAAAAAAAAAAAAAAAAAATCCGGTGGAAGGGGGCGGTATAATCACGATGTCTATATGCATAGAGCTGAACTATTTTTTTTTTTTTTTTTTTTTTTTTTCTAAGCCTCCGATGCTATTTCTTTCAGACAAACTAAAAAATGTCGTGTCATCAGTCCTGAATTTTCTACTCAACCGATTTTGATAATTATTTTTTTAAATGAAAGCTGTTTATTTGTAGTTGTTCCCATTTTAGCAATTTTTTAATTTATTTCCATTTTTATATTTTAATTTTAATTTTAAATGCATTTTACGATATTTCTGGAAAATGGTGGCAACTCAGTTTCGTTTTTCTCTCGATAATAAAAATTTATTTTCCAAAATGATTGCGTATAATTATGCACTAATTGTGGTAAAAAAAGATATATTTACCGAGAAATAATATTAATAATGTAAATAAAATAACAGAAAATAATTTATGATAAAAATTAATGTCTAAAGCAAAATAAGAAAAATTTCAAATGAGGAAAATGATGTCATAAAAGGGAATTACAATATTATTACGGATGCCTTTTTCATATTAACTAATAACAGTAACTTTTAAAAATCATTTGAAGAGAAAATGACGTCACTATTTAAAACATCATATTTTTACTCATAACGATATTACATTTCAATATTTCTTTTCATTAAGGACACTGAGATTGAGATTTTACTTTCAGATGACTTCAGTTAGTAAAAGTAATGTCACAGTAAAAATGACTTTTTTTTTTTTTTTTTTTTTTTTTTTTTTTTAAATAAAACTATTTTTTTGTGAGTGCATATAAAATAAAATTTTTGGATTTCGCCGGCACTCAGATTGCAATTTTAACTGCAGATGCGCGAATATTTGCATGCAAAATTGTAATGGCAAACTTGACATTAAGTTTGGAAATATATTTATTATATATTGATTCAATAATGTTATTACTTTTTTTTTTTTTTTTTTTTAACCAAATCGATCGGGTCTTTTAAACATTTCATTCGTCGAATTCGACGGGATTCTACTCGTTTTATTGTTAAAATGCATTTCCTTTTTCTCAGAGTCTATAAAAAAGCGTTTAAACTAAAGAAAAAATCCGTTTTTGATGAATCTAGTCAATGAAGAGGTAGCACGTCTAATTGTATCTCTTAATTATTCCGCAATTCCAATGTCTCAGAGTGAAATTGCTAATCAATTGGATATTTCACGCCGTTTTGTTTACTATTATATTGATAAACACTATATAATAGTGATCACAAGAAAAATGAAGTTAGTTCATTGCATTCTAAACGGAATCGCCCTTCTAAAAAACCCCTATCGATTTTTTTTTTCTAATCGGAGGCGAAACTGAATTTTGCAATGGCAGAATCTACATTCAACTTGTAGATTTTTATTTATTTTTTTTTTTTTTCAGATCAGCCAAGTCAGATTGCCCTGGATTTACCTCAGTCCGTCCGGTCCGACAACAATAACCCCCAACCGATTTACACACGTAGAACAACACAACTTTTTTTTTTTTTTTTGTAAGATTATTTGTTGGATATGGCAAGCATAATTTCATAGAAAAAAATATAGCACAGTATTTTTTATTATAAATTTCTCTTAAATGACTGAAGTGAAAATCCTCATTAAGTATAACAATTACGCTTTAGAAAATGATTATTTTTGTTTTTATGTTACATTTACAGTAGACTCCCTCAAATCCGCACAGCTTGGGACCAGAGGTTGTGCGGATTTTAGAATTTTGCGGAATTCTGGTTGTTGCTTTGTTTACATTTTTTAAACGGTAATTTGAGTGCAATTAATAGTGCAATCGGAACTATAATGAATGCTTACAATTTAATAAAATATTAAAATAAGTATTAAACTAAAATAATAAAAATATAGATAATTTTTTTAATGATTAAAGTACTAATAGCAAATATCAAGTTAATGATCAATAGTGTATGATTAAATATTAACTATAAAGTTTATATGTATTTTTCCAAAATTATTCAACATTCCAAAATTATTCAACAAAACTTGCCTCATAAAAGTTCATTACTAATTCACATCAAAATCATAAAATAAGGATTTTTTTTTTTTCAAGTTTAGCCTGGCTTAATAACCAAAAAATCTTGATTAATGCATAAATATATTTGGTAAAAAGATTCTGATTACCAGTGATATCAGCAATATCTTGAATTTTTTCCAAAGAAATTTATTCTTTCTTTAGGAAAAAAACATGAATAGAGTATTATTAAGAAAATTACAAATTAAAAAAATATATGGAATTGATACAAAACTAAAAAAGTAAAATTTTGTCCCAATATCGTAACTGAAAGTTTCATTGTTTACATCCATAAAATATGTGCGGATTTTAGAGAGTTGCGGATTTCTGGTTTGCGGATTTGAGGGAGTCTACTGTACTTAGAATTGATGTGTGGATAATTACCTAATATCAATCCCCATGGGTCTCTTGTATATCCCGCAATAAAATTTCAAACCATTTTTCAGCACAAGATGTATTTCTTCACATGATTAGCAAACCGTAAAATGTCTCACCCTTTAAAAGTCTGTTGTGTAGAAAGAGTAAATAGACAATATGATGTTTTCAACATTATCTGCTTCGATGAATTTTCTCGATTTTACTTTCAGATTCAATTGACTTTTCTTTTTTTTTCCTTTTTCCAAACTATTGAATGGTTAATTAGTTGTAAATAAAAAAATGCTCGAGTTTAACTTAATTTTATTTATCTGATATACTTACTCATTTTTTGCTTAAGGAAGCCCGAGACGCATTTAAAAAAAGTTTTATTTTTTTATTCTTTTTTATTTTTATTTTTATTATTATTTTAATGGTTAACCATATTATTTGTAAACAAAATCACATTATAAAACTTTCCAATTTTTTTAATTTAAATTTAAAATTTATTAAAAAAATGAGATAATTTAAAATCGTTATAACTCAAAATATTATTTGTAGAATTTTATTTTATTTTATTGTTACATTTAAATAAACAGAAAATCTAAATTTTAATTTTGATTCAGCAATTTTAAAAATATTTTTTAATTAAAACAAATTACAAATATTTAAATAAAAAATTTGGAAAAAAGTTGTAACTTTTATTTAAAAAATCATATTTTCAAAGGTAAACCTTTTTTTTTTTTTTTTTTTTTAATTTGATGAATCAAAATTGATGAAAAACAATCGAAAAAGACTTGTTGCAAGTTTAAAACATTTGTCTTTAACGGTTCTTGAGTTATAACAATTTAAATCCGAGAAATTGTGAAAAAATCCATTACAAAGAAAAACGCATTTTCACAAGAAGTGATTTCCATGATAGCCATTGCTTGAAAATTAGATTTTGAAAACGAACCAAAGCTAAAAAAAATATTTCCTCTTCTAATTAAGATAGAAACAGGATTTAAACGTCATTTAAGCATAAAAAAAGACATCTTTAATGCAATTTTTTTTAAAAAGAATATTTGGAGATTTTTGTGTCCCAGGCTGTTAGGAATTGATAAATTCATATTTTATTTTATTCACAGCTTTTGGAAATTTGCCACTGTGATATTTTATTTATCAAACGCGACTCGTTGCTATAGCAACGAAGTTTACTAGAAAGTTTTTTATTTACTTTTCTTTTAAATTTTTTCATCTTACTAGATGAGGTAAAAATTTAGGGGGGGAAAAGTTGGCATCAATTTTTTTATCGAAGAAAAAAGAAGGAAATAGATTTTTTTTAGGGAGAATGTTTATGTTTTTTGTTTGCCGTGTGTATCTTAAGTATTTTTGAAGAATTCTGTTATTTTCTGAAAACGATTGATAAGAATTTTCAAGATAGGCATACAGATATATATATATATAGGATCATTTTTTCCGGTTTTAAGTACGATGATCCGAAATTTCCAAGGTAAAATGAAATTATATTTTGTATATATGTAAATACTTTCAATTCAATATTTTTTCATACGTCCCAGTCATACTATTATTCTATGTATAAAATAAAGTTATTAAAAAGAAAATCCAAGTATTATAATTTATAGAATATTTTGAACCCAATTATTAAGTTTTGATTGCGTACGAAACACAGACCCTCTTAAAGGAGAAATATGCCTAGAAAATTTGACCTATTGATTTTCTAGAAGAACCTTAAATCTTTCTAGTTTTCGATAGTTTAATTTTTTCCATTGGTAAAAACTATTTCATTACACTGTCATGTATAATTTTCTGCGATGGAAGACATTTTTGAAAACCGTTGACTAAACAAGAATAGGTTTTGAGGTCAATAACATAGAATGCGTTGAACGTTTGTGTATTCAACGAATGTAATTAGCATATAAATATATGAAAGCCATAAAGCGAAGTACTCAGAAGTTCTTTTAAAAATAACGTCTCAAAATTTACTTATCTATATGTATATTACGTAACGTTTGTGGCATAAAAATCGCAGTTATTCGTTTTAATTGTTTATTGGCAACGCCCAAATGAAAAACATCTATGCAGTGGTAAATTGGATTTATTTACGTTTTATTCTGTCGCCGCAATTATGGAGCTTCAAAATATCGTTGTTTTTGTTTTGTTTTTTTATTCTATTGGCTTAAACAAAAAAATCATGAGTTTTAAATGTTTCAGTTTCAAATTAAAGTTATGTTGTTACAAATGAAATGCATGAAAGGTTAATATTATTAAATGTATTTTAAATTAAATTAATAAAATACAAAAAAAAAAAAAAAAAATGCCACGGGTGCAATATTTAGTGATGCGCCAAGTTAGCATAAAAATTCTGAGTGCTTGATTTATCGTCACAGATGTCATATACGCACCACATTGGTGCGATTTTTTTTCTGGTGCCTATTTGACAAAGCTTCGTTTTCAATACCAATTACATATATATTTTTTAACTCTCTTCTATTATTTTTTTAAATAATAATAAATTTAAAAAAATTAATTAATCCTTCTATAGTAAAAAAAAACTAGCCTTAAAAGGAATGACTCCTGGAATGATGCTGATGTGGAAGATTTCCGGAACTAACGAATCCGGTTTGTCCACTCCTTCCATGAGTCGAATAGACCAATCAGGAAAGGACTCTGTCTATGCATCGCCGTATGGGTTACCATAAAGAGAGGAAAGGTTACCATCGCCAATAATCGCCAAGTTTGTCGCCAACTTGGCGATATATCGCTAAATTTGGCGACCAAAATTAGCTGTCAAAAGTGACGCCAACTTGGCAATAACTGTAATATTTCGCCAAATTTTTAATTTCTTTACAACACCAGTCGTTTGATGCATCATTTGAGAGGTTTGCAACTGCTTATTCATATAATGGATGTCATGTGTGTTATCCCCCATTCTGCTCCCCAGGGGGGACACATTTTTAATTTCTTTACAACACCAGTCGTGTTACACAATATTTGAAAGGTCTGCAACTGCTTATTCATATTATGGGTGTCTTGTGTGTCACCCCCATACTCTGCTCTCCCGAGGGGGGGAGGTCACATTTTTAATTTCTTTACAACACCAGTTGTGTGACACATCATTTGAAAGGTCTGCAACTGCTTATTCATATTATGGATGTGTTGTGTGTCATCCCCCACTCTGCCCCCCTGGGGGGCACATTTTTAATTTGTTTACAACACCAATTGTGTGACACATCATTTGAGAGGTCTGCAACTGCTTATTCATATTATGGATATCTTGTGTGTAACCCCCCCTCTGCCCTCAGAGGGGGCTCATTTTGTAATTTCTTTACAACATCAATTGTGTGACACATCATTTGAAAGGTCTGCAACTGTTTATTCATTTTATGGATGTCTTGTGTGTCCCCCCTCTCTGCCCCCCAAGGGGGGCATATTTTTAATTTCTTTACAACACCAATCGAGTGATATATCATTTGAGAGGTCTGCAGCTGCTTATTCATATTATGGATGTCTTTTGTGTCGCCTCCCACTCTGCCCCCCCAGGGGGGCACATTTTTAATTTCTTTACAACACCAGTCGTGTGACACATCATTTGAAAGGTCTGCAACTGCTTATTCATACCATAGGGTATTGGCGAGCGCAGCAAGCAGGGGTAGCCAATAATTGGGAATCGCGAAGCGATTACGCGGGGGGTTGGCGAGCATAGCGAGCAGGGGGGCGGGGCCCCCTAGTAATTATAAAACAAAACAATTTATATAAATTTTAAATCATTTTAAAAAAGAAATGCATTTGCTAGAAAATAGAATAAATACAGAAAGAAATAAAATATAACAGAAGAAATATATTTGCCTTTTTGTTGCAATTGCGACAATGTGGTGCGTATATGACATGTGCGCCTAATTCATTAGCAGAATCTTCTATTTTTGAGAAAAAATGAGCAATTAAAATAAATTATCTATTGAAGCAGTATGATTCAAGGCTTAGTATGTATTTAAGGAAGACCAAACTGGTCGCCAAGGGCAGCTAGTAGTTTATATAATAGAATAAATTTACTCATTTGGCAAGTGGCTCAGTGGCATAGTTGGCTGAATTCGAGAAAAAAATTGAGTACCTAAGCGATTTTGAATTTGGTAAAATCAATTAGTGATAGAGGATTACCGCTTTTTAGTGAAACCAATTTTGAATCTTGGTGCATTTTTCGCCTGATCAGATGAATTACTATGAAAGCGTCATTATAATTAAAGAAGTGATACATTTATAGGAAGCTGCAAAACGCTATTCGATTCTTTGCACTGAATAGGGATAGATCAATTGTACAAAATGGTGAATATAAATATCATTTTCGCAGTTTGAAATTTGCACAGCATAATTTTCAGAGTTGAAATCATTCGCAAATTCGTTCTCTCGTATTTCTACGCAAAAACACACTTCTCTCAAAGTAACCCCATTGGATAGGGTAACTTTGTGACGTCTTTAATCTTAAATTTTTCTGACGATATTAAATATTAAGATTACTGCAATGCGTGGTTATGTAGAAAGTCAGTTTTGAATTCTGTTAAAACAGAATAGCTGTTGAGAGAACTTCAAAATGTGTCACAATATAATCCCATGTTACGGCAATTTTAGTTTAATCGAATACTCTTCAATTTTTTTCATTTATTGGTAAGCTGTCATAACACTTGAAAATAAAAATAACATTTTCAGTGTAAAAACATTGTCACACTTATCCCCGCCCCATTTACAATAAACTGTTAATTTAATACATTTGAATAAATCATGCGAATTTAAAAAGAAAAACAATTATTTATAAATAAACTTCCACGGTTGTTTGTCAGGGTCGAATGCCACTGACAAATAAATTTTAGTTTCTCTTTCTTATAGTGTTTGATTTTTAATTTTTAAGTGATCTGAAAAAAAATATATATATACAAAATTATGAGAGAAATAAAATTTAGATAATTAGTAAAGATAGATATTAAGTATATCTAAGAGGAAGCAATGATTTCCCCCCTACTCCGCCCTTCTCGTCGCCAGCTATGTTTTCCAACTTTACATTGAAATTAAGAGGCATTTAAAAAATCAAATCTCTTTTCTTTTGAATACATTTATTGCGATCGCCATGGCCTTTCCATTTCTTGGATCTTGAAAGATTTCTTTTAAGTTTTACGCTCTCGGTATTTAAAGCACAATAAGCATGATGCGATTCACTTACATTTTGCGCTACTTCGCTTTCCTTTCCTTTCATGCTTGTTTGCGCTTTGCTTGCCTTATTTTTTTTTTTTCTTTTCTGTGTCATCTCCAATTACTTATTCCGCTTTATTCGCTCATATTTTGTTGCAAGAAAGATGCTTCCATCCGTATCTCCAAAATTGCATTCTTATACAGCTCTACTTTTTTTTAGATTTGCATGAATTAAAGATTTTGTTGCGACGATGTTTAATGTAATCCGTTAAAATAATTATTAGCTAGTATATCAAAATACACTGAGTGGCCAAAATTTTAGAAACACACCTCACTCAGTCTTCTACTTTTTCTTGCAACATGCATGTTAACTCCATAATAAATTGGATTGGCTGATCAAAGGTTTCCTCTGGTCTGAAGTACCAATGGATGGAAAAATTTGTCTGCTCATGTGGGAAACAAATCAAAATGAAATTAAACCGGGACCATTGTGAAAAAACTTTCTTCTGTTTATTCTCTTGTTAGACAGAGAAGAAAGTTTTTTTCACGATAGCCCCGATTTAAACATAACAAGATTGTGAGCGCCGGTATGAGGCTGGTTGATTCTGGCATCTGTGAAAGAGCATTTTTTTTTTCTTTTATATTTTATTTATTTACAGTCAAACTCGTTAAATACGAATCAAGGGACGGAGGATATTTCGCAAAGCCAGAGTTGTCAACTTTTAGCCTGGCCAAAAAAAAAAAAAAAAAAAAAAAAAGGGCTAACTTTTATTTTTTTTTAACTATTTGCAAAATAGTTGTTGTCCTCGGTAAAGAACTGGGAAATCTGAAGTATATCTTAATCTTTTTATTAGTTTAATTCCGCAACTTATTTTGCGTGTTCTACTTATTGCCACAATGACAAAAAGTAATAAAAACTTTAATAATAATAATTTGAAAACAAATTGTGACAAAGATTTAAAAAAAATTCCATTTAAAAGTGCATTTTTTCTGTACGCAACGGTGTAAAAATTTATAATGCGCGATGTTTAGAAGTTTAAAAATTTGCAGTTTGGAAAATTGTAAAACTGAAATTTCATTTGAAATTTTTTATGATGGGTCCAAGAATATTAATGTTAAATCCATGACGTACGTAATGTGAGGCGTTCAGAAGTCAGTCTGATTAATTCCATCAAATAAAAATACACATTTTAAACAGTTGTATATCTATAAACTATTTTTTTTATTTTATTTTATTTTTTTTTTTAAAGCCTCTGATGCTATTTCTTTCAGACTAGCTAAAAAAGCGTCGTGCCAAAAATTGTGGCCCACTTTTTCATAATCTGGCCGTTAAAACGAGACATTCATACAATCTATATATTTGAAAGACCTGGCTGTTTTTTAGTCATCAGCCCTGAATTTTCTACTCAACCGATTTTGATAATTATTTTTTTAAATGAAAGCCATTTATTTGTAGTTGTGCCCATTTTAGCTATTTTTTAATTTATTTCCATTTTAATATTTTATTTTTAATTTTAAATGCTTTTTACGATATTTCTTCAAAATGGTGGCAACTCAGTTTAGCTTTTCTCTCGATAATAAAAATTTATTTTTCATTATCACTTTCCGCCAGTCAGAAGCTTTATTTCATCAGTAAACATGTCCCCGCATTTAAAGGAAAAAAGTTAATTGTTTTCGTAAAATTTAACCACAATAAAATGATTGCATATAATTATGTACTAATTGAGGTAAAAAAAATATATTTACTGAGAAATAATATTAATAATGTAAATAAAATAACAGAAAGTAATTTATGATAAAAATTAATGTCTAAAGCAAAATAAGAAAAATTTGGTACTACTCTGTTATCCCGTCGACCAATTTCGCCAAATTATACAAATCGCCAAACTAATAGCCAAATTATACATCTATACTAATATTATAAAGAGGAAAGATTTGATTGTTTGTTTGTTTGTTTGTTTGAATTGGATAGGCTCCGAAACTACTTGACGGTTTTGAAAATTTCTTTCACCGTTGGAAAGCTACACTATTTCCGTTGAACATAGGCTAATTTTTAATTGATTTATTCAGATATTTTCCTTAATAATTCAAAATTTCATTATTTTTCATACAGAATCAATTAAAATTTTTCCGATAAAAAATAACCATTTTCTTTCCCGTTGCCAAAAAAAATCAAAATATGGAAAATAATTTTTCCTCGGCAATTAATTTTTAGTTGAACAGTATCCACGTGAAAAATTAAAATAAAAAAAATTCAAAGGAAAATAAATATGACGTCATTTATTATATTATCGGAAGTTTTGTTTGCACAGATATCATATACACACCGAGGTAACTAATGGACACTAAATTAATGTTATTTTGCCTGGCATGGCAACCCGACTATTGTTATTTAATTATTAATAAAATGTTTTTTAATTTCCTTTCTCTTCTTTAAAATTATGTAAACTGTTTTGTTCTATACTTATTATTTAAATACTAATTGTTATTATTTTTTAAATAATAGAAAATAATTTAAATATATATATGAAACTGGTATTCGAAAACGATTTTTCCGCCAAATTAGTCAAAAATTATCGATCATATAATTATCGATCTTTTAGATCATAAATCCGATTACAGAAAATTAGTCAGATTATTTAATTAGAAGTTATTAAATTTAATGTTTTTTTATTATGAAACAGACGAAGAAAAGAAAATTTACTATTGCTGCCCGACTGGAGAATTAACCTTGATGTTATTTTAAAAAACTATCGAAATGGCGAATTTTTAATTATTTGTTTACGTTTTTTTGTTTATATTATTGCAAACATTTTTTCACTTTTATACACGCATCACCTTGGCGTGATTTTTTTTTTATGATGCCAATTTGGAGAACACTGCGTTTTCAAATACCAATTACATTTATATTACTCTTATTTATTTTCTATTATTTTAAAAAGGAAATAATAATAATAAACTAAGTCAATAAATAATTATGGAACAAAGCAATTTATATAATTTTAAAAGAGAAAAGAAAAATAATGAAATAATTTACTCAAAAATAATCAACTATTACCGGATTACCACGTGAGGCATAAAATCGCAATTTGCTGCAATCGCGCCAACGGGATCCGTAGATGACACCTGCCCTACATATTATTGGCAATATTATTGTTTATACAATTTGTTTATATAATTTGGTAATACTTTACAGCGTTAGAATTCCTAAAAAAAAGTCACTGGTCCCAAGGACCAGTAAGCATGAGAATTTACTGGTCCGCAGACATCATCACTGGTCCGCTACATAAAATTCTATTAAATAATTTTAACACTTGTAGGATCCCCCCCCCCTCCCTGGAAAATAAACCAATCTTACTTTGCATTTATCCAAATTTTAGCATAATAAAATGTAAAATTATAATTTGCTAAAAAATAAATAAACAGTACGTAAATAAAACTATCAAATTATTAATTAGATATTTTATTTGCCATTACTTACTTCAACTGACTGTAAGGTTTAATGCAAATTTTTTTCGATTTTTCTCCAGATTGTAGCCAGAGTAGTGGAATTGTAACTAGTGTCAATAATGCAGCTGGATGTGAAAAATCCTGAGTCCCTTTTCTACAAAAGCGGATCCCCACTATTAATAAGTCATATTTTTTGACGCAAAAATTGAACTTGTTCATTTGCACAAGAAAAATAAAAAAAAAATAAAAATTGTAATTTAAGAAATTACCCCAACCATTTGAAAAATGTTTCACTCGATACATTCATCTATCATTTTAAGCTAAATACCAGTTGTTTTATTGTGTATTATCCGTGCCACTGCTATAAATGACTTTATACATGCTGCAATTTGAAGGTACGGTTCGTTTAAGTTATATCACTCTATTGTCGCCAAGCATAAAAGTTGGCGACGAAAGAAACATTTCAAACTATTTAACATTGTTGGTGCAAAAGTAATCATTATTAAAATACAGCTTTGGCATATACTGTTATACTTGTAAGACTTTGGCATATATTGTTTGATTTTACAGAGCAGAATTTTGGTGATGGAGGTTTTAAACCGAAATCGATCGCAGCACATGCATCTGTGAATGGGTCCATCAGACATCGAATCAAAAAAGTTTTTTCCCAGTTTTTCCCAAGCCGATTGCTTTTTAGTTTTCTTTTTAGGTGGTGGAAAATCAAGAGTAATAGCTATAACATTTTCCGGCTTGTTAGAATCACTATTGGCACTCAAATTTTCCTGGTTAGAACCGACCGATAGTAAAACGCCATGGCTAGTGGATTGGTCGCCCTGGCGACATGATGTTTTACAATTAATCGGTTCGGCATTAAATTGCTTCCTTTTTCGTGATCGCCTTTCAACACGTAATTGGTTTTCAGCGGCTCAATAATCTTTTGATTTTATCATTTTCTGCATTGAAAGACGTTTTTGCGCCAAACCAAATACAGTATTACTCAGTTATCCCGTCGACCAATTTCGCCAAATGATACGAATCGCCAAACTAATAAGCAACTTATACATGTTGACTAAATTTTTATTTTAAATAGCAAAAGAAGAAATAAAAATCACTTTATGATTGTTTAAGTACGCGTATTGTGTTTAATATCATTGAATGCGATATTCACGTTCATTCATTTCTTTGGCTTCGGCTTTTTCCGTATCTGTTAATTTCCGTCTACCCATTTTTAAATTTGTTAGTTTTCTCCTTTATTACAATGATTTTAACCATTTTAATTTACTATTCAAATAAAAATTCTTCTAAAAGTAAAGAATTTAATTTAAATTCAAATAAAAATTCTTCTAAAAATAAAGAATTTAATTTAAATTCAAAAGTGGTAACATCATTCAAAAGTGGTAACATCATTCAAAAGTGGTAACATCATCGGGTCCATTCTCCCGAAAACAACAACCATTTTTCAAATGGTTAATAAAAATTCTTCTAAAAATAAAGAATTTAATTTAAATTCAAAAGTGGTAACATCATTCAAAAGTGGTAACATCATTCAAAAGTGGTAACATCATCGGGTCCATTCTCCCGAAAACAACAACCATTTTTCAAATGGTTAAAAACAATAATTGTTTTAATAATAATAAATTAAAACCAATATTGATTTAAGAGAAATTTTCTGTGCTTTTTAAAGAATAAGTGTGCAAGATACTAATTTAATTGTAAAATAATGCTTATTTAAGTGTAGAAGATAACAAGTATCGCTATTGTTTGCATTTCTTTTAAAATAGGGCAAGACAGGTTTATTGAAAAAGACATTTGCTGAAAAAAGAGATATTTTTGTTGAGTAAATAAATGGGTACTTTGCTTAATGAAATGGTGCTTTCAGGAATCACATTCACTCAGAAAAATTTGGAGGAATAAAAAACCGATTGGGAGGCAGGAAAATCAGTTTTTGGAGCAGCAACAACAATTTTGAAGCAGGAAAATTAGTTTTTAAAACAGAAAAATTCTCTCCTGGCATTCACTTATTTTTATTTATTTTTTTCCGTGCTTTTTTGTCAGTTTTTTCGTGTTATTTTGACGAAATCTTTTGTTTTTTCGGGATTTATTGACGAAATACACCGTTTTTCGCTATATTGTAACAAAATTTGCAGCTTTATCGCGATTTTTGGACGAAATTTGCCGTTTTCTTCGCGATCTTTTGAAGAAATTGCCATTTTTTCGGGTTTTAGAATGAAATTAGCCTTTTTTTTCACAATTTTTTTGACGATATTTGTCTGAAATTAATTGTTATTTAGCGCTTTTTTAACGAAATTTGTCGTTTTTTTTCACAATTTTTTTGAGGAAATTTATCTTTTTATCGCGATTTTCGGAGAATATTTGTCTTTTTTTCGCGGTTTTTTGAAGAAATGTGTCCTTCTTTTGCAATTTTTTGAAAAAATCTGCCGTTTTTCGAGATTTTTTGGAGCAAAATTTACCGTTTTTTCGCGATCTTTTGAAGAAATCTGCCTTTTGTTTCGGGTTTTGAAATAAAATTAGCCATTTTTTCGATAAATGTTTGACAAAATTTGCCGGAAATTAGTCGTTATTTCGCAATTTTTTAACGAAATTTGCCGTTTTTTCGCGATTCTTTAACGAAATTACGCGTCCCAGCGCCGATTTTTTGCGTAATTTACGCGCTATAGCGCGTCCGCGGCATCGCTGAAATAATAAAAAAAAATCTTATGTACGATCGGTTGCAGTTTTCTCAGGACCTGAAAAATGGCACTGGTCCTGCGGACCACTAAATTTTTCAAATTAGTGGTCCGGTTGAATTATCGGTGGTCTCGGACCAGCGGACCACCAAGGATTTCGAACGCTGCTTTATAATCCCATCGACCATTTGACATTAAATTTGTTATACGTAATTGTTACTTTATCAACCAATTTTAATTCGATGTTTATTTGTATTTCTATTAATATTTTAGTAATTTATTGATTCTTTGGTTATTTAAAATAAAAATTATGTCCATTTGTATAATTTGGCGAAATTGATCGACGGAATAATCAAGTAGTCGAACAAAAAACTATCGTCAAGCTATAAGATTAAATGCCAATAATGGATGATCGTAAATTTCACTTTTAATTGATGACAAACATGAAATAAGTCTGGTACATTTGTAACAATATCGTTTCTAGCACTTCTAATGTTTGACACTAAAAATCATAATGGAATCGATTACAGAAGGTAGAAAGATACATACATAAATACAAACAAACAAAAACTTTTCTTTATCTGTCAATACAGTAAAACCTCCATAACGGACACTCCCGAATAGCGGACACCTCTATTTAACGGACAATTTTCCAATCCCCACTCCCAAAACCTACAATTTTGTATGTTTAACCTCTAAATAACGGACATTCCGAATAGCGGACACTATTTTCGGCGATAAAGGATAAAAAAGAATTTTTTATCCAGAAAAGGAAAAAAAAAAAAAAGAAAGAAAGAAAGAAAAAAGAGTAAAAAGGCCTCAAAATTTATCAGAGCAATGTGTCTCAAATTTTGTGATCACAGAAAATTGTAGAAAGTGGGCAGGGAAATTTCTCCCCCTTTCCTGCATTTAGTGTGAATTCATGGTTGCCCGGGAGGAACATCTCCTTCAGCATTGCAATGTCCCCCCGGAAGATTTTATGCTTTTAATAGACAAAAAGTGCAATCCTCCCCCCCCCCCGCCCGGAATTCTATAGAGACCAATAACGTCACATTGAAAAACAAATTATACGTAATTGCAAGCAAAAGTAAACTTTTGCAGCAGATTTTTTCTTAAGAATGTAATAAACTTGTGCACAATTTTATTTCAGTTTTATTGCTTAAAAAATAATTTTAATTTCTGATTAATCATATAATATAGTAAAACCTCTATAACGGACACTCCCGAATAGTGGACACCTCTATTTAACGAACAGTTTTCCGATCCCCACTCCCAAAACCTAATTTTTGTATATTTAAGCCCTGAAAAACGGATATTCCGAATAGCGGACACTATTTTAATAAAGAATGAAAAATATTTTTTAACGAGAAAAAAAGAAAAAAAAGTAAAAAGGCCTCTAATTTTATCAGGGAAATGTGTCACAAATTTTGTGATCACAAATAAATGTAGATCGTGGTCTGAGGAAAATCACCGCTCAACGTTCAGTGTTGTATTCAGGGGAGTGCCCGTGTGGGACATCTTCCAGAGCATTGAAATGTCCCCCCGGAAGGTTTTGAGATTTTGTGCTTTTAATGGTCAAAAAGTGCAAACCCCCTTTTTCTCTGAAACTCTATAATGTCTAATAATATCACATTGAAAAACAAACTACATGTAATCACAAGCAAAAGTAAACTTCTGCAACAGATTTTTTTCATAAGAATGTAATAAACAGTGGATGAACGTGTGCACAATTTAATTTTAGTTTTTTTTTTAAATAACTAGGGGGGCCCCGCCCCCCTGCTCGCTATGCTCGCCAACCACCCGCGTAATCGCTTCGCGATTCCAAATTATTGTCTACCCCTGCTTGCTGCGCTCGCCAATAACCCATGGTATGAATAAGCAGTTGCAGACCTTTCAGATGATGTGTCACACGACTGGTGTTGTAAAGAAATTAAAAATGTGCCCCCCTGAGGGACAGAGTGGGAGGCGACACAAAAGACATCCGTAATATGAATAAGCAGCTGCAGACCTCTCAAATGATGTCACACGACTGGTGTTGTAAAGAAATTAAAAATGTGCCCCCCTGAGGGGCAGAGTGGGGTATGACACACAACACATCCATAATATGAATAAGCAGTTGCAGACCTTTCAAATGATGTGTCACTCAACTAGTGTTGTAAAGAAATTAAAAATGTGACCCCCTCTCCCTGGGGAGAGCAGAGTGTGGGGGTGACACACAAGACATCCATAATATGAATAAGCAGTTGCAGACCTTTCAAATCTTGTGTAACACGACTGGTGTTGTAAAGAAAATAAAAATGTGACCCCCCCCCTGGGGAGAGCAGAGTGTGGGGGTGACACACAAGACATTCATTATATGAATAAGCAGTTGCAAACCTCTCAAATGATGTATCAAACGACTGGTGTTGTAAAGAAATTAAAAATTTGGCGAAATATTACAGTTATCGCCAAGTTGGCGCCACTTTTGACAACTAATTTTGGTCGCCAAATTTGGCGATATATTGCCAAGTTGGCGACAGACTTGGCGATTGTTGGCGGTGGTAACCTTTCCTCTCTTTATGGTAACCCATATGGCGATGCATAGACGGAGCCCTTTCCTGATTGGTCTATTCGACTCATGGAAGGAGTGGACAACCCGGATTCGTTAGTTCCGGAAATCTTCCACATCAACATCATTCCAGGAGTCATTCCTTTTAAGGCTAGTTTTTTTTTACTATAGAAGGATTTTAATTTTTTATTAATCGTATAATAGAGGTTATAAAACATATAAAAGACATTATGACACATTAAGCATTTCTCAGCGATTTTTGTGTTTTTCAATTTTTTCCAATAGCGGACACCTCCGAATAGCGGACAATTTCTGCGTTTCCGAGGTATCCGTTGTTTAGAGGTTTTACTGTATAAGTTTTAGGAATATAAAAGTCAATTAATGAAACATTAAGCATTTCTTAGCGATTTTTGAATCTTTGAGGTTTTCCCAATAGCGGACACCTCCGAATAGCGGACAATTTCTGAGTTCCCGAGGTGTCCGTTATTTAGAGGTTTTACTGTAATTCTTTACATTTTTTACTCTATGTATTCTTGCTGAAACAGATTAAGGTGGATAGGAAACTACAGTAGACCTACTAGAAGAGGACGTTTATTAAAAAATGTAACATGAAATGACATTGTATGTAGGCTACCAGAACTACACATAGTGCAAGTTCAGATGTCGGGATTTTAAGAACTAAGAAATGATAATGTACAATCCGAAAGTTAATAGAGTTTGATAATCAATCTCACTAATCATTGCAATGCCCTCTAATGTAATAGTGTGATGACTCGAGAACATTTTGATTCCTGCTGTCATAACGGTCTCATGTTCATACGAAACTCTACTATAAATGATAAAATAAAAGAGATGGTGCTTAATTGCCCAAATTTTCGCCAAGTCTTACAATAGTACAATATTGCACTGGCGTTGGCATGATTTTCAGCAATACGGAAGAACATTCCAGGGTGGTCTATACTGCTTTAAAATAAAATTTTTATATCACCATTTTTTTTTTTTTTTTTTTTTTTTTTTTTTGAGTGTAGGTTCGTTTGGAAATATGGACCAGCGAAGCGGGCATAGCCTGCTAGTATTGACATAATTTTTATTTTAAATAACGAAGAAAACAAATAATTAGTATAATTAAAGCATAGCACGGTAGTGCTATGCTTTATTTATTTCCAGTGTGACTCCGTAATGTTATTTTAATACGGAATTTAACATTGAACGAGTTATTTACTAGACATTTTCCCACATTTTGTACGCGCTTCCACAAATTTTCTTCAAAGGATCTAATTGTTTAAAAAATAATTCCCTCCAATCAAAAAAATATACAGAGGTCAATGGACATATTTCCTGTAGCAATTAATCATTTTACGTGATAAATAAAAAATAAAATTTATTATTTTTTCTTTTGTAAGAATTAAAAATGGTATATTTACGACGTTATATTAGAAATGAAATGGAGATTTGCAAACATATCGTACAAATACAAGAATCGTTAACAGAAAGCAAAATGAAGCATGATTTTTAAAATAAAAGGACATTTTCAAACATCGATCAAGAAGCTTCTAACAGAAGAAATACAGAAAATAAGTAAATTAAACCTTTTACTTCCTATTGTCTCTGCAAAATAATAGAAAATAACTTAAGTATATATATGTAACTGGTATTTGAAAGCGAATATTTTTTGACACATTGGCATTTAAAAAAAAAAAAAAAAAAATTGCACCAAACCCAGTGCATATATGACATTTGCGCCGGGATTTCGTACTTATACCACATTTTTAAAAAATTCTTCGTCTTATATGTTCGAAGAAAATCAAAATAAATTTAGGTGAATAAAAATTTTCAAAAAAATTATAGTATTTGAGAATAATAGTATTTCATCCTTGGTATGTAATGAAACTAGTAAATCTGCAGAACTGGGTCTTCAAACATAGCAATTTTATAAGGCTAAACCGCAGAATCGTCAACTACTTGGTATAAGACCTTTCGGCACTGCAATAAATTCACCAATTCTATCAACCTAAATATTCAAATCCAATGTAAACAAGTATAAACAATGTTTACAAATATATTTTTTTAATTCCCGATTTGGTGATTTTTTTAAATCGTGCCTAAATTTGTAATGTTACAAATAATTAATCATTGGATAAAATCAATTTTAAATCAACGGTACTACTTGGTTATCCCGTCGACCAAAAAACTATCGCCAAACTATAAGATAAAATGCCAGTAATGGATGATCGTGAATGTGACATTCAATGACATTAAATACCTATACGTATTTAGAGATGTCATCAAATGATTTTATTTCCACTTTTTACTAGTGTTTTACCCATTTATTTGTATTTTTGTTATAAAAAAGAATGCCAATATGTATAATTTGACTATTAGTTTGGCGACTTATATAATTTGGCGGAATTGGTTGAAGGGATAACCAAGTACCGAATTAACTTGTATTAAATTCATTATTCCGATGATTTTGATATGATAAAACACTACACGAATTAATTTTTAAAATATCGCAAAGAGTTTCTGTTGAAAAATAGCTGTGTTTTATACTTTAAGTTAATATTTTTATGGTACTACTAGGTTATCCCGTCGACCAAAAAATTATCGCCAAACTATAAGATTAAATGCCAATAATAGATGGTCGTTAATGTCACACACTGTAAAAAAAATCTGTAACCTTAGTAATCTAAATTAACCGAAATCTCTTATGCTTACTAAAATTTTATGTGTACACTGTACAAGAAAATGATGTCAATCTACAAAACTTGTAAGCAAAACTAAAACTATCTGTAACTTTACAAAAGAATTTACTAAAATTTTGGTAACTTTACTAAAATTTTATCTATAATGCTCGTTATCGTCACTTAAAAAGTTCTTGGAATACGATTTCCCAAAAAAATTCTTAGTAACCTTAAAATTTGTTTGATTCAAAGTGCAAATCTGTATCTGTTACATGAATTTTTATTGTTGCCGTTACATAAAAAGTTCTTGGAATACAATTCTACTAGAAAATTTTTTGTAACTTTCCCAATTTTTTTTTTACAGTGCATTCAATAACATTAAATACGATTCACGTCTTTAAAATGTCATTAAGTGATTTTTATTTCGACTTTTTAGCTCACAGGCTATCATAGCCTGAGAGCTTATGTGCCCGTCCGTTCTGTATGTATGTTCGTATGTACGTAACGCGATAACTCATGATAAAAATATCCGATCCACTTGAAATTTTGTATGTAGGTATATCCTGACAAGGCGCTTCCCTGATTAGTTTTTGGAGTTCATTCGATATGTATAAGAGGGGGAACGGGGGGCTCATGCCCCCCGTTAGTTGATATAGATGGGATTTTCATGCAGAATTAAGTTTTCAAAATTTAGATTAGGATCATTCTGATGAGGCGATTCCGTGACTGTTATTAGGTGTTCATTGATTAAGTATAAATAGGGGGAACAGGGGTTCTAATGCCCCCCCCGTTAGTTGATATAAATGGGATTTTAATGCAGAATTAAGTTTTCGTTCAAAATTTAGATTAGGATCATTCTGATGAGGCGATTCCGTGACTGTTATTAGGTGTTCATTGAATAAGTATAAATAGGGGGAACAGGGGTTCTAATGCCCCCCCCCCCGTTAGTTGATATAAATGGGATTTTCATGCAGAATTAAGTTTTCGTTCAAAATTTAGATTAGGATCATTCTGATGAGGCGATTCCGTGACTGTTATTAGGTGTTCATTGAATAAGTATAAATAGGGGGGACGGGGGCTCTAATGCCCCCCCCCGTTAGTTGATATAAATGGGATTTTCATGCAGAATTAATTTTCGTTCAAAATTTAGATTAGGATCATTCTGATGAGGCGATTCCGTGACTGTTATTAGGTGTTCATTGAATAAGTATAAATAAGGGGAACAGGGGTTCTAATGTCCCCCCCCCCTTAATTTATACAAATGGGTTTTTCAAGCAGAATTTTCAGATTTCGTTCAAATCTCTGAATAGTTTTGGAAGTTTAATGGTTAAGTATAAAAGAGGGGGATAACTCTTTTTAAATTATATAAATGCTAAATGGGTTTTTATTAAGAATTATCTAATTTGCTCTGAATTTTGGATATAGATTTTTTATATGATAAAGCATGTCTTTGATAGTATAGGAGGTTCAATGATTAAGTATAAAAAAAGAGAAAAGGGGAGAGCTGTTTCCCCTTCTTAATTTTTTTTTTCGAACGGAATTAACCCTTGAAAATATAAAGCTTTAATGTGCAATTAGTATTTGTAGCCTGTGAGCTCAATGCCTTCAGTTTAACTGGGCAGTATTCTTTTTCATTATTTGTATTTTTATTAATATTCTACTTAATATTTGTTTTTTGTTATTTAAAATACAAATTATGTTAACATGTATAATTTGGCTATTAGTTTGGCGATTTGTAGAATTTGGCGAAATTGGTCGACGGGATAATAGAGTAGTACCATTTTTATAAAACTATTGATTCACTATCTCTATGAGTTAATAAAATTTAAGCACATTTGGAATATTCATAATGCGTCACCTTTAGGCACAGATGTCTAATACTTATTATGTTGGCGCAGTTTTTTTCTGACGCCAATTTCGCGAAAATTTCGTTTTCAAATACATATCACATATATATTTTTTAATTATTTTCTAATATTTAAAAAGGAAATAAAGATAAATAAAAAAAAAGGAGTTTAATAATAACTATAGAACAAACGATCTACATAATTTTTCAAAATAAAAGTAATAGAAAATAAACAATTTATTAGTAAAATAAACAACGATAGCCAGGTTAGCATGTGAGGCATATAATATCCATTTTGTTCCAATCGCGCCAATGTATTGCATATATGACATCTATCACTAACTTTTCTACGCTGAACCCTGCCCAGAGTTCCGATAGCGGTTTGAAGTTCTGTCGATGTTAAATTTCAATTTTGGGCAGAATTTCAATCCAAACATTGATTAATCAAGAAGCTTCTAAGTGAAGAAATACAGAAAATAAATAAACATGACGTAATACAAAAAATAATAAATAAATACATTTTATTGATACTATGTCTTGAGGTATTGTTGGAGGAATATTATATTGTCTAGAGGTGAATGTCTAGAATTATACTAGACATTTATGACATCATATTGGAAATGAAACAGAGATTTTGAAATATTTGGTATCAAGACAGGAAGCATGTACAGAAATCAGTTCTAGATGTAAAAAAAAGTTAATGATTTGGATATGGATCAATGAAAATCTGTGCAAAACCCAATGGAGAAATGAAAATCTAATGTAGATACCACGGAGATAGAGTTTTTAATTGGGGGTGGTTTTGGAGTCTAGGCATCATGATCGGTATAGATCTGGTAAAATAAATCAGAAATTCCTATGAAGGGGAAAACGTAATAGTTAGTATTTCATCAAATAAAATTTTGTTCAAAAATCTAATTTAACATTGAGGCTCTTTAACAGTTTTGCAGAAATGCTAAAATTATAACTAAAGTGTTTCAACACTCGTTCATCCTGCTTGCACATATGAAGCCAACATGATGTTTAATCTTGAATTAGTTATACACTCAAATTTTTCATCCCCATATTCTTTTTTAGCTTAAAATGGAGCTATTGTAACAATTTAATAAGAAACATGGAACTTTCAATGTGAATATGTACTAATATATTTTTTGCGTCAGAGGAAGAGAGAGAGAAATATGAGCACCTCAGACGTTCTCTTGAGCGTACCCCCTCCCCCCCCCCATAATTCACTTCTAGCTATGTCCCTGGGTAAATTACATCAGTAATTGTGATACGATACCACATAAAGGAAGTCCTGGTGATGGTACCCTCAGTTCATTTTGAAATGAGCTCATTTGAATGCAGTAGTTATTAAAAAACTTGAGATATTAAACAAAAACATAATTTGCAGAACAAATTAAAAAAACAAAATTTATTTCCTGCTCTATTTAACCCGCGAGGACGCGCGCAGGGCCTAAAAGACCCGAAGTGCGTATGGTTTTTACAATTGCAACCACTAATTTTTTAAAGTAATCATCAACTTATTTTATAGTAAGATTTGTAAGAATTGTTTCCATCTAAATAAAGCGACTGTTTTAATTTGATTTTATCGGTGACAAAGTTAAAGCCATTCATACCCTGGGTAAGCGCGCGTTCTCCCGGGTTAAGCCCGAGAAGGGACAGATATTAAGATATTTCATTTATTTATTTCTACATTTAGTATTAAATTTTTGTATCAAATAATTTAAATTATGTGAACATTAAAAAAATAAAAATGAAATTCAAACAATATGATACTTAAAAACCCTAAATCTTAGATTCCGTTCAAACGAAATCGAAATAAATCTTAGACTTTTTTCCGAACTTAACTTGCAAATATTTGTTTTGCAGATTTTGTATAATGTATACGGTAGGTTAAACGGTCTAGGGTAGGTAGATAAAAAGAATAGACACATCTAAAAAGCAAATGTTCAGAAAAAGTCTAAGATTTATTTCGATTTCGTTTGAACGGAATCTAAGATTTAGGGTTTTTAAATATCATATTGTTTGAATTTCATTTTTATTTTTTTAATGTTCACATAATTTAAATTATTTGATACAAAAATTTAATACTAAATGTAGAAATAAATAAATGAAATATCTTAATATCTGTCCCTTCTCGGGCTTAATAGAGCAGGAAATAAATTTTGTTTTTTTAATTTGTTCTGCAAATTATGTTTTTGTTTAATATTAATAAAAAGTCGAAATAAAAATCACTTAATGATATTTTAAACACGTGAATCGTATTTAATGTCATTCAATGTCACATTCACGTTCATCCATTATTGGCATTTAATCTTCTAGTTTGGCGATAATTTTTTGGTCGACGGGCTAACCTAGTAGTACCAAAAATTTGAAATGGGGAAAATGATGTCCTTCAGCAACCAGATAAATGGGCATTACAATATTATTACGGATGCCTTTTTCATATTACTAATAACAGTAACTTTTAAAAAACATTTGAAGAGAAAGTGACATCACTATTTAAAACATCGCATTTTTACTCATAACGATATTACATTTCAATGTTTCTTTTCATTATGGACACTGAGATTGTATATTTGCATGCAAAGTTGTAACTGGCAAACTTGACATTAAGTTTGGAAATATATTTATTATATATTGATTCAATAATGTAATTACTTTTGCTTTTTTTAAAACCAAATCAATCGGTTCTTTTAAACATTTCATTCGTCGAATTTCGTCGGGATTCCACTCATTTTATTGTTAAAATGCATTTCCTTTTTCTCAAGAGTCTATAAAAAAGCGTTTAAACTAAAGAAAAAATCCGTTTTTGATGAATCTAGACTATGAAGAAGTAGCACGTCAAATTGTATCTCTTTATTATTCCGCAATTCCAATGTCTCAGAGAGAAATTGCTAATCAATTGGATATTTCACGCCGTTCTGTTTGCTATTATATTGATAAACACAAGAAAAATGAAGTTAGTTCATTGCATTCTAAACGGGGTCCCCCTTCTAAAAAACCTCTGTCGATTTTTTTTTTTTTTTTTTTTTTTTTTTTTTTTTTTTTTTTTTTTTAAATTGGAGGTGAAACTTTTGCAATAGCAGAATCTACATTCAACTTTTTTTTTTTTTTTTTTTAAATTAGTTATTTGATTATACTTATGTCTTATAATCAAGGGTAATTCATAAGCTCTGTATAGATATCTAGGAAAATTTCAACACAATCATGTCTCATTACCTGATTTTCTAAAAAAATGGAGTTAGTCAGATTGACTTCTGAACGCGTCATTTATAACTCTGTTATTACGTAAGTCACGTTTTTGATCATATCGTTTTTGTTGCAATTTCCCCCTAACAATGAAAAAAAATGTTGTTAAAATGCGTGTTATTTTGAAAAAATGTAAATGAATGATTTCTGATAAAACTTGGATTTTTAAGTATTTATAATTCTGTTACAAATAAATGAAGGTATATAAATCATTAGATAGCCGATTTTTTCGAGTTTCTTGATAGTGACGTCATACGCATACTTAAGTTGTTTAATCCCTTGCGGCGCACCGGTATATCTATGAAACCACTTAATTTTAATTCTTAAACGCCCCATTGGCACCGGAATTTTGGCTTAAAAAATTTTAAGGTTTATTGAATGCGTGAAATAGAGCTTTTTCTTATTTACAAATAAAGTTGTTTTCAAATTCCAGTGTCAGTCATTAATTTCAACACAACACTTAAGCAATGAATTTGCGCTGCGTCGCAAAGGGTTAAGACTTATAAATGTTCTCTTCTCCAGCGGTTGTGAATAACGTCATTTTATATAAAATAAAAGCGTGTCTTATAATTCTTAAAACTGAAATATGTTTTGCATCTATAGTTAGTTAATTTATTTATTTTTTTATTATTAACGAAATTCTTTACCTCTTTATTTGAATAGAAAAGCGAAATGTACAAAATCGTTGTTAATAAAGACAAGTAAGAAAAATCATGCGTTAAGCACAGATTATGAAGCACTTTCCAACACTTAATGAAATCTTTAACAAAACTTTGTTATTTAGGGAAATAATAGTGTATAGCCAAATATACCCAAGTATGTATTCCAGTACATTAGAACAGCCCTGTATTTCATATGTCAGTTCATATAATGGGAAAATTTAGCTTAGCAAGAAAATACCCAGTAGCTTAAAATTTCTTTTTCAGCAATTCATACTATTACAGCGTTCGAAATCCTTGGTGGTCCGCTGGTCCGAGACCACCGATAATTTAATCGGACCACTAATTTGAAAAACTTAGTGGTCCGCAGGACCAGTGCCTTTTTTCAGGCCCTTAGAAAACCAAAACCGATCGCACATGGATTTTTTTTATTATCAGCGATGCCGCAAACGCGCCATAGCGCGTAAATTACGCAAAAAATCGGCCATGGGACGCAAAAAAATCGCTCTTACGCGTCCCACGGGCCGCGTAATTTCGTTAAAAGATCGCGAAAAAACGGCAAATTTCGTTAAAAAATCATGAAATAACGACTAATTTTCGACAAATTTTGTCAAACAATTCTCGAAAAAATGGCTAATTTCATTCCAAAACCCGAAACAGAAGGCAGATTTCTTCTAAAGATAAAAAACGACAAATTTCGCCCAAAAAAATCGCGAAAAACGGCAGATTTTTTCAAAAAATTGCGGAAAAAATGGCAGATTTCTTCAAAAAATTACGAAAAAAAAGCAGATTTTTCAAAAATATTGCAAAACAATGGCAGATCTCTTCAAAAAAGTGCAAAAAAACGACAAATTTTGTCCGAAAATCGCGAAAAAACGGCAAAATTTGTCAAAAAAAAATCGTGAAAAACGAAAAAATTCTTCAAAAGATTGCGAAAAAAAGACAAATTTTGTTTAAAAAGTGCTAAATAACGACTAATTTCCGGTAAATATTGTCAAAAAATTCGCGAAAAAATGGCTAATTTCATCCTAAAACCCGAAAAAACGGCAGATTTCTTTGAAAGATCGCGAAAAAATGGTATATTTCGTCAATAAATCCCGAAAAAACAAAAGATTTCGTCAAAATAATGCGAAAAAACGGAAATTTCGACAAAAAAAAAAAAAAAAAAAAAAAAAAAAAAAGCACAAAAATTATATATGAATGCCGGGAGAGAATTTTTCTGTTTTAAAACCTAATTTTCCAACTTCAAAATTGTTGTTGCTGCTCCAAAAACTGATTTTCCTGCTTCCCAATCGGTTTTTTATTGCTCCAAATCTTTCTGAGTGAATGTGACTCCTGAAAGCACCATTTCATTAAGCAAAGTACCCATTTACTCAACAAAAATATCCCTTTTTTTCAGCAAAAAAGTTTTTTTCAATAAACCTGTTGTGCCCCATTTTAAAAGAAATGCAAACAATAGTGATACTTGTTATCTTCAACACTTAAATAAGCATTATTTTATAATTAAATTTGTATCTTGCACATTTATTCTTTAAAAAGTACAGAAAATTTCTCTTAAATTAATATTGGTTTTAATTATTTATTATTATTAAAAAAATTATTGAATTTTCTTTTTCTTGTGCAAATGAACAAGTTCAATTTTTTATCGAAAAATATGACTTATTATTAGTGGGGACCCGCATTTGTAAAAAAGAGACCCAGTATTTTAGAAGTCCTGGGTCCTGGGGACCCAGGATTTTTCAAGTCCAACTGCATCAATGACCCTAGCTACAATTCCACCACTCTGGCTAGAATCTGGAGAAAAATCGAAAAAAAAAATTACATTAAACCCTACAGTCAGTTGAAATAAGTAATGGCAAATAAAATATCTAATAAATAATTTGATAGTTTTTCTTTACGTTCTGTTTATTTATTTTTTAGCAAATTATATTTTACATTTTATTATGCTGAAAATTTTGGATAAATGCAAAGTAAGATTGATTTATTTTCCAGAGCGTGTGTGTGCGGGGGGGAGACCACTCTAAGTGTTAAAATTATTTAATAGAGTTTTATGTAACGGACCAGTGCTGATGTCTGCGGACCAGTAAATTCTCATGCTTACTGGTCCTTGGGACCAGTGACTTTTTTTTAGGAATTCTAACGCTGCTATTAGATGGAAACATACTTGAATACTTTTGTTCAGCCCTGTAGTTTACATTGTACCTTTATTACACGTCAGCATTAGGCTAAAATTTATTGTAACCTAAAACACTTTTAAAACAACTGAAATCACATTCCCATAAATCATCATTCATAGGCGTCCATGTACCGAACTCTTTGCGTGGCCCTGTATATCCCTTTATCTATATTCTGCTAACATTTCTCAGTAAATTGAAAGCAGCTCAGCGTAAAAATGCATAGCTTATTTAAGAACCACGTTTAAATAATTTACGCTCATATTCAGTAACGTTGGTGAGCTCTTTTGGGTAGCCCTGTATATCAACTATAACATTTATACACACCATATAATGTGCATATATTTAGCGAAATATAAACGCGAATATCATAATTAAAATGCATTTGATCCCTCCATCAGCCATCATCGGACACATATACGGTACTTCGGAAAGAATATACTATTTGAAATCTTTTGTATGGCCCTGTAAATGCTATGTACTTCATATTATGCAAGACAGTAGCGTATAATTTATATTAAGCTTCAGTGACATATATCAATTTTATTATACATGAAAAAGCTTAATATATTTAAAATATGTCACACACAATTCTCCCTTTTACCATTATCTAATGGAATTCTTTTGTGTGGCCCTGTAAATGAATAATAGCTACATTTTCATCTTATATTTTATAGAATGCATATTTTAATATGTGTGACAGGGTATAACATCTTTAAAATTCCTTTGAAACGATTTTTCCCCATAGGCCGTAATGTAATAGGAAACTTTTGATTCGCCCTGTAGATAAACTAATCATGGTAGCAACTTCATTTTCGATAGGACTTTTGCTAGGGTAAACGTCAATAACGTCCTAAAATTTCATTGCAATCCGAGTATATTAACGATTTTCCCCCATAAGCCGTAATGTAATGGGAAACTTTTGATTATCTCTGTAGATAAACTAATCATGGTAGATACTTCATTTTCAGTAGGGTTCGTGCTAGGGTAAACCCCAATAACGTCCTAAAATTTCATGGCAATCCGAGTATATTAACGATTTTTCCCCCATAGGCCGTAATGTAACGGGAAACTTTTGATTCGCCCTGTAGATAAATTAATCATGGTAGAAACTTCATTTTCAATAGGACTTTTGCTAGGGTAAACGTCAATAACGTCCTAAAATTTCATGGCAATCCGAGTATATTAACGATTTTTTCCCCCATAGGCCGTAATGTAATGGGAAACTTTTGATTCTCTCTGTAGATAAACTAATCATGGTAGATCTTCATTTTCAATAGGGTTCGTGCTAGGGTAAACCTCAATAACGTATAAAAATTTCATAGCAATCCGAGTATATTTACGGGAGTTAGAGCTCTGACAGACGGCCATCCGGCCAGACGGACAGACACTGCCGACAAACCGAATGCATAAGCACTTTTCAACTTTGTTGGAAAGTGCTAAAAAAAGTAAACATATTGTGAGAGAAAGAAACCCATGGAAGCCGCTGTTGTTTATTATTATTTTTAAAATATCATTCTCCAAATAGTTGTTGTAATTTGTTGAATTACTTTTTTAACCATTTAAACAAAACCGGGTTTTATTGTAATAAAAACCGGTTTTTATTTTTGAAACTTGGCTTACAGCAGATTTGTATTAAATATGAATAAATTTTTAATGCACTTATAAATGTTTTCTATTTATTATCAAATAGTCTTTATAACCGCTAGAAGGCAATTGTGAAGGCATTACCGTAAACTATTTTGGTCCATCCCATAGAGGTTTTTATCTTTGCATTGAATAAACAACACAAGATAATTTGGAATTTTTACACTTTAAAAATATTTTATACCCCACTATAGGGTATTTGAATAGTTTGGAATAATTTTAATTCTTTTAGTGGCAACATTGGATGTGCTTGTAAACAACTTGTTTTCATGCGTAATTTTTAACTCTCCAAACTTTTTATAGTGAAACAATTTGGATAAGATCTAGAAATAAGATAAATGTCAAAATATTATCTTTAGTACCCAATAATCCATGTGTGATCATAGTTTTCTCTTTAACTTTTTTGTTTTGACAGAAAATGTTTACGGTTTCATAAAGTTATCATGAAAACAAGTATTTCAGGTCTACTTTGTGCCAGGCATTTTTTGGTCCGAAAGTATCCTCAGTTGCTTAGTTATGCCTTTTATGCTCTTAAAAAATATTGTAAGTAAATCTTGTTATAAGCGACTTTTGTCTCAAGGCGACAGTTTTTTTTTCCTTCCTTGCGCTGCCACGTAGGGAAATTCAGTTCAAAAAAGCCATTTTGATAACTTTTAAGTGGTCATCCATAAAGGATGTCACGCGTTTTTTCCTTTTTTTTTTTTTTTTTTTTTTTTTTTAACTCCCCTCCCCCCTCTTTGTCACAAAGTGTCACGCTTCACTTTACCCCCCCCCCCTCTTGTCACATGTCACGCTATATTATGTAAACATATTATATACTTGCAGTTCAGAAACAAAGCACTATGCTTTAGATCACATTTCAGACTTTATTTTTAAGCTTTAACTATGTATTTTAATAACATTTTTGAGCTGAACAATAAAAATTATTCTCATTTTGTATGAAATAAGGTTTACAACGAAAAAAAATAATAATAACAATATAGAATAGTAATAAAATATTAAAACGAAAGACCAATTGAAAACAGTAGTAGTATTTTGAAATTTGAAATAGAATTTAACATATTTGGCTTTAAATCTTATCTTTATGAACACAAAATATTTTAATTTAAAAATAACTTCATGCTTCATAATTTAATCTACTGAATTTCAATGCTTTGGTTTTAACCATTAACCAAAATGTGTGATGTCACATTTCTTCTTACCCCTTCCCACCCCCTTGTCACACTTTCATGAACCAGCTCCCCTTCAAGCGTGACATCTTTTATGGACGACCCCTAATATTATATTATTACTTACCCATCATACGTATTATAGGGTAAATCTTGCAATCGTTTTGAAAATCGGGGGAAAAAAAAAAAAAAAAAGACGGATTTACACGTTTTAGATAGTGGAGATTCTGAAAAACATATTTTTAGAAAAAAAAATTGCCGTTCGTCTGTTTGTCTGTAAACGTTCTATCTCACGAAGAAATCGAGATAGAAACTTGAAATTTTGCATATACTTATTATGTAAGAATGGGAAGAAGCCTATTTAAAATATCAGTAACCTCGATTATCCGGAACTATTTTTTCCGGACTCTTGAAAAATTCGTTCTGATAAAAGGTATATAAAAAATTTCGAAATTTTGTATTTTAAGGAGTGGACTTAAAAGGCAATAAAATAACACAAATTTTGCATAAAGAACAAAGTCGATCGGATTATTAGTAGCCGAGATATTTGTAATCCAGTTTTCCACATTCTTCGATTTTTCGTGACCCTGTATGTCATTCAAATTTCAATTCAGAGATATATTTAAAGTGGAAATGAGACGCTTCCGACGCAGTAAACTGTTTGTTAATAGGATTATTATTTTTGGAGTTATAAGGATGTTTCTTTTACGCAGTTCGGTACTACTTGAGTAGTTTCGAATTTTATATAATTTGTCGAAATGGGTTCATCAGCAATTCATAAATAAAGCATTACTATGTATATTAACAATATTAAAATATACGTTTAAATTTTGTTTTGGAATTGCGAAGCATTGTATAAAAAGTTTTCACATGTTTTATTTTCCTATATTATATTATGCATATTCATAATGGGTAAGTATTACGGTGGCCCCCAACGACTAGTTGTTATTATTATTTTATATTTTCCAGAAAAACGAAAAACAGTTAAATTACATGGTTTTTTAATAAATGTACCTGTCAAATGAATTAGTTTACGAACAATAATCACTTTTAAAATGCGTCGAAGAGTAACCAGTATGAATTTCAGAGGCAATCTTAAGCTATTTGCTATTTATGCAATACGAAACTGAAGAGGAAAAGTAGATATTAAAGCTTTTTTTAGCATGTCAAGTTTTTTTAGCATGCTCTTAAGGTTCATCCTTTTTTTTTTTTTTTTTCCTGTAACTTTACGATGTAAATCGATCTTATATTCGGCCAAAACCGTTTTTTTAAATTGAACAAATTTGTTATTTTAAATTTACTTTTTATTCTTGCAATAAAATTTCCAATATCTAATATTTACTTACTGCTTTTTAACATTTTCCATCATAGTTGATAAGTGCATGAATTGGGTTTGTTTGACTGCCTGACCGTTTGGAATGCTCTAACTCGTGCGAATATTGCCAAATTGTCATGAAATTTAGACTTATTGAGACTATGGCATGTTCGATATTGACAACGAAGTTTTTAGCATTTATAGTTCTTTTACAGGGACATTCAAAAGAATTTCTTTACACTCCGGCCTCTAGGGGCTAATCATTTGCAGTGTTTTTTAATGATGTTTCATAATTTCGAAACTCATAGAAACTTACATGTATATATCTAAAGTGCAGTACAAAATGCGTGCTATAAATTAGGATATGCATAGCATTCGTTGTTCATTTACAAGGGCACTCAAACGAATTCCATTGCATTACAATCTCTCGGTCTCTGGCGGGGTTTCGAGGGGGAGGGGGTCGTTTGCCGAATATTTTAGACATATTATACTGTTTCAAACATATTGAAATTGATATATATCTCTGGGGTGCGCTGCCAGATACTTACTGTAGGATATGGTGTTCATCGTTCATATACAGGAAGACACAATAATTTTGTTACAATACTATATAGTATAATAAACGATAATTCTTGGAAGTGCGTTTTCTGTCGTGATATGTGTTTAATAATTTATTTATTTATAATTTGTATTACTTAGTGAATATATAAATTCTAATAATCATATACAAGGTTGCACAAAACATCTAAAGCTCACATTTGTTTTATGATCGAAATTCATGAAGGGGCATTTTCAGCTGTTCTGTGAGTTTCTTAATTGAACTGAAATTTAGCATACCATGTATTATATGATAAATCTATAGATCCTGTGCATAGTTGCACAAAAAGTTCAGTGTTATTCGACTCAGTGATTATGATTCGACTCAGTTTCGATTCAGTGTTATTGATTATATTTGCGTTTTCAAAGCTGTAACACATTTTGCAAATTGTTTATTTCGACATCATATTTACATTATTAAATTGTGAAGTATTATTTTAAATTGTAATATTCTGAATGTGTTGTGAAGTGTTTCGTAATGTATGTTTGACGATTTTTTCTTTTTTTTTCCGACAAAATACTACGTTGGTACCTTTTATACTACTATGAGAAAAGGTTATTAATTTATATTTCAAAAAGCTGGTAGCGTCACTTTTTCTTAATAAAACTTTCGACATCTATTTAGTATGGTAACAATTTAATTCTTAAATTTAAATATATATTGTTTAAACACTGAAGTATGCGAAAATTTCAATTTGCAATTTAAACTGTCTATTTGGTGTATTTTAGAAATTAATGATAGTGTGACCCCTTCAGCAGTTGATATCCTTCCAATAGTTGATAAAGTTTTAGAAATATTCCGCCATTTCAGGCTATAATGCTTTTATAGGCACTAGACATAATATTTTTGTTTGAATGTTAGTGCATCTGTTGTCACATTATTATTATAGCTAGTTGCTGTAAGAGAAGTCTTTTTATTATCATTATTTTTATTAGAAAGTGTAAACATTTAGTTTTGCATTAGTTGGAAACAATTACAATATGTTAAAATAATCCACTTCCATCTTTGTATGACATTTAATCTTTTTTTTTTTTTTCTATTTAATCAGACTGAGCCACAGCAGCGCGTGCCCGGGTATAGCTGGTATTTTCATAAGAATGAATGTTTGTTAATCACAGCTCAAAGATGATATTTTGAAGATTCATTTTTAGGTGCGTTCGTAATTATATAAATAGGTAGCACCTATAGACGTCGTACAGTCCGTCCTTCCGCATATAACAGAGCAAAAACTACCTAACCGGATCGTTTAAAATTTAAAATATATACTTTTGCATAAATTTGTTGAGTCGTTTCGAATTTTATGAAAATCGTGATATAGTTTAATTTTTATAGTATAGTTTGTATACAGGGACAATCAAAAGTGTTCCGATACATTGTAGCCAATGGGAAAAAATAGTTTCAAATGCATTTTAAGGATGTTGCACGCTTTCGAACATAATAAAATTGACATACACCAAAAAAGTACATTCGGTACAATCTGTGGTGCACAGAGTACTTCTTATTAACTCACAGGGCCACACAAAAGTATTCGATTGCATAATGGCATAGGAGAAACATTGTTTGAGGCATGTTTTAATTATATTAAACTATTTTGCATTTTATGAAATTGATATACGTTGCTGGGGTATAACTACAAATTACTTGCAGTATACTAGAAAGCAGATAGTATTTACAGGGACACACAAAAGATTTCGGATACTATACTGTATCCAAAGTACTGTACATTATAACACCAATTTTTGCATACATTTAAAACTTCGTTATAGTACAAACGCACCTCATTTGCTAAGTTTGACGAGCAATTTCCAACTTGTTTGATTTTTGATGGATTTCTTTCGCCTAATCAACCACTGGGGAAAGGACAACTTAAAAAAAAAAAAAAAAAAAAAAACTATCATATAAACTTGTGTATAAATCGAAGAATTTTTGACAAAATTTGAGAATTGAAAATGGAGGATCGACTTATACACGTGTTAATAATAATAATAATAATAATAATAATAATAATAATAATAATAATAATAATAATGATGCAGATAATCGGCGAATGGGCAAGTTTTTTAAATAATCGCATATGGGTCTGGGTTAGAGAGAGAAATAAAAGTGAACAATGGCCATTTCCCTGCGATTGAAGAAAAAAAAAATTTCAACAATATTCCTGGTGACTGTTCTGCAACCATTTTCTTTTAAGATAGAATTCTCTTCAATGCAGGGGCATTTCTTTCAACGTTTGAATCCATTTTTTAAATGAATTCAACTTGAGAATGCTTCTAAATATCTTTTCTAAAAGTCCTACTATACAAAGAAGTACCATATTTTAGCAGGCTAAGAAGTTCTTTAATAAGCTGTTTGTCTTGTAAAGTTTCAGTTGTTTAAGAAACTGTCCTGTAAGTCAGACTTGAATAGATTTTTGAAATATTTTTTTTTTCTTTTTTAAGTATCGTTAAATTGATCTGAATAAGTTTCAAAATAGTTTTAACTTCTTCTTTTAAAATAAGTATTTTTTTTTTTTTTTTTTTTTTTTTTTTGAGCATTGAATTTTTAAAAAAGTCCGATTAGAAATGTAGAAAACAAATATTTACTAATTTAATGAAATTTATTATTATTTTATCCTCAGTTACAAATTATTTTTTTAACATACTACCAGAAATGTTGTTCGACTTATGCGCGAGAATTCAATTTTTTCCAAAATGTTGCTTAAGAATTGGGGGGGGGGAGGGGGGGGCGACTTAAATACGAGTATATGCGGTATTTATTTATAATTTTGTTGTTATTTAATTTCAGCGAATTTCATTTTTGTCCATTACAAGTCATTCATAATGGGTTATAGCAATCATGTTAGTTTATTTTTAAAACTTAAAAGGAAGAAAAAATAATAAAAATTCCGTAGCACTGACTTTACTTGATCAGCTAATGGTTGTGTCCAGCGCCGTGCGAAGCGGGCAGTCGCCCCGAATGGGGAAATTGAGGGGGCGCCAAATTTATGCTACCATCCTCTTTTGTTTCCTTATATATACAGTCGAACCTCGATTTAACAAATTATCCGATTTAACGAATATTTTTTCTGTCCCGACAAAGAGGATGCTAAAATGCTCTGATTTAACGAATTTTTAGCTTTGATTTAACGAACATAATCGCTGAAAAAAATTCGCATTCGCAGATAAAATTAAAACTGAATCTTTCACATCCAAATCCAAGTGTCATATTTTTTTTCTCATTTCTGGAGAGAGTTTTTCCCCTTTTTCAACTAGAAACATGACAAAGATGTAAACAAATATGTAGATCTAAGTATCTGCGATATTGAACAGAAAGAGAATAAATATTCTAAAAGTAGTCAAGATGATGAAGAAACGGAAATTAAATTAAAAAAGGTGACATTTCAAGAATCAATTTGCAGCTTGAATACTTTAAAAAATCATTTTTTGTCTCACGAGGTTAATGGTGTTGTTCTTACTGAGTTAGAAAATATTGACAAAGAACTTTGGAAAGTCGAAACAAAGCACTATCAAGGATTTCTTTCCAAAGTGACAATAACTGTGTATGTATAATATATTAAGTTTCAAAAACAAATAACATTAAAGATATCAGATAATTTAAAAGTTGATCTCTTAACTTATAATTTTTAAGCTCGTAGTAAACAATACTCATTCTTTTTTTTAAATCTGCATATCTAAGGGTATTTTGCATTGATATTTTAAACCATACTCTTTACAAAAATTGATATTTGATTTAACGAATTGCTTCGATTTAACGAACGGATTTGTGGGTCCCAATCCGTTAAATCGAGGTTCGACTGTATATATAATACGTCTATATATATTGGGATATTTTTTCCTTGACAGAAACATACATTCTCAAAACAGTACGTGGCTTCAATCTTAGAATACAAAAGGGGTTGCAAGCTGGTATATCATGCTGTTATATACATTTTTTCCACATCTGTTTTACCGATCCTGTTTGCCAGAACATAAGTCAATTTTATCTTTGAGATTATTTAGTTGTTAAAATTAAATCTTTTAAAATTCCGAAATAAATGCGAAGTATGTATTCAATAGAATTTATTTGAATTTCTACACTTTTAAATTTTGTGGCACATCTTTGGGAGATAGGGGGGGGGAGGGGCGTCAAACTGAAAATTTGCTCCGTGCGCAGTTTTCTCTTTGCACACCGCTGGCATCACCTTATGTCGAAAAAATATATGGTAGACCTTTTTGTTGTTGTTGTTGGTGTTGTAAATTTGTGTTGAATTTAATCCCTGCATGTTTATTTATATAAAAATACATGTGGTTATAACAATGTTTATTTCCGTATTTCCTTTGTTAAGCATTTGAGTGCTTGCATCTCGTTTCTTACTCCCATTTCTCTCTCGTAACTTCTAATTTCCGATCATCCATTTCTTTTGTGTATCTTAATAATTTCTTTAAATTATTATAATTTGAACAGAAAAAGTTTTTTTCCTCCTTTGCACTGTTATATCACCACAAACGTATTTTTTTACGGCCCGTTATTTTCAAATGTCTTAGTGTGGGACGTTCTATATTTGGATTCTGCTCCCGTCTAATCTTTGACGGCTCTTGACTAAGTTACGCGTTGCTCTGAAATATTGTGTTGTTACTTCGGCGTCAAAGTCTCTGAAAGTTCGTTTTTCTTGCCTTGACTTTGAACTAATAACTTGCCGAAATCGCTTTACATTTTTTTTATTCAAAGATCGCGCCACTTTGCAAAAGGCCAGCAAAGAAATTCCGCGATTTTTAACTATCTTAAGTTGCGTGTATTTGTTTATTTAGATTGGGATACCGCCTGCGTATCATATCAGAAGATCGTCTGTTTATTGTGATAATTTCGGAAATATTTACAGTTAGTGCTTTTTGTGGTGGTGTAGTTGTGAGTGATATCATCAATGTGTTTGGATTTTGTTTTAGTGTTTCTGAGCAATTTTTCTAATAGTGCACAAACACACGTAAAATTGTGAACTATTTAAATTTTACAAGAAAAAACAGTGTTCTTTTAAATTATATGGAATTTTGAAGCACAAGTTTTGCATGTTAGACCAGAATCGTTATTATTTTTTTCCCCATTTTTTGCATCTGAGTATATAATAATATTGTACGGAAAAGTGAAGCTGCTGTATTTCACTATCAACTAAATAATTTAACCAATTTCGTAATTCTGGTGCATTTATTAAGATATTGATTTTTCTTTTCTTTGTGAGTTTGAAGTTTTAGTTAGATATTATGCTGGTAAATGTGGATGTGGTGCATTTCGTTTTACAGAAATGTCTCTTCTTTTTTATTGATTCATACATAAAAGTGTGAGTTCCCTTAAAAAATAATAAGAAGAAAAATCTGAGATCGCTTTGATTTAATTTGGCTGCTGCATTATGTTTGTGTATTTATTCTTTAAAAAATTGAAACAAATTTGAAATGGAATGTATGACATTACGTGACATTCCAAAATAAAACTGTTTGTCTATAAATATGAAACTGAACTTCCTCTTTGTTGATAAGAGAATATTTTTGTGTGTAAAATCTCTTTTATAAAAATTAAAAGAAAGACTGTCATACAGAACTTGTACTAGTGATTCATATACTCAATTAAAATAATTTTAATGTCTTCTGTTGCTATTCTTTGAAAAGCATTTCTTTTAAACTTTATGATTAACTGTTTCATCATGAGTTGTTTCTGTTGTAGTCGCAAGCGAAAATCCCCTCAACCTGACAGTCTGCCACCTGCAAGTCCTAATGCACAGATCATGTCAGGGAGTGTTTTGCATAACGGCACAGGATGTGATACTGGTATGTATAGCATTAAAACTTTATTACTGCACATAACTTAAGAAATTATATAGGTATGCATCGAATATTGGTTTTGGTGGAATACCAAATATTCGGCTAATATACCAAATACTAACTGTTCGGTCGAATGCCGAATAATACTTTTACGGCGGCTGAATACTTTTTTTTTTTTCAAAGTTTAAAGGTATTACAATGTTGTTTTTTAAAAAAATTATATATAATATTTAAATAATAGAAACTTAGATTTTGATAAACAAGAACTTTTTAACTAAATTTTATACTGAAAAAAAAAATCTGCTTTGAGTTATTTAAGAAGGGTAATTATAAGACTTTTTAAAATTCATGATTTCTATGACGAATTAAAACAAATATTTTAAAATTAAAGAAAAATAGTAAAAAAAAAAAAAAAAAAAAAAAAAAATTGTAAGAAAAACGTTACAGGGTCGTATGCCGTTTATTAGTCAGGAGAGACTAAAATAAAAATGAATCTGCCCAAATAATGGCAGTTCAGCAAGAATAACTTTTCTACTCCCTTTGATTTAGCAAGGAAGTCTTTAAATGCATTCTAGATCAGTGTCTGGAGTGGGCAATCATTTTCAGAGATTGTGAACATTCAAGTTGTTTCTGAAATCTTGCAAAACAATTTTAACATGGATAATATGGTCAAGACAAGCATTATTTTTAACAAAAATCAATATCTCAATTCATTTATTCCATCAAAATTATAATTCGTTCAATAAAATATAATGGGGGAAAAACAAGCCAAAACTGAATTTTTATTTACAAATTTATCACTAACAATAATGAAGATATTTTAATAAGATTTTTTTATAATAATTTTAAATACATTCTATTTCATTTAAATATGATTTTTTTATAATTATTTTAAATATAATATTTATAAGTTCATAGTTAAAAGTAGAAATTGTGAAAAAGTTTTTTAAAATATGTTTTAAAAGGTTTCTTAAGTATTATATTCAGTCTAATACTTTGATATTCGGCCAAGCTGAATAGTTTAATATTCGGTCTTACCTAATATTTAGTAACATGACTGAATACCGAATCGATACCAAATATTCGGTGCTCCCTAAAATTATATCCTAAAATTTCTTATGTTCAGTATAAGCTAGCATTTCTCAGCTAAAAAGTCAGATAAAATGTATGAAAAATTAAAGATGTAATGAAAAATGGCTTGGTTAATAAATAATAATAATAAATAAATAAATAAAATAACTTATCAGCTTTGTTTTTATAATTGTTTATATTATTCAATAACAAATCTCAATGTCTTAAGCGTGAACTGCACCAACCTTATTTTAAAAAGCACTGAGGCCTCTATAGGAAGGAAGTATCCATATTTTCTATATAAACCAGCATTTTTTGACCAGGTTTCTGGTGAACCTCATAGATCTGTTGCGTACGTATCATCAGATATGCAGAAAATGTTTTTACTGTCCCAACATTTCCTCCAATCCATATGAAAATTTCCCCAAAATTTTATATGTTTCAGGTTTACATAAATTTTGTATTACCATAGTTATAGATTTTTTTTCCCCCTGGAAATGTCAATTTAGGCATTAGTATGCATCAATACTAGTGATGGCACATTTGAGCACTTACTGCCATTGTTGTGTCAATAAAATGCTTGTTAACCATTTGAAAAATGGTTGTTAGACATATCTGAATGCTTGTGATATCTGCATTTTATTTGTTTTCTGATTGGTCCATTGGATATTATATATAATCCATGGCATACATAATATAAACTCTGTTATTAAGTAAGCCTTTTTTTTTTTTTTTTTTTGCCAAAAGATATTATTTTTCCTTTACTTTCAACAAAAATTGAACACTTGACACAATGTCAAAAAAAAGTATTAAAAACTACAAAAAAATTAATAACTCAAAAATAAATTGAAATACAGCTTTCAAACAAACTGCATTTGTTTCCCTAAATTTAAATTTGTGATGTTTAGAAGTTTAAAAATTTGCAGTACTGAAAATTGTAATACTCAAATTTCATTTATAATGCAGCGTTAGAATTCCTAAAAAAAAGTCACTGGTCCCAAGGACCAGTAAGCATGAGAATTTACTGGTCCGCTACATTAAATTCAATTAAATAATTTTAACACTTAGAGTGGCCTCTCCCCCCGCCCCCTCCCTGGAAAATAAACCAATCTTACTTTGCATTTATTCAAAATTTTCAGCATAATAAAAAGTAAAATTATAATTTGCTAAAAATTAAATAAACCAGTACGTAAAGAAAAACTATCAAATTATTAATTAGATATTTTATTTGCCATTACTTATTTCAACTGACTGTAACGTTTAATGCAATTTTTTTTTTTTTTTTTTTTTTCGATTTTTCTCCAGATTGTTGCCAGAGTGGTGGAATTGTAGCTAGTGTCGGTGATGCAGCTGAACTTGAAAAATCCTGGGTCCCCTGGACCAAGGACTTCTAAAATTCTGGGTCCCTTTTCTACAAAAGCGGGTCCCCACTAATAATAAGTCATATTTTTCGACGCAAAAATTGAACTTGTTCATTTCCACAAGAAAAATAAAATACAATAATTGTTTTAATAATAATAAATAATTAAAACCAATATTAATTTAGGAGAAATTTTCTGTATTTTTTAAAGAATAAATGCGCAAGATACAAATTTAATTGTAAAATAATGCTTATTTAAGTGTTGAAGATAACAAGTATCACTATTGTTTGCATTTCTTTTAAAATGGGGCAAGACAGATTTATTGAAAAAGACATTTTTGTTGAAAAAAGGGATATTTTTGTTGAGTAAATGGGTACTTTGCTTAATGAAATGGTGCTTTCAGGAGTCACATTCATTCAGAAAGATTTGGAGCAATAAAAAACCGATTGGGAAGCAGGAAAATCAGTTTTTGGAGCAGCAACAACAATTTTGAAGCAGGAAAATTAGTTTTTAAAACAGAAAAATTCTCTCCCGGCATTCACTTATTTATTTTTTTTATTTATTTTTTTCCGTGCTTTTTTGTCGAAATTTCCGTTTTTCGCGTTATTTTGACGAATTCTTTAGTTTTTTTCGTGATTTATTGACGAAATATACCGTTTTTCGTGATATTTTTTGACAAAATTTGCCGTTTTACCGCGATTTTTGGACGAAATTTGCCGTTTTTTCGCGATCTTCTGAAAAAAGCTGCCGTTTTTTCGGGCTTCAGGATGAAATTAGCCATTTTTCGCAAATTTTTTGACGATATTTACCAGAAATTAGTCGTTATTTAGCGATTTTTTTTAACAAATTTTGCCGTTTTTCGCGATTTTTTGAAGAAATCTGCTTTTTTGCAATTTTTTGAAGAAATCTGCTTTTTATCGCAATTTTTTGAAGAAATCTGCCATTTTCCTCAATAATTTGAAAAAATCTGCCGTTTTCACGATTTTTTTGGCAAAAGCTGCCGTTTTATCGCTATTTTGGGCGAAATTTGCCGTTTTTTCGCGATACTTTAGCGAAATTACGCGACCCATGGGACGCGTAAGATCTATTTTTTTGCATCCCATCGCCTATTTTTGCTTAGTTTATGCGCTATAGCGCGTACGCGGCATCGCTGAAAAAAAAAAAAAAAAAAAAAAACTATGTGCGATTGGTTGTGGTTTTCTCAGGGCCCGAAAAAAGTCACTGGTCCTGCGGACCACTAAACTTTTTAAATTAGTGGTCCGATTGAATTATCGGTGGTCTCGGACCAGCGGACCACCAAGGATTTCGAACGCTGTAATGTGTTTATGATTGGTCCAGGAATATTAATGTTTAATCCATGGCATATGTAATACATGACTCTGTTGTTAGATCTGTTTTGATCATCATAAAAATTATGTTTATTGTTTATATATATCATCATCATCAACCGTTTTCGATCCACTGCTGGATGTAGGTCTCCCCCAGATTTTTCCAATGTTTTCTGTCTAGTGCTTTCGTCATCCAATTTACACCAGCCACTTTTCTAATTTCGTCACTCCATCTTACATGTGGTCGTCTTCTTGGTCGTTTTACATCTCTGGGGTACCACTGTAGTATATTTGTGCTCCATCTATTGTCTTGTCTTCTTGCAATGTGCCCAGCCCATTTCCATTTTAGCTGTTTGATTCTTTCAAGGATGTACTCCACCCATTTCTTATTCTTCTATTGATTTCATTCAAGATACTATTATCCGATGATATTTCCTGTCCTAGGTACACATAACTTTGCACTTCTTTAATCTCAGTGTTCTTGTAGACAATTTTCTTTTTTGATGTAAATGAATTCTGTAGTATAAAACATGTCCGCTGGCAAGATCAATCTTTTCTTCGCCTTTTCTTCTTACTTCACATAATCCTAAAATGTCCCATTTGATCTTACCTAACTCTTCTTCAAGTTCCTGTAAACAGTTTTCAGAAGATAGGGATCATCCATTGTACGTAGCCAAGGTCATCAACTTATGGCAGCCAAGCCGAGCCCGGTGATTCTTAGCACCCTCTGTCTTCATGTCTGTCTGATCGCTGCCATAACCAGGAACATGCTGACTACCGGGAACTGAGGGCCGTGATTTGTTTTGTGAATTCATGGTAAAATAAGGGAGGTTGTGGCCAAATCCCTCCACGCTGGCCAAGCAGGTTGGAGGAAGCCCATCCACGTTCGTTCCCCTTGCACTAGACAAGAGTATTAACAGGCTGTACCGATGGAAGGTGCGGATTGGACATTAAGTCTCTGCTCCCAGTCGATTCCTTTAAGTCCTCCTAGAAGGCAATTAAAGGGTCTTCTCCTGGTTGATAAACAGAGGCTATTAAACAGCCCGTTTATATATATATATACATATACACACTACCTGGCTATTGATGATCGTCCACTTGCGATTTTAGACATTTTGTTAAATATCTAAAAAAATACATGAGGAATTATCCTGAAACTCTCAGTGTATAAAAATATACTATGTACAGGTCATATATTGACATCCTTGAAGATTTTTCCCCAACTTTATAGGAGACCGTCAAAAAATTAAAAAATGATGAATATCTTTTGGATAACCCTGTCAAAACTAATGTAGCAAAAGCGCTCAAACTGTAGATTGTGATTAAGTGACTTATTGTAATAAACTGTGTTCATTTTTATGTTGATAGCATGTATACTTGTAGAAAAATTAAGGTTTTTATAAAAAACAGTCCCAAATTTTTCCAAGATGTTTGCTTATAATTTGCAGAGTTCTTAATCTCTATAAATAAAAGGAATTCCGAGGATAATTAATTGAGGCACAGGAAAATCGTCTGCTAAGAAAATCTTTTTTCATTTTGAACTCTATAAATAAAAGGAATAAAGCAGAAGAAATATAAAACAGATAATGTATTTATCACAAAAAATCGTCTGCTAAGAAAATCTTTTTTCATTTTGAATAAAATTAAATAAAATATTGAAAACATTTGATTTAAACTAAAAATTGTATTACTAAAAGTTTTCTTTTTTTTTCAGAACCTTTTAATACTTTATAACGATGAAAATGACGTATTTCAGACAATGCATTTCTGCATGCTTCCAGTTATTGATAAAATCATACAAATTTCAAGTTCGTTTAATATTGCTAATACGGACCCGGGCAACGCCGGGCGGGTCAGCTAGTATAAAATAATATTCTTTTCTGAAAATGTGACAAACAGCATTGCACATAATATCCTGTAATCAGAATTAAAAAATAATAAAAATTGTATGAAAAATGAGTAGGTATACTAAATAATTTTTCACTGCGCATGCGTCAATGATATCAAAATTTCATTTCCATATTATGTTAGCTAAATGTATAGAGCAACTTTTGTGAAAGTTGCAAAATCATAGCTAGAAAATTCTGAAAATAATCGTCAATAGAATAACTTGAAAATCCGTTATTCCCAAAATGAAGCAAAAACAAGAGGGGTTGTATCCATATATTCATTTATTAGTGTCAATATAGAATACACAATATGGGACATACTAATACATTTGGATAAAATCTTTCATTTTTTGCTTCATTTTGGGAACAACAGATTTTCAACTTATTCTATTGATGATTGTTTTCAGAATTTTCAAGCTATGATTTTGCAACTTTCACAAAAGTTGCTCTATACATTTATCTAACATAATATGCAAATGAAATTTTGATACCGTTAATGCATGTACAGTAAAAAATTATTTAGTAAACCTACTCATTTTTCATACAATTTCTATTATTTTTTAATTCTGATTACAGGGTATTATATGCAATGTTGTTTATCACATTTTCAGAAAAGAATATTATTTTATATTAAGAACTCTGCAAATTATAAGCAAAAATCTTGGAAAAATTTGGGACTGTTTTTATAAAAACCTTAATTTCTCTACAAGTATACATGCTATCGACATAAAAATGAACACAGTTTATTAAAATAAGCCACTTAATCACAATTAGGGATGCACCGAATAGTGATTTTGGTCGAATACCGAATATTCGGCCTGCAGCTAAACCGAATACCGAATATTCGGCTTTCCAAATATTTTTTATATTTCAAAGTTTAAAGGTATTAAAATGTTACTTTTTAAAACAATTTTACATAATATTTAATAAGAGAAACTTATATTTTGATTTAAAAAAAGAGCTTTTTATAAAAACATTCAGTATTGAAAAAAAATCTGCCTTTTTTTATTTAAGAAGCATAATTTTGACACTTTTTCAATTAGTAAAATTTTAAATTTCATTTCTTCTACGAATTGAAACAAACATTTTGAAATCAAAGAGAAATAATGAAAAAATATGATAAAAAGTTAATTAAATCCAATTGATTTTTTAAATCATCAGATTTTAAAATATTCACCTTTTATATAAACCTTTTAATAACAATTTTAATTTTTCTTAAGAAAGGTGTTATAGTAAAAATAAAATACATTGACATGTTTCGGAACCGTCAAATAAGTTCCATAGTCATAATATAAATAAAACAAAATTTCAAATTTTTACTATAACACCTTTCTTAAGAAAAATTAAAATTGTTATTAAAAAAAAAAAAAAAAAAAAAAAAAATGAAAAAATAGTTGAAAAAAAACTGTACAGTCTCATATTTGTTCTTTTTAAATAACTCAAGGCATATTTTTTTCAATATAAAGTATAAATACTTTCAACTTAATTCTGAATAAAGGAATGTCTAGCTCATAGTTATTTTCTTATGAATAGTGGCATTTTCCATCCTTCCCATCATATCATATTTAACAGAAATCAAAGCGTGTGAGTTGAAAATATAGTTATGGTATCTTATTTAATGCAACAAATGAAAACACAAGTTTGACCTAAAGTGAGATGAAATACAATGCATTTATGATTCAATAAGTTGGTTATGATTATCGTTTCATAAACAAAAAATTGTCTGCCTTGATAGCTATTACTAATCTCAAAAGTTTTCCTTTCTTGCTTAAATGCACTGTAGCACACACCCAGCATCAAGATGTAGTTAAGTATATTCAATAATTTTCTCAAAGAAATCTCAAGAATCGGTTATAACGAACATTTTTTTCCAGTCAAACATGAGTTTTTTTCTTTAACTTTTCCACAGTTTTGAAAACAGGATTACAATTCTAATTTTATAAGAAAATACTTGTCGGCTAGTGAAACATGGTGCAAATTAGCAATAAATATTTTTATAAAGGATAGGAAGAACTGAATTCTTTCTCTTTTATGGTAGCCATTCTCCAAGTTTGATCACACCCACTCGTCAGTCATTTTCCATTACTTTTATCACAGCTGTTTAGTAACATATTTAAGATTAATGTATTCAACTAACGTATTTAAATGTATTTCAAGATAGCATTGAGAAAAACGTCTTCTTTGAAGCAGGCAATAATCAAAAGCTTTTCTCTTTAAATTATAAATTCTGAAGTTCAGAAGATTATAAAAAAAAAAAAAAAAAAAAAAAAAAAAAAAAAAAAAAGAAAGAAAAATTTAAATGATAAAAAAGCAAACATAAATAAATAAAACAAGTTTTAAACACGCCAGAAATAACTAGAGATGGGACGAATATTCGGCCACTATTCGGTATTCGGCCCTTTTGCCGAATATTCGGTTGGCCAAATATTGAAGGCTTGTTGAATGAATACTTCGGCCGAATACCTGTAGCCGAATATTTAGAGATATCTCGCCGAATATTGCTAAAATCTGCCAGAATAGTGAAACATATCTTGCGAAAAAAATTTCAGATTTAAAGAATTTCATTTCTTGCAATTTTTTTTTTCTCTAATCCAAATTGGTTACTTCATTCATGAAGTCATTCTCATTCTTACTTACAAAATATACAGTTATTCAGATACTATAAGATATACAGCCTTTCTGTATTAAGTTAGTGATATTTTAGAAAATGCTGCACAATTAAAATGGATATTTAATTGTACGGGAAATGTCTTCATTAGAGAATGATATATATTACAGTTCAAGATATAAAAACACTTAGAGAGAAAAAAAAACCACTGCCTTATTCTAAAACACTCAAATATTTATTAATGTCTGCAAATTCCATGCACATATAAAAAAGGCTCTTATGAAATTCATTACTCATTTTCTATAAAGTAAGAAATGAAAAAATTCATTCACTAGGTGTATTTTTCAAAATTAACTATCAAATATCACTATCCCAAATACAACGGTACATTTGAAAACAGAACTGATGTTAAACTAGATACGCATTAGATGACACAACTTGCTTTATGCAGATGGTTTTATAAATATTTAAAAATAAATTCTAAATACTGAACAAAATAAACACATAACTAACACATATACTGAACAAAATATACACAATTTTTTTATTCTATAGTTTCCACTTTTAAATAATTATTTGCATAATTACCGACTTAAATATGTAAATAAGTGAAATATTGAAGTTATATATTGTATCCACCGATTCAAATGTCAAACATTTTGTTAGCATATGCATTCTACTTTAAGTATAACCTTTTGCTTAACCTTTTGTAATTTAAAGCTTGGCAACTGATTTCAGAACAGTCTCATTCTTATGAATTTGCTTATCATTAGGGACCAAACTCAAAATGATCAAATTTCCTTCATTAAAAGTTATTTCAGAAAATATCTCCTCATGAGTTCTGAGAGAGAAAGATTAAGAATATTATTATTTTGGATGGAAGAAAGAGTAAAAAGTATCATTTGATAGTAAAAGTGAAGTACATTCTTCATATTTTAATGGAAATATCTTACCGTGTCCTGACTTACTGAAAATCAGTTTGATGTACATTAGAATAAAAGAATATAATGCAATTTCATAATTTTTTTTATGTTAAAATAAGTTTTTCAAATTAAAAAATACATTTAAAAGCACAATTAAGAGTAATAATTATTAATGAGCTCCTATTTTTCAAATTATACATAATCAAAATTAATTTTTTTATCTGAAAAAAAAGTTGGTATTCGGCCTAAAATTTGCCCGAGTATTCGGCTATTCGGCCAAATCACTATTCGTCCCATCCCTAAAAATAACTAGTGTTAGCAATCCTAGCCTGGATAAAGTGTAAATGTTTTAGTATAATCATTCCTTATACTTTTGCCTATCCAAATAAGGTTGTCAATCTCTACTTGTTTGAGTAATCGGTGCTGTACTGTATTTCCATTTGCCTTCATTTTTAGTTAATTTATTTAGTTTTGTGTCAGTTTGATGTAATTTCAGTCATTTTAATTCATTAAAAATCATATTTAATAGATTTTAGGGTTTTTTTAATTCATCATTATTGAATATACAGATAGCAGAAAATATCTCCTCATGAGTTCTGAGAGAGAAAGATTAAGAATATTATTATTTTGGATGGAAGAAAGAGTAAAAAGTATCATTTGATAGTAAAAGTGAAGTACATTCTTCATATTTTAATGGAAATATCTTACCGTGTCCTGACTTACTGAAAATCAGTTTGATGTACATTAGAATAAAAGAATATAATGCAATTTCATAATTTTTTTTATGTTAAAATAAGTTTTTCAAATTAAAAAATACATTTAAAAGCACAATTAAGAGTAATAATTATTAATGAGCTCCTATTTTTCAAATTATACATAATCAAAATTAATTTTTTTATCTGAAAAAAAAGTTGGTATTCGGCCTAAAATTTGCCCGAGTATTCGGTATTCGGCTATTCGGCCAAATCACTATTCGTCCCATCCCTAAAAATAACTAGTGTTAGCAATCCTAGCCTGGATAAAGTGTAAATGTTTTAGTATAATCATTCCTTATACTTTTGCCTATCCAAATAAGGTTGTCAATCTCTACTTGTTTGAGTAATCGGTGCTGTACTGTATTTCCATTTGCCTTCATTTTTAGTTAATTTATTTAGTTTTGTGTCAGTTTGATGTAATTTCAGTCATTTTAATTCATTAAAAATCATATTTAATAGATTTTAGGGTTTTTTTAATTCATCATTATTGAATATACAGATAGCACCTAATAATATACACATTTTGTGAACACTAACAAATTTTAACAGTTCAGATATAAAAAATAAAACCTTCAGTCCCTTGAGATTTGTTCGAACGGGGTTCAACTGTATTTATTTTTTATTTATTTATTTTTTTATAAAAAAATTCTCATGTTATATTGTATATATTGTTATGTACAATATTGTATGTATTATTGTATTGTTCATTTGAAAATAATTTTAATTAAATAATGTTAGAATTCTGTTGTTGAAGTATGTAGAAAATTCAAATCATTTATGATTTAAATATTATTTTTAGAAAAAGCTATTTTTTATGTTTAAAAAATAAGCTGCTCTACACAGCTAAACTTTGTTACCTTGAATATTTTTATCAATATAATTTGTTTTTCTATAGCTGTTCAAAACAGTTTCTGTAAAATTCTTGCTATCTGAGATGTATAATTTTTCTATCAGAATGCTAAACGAGTAATTATGATCTTTTCTGATTAAATATTTTTAAAAAAGCCATTCATAAAGGAATTCTTGAAATGATTTAAAATTTAACAGTCGAGTCTTTATACCTTCTTTCCAGAAGTAATGTGTTTTGTCACTTGATACTTTACTTCCAACATTGCCAGGTTTCAAAAAAAAAAAAAAAAAAAAAAAAAAGACCAAAAAAACCAAACAATAAAAACCTATTTATCAGTTTTTTAGACTCTACTCCAAATATTTTTGTGAAATTCATGATATTTTCACTAAAATTGTCATCCTCTAAAAGATTTTAACAGCAGTGAGACTTAAAACAAGGCCTTTTTTTTCTAAGCTTTGTTATGATATGCATTTATCTGATGATTAAATTAAGAATTAATAAAATTATACAATTTCAGGCATTTTTCTTTCAGTGAAACCTTGATATCTCAAACAAATCTTATCAGATTCTCCCCTCTCCCCATTTTCCTGTTAAATTCAAGGTATCAAATTTGATTGTGTTATAGAATATTTAAATGTATCTTGTTATATGTTTTATTTAAAAGTAAACAGGTGCTTATTCAGCAATTAAAAGTATTTAATAAAAACACAAATTAATATTTACACTGTCTTTTTAAATAAAGTAGATAAAAATGTTTTTTGAGCAGACCTGTGCAAGACTTTGTCTAAGAACTCATTTCAGTAGTGGAAAGATTTTTAACTCATAATAAATTCTACTTTATGTACTTAAATAATAGCAATTTTAATATAAATTTTTTTAATTACTTGCTTTTATGCTTTCATCGTAAAATATCATTCTCTAACTGTAATGTACAATAGGAATCTTCTGACCTATTTACATTTGATTTTTTCTAGTGCTTAGCAAAGTTTCAGTCTTCATTTGGATAGAGTTCTTGCACCCAAGAATCCATAATGGGAACAGCAAAGGGCAACTGAAAATGCACCTGGCCACCACATTTATTTTATAACTAAATAAAGAAATTCCTTAGACTATTTTGTAAAATGTTACAATCTCATAATTTTACTTCTGGAATCTATGCTTATTATAAAACACCCATTGACAGTAAAAGAAAAAAAAAATCTCTTATCTTTGAAAATTACTGAGAATTCCTACTATTTCTTGAAGTTGTTTCCCTTAAAATTAAAGAAAAAAAACAACTAAGCTTGAGATTCAGTTAAATAATTCCCTACTGTTTCTTCTATCAGTTGGTCGGCAGTTAGACAGTTTGCAGCTTCAAGACCTGGTTGATGCATAATTTTTCTAACTCCGTCCTTAATTTGTTCTCTTTTAAATGCTGATGTTGGAGGCTAACCTATTTCTAGCCTCTGTCTCTGAAAAAAGAAATTTACACTTCTATTATTTTTCACAGACTGTTCATAGAAAATTTCAAAATGATATAATGAGGAGATGTTCCACGCTATCATTTTAAATTTTATTTATATTAGATATAAATATTTTAGCTTAGTTTTTGCTTATAAGGTTGTAAGAGTTTTGTTTGAATTCTGTTTTATGAGGAATGTTAAGCCTCTCTCACTAAGCTGCCCATACAAATACAAAGCTCCTATAACAGGCAAATATTTTTTTGTTTGTTTGTTTGAAAGACTGCAAATCATGTGTAGTATTTCTTTGAGAAATATCGTCACAATCTCACTTTCAATACTTATCATTGGAGTGCAGCCAACATTCTCTTATTTTTTATATAACACTTTTCATCTGAAATTCCAGTTTTTCGCATTGTAAATATTTTTCCAAATGAATAATATAATTTTAAAACATGTTATAAATGAACATAATCAGATCTGACTTAGAATCTTGTACATTGACTTATTTATTAAAAATATCATTTTGAAAGTGTTTTACATCAAAAAATAATCATAAAGCATTATAATTTCTCACATTTATTTCTAATTTTGTTCCATAATGTACAACTGAAAAGCTATTTTTTTATTTTAGCTTTGCAAGCATTACTAGACTCTCTTGACCAGGTGTGTGAGAAAGTTGAAACTCCTGTTGAAGATCATTTGTTTTTATCCCAGCTGTTACAAAATAAGAATTTGCAATCACTTATTACAGTAAGTATTATTGTTATTAATATGTTGTTACTAGAAACCTATAAATTTTGCAAAAATACACAATTTTGCATTTTCTATATTTTTTTGCGTAATTCTAAAATTTTGGCATTTTTTATTTCCTGTGAGTTTTATGAACACATTTTTAATCAAATGTTTTTTTTCTAGCATCTTTCCTTTGTTCTTAATACTCAAAGTTAACTTAAACAGCCTGCAGTCCATCCCATTTTTTCATTATGGAATGAGACAAACCTATTGGTATTAACTTAGTGTCCTTTAAGTGTTAATATCACGTAATAGTAAAAGCCAGCTAAGTATGATTAGCCATTACCACACTTCACTTTTTTCATAGGCGTTCAATGGATGTTGTTTTAATGGTTTTTATTTTCTTCATTTACACTACCTGGTGTTACATGGGATTTTTGTTTAATATTGAAGAAATTTCTGCTTGAAAACCTAAGCAAAACTCTATACATATTTTTTGCCCAATGTAGATGCAAGAAATATGCAGATATTTTTCATATTTTCAATGGTCAATTGTTTGAATTTCATTGAAGCAGTTTAAATGTTTGAATCAAACCAAACAGACAATCTCAGGGCTCCCAAATGGTCCCCTTTTTCCCCCAAAAGTCCCCTTTTTCAAAAAAGGTCCACTTTAGTCCCCTTTTTTGTATTTTGGTCCCCCAAGTCCCCTTTTCTGTGTCTGAAAAAAATCGCCGTTAAATAAAAAAAAATTCTGAAAATCACTAAAAGCTTAAAAATCCAAGAAGACAAAATTTGTTAAAGTGGACGTAAAAAAAGCATTATAATGAGGTATAAAAAAGCATTGTAACTGAAATTCTTTCATGAATCTAAATGTTAAAAAATCACCACAGAATACAGGCAAATTTAAGAATCCCATTAAAATTCTTAAAAATTAAAAAATTGCAGAACATGTAAGTTACTATATTAAGCTACTGCTTGACCAGTCTTCAATAATGGGGCTTGACATGCTACAACCCCCCCCCCCCCTAAAAAAAAAAATGAAGCTTTTTTGAATGGAAAGAATCATTGAATTGTATGAAAACAGACGATTAAAACTAATAAAAATTAAAGTTCACAATTCTGAATCATATTAAAGAAAATGGTTGGAGTAAAATGTCTTTTCACATATTTTTACCTTTTCTATCTTTACAAAAAGAAAATATTGAATTCATGAAATAATTTTGACTTCCAGTTTTGATGGATTTAATCATTTTAGAAGGTCCTGAACACAATTTGGTGGTTATTAAAGAAAATGGTTGGAGTAAAATGCCTTTTTACATATATTTACCTTTTCCATCTTTACAAAAAGAAAATATTGAATTCATGAAATAATTTCGACTTCCAGTTTTGATGGATTTAAATTTTAGAAGGTCCTGAACAGAATTTGATGGTTTTTAGAAAATGCCTGTATGTGGCAAAAGTTCTGTGGGTTCTGTATCTCAAGAACTAATACACAGATAATGCACAAAACTTTAGTTTCACTTGGGCCCCACCAGTGGCTGAGAGGTTCTGACCTCTCAACTGGTAGACGGCAGGTGCTGAGTTCGAACCCAATCACAGCCGTCGGCCTAACCGTTCAGAGTTTTTTGTGGTTTTCTTTGAACCTTGGATTACCTTGCGTAAATACGGGTTAGGTTCCCTTAGAAAGACCCCCACGGAGGGCGTCCTACCTCTTTAAGGCCTATATCCCATGTGTAGATAATCAGCCGACATTAAATAAATAAAATAAATAAATAACACTTAGACCTTGATATAAACTAGAGCTGATTAGTTTTTAGTGTATATCGCTCAACAAGTGACACTGTTATGCTGCATTATTCACAATTTCATTAATAGCTCTATCTCAAGAAGTAATGCACGGATTTTCATGAAACTCCAGATTATGTTAGTCCTTAATATAATTTGGTGTTGATTATCCTTTGATGTAAATTACTTAAAAAGTGGCACTGTCATGCTGCATTATTTATGAGTATCGCAATAGGTTTATCTAAAAAACTAATGGTTCTCCTAAGCTGCATTTTGTGGGATTTGCACAAGTTTAGTGATAGTCATATTTGAAGAACTAATGCACAAAATTTCATACCTTTAGAATTCTTATAATGGGGATAGGTTGCAATTTAATTTTAGGACTGTGATAGCGAATTTTGAAGTATTGACATGTATGAGGTAGAAGAAAGTTTCGGTATTGCCACATCTGATTAGTTTGACAAGGACTGTTCCTGGGGTTACATAATATTTACATTATACTGCATTTATAGATTTTAAACGTGTTCTTATATGCCTATTTTTTATGCTAATTCTGAATGTATAATTTTCGTAAAAATTGATTAAGATTTTATTTCATTCAAATATCGCTTTTTAAAAAGAAAAAGAATGCTTTTGTATGACATGTTATTTAAATCTAAACGTTTCTCCACTAATTATCATTATTTTATGTCTGATTTGTTATTATAGGCTACATAAAGTGAACATATTGGTCCCATTTATTTATGAGTGGTAGCAGTTAACACTAATCTAAGTATTAATTTTTGCAAAAAATAAAAAATAAATAAATACGAACAAAATTAAGAAAAGTAATCAAGTTATGAATTTTAAAATCTCAGATATTTTTTATAACACAAAAAAATTTTTAAGAAGTGTGTTTGGGGGCAATAAGATTAAATTTCTAAGTTTTTTTTTTTTTTTTTTTTACTTCTCCAGGCTCTAACTTAAGTATTTTAAGCAATTTTCTAACTCCTAATTAAACTAAAGCGAGATTCAATCCCATCTGAAGGGTTGACCGAAGGAGATATCTCATTGAGCCCAACATCTTTCTAGGGTCTATTTTGACCCCAGACAATTAGGGGCTTTTTTTCATGTGCATGTGTGTGTGGAGTGGGGAATCAGAAAATTTATTTTTTCACACATCCTTTTAAAACTCTTGGCCTACGCACCCATTTCCCTTTGTCTTAACTCATTTTTTCACCACTAGCAGATGGTTTAATGTTTAATTGCGTCCATTACCACTCCATTAATTTTATAAAAAATTAAGAAAACAAATCGGCTCAACATATTTCAACGGTTAGCATCTTTTCCTTCCTTTCTGTCACTAGGGGACGCTGTTGAAATAAATTATCAAAAATTTTAATCTACAATATGTCATGTAATTTCTTAAATGAAAAGCCAGGTTATGACTAATGTTATTCTTCTCTCTCTCTCTCTCTATACCTTCATTCTCACTGCCTTATATCATCCCCATCTATATAAGGATTTAATCATTATAAACAATTATTAATTTTTAACAAATTTAATTATTAACAATTTTGGTTTATTAATTAAAGTTTCGAATGTTTTGAAAGAAATATTAAATAAAACCCTCTGAGTGATCTGTGATCATACTTTTACCCTCTTACTTGTTTTTATTAACTGAACACTATTATTTTTTACCTGTAACACGAATTATCAAGAGGAATGCCAAAATATTGAATGCTTTATATACTGAAATCTTATAAAGATAACCATCTAACATATTTTCTGGGATAATTTTTAAAATATATTTTCTTATTTAGGAATATTTGTGCTGTATTTTTACATACTATGATCCTTATTTGGTTTCCGTTTTTAATAAAATTCCTCCCCAAAGTCCCCTTTTTAAGCAAAAATGGTCCCCCAAAGTCCCCTTTTTAAATAAAAATGGTCCCCTTTCCCCCTTTTTGAGGACTAAAATGTGTTGGGAGCCCTGAATCTGGAAAATGATGCCACCTTTTTACCCATCTAACTACACCAACCAAAAATTTCTACTTGAAAACCTAAGCAAAACTCTCTATATATTTTTTGTCCAATGTAGATGCAAGAAGTATGCAGATATTTTTCATATTTCCAATGGTCATTTTGAATGGTTCAGTTTGAATTTCATTACAGCAGTTTAAATGTTTGAACCAAATGAAAATGAAAATCTGGAAAATGATGCTACCTTTTTACCCATCTAACTGCACCAACCGAAAATTATATCTCATGCAATTAAACAGCCTTTTTTATCAACAATTAAATACGTAAATCTCTTTAATTCCACTTTTCAAACACAGAATCCTTCCCATTAAAATTATGATCAAAGATGGCTGACATTACCTCCTTGCTTTTTAATAATCTACAAGCGTCACTCACTTATGTCTATCTTCATGTATTCTTGATTAAAAATACATTTTTTTCCATTTCACTTTCAGTATTCCGACCATTTCTTTGAATAAATATGGTTTTCGTTATTCTAAGAACTGATTCTACTGGTTTAATCTTCGTAACTGTGAGCATTATAAAACATTTAAAAGATAAAATAACTTCTGACAAGAATCAAAGCCAGATGTTTTAAAATATCTATACAATACCCATACTGTTTGTAAACAACCAATAGCTTTTGAGAGATTTTATCAGATGATCTTCTGAGATAGCAAACAGACAATGATTGCTCTGCTTGGCTATCTTGGTTAGACCAAACTGATTTTTAATGTCTTAGAATCGTGAGTGTAAAAAGGAAAATCTGGTTGTTTTTCTTTGTGTGCATACTTTTTTTTCTCCTCCTTTTTGTCTCAAAAATATTTTAATGCTGTTGGGGGATTTAGTTTTCTGCATTAATAGAAATTCTTTGACTTAGATTCAGATGAGATTTATAAGTTATGAAACAATTTTTCGATAATTTAACTTTTATTAAATATGTATTCATAAAATAATTTTCAGCCTTGCTATTTGTTTCCTTTTTTTTAAGATGCTTATCATACAAGACATTCCATAATTAACAGGGACTTTTTATTAATCTGTTACTGAATAAGTTTTTGGTTAATATTACGAATAATATTTATCCTGTTATGTTATGTTAATGCCCATCTCTAATTTCCACAATCCACACTAACACTAGATACCATGCAAGTACTCTTGGTATTATTTACTTCTGTAGATAGTTTGAGAGCAGTGTTGTGTTATGGCCAAACATTTGATAGAAAAAAGACAACAACTGAATTTTGAAAGTTTTTTAATTGTAAAGACTAACGTCATTAAAACTAGTAAATCTGCAGATCAGGAGCCTCAATGTCAGCTTTGCACATAATTTTTTTTAAACACACTTAGGGCAAAATTCAACTTTCTGGAAACTGTATTTAAAACTTTCAAATTATGTAATTATTTCTAAGAATAAAATAAGAATAAGAAGTTTCTAGCCATCAAATCTGTTAAATTAAAATTTTAGTTATGTTAGGATATTCTGAAATTTTCATGATCTATTATTATTATTTTTTATTTTTTTATTTTTTTTTTTTTATTATAACATAGTAGATTTCTTCAGGAGGGCTCTGCCCCCATTTTGATTTATAAGGATAAGTAACAGTTTGGACAAGCATTTTTCATTAACCTCATACTTCTACATGCCTGTCAACCACAAACACCTAAATCTGATGTATCAGAAACTTTTCAAAGTGTAAAATTTGTAATCTAGAGTTTTACAATTTTTTTTTTCCGAAAACAAAAGTTTGAATGCATTTTGCAGCAGTTATCGCGGAACAGGCAGACAGAAGAACAGACTGACAGATGTAATAAACAATAAATTTCGAACAATTTCATGAACAATAAATTTCGAGTAACCAAAGTAAGCCTTCACTGAAGTTTCGGCAATGGCTTCATTATTCATGAGTTATTGATATCCATGTTTCTTGTATTTTTAACAACTACTATAAAATACCTGTTTTATTTCAATTATGACATCATATTTTACCAAGTGAAATGTTTGTTAAAAATATAATTCTTTTTTATTTCTTTTACTTCTAATTATGTCTCCATTTTTGTCAGAAAAATTCTTATTAACGAAACAAATATCCGTGTTTAATATTTAACAAAAAGTACTATATCTATTTTTATTTTAATTCTGATGTCATATTTATTTATTTTTTCTTAGTTTAATTTTTCGAATGGGAATTGCTCAATTGAAACTTATTGCTGTTGAAAAATAATTATTCCAGATTTTAATATTTTTTTGGCAATGATAAAGGAAATTGGTCAAGTTGTATCCTAAAAGTCTCTATTGATTGTGTATGAAAAAGAATGAAATTTTGAATTATTAAGGAAAATATTTGAATAAAAATAATAAAACATAACCTATGTTCTTTTCTGTGCTATGTTATATTTATACGCAAAGATACAAAGACATTAATTAATTCATCAGTTTTGATGCTGACTTCACTTAAATTTTCGTACACGCTTTCAAATTATGGACAAGAATTAAGATAAATGGTTGCTTAGCACCCATTATGAGAAAATAAAGAAAATGAAATAAATACATTTGAAATAAGTAAATCTCTAAAACAAATTAGTCTATATTATTAGAAAACATTTAAAAAAAATCTCCAAAATTTACAGTAATAATTTTAAAAGTCTGACATGCGTAGAAAAAATTTCAAAACAGTACAAATAAATTAACCAATAAATTTCAGTATCCATTTATCATTGAATTCCATTAATCAAATGTGTCATTTTCTCTCAAGAAAAAAAATAAATTGAAAATCATTGGATTTGCCATAGAAAAGCATTGAAAATCATTGGATTTGCCATAGAAAAGCATTATTGCGAAAAATAAAATATTCTATATTTTCTGAATGAATGAATCAAATTTAACAAAAAACTATACAGCTTAATCCCAGTGCCTCACTAACATACCCACTTAATTTCAAGTCAATCGAATGCTTTTTACATCAGTTATCGCGGAAGAGACAGACAGAAATAAAAAAATTTCGTGTCTCCAAAGTAAGCCTTCACTAACATTTCGGCAATTATAAGTGATAAATTCTTTCTCAATGATTAAAAAAATATTTTAATGCATTTATACTCAGATTATAATATTTTTTATTCTTTGTTCCTATTAATAAAAAGAAAGCAAATAAAAAATTATGAAGAATAGTCCTCCCACAGTTTTTTTTTTTTTTTTTTCACAGAATTGTTCTGTTAGTTTTCTGCATATTGCCCACATAATTTTAATTGCTATACCAGTGTCATATAATTCTTAAATTTTTTCTGCATAATTTATAGAATACTGGTTATTATTATCATCATAGCTGTAAATAAAAGTAAATTTGCTTATTTTAACCTTGGCACTTTTACACAAAGTGCTCCCTTTCTTTAAGTATTAATGGAATTGATGATTAAATCATTCTTTTGTCTAATAGAAATATTTGTGGTCTAATTAAAATAAAAATTTAAAAATCTGAGTAATAGTAATCAGTACCTTCAATGTGTGTAATATGCAATTTGTAAAGTTTAAAATTCATTTTTTCTCCCTCCTATTTTTGCAAGAAGAAAGTATTGGATTAATGAAAATTTTTTAACTCCCAGTTTTCGTCAGGATTTACACATTTTAGAAATCAGAGATATCAAAAAACATGTTTTTACAAAATGCCTGTCTAAAACTCTGTCTATCTGACACAAATTTTGTGGGTGCTGTTATCATAGAAACTAATACACGGAATTTAATATAAATTTATTTTCATTTAGTCTTTGATACAGATTGATACTGATTAGTTTTTCGTGTAAATCACTAAACAGGTTGCTCTGCTATGCTGTATTTTTTTGCTCAATAGCTCTATCTCAAGAATTGATGCATGAATTTTCATTAAACTTTAGATTTAGTTAGTCCTTGACATGAGTTGAAGTTTTCTACATTTTAGTGTAAATTGCTCAACAGATGGTTTTGCTATTTTCATGATTTCCACAATAGCTCAATTTCGAGAACTAATGCATGGCAAGTTGGTAAAATTCTAATGATGAACAAAATATAAGCATTGGAAATCTGGAAATGCATAATAAGTAATTATGAATAACCTACATGATTGTTAGAGGAGCTTGTAGGTTTAATTCATTGTAAAAATATGGTACTTCATCCAATTTTTCAGCATTAAACCTAAAATGACAATATTTATCTCAACACATTAAAAATGCCCAAAATAAATGATAAAAACCAAGAAATTTTAAAAGTTAGATACCACAAACACGATATTAAAAAATGAAAATTAATTATAACACAATATCTCACTGATAGACAAAAATTGAAAAAGATATTTGACCTACAAAAAAAGAACATGCAATGATTCAATCAAATTTAAGACTATTAAAACATGTGGCTAGAAATTGGCTACTAAACCAGCAGATAATCAGTAAAAAAAAAAAAAAAAAAAAAAAAACTACTACTACCTGCTAGTGTGAAAAATAAAAACTATCATCAAACTATAATCAAAACTACATGAAAAATAAAAACTAGATTTTTAACAATTTTTTTTCCCTTTTTTGTGGTACTGCCCATCTATTCCCATAAAAAAATGTGAAATAATAAAAAAAAAAAAAAAAAAAAAACTTTTTTTTTTTAAAATTCTTAAATACTGAGTAAATATAGAAAAAAAGTATTGATTAAATTGACCATTTTAAAACAAATACTATACAAAATAATAATAAGTGGGTATTTATTAGACTCTTAAAAATAAATTATAAATAAAAAAAATTGTTTGAAATAATTTCAGCATCTCCCTCAAATTATTATGTATACTTTTTAATGTTTTATAAATAATTAGTCTTTTAGATACCTTTTGCTATCTTTTATTTGTTTATTTATTTATTTTTAGGTTCACAATAAAATAAATAGCCAGAATGTTTCGCCTTCATATGAAGATGTCAGTAGACTTGCCAAAGATGTATGTATCCTGTTTTAAGAAGTACTTAAAATTTTTGGTCTATTTAGCTGCATTGGTCATTAATTGCATTAGAGCAATTATTGAAAATTTATTGTTTAAATATTTTTCCCATCCATTTTTGTTTGTTTATTATTTATCTGCCTTGAACGCAGATAAATACTAAACAATAAGGGAGCCTCCCCCTCCTCCCTCTAGGGGGAGAAGGGCTCCCTTTTGACAAAATTTGCGGGTTTTTCACAATCTCTTGACGAGTGTCATTTTTCGCGATGTCTTGACGAAATTTGCAATTTTTTTTCGCGATGTTTTGAAGAAAGCTGCCGTTTTTTCGTAATCTTTTCACGAAAACTGCCGTTTTGTTGCGATCTCTTGAAGAAATTTGAGGTTTTTTTCGCGATCTCTTGAAAAAAATTGTTGTTTTTTCGCGACCTTTTGAAGAAATTCGCCTTTTTTTTTCGTGATTTTTTTTTAACGAAAACTGCCGTTTTTTTCGCGATCTTTTGAAGAAATTTGTCGTTTTTTGCGATCTTTTGAAGAAATGTTCCATTTTATCGTGATTTTTTGCTGAAATTTGTCTTTTTTTCTCGATTTTTCGAAGAATTTCACCTTTGTTACTTGATCTTTTTACGAAAACTGCCATTTTCTCGCGATCTTTTCACGAAAACTGTCGTTTTTTCGTGATAATTTATAACAAATTTGCCTTTTTTTTTTACGACTTTTTGAAGAAATTCGCTTTTTTATATTTTTTGAAGAAATTTGTCGTTTTTTTGGCATCTTTTGAAGAAATTTGCCGTTTTTTCGCAATTTATTCAGAAAATTTGCCGTTTTTTCGTGATTTCTTGACGAAAACTGTTGTTTTTTCGTGATCTTTTAAAGAAATTTACCTTTTTGCGATCTTTTGAAGAAATTTTCCTTTTCTGCGATCTTTTGGAGAAACTTGCTGGGTTTTTTTTTTTTTTTTTTTTTTTTTTTTTTTTTTTTTTTGCGATCTTCTGAAGAAATTTGCCGTTTTTCATGATTTTTTGACAAAATTTGCCGGTTTTTCACGATTTTTGGATGAAATTCGCATTTTTTCGCGATCTATGACGAAATTGATTTCTTTTCAAAGACTATTTGTCGAAATTCGCGATATATTTTACGTCCGAATTTTCAGATTTAGGACCGAAATTTTTTAATTCTTGTTAAATTTTTAACAGTTGAAATATAGTCTGCAGATCTTCCCAAGAGTCTGGCGCAGATTCTGCTCCTAGGTCTGCTAAGTTTATTATTATTACTCGATGGAACCTGTCAAAACATGATGGCACCAAAGAAAAAAAAAAGGTATCTTACAGCTATTAAAGGATTTTTTAACGGCTAATCTTCAGCAAAAATTTCAATAAATAAAAGAAAAACCTGCATTTTACATCCAGGCAAATGACCTGCTATTGGCAGAGTTACATTCAAACATGCTGTCATGGAATTAGAATTTCTCTCATTTGATACTTTTCTATTTACAAATACAACACCAATAAATTGTACATGACATGAATAAATCATAAATTTCTGCCATTATTCATTACTAATTTCATACAAAATATATATACTTTACTTACTTCGCAGCAAAGTCAGACTGAATTTATAGTTTGCCATTTAGCAACAACTATAACAATGATCCTCTCAGTAGTTAATTTGTTCCCACATTACCTGCCTCATTCAACAAATAAACATTTGCATTTTCAACTAACTTTTCCATTATCTTTTCATACATCAAAAATACATGTAAATTTCACATATTAAAGTGATTAATGATAATATTTATTCTGGCTAGGTGAAATACGTCAAAACTTGATGGCAACAATATGAAAGAACCAAAAAAAAAAGTATTTTACTGCTATAAAAGAAATTTTTAAATATTAATATTTATTAAAAATTTCAATAAATGAAAAAACCCCTCCATTTTATATCCAGGCAAATTATATTCACATGTAACTCATAGAAAAAAATCTCATCTGATGCTTTTCCATTTACCAACATAACATGATCCCGGGCGCAGAATCGGTGCAACGCTGCGACACACATCACAGACTCTAGAAAATGTTTTGCAGATTATTTTTCAACTGTTAAAGTTTTTTTTTAAAAAATGCTAGAAATCATTTGCTATGTTCCATTGTAATATTATCTGCATCACATATGATTGACGAAGCTCTGATTCATGTTAAACTATAAATCAAGGACAATTCTGTTTTGATTTTTCCAAAAAATTTAGACAATCATTTCTAAACTTTAAAAAAAAAAAAAAAAAAAAAAAAAAATCTGTCATAAATCTGAAAATTCGGAAATAATCGTAAATTTTGACAGATGGTCTAAAAAAATAAGTAAATAAAATCAATTTTGTCAATTGTGCGGAGAAAAATCACCAATTTTGCCATATATCTCGGGAAAAATATGATTGTCAAAGGGTCCTGAAAAACACACAAATTTTGTCAAAGGATCTCAAAAAAAGCCACATTTCAACAAAAGATCAGAAAAAATTTCCTTAAAAGATCGTCAGAAAGCAACTTATTTTGAGAAAGGTTGAAGGAAAATGCAAAGTTTGTCCAGATATCATGGGAAAATGCATATTATGTCAAAAATTGGCCAAAACATTTTTCCTCAAAAGATTTTGATAAAAAAGCAAATTACATTGAAGGATCACGAGAAAACGGCGAATTTCACCAAAAGAGCTCGAGAAAACGACAAATTTTGTCCAAGTATCATAAAAAACATAAATTTTGTCAACAGATCAAGAAAAAACACAAAATTCGTTTAGGTACCATAAAAAAATGCAAATTTTTGCTAATAATTACAAAAAATAGCAAATTTTGTCAAGATACACCAAAATGGAAATAAAAACTTTATTATTTATTGAATATTTTTATTTCATATGCAATTCTCCATTCTTCGGCAAAAAAAATGTAATGTAAATACTTCCTAAATATTATGAGTTTGTTCAAAAATGAAAGTATAAGGGAAAAAATTCACCGTTTTTTTACATGAGTATTATAAGAAAATTAAGCATTAAGTAAATATTAGTGATTTGCGAATCTGTTTATATCCATGAATTCAATAACATCAGTCGAAAATCCCTGCTTCTCTTCAAAAAACAATGATTTCCAGCCAGGTTTTTTTATGCATATTTAATATAAATTTGAAAAATCTAATTCAGAAAATGCTTAATTGCCCAAGAACGAAAGTAAAAACTTTAATCATTAACTATTGAATGTTTCAATTTCATATGAAATTCTCAAAAAAAAAAAAACACAGAAAAAATTTGCTTCTCTGAACTAAGCCTAAGTTTTGCAGCTATAACACTTGTGTTTAACATGAAAAAAGAATATGAATCGAAATAAAATAACTTATGTAAAGTGTTGATTGATGGAATTAAAGAAAACAATGTTTTTTCAAAAATATGAAGATCATTATAATCATCAAAGGAAAATAAAATTATCAAAAGAGATCCTTCTATTTGCATAGCATTCAACTGTGATAATGCAGTCCTGATATCCCATATTTACCGCTTGCTCTTATTGGGTGGCTTCATCGGGTCCTGCGCATGTGCTGTTTGCCATGAAGACAGAAAAATCAAAGAGATTGCATTTTGCGAAATAAGTGATAGCTGAATGCCAGAAAATGATGAGTACATCTGGAAGACTTGCTCGCGCATGTGTAGATACTGTATTTTGGGTTATACTGAAAGTTTTAGCTTACCATCATAGCAAATGTGGTTGCCTTTGGTATAATATGTTTAAGAAATAGAAAGTGCAAACAACTTTCTGAAATTTCTGGCAAACCAGTTGAGATACGGCAGTGAAATTTTTTTTAAAAGATAGAACTCGACGAGACGAATAAAATGGTAGCATTCAAAAAATTACTGCAGCTTACAATAATTTTTTATTTAATTTTAAATGAAAAGATTAAGGCAAAAAATTCAACTAAGTCTAGCTAACGTTTCCGTGGATGGATTAACTTCGTTTTTGGTTTATTTTAATCCTCACGGTAAAACTTAAAACAGTTTTTTTTTTTTTCATCTTTGTATGTTTGAAAGTCGCTGAGAAAATCGAATTTTTGTCTAAAATTTCCAGCTAAACATAATCTTTTTCTTATATTTGTTTCTTATAATTGTTGCATGTAAGTTTAAATGAACATAAAAATTGCTATGTATGTAACATAAATAAATAGATTAGATAAGTCACGTGTAATAAAATACTTATTTGTTGTTATTTTCATGTATCATAGTCACTATCTATTTTGACGAGCGAAGTGAAATATTTTTTTTATTTATTAAATTCTTATTTATTTAAGATACAAGCCGCCTCTGGCAAAAAGTTTAGTCTCTCTTAAATTTATACTAGCCTTTGTAACATGATACTTTTATTCATAATTTTATTTACTTGCTTATCTGAAGGTCCATATGATGAAATCAACAAATTTAGACGATCAGGGCAAGATTTTGTGGAAAAGTCCATTATCCTGTTCTGGTTATGTTTCATTTATTTGAGAGTCATTTAATTTTTACATTATCTACTGGATGACAAAATATATATTATTAGATGCCCCTATGGTCTGATTATTGGTAAGTTTCAATATACAAAAAATGATGTTTAGTTAACTAAATCAAGAATTCTTAAAATTAATAATAATCTCAAGAGGAATTCTCCTTCGTGTAAACAAGTTTAAGTTCTAAGATTGCGTTGTGTAAAAATGATGCTCCAAAGTAGTTTCAATCATTATAAGTTATAAATCAATTAATAAAGATAACAAGCAAAAATTCCAGAATTAAAGAAACTAATACTTCAATTATTACGATAATATTTTATTTACAAAATTTAACAATTAGTATTTATTGATTTAGATATATTTACCAAACTTAATCATATTACAACAGGATATTCTTATAATAACTTAAAATTACAATTAAATATACTGAAACTCGTGTAGAGTAACGAAACTCCCTAGGGGTAGAATTTATAGTATATTCCCCAAAACATAATAAACCACACTTACCCCTATTTCTAATACACACAACCCTTTCTCTCTACAACAACTTTCATTGGCCAAAATGATCAACGCCCTTCTTGATGCAGTGAATTTTTAAGTGCCATTGACCATTCTGACCTCCGAAATCCGGGAGTGTTAAAGTCGGCATTCGAAGGAAAATAATTCCTCCCTCAGCCACCTGCGAGGGATATTTTATGTCAAAACCCCATCCCGTCCTCAATTTTATAGATTCAAAAGTCAAAAGTCGACTCGGAAAAACCTTTGTAACTGTATACTCCATCCGCGCCGACCCTATTTCAAAGCCGCTAAACTCTCATCCTACCCGAGAAAAATAACAAGCGCTATCTTAACTATCCCCTTTAATGATAAAAAGAGCAGCTGTGCTTATCTTTCTAAATACACCGCGAGCCTTGAGTTTTAACCTAATATTTTTAATATTATTCTGTTCCTAAAAACCAGTATAAACATACTATAACAATATCCCCCCTTTTTACTGAAAATTTTTACGCAGAAAAAATTTTCTCTCACAAAAACAAACAAACAAAAAAAATTTTTTTTTTACTATACCCTAAATCTATTGAAAAGTCAAATTTTGCCACCAATCGTCTTCGGATGTGTCTCGTCAACTAATACCCCATATTCTTATCCGAAACAAAACACCTGCCCCATATAAGAAAATGAAATCATAGCATCAAAAACAGTACTCACTTTGTGCACCTAAGAGAGTACCCCCCCCCCCCCCCCAAAAACGAGTACCATTCTAGAAGTTATACTTAAATTTAGCTATTACCAGAATTTTTATAAAAAAAGAAGAAAAAGAAAAAAAAAAAAATAGGGGAAAAAAATATTTAAACGGTTTACCCCACAAGAAAGCAATTGCTCAACCAAAACATACTAAGTTTTATCCCAATTTAATTATTGTTGCCATTTACAATTCAAACCATCTACACGAGTTTTTACAATAAGTTACCGTTAGTTCAGTATAATTCCGCAAAAACACTGACAATGGAATAGTATATTGTACAATAACACATAAATATACCTTAATAGATCATCAAATGATAACAGTAAAATATTTCTAAACTAATACAGTAAATCCAGTATCTCAATCTTATACACAAAAAGGTAGCTTAGCACGATACAAATTCTTGATGATGTAAATAAAATAATAAACACATAAAATAAATTCACTGAAAACATACTAATATATCTAAGTAATTAAAAGAACTATTATGATTTATCATTTGAAATTAATATATAAAAATCCAATATTTGTTTTTATTCAGTGATGCATGAACTTGCAAACCGTACTTAACTATACATATAAATGGTAACCCACAGTAATGCTTGACCAATATCAGAATTAAAAAAGAAAATAATAATAAATAATGCCTTTCGGCCACCATACGACGGTAATAACGTCGATCGTACTCAAAATAACTCTTACGTTTTACCCCACACTCCGAAATTCTGCTAAAAAAAAATACTTCATGTAAAACTCCCTTACACTAAACATACTAGCACAACTCCAAAATTAATTTCAAAACCAGCCCAAGACTATGCGATTTCACAGATAAAGAAAATAAATTTAAAGCACTGTCAAGCATCCAAACCCAGCGTACCGGCATCCTATGCAACATTGGTCAAACATACTTTACAAAGTCTCCCACCGTTACATTCTGCCGACAAATCAATTATTATTGTATCAATGCAAGTTAATAGTAATAATAATAAAAATATATATATATAATCTTTCAACACATTTTTTTTTTTTTTTTTTTTTTTTTTTTTTTAACGTTCAACAATTTCACATCATAATACTACTTTACATTGTTGTTATTTTAATTCCAATACCGTGAATCAAATACTAATTAAAAAAAATCTTTTCTCGAAATTTTACTTTTATTTACAAGAAAGAGCATCACTGTACTCTTAAAATTTCAGTAAAATTAGACCATGCCACCGAAACATAACCTCTAACCTTATACAAATTATTTCTTCAAAACTCATATCTATGAAAACGGAAACTGTATGCGTTTACCTTTTGATGGTTATATCAATAACATCAAATGCACAAAAGAACATATAAACAGCTTAATAAAATGTAACTGAAAATGATTACACATGATTCATTACAAAATAAATATATATATATATATATAGTATAAAAATGCACATTCACACACACAAAAACTTTAGAGCAAAATAAATGTAATAGCCCTAAAAACAGAATTGAAAAGTACTCCTATAATTTCTATTACAAATACATATTCTCTGCTACCACAGAAGAGAAAAAGTAAAAAAAAATATATTTACACCAGCTCAAAAGCAAACAAACAAACAAACAAACAAAAAACTATATACAAGCTAAGACCGTTTCCGTAAACGGTATGAATGAGTTGCAATCTGACCACTTTTTACACAAGGAGTTCGTTGAACTCCTCCCTTTTTTCTCTCTCTTACTTTTTTTTTATTCTTCTCGGGGTTCCGTTAACTCCTAAAGGAGGGAGGGGTGAAATTATTCTTCCATTTAGTGAACCATTCTGAGTATTGGTATCTGATACCTCTCCGGTCACTAAATTCTGAATATTTACCTGAGTACTCATTCCTGGATTTACATGTATATTTTCAAATAAATATCTTTTAGAACTTCGTGAAAATATCCTTGTGGGATATACTTTGACTTCACGGTCAATATTAGCAAATTGTTCTTTTGGCTGGACATTTTTATTTTCTGTTGTTTCTGGTGTACCATTTTTACATTGTAATGCAGGAAAAACTGGTTTAATTCCAATTTTTCTAAGTTGATTCACATGAACCGTTTTACTCTTTGAAGGATCAGACACCAACTGAATTTTATAATTTACTTTCCCTAATTTTTCTATGACCCTGTAAGGCCCAGTATTAAGTTTAGCAAATTTTCGAGATAAACCAATCTTAATTGCAGGACAATACCATAAGACTAAATCTCCAATTCTAATTTTTTTATCGACCGCCGTTTTATTTTTAAATCTCTCCTGATTTTCCGCTGCTTTTTCTAAATTACCCCTGATTTGATTAAAAACAGCTTGCAAAGAAGGGATTAAAGTTTCACAATAAGAACGGCAATCAGAATACGAGAATTGAATTTCTTGCGCTAATAAATTATAGGGAAGTAACATATCTCTTCCTGTTAGCACAAAATGAGGAGATTCATTTGTAGCAACGTGCGTTGCTGATCGCAAAGCTAGGAGCGCAAATTTTAGCTGCTTGTCCCAGTCTGTATGAGTGGTGTTTACAAGATGCGCTAAATGAGCAGCTATTGAACCATGCTGTCTTTCCACCTTCGCATTAGTTTGGGGTCTATAGGGAGACGTGGTACGGTGATCAATTTCCAATTGTTTGTACACCTTTTTTATAGCATCACTCACCAACTGGCGACCAAGGTCTGTTATTAATGTTTTAGGCACTCCGTATCGGCAAATAAATTCGCCTAAAACGTCTTCAATTGTATCCGAATCAATTGTAGAAACAGGCCACGCATCTGGCCACTTAGAAAATGCACAAACAAATGATACTATGTATTTATTACCCTGAGATGTTTGCGTGTAAGGACCCGAAATATCGAGATGCACAATTTGCATGACGTGATTAGCGATAGACAATCTTTGTAACTCCGCGTCCTTTTTCGGTTTATGACCGCGGTATTCCAAACACGAGTGACAGGCACCTATTAATTTCTTAATATGAGCATACATTTTTGGCCAAAAATAAAATTGCTTGATTCTCTCTAATGTTTTATAAATCCCCGCATGACACGCCACTACTGAGTTATGTGCTAAGTTGAATATTTTTGGGACTAAAGACAAAGGTAAAACGAATTTGCTTTGTATATCTCTTCTATTTCTGTTACGTGTATCCTTACACTTCAAAATATCATCCTCTAAAAAAAAATAAAATATGATCCGGTTTAGTAGTAACATTATCAGACAGTTTCTGAATAATTGACAAACAAAATTTATCGTTCCCTTGTTCTAATTTAAGTTTGTTAAGAAAGTGCGAAGGGTCATAACTATGCATCAAAGGAGTATCAACAAGGCTATTTACAAGATGCATATTATCCTTCTCTACAGTCTTAACTTCTGTAATATCACTTTTATCATTGTTTTCAATTTCATGATCTACAAACCGAGATAAGAAATCCGCGACCGAATTGCATTTCCCTTTAATAAATCTGGTCTCAAAATTATAGTCTGCGAGTGAACACAACCAACGAGCTATTCTCGAAGTAGGATCCTTTAATTTTAAAACGTATGTAAGAGCAGCGTGATCTGTATATACTATGAATTTACGATTGAAAAGGTAGCATTTAAAATAATTGACCACCCATACTACAGCTAAAAGTTCGCGTTCGGTTGTCGAATAACGTGTTTCGACTTCTTTAAGTTTCCTACTTGCAAATGCTATAGGCGCAGGAAAATGGTTTTCGTCAAACTGAGCTAAAACTGCACCAATTGCAAAATTTGAAGCATCAGAAAATACTACAAAATCTTTGTTAAAATCTGGTAAATTTAATGTCGGAAGATCTGCTAAAGCCTTTTTCAAATCTTCGAATTCCTCTTGTGCCTTTTCTGTCCAAATAAATTTAGATTTTCCCTTTAATAAGTTACTTAAATTAATAGCTCTTTTTGAAAAATCACCCAAAAATTTTCTATAAAAGTTTATCGTCCCACAAAATTGGCGCAGTTGTTTTTTACTATTAGGCACTTTAAATTGTTTAATTACTTCCACATTCTTTGTAGTGGGCGATATTTTTCCGTCTTTTACCGTAAATCCCAAAAAGGTAATTTCGGATTTGAAAAAATGGCATTTTGAGGGTTTTAATCTTAGATTGTGCTGACGCAATCTATCAAAAACTAGAGATAATTTTTCAAAGTGAGATTGTATGTCCTTAGAAGCCACACATATGTCATCAATGTAAATTAAAATATTGAGGTCCGCCACATCTCCGAAAATAAAATTCATTAATCTCTGAAACGCGGGAGGCGAACTGGAACAGCCAAATGGGCTTCTTGTATACATAAACAGACCTTTATGCGTGGTAATTGAAGTATATTTTTGATCCTCCTCTTTAATTAGTTGTTGATAAAAACCAGAAGTCAAATCCATAGTTGAAAAATATTTGGAACCCCCCAAAGAATCTATAGTTTCGGTTATGTTTGGCAATGGGTAACTATCTTTTATTAATTGATCATTTAACTTTCTAAAATCCACCGCAAGTCTATATCCGCCATCCGCTTTCTTAACCAACATTACAGGGCTAGCGAACTCACTGTTTGACGGCACTAATATCCCCGATTCCAGTAACATATCCAATTGCCTCTCCATTTCCCCTCGTAAGTTATACGGGACTCGATAAGGTTTACATTTAACCGGCTTCTCGTCTTTCAGTCAAATTTCGTGTTTCACCGTATCGCACCCTGGTAGGTCAAGAATTGATGAGGTGAAGATATCTGAGTTATCGTTAAGAAAGTCGCGTACCTCTGACCTTAGGGGTTCATTTAAATGATCTAAATCAATGTTACTGTCCCAGCTTAAATCAGCATGATCCATGGATCCGATATTTTCGGCATCAATATAACCCGTAAACTCATCCTGCTTATGGGGATAATTTGATATCACTGGCAGTAACATTCCTAACCTAGTTCCTTTATTTACATGGATTACGTTATCACTTAAGTTAGCTATTTTAATAAATAATCTATTTGCATCATTTTCACAAATCGAGGTCCCTACTAATAAATCCCTCCTAAGCGGAGCAATACATGGTGTAATTAAAACATCTTTTGAATGTATAAAATTTGTTTTTCTAATTTTAACTTTAATAATTCTTTCCGAATTCGGAGGAATGCATTCTTTATGCTTAGAAAAAACTGGCAATGGTTCAGGTTTTAATTCGATTGAATTAACATTATTACTTGGGCCCTTTAATAATGAAAAACCTGTATTATCGTAAAATATTGTATTGTTTTTTAAATCAATAAGTAAATCAAATTTCTTTATAAAAGGTACACCTAGAATAATATGGAAATGCGAAGATAATGAACCGTTAGTTACATAAAAATTATCTTCAAAATCCTGATTCTCAATTTGAAAAGTTAAATCAACAGAATTCTTTATTTTAAACTCTCCCCCCAAAACTGTATTCATAGAAATAGAAGTTTTTTTTAATTTATTTAGTTCTAATAAGTTTACAACTTGTTGTGTCACAAGATTACAACTGGAACCTGAATCAATTAATGCTTTACATATTTTTCCTTGAATATTAACTTCGATTAGTGGTAATTTAGTTTCGACGTTTTCATTAAAAAAAAACATTAAAATTATGACACCTTGTATTGTCTGAGACCGACTCTGTATTACTCAAAGAGGAATTATTATCTGTAAATCCCTGGTTTGCAAATTGTCCATGAGATTGAAATCCCCGGCCCCGATTTCTTGAATCAAATGTGCGACCAGTACCCCTTCCTCGGAAATCCCGTGAATTTTGAAATTCTCGTGTGTCTCCCCTATCCTCCAATGTATTATCGCGGCTCTCATTTCTGAGTCTAGAATTATTTTCGGTCGACTCATCATTAAATCTTTGTCGGGTATGCTGAAATTGAGGGCAAAATCTTTGTACATGGCCCGTTAAATTACACCGGAAACAAACAATATCGTCTTGCTTCTTTTTTTGAGAATCTTTTTCGAGTTTAGAAATCTTATCTGATAAAATTTGTAACTGATCTTTCAGTTCCCTAGCGAAATCACGAAAATAGTCAGCTTCTGATTGATTATTTCTATTAATAGTAACCGCACAAGCTAAATTAGAATTATCTATTTGCAAAGCCGTATCGACAGGCATTGATTTATACACGCGTTCTTCCAATAACGCTATTTCTTCTAATTCTTTTAAATTTTTCAGATTTCTGGCAATTACACCCTTTCTAATCTGGGGAAGTAAATTTTTTTGCAACATGGAAACCAACCATTCCTGTTTTGTTTTTTCCTCACTATCTTTCGGTAAATTAAGTGCCGAAATTGCTGCAGTAGCCTTAACATTTGCTTTTGCAATAAATTCTGCTACCGAATGGTCCTGCTGTTGTTTAAATGTCCAGAAATCATTTAAAAGATCCCCTTGATCCCTTTTAGCACCAAATTTTTCCTGCAATACCTCAAATAAGTCCTCCACAGTTTTAATGTTATGCTTAAAATTTAAGAAAGTTTGCAAAGCCAATCCAGCTAATCGCTGTTGAATGGCAAATAATTGATCTTCTTTCGGCCAAAGCAAGAAATCTGCTACTGCCGAAAATTTCGTTTTAAATTGCTCTAAGGACCATGTTATATCCTGCCCCGTAAAAATAGGAATGATATTTAAAGAATCTAAAATTAATGCGCGCCTTTTCATTGTAGCTTCTATTTCTGCCATCGTTTTGGCCTCTTGAGTGGGTGTTTCGGGCATTCTGAATCACACTCAAATAAAATAAAGAGTATTTCGAATGTAGATTAACTATTGCAAAATACTTGAAAATATTAAACAAAAGTAATTATATTTAAGAATCCAAGAAAATCATATATAAGTATATAAAACAGACAACATAAAATTCCTCTATGCAATTCAAATATATTGAAAGATATTTAAAACACAAACACTTTATGGCAGAGGTGGGAGAAATATTTATGACACATAGCAAAAAATTTTAATTCCAATATTGCACTCCCATAATAATAATTATGAAAGTTGATACATAATATATAATCGAATGGCACTTTTATTTACACCTTTTTTTTTTACGTAATATCAAGAAAAAATGTAAAGTTAAATTTAATTATAAATTTCGAAAATAAATTGAATTGGAGCACCAAAACCCAGTAAAGGTCAAACTCTAAACAGAATTTATTTGTTACTTAACGGCACCAGTGTTATGTTTCATTTATTTGAGAGTCATTTAATTTTTACATTATCTACTGGATGACAAAATATATATTATTAGATGCCCCTATGATCTGATTATTGGTAAGTTTCAATATACAAAAAATGATGTTTAGTTAACTAAATCAAGAATTCTTAAAATTAATAATAATCTCAAGAGGAATTCTCCTTCGTGTAAACAAGTTTAAGTTCTAAGATTGCGTTGTGTAAAAATGATGCTCCAAAGTAGTTTCAATCATTATAAGTTATAAATCAATTAATAAAGATAACAAGCAAAAATTCCAGAATTAAAGAAACTAATACTTCGATTATTACGATAATATTTTATTTACAAAATTTAACAATTAGTATTTATTGATTTAGATATATTTACCAAACTTAATCATATTACAACAGGATATTCTTATAATAACTTAAAATTACAATTAAATATACTGAAACTCGTGTAGAGTAACGAAACTCCCTAGGGGTAGAATTTATAGTATATTCCCCAAAACATAATAAACCACACTTACCCCTATTTCTAATACACACAACCCTTTCTCTCTACATCAACTCCAGCAATATATAGTCTTCGGGCACCTCAGCTCAGACCAAATCCTCCCTATGAAGCCGTCATTGTCGAGTCCAAACACTGCGGCTGGAATCTAAGATCCGACGAAACTCTCCCAAACGAACTGGCCCTGTCATCCCGATGAATAAGCGAAGAGCGGGAACCTCCATTGCTGCCGAAAAAAACACCGGGGACCGCTTACAGGCTGACGATCTCTTCCATCCGTACCTCGAACATAGCTAGTATCAGAGGCCCGTCAGCTTTCAAACACAATGCTGTCTCATCTCTAGCGCGAACAAGCCAAAGTTACAGTATTATAGTCTTCCGAAAAATCATAACTTCCTTCAGGACCTCATAATACGCAGATCAATTTCTCCATCATGAGAGCTTCATTCGCTCGGAGGAGCCAGACCAAAGGCAAGAGCTGCAGCCGAGAGCTTGCAAGAGAATCTAAAGACTTTTCTTAAAAAATCCCCAATCCACTCTGTCTATTTTTTTTTTTTTTTTTTTTTTAATAATTGACCGACGGGAGGTTCCCTTAAACACCCCCCAACTTTCATTGGCCAAAATGATCAACGCCCTTCTTGATGCAGTGAATTTTTAAGTGCCATTGACCATTCTGACCTCCGAAATCCGGGAGTGTTAAAGTCGGCATTCGAAGGAAAATAATTGCTCCCTCAGCCACCTGCGAGGGATATTTTATGTCAAAACCCCATCCCATCCTCAATTTTATAGATTCAAAAGTCAAAAGTCGACTCGGAAAAACCTTTGTAACTGTATACTCCATCCGCGCCGACCCTATTTCAAAGCCGCTAAACTCTCATCCTACCCGAGAAAAATAACAAGCACTATCTTAACTATCCCCTTTAATGATAAAAAGAGCAGCTGTGCTTATCTTTCTAAATACACCGCGAGCCTTGAGTTTTAACCTAATATTTTTAATATTATTCTGTTCCTAAAAACCAGTATAAACATACTATAACAGTGTGTTTGGCGAATAAATCAAAAATGGCATCGAAAGACCGAATAGGAAATTTTTTTAACCGCTAAAGTGGCATAACCGTGTTTTTCCATCACGTAATATTTTATTTCAAAGACTGATTTAACACAAGATTGACATTAATACTATTTTTTTTAATTGTACAAGACAAAAAGATATGTAAAGTTATTAAGTACAAACGTTCATACCAATACTTTTTACAGTTATTATTTTATGAATAATTAGATATGAATAGAAAAATCTACAGGACATTTAAAAGATAAGCATAAAAATATTGTTTTAAATTTTTATAAACATTTATTTGAGCCTTTGAGATGTAAGGTAAGGGCGTACCGGTAAGAAATCCGGTTTGGCGTAACACAAGAGCGGTGAGTCGGGTACTCCATGATGATTCGGACGTGAGAATGTGTCAGCTTTTTTTGAAGGTACGTTGAATGATTCTAGGTCAATTAAATTATTACTTATTTTATGAATGTCTGATTAATATACATCTGTTTGCCAAAGTTTGGTGCTATTTTGGCTTCAAAAAGGGAGGGTATGTAAAATATATAAATAACTCTGAAAACAAACTTGGCGAACTTCAATTTTTGTTTTCGTACGAATTATTTCTTTTTCTATTTTAAAATGCGGCTCAAATATCATATACGAATCACATTGCCGTTAATTTTTTCTAGAGCCAATTTGGCAAAAATCTCATTTTATAATACCAGTTACATATATATTTTTTAAAAGGTAATAACAATAAATAAAAAAGATTTGTTTAATAACTATAGAACAAAACAATTTATATATTTAAAAAAAGAAAAAAATATTTATTAATAAATAAAGAGCATCTGGGTTGCCATATCAAACAAAATAACGACACTCTGGATTCAGTTAAATACTCTGATGCGCATATGGCATTGGCGTCAGAAAAAAAAAATTCGCCAACGTGGTGCGTAAATGACATCTGTGCCAAAAATGCATACCTATTTTATTTACATTACGTACGGTGCTACTTGATTATCAGGTCGGCCAATTTCACCCATTTATAGAAATCGCCAAATTATTCAAAAGGAAAAATGTTGCCATTAAAAAAATTTAAGTTTAGAAAATTAATGAATTTAGGTTAATAAAAAAGTCATTAACGAAAAAGATTGCTTTAATGATGACGTTTACTTATGACGTCGAGACGTACCAAATATAAAATTTGATTTATTCAGCTGATTTCGGACAAAAGAATGCTAATAAAAGTTTTCATATTTTAATGCAGAATTTATTAAATCAAACCATAAAGAGATATTTGTAAGATATCGCATATGTGAATAACATTGAAGTATTTTAAATGTAATATTAGAATTTATTAAGAAGCATAAAAAAATATGGTACTTACTTATTAACGCCACCGCAGCAGAAGTTTCACTAATGTACCAATAAAGAGCAATCTAGTTCGCACGCGCACAAAAAATGGCATCAAAAATAGGCTAAAAAAGTACTAAAGTACTAAAAATGACGTCAAAATGAGCAAAGAAAACAAAAAAAGAAACATTAAAAAGACACGAACAACAAGATCGCTCTTTATTGGCGCATTAGCTCAACTTCTACTGCGGTGGCATTAATACGTAAGTACCAAAAATATCAATGTTAGTGGAAATTTGTAAGGAGTTAAGTGCTTTTTATTTAGCCAAATAAAGTCGGCGGATATAACCATAAAAAAACTTTAATAAAATATATTTTTCTCAATATTAAGAGCTATTCACTTATTGGCATAAAATTTATATTAAATAACAAAAGAACAAATAAATTAGTAAAACATTCATAAAAATATAAATAAATCATCGAATTTAAAATCATTTGATCATTTAACAAACAAGTGTAGCGGGTTTAATGTCAAGAAAGTATAACATTTATGTTCATCCATTATTGGCATATAATCTTACAGTTTGTCTATCGTTCTTTGGTCGACAGGATAATTAAGTAGTACCTTAAATACATTGTTATCGCATGAGAAAAAAATGCTTATGTATATGAAATAGTAAATAGGTTGCCAGAATATACGTTGCCAAACTTCTTTTCCCGCCAAGAACTTTTTGTTATGTACAACTACTGAAAAGTTCCTTTATTTATTTACTTATAGTATTTTTAATAAAATGAAAGAAAAACGTGCAAGTTAAATACATCTCATATATGAATTTTTAATTTCTGTTTTTTAATGAAAGTCATGTATTTTAAATAAAGCTAGTGACAGCTTTATATTTAAAATGAAATTATGATGAAGGAAACCTATTTGGCGATTGTTTCGGGTAGCTAAAATAAAAGTAGGAAAATAGCCGCCGGGCATATAAAAAATAAAACAATCAGACCGGAGCTGTTGATGACAGTCATAAGACTTATACTGGTATTTATATAGGTACTATAGCAAAATTTGCAGCATCTCTGATGTTAAACTAGGACTCTCGAGGTAAGGCATTTGGCTGCTCAGCAGCGGGTAGAGAGTTCAAATCCCGTTGGGTGTAAATTCGTTTTGTTTAGAAATGCTTTTGTGTTAAATTATTAGTCTTTCAGGAATATTCTTATGTTAATTGTTATTCAGTTTCTAGAATTTTTCTTGTTGTGAATGTTTCATTCGAGAAATTACCTTGAATGTATTTAATTGGTATAGCTTTTAATTTTTTTAATAAAGTTCTGTACTTTTTTCGTTCGAATCCATGGTTTATTTTTCATATCATGCATTTTATATGGCAATGCAATGACTTTTAAATTATTTTGATACATCAAAATTTTATGTTGGTATCATTTTATAATTTTGACTGCAGCAATTATTTTTCTTTTTAAGATATTAGAAAATCTTCAGTTTTTTATCAAAAAATTAAATGACTAGTATTAAAAAATGCTCTGACGAGCACAAAAAAGGTTAATAAGTTTTTAAGTAATGAAAAAGGGTTTGACAAGTGCTTCTGTTAATTACTGAGCATGAGGAAGGACAAGGGATCCCTTCTTGGCTACAACTCACTTCACTTCCAACTTTGAAAAAATCATATTTGCGCTTTTTCCATATAAAAGAAATTTGCGGTTATTTAGTAGAATTTTCCACCGTGCTTTAGATGTTAACCAGGGGTGTAGTCGTAAAAATAACATAAGATATATGCTCTAAGCAGAGGGATATTCTAGAATGTGTATACTATAAGCTTTCTTGAAAAACAGAGGGTATATGGTGTTCTATTAAAAAGTCCAGAAGGTATACGGCGTATAGCCTACACTACATCCCTGATGTTAACTGCACTGTTCACTCTGCACTATACTACAAATCAATTTTCTGTGCAATTATACACTTAGGGCATGCTTGGTGGCAGTGCATGAATATGATACCTGCAGGAACTAGGTATCTAGCATTATGTCGCCTTCCCTTATATTTATGTCTAATTAAGCTGCATCTTTACTGGTTATGTCTTTACACTATACATTTTTATAGTAACTGCGACTGATTTGTTTTCACGGAAAAAGCGCAAATATGATTTTTTCAAAGTTGGCATTGAAGTGAGTTGTAGCCAAGAAGGGATCCCTTGTCCTTCCTCATGCTCAGTAATTAACAGAAGCACTTGTCAAACCCTTTTTCATACTTAAAAACATATTAACCTTTTTTGGTGCTCGTCAGAGCATTTTTTAATACTAGTTTTAGTATATATGATGATTATTATTATTAGATGCTCCTACAAGCACATTCACCAACCCTGGTTCAGACACCTTCGATTATAAAATTATGCTAATTTCATCAGCTTTAAAAAAAATTAATTATAAAAAAAAAAAAAAAAAAAAAGAAAAGAAAAGAAAATGGTGATCTCCTTGTAAATGGATAGCCATTCATTTTTCTCTGATTGGAGATTTTTAAGTCCAAATCAGCCTCTGTTAAAAGATACAACAAATTTTCATCTTTAATTCTTTGGTTTAAAAAAGATATCTTAAAAATTAAAAAATAAACTAATGTAAATTGAATTAAGTCAAGAGTCTTAGTCTCTCGATATTTTTTAACAATTCTATAAGAAAGTTCTTTTAAAAAATATATTTGAATCCATTTTAAATCGGATGTAATTTTTACTAAAGTTTTTTTTCTTTCAAATATTCTCGTGAAATACTTTTGTTGTTAGAAAGGAAAAATTATTTGTGTTTTCTTAAAATTCAAATCAATTGTTGAAAAGACTTTCTCAAAATATGAAATAAACATCTTGTGCAAATATATTTTTTAATTTAAACCATTTGGCATTATTATTGTTTGGTCATTTCAAATCTGATATAATTTCTCCTATTTACAGTTTTTAACCCATGTTAATAATTTTTTTATTTTAAAGTTTTATTTTTCTGTAATATTCATGTGAAAATATTTTTGTTGCATGAAAGGAAATATTTTTATTTTCCCTGCTTTAGGGTTGACAACAATAGTTTAAGAGATCATCTAGAAATGTGATCTTTAAAACTTTGTGACTATGTCTCATGTAAATATATTTTAACCTGCATAATTTTTGCCTAAGTTTTTTTTTTTTTTTTTTTTTTTTTTTTTATTTACGTGAATATACTTTTATTGTTAGAAAGAAAATGTTATTTGTGCTGTCATAGAATTCAGGATAATTGCTGAGAAGATTATCTTAAAATATGAAATAAAGTCTCTCACAAATATATTTTTAAATTTAAGCTTTTTTGCCAACTGTTAATTATTTAGCCATTTTAAATATGATGTAATTTCCTCCATTTAAGACTTTTAATGTATAATAATGAATTTATTATTTATAATTTTTTTGCATTTTAAAATTAACTTGTAATATAGTTTTTAATCATGAAATATTTTTCTGCTTTTAACATGTAATTATTTAATTTTAATTTTTTTTTTAAATAATAACAATAGCCACATGTTAATAAGTTTTTATTTGAAAAAAATATTCTTTGTTCTGTTTTTTAAATTGGCAGTAATTTAAAATAATGTTTTTTTTTTAATTGTGTAAAAAATATCTCTCAAAATGTTGAAAATTTTAATTGAAAATGAAAATAAAGTCTTAAAAAATGTGTCAAATAAAAAAAATAAATGCAGTCTGAACACTGGGAATATCTTATGTATAAAATTATCTAAAAATGTTTAAATTCCTATGCATAGTTTTTGCTTTGATAAAACTTTTAATGGAATGATTTTGACTAACTTTAACAATAAATGTCTCTTATAATTTGATTTAAAATCTGTTTATGTGTTGGTTGTATGTTAAATATATCTGTATAATACCACTTATTTTCATATTTGTTTATGCAACAGTTTTCTTAATATTAACTAAGAATGACTCACAGTCACAAAAAATTCATTATCAGCAGCACACAGTGGGGTATTTTTTTATTTATTTATTTTTTTTTTATTTTTTTTTTTTTTTTTTTTAATTTATCTGGTTAAAAGTCATTTTTTTAAAAACGTAATTGAGGAAAGAAGAATTTAGCTAACTGTGAAGATAAATATAGTATAGTATATAGTGTATAGTATAGTATAGACATATATAGTTATTATAGTAATTGTATATGCAGCAAAAATTATCAAATATTCATTTGGTCCCTATCACTAGTTTTTTATTAACTTTTTTATTTTTTTTTTTTTTCCCCTCTGTCTCCTCATTAGTTATTTCTTCACATATCACTCCTATTCCTTTCTTTCTTGATTTCTTTTTTTTTTTTTTTTTTTTTTCCTCTTCTTTCAGTTTTTTTTTTTTTTTTTTTTTTTTTTTCCCTTATTCTTGTAGTGGTTGCATATACATGGAAAAGTATTCATACTTCAAAACCTGTTGCTTATTTTTTACTTTTGTAATTACAAAGCTTGTTAGTGAATTAAGCATCATTGAACATTCAATGTAATATCAAGTGTGATCTTTTATAAATTTTAATTTAAAATAAAAAATAAATAAATAAAGTGTAAAATGACAAAAATTCTTAATTATTTATGTATTTATTGTTGTTATCAAGGGGGGGGGGGGGATTCTGATATTTGTTGCATCAACCTTTATTAATCATATTTGATGTATGAAAATAAGTTTTAGAATTTCATCTTATTTTTTACCACTTTTATTTATAGGTTAAGCTGTTATTGAACTCATCAAATTCTTTAGAAGCACTTGAATTAAGAAACTTATTAGAAAAACCACATATTAAGGTATTTTTCCCACAGTTATTTTCTTTTTACATGTATATTCTATATATTATGCCTGTTGGTTTATAGTCAGGTTTCATGCATTACTTTAAAATATTTTTAGATTTTAAAATTGGGAAAGGTTCTTTAGTTTTAGAGAAATCATTCTATTTCCAAATGTAGAGTCTAGTCTATTGAACATAATATACAATCTTTAATTATAATCTAGATTAAAAATTTTACAAAATATCTGATTTTATATCCGCATATTTACCAATTATATCAGGTATTATCGTAAGTTCAAAATGGGGGAGTTTTCTACGTCCAACTACTAAACAATTCAAAATTCTTTTTCAAAAAATAGTATATAAACATATAATACTCTTTGTATATTTCAACAGGTTTATTTATATTATATCAGTTATTAATATAGTATTCTGTACAATTTATTATATACAATAAATCCAATTCACAATTCCTTTTTAAAAAAATAAGTATATTGCATCGAGTCTTTTAAAATGTTTAAAAAATTATGATAATGATAGTTCGAAGTTCAAGTTAAAAACATATAAATTTGTCCACAAAAATTGGTCCAGAGAGTCCCAGTATTCAAAGACTCGACCCAGTTTTAAAAGACTCGATGCAATATACTTATTTTTTTTAAAAAAGGAATTGTGAATTGGATTTATTGTATATATAACAAATTGTACAGAATACTATATTAATAACTGATATAATATAAATAAACCTGTTGAAATATACTTATATACTATTTTGAAAAAGAATTGTGAATTGTTTAGTAGTTGGACATAGAAAACTCCCCCATTTTGAACTTACGATAATACCTGATATAATTGGTAAATATGCGGATATAAAGTTGTTAATACAGGTATTAAAGAAATTTTAAAGATAAAAAACTTTGTTTTTTTTTTCTTAATCCATTTTGAATATCTGATTTGTTGTGCATTTAAATAAAGATCAGATATTTGTATTCAAACTTTGTGAATGATACTCATCACTTGCCAAATAGTGATAGAAATTAAGACATGATTATAAGCAACCAGTTATGGTTGGCAGGTTATAAAAAAAATTATTTTTTAACTACTTCAACTATTTTAATTTCATTTCATAAATTTCATTTGTGCCTTATATTTTTTCTTCTGTCAGTATTTTGTTTATTTCTAACTACTATGTGTATAGTAAAATACATATTAAATTTTACTTTTTTTTAAATTCCCTGTTTAAAAATTATGTGAAATAATGTTTAAAAATGTAAAAAGAAATTACCTAAAATATTATTTTAATTTATTTTCTAAAAATCAAAACATCCTAATTCTGGGACACTAAGCTTAAATGGATTTTATGTAGTGGAAAGTTCAATAAAACCGGAAGCCAGGCTTTCTAGCTTTATTTGTGGCAGCATCTAGCAGAAACTTTTTTAATTACTTCTAGACGAGTGGCATGCCAACTCCCAGTATGCAGAAGTCATGTAAACAAACTCATTTTGCAGTGATGATTTTTTAAAGATTCAAGTAAAAAGTTAAAAATTCAGCATATGCAATATTATGTTACCAATCCTAAATACCTAAGGATTTAGTTTAGATAAGTATAATGTATGATAGTCTATTATTTACTTGTTATTTTAGCATTTTGTACTATGTCTACGAGTTATCTGAACAATGCTAGAGTAATATTTAATCAAAATGGCATAGTCGGACAAAATCGGGATAAAATGGTCAGACATAAGCGGGAGTTTCCAGTTTTTCTATATTTTCTCAAAGTCTGGACAGAGATATCAAGCAATCTTTTGAAGTCTCATCGCATGATATAAAGCCTATTCCAGTACGAACGGATCCTAGGGCCATCAGGAAAACTGATAAGTGGTGAGGGAAAACAGTTATCTTTATTCCAACCCCCTGCATATTAGATCTCAAATAAGAAGAAAGAGAAAGGATGGAAAAATAAGACAAGAAGAACTTAATCCTGAATCGAAAACTTTTCATGATGACAGAAAAGAAAAGTAGAAAAACTAATATCAAAAAGAAGAGTCTAAAGAAAAAAAACCCTTGACATCAAAGAAGGAGGAAGATGAAAGTGAAGCATGCATTTTTTGCAATGGCTTATATGAACAATCTAAATCTAAGGAGGGTTGGATACAGTGCCTTCACTGCAGAGAGCAGGCACATGAAGCATGCAACAATGCAAATGTAGAAGATCAAACTTTCATTTATGATTTTTTTTTCTGCCTAACAATTTCAACTATTAAAATATAACTTAACTCATTGTTATTTTGTGTAGATTTGATATAGATTCGTATTCTATAAGTATAATCTATCAATTTTCCTTTAATAAATAGTATTATTGTAAAGTTACATTGTTCTTTTAATTACTATTTCCAGTTCCTGGTTTTGTCCACTTGGTCGGACAAAACCGGAGCATTGCACACTTCTAAAAAAAGTGTTGTTATGATCTCAATTTCTAATATTCGCGACTGAATGAATGCTTTTTTTCTTTGCAAAGAATCAATTTATCATTTTAATACAAATTTTGACTGTTTTGTTCAAATTGTGCATAATAAAAAACAAGTTGGAAATTGCATGTGAATGTAGCAAACGAGGTGGGTTCGTACGATAACGAAGTTTTAAAAATATTCAGATCTTGCTGATATAGTAGAGTGTACTTCGGATAGAGTATAGTAGTCGAAATCTTTGTGTTTCTGTAAATATGCAGAAAATAATTTTTATTACACCTCAGCAATGTATATCTTATTCATAAAATGTGAAATAGTTGAATATAATTAAAACACGCCCCAAACAATGTTTCTATGTGTAGCATTATGTAGTGGAATACTTTTGTGTGACCCTGTAATTTAATAATAAAAATACTTTGCATCACAGATTGTACAGAATGCATATTTTAGTATATATTTCATAGATTCATGCCAATTCTATTATGTTCGAATGAGTGTAACATCCTAAAAATGCATTTGAAACTTTTTTCCCATTGACCGTAATGTAATGGAATACTTTTGATTGTCCCTGTAAATGATCTATGCATCCGACTGTCATAACATTTGAAATGACTCAATAAAATTACGTAATAATTATACGTTTTAAATTTCAAACGATTAAAATGCATTTGAAATTTTTTTCCCCATTGACCGTAATGTTATGGAATCCTTTTGATTGTCCCTGTAATTGATCTATGCATCCGATTTTCATAACATATGAAATGACTCGACAAAATTATGCAATAATTATACGTCATAAATTTCAAACGTTTAAAATGCATTTGAAACTTTTTTCCCCATTGACCGTAATGTAACGGAATCCTTTTGATTGTCCCTGTAATTGATCTATCCATCCGATTTTCATCAAATTTGAAATGACTCGACAAAATTATGGTATAATTATGCATTTTAAATTTCAAGTGATTCGGTTGGGTAGTTTTTGCATTGTTATATGCAGACGGACGGACTGATCGACAACAATAGGTGCTACATATTTACATAATTACAAACGCACCTAAAAAGAGAAACATTAGGGTCCTGGTTTTATCTGACTTTCCCCTAACTGCTTGTTGAAAATAAACAAAGTCTGAAAAAATTAAACATTTTGTAAAAACTAAAGTCTTGTTGGCCACTAAATAATCATTTTATGGATACATGGTTTCGTTATAATAGATTCTAATATGATTCTCTCTGTATTAATTTCATCTTGAACAGTGAGAATCAGTGCTTTAATTCAAGATTAAGCATATCATTTTTTCAATGTTAATAAAAAGCTTTTTTTTTTTATTATTATAATAGAACAAATTCTATGTAAACATTTATCCTTGAACTTTGTTCTACTTTTCCTCTCTTTCAAATTAAATTGGCCAGAAATTAACTATAAAAATTTTGGGTGACTCAGCAAGGTTCTTTGAATTCTTTATGGATTACTGTGGATATATGGCACAATAAAATGTGTTGAATTTGAACTTAGGACCTTTGTTTTGGAGATTGAGACTTCACTTCAGAGCCACAGAGGCATGATAACTTTGCCACAATATTTATTGATTATTCTTGACCACATTTCCTTGTTGATTTTCTCTATAGAAATATCACAAATTTTTTTCACCAAATTCATTGGCTGATTGATGTGTCAGAAAATTTATACAGTTCTTTAAACAGCGGTCTATAACCAGGGCTTAGTGAAGTACAGTCAAACCTTGCTATTCTGACATCCAGTTTTTAAGTCATTCCACTTATCACATCAGTTTTTTCAAAGTCCTGATTTTCTGTATACGAATGTAATGTAAATAAACTCTGAATTTTATGTTCTTTAATAATTTTCAACTGTTGATATCCCGACAGTTTAGGAGAATTGTCCATTTTTCGTAATCCATCTTACAAGCATGGAAATTAAGCAGTAAAAAATGTCTTAACCAAATATTTCACAAAAGTGTCTAAAATACCTATGATATAAAGGAGAAACTTAATTTCAAACATTTATCTGAATTAAAAAAAAAAAAAAACCCTGCCACTATGAATAACAGAATCAATGAAAGAGATATTTCTTGCCCTCTTAATTCGTCTTTTCTATCCTCCAATCCACGATTAGTCACCCATTGTGTGCAATACGTATTCACTTTGGGAATGTTAAACATTTCATTTCCACACTTTATTCATAATGTTTTAAACTATTTACAGCAAAGTGGCAAGAAAGTCTAAAACAGTTCATGTTTCAAATATGCTGGTTTCATCCAAATCATCAGATCTCGAGTGTATAAAAGGTAATGAAGAAGACATCTTGCTTCTAACACTGTTTAAAAAGTTGTTAGATTATGAAATAGATAAATGGGGGGGGGGGGAGGCCAGATGCACATTGATCTTGATGAGGATGTCATCACATCACCAGATGCAATGATTTCTGAAATTGTAAAGAGAAAAAGGCAGAAATTTTTTCAGATTCAGGAATTGAAAGCGATATGGATCTAGAACAAAAAAGACTACAACTATAACCAAAGCATTGCATCGCATTGAAATGATTAGAAATTATCTAATATGAATTTCTGAAACAACAGACATTGTTCAAAATTTATTAGATATTTTAGAAAAAGAAATATAGGAATTATTTTTAGGGATATGCAATTCTTAATTCATCAGTATTTCATGTAACAATAAAAAAGGATGTCATCAGAAATCTGATTTTTAATCTTTTCAATTTCGTTTTTCTGTGTTTTTTTTTTTTTTTTTTTTTTTTTTTTTTTTATATATATATATATAATAATGTTTATTGCTTAAAAATCCAAAAACAGCTCTGAATCTAAAATTGCCTTAAATTAATTAAAAATATAGCTTTTTATAAACATACTTTTCTTCATCTCTGGTTATGACGACGCTATTTTATGTTCCTGAGAGTGTCAGGATAACGAGGTTCGACTGTATATCATATACTGTATCCCATACATACAGTACCAGATTCATACACCTTAATAAATATTAAAAACAAACTTTGTGCTTCTGAAAACATAGCAACATTGGAACAATGTGTATGCACGTGAATATGTGTAATACATACATATTCACGTGCATACAAAATTGTTGTAAAAATTTATTCATGGTGCCTCAAAATATAAAGATATAATGAAATTTTATAGGCTGTTTTTATCATAATTATAATACTTCCCTTATTCTAACACTTCTCAACTATGTTAGAAAATATTTTTAAAATTGAACTTTTTTAAAACTCCTTATAAATGTTTTTTTTTTTTTTTTTTTTTTTTTTTTTTTTTTTTTTACAAAAATTATTTATAAATTTTAATGAGATATACGTTTAATGCATATTTATGCTGCAAAAATAGTTAGATGAATGAACTTTAAAACTCTAAATAATAAAAAAAGTCAAAATAAAAAGTTTTAAAATTATATATATGTATACATATTAACTGTTTTACAAGTTTTTTCTTGTATCTATATGAATGTACAGATATGATTTGATAACTGTTTTCTATTTTTAGGCCCTATTCCAAACCCATGATCAGGTTGCCCGGAAAGATTTCCTTCCAGCTTTACCAGATGTGCCTTTTGTAGTTGAGGATGATGATGCAAGTGTTAAAGTTGTGCAGCTTATCAAAAATACCGAACCTTTGGTATGTCTTCAACTTTATGTTGTAAAAAATTATAAAGAAAAGTATTACTATAAAATTAATTTAAATAAAAGGAATAAACTCATTTCTTTAAAAGGTACTTGTCTATTAAATCTCCGCCATCTTTCACGTCACTTGTTTTAGCACTTTTTTTTAAATCTTATTTTAGTATCATTCCCAGTGGCAGAAAGTTTAAAAAGCTGTCTGTGACAAGCTTTTAAAATTTCATAATTTATCTACAAAATTTTGCATGCCATTTTAACGAATACATTAAACTGGAAATTTTTTATTGCTTTATTTATAAAACATAGTAAGTATGATGCAATCTCATGAATTTTTCTGATAACTTTTCATCATTTCTTTTAGAATTTCTAAAATGGGAAGTTTAAGCAGAACCATACATAGATAATAATGTACTTTTAAAAAGTTTCAGACAAAGCTGATTTGTTCTTTCTTGAAGTTAGGAGTGTTCAAGGATCACATTCACTCCGAAAGATTTGGAGCATTCAAAAATAGATTTCGGAGCAGGAAAACCCATTTTTGGAAGAAAAAAAAATGTACTCCTGCCATTTTTTCTTTTTTTTTTTTTCTCTCTTGCTTCTTTGATAAAATTTGCGTTTCCTCTCGATCACTTGGTGAAATCTGTCATTTTTTTCGCGATCCCTTGACAAAACTTGCTTTTTTTTCGCAATCTTTTGCCAAAATTTATCGTTTTTTGTGATCTTTTGACATAACTTTACCATTTTTTGCTATTATTTAAGAAAATTTATTGAATTTTTTGTGAAAATTTGTAGGGTTTTTTTGCGATTTTTTAAAAGAAACTGTCCATTTTATCACCATCTTTTGACAAAATTTGCATTTTTTCGACAATTTTGTGGCAGAATTCCCATTTTGTCGGTGATTCTTTGACGAAATTCATGTGTTTTTTTTTTGTTTTTTTTTTTTCTGTGTAATCCTGTGATGAAATTCACTTTTTTCGTAGATCTTATGATGAAATTAGCATTTCGTTTGTAATCCTTCAATAACAATTTTGCTTTGTTTGTGACTCTTTTGTGGAATTTTGTGTTTGTTTCTTAATCCTTTGACAAAATTTGCATTTTCCACATGATCCTTTTTCAAAATTTGCTTTTTTTCCATGATCCTTTATCAAAGTTTGTGTTTTTCAGCAATCTTTTGACAAAATACTCATTTTTTCTGATGTTCGAAACTTGCGAACAATTTTTTTAATTGATTTTATTAGTACAGACAAAGACTGTCCACAATAGATTTTTTTTGTCTGCGACTATGTCACCTTGTCACAGTGTTTCTGCCACTGAGATACCATCACTTGCATAACTCATTTTCCCTCTAATTTTAATAATTGTTCTTTTCTTTATTACTATAAAAATTTTCATGATTTGAAATTTTCTGACAGTGATTAAGCAGCTATATTCTTTCTTCATTAAAAGGTATTCTTCACAAAAAAAAATTCTGATTTTCATCTACTGGATGTGACTATTTCACAGTAAATAATTCTTATCATTTTGTTGATACAGGCAATAAGAGAATTCTGCTTTTTTATTAGAAAATTATCACTCTTTTACCTAACTCCATCTTACTTTTCTTAATGCATTTAACTGTGCAAAGGCATACATTGTTGATTCATAGATAAAAGTTAGTTTTTCATTTTGGTTATATGAAAAAGTCATTTTGAGATTTCTGTTTTTGAGGGTTTCTTACACGTTAACACTTATTATTTCTCAGAACATGTGCTTTAAGACAGGTGCTTATTTTTAGAACTAAAATGTTGCTACTCACCATGACATAGTGTTCTGAAAATAACTTAAAACTGTCAAATACAAAAGCAGGGTTGGTAAAAGTTTAAAAAAAAAATTGTTTTTAGTTTAAATTAATTTTTTTTTCTCATTGTTATTTAAAAAGCATTTGCAAGAAAAATAATTAGGTATTTGCATAGTTTTAGAAACACATGTTGATTTTTTGTAATTAATAGTTAATTAATATTAAACATTCATATTAGTACTTAATTTTTTCATAAATAACTAAAGCATAAAAATTTATATTGTTGCCACGCCACCTGGAGAACCTGGAAAACCGGGAAAACACAGGGAATTTGGTAATGGCAAACACATTAGCCATTATTTATAACATTAGTTATAACATTAGTTATAACATTTCTAATTAGCCTTCATACACGCATATATTTTTTCGCACTCAACATGGAATAAATGCGTTGTAGTACAGGGAAAATACTGGGAACTTTTTTTCAAGATTAGAGTGGCAACCCTGATTAATTACCTTATAAGTTTAGCTTTCTATAAGGAAATATTTATTGTTTTAGAAATATAAACTATTAATTTATTAGTATACTTTATATAAAACTTCTAGATAATAATTAGAAATAATTATTATGATGGTTGATAATGAAGAACATATTGAGGGGCAAACAACCATATTTTACTGAATCAACAAAAAATAAGCTAAAATAGAAAACCTTTTCCTGTGCATAGTTAATCAACAAATGATTATTAATCTCTTACTACATATATTTACTGTAAAAAAATCAATATGCATTTTTAATGCTAAAAAATACATTTGTATTCACTTACTTGATTCATCAATGAGTGTAACAAACAAATTAAGACATAGGCTTAGAAAAATCTTTTTTTTTTAATGCTAACTTTTTTTTTTCCAGTTAAATATATTTAGGAAAACAATTTCTTTATAAAAACAACTCCATGTCTTTAATTTTAATTAAAACTTTTAAATAAAAAAGACAAGTTTTGAGGCCTTTTCTAATCCTAACTTATTTCATATTTTTTACTTTTTTACAAATGTTGAAAATATTCCTTCAACACAACATTTACTAAAGAGGCTTTTGCTGTTATAAGTTGTTCAACTTCAGTAAAGACTTTGCTATTAAATTTGTTGATTTGAATTTTCTGATTCTTCTACCATTCATCTGGAATAACTTCTTTTACTGTATTCTTCTCAAAAAAATGTTCTTCAAAAGTGAAGATTTGGCATCAAATTTTATTATCAGTGGAAGCATCGAGTTACATGGATATTTTTGTTTTGCAAAATTTAATGTTTCCTTTTTTCTTTTCTTTTGTTTTCTTTTTTTTTTTTTTTTTTTTTTTTTCTTGCTCAGATAATTCACCTTGACTGTATCGTAGTTCAAGCATATATACCATTTAGTGCATGGGTGTTAAGGTCATTTTATACTTGAATTCAAAATATTACAAGACTTCTTTACTTACCTTTTTTCTCTCTCTCTCTCTCTCTCTCTCTCTCTCTCTCTCTCTCTCTCTCTCTCTCTCTCTTAATATTTTTTGAAGATCTTTCCAAATATAAACTGCATCAGTAATGGAACAATTATTTAGATATTATGTAGGGTAACTGCAATAGACTTTAACAGTTCAAACATATCTTCAACATTTTTTTTTTTTTTTAGATTAAAATTAGACACAAGCTTTTGAATATTTTTATCAATAACATCCTTATTTTATTTTCTTCACAAATTTTAAGTAAAGTGGGGCAATTTTTAAGGTAAACATCTAAAGCATCCGAAAAATAATCATACCTAGTATTATAAGAGCTAATTTGACAGCATTTGAATTGCATGCAATTTTTACATATGGCTCTTTCTTCAGTATTCTTCTTGAAGTATTTCTTATTTCCTCAAATGAAAACCAAATTATATTCTTTCTTCTACTTTTAGACATTATTTTACTTCAATATATGTAAGTAACTTTCCTAAAATAAAATACAATACAAAGTAATTAGTAACATAATAAAATCATAATGTAAAAAGCCCATCCTAATGTAAGAAAAATAAAAGCCTTCTAAAACCAATAGCTACAGAACAGAGAAAATCCACAGCCTATCATTCATTAGCATACAGAACAAAGAGTAATCAATGGAAAGAATGACTCATGATTATGTCATCATTGACATTAATGCTTTGATGATATATGATGCAATCCTTTGTAAATCACAATTAATCAAGCTATCTAAGTATAGTAAAGTTGCATTTTTGGCTGAAAAATGTCATTTTTGCTATTTTTAAAAAATTAAACGCTTAAAGAAAAATTAAAACTTTTTTTTTTTCCTCCATGGCTTACTGTGGAAAAATCAGCTTGCCGTTAGTCCAGGCATTAAGTACTCAAAAAGGACAAATAAATGCAAGTTTTGGTGTAGTTTTGATTTTTGGTTCCCTTTATGTTTTTTGGGTCGCTGAACACGAATCTCGCAATATCCAACAAAATTTTTCCCAAAAAACACGTTTTTTGGGCAAAAAATGTGGCTTTTTTTCGTTTTTTCTAAATAACTTCAAAATTATGCATTTTACATAAAAGTCACCAATACATAAATTAAAGAGCACAAAATTTCCTACATTTTATGTATTTAAAGTTTTTATCTCTGATCAATGGTTTAGCCATGAGAGAGCCGCAAAAATGGGTGTGAAAAGCAAAAAATTCTGAAAAACGTGAATTACAGCACCGTATGTCGATGAAACATGAAAAACAACCATTTCACGCAAATTTTCCCCATTTAATAATACTAAACATATTATTATTGACTATATTTTATTAATCTGATGTTCATTGTTTCTTTCATAACAAAAAATAAATAAAAATGTGCATATTTGTGATCAAAATCTTCATTTGCTATTACAAAATAATAAAAGTAATAATTTCTTAATTTGACTTTTAAATAATGTAAATAAAATAACTAAAACAGGCTTTAACATATAAAAGCTGACACGGATTCCAGTTCTTAAAGTTCACGAAGTTCAAAATGTGGCTGTGAAAATATAAAAAATCCGGAAAATAGGAATTATGGCTCTGTACATAGATTTAACATGAAAACTGACCATTTTTCGCAAAGATCGAGTTTAAATGTTTCTGAAAATATTATGATCGCCTATATTTTACAATGAAGTTTCTAACATTAAAAACGACGACTCATTATGAATTATTATTTAATTATAATATGTACATTAGTAAGTACATTTACTTAAAAACAAAGTACTATTTCCGCTTCCTTTTATTTGAGGGTCCCTGCTTTTCACCGACATCTACAAAATAAAAAATATACTAATGGAATTAGTGTGTGTTTTTATAACTATCAATATTATAAATAAAAGTTTTTTTTAATAGTAAATATTTGACACCTTGCGGCATAACTATTTCCCCTTTCATTGGGTCCTCTGATTCATTGTGTGGACAATCCATTTCCAGATCGGCTTCAAAGTCTAGCTTATCCTCTTCGTCTTGACACACAACTGCAATGTTGTTGCAGTTTCCCGAAGCAAATCTTCTATCTGAAATAATTTTTGCTGCTGCTTCAACCACTCGCAGCCTCTCATCTCGATCAGATTTACATGTTTGCTGATACATTGCATTAGTCAGTATCTTCCCTCCTATATTCTTGAAACACACAATGGACTTTTTTTTCTGATTCTTTGTGATCAGTATGTCGTCTCCATATCTCTCAATGAGGTTAAACTTTACAGTTCTCATATCAGGTTGATAACTCTCTGTAGCCTGTTTCATTAGCTCTTCCATGGAGAATTGATACTCGTCATCATGATTTTCAAGGTAATCGTATATACTTTGCATTGCTCTGTCGATTGCCTCAGTAGATGGACCACGTTTCTTCTGTTCTTGGACCTTCGGCCTCCCATAAATATATTTAAAACATTTGATGTGGTATTGAGCATCTACTGCGATCAAATCATTCACTGGTTTGATGCACTGAATTATAGCCTGCCCATAATCATCATTGCGAGCTCTTGCTGCTTTCAGAATTGTACATTTGAATCCCATGTGTCGCACACTGTATACAGTATTGAGTTCGCTTGGGGGATTTTTCGCTTGTGTTGCAATGAAATCTTCCGAAATGCACAGTCCACATATAAAACAATTAGTTCGAAAATTAAACTGAGGAGTTGATCATCTTAAAATTTGAGAAGTGCTAGCATTTTGTTTCCCAGTCTTCTTCACATAAGCAGTAATCATCCATTCATTTACATATGCTTTTCTACACTTAACATGCACATCTACTGAGGCTTTCCCCTTTAGGAAAACTGTCTTTCCATCCTTTCTTTCTGTACTTGCCTTGATTAACATTGCAATATCTCGACTAACTTTCACATTGCGCAAAATCACTTTAGATGTTCACCATATTCACGAAGACACAAACAGTGAAATACTAAATTATAAATAAGCAGTTGCATATGGAAGCTGAGAGGAATGTGTCCTCCTGATAAGCTAGTGATCTGTGCGACGCATGACTGGTGGGGAAAGGAGGGGTGTTAGTATCCCACTGAACGTGGACATGGGATGCAGGGGTGGGCGTTTGACCAACGTTATTTCACACTTGCACCCCTTCAATCAAGGGGGAAAGTGCAGGTGGTATCAGTTAAAGCCTGTTTTAGTTCTTTTATTTACATTATTTAAAAGTCAAATGAAGAAATTATTACTATTATTATTTTGTAATAGCAAATGAAGATTTTGATCACAGATATGCTCATTTTTATTTATTTTTTAGTTTTGAAAGAAACAATAAACATCAGATTAATAAAATATAGTCAATGATAATATATTTAATATTATTAAGTGGGGGAAATTGGCGTAAAATGGTTGTTTTTCATATTTCACTGACGTACGGTGCTGTAATTCACGTTTTTCAGAATTTTTTGCTTTTCACACCCATTTTTGCGGCTCTCTCACGGCTAAACCATTGATCAGAGAAAAAACTTTAAATACATAAAATGTAGGAAATTTTGTGCTCTTTAATTTATGTATTGGTGACTTTTATGTAAAATGTATAATTTCGAAGTTATTTAGAAAAAACGAAAAAAAGCCACGTTTTTAGCACGTTTTTTGCCAAAAAAAAACGTGTTTCTGGGGAGAAATTTTGTTGGATAATGCCAGATTAGTGTTCAAGCGACCCAAAAAACATAAAGGGAAACAAAAATCAAAACTACACCAAAACTTGCATTTATTTTTTACCAAATGCCTGAACTACATGAAGATTTATAGCTAGTAAGAAAAGTTGGATTGGTTAAAAATGTTTGTCACTTTAAAAATTTATCAATTTGTCTTAAGCTTTGCTTGTAGCTTCTGTATAGCGCAGATTTTGCACACTTTATAATAATGTGTAAAATAAGTGAAAACATTAGGGAAAAGGAAAAAAAAAAAACAAATGAAAAAAAACAGCATATATATATATATATATATATATATTTTTTAAACCCACTTAGTTTAAACCAAATAACCCTGGACAAAAGGAAATAAAGAGAGGGGAGCCTTTAAAATGTTTCAGTTAATGCAGTTCATTAGATCCTCTGAATGCTACAAATTATTTCAATTTCAAATTTAGGCATTATTATTACTCACTGCTGTAAAAATTGTCTCTTATATAATTCATTTTACTTTCTAGGGTGCCACTATCAAAATAGATGAAGCATCTGATGCTGTAGTTGTTTCTCGCATTGTACGAGGAAGTGTAGCTGACCGCAGTGGTAAGAAAAATATATTTGTGACATTTATTTTTTTCAATTCAATCGCATTCAAGTATTTGTTAACTTTTTATTTTTAATAATAATAATGGTATATATCTTTTAGTTCTGGCTTTAAATATACAGTGAAACTTCTTTGTAAGGACCATTTGCTATTCCATCAAAAATTGGACTTTATGAGGGGTGGCCTTGAATAGGGCTGACAAAAAATATAAAATAAATAAATAAAAAATAAAATTAAGAAATCAAAAACTATGTATGTGAAAGAATTGCTTATTAACATTTTCAAACTCTATACATGATTGAAAAAAATTTCTATTGAAGTTTATTTTTCATAATTTTTCTGCAGACAATTTTGGTATGATTCTTTTACTTTATAGTACAAATTACTTAAATTTGCATCATTTATTAATTCCTTAGAATGAGATATTAGCTTATTTATTTCTGTTAGCATTTCCTGACAGGATATATTCACAACTATAGACTCATTATCATTATCTGAATCGAATTGAACTCCTGAAATAAAAATTTTTTTTAATGTAATAAAAATCTTTTTTATCCCATGATTTTTATAATCTTCATATTTTTTCTGTGAGTCCTTTTTGTTTTTAACAATATTGTTTATTTGATTCTTGCTGCTATTAAACTGTGTAGCCAAATGTTCCTTGATCATAACAATTCAAAAGCCTGATTTTGTCATTCAATTCCAAATGCACTTTTTGGTTTGATTTAGGTGCCATAATTTTAAATTTTACATAAGCCTGAGTTTAAAATTTCTAGTGTAAAAATTGTGCTTTGATATTCATTCACAGTTTTATTAAATGTGGAATCAGTTTTTCTTACATCAAAAGATAACACAGATCTAAGCCTGTTATCTTTTGTCTGCCCACAATAAAACGTTAAGTTTCTCCTCCAATTCAACTAAGGTCAAATAAAGTTTGAAGAATACCTGTTTGTCTCACTTGTGGAAAAGTTTCTGGTCCTTCATTGCATTATTAAATCCCTCTCATCCTCCTTGTCTTCTTTCTTACAAGTGCAATTGTTTGCTGAATTCTTATTTTTTGGTTCAGGAATTTAATACACCTGTTTAGAATTTAAGGCACATGTGGAAAAAAAAATGACCTTTATGAATGGTAAGTGTAAACCCTACATTATCCATTATGTAAATGGAGAAAATTATTGTTCCTAAAAATATTGCAAACTTTTATACAGCATTTTTATAAGTAATATTCGATAAAATATAACAAATGTAATATGAAATACATTGGTCCAACTTATAATCCATTACACTTATGCATTAAAGAACACCTCTATTGAATACAAACATTTTACGACATCATTATAACTATTCTAAACTAGCTTACTTGCCTGGTCTTCCCTGAGTCCATGATGAATGAACCTTAAATGAACCTCATATTTGTATAATTTTAAACTTTTAATTCGCTTTCATTTAATTTATATTTTTAAGTGAAAAAAATCTCAAGAAAAATATAGAATTGAAGGTACATGCTATTTTGCAAAATTTTATTTTTGGAATCTATGTACCAAAAGTGAGCAAAGCTGCAACAAAACATGCAGGTTTTTATTGCTTTCATGGACATTTTCACACATTTCATTTTGTAAAATTATTTCTACACACCCAGACAATTCAAAAGTTTTGTAGGAGATGTAAATCTGGTCTATTCAGGTGCTTCAAAAAGATTGTGTTAAATAATGACGTTGACTAAAATAAGAAATTAAGAAATTTGTTTAAATTACTAATCGAAAATAATGGTTAGTTCAACCTTATACCAACAGGGAGTGGAGTATGCATTGTACAAACATTACATTACAAAACAGTGGTCAAAGAGCTGTTATGAACTATCTGAAAATTTTAAACCAATCAGTTAGTTTGTTTTCTGAATTTTACAAATTCGTATTCATTCACTATTCAAAAAAACATTTATTTTTCTTTTTAAAAATTGGTTTATACATATATATAACAAAATCAAATTCTTTTAAATTTATGTATTTTTAATTAGTGCAAAAAGATGCATAAATTTAAAATCTCTAAAGGCTATATATTTTTAAAAATTTTAACTAGCATTAAAATTTTACACTGTAGTTTTTATCCGCTCTCCTAAATGAAAGCAGATGTTTTTCAAAGCAGACATAATGTCTTTAACTTCTGCAAAACTCTATCCTGTCTCACAGCTAGTAAGATTTCAAGGAGAGTGTTTTGATTGAACAGTCTTGTGCTAACCTCGAATCAAGGTCCAAATCTAGTCAGTGTTTGGTTTTGAGGATAAATACATTTTTAATTGGGCTGTTTGATGAGTTTTTAGTTAATATTCCACCTAATTATTAAAAAAATTTAAATTCTGAGACATTAGGAAAGACTTTGGACTACTCTTCCAAAAAATTTAGAATCATACATGCCATAGACAGTTAGTTATTGCACACACATACACAGAACAATTTATTCTTTTATTAGTATAGATTTAAAAAATATATATCTAAATGAAAGCTTGCTAATTTAATTCAATTTTATAAAATCACATAACACTATACATCCGTATGATTAAATTCCGTAATTTATAATAAATTACATCATAATCAAATACATTGTTCTAATTTAAATCAATTTATAAAAAGTAAAACTTCTAGGATATCATGTAGAAAAAAATCATAAAAAATGCAAATATATTAATAATAATCTTTTCTGATCAAAGTCTAAATAAAATCTATATAAATTTAATAAATGATGGCACAAACTCATTTCCAATCAGATATTTAACTTTACACAAAACTTTCAAATATAATACTACTTTAGGAAGAAAAATCTACAATAATAATTGTAGCCAAAAGACCTAGCTTTGATTGATAATACTTATTATTTATGTAAAGAAATTAAAGATTAAGTTGATAATAATCTGATCACATCATCACTAGTGATCTAATAGTCTAAGAGCTAGCAACATTTTCATCGCTTGATTTTAACAAGGCTAATTTCTCTCATATTGTTAAGATCCTGCCAGTTCCTGATTTATAGTTTTTTTTAAATGTCATCTTCACATCATTTTAGCAAGCTTGAAAATTTTAACATAATATTCTTTGATCTACTAGACACCTATAATTAATTTGCCAGACAGAAATTTGGTTAATAAGTTAATGCCAGACCACTTAAAATCTGACAGCAAAAGAGCCTGTTTGAATAGTGATTAATATATTTTTAAAAAGTGTCATTTTCACATCTTTTAGCAAATTTGAAAATTATGACATTTTATTCTTTAGATACATGAATGTTCATACTTCTACTAAGCGTAAGACCAACTTTAGTGAAAAATGTCCAAGCCAGGAATCGAACCCGGAACCCTTGGAATAGCACTCCAAGTGCTCTAACATTTAAGCTACGAGGACGATGCACTACTAGCGATGAGCTACGAGCACTTGGAGCGCTATTCCAAGGGTGCCGGGTTCGATTCCCGGCTTGAACATTTTTCACTAAAGTTGGTCTTACGCTTAGTAGAAGTATGAACTTTCACGTATCTAAAATATCAGGCGTAATTTCACTACTAAAAAAAATTAATTGAGAAATTGATTATCACCAAGTTTGTCGCCAACTTGGTGATATCTCTAATATTTCACCAAATTCCCATAAACATGCAGTGATAATCAACAGGTTTACTTGCTTACAGAAAATCAACTAATTGAGACAATTTTATGCAACAAAAACTAATATTAGCTTATGAATAAAGTTTAATAAGATTATCTATATTATTTTTGAGTACAAATACTAACTATTTGCAAAATCTGTAACAACATATTTGTGTGAACTTCTCAGACAAATAAATCCAAATGCTTAAAATTATAGAATATTGCGTGAATTAGCTAGAATTGATGGACAAGAATATGTTTTAAATTTTATAATATGCATTTCACAACATGCAGATCCCATAACATTTCCAATTATATTTCCAGGTAGTGACCTGGGATAGACATACAATATGTGTCAAAAAACGTAAGAAGATTACACCTTTACAGTACTTTGAACATTGTTTAGCACTGTGGATTTTTTTTAAACCTTTACTTAATTCTGTTTTCTTAATTCATTTTACATTAGGTTTATTATTATTATTATAATCAGATTCTAAAAACAGACATTGTATCTCTTAAGAATGCCAGATTTGGCCTTAAAAATCTGTGATCAAATGAAAATGAAGGGAAACTTATTTACAGGGAGATCACCACTTTTCTTTTAAATTATAAATCAATCGTTTTAAAGCTGATGAAATTAGCGTGCTTTTAGAATCTATGGTGTCTGAATGGGGGTTGGTGAGCATAGCTCGTAGGGGGCAGAGCCCTCTGTTATAATAAAAAAAAAAAAAATAAATAAAGTTAACACTCCTGTCAAAAGTAGACATATTCATTAAATTTATAAACTTATAAAAAGTTTCTGATTTCATTTATATATGTATAAGTTACTAATACTAATTAAATTTTAATTATATGAAATCATTAAAAAAATTGTTTTAATTATGTTTATGTTTTTAATATTTTAGGCCTTATAAATGTTGGAGATGAACTTCGAGAAGTAAATGGTATTCGGGTTAAAGGCAAGAGCCCTTTAGATATTCTTGCTATATTGGTATGTAAAAATGTTGATTTAAATTTTTAATTCTTTTAACACAACAAATTTCAAATTTGAGAATAATAGTATGATTTGACAATAGTCTAACTTATGACTTTTTTAATTTTTCAATAATTAACATGACTCATGTTTAATTATTAAAAATAAATTATTTTTCTCAGCACTTATGACTTTGTTTATTTATTTGTTTGTTTTTTCTGATTCCTTTAGTATTATTATAGTCAAATTTCATTGTATATTGAATATATAGTAAGTTACATAATTTGTCTATTTATAATAAGCTCAGGCTCCTTTTTTTGGAACCTCAGCCCAGTGATTCAAAATGTAAAGAATTCTTGTCATTTGAATGCAACCCCAATCCACAGCCAAAAGTATACAGTAGAAAATTATCAGTAACATTTTAAAATATTTTATTTATTATATTTTACTGTTAAAAAACTTTGTCAGTATTAAATTACACATAAATGCCAATGAAAGGAATTTGACTCTTGATTCCTTTTGAAATTTCAATCTGATATTTTACAATTAAGTTGTACATTTATATAATGTACATACCTAAGAAAAATCAGCTTTAAAAAATAATAAATATTCTAATGTCAACTCTTAAAATAAATACTAAATTATAGTTATTAGTTTTAAATTAAAAAAAATATTACTATGTGTTGTATGAGTTACTGTTTCATTCTATTTACATGGAAGCCTTTAAAATTTTAATATATTTTTTAATTTTTTGCTTAATCAGTTTTGATTATCAAAAACCTACAAGAATCTTAGTCCGAGTGCTACGCGACAAAAATAAGGTGAAAACTGCAAATCGTGATAAGAATATACCGCTTGGTGAGTATGTACTTTATGATAATACAATGGATATTAGAGGGGGAGGCATCTCGTAAAGTCGTTGGAATTCAAGATGGCGGCTGTTATTCAAAATGGCGCCATTTTCTGAATTTTTCTTAATATATGTAATATAAATGTGCCTTTCACGTCGAATTCTATGTTTTTAAAGTCAAATTTTGTTTTTGACACTTTCCAAAGTTATTTAAAAAGTGTATGAATCCGGTTTATCTGTCTGTTAGTCTGTCTGTCAGCCTGTCCTTCCATGCTCTAGTTCGCTTAAATGTACTCAGATTGCCATGTAAATTTTATATTTTTTATGAAGTTTATAATGAATTTTCGGAGTAAAATATAAAGTGCATAGCTTTTATAGTCCATTTACAGGGTGCTAAAAAATGACAATACATTATTGCCCATGCGAAATCGTTTGAAATATGTTTTAATGATTTTATACTTTTTAAAACACATTCAAATTGCTATACATCAATGTTGATACTGCAATTAACTACCAAATACTTACTACATAACACGGTGTGCATAATATTTACTGCTTATTTGACTCACCAAAACAAGAAAATATTCATTTGTACTTTGCATATAAATTGTATAAAGATCACGATCTAATTCAAGTGTTATTAATGAAGGTGCTAGGAAAGATAAAACTTCATTTTGTGATAAGGATATCCCGAATAGTCAGGCTTCAACCTTAGCAAAAAATTTAATTTGAAATGAGTGATATTGTTCATGATGGTATCGATTTCTTTCCTTGGGTTTTACTTGAATGTTAGACTCACACTCTTATATGTTATTACAGATTTCTGGTCCAGATACCGTACAACATATAAGTGCCGATGGATACTGCAATAACCCTACTGTAGCTCGTTCTCCTTTGACAATAGCGTTGTTTTGTTCATGCACTATATCTATGCCCATAGCTTAGAAAAGTTTGTTTGATTTTCTTATCACAAAATGTTCCGATTAAAATGTACGATGTATGTCTGGTAGTTTAATCTCTGCATCAAATAGATCTTTCAGAAGGATTGGTAATTAACTTGCTTAATTAAGGTGAACAAGCAGAAATGAATCTGCGAGAAGAACGAGGATCCGCAACTAAAAGAAAGGAAAATTAATTCAAATTGAAATTTTGGATCACTTTTGATTCATCTCATTTTGGTTGGAGATTAATCATCACAATTACAATTTGTATTTATAAGCTGCATTCCAACCAAAAAATATAATCATATGACATTTTGCAATTCGTTCCTACCTGACAAAGTTTAAAAAGGCATATTATAATTTAAAAAACATATAAATAACATTGTGGTTATTACTGTAAACATATTCTTTTTTGAAAGCTTGTAAATGAACTATAATTTCTGCACTCGCCATATCGTACAGCAAGTATCTTGTACTGCACTTCAGTGATGTGTATTAATTTCAATATGTTTCAAACAGTTTAACATCATTAAAGCACACAAAAAATTTTTTCGCCAATAGACCAAAATGTAAGGGAATTATTTTGAGTATGCCTGTAAACGAACTATAAATACTACACTCTATATTTTCGATGTAGAACATTTTGCAGTATACCACTTCTTTAAATTACATATAGAGATAACACATATATAAATTACACGGAAATCCGAGTAAATTTAAGCAAAAGAGTGCAGGGCCAGACTAACGGCTGGACAATTCATAGATACTTTGAGTGCCCTGTAAATGGACTATAAAAGCTATACACTTTATTTTTTACTCCAAACATGTTATTATAAACTTCATATAACATGTAAAATTTACATGGCAATCTGAGTACATGTAAGCGAGCTAGAGCATGAAAGGACAGGTGGTTAGACAGACTGACAGATAAACGGAATTCATACACTCTCTCAAATAATGTTGGAAAGTGTGAAAAACGAAAATTTGACTTTAAAAACATCGAATTCGACGTGAAAGGCACATTTATATTACTCATATTAAGAAAAATTCAGAAAATGATGCCATTTTGAATAACAGCTGCCATCTTGAATTCCGCCGACTTTACGAGATGCCTCCCCCTCTAATATCCATTGTATTATCATAAAGTACATACTCACCAAGCAGTATATTCTTATCACAATTTGCAGTTTTCTGATGCGTAGCACCTGGACTATCTAGGAATATCATTGAAGTGAAATTGTTTCTTACTGGAAGTCTAATGTAGAGGAAATCTTAAAAGTTTTTGGTTTAGTCTTTTCAAATATTAAAACAATGTCTATTTAATGTGTTAATTTTTCCCCCTTTCAGGTGTATAAGTTACATAAATGTAAAATATATGTCATTTTTTCTTGCTTTATTTTTATTTTATTTTGTAGTGATGTTTTATATATATATATTTTTTTCTTTTCATATCATCTTCTTTTGAAATTTTATCTGACTTATCTAAAAAAGGAGGTAAGAATATTTTTATTGTTTTATCTTTGTTGAATTAGCTTAAGTTTTTAATTACTTGTCAATAAGAAATTCGTTACAAAACTTGCACAGATGAATGAGCTTTCTAAGAATGTACAATAAAATTAAAAATTTCATTAACATAATTCGTAATGTTGTTGCACTCGTAGTATATGGAGGACATTTTTAGTCTCCTAATATTGTCATAAAGAATTAACAAATATTTGTTTAAACAATGTTTTCTTTTAGCATTTTTTTAAAAATTTCATTTTATAAACATTATATAAACATTCATAAATATTTTTTGTTTTAATCTTATTTCATTTTAAATATGATTGTATAATCACTAATAAAATTAAAATGAAAGTAGTACTGCAGTAAGAAAAATTATTTTTGTTAAAATTTACTAAATTAATTATTGAATGAATATTGTGAACAAATTAATAAAAAGAAAATATAATGATCATTTGTTGTGTTTATTGTAACTAAGTCACTGTTTATGTTATCCTTATTATCTTCGGTATTCTTTTAGGACAGATTATAGTTTGTTGTGAAATTAATTTAAAATTATATAAACTATTAATTATTGTTTTGTTTAGTTATTTTAGCAGGCATAATTATAGTCACTTTGAAAAAAAATCATAGTTTGAGACATTGTCCTTATTAGTTGACTTTGTAGATATTCATGAGTAGCAGTCTTATTTAAACAAGTTTATTGACACTATGGTGTCATTTCTTTAAATATGCTGAGATAAATAAGTATTTATATCATTCAATAACAAAACCAGAATTTTTTTAAACAGTCTTCAATACTCATCTGAAAAGTAATCTGCAGCTACAGTTAAAATATATATATATAGGAAAAGAAGCGTCTTACTGAACATTACTTATTGTTAATTGTGCATAAATTTATTGAATTTCTTAAATTAACTTTTTGATCCAATTTCATATTGATACCATTATTCATATTTGCTACTATTTCCATTCCCAATAAAAAAAAAAAACTTAAACTAGCTTTACTGATTCTGCTTTAGATCAACAGCATTAGTTTGCTGAAACTTTAGTTGAAGCTCACTGTGGAGATGCAAAAAGATTTTGATTTCTATCTGTCTGTCTGTTCTGTGATAACTGCCACAAAGATGTTCGATTAGTTTCATATGTTTAGTAGGTATGTTGATGAGGTACCTGGATTTAACTGTATAATTTGATTTTTATTTCTATCTGTCTGTTCTGCAATAACTGCCCCAAAGATGTCTGATTATCTTAACATTTGGTAGATGCATTGATGAAATACCTGGATTTAAGTGTATATCTTTGGTTAAATTTGGTTCATTCATTTGGAAAATGCAGAGTATTTTCTTTTATGTCACAATGCTTTTCTATGAGAATTCAAACAATTTTTTTAATTTTGACATTCATTGAAAAATATGTATATATATTTGACTAATAGATTTAAAAGTTAAATCATGGATGTTAAACTTTCAAAATGAGGGATCTTAAATTATTTTAATTTACCTGAAAATTTGTTGATATGTTTTTATATTTTTTAAATTAGACATATAACTTTAGAGGGAATCTTATATATCTGTTCGGAAAAAAACACAACATTTTGTTTTATCAAGTTACATATTTCATTTTTGACATTTTTATCAGTTTCCTAACAACTGTATTTCATACCCTTTTAATAAAAAAAGAATAATAATCCCCATTATTTAAAGAAAAAAAAAAAAAAAAACCTGGATAAAGAAATTTTCTGGATAAATAGTATCTTTCAGATTTGACTTAGATTTGCATCATATATGAACTATATTAGTAACATTAAATTTTAAATTGAATATTTCAGTAAAATCCCTCAAATCCGCACAGTTTGGGACCAGAGGTTGTGTGGATTTTAGAATTTTGCAGATTTCTGGTCATTGCTTTGTTTACATATTTTAAATGTAATTAATAATGCAATCTAAGTTATAGTGAATGCTTACAATATATTAAAACATTAAAATAAGTAATAAGCTAAAATAAAAAAAATTAGATAATTTTTTAAATGATTAAAATATTAAAAAACAAAGGTTCAATTAATGTATGATTAAGTGTTCATTATAAAGATCAAATGTATTTTTCCTAAATTATTCAATAAAACTTGCCTCATATATAATGTACAATACATATTCACATCAAAATAATAAAATAAGGAAGCTTTATTTCAGGTTTAGTCAGACTTAATAACCAAAAAAGCTTGATTAATACATAAATATATTTAGTAAGTAGATTATGATTATCATTGATATCACCAATAACTTGAATTTTTTCAGAAATAAATTTATTCTTTCTTCAAGATAAAACATGAAGTCAGTAATAATAACAAAAATTACAAATTAAAATATGTTTGGAATTGATATAAAACTAAAAAAGATAGTAAAATTTTGTCCCTATATATGAACTGAATGTTTCATTGTTTACATCCGTAAATTATGGGTAGATTTTAGGTTTGTGGATTTGAGGAAATTTACTGTAATTCTATTAAAGACTATAACAAAAAACAACTTTATAGTACCAAATCACATTTAGTAAAATAATCAATTAGCATTGGACATGATTGTGGATAATTACCCAAAAAGTTTAAACTTTCTGGGTAAGTCTCTGAACATGCTAATATTTTGGCAATTTTAGTATGCTACTGCTTTAAGTAGAATAAGATGTGTTTTGATGAGAAACTAGAGCAAACAACCAAAATTGTTTTTCTGAAACAAAAATTGTAAAAATCCTTAAATTGCTAAATTAGATTTAGCAAATTCATTTTACTTTTCCATACATACCTTTTGTGCATGATATTTAATTCAACTTCTCCATCAGATGCATATGTTTAATAGTTTTCAGATAAATAAATATTCCTATATGATATTAGGATAACACAAAATCTCTGTCTTAATCGATGCTTATCCAAATAAAATCATAGTTTAAAAGGAAACCCAGGCTATACTACAATCATGAAATTACAGTTGTAAATTTATGAGACTACAGGAAGTTCAAACATCACTGTAGATATGTATTTTTCTTTCTGAAAAAAGTACAATAATAAGTAGTTCACCAGAAATATGGTTTGTAGGATGTTAAATGTTATGTGAAATGAGATTAAAAAACAAAACTGATGTTGAGGCCCATGATTGCCAGATTTACAAATGCATATGATTTTAATTTTAATATCCTTTACTCATTAAACAGTTCAAGAAAGTATGGTGAATTTGACTTCTTGTTTGTACAAATTTAGGGCCATCCATAAATAATGTCGCAATTGGTGGGGGGAGGGGGTTTGTGACAATGAGAAGAAAGGTGGTAAAAAGAAATGTGACATCACACATTTTGGCTAAAATAAAAATCAGCAGATTAAATTTTAATGTTATTTTGAAATTGAAGTATTTTGTGTCCATAAGGTAACAATAAAATTTAAGAGCCAAATATATTATTAAATTCCATTTCAAATTCCAAAATACTATTGTTTTCGATTCCTCTCTCATATTAATATTATATTATTGTTGTATATTAATTATAATTTTTGTTCTTAACCTTAATCTTATTTCATACAAAATAAGTACACAAATCACTTTTATTGTTATTCTCAAAAAAGTCATTAAAACACAAAGTTAAAATAAAAAATTAAAAAAAATCAGTTATAAAATTTGAAATACAGTGAAACCTCTTAATAAGGGACACCCTTGGGACCAGAACTTTTGTCCCTTAAATAGAGGTGTCCTTTATTCGGAGTTTTTACATTTTTTTAAAATTAATCATTCATAAGGACATAAAAAATAACAAAATATTAAAATTGAAGTTTAAATGTACCCGAGGGTTATAAATTACATTAATTAGGCACAAAAGTAATAGATAATTAATTTTTTTTAATTGATTGCTTAATTAATAATTGATTTGTTGAGTTATTGATTTGTATTTTTTACGTAAATGTTTCTGTAATGCAAAAAGTGCAATAATATTTAAAAAATCTTTCTTGCGAAATAATCAATAAAAAAAAGTGACTATTTTGCAGATTTCAAATTTTCTACTACTAAACTTTTCAGATATTCATTTACCACACTTATAACTTTTAGTCCTTCATTATAAGCAGTATTTACGAAAAAGTATTAAACTGCTTTGCATATTTTAAAGCATCTGTGAATTTATTTTACAATTGTGTGTATTATATGTGTGTGTTTATTTTACAATTTTCCTTTCTCTTTCATTTTCAGAGTCATCCCTCACAATTATCAGCATACTTCATCAAGTTCACGACAGAAATTCTAGAATTAGTTAAAACTCAATATGCATGTTAAAACGCAATCGGTCTACTAAAATACCTAAAAATCTGAAATTTGACTCGTAGATTTACCATTATATTTTCTTGCACTCAAATCTATGAAAATATGGAGACTGACTGCAAGATACTTTAATGATAAACCTACGAAGCAACCAATAAAATCAGGTTTATATGTGTTTTCCACCTAGATATGACTTGACTGACCAATTGTATTTCAATATGTGAATCGAGTTTTAACCTATTCTGAAATTTCAGTTGTGAACTCGATGACATTATTGTCTGCACTGCCACTTCTGTCTCTAATAGGGATAAACATATTTCGATGTCTTCATCTAAATTGTGTATAAATAAATACTCATCAGTTGAGTTGTATACCTCTGTACCAACATAATTGCCTATCTAATAAGTTCTCAAAATTCTGTATTTTCATTTTCATCGCAGACTACTTCATTATCTCAAATGCAAAATCAACCCCTTTAACATTTTGCACTCGTATGTCCAGTATGACTGGGCAGCATTTTTCTTTGCAAAATTTATTTTTGTCCTACCAGTAACAAAAGAAAATAAAATTTGTTATTTACAGGGATGCCACTTTTCTGCCAAATGGCGGATTTCCGCTTTTTTTTAATTTTTAAGAATTCGCGATTTTCGTTAAGCGATCACGAAATAAAATAACTATTTTCGCCGAACGATCGCGAAATAAAACATTAATTTCCGTCAAACGATTGCGAAATTACTCAGGAATTTTTGTCAAACGATCGCGAAATACAATAGCTTTTTTCGTCAAGTGATCGCGAAATAGAACAGCAATTTTCGTTAAAAGATCGCGAAATATAACGATGATTTTTGTCAAAAGATCGCAAAATAAAACGGCTATTTTCATCAAACGGTCGTGATATAAAACGGCAATTTTCATCAAACCATCGCAAAACGAAACGATGATTTTCGTGAAACAATCATGATGTAAAACAGCGATTTGCATCAAATGATCGCGATTTAAAACGGCGATTTGCGTCAAACGATCGCGATGTAAAACGGCGATTTGCGTCAAACGATCACGATGTAAAACGGCGATTTGAGTCAAGCAGTCGCGATGTAAAACGACGATTTTCGTCAATGACCATGAAATAAAACTAAGATTTTCATTAAACGATCGCGAAATAAAACGCCAATTTTCGTCAAACAATCGCAACGTAAAGTGGCGATTTTCGTCTGACAATCGCAATCTAAAGCGGCGATTTTCGTCAAACGATCTCGAAATAAAATGGCAATTTTCGTCACGCGATAAAGAAATAAAACAACTATTTTCTCTAATGGAAAAAAATCGCAAAAAAAAGCCCTTGCAAATTTTTGCTATTTACTCTTGGAATAATCTATTACTGAGTTGCTTTAATTGATGTAAAATAGTGTGAAATAAAGAAAAATCATTTTTATTTACTCTTATAAATTAAAAGTTTACAAAAAAAGAGCTGTAATTCTTTTTTTAGTTTATGATAAACAATATAGTTTACAAAATTCATGCTTAAATGTTGTGAAAAATGTCATAAATTTTACTTTACGCGTAATTTCCTCTTTTTTGCCATTTGCTGAGTGGCATCCCTGTATTTAATTAAATCTTTTTTTTTTTTTTTTTTTTAATTATGTATTTGAAGGAAACTTTTCGAGTCAAAAGGGTTAATCTCATTTTAAAGTGTCCCTTATTCAGAGGTAAATACATTACACTTCCTATACAAAGGGACTGGGACAGGAACTTTTGTCCCTTAAATAGAGGTGTCCCTTATTCGGAGTGACCCTTATTTGGAGGTTTCACTGTATAATCTATAACATAGTGTTTTTTTTTTTTTTTTTTTTTTTTTTTTAACTATATGTAATATAGTGTGACATGTGACAAGAGGGGGAGGGGGTACAGTGAAATGCGACACTTTGTGACAAGGGGAGGAGGGGGGGGTCAACAATATTGAAAATATGTGTGACATCATTTATGGACAGCCCCTTTTCATTATTTCAGAATTAGTAAATCAAAGTTGGTAATTTTTCACTTGATCTATTAGATACTTTTTCATTTGATCCCCTAAAAATACTTTAAGCATATTTTACTTGGAAATTAGGCTAAACAAATGCATTAATGATCAACTAAGATTGCGATTAAATTTTTAGTAAAAACTTTTTAATTGACGTAATAAGCTTTTCATGTAGAATCCTGGCCTTTCGATGCTCAATTCTACTATCATGACCATGAGTCTGGGATGATATATTTATATAATTGATCAGCCTAACATGGTACCCAAGGAGTTTAGTTTTCCAAGCACCCTTGGTACTCATTTTATCTACCTTGAAAGGATGACAATAGAGTGAACTTTGTCCAGTCTGGAAGCAAAACATAGAATTATAGTCTTGCAATAATTGAACTATCTGGTGTCTGTCTAAGTAAATAAATGAATATTGTATTCAAAATAATCTGCAAGCTGACTGAATTATATTGGACATATACCTTTCATTTTGCATTCATCTTGACCAAAAATAAAAATATGTTTATATGTATGAGAAAAAGAATAGTAAATAGACAAGTAAATAGATAAACAAGAATGAAAAATCATGGATCAAGCATAAAGTGAAAAAAGTAGTCAAAATATCTTTTGGAACCTTGTATATAATCCATAGATTTGCATACCTAATGCATAGCATGCTAAAATTGAGTTCTTTAGAAAATTCACTTTTATAATTTTTGTGAATAGTTTTAAATGTACTCAAATTATTTTGCATAACCCTGTATGTTTATCTAAAGACTTTTTTGCACTCTACATAATAAGCTAAAATGTAATTCAGGTAAAATAAACTTGACTTGAAACACACTTCTACTAATTACCAATTATAAATATTCCTCAAACTTTTATTTGTATACTAAATATAATTTAGCAAAAAAAATGCATAACACAATTAAAAACTACCTTTAAGCAATTAACTCCCATAGTCAATAATACTTGTGAATTCATTTTGTAGCTTTGTATATGTAGCTTGCTAAATATTATAGACAAATAATGTTGAATCCTTGCACAATTTAAAAAATAAATTAATAATCAGTCTTATATTTAATATAGCCAATTATGTAAAGAAATTAATAAATTTTTGGAATTCTTTGGTTGCTGAATGTTCTCCACTTAAGTCAGTAGGTTGAACACTGATTTTTGTATCCCAAGAGTTCACAACCAAAGTCAGTTATTTATTTGAACACTGGGTTCATAGATGCATGTTTAAAAGTAACTGACATGGAAAAAATTCTTCACACTAAAATAGCGATTATTGCAACAGACCAGAGGATTCGAAGAATACTTTACCAAGTCTGGTAAATAATTTATTGACACATGAATATGTCCATGTCTTAGATAGTATCACTATCGACCAGATCAATCATATAATTAATTTTAAAAAAACATCTTTGTAATTGAAACTCTGATCTCCTTCAATGGCATATTTTCTGAAGAACTCTCCTGTTAAAGACCTCTGAAAATATTCATCCTGGTTAGATAGAAAATAATAAAAATTTATAACTTTTTTAATTGAAATTTATCTAATAATGAAACATATTTCTAAATATGTATATTTTTAACCATAACTGGAAAACAGCAAGCCTGATGGAGTACTGATATTTAAAATCCTGATATCATTTTTTAGATCTATAAACTACACATCTTTCTTCTGTCAGGTCTTAATGCCAAGAAAGCAATGCTGTCTTTCTCTAACAACTGTTTAAAAAAAAAAAAGCGGGAAACGATTCTATTGGTCGAATTGAATGCTGTGATCTGCAAACAGCGATGCATACAAGTAAAAAAATTGCTGAATGCCACAGATTGCAACGGTGGACAATGAAGGGGTTCAAAGGAATTTTTATGAATTTTATTTACTTTCCAAACAATGTGGGTGGTAAATTCCTTTCCCAAAATGCACATAATGGTGTCTGAAATTGTGATAAAATCTGTTGTTAATGACAAGAGGATGAGATAGTGAGTACATTATTTGAAATGAAATTTTGAAATTATCTTTTTACTTTTCAATGCTTTATTTTTTATACAAAGTTTGTTAGTAATTTTTATAGAAATTAGATAATTTTGTTAAAATTGATTAAAAAAAAAAGAATAATTAACAAAGCAGCTGCTTTTTATTGGATAAATTAAAGATGTATTATTTTATGAAAAGGAAATATTTTTGTAGACTATTGTTTTTCTATAGTTGATTAGATAAAAATAGTTTAAAATTAAATATTAAGATTAGAATAATTAAAATTAAAGGATTATTTAAATAAGTTAATTATTTTAAAGCTGCCATTTCTTAACTTGTATAAAATAACATTTTAATAAATATATTTACAATTTTATCTTATATATATATAAATTGAAGAAAACAAAAGTTTAAAACTTTCTTCCTTCTTTCTATTCCTTAAAAACTTTTTTAAAATTAAGGATTATATTTTTAAAAAATATTTTTTTCCCCTCAGCAATGTCGTGAAGGCACTATTACATTTAAATTGGTGCCTGGTATTCCTCCAAAACATGCACCATCTGACCAAGTGCGTGCCAATTTTTGTTATGACCCAATGTTAGATTCATTGAATCCCAAGCCTGAATCAGGGCTAGCATATCGCAGAGGTGATATTTTACACATAGTCAGTCGCCAAGATCCTGATTGGTGGCAGGCACACCTAGACAACGATTCAAGAATTGGCATCATACCTAGTCCTGACATTCAGAAAAGGTAATATTTTTATCTCATTTTTACACCAATTTATTTTTATAACTTTTTAGTCTTAGAATTTTTAAGTTGTGTTTTTGATGAATATTGTATTTGTTTAATAAGATAAATACACAGCTGCTGATAATTTCTTTTGTTTTGATAACTGATATTAGATTTTACTTCAATTTTTTTCTTCTAAATTAAATTAACGCATAAATTTGCATAGAAACATGCTGTTTTCTTTTTTAATTTTTTAAAAGATTGAATATTTTTAAAAATTATATCTCTTACTAAGTCACAAATCCTAAGTTTTAATTGGAGCTTCAGATGTATGTCTCGCTAACATAAACTTTTCATGTTAATTTTTTTTTTTCTCCTCATTAGCCTTAGTAAATGAGTACTAATTCATCTTCTATTATGTTCAGCTCTAACTTAAGAAAATTATATCTTCTAAAGTCATTTTTTTTTCCTTTCTAAAAAATTATTGTTAATATTGAATTTGTGTAAGAGAAATCATATACTTAATTTTTAGACATGTAGTTTAAATGTGTGACACCCATTTCAGTCATTTGATCAGTCATTTTTTTTCCTTGCTAAAAAATGATTGTTAATATTGAATTTGTTTGTGTAAGAGAAATCATATACTTAATTTTTAGACATGTAGTTTAAATGTGTGACACCCTTTTGCAATGGTTTATTTTCCTTCCATCCCCCTCTTCTCAGCTACATTTATATTTTATGGAATTATTCACTTAAATTTTACTCTTTATAAATCAATTTAATTCAATACACAGAGCATAAAACAATATGAGAAAATATATATATATATATTACCTGCAAAGAAAAATTTGTGGTAAATACACCAAAAATAGACACTATAATTCATTAGCTACTTTGAAAACACTCTACAGCACTCCAATTAAGAGATGTATCATAAAAATCACACAAAAAAGAAAAAAATCATTGAATTTTTAATGAAACCAGTAAAAATTACACAAACCTGGAATTTTATCAAGCAAAATTTATGGTATAAATGTATACAGAAAATTTATTGTAGTTTTTAAATACAATCCACATTATAAAAATGTATATCATAAAAGCATCCAAAATAGGGAGTCAAAAATATATTTTACTAGTTCTATATTGAGTAATCATCCTGTAATACTTACAAAACTTAAAAAACAACTTTTTCTTACTTTAACATTTGTGAGTATTCTCTTGCTCAAAATTGAGACTGGCTGGGATTTCTGCATCATTTTGTGACGGGTATTTAAAGATTGATCACTCATTCTTGATTATCTGCTATCCTTAAGTACTTCTTAATCCTTTTAAAATCAAAAAAGATCTTTTAGCAGTACAGTTTGTTTCTGGATTACAGTTATAAATCTTTAGTGCAATGTATACACATTTGGATAAACATCTCTAATTTTATTTGAAATCATCATCCTGCTGATAAATAGAAGATATTATGACTTGTTATCCATTTCCTTCTTTATAAATAAGAGATAGTTTTTAAAATGGGTGCATCTTTGAATATACCTGTTCTCAATGGCAGAATCATGAGTGGCTTGAAGTTTCTCAGTAGCATAATAAATTTGAATAGCTTCATATTCAATGTTATTTTAAAGAAATGAAAATCTTATATATAAGTTTAATTAATTTTTGAATTTAATTAATTTAAATTAATTATCAGCAGATAAATTACGCTTGAAATTATTGAATATTTAATAAGTGAATTGTAATTTATCACATTGCTAGCTAAGCATAGAACCAACAGAGTGAACCAACTTGGACATTTTTCACTCTGTTGGTTTTACACTTAGTGACACGTTAGTAGTTAGTTTTACACAATATGATAATTCTCTTATAGGCCAGTCAAATTGTTATAAATAGATGCAAAAATTCTGCTAGAAGATTTTATGTTTTTAAACTGTTTATGGGAGTGCTAGTAACAAGAATTAATGGTTTTCCAACAAAATATCTCAAGGCTAAATTTTGTGAAGCCAAAAAATCGCAAAATTTTCACACTTTTTTCAGTTTTTTGCCTATAACTCAAAACTTATAGAATTTTTGCGTACCATACTCAATTACAAAAAGAAAGAACATTAAATTCTCTATAAATTTTTTATTAAAACTGTTTTTCCAAAGCCAATATTAAGCGCGCTACAGCTTTCTGAAAGTAATTCTTTTTTTCTAACTTTGTGAAAAAATTACAAAAACAAAAATTTGACTCAATTTTTCATTATTTTATCCTTTTTAATGTAACTTATTTAAATTACAGGTATTTGCATGGTAACAATCATGATGAATTAAAACGGTAACATTGTAAAAAAATTAAGAACATTAGAACTTTTTTGTGTTTAGAGTTTTAGTGGAGAACATTAATATTAGGTATTTAACTGAATGTAAGTAAAAAATACTTACAGTGACATTTTTACATCCTCTCCTTCTTGATAAGTAATGTCGTCGACATTTTCATAGTTGATCTCATTACATTTTTTCTACAAATTGCCAAGCATTCGAGTCTTAATTTATGAAAAGAACATGCTTTGCTGCACCCTTTTCTACAGCTACATGACACAACATGGAGCAAGGATTCAAGTGCCAGGTCTTGGCACATTTGAAGTGGCTGAAAGAGAAACTGTGAGCCCACCCACATCCTTCAGGAGGGATGTTGTTTCCTAGCCAAGCTTGTACCTGATGATAACAATGGAGAAAATGATGCTGCGTAGCCTCTTGTGTTGGTGGTAGTCTTGCAAAATGAACTTTGCTTTTTTGTGGCAGATTTAGCAAATAACTGGAACCTTAAGGTGTTCAAATTCTTTGTGGTAGCATCCGCGGTATAGTGCAATATGGAATTTTTTTCCAACCTTGATGATTTATTGACGGGAGAACCTATTTTATTGAATACGCAGGCTATTTCTCTAAGCTGATCATGTTTTTTTCAAAGTGTTACAAAACTTTGACTTTCTTTGCCTAAAAAGAGCGGATGTTGTATCCCATCTGCAGATTGCATGAGTGAAAAGAACATTGTTGTAACTTTATTTGAACGACATGGTTGAAAACCACTTGGTTTCGATGTTACTTCTTCCTGGCTGTTAGAAAAACAGATTTTTGTGCTGATAGCCTAAGCTCGTCATTATCACGAGAAGGTCAATATCTTCTCCGACAATTAAACACTTTCAAAAGGTTTGGCTCTTGAAATGGCTGAGGTAACTATCATGACATCAGCTTTTTCCTTTGCCTGCTTAACTTGAATTCTGTTATTTTGAAATTCTTATTTTGAAATTTTTAATTTGTTTTAAGCAATAAAATAAAGCGGCTCTTGTTTCTGTCATTGGGTTCATCAACGGATGATGTGGGTCAACGCCCTCTTTTCTCTCCACTTGTTACAGATTGATCTAGTTTTACACGACAAAAACTATGATACCATGCATCTGTAAGCCAGGTTCATGCTGAATATGTTCAATTACTTTTTGGGACCCTACATCCCCACTTTTTCAGCAACTTTGAAAAATGTAATTTTCACTTCTAATTTTGTTATTTTGTGAATCAAATTTTACTTTGCATAGGACTTTTTCTATTGTTTTTCGTTGAAGTCACCGGGATTACCTTCGTCACATAAGAAGCAGTTATCTTGAAGCTTGAAAGAAGTGCTTGATCTGAGTGACAAACTATAGTCTGTATAGAATCTTTATCCCGACGAACGTATGCTGCTATCATTCTCTCATTCACATATGTTTTTCAGCAATCAGCCTCTATTCTAACTTCCTTGCTACTTTTCAGAAAAATGATGAATATTACTTTGACGCTAAACGCTATTTTCAAAGAGCTTGGCAAGTCCTTTCTGGCTCACAATGCGAGTATCACTATTTGAAGGCGTTTGGCAAAATGAAACACAATTTTGGGTAGAGCTCACTCATTTTTCATTACCTCACAAGAAGAGATGCCATAAACTTAATAGCAGCATATTAGAAGAGTATGTATTTAAAAAAGAACACTTGCATCTGAATGAAAGCGGCTCGGGAACGTCACTGACCACAATCTTCCAACTGCATTCTCTTTTTATATCCCCGGTCCTCCCTTTGTAATTGTTTTCTTATAGGGTTCCTAGAATTTGTGCATCTTCTATCTGCCTTTCTTAAAACTTTCATTTTTCATCAGTCAATAGGTCTATTTAATTTTCATTATTAGTGATTAAAAGTTTTTTTGGGATGGGAGGCGAAAAATAGGTCTCTTTCTGTAAAGTTAAAAAAAAATGACATTTTCAAAAAACCATAGCGCGCTTAGTAATGGGTTTAGAAAAATGTTTTTATAACAAAATTGTAAAGAATTTAATGTTCTTTCTTTTTGTAACTAAGTATGTTTATAACTAAGCAAAAAATTTATAATTTTCGAGTTACAGGCAAAATACCGAAAACATTTTTACTTACATTCAGTTAAATAGCTAATATTAATGTTCTTTATTGAAGCTCTAAATACAAAAAAGTTATAATGTTCTTAATTTTTTTGCAATGTTACCGTTGTAATTCACCATGTTTATTACCATGCAGATACCTGGAATTTAAATAAGTTACATTAAAAGGTATAAAGTAATGAAAAATTGTGTCAAATTTTTGTTTTCGGAAATTTTTCACAGAGTTAGAAAAAAACAGTCACTTTCAGAAAGCTGTAGCGCACTTAATATTGGTTAATAACAATTGGTTAATAACAAACAGTTTTAATATGAAATTTATAGAGAATTTATTGTTCTTTCTTTTTGTAATTGAGTATGATACGCAAAAATTTTATAATTTTGTGGTTTTTTGGCTCCACAAAGTTTAGCCTTGAGATATTTTGTTGAAAAATTATTAATTCTTGTTACTAGTATCCCCATAAACATTTTAAAAACATAAAATCTACTAGCAGAATTTTTGTATCTATCGGCCCTTTTTTCTGACAATTTGATTGGCCTATTATCACATCAATGATATAATAATGTGATGATTCATCTTATTCATCTGACATTCTATTTTTTATTGGCACTAATGCTCTTAAATATGCAGGATGTCCCAAAGACATTTAAATATACTTTCATTTTTTTAAATCTGTTTATAATATGAAGGCAATGTATTTTATGAAAAATAGTAATTTATCTACTTTTAAAATGTCTTAGGAATTAATATTATATTGTAATTGTCTGATTTTTAAGAAGTTACACATTTTAACTTTTTATGTGATCCTTGGATCTTATAAGTTATATTAAGGATAATTTTCTTCATACTCTGGCAGGTAAAACTAACAATAAAACTTTCATTCCTCTGTGATCAAAGCATATAGTATTGTGATATTTTAAATTTTATGAATTTTGGAGCTTTTCAGCACTAAAAAGTTTGTATGTCCATTTTTAATGTAGAAAACTTTGAAATTGACATCCTGTCACCAAAAATTTATTCACCCTGTGATTACTAATTCCATTACTGGACAAAGGTTAATCTAATGCTTACAGGTAAGAAATTGATTTCGAGGAAATAATATGCCAGGAATAAATCCTGAAAGATAACATATGTACAAATAATATATCAGGCACAAATATATTTTAGTACAATAAAAACATTCCCTTGAACAGGATTAGTCTATAGTGCGAGTGATCTTAGGAGGGATAGTACAGGGTTTCCAGCATCATGGAAAATCTGGAAAGTCAGGGAAATTCGAAGTAGTCATGGAAAGCCATGGAAATTTCAAAATAAGTAGGAAAAATTAGGGAATTTACAAATATTTTTTTAAAAATCATGGAAATTCTTTTTAAAAAAAAAATATATATATATATATATATATATACTATTCATCAAATATTTTCGGGAAAAAATGATAAAATTCATAAAAAAATAAAATTTTAAATTTTAATTTTAAAAAATCAAGAAATTTGAAGAATTATCACTGAAAAAAAATAACTAATTTTGATAAAAGATTACAAAAATTAGTAGCAAATTTCATAATATACCCATTTAGTCTGGGAATGTTTTGAAATTTGGTCACAGAAAGTCAGGGAATTTGCCAATCGTGCTTTACTGGGACCCTGGTAGTAGAGAAAAATAAGTTCTACTTTTGAAGGTAGCTGCCTGCTTTTTGTCCTTCTGACAAGTAACATGAAAGTAGGCAGGCAAAAGAAAGGGGGTGAAAAAAATCTTGCAGCTATATTTCAATTTTCAGACAGCTCCATATTTTCAGTGTCAGTGTGTTTTTAGACTTCAATATTTAAAGGGTTAAATACTTTTTTTGCATTTGGTAGTTGAGATTTATCTCTACATTACTCCTTTTTTACTCTTTCGATTTTGATTGCAGATGTTTTTTAGAATGACACTTTTGTTTTCAGAATCAGTTTTGAAAGTGAAACTAATTTTATAAAAAATATCTGGAGCTAATATCAAAAAGTAAAAAAGAAGCAATGTAGAGATACATCTCAGATATCCAATTAAAAATATATATATTTAAAAATGTTGAAATGCAAACAAGAAAGAGAATTAGAAAATAATCTGCCCATAGAATTAGCATTAGCTGGCGCAGATTCCAACTGATGGGGACAGGAGCCTTAATTTACATGTGCAAAAATAAAAGCAGCTTTTGATGAGGAAAGGGGCAAGGGTAAATATGCTATTAGTGATATTTGTACTGGGCTTATAGAAAGGTATTGAAAAAACATTTTATTAAGCATTTTTAAGATACTAAGTTTCTTTTATAATATTTATAATATCTGTGTTTATAAATCTCATTTCAGACGACTTTCACCATTCCAGATTGAAAATAAACTTGAAAATTCCTGTGAATATTTTGGTAAGTTTTTCTGCACTTGTGTAATTTATTTAATGCAGATAAAAAATTTTGTGTGTTGGAATAGATTGGAGACAATGTTTTTTTACTGTAAATTTCTTTAACTGGATTGAAATTATCGCAAGATTTTTAAAGTTTTTATGATATTTTGAATGCTGCTGCTATCAAACTCTTGAATATAACTTATATAAAAAGAAATTATATATGTTGGTGGGGTTTTAAAAGCAACATCCTTTATTTCAAAACTATAGAGATATTATCATAATCTATTTCTATTAAGAGCTAATGCTAAATACTAATGCCACTAAAATAACTTTCCTTTCAAAATTATACTGAACTAAAGAATAATAAAATGACTCTAAAAAATATGGTATACATGACGGGCATTTCTATATTTCTTAATTGTCAGATTTATTTAAATATTTAAAAAATGAGAATTAAGGCATGAATTGTTATTAGTTCGTTACAAATTGTCTTTATCTCTTGTTGTATGAAATTATTATTAAATTCAACAAAAGATACTGGAAAACTGCACATAACAAATCTTGTAGGAATGTGAGAATTATTTGTTAAAAAAAGTGTTGAATTTATTATAATGAACGACTTCATTCAGTGGTAAAATTGATTTAAAAAAAATTCTGGTTAATAGTCATCATCACTGGCCCACTGCCCTCCTCACCCACTAAAATATAAACCAAATTTCTTTTGCAATTATCCAAAATTTTTGGAATAATGAAATGTAAAATTATAATTTGCTAAAAAAAATGTATACAGTACATAAACAAAAACTGTAAAATTATTAATTATGCATTATATTTCCAATCATTTATTTAAACTGACTGTAAGGATTAGTGCAAATTTCTTTATATTTATTTTTTCAATTAAAATAAAATTTTGTAGTTTGTATTTAGTTCAGTTTTCTCAGGAATGGAAAAATTTATGTTTACCTGTCAGATAAAGGTGGGGGGGGGGGGGGAGTTATTAGCTCTGCAGACCACTAAATTTTTTAAATTAGAATTTTAAATTTCAAATGTCACCATAATTAAATTTCTATGTTTCATATTAACAAGTTTTTTGTACACAAGTATTAAAAAAAATTGAGAATAAAGGCATGAATAATTATTAGTTTTTTACAAATTATTTTTTTCTCAACTTATAGAAAAATTATTATTAGATTCAGAAAACTATAATTTGAAAGCTTGAACAAGTGTGAAAATTATTTGTTATAAATAATCATCAATTTCATTATAATGAACTTCATTATTATTGATGCAAACTTCATTATAATCAGTTTCCTTACTATATTTTATAGTTTGAAGAGAATTTTAAAATGTTTAATTTAACTAAACTTGTATAATGTAGGTTTTACTGTATAAGGTGGAGTGAAAAAAATTAATTTCTTTTTAGGAAAAACAGACAGGCCAAAAGTTGCCTTTATACTCGAACATCAACTGTGTGAAATTTTACAGCTGTAAAAATATGGCTTGAATCTGCACTTTTGCTCCAAATTCGAAATTTTGGGTAAAATTTGACATTTTTTACATTTGATAGTAAACTATCCTGGAGCACAAACTTGGAATACATAGTACTTTGTGAGTAAATGTACAGGCTCTAATGGTCAATAAGTGCTCATTTAAAAAAGAGGAGGATTCGATTTGTCATTGTGAGACATTTTACATGGGACAAGCTTAGAATAAACTATAATAATGGATCCTCTACTACATCCACTGCTGTGAATTTCTTCTGCTTCATTTATTAGACAAGATCAATGAGAAAAATTTTAATACACATGTATTCACTCGACCAATTTGAAAATGCTTATCTACATGCCATTCAGTTCCTATTGTAATTTTTTAACCCATAGAGAATAATTTTGAAAAATTATTCCCTCAAATTGAGAAAAAAGTATCCAGCACAAACCAAAAATATCTGCTGGAAATTTGCAAAATTATTTCATCAGGAAAGCTATTTCTCAGAAGAACTTGCAAATAGAAACTTGCTGAAAAGAATAGATGGCTCAATCGATTACATTAATAATATCCTCACTGCATTACTCCTCTTGTCTTCTTTACAGAATCTGTAAAAATATACATAAAGGATGTCACAGCCACATCATCCAAAGTCTGTGAATACAAAGAAGAGATGAACTAGGTTGATACATAGAAAACTTATGACAATTATTGATTGAAAAAAAAAATCAGTGTATAAATAAAACACTGTGCCTAGATGATCGGGTGGTTGGGACAATTAAGATATGAAATGCAGCCACATCCACAAAGTATGTCTTGGTTAGTTTTGAAAGCAACTAGGTAAAATTTGTATTCAAAACAATAATTCCTTGTGTGTCCCACTAGAGTGTTAATGTTATTTTATTTTATTTTTTTTCTTTGTTGTTTGTTTTTTTTAATCAAAAGTTGTTAGTTTTGCTCCAGTTATACAAAATAAAGATATTGTTTTATAGTTTAAATATGTTAAGTAGTTAATAATAAAGGTTTAAATAATGCTTTTAAATAATAACCAGATCTATAGGATTTTTTATTCATTTATTTATGAAAATGTCAAATTTTGGACTTAGACAAAGAAATTGCAGGCTCATTTTTTTTTCTTTCAGCTGTAAAATTTCACACAGCTCATATATTTGTAATATAAAGGCAACTTTTGGCCCCTACCTGTTTTTTATTTTTTAAAAAATCATCTCTTTTGCTCACCCTACTGTATGCATTAGGTTAATAAAAAATTACTGTTCATCATTTTGTGTTTGATAAGTTTGTTAAGATTTTAACATATGCTACTAATGCCACACTATTTTTTCATTTTCTTCTGCATTAATGATATTTTATTATTGATTTACTGGAGAATTATTACTTGCTTGTTGCTGGCGTTGTTCATAATATAATAATGTAACATTTCACATGCAACTTCTTTTTGCCTTTTTATAGATCCTGATGCTAAAGATGTCCCAGTCTATGAAGAAGTTGCTTTAATGCAACCTATACCTGGCACTTACAGACCTATTGTACTTATTGGTTAGTTTATACTATATATTCTGTGTATTTAAACTAAAAGAAAAAAATATGATTATAAAATTACTCATTTTATGTATTTTGTATGCTAAAATAATAATTTTTAATGAAAATAATCAATAATAAACATGATTAAAATTAAAATGTAATAAAAGATATCCATGAATGTATTCACTGAAGGATAATTATAACTTTTTTAAGCATTGATATTCTTGCTGCACCTTGCATTGCTTATGTAAAGATACAGTTTATACAGCTTGTAAAATTGTTCATCATAAGCATTAATCAATTAAAATACAGCAGATTATAAAGAATACTTTACCTGGTATAATCAACAGCTTGAAATTTTTATTGGTTACAAAGTGTACTCTGTTTACAAAGTGCACTCCGAACAAATAATCATAAAACAATAACTTATGCATGTTGATTTAACATTTCTCTCTTTTTCCCTACTGACAGAAAACACTTTTTTTTATAATCTTTAATGCTATTAGTTATTGATTTGTAAAGATATTCACAATAAAATCCTTCTAAATTTGTTTTACATATTCATGTTTTTAGCAACAGTGCTTAACTTAATTTGTCAATCCCTATAGAACTGAGATTGGAGTTTGTAGAAAAATTGCTTTTTTTTTTTTTTTTTTTTTTTTTTTTTTTTTTTTTTTTGCCTAAGTTACATGATTATTAAAGGACCAGCTTAAATGAAGTTGTAAACCTCAGCAACATTATTTTTGTTTTATGGTCAGTTAAGTTTCCTGTTTCAATTTAACAGAATTAGCAAGTGTTTTTCTGCACTCTTCCTATCTATACTAATAAAAGAACAAAACACTGTGTGTGTGTGCGTCCGTGTGTCTGCGATGGCTAGCGATATCTGCAGCACGTACAAGACTGAAATTTTTTTTAAAGTAGCCCAAAGTTTGTCCTTATGCACTTACTATTCAGAATTTCAAAATTCTAATTATTAACTGAGTAATTAAAATCCAGAACTCACTCTCATCAAAAAATATATATATATTTTTTTTTTTCGCTTTTTTCTCCATTCGCTTGCTTATGGTTGGTTGGTTGTATAAAACTTTTAAGGCAATAATTAAAAATCTGGGACAGAATTAAAGAAACCAATTTAAAAGTGACTTTTTTTTTTCCAAAGACCTTTAAAATTCATAGACCGGCAAACATCCAGTTTAATTTAGGATTTTGATCACAGCTGTTGTACGTCAGAATGTTGGCACTTCGTACATTAGAATGTATGTGTGGTTAATGGTGCAGTAAAAAAAATATATGAGGCTTTTCTAGGAGTTATTTTTTTAATCATTGATTAAATTTAAATGTACTCTATTTAATTTTAAAAATTTTATGGCTTTAAATTGCTTTTAAAATGAAAATAAAATGGCTGTTATGCGTACAATTGTTCAAATCGGCAGACGATTAATACACCTTAATAACTTATCAAACAGCAAAGCAAATTATGTCTATTTAATGTATTTCTGTTGCTCGATAAAACCAGATGATTATTAAAATGATGTTGTCAAACTTGGCTTTATTAACTAAATTTCCGGACATGATAGACCAATGAAGATCACCATGAGACAACAATTTTTTGTAAATTAAGATTTTTTTTCGAATGAAATTTTTAGTTTCGTGTTGGGTTTATGTCCATAGAAATTATTTTGTCCTGTTCGGATCTGTATATATTTATTTGGAATAACTTTGTCCGTTTTGGAATTGATTCAGTTCAGATTTCAGGGTTTTTCAAATTGAATTTTTATGATGTATACAGAATTTATTTTGTCGTAATTGGATCAGGTTATGGTTCATTGGATTATTTTTGTTCGGTTCAAATTTGCATTGGGTCAGATTCCAATATTTTTTCATATTGAATTTTCATGTTCTGTTCGGATTGCAATTTTGTCTGGATAGATCGCAATTACGTTTATGGTTAGTCTTAGGTTATATTTAATTTCCGGTTAGGTTATAGTTAGATCACGGCTAAGTTACAGTTAGGTTAAGGTTAAGTTAGGTTATGTTTAGATAATGGATAAGGTTGCGATAAAATAAAGGCTAGAGGTTACAGTTATGTTATGTTTAAGTTACAGTCAGGTTACAGTTAAATCGCAGTTAGTTTACAAACAGGTTATGGCTACAATACTATTAGTTACGGTTAGGATTTTGACCATAATGTGAACATTATGCATGCTTTGATTAAAAATATAGACTTTTTTTTTTTACAATGGCTCTGAAATTATAATATTATATACATTTAGAATAGATTACACTTTATACATGGGTGCCTACCTTACATTAATATTCTGTAATCCGTGTGTTAATTTGATCCTGGTTTAATGTTTTTTGAACCAGAAATATTTTTTAAAGAAATGAAATTATATGAGTCTTACTTAAAAAAACTGAAAGTAAATAAATAAAGATTCATGAAATAATTGTTTTGGTTCGAAATGAGGTTAACCTGGATCGAACTAATCCAGGTATTACGGAAGATTAGTTGAAAGTTGACAGCTATGTTTATAATATTATATACTTTTAGCTAATCATTCAAGTATCGATTTCATTCACGGTATAAGCAGATTAAAGAGTGATGTAATTAGTTTGAAATTCAAAATATTTCACTTGATATTTCTATGTGAAAAAAGTAATTAGTTACATGACTTAGCAGTGATTTTTACGGATAAATATCAACACTTTAACACAAAAATCACGCAATCGCTGCACACACATTCCCTCCCGCATTTCCCATTGCAGTCATTTTGATCATTTTTACAGCTAAATATAAGTTGTTGTTTTTTTTTAAACCAATTTCTCACACAGTCAGTCGCCACGTATTTCAGACAATGTATTTCTACATATCTTGAGTTAAAGAGAAAATTATACAAATTTTAAGTTCGTTTAATATTATTATTATGGATCGGAGCAATGCTGGGCGGCTCACCTAGTCTATAATAAACAAATTCACTCCTAATGTGGATAAACAACAAAAAGAGTTCATAGGAATTAGCAAAATAATTTAAACAGGGACTCTGCACTTTTTAAGATTTAAGCATAATAAAGGATTTATTTTAATTAGTTATTTATATGAGAGTTGAGCATTGTGCAGTCAAACTTTGGCATAGAACAATCTATGAATACCAAATTAAAATGTTTCTTTATGCAAAATGACCCGCACAATCAGGGAAAATTGTTTGTTTAGAATCTCCCATGAAATATAGCATGAAAGTAAAATTACCCCCATGCTAAGATAACTTGATACTAAAATTCAACACTACTATAATCAATTCTCTGGAGCTAGATAAAAAAGAATTCTAATTGTTGTTTTGTTATTACAGGTGCTCCAGGTGTGGGTCGAAATGAACTTAAACAAAGGTTAATTTCGTATGATCCTGTACATTACAAAACAACTATTCCTCGTATGTATATTTCTTTGTGATATTTTGTATCTCATTTTTGTCTTTTTGTAATTTTATTTTTATTTTTTTTATATTTTATTTTATTTATTTATTTTATTTTTTTAGAAGATTAATTTTTTATATTTTAATTATTGATGTAATGTTTAGATACTAGCAGACCTCCAAAAACCTGGGAAGAAGAAGGAAAAGAATATTATTTTGCATCTCGGGAAGCTATGGAAGAAGGTATACGTGAAGGAAAATTTGTAGAATATGGTGAATATCGTGGAAATTTATATGGTACAAGTCTGGATTCTGTGTTCACCATTGTGAGATCTGGACGTGTTTGTATATTAAACCCACATCCCCAGGTACCTACTTTTTTCTTTATACTTGAACTGACCACTTTGTTAAGTAATGATCTTTTATTATTAAGATGGAGAGATGTAATTTGTGATTTTTTAAATTTTATTTAATCTTTTTTGCTGTGATGATACGTTAAAGAATACTTTTCCTTGTTACAATTCCTTACCATTCCTTAGTGCCTTGGTGGACTTTTTTAAAGCCCACCAAACATTTTTCAGCCTGCAATTAGGACTTCTGTAAGTCAGATTTTCGCAACATGATATTAAGCAGTTATGAAAACAAATCTCATGAATATTTATACTTGTTTATGTATAAATAATAACATTTTTTAGATACAACTAGCTGCAACTTACCCAGGCCTGTGATAATAAACTAAATGCACATCAAATTTATATAATGTTATATCTTTAAAATCATTTTGTCTGAATTTGCATTTTTAAATGAAAAAAAATGTGAAAAAAATATTGATTTTTATTGATAAAAATGCTCAAAAGAAGACATCTTGTTGCTTTTACATTTTTGGTCATTTCATAATTAAAAATAAACAATTCTTGTTTCCAGAATTCTTTGAAATTTTTATTGGATTATAAGTATAAAGTTATTGAATCTGAATGTAAAAATTTCTTCAAAAAAGGTTGAAAATTTTAGCAAAAGGATTTAAAGAAGTTATTCTTAAATAAATTTTTGATTTGAATTTTAGTTTTTTCTTTTTTGCAAAAATATTATAAATTTTACAACCTATGATTGTACAAATGCTTAAAGAATGGTATATGTTACATAAAATTCATGTTCACTGAGTATGTGATCGGTTAAAGAAAAAATTTATATTTAGCAGGGGGGTAAAAAGGATCAAAATAGCAGCAACTGGAGAAGGGGGGGGGGGGAGTGAGGATTCAATGTTAAAAAAATATATATTTCTTGTTGTCTAAAGCATGTGTATAATTTTCATACTAATATATTAAGAGTGAATTATAAAAAGCAGGGGGGGGGGATGTTATTTTTCTTTTTCATCTTTTTTGATGGATGAAATATGTGACAAAAATATGAAACTGGAATTCATTATTTCTCCCCCAATATGTTACATTATCTGAAAATTTCTGAATTTTGAATGTGTTTCTGACATATTCAAATGCATGCATGTAATTATGCATCTAATTTGCACGTGTATTTATGCATTTAATTTTGTGCTAAAATATTGATATTTAATTGTAAAAATCATTGTTATATGCATGACTTTTTATTTTATTTTATTTTATATTTATTTGTTTATTATTATTATTATTTCTTCTTTTACATCTAAATCCTGAGTGATTTTTTTTTTTTCAAACTAATTTTTTCATCTTTAAACCCAATTATGCCTGAACCAAATTGATACTTGATCATTAGCTAAAAGGTTAGTATAGTATTAAAATTTCAGATCTGTTGCATAAAAATTAAGTGTATTTTTTAATAAAAATGTACATAATGTTAATCCTACAGGAAACAGTGCAGAAAAAATTGAAATTGATCTTGGGGAATAAATATGCAAACCAAACGAAAAATGACTTTGAAGAATACATTTTTTCACAGGGTTATTTTATTTATTTATTGTTTTTTTTTTATGTTTTAAATTTTTTAAGCAAATATGAAAATATATGGTTATATAGTATTTTCTTATCTGTAAAATTTAATTTTTTGAAACTATGCTATTGAAATTTTTTCTTTTGTTTTCGAAACAGTGGATATGTTGAAAAATATCCTTCTCTTGCCAAAGATATTTTCTATATTTTGCCAAGACCCTTACAATGGAAAATTACTCTTTAAAGTACTATTTAAAAAAATTGTTGTACACATGAATTAGCTATAATAATTGCTAAGAGTTTTTCAGCTTTAGATAGTCATGTATTTTGTACATTATTGTGTTCTAAAGACATTATTTGTCATACAAAGCAAAAATTTTCAAAATTATGTTTAAAATGACAGGAGAAATTCTATTATGAAACATTTTATAGTTATAAATATTTTATATCCATTGTATGAAATTTAGTATTATCAAGGTAGCTACAAAACACTGTAATCCTGTGCTAAAACAGTCAACCTTAAATTTTTAAATTACTATTTACAAAATGTATATTTTTATTAATTAAAATTACTTCTAAAAGATGTCTATGACATTGAAAGCATTAAAGTGATTTTTTAAAAATAAAATTGTAAATTACATTTTCAAATTAAATACTGTTGTCAGTTATTGTTATCTTTTTTTAAATCTATGAAATTTTTTTTCAATTTAAAGTACATTCCTAGTAAAGATAGTAAAGAAGATTATTTCACTAAATCACATACTAAAAATACTTTAATAGAATTTAAAAAGAATTTTTTTGAAAACAAAAGTTAATTTGAGAAAGTTTATAATTTTTTTCTTATGCTTAGCTTAATTGCTTTATGTAAAACTGCAATTTTCCTGTACCAAAAATAGAGAAATTGTATTTTTGTGTTTTCAGTGGAATTAAGATTAATTTATTGTATTGTATTTTTTTTTATGTTGTCAGCAATTACAGTAATTTTGTTATTCTTATGTTACTTGATAAGTTACAGTATAAGTTGTGATGTAAATTGATATCTGTATTTTGCATTGATAATTTCCAGTGTTTTTCATTCTGTGTTACAATTGCATCTGAATTTATAGAAGAAGACATCAAAGATTCTAACTGCAGCACTATTTGGTTAACTGAAAAATAAATTAACTTTTGTCTTTAATTCATGTTCAATCAACTGTGACTGGGGAAAGGACCCAATTACCTTGCAATCTTATTTGAACTGTGACCTATTTCAATTATTTTTAAATGAAACTGCTTGTGTACCCTCAAACACACAGTAGAATAAATTAGCAAACTGCCAAAAATAAATGTATTCTTAGTCTAAATACAATAATATGAATGGCAAAAATAATAATAATGACTTTATTAATTGATGTGTTTTTATAATCTCTTTTTATTCTTTCTTTTTAGGCTTTGAAATTACTTTGTACAGCAGAATTAAAGCCTTATGTTATATTTGTGAAACCTCCACCGTTTGAATTGCTCAAAGAAACAAGAAATTCTGCTCAGAGTTCTTTTGATGAGAATTATGCTCGCGGATTTACTGTAAGTCTTTTTTATGCATTTATTAATAAATATTTATATTTATTATTTTGCTTTTTTCTAGTACTGTCCTCATTATGTTGTGCATGTTGAGAGATGAGAAAATTGGGAAGCTAGCATACAAAACTATGCAAAATAACTGAAAATGTTAAATTTAAGAAAGTTGTTACTTTAAAATGAAGAAAGGTTCAAGAGAAGCAAAAGAGTTGCATTTTATCAGTTTTCACTTTTTTCAAATGAAACCCAATTTTACTATGCATGAATAAATTTTTGTTTACTTGAGAAATTATGTTTACAAGAGGGGGGGGGGGGGGAAACAAGTGTTTGTTAGATTGTTTATTCTCTTAATTTTTTACTTTCTTCTATCTTCAATAAAAGAAAGTATTGTAATCGAAATTTTTTTCGACTTCTGGTTTTCGACAGATTTACACATTTTAGGGGGTCAGAGATTCCAAAAAACATGTTTTTACAAAATGTCTGTGTGTCCGTTTGTTGCCATTCTAATATCAAAAAGTGTATGAAGATATGCATAGAATTGAACCAAATTTTTTGTGAATGTTTTTGGCTGTGACAAGCAGGTCCTCCTTCAATTTTGAAATATTCTGCCAGTAGAGGACACTGCAATTGTGATTTTTGTGCCATTTTAAATATTGTACCGACCAAAAGTGTATGAAGTTATGCATCGAATTGAATCAAATTTTTTTCTGTAAGTGTATGGCTATGGCTAGTTGGTCCTTCCTGAATTTGAAAAAAATCTGCCAGAAGAGGACGCTGCAATCGCGATTTTTGTTCCATTTTCAATACTGCACCGACCAAAAGTGTATGAAATTATGCATCAAATAGAACCAAATTTTTTGTGTGAATGTTTGCCTATTGTTAGTTGGTCCTCCCTGAATTTGGAAAAAAAAAAACACTGGAAGGGGGCGCTGTAATAGCTATTTTTGTACCATTTTCAATATTGCACCACCTAAAAGTGTATGAAGTTATGCCTAAAACTGAACTCAAATTTTTGTGTATGATTATTTTTTGGTTAGCAAGTAGGTCCTCCCTAAATTTGAAAAAAAAAAATTCTACCCATCATTCTATTGTCCATCGGCTCGTGCAGAGACGGAAACTTGTTTTCACTCCGATTAATTGACTGAAGCAGAAATTTAAGATGGAATTAAAAATTGGTATAGTATTGAATTTAAATTATTAAAGAATTAACATGAGTAACTATTTTTTTAAATATTAAAATGTACGTATGAGATAGAAGAAATTTTTGGGATTGGCACATCCGAACATACTATGTAAGTAAATTTTTTATCTCCAAAGTAAGTAAACTTTTAAGTAAATAAAATTTGTCTTGATTTATTCAAGTTTTCTGAAGAAAACTACAAATATAACTATTGTGATTGCTTTATCTGAAACAACTGTTTTCTAAAAACTGGACCTTCAATTTATTTATTTGCTTACATTTTTTTGTCTGATAGTGTTATAATGTGCTTGTATGCAAAGAGTTTTCACTATTAAAATTCATATTTAAAATTTATCTTCAATTATTATATATATTTTTTGCATTATTACTATATATTTTGCATATCAGCTACATTTGTTCTGTAGGCAAAATGAAAATAACAACCTATTAAATTACAGCCTATCTTCCTGAAAATTTCAGTTATTCTCTCTTTCTCCTGCAATGCAGTTAATTTTTTTAACTTTATTTTTATGCCATGTGTTTTACTTTGTAAAATAAAGTAAAACAAACTTTTTACTTTGTAAAACAAAGTAAAAAGAAATATACAACAGTAAAAATTATTTTTTGTATTCCCATATAAAATTCCCACACACTATTTGTCAAAAGAAAGAATTTTTAGAGTTTGGTGATAAGAAATTTCATCAACTTATGATTTTTGTGTTGTACCATAATGTAAAGTGGAAAAAAAAATTCCTTAATATGCTGCACCTGATATATGCTCAATTTTTTAACTTTTTGTTACCAAATATTGTTTCTGGAGCATAATTTTGTTTATGAATTAATTTTTTTAATACTATTTTGCTTTAACTTCTATGCAAAAAAAAAAAAAAAAAAATCTAATGATAGTATATTTATTTTTATTTTACAGGACAGAGAGTTACAAGACATCATAGATAACAGTTGGCATATAGAAAGAGTGTATGGATATAGGTTTAACTCTACTTTAGTAAATGAAGAAATTAATAAATCTTTTAAAGAACTTTTAACTATAGTGAAAAAAGTAGAAACTGAGCCTCAGTGGGTTCCAGCTACTTGGGTGCTAACTTCTTAAACACTAAACAGTATTAATACTTAAAAAAGAGTATTTAACATTTTTACTTGCATTATACTTATGTTAATTATACATTCAGAGTTAATACCTTCGTGTAATTTTTTTGTACTGTTTAATGTTTTAGAGATTATGTATTGTGAAAATAATAGTTATATTACCACATTGTATGTATTTCAGTACATTAATAGATTTATATTTTCATCATTTTGAAGTTTGAAATCTTTTATGTTAGATTACAAAAGTATTTATATTTGCTTCTTTGAATACAGACTTTTGTATTAATATATATAATTTTTTTTCTTCTTTTTTTAATTGGGGTTGCTAAAATCATTAAAGAAAAAATTAAGTTACATACTGTCCTTTTTTGTTGTAGTAAAATCATAAAATGAAAGAAAAATGTCTAGTATCTAGATATATTTTCTGAATAATTACACACACACATAAATTCTATATATATGTATAATTCATTGTTAATTAGCAAGTTACATATTCTTTATTTTTAAAATTATAAGAATTTATTTGAAATTATAAATCAAGAAAAGTATAATACAATTGTCATTCAAAAATCAGATTTTATTTCTTTATATAAATTGTTTAAGGCGTTTGTAGTATCCTTATTTGTTTTCCATGTTTTAAGCGAGCAATAAAATTCCTAAAAATGCTTGAGTTAGTTTAAATTTAGTATAACGACATAGTTTTCATTAATTTATATATATATATTCAGATGCTAAAAATAAAACAGAAAATGTGTGTGATAAAAAAAACAGTAAAGTAAAACCTGAAAATCTTTTACACCACAAAAATATTTATTTTTGCAAATTGTTTTTGCTCTATAATTTCTTGAAAGGTCAGAATGTTGTGCATTTGTTCTTCACCTTGCTCCTCCTCTCTCCATTGTCTATGATTATGTTGATTAAAATAGAAAAATGAATGGACTTTGATTTGTTATACTTGCTGGTCACCTGAAAATTATTTATTGTATGATAACATTGTAACTATGCAAAATTATCAAAGTGTGTACTTTTGTCAAGTGGTAGATTAAGACAACTTTCAAAGTGGAATGCAAAGTTTTTTCTATACATTCTGAGGCTTTTTGTTGATACTTAACATTCAAAACTTCGTTAATTTAGGACATTCTCCTGAAAACTGGTGAAACTTTCAGTTTTGTCACACTTTATTGTTTTGCATAGTACCAGCAGTATAATATTTTGTTGTGTTAAAACTTTTATTTCTTAAATTTCCCAATTGAAATTTGTGTAAGGTGTTTCATTTTTCTTCTGTGAAAGGAGTATCAACCCTATTTTAATACAAACTATGTCTTTATTTTTTTTTATAATAATTATTGTTTGATTTCTTTAAAAGTATATTCCATATGTTTTTTTAAACTAAATTTTTCTTGTCATTTATTTAAAATAAAAATACCATTTCTTTTTTATAATATAGCAACCCCAAATTTAGGCTTCTTCTTTTATAGACTTTGTTTAAATTGTCAATATTTTTCCTTGTTGTAAAAATATTTTTATATAGATTGTGCTTTGTCAACTGAAAAACTTTTATGGCTTTTTCTGTATCCATTTTTATTTTTAGAATGATTATATTTTCAAGATATTGTTATTTTCAAGTATGAAAGTTTCTGATCTAAAAATTGCCGAATTTTCTCTCATTTTTCCTATGGTTCTACTTTTCTAATTTGTCTAATGTTATTTTAAATAAGCTGTTATTGTAAAAATATGTTAAAAAACTACTGTAACAATATACAGAATTTTTAAAGTATTAAGATACTGTGATTAAAATTAAAAATTGGTGTATTAAGTAAAACTAATTATACCAAAGACATTAAATTCTTGTAAAATGTGATAGGAATGAACTATGCATTTTTCATTATTATGCACTTTGTTACTTTTACATTCACGTAATTTTCCAAATTTTATTATATTGACTTTAAAAGCATATCCCCTGTCTATTTCTATCAATTCTCTTAACCACTTTCCTCTTTTCTATGTCCCTTTGGTTTTATAAATTTACTAAGAAAACAATGAATAACTATGTTTGTTATCCAATATTTTGAATCATTATGTTTTTTACTGTAGTGTGTGGATAAAATAGATCAAGAAGGAGAAATGTTAATAACATCCAATTATTTTCAAATAAATGAATAATAATAATCAATATTTACAGAATAAAATGAATGTGTTATTGTATATAAATTTCTGCATGGTTGGAAAAACTTTGTATGAAAATAGAAAGCTTTATGTTTATAATTAAAATGTAATTGAAAAATTACTTTCATGCAAATCCCTACATATTTTGCAAAATCTGGTCACCCATCTCTTGTGAGCTTGTACACTGAACTTTAGCAAAATGCATTTTATATATGATATTGATCTTTTCAAATAGGAATTTTACTAGCAGAATTCTAAAGTTGAATTATTAAAAAGCTTAATTGAATAGTACAGTGTGTCTTCCAAAATATAAAATGTTATAAAGTGAAATTCTAACTAAAATTTATAAGGATATGTTCTGTAATTTTTAATTCCACTTTTTTTTTTCTTCTGTATTTCCAATTTCTCATGTTTATAGCATCTTTCTTACAGTTTTTTTTATTTCATTTTTCTTAATCCTATGTGCATTTTCTACTTTTAGAATCTCCTGTTGTCTCTCTTTTTTTTATTTTGTTTTTCAGTTTTTGAAGTTAAGGAAAAAGATGCATCACTGTCAAAATTCTAATTTTTTTTTTAATATAAGTATTCAAAATATTTCTTTCACATTTTGTATACAATCATCAAAAGAACATTTCTATCTATTTATGCTATAATATTGTTGTCCATTTTACTTAGCATGATATCTAAAATATACAAGCATACTTTGTAGTAATTTTTAATATTTCCTTAATATCTCAAAAGTAAAGTATTGTATTAATGTTGTGATTTAAAAAAAATCTTTATAGGCTGTATTTGCTTGTTAATATCATGACATTTACTTTAAGTAATGTTTTAATCCATGGCTGTGTAGTCCAGAAATGTGTAAAGTACTCAAGTAATAAAAGAAAAATGCTCAGTAAAAGTAATTAAAAACATATGAAGCAGATAATATTATTGTCATTTGATAGATATCTGATTTTACTGCTCAAATTGTTCATTACTTAATTTTTTTTTACAACTATTATTTTTGTGTCTGATAGAAAGGTTTGTCGAGACAAAAGTTTATCTTAAAGGTTTGTCTTAAGGTTTGTCTTAAGAAAATGACTATGCAGTAATATTTTGCACAGTTATTTTGTAGTGTTTCTATGCTACATTTGTTTCTAAAGCAGAAGTTTATCAATAGCAGATTTTTTAATTAGAAAATACAATTTTTTGAATTTTTGAATAAAAATTGGTAATAAATTTGTTTATAATACCAAGGTAAGGATTAAAACTTACTTTTGAGGTGTCATTTTCATTTGTAGTTTCAAACTTATTTTTTTTTTTTTTTTCTATTGATGCACAGATTTTTACTCCTAAATAATAATAATAATCTGTTTATTTAATAACTTGATTAATGTTGGAAAGATCAACATGGAACAATTTCTGTCATTAAAAGTAATGTGTATCACAATAAATTATAAATATGTTTTGTGATTGCATGTACTTTCATTATTTGTAATGCTCTTATTTATCTAAAAATGTATTTTCTCGATGTACAAAAATTTTGAAATGATATTTATAGCTTGTCTTTAAAAAAAGAAAAAAACAGTATTATATTTCACTGTTAAACTTTGCCTTTTTAAATATCACAAAAGTATTCTCTATTGATTGGTTATTAAATTCAAGAAGATTTAATTTTGGAAATATCAAATATACAAGTATTATTGTACTTATAAATTATGTGCCAAAAATTATTCATGTTAATTTTTTTTTTTTTTTTTTTTTTTTTTTTTTTTCAAAACTTACAAGATAAACAGATTTTAAAAACTTCTCACCATTCTCTCTCTTCTTTTCACACTTTCTAATTGATGAAAAGTTTTTTATAAATTTGGTTTGTGTGTCATCTTTCTGTCCATACTCTAATTCATAGTTAGTTTGACATTTAATTGATATATGTTATTGGGGTTTACTATGGCATGTTCAATGTTAAAAATGAAGTGTGTAGCATTTATGATTCATTTTAAAATGCACTTAAAAGAATTCTGTTATATTATGGTCTGTGAGGAAAATTGTTTGTGGCATATTTTAAGGGAGCACAGTATCTTTTGAAACCATCTCTTCAGTTTTCAATAATACTGCCATATATGTGGTGACACACACTGTACTTAATACTAAAAATTAAATTAAAAAAATAAGTTGTAGAACAGCCTATTTTACTATTTTTTTATTATTATTATTATTTAACTTTAAAATCCCTATTACTTTTTAAATATGAATATTTTTGCTTCAATTGCCTTTTCCACTTTCATTAGAATGTATTATGTAAATCTGTGCATGGATTTTTAGATGTATGGGATTTCACATTTAATATGATTTTTTTTTCTTGTGTGTGTGACAAAAAATGAAGAAAATTCAACCCTCAATTTAATTATTTTCTTTTTAAATAGCTTAGCTATAAACTTGAATATTAAATGTGTGCACAAAAATGTTAAATACACCATTAAGAACAAGTTTTTTAAAAAATAAATAAATAAATAAAAATTCAAACCTCTATTAAAATTAGCAAAAAAGCCTTTGTTATAAAGTTATAAAAATATGAACAGAAAGAAAACTCAGTTTAAAGTTTTTAATTGTATGGGTAATTGTGCTGGATCTACTTACAAAATTTTCAATATTTTGCCATATAATAGTCATATAAGTAAAACTGAGATGTCAAAATATTAAACACAATTGTCACAATTAAAGAAGCTTTCACTTAATATTTAAAAAAAAGAAAATCGATGTTTTGATCAACTTCAAGGTACTGTGTCCCCTTAATGATTTACACTGTTTTAAACGTATTAAAATTTATATATATCACTGAGGTGTACTACAAGGTACTTGCTGTTGAATCTGGTGTGCATATAATTTATCATTCATTTACAGGGACACACAGAAGAATTTGTCTACAATACTGCTTATGAACAATAATTGTTAGAATTTTTTGCATATTACTTAGTGTGTATAAATTCTATTGGTCATATAAAAGACTGCACAAAAGATCTCAAGTACATTTTCTTTCATTAATTGGTATTGCTGAATAAAAATTTCTATTTGTACATACTGAATTAACTTTTATCATTCTATGTATAAATCTGTAAATAATATACAGGGCCCCACAGAAAAATTTGGATATTTTTCCAACTGTTGATGATAATTACAAAAATGTTGTTTTCAAATGTGCTATGCATTTTCTAAATTGTTTATTTAGATATCATCTTTCACCTTATAAACAGTGAGGTTTCATTACAGTGTTCTGAGTGTGTTGGAAAGTATTTCATAATCTATGCTGGACACACAAGTTTTTCTTTTTTTTTATGTCCTGAATGTTTCAGGCATTTAGTTTCCTGTAACATATTTATAGATGCTCATAAGCAATATGAATTGTAAGAATAAGAACTAAGGTTTGAAAATTGTCTTTTTCATATGTGTGAATTCATTCTCTAAATTTTTCTACCTATACTCATGAAAACATTGCCTTTAAATTGTTTTAAATAAGTTAAAACATATAAAATTTCTATAATTTTGTTACATTTTTAAAAGAAAAGAAAAGTTGAATAATTAAAAGGCATTAAAAGAACATTTTTTTTTCTTTCTCATCCATAGCGGGACTACCATTTTCCTTTATTTGTTCTGCTGTCTAATTTGTTATTGTGATGTTCAAAAATTGTATAAGGTGGTCATAAATTCTTTCCTTGATTACAATAGTTTATTACAGAAAAACTAATTTAATTAGGCGCATGCTTATTTCAATGTATTGCAAAGACATTTATGAAGTTTTTAATATGAGCCCTTAGTAAATTTCAATGTGAGTACCTTTGGTAGCTCGGAGAATGTCAAGATAGAATTCCATTTCTCGTCCCATATTACCTTATATTTGGGGTGTCATATGAGTACTCAGTAAATTTCAATGTGAGCATCCTTGGTAGCTCAAAGAATGTCAAGGTAGTATTTCATTTCTCACTATTGCCCAACATTTGGTCTACATTGCCCAACATTTGTTCACAGCATACATGATCCTGACCTAAAGTGTTTCAATATCTTTTAGTAGTATTACAAACACTCTGTCCAGCATGTAGCCCCCCCACCCCAAGAAAAAAATCTAGGAGAATAATGTCAGGTGAGCAAGGAGGCTATGGTATTGGCCCATTCCGAGGGATCAATCTTCCAGGAAAATTGTCATCAAGTAATTCGAAAACCATGTTACCCTAATAAGTTTGGGCTCCGTCTTTCTGATAAATGATATGCAACTGAAATTATTGTAATGAGTCGCAATGAACAGTTTCAAGGCATCTTAGTAAATGTACCCTGTGTTTTTTTTTTTTTTTTTTTTTTGTATGAAGTAAAAAGAGCATATAAGCCTGACATCCATAAACTTACTCCAGATGTTCATTTTATCACTGTCTCATTGAATTTTTTCAGTAACATTAATCTTCTCCATTTCCCAGATGCAGACAATATGCCAGTTCACTTTTCCAGACACATGAAACATGGATTCATCAGAAAAACACAGACAATTTAAGTAATCATTATCATCCAAAATTTGTCAAGAATATCAATTGCATATTTAGCACATTTATTACAAATATTTGGGTGCAGAACTTACACGATTTAAACTTTAATCAGGATAAGATATTTATTAAGAATTTTTGTAACTGTTGTCTGAGGTATCTGCAATTCATGTGATGCATACTGAGTAGACTTCGTAAGACTATGCTAATATAAATTGCAATTGAGATCCACTGATGATTCTCTAACACTGATCCAGCACTTCTAAGAAGGTTGCAAACACTGCCAGTTCATTTAAATTTTTCATACCATTGTTTTGATGATTTCATATCTCAAGGTCTTCATCCATAACAATTTCTAAATTTACGTTCAACAAAAATTAAAAATTTAAATCTGTGAAACCAAAGAATGGATTGACCCTTTTTCTTGTCAACATCATTTTAAATACAGTGGAATAAAATTTCTGCATAAGTAGTGCAATCCGATGGACTTAAAAAAAAGCTTAGGAGCTTGACAATTTCATAATAAAAATCTTACAGTATTGCATTCAGTAGTTGTTTCATAATATTTTTTTGTAATTAGGAAAAAAATTTCTGATCACCCTGTCTTTTTTAAGAATTTGATGTTTAATTGTGTGCTTCAATAAATAAAATATTAAAGTTTAAGCAATTAAATTTTATAACTGTAATGTATTACATTACTGTAACATTTTGTGGAGCTTTATATCTTACTATTTTGAACTACAAAATTTCTTTATTTTTTTCATCGAAACAAATGGCAATTAATCTTTAAAAAGTAGGAACTTAACAAATTCTGAATCTTATTTTTAACAAATTTAATCTTTTATGTTTTTTTTTTTTTTTTTTTTTTTTTTTTTGTTTATTCAAACAAAAAGGTTTTGCCAATTAATTGACTGAAACTGTCAAATTACCATAAAAAGTTAATTTGTAGAAGGGGGGGGGGGAATCTCTTGTTGTGTTTTCTTTATATTAAAGTAGCTGATTTTAAAACATGCCTTACAAAATTCTAAAGAAAAGGGAAATGGTCTTTCAACCTTTTGTATTACCAGATGGTTTGTTTTAATTAAAAAAAAAAAAAAAATGTTTTAATAATATACTTTTAGGTTAGTTACAATGCTTAAATACTAAGAAAGCATGAAGCATTAATATTTGTGAACTTCATGAGTTGTACAATAAGATTTTTACTCATAGATTTTTACATTTTACTTTCATATGGACTTTTTATTTCATTACATTTGGGCTTACATTTGTTTCATTATCTTTTTTGTTGTGTTTCATTTAATTGAACCTATTTGTGTTTCTGTGTTTCATAATTTTCATATTATATATATGTTAATATTATTTCTTATGTATTTTTTGGATTTATTACTGGAAGCATTTTTTGTTTTAAGATTTTCACTGTCTATCAAATATTACTTTTATAATTTGCATTCCAGTTTTTTTGTTTTAAATGTTCCTCCCTTTTTTATATGTAATCATTGAGATTTAAAAATTGGTCATTGCATTTTTTTTTTCATTATCCTAAATTTTTATTTAAATTAAAATTGTTATAATAACTTCTAATGTTTTTTGTAATTTTTAGAGAAGATATCAAAATATTTGTGCAATATTTTTTGTGCAATTTGTAAATTTTGAAATAAATTCCAAACCAAGGATTGTGTGTTTAATTTTTTTTTTAAGCACACAAATTATTATTATTATAAATCAATAAAGATATTGTCCTAGTTATTGTATGGTCTTCCATCTTAGTGTGATATTTGTGAGATTGTAGTCAAAATTACATAAGAATACATGTTTTGTCCTTTAAATTGTTTGTAATATCATTTAATGTTTGATAGTATTTTTGAAAAATATATCCCTTTTAAATATTTTATTAATAGCATATGTATTTTAATTTGACAGACTTAATCAAGTAGATAAGCTGTACTCTTATTTATTTCTAACCTTAGTGTCAATTTCTCAATTATAATTTCCTCCTACTTCTAGTTGTATTTGATAACTAGCCATTTGCCATAAGGCCAAAAGTAATAACAGTTTTTTAGGAGCATTTAAAAGAACTTTGGGCAGTTGCGAACTTCACCTGACTAAGTTCTTTCAATTGCTCTGAAGTACTTTGCACCTATCACAGATTTCATGCACTTGATGTTATCAGTATACATGGCAGTCTTTGGTCCGAGTTCTGCCTCTTCCAATACAGTTGTTAAAATATTTGATATAGTTATATTTTTCGGTATAAATTGAACTAGTTCTGAATCTCTAATAGTTTATAGATTAAAACCTGAAAAATTGTAGTGGTTATGATAGCAAATATTATTTTTGTTTATGATTAGTTTAAACAAAATTAGCATTATTTTTAATCAAAACGTATTATTTTTTACAACCATTATTTCAGTTGATTTGTATTTAAAAATTAAAGAATATAATTGTAATTAAAATTAAAATTAAATTCTGAAATTTTTAATTTAAGTACAGAACTTTGACTAACCATTTGAATACATTTTGCAGAATAACTGGTGCAGTTTATCTACTGTTATTTTTTTTGTTTTGAAATGTGCATGTTCTTTTAATCGGAGTCATAGCCAAGATTGGTGTAAATAGTGTCCCAGCTTTACGTGCAAAGTTGAATAAACTCTTCTTCAATATCATCACTTATCTCTACTGATGCACCTGTGATGAGAACAAGCCAAATCGGCTTGCTGTGTCTCTGGCTTTAATATATCAATTTTATGTTGCATGTTAGTTTCATATTCATGAGTTGTTATGTTTTGAATTTTAATAATTCACAATTGAATAAAACTTGTAAGAAATTATAAAAATAATTTTGTCTAACTTTTTTTCATGTGTGAATCTATTTAACTGTTATGTTGTATTTTCCTTCAAGGGGTTGCTATCAGAAAGTTTCCAGACTTGACAAAAAAATAAGTTTTGTTCGAACTTATTCAGTTTTGGCTGTCATCTCCTTTAAATTAGTCACTTTGTGAACATATACATCAACCAAATCATGTTTTGCAGTTCTTGAAAGGCTTCTGAAATCATTTTCTCAAAAGCTATCAAGAATCACGTGCCATTCTTGTTAAAGGCTAGGCAAAGTTACAAAACATTGTCCTTTCAGTTTCAGTTTCAATTTTGAAAACTATATAAAATCACAGGGAATTATATCCACTGAATAAGATAGATGGAGAAAATCAACCATGTTGCTATGAGCTAACAACTGTGTTGCCTTTAAAGATCATTTGTCAGGAATCTTGGAATAACCTTTGCAGCAATGTGGTACATGTTCAAATTCGTTATCAAAATTTCTTGGCAAATTCCATTAAAAAATTGCAACTTTCTCTACAAGTTCTTAAATAATTAGATAACAATCTTCTCATATGAATTTTCCAATTTTTTTTTTCCACATTTTTATCTGTTTTGCTGGTGTTTTTTCATCTGAATACTTGTCATTTTCAGATAAATGACAACTTATTTTGAAATCTTTTTGAAATCTGAGTGCCATTCGAAAACTGTTGTTTGATTTAAAGCTTCATCACCAAAAGTCATACAAAGCATCTCAAGAGTTCTGGTTTTTGATTTAATAAGCTTCACACAAAATTTGATGAATACACACTACTGCTGTCTATGGTTAAATCTGAAACAATCCAAAATTCAAAATCAGAAAATATATATGTATATATATAGAAACAAATTGTATATTCACGCTTTCAAATCAAGCAATGAAATGAACAGAAGAGGGTTTGGGAAATGTGAATTTGACTTAATTTTGCCCCTGCATTCAGAAAGGCAGTTGCAATAATAGCAGTCTTTGAACTTTTTGATAGCACCTCAAATCAAAAACAAAAGCAGATAAAGTAAATTGCATTTATCATAATTTTATTTGCTTTATTAAGTTTTGCTTTTAATTAGTCCTATAACTTTTTCATATCCAAAAGATTGTCACTGCCTCATCTACTAATGCTTTAAAATATTAGTCCAGAATACTCTTAACATTCATAAATGTATTAATGCGTGGAAATTTTTCCAGAGAGAAAAATTCATAAATGTATTTCATTCATTTCTTAACGGCATTCTAATAAAACTTGCTGTATTTATTTTCTGTACATTTGTTCTTATAATGTATCCAGTTTATTGTTATCTTTAAGTTCAATATGAAAGCATTTTTTCTATGATCAGATTTGTATTAAAAATTTAAGATGCATGAGACTATACACTGTTTTACCAAACATACATAGTTTTCTGTTACATTTTCTATTTTTGCCCTTAATATACAAGGTTAACCAATCAATTTGAATTTATGGCTATCTTAAAGTGATAACCAGCTATCAATATTTTGGGTATGCATGTAACATGGTCAAAAATGCAAACAGTTAAGAATTCTAAGATAGCAAATGATTGTGGCATTAGGGGAGTGATTACTGGAAATCAGAGCTATTTTTACTGAAAAACAATTTTCAAAGATTAGCCGTTCAGGTTAACCTTTTATCAAGAAATTGTTTCAACTCAAAAATTATGTTCTTTAATATATGAAGATATACTGGAATTTTCAAATTATAATTATGTGAAATTTAGACATTTTTTTTTTTCATTAAAACTGGTTAAATATATTGATAGTTGTAGCTTTTTTTGTAAAATATTTACAAAAATAATCAGATTAATTAAGCAAAAATACTCTTATGAAAATATCCCAAATCTTAAAAAAAGCAATGTATTTAAATGTACATTATGATCATCTCTGTAAATTTAAAGGCTTTTGTAGTTTAAAAATCTCCTTGTAATTTTTTTCTTAAAAAGAAAAGTTATACCTATGAAAATGACTAAGAATATTACCACATTTTGAAAATATTTAGCTTCAACTGTTTCTGCTCGCTATCTAAATTTGATTAAGAAGAGTTTATTGTGTGGCAAGAACATTCAAGTTTCATTAATAGACTAAATAAATATATATATATTAAATTTTCTCATTTGTATTTAAAAGTACCGTCAGTGCATAAAAGGTTGAAAAAACAATGTTTACTGAAAATATGTAACAAGGGGCATTTTTTCTTGATCATCCTTTTGCAATAAACATAATTTTTTATGTGGTAGCAATGTAAATGTTTTGTATAAAATTTCATGGATTCCTTTGTTTATATGAACTAGCCTATAATATAATTGACCCTTAAAGAATCATGGTAGGAAATAGCTGTCAATAAAATATACTCAAGCTTAAACAGTTTGCTAAAACTTTGAAATTTGTTATAGAATCTATGTGTTTCAAAAAATTTTTGAAAATATATTTACAATCCACATTTTTTTAAAAGCATATTGTAGAAATTCGTTTGGTTTTTATGAGCTTTTATTTATAAGTCATTTTACCATCTCTTACATTTTATAATATCTTAATTTCTTAAGCTGATGCTGAGAAAATATAAAAATAATTAAAGTTGCAAGATCATTTTTTGGTAAGAGTTTAAATTACAAGAGTTTAAATAAATAAATAAATAAAAAATTAATGTTTAACAAAAAGTATTGGTAATTGTTCCCTTGAAGTTTTTAATGCCTGGCAAACTTCATTATTTTCATAATATCAACTTTTAATATGTATAACATTTGTTAATTTTTAATACCTTACTGTAAGGCTTTTTTTTTTAAATAAATAAATAAATTAATATTAAACTTTAATTTGGAATAAAAAAGTTACATATAGTTTCTAAAAAATTCTAATTTGCTTCATTTCAGACTTTGTGTGTTACACTTAACATTACAAACATAAACATTTGTACTTTTAAAATCTTTTTTTTTTTTCCTATTCTATTTATATAAATAATATAAAGAGGAAATATTATTACATTAAGCAGCTGTTTTTATTTATTGAAAAAACTTTTTTTTTTTTTTTTTTTTTTTTACAGAAATGAAAATATTGTTGGAGTTATTCTGTTTGGCCTAATTTTTTCCATTAAATTTATTTTTTAAGTAAAGCAATCTCTTTAAAGTTTTTAATAATAATAAAAAAAAAAGTACTATAATTTAAGGTATTGGTGCTAAATATTTTAAAGCATTGACTAATATTCATATTTAAATCAGTATTAAATTGCTAAGTGCTTGTATATTATATATATTTGTTGCTTAATAAATTTATTGTATCCAAATTCTATGCTTTTATTTTTATCTGTTGTACATGAACTGTTATATCATTTAGCTTTACTTTATGCATACATACAGCATATTCCATAAGTTGGGTTTTTTTTTTTTTTTTTTTTTTTTTCCAAAAATTCATAAATAACAAGTGCTAATAAGGAAGGTCTCCATATGGGCATACTCGGAAAAATCTGAAAAAATTACAGAATGTTCTTAACATATGGGTATATATGTTTATAAAAAAAAAAAATTGGCGGAACCTCCATACAACGTTCGTAAAAAAAATAATGAAAATTTCGTTTATTTGGCGATTTATCTCCGGATGGCAAAAAAACGAAATTTAGAAAAATATGCTTTTTCGCTTCGAATACTTTTTAAAGAAAATATTATTTTCCATGTTCAATTTGTTTAATTAAGTTTAATTTAAGTAATTTTAGTTTTGCATTTTTAGTTTGCTTTAAGTATAGTTTTGTCATATACATTTATATGTACTTACAACAAAATTTAACTATTATATTTTACGATTTAAAACGCAATTTAAATTGATTAAAATTGTTCAAACTGAAAAATATGACATAGATGATTAGACATTGTTGCTATGGAAACCTCTTTTTCGGATTGAAAATGTACGACGACAGTTTCCTTAAAAGTGATTTTTATAAACGGTAAAGATGGTTAGATTAAAAGAAAATTGTGAATTGGAGAGTAAAACAATGGCGAAATTTCATTCAAATCAGTAATAAAAAAGAAAAAAGAAGATGAAATATTTAACCTTCTTTACAGAACATTTTAAATTAATATTACTGCAAATATTCAGAAAGTTGAAAATGTTGTACAAAAATTGGAAGTTACTCTGAATAAGAGCAGTTACAACTTACAGCAATGAAAATCATTTTTTAATTTTGCTAACCACCTTTTAGAAGCATGAAACCATATATTAAATTCAGTAACTTTAATACGAACCCAGCGCTGCAGGTCGAAGTCATGTACATTTATTTTAAGTTTTCTTGCTTCCTGAAATATATATATTTTTATTTCCTTCCAATTTTTCTTACTAGAAGTTACATTTTTAATTTGCTTTTCCTATTTTCATAATTCACGTAAACTTTTTACATACTTAAACTTTGTTTGTTTACTTTTGAAACTGCGATTTGATTTTCCCGAATACTCATTATGGCAAAAATTTACGGCCTCTCTTTTATAATCCAACGATACAGGTTTTATATTTGTATGCTTTGCAGTGTTGAATCCAGGGGGTGGCACGGAGGGGACATTCTCCCCCGGATCAATGAAATGTCCCCCCCCCCAGAAAATTTGAAATTTAGGGCATTCAATGGTCAAAAAGTGCAATTTCCCCACCCTCTCGGGACATAATGCTGGGGGGACCACAGCCTCCGGAGCTCCCGGAGGCTGTGATCCCACCTCCGGAGTCACAGAAGTCCCTCTCAGAGAACAGTACCTGAATTCAACACTGATGCTTTGATTCATCATAAGATAATATGCTAGAAAGTTCACTATCATCAGAATTTTGCAATACTTCGTTCGATTTGAGATATGCATTAACAATTGATTTGTGATTTACATTAATATGCCTTTCACATTCATATTCTTTTACAATTTTGACTATGCGATTTTTTAATTGAATTTCCTCTTCTGTAACATTTGTCAACCTTATATTCCTTTCTATGTATTCTTTAAATAGCATCCAAACAACATAGAGCGAGCGACGGCAACACAAATAACTACGTCATCGAATTACTGGATGAAACCATGTTGTAGGACAAGATTATTAGGTGTAGATTAAGGCATGACTGGTCTGCCTCGGCATTTCTTGATACGATATGAGTAACAGCGGGCGCCAACTCACCATTTTGGCGTCACTATCACGTCATCGAGTTACGGGATGAAATTGGTGCCAAATTAAAGGTAAAATAAAGTATGTTAAGATACAGTTGAGTCTCTCTATAACAAAACTCCATACATCGAATTTCTCTATATAACAAATTTTTAGTATTAATGGTCCCCTTTTCGCATGATTACATTAAAAACAGTCTCTATATAGCAAAATATCTATCTCCATATAACGAATTTTTTCATAAATTGGTCTTAATTTATTCAGTTTTAAAAAGCTTCGAAATCATATGGAAACAATTTTGCTATTTTTGATTTATCGTCAGTGCTAAGTTTTTATTATTATTATTATTATTATTACTTCTCTCCTTGTTCTTTAAATCCAACGAATTCATCCCACCTCCCACACACCTTTCCACATCCTTCTCAAAACAGTGTTAATTGGATTGATACACATGTAAGAGTGGAATCAACGAGAGGCACATAAGAGAGGCCTTCAAATGGAGGAAAATGTTAACTGCAAATTTTCATTCCTTGCTAAAGTTTGAGCATTTTTTTTTTTTTTTTTTTCTTTGAGAGCGTAACAATTTTAAAATCAAAACAACAAAAAATTACAGATTTCTTCGTCTGAAATTAATGCAAGTCTTCTTTATTTGATTTTCATTAAGCTTTCAAATAAATGTCTGTTTTCTTTTTTGAAACAGCTTAAAAAATTAAGAAATAAATGTTAGGTTATTATTTACTTTTAAACATTTCAAATTCTTAATTCAAAAGATCAAAAATAATATTTGTTCAAATTTCACACATTAAATACGATTTTTAACATCATTCTCTATACATCAAATTTCTCTATATAACAATTTTTTTACTGGAACGGTGGATTTTGTTATATAGACTCGACTGTATTTTGGTCTGCCTGCGCATATCCTGGTACAAACCCTCGGCAGACTGAAATTTATAACAAAAAAATGACGTTATAATGTAACAACTCAATGACTACGTCATCGAGTTACGGGATGAAATCATGATTAGGACAAGATTATTAGGTGTAGATTAAGGCATGACTGGTCTGCCTCGGCATTTCTTGATACGATATGAGTAACAGCGGGCGCCAACTCACCATTTTGGCGTCACTATTACGTCATCGAGTTACGGGATGAAATTGGTGCCAAATTAAAGGTAAATTAAAGTATTTTAAGAATATTTTGGTCTGCCTGCGCATATCCTGGTACAAACTTTCGGCAGACTGAAATTTATAACAAAAAAGGCGTCTTAATATACAATATAAAACAAGATATGCCCAATCGGTCGTTTTCTCGCTTATTTATAAGAATCTTTTCCTAAACCATTAATTTTGCGTGAAAGTCGATTACGAAAAAATGTAATGTAAAATACTATGTTTATGGAACCGTTCAAGTATTAAGTAAACACTAAAGGGGGAGGGGGGGTCCAGAGTCTGCTTATTTTTTCTGACAAGGGGAAGGCGGATACAGTTTCGACAATTCTTACGTAAGCATTAAACAATGAAGCAACTGCAGTTCAAATTCAACAAGCAAACAAAGTATGATGAGGAAAGTGCGTTATACAGTCCGTCCGAAATTCGCCGTTTATTTTCGATTTTATCCTTTGCTTATCCATCGGAAGTCGTGTGACCCGCATCACCCATTCACCCTTTGTCTTCATTGTTGTCTGTTAAGTTGTGTGCCAAGTCAAGTACATTGCAAGACTAGAAAAACACAGGAACCGGTGCTTCTATTGCCAGGGTAACTGGTCAGTTGACTTTATTTTAGGTAAGTTCGGTATTTTTTCTCTCCCGTTCAATCGATCATGGAATTCCGGGAAATTTTGCAGAATTTCTGGAAATTTTTGTCTTTCCGCTTCTTTTGTCGAACTTCCTTCTCTACAGGTTTTGGAACTTTAGAAAGCAGAAAACCTACTTGTTGTTTCGGATACACAGCACAGATATTTATTGTTTTAGTCTAGTTGCATAGTGAATTTAGTCGGATTTAATTATGGATACTAACATTGACAAATCCTTATTATATCAGAAACTTTATCAGAGCTTTAAAAAATCTCGAAATGATACTCCTGCCCAAGTCGTGCAAAAAATGGCGAATGGTGTTTGGCGACGGTACAAAAATGAATCAAAGTGCGACAAAGATCTTGAAAGGCTTGTTTTAAAGAGAATTGAGGAAAAACTGCAGATTGCAACCAAAAAAAAATCAACTTTTTTGAACTTTTTCACTAAGGTGAGTGTTTAATTTTATCAAACAAATATTAAAGTTCGTAGAAATATAGAGTAGATTACGTTATATTCCCAACAGTAATTTCTAAAGTCTTGACATAGCTCTCTATTCATTCATTCACTCATGCATTCTTCAAGCCCTCAATGGTGATGAAGACGTTGAGTGGCTGGAGAAGAAGAAGTGGAAGAACAAAGACCGGAAATCTGCAATACCCCCAGGCCACTGTTCCAGTGAAAACTTTATAATAGACAATGTTGAAACATGGGTTCAAGGATCCTGGACATCAAATCCAACATTGAACTCCAACATTTGTATTTTTTACGATTACCTATAATTTGTTACAATTATTTTTTCTTTCAAAAAATAATATGCGTAATTAATTTTATTCATTTTAAGCCCCGTCCCCCGCAATGCAAGACACGTGTACGCTAATAATAATCCTGCGTTTTAAATCCATTAAAATTATCGTGCTTGCATTCCGATACAGTCGGCTATCGTTAATTCGAACTCGTTGGGACCACAAGAAATGTTCGAACTATCCGAAATTCGAATTATGGAAAGTATGAAATGAAAACATGCTTAATATTGTACAATTACAAAGGAATTAATGTTATAGTGTGTTTATTTATTTATTTATTTATTTATTTCGTCTGTTATCATTAAAATATGAATTAATATTAAATTAGAATGTATAAATGCATAAACTAATTAAAAGGTTAGAAAAAGCACGATGGAAGAAAGATTTAAAGCGTCACTGATGGACAGACGGGGCACTAAGAAAGTGGATATCAAATGCATTGGATTATATGTATACTTTTAGGAAAAATTCTCACAAAAATCAAAGAAAGTTATTCAAAGGATTTGAAATCCATGAGAAAGAAGCAAAAAATGAAAAATCGGAATTCTCGTTAGTTTGAATTAAACGAAGTCAAGAGAAAACGAGTTCGAATTAATGAAAATTTTTAACGTTATTCTGCCATTGAAAATTTCGGGACTTCATGTTTAGTTCGAATTAAGCGAGGATTCGAATTAACGAGAGGCGACTGTATATATTTTTAGAAATATCTTATCAAAATACAAGAGGTCCATCGCAAAAATTGTTAGTTTGTGGTTTGTTTTTTTTTGTTTTTTTTCCTCCCTTTGCAGATTTTTCCTTTAAAAACACTTTCAGTTTTCGTCGAACTGATACTGAAAGAGCTCTTTAAAACCAAAAATTGTAATAGAAATCGAAAAAAAATTACAATTTTTGGAAAGGACAAGTATAATATCAGGATTTATATCGTAGGTTAATCCTTGTTTATTATTTTTTAACGTTTAAAATTATGGCCATTACTGCTGTCAGATCAAAAAAAATTCTAAGATTGAGCCCCTTCCGAAAGGAAAAATCCTGGCTACGGGCCTGTACATTTACCCAATCAATTGGTGCATTTTTAAAAATATATTATTCCTACGAATAATTCATACTCTATGCTTGATTTTGATTAATTAAAAGCCTAAAGCGTTATGTATTAAAACATTTTAATATGTTTTCATGTTAGGGCCTTGGTTTTAACTAGCATTTGATCCCCTTATCATAGCTCCCTTAAAAATAGCCCGATTCACCAACTTTTTTTTTTCCAACAAATTTTTGGGTCTTCCAGCTACTACATGAACGACAAAAAAGTTCTCAGATTTCAGCTGCTACCAGAGTTCTCACTGTCGCTCACCATTGCGTCAAATTGCTACTAAATTCTTCATTTGGCGAGTAAGCAAGCGATTAGATTCGCCAAATTGCTAGTGCTCAATTTATGCTTTTTCTTTCTTTTATTTTTCGTTTTTCACACATATGCATACATACACATTTTTAATACAGTGGACTGCCTCTATCTGAACACCCCAGTATTATGAACGCACTTTTGATGGTCCCAGCGAAACTCCATAGACTTAACATAAGATAAACTCTCTGTATTCTGAGCTCCCTCTAATATGAACAGCTCGCTATTATGAACGCTACTTTCGATCCCCATTTTTACATCACTTCTCTGTAAACTGAATATGTGTTTGGAATTGGAATTCAGGAAATTCCCGCATCGTAGAAATTCAGAGAAACTTGTTGCAGAAGAATAAAAAGGTTTTACGAACTCTAATAAGTATAGAATTTTGAAATAGAAAACGGGAAACAAGAACATAATCATTAATGTTCGGAAGATTGTTTGTCAAATGAGAACAAAAAATCATCCTGTCAGTGGACTCCAATTTCGGATTTTTCAAAAAAGCAGAAAATTGCAGAATTAAAGGCATCGGAAGGATTGATGACTCATTTCAAAATTTAACATAACATCGAATTCAAAATAATCAATGGTGAAGCTGCAGATGTAAATATCGACATTGTGGAAGAATAGAAAATAAAACTTCTGGACATAACGAAGGATTTTAATCCAGCAAATGTTTTCAATGCTGACGAAACCGACCTATTTTTCGCAGCTCTTCCAAACAAAACTCAAGCAAAAATTGCATAATTGGGAAAATGTCAAAAGAAAGATTTGCCGTTATGCTCTGTACCAGTTTGATGGATTAGAAGCTCAAATCACCTGTGATCGGAAAACGCTTAAAAAATGTGAAGATCGCATCATTGCCTACACACTATAAACCAAATCACAAAGTGTAGATGATATTCACAATTTTCTCATAGTGGTTTGAGAGAATTAACGAGATAATGAAGAGAGAAAGGAAGAAAAAAGATTGTTGTAGTTGTTAATAGCAGATAACTTACAAACATGCAGCTGAGCAACATAATTTTGAAGTTCCTGTTACCAAACTGTACTTCTATAATCCAACCACTGGATTAAAGCATAATCAAGACCATTAAAATTTACTACCAAATCCATTTCCTGAAGAGATTGTCCCTGGTGATGAAGACAGCAAATTCGGCATAAGGTCAGCGTCATGATGCTGTCTATTGGATATCAACTTCATAAAATGAAACAACCTCCTACACCATCCAAAAATGCTTCTATATATTTGGATTCCTATGTGAGAATGGGCAAACAAGAATAGCGGACCAAGAAGCAACAGCTGTGAGTGACTTAAGGTCAATTCTTCAGAAGCCTCATACAGAAACAGAACTTGGAGCTTATCTCGAAACCGATGAAATCCTCATGGTTTGCAAAAACAGCATTGTTGAAGAGGAAAGTGGAGGAGAAGCGGAACCGGAAGAGACTGACGAAATAAGACGAGCAAGGATTACATTCAAGCAATATGACTAAGAGACTCATTCAAGACCTGTTGAACTATGTGTCTGGACATCACCTCAAAGTTTTTCCACTTCTTACGAGAAAAAAGTGACAAAACAGAGATTCTGATCTCCATAACTAATCGGTGGATCAGGATGAATTTTTGTAAAATTTGAGGTCTAGAGTAGAACACTTCGCCTTTTCAGTTTCGCCGCGATTCGATGATTGGGTCCAAAGTTACTAAGAGGAAAACTTTGGACTTTAACATTAGAGATGCATCTGAGCTCTACTATACAGCACTATCGTGCTGTATAATCCTTACTAATATTATAAATCGGAAAGTGAGTTTGTTTGTTTGTTTGTTCCGCTTTCACGCCGTAACTACTGAACCGATTGCTTTGAAATTTTGCAGACGTAAAGTTAGAAGTCCGGATTAAATAATAGGGTACTTTTTATCCCGGAAAAAATTGATATTCCCGAGGAAAAACAAAAATATAGTTTGCTTGATGGATGGATTGGAGATGGCGCTGTGTGTCGTTTAAAACAAGATAAAATATTGCAAACAAATATGAACATGTAAATTTAGAAGCTAAATGATACGATAATGAATCCTCGAAAATAAGGAATTCCCGAGGGATGACGTACTATTTGTTTTATCGTCTAAAATGTTTTTTTTACATCTACTTATCCTGAAATAACTATAAGTCAACGAATTACTAATTGGTATAAGTATTAATTACGTTATTTAGTTCTTGAGGTATGCGATAGATGGCGCTGGGTGTTTTTAAAACGTGATAACGATGTGCAGTAGCTGTATAATAGTTAGGTTAGTTTAGTGCTTTTTTTTCTAGCTAGATATCTAAAGTAGTTATTGTTTTTCGATAGGTAATTACGTCGCTTTGTTCGTCGTTTAGATTGTTATAGTTTAGTTTGGGATTTTAGTTTAGTTTAGGTTTATAGTTTACTCATATTTTCACAATGCCTCGCAAACGTAAATCTAATTTGTCGAGCACCTCATCTAAAGCTCGGGCAATGAAAATTGCCCGATCTCAAGAATCGTCTCTCCATGCTGAATTAAGAAGGCGCGAACAAGCAGAGCGTCAGGCTGCTTCGAGAGCTGCTGAGCTACCATCTCAGCGCCAGCAAAGACTTGAGGAGTAAGCCGCTCGCCAAGCTTCTTTGAGGGCTTCTGAGAATGATATTCGTACTCAAGTCCGTTTATCGCAACAGGCTCAACGTCAGCATGGTCAGCTCTATGTAGCGTGTTCCCGGGTTTCCAGTGCCCAAAATCTGCATGTTTTTGCTTCACAAGGGAAAACATATAATATAGTGTACCATTCAGTTTTGGTTTAACAACTAATCGTATCCAGCGTTACATCGCGCTTCTTACATTTTTCCGTGGAAATGAGAAGTTTTCTTATAGTTGTGCTTTATACCGCAATATAACCGAATTCCACGCGGACGGAAAGCTAATAGCTATATTATAAAGGCCAAACGTATCTGTGCGTAACGCATACGTCATTTTGCGAATGGCAACACTTTCAAATTTTAAATGAAATTCGGTATTGCAATTTTTGCAACTACAATTTATTAAACTTCCAAATATCGTACAGTTTCAATTTTTACACCATTGTGTAGAGAAAAAAATGAAATTTTAAAAGAAATTTGTTTGAAAGCTGTACCTTAATTTCTTTTTGAAATATTAATTTTTTTGTAGTTTTTAATACCGCTTTTCTAATTGTGACAACTGTAATACTCCATTTCTATTAAAAGCAAAAGAAAGGAGGAAAGAAATTGATTACTGTATCTTTATGTTACCATTTTCTCATTAAAAGGGAAAAAATTGAAATTTAAATATCTTCTTTTATAAAACCCGATGAATTTTGATTTCATTTTTAAAAAAAAATTGTTTTACACGTAAAAGAATATCAACAGTTTAATATCCGTTTCAGCTAATAGCATTTAGACTTCAAGTTTTAATACATAATGATCAAATTAAAGTGACAATTCTTTTGAAAAGATGAATACAGTTATGAAATGTACATTTGTAAATTTTGATATGGTGAAAATGATGCCGGGTTTAGATTTCACGGGAAAAAATTCTATGATTGAGTCAAAATTGAATAAATTTTTCTTTTTCTTTTTTTTTTTTTTTTTTCTTTTTTTTTTTTCTTTTTGGAATATTAGGATAAGAACCTTAATTGATAACTTTATCATAATAACGTATCTTTATTATTTTTTACCGCTTACATGTACGATTAAAATTTAATTTTAACAATTTCTACAACTGTGTTTTATAGAAATAGTATTTTGTTAATTTGACGTTAAATATCGTTTCTTTAAGAGTTAGACTTTACAATATAAAATGCATTTTTACTATAACTAATTTTATAGGTTTATTATAAGTCAATGAAACAGTTTCTTCTTAAACATTTCCTTTCGTCAAAATTTGACGGGTTCTACCTTGTGCATTTAAAGACAGCAATAAATTATTGATTAAATCGTCCAACCATCACGCATTATTGTCGTTTTGGGGAATACCCTACAATTACATTGTAGGGTAAACTTAATTGTTTATTTATTAACGGCGCTTTCAACTGATGTCCAAAAGTAGATTTAAGTATTGTCTATCCGGAAAGAGTTTTAAAATATTTAGGTACGCAATCTGTCTTTATAGTTAAAATTTGAGTACCACTGTCCACCCTTTGTAGTATTTTATTTTCTAATTCGATCCCTATCATTTGGAGTTGAAGTGGTTCAATTAATTTTTCCATTTTCCGCAGTCGTTCTAAACTAAATACATCTATAGAAATTACCAGCTACCAGTGCGTCTTTTCCATCATTCATTTCTTTTTTCAGTGCATCTACCTTACCAAATTAATAATTACAAATTGAGGTATTATGTGGTCTAAATCAAAGCCTGCATTTACTTTTTGCAGTACAGTTTTTATTTAATTAGATATTTACCCCTCAAGCATCCAAAACAACATATTTCATGAACAAAATTAAATTTTGTTTATGAGGGATTTGCTTTTTAATTTTTAAAATCCTTCTTCGACCGAATATTTATCGTAATCTTCCGATAAACCACTAAATGAATTACGAAAATCACAAATATTTTCATTAACTGTTACATGCGATAAATCAGTCCGTAACCTTCATATTCATTCATATACGTGTATGATTTATATTCTTTTACTTTTAAAAGAAAAAAAAAGTGTGGCAAATTTATTGGCTTGATATGTAATAAAATGTAATGAAATGTAATAAGAAAATGTCAACTACACTAAAAATATGCAAAATTATACTAATCATTAAAAGTCTCAATTGATTAATCTGTATTACTATACTAATATATTGGTAAGAAATAATTAAGTTTGATCCACGAGGCGTCTCTAAAATTTGTATTTTCTAAATATAATTTTGAATTAATCAAGTATTGATAGGTAAAAGTCATAAGAAAATCAAATTTATTTTTAGATATCATTTATTTTTAGTTATCTATCCTGAATACAATAGTTAATTCGTAGTTATAAAGTAGTTGAAGTTTACTACGATTAAAATTAAAGATTTTCTTTAAATAATAACAAATTTGTGTGCGTGCTTATTAGTTTTAAATGTATAATTCATATTATTAAATATGATTATTTAAATATATAATTAATATTTTATATAAAAACTTCTTGTTTTTCCACTTAGATGTAGCTCGAACAATTATCAATTGTTTTGAATGATATACTTTGTACAAATCGAAACGTTTCATGCATGTATATTAAAGGCTGAACTAAGTTATTTTTAAACATTATTAATTAGTAATAATTTATAACAGAAACATATTATTTTTTGGTCCCAATTATAATTCAGAATTTGCGACTTTAAAAAAAAAAAATTATTATTGTATACATCAGTAATATATTTGAATGTCATTGTTATTATTTTTTTTTTTAATGAAAGTTGCATTAGCAAATATTATCTAGATCATATAAAATTTTCAAATATATTAGAAACACATAAATACAAATATAAAATTTCTACAGATATTGCATCCGTGTATATTTGTATACCTTCATATTCATTCATATACGTGTATGATTTATATTCTTTTACTTTTAAAAGAAAAAAAGTGTGGCAAATTTATTGGCTTGTTATGTAATAAAATGTAATAAGAAAATATTAACTACACTAAGAATATGCAAAATTGTACTAATCATTAAAAGTCTCAATTGATTAATCTGTATTACTATACTAATATATTGGTAAGAAATAATTAAGTTTGATCCACGAGGCGTCACTAAAATTTGTATTTTCTAAATATAATTTTGAATTAATAAAGCATTGATAGGTAAAATTCATAAGAAAATCAAATTTATTTTTAGATATCATTTATTTTTAGTTATCTATCCTGAATACAATAATAACTCCCTTTTTTGTTTTTCTTTTTTATTTCTGTCATTATATTATTGCATTTTTGCATAACAAGTCAAAATTTTATGAATACCTCCAGAAATAGAAATACCACAGTAGACTATGTTATTATTTCGATAAATATTTAATTTAAATGATTTTATAAAAAGTATAAATTCATAAATTATTGTTGATTAAAAATTAAAAAATAATATATATATAATACTATAAAAGATTTTATAAAAAATATAAATTCATAAATTATTATTGATTAAAAATTAAAACATAGTATTTATATAATAATATAAATTTATGGAATATCAATAATATATTAATATTTTATAGTAACTTTTAAAATAATAGTATAATACATGATATTTTTTATCATGTATTTTTTATTATCGATTAATTTTTTTATAAAAAAATGAATTAATAATTATTATTTATTGTAAATAATATTTATATAATCATTAATATTTATAATTATATAGTTATAAATATATCATATTTATTAACATTTATGTAATTTATATAATAATACATATAAATACAATATTTATATATTATTGTCTTTTAATTGCACATTCTGTTTTGCTTTAACTTTTATAAATTTGTTTGGATCAAGATAAAACTTTTATGCTACAGAGATGTACTATAAAGAAATTTATTATGAAATGTCTACCGCATAAACCCCCCCTCCCCTAAATCGTGTTTTTATTGCAATGGCTTTTTTCATTTGTTTATATGAACTGCCATTATATAATCATAATTAAACGAGTGACTATAAAACAATTGAAAGATCCTAATAAAAAAACACTTGTCTCAATGTAAATCATTGAAAAAAAAAAAAAAAAAAAAAACAATAATAATAATACATATATATATATATATATATATATATATATATAATCAAAGTCAGGACCGATATTCTTTTCCATTACTTTAATTCTGGTTAATTTTATGTGAAATGGTGAGACTGTTTTTTAATAAATGATTGTTAGTAAGCATTAAAAATAAACTTACATTTATAAAACAAATATACAAGCTTCGCATGACTATCATATATATATATATATATATATATATATATATATATATATATATATACCCAGGCAGCACAGCGATATCGGCCCGATACTGCCCAACATCGGCCGATCTTGACGTCCATCGGCAAAGACCGATCATGTTTACCAACATTGGCCAATGTCGATCGATGTTGACCGATGTTGGATCTGAAATATTAAAACTTCTGGAATCTTCAATATTCAAGTTTTTAAATTACATATTGTACTTTTTCAGAAAGGTGGAAGGTAGAAATCGCTTTTCATAACATTTTAAATTCTGTAAATTTACATAGAAAAAGTCTTATTTGTCAATATCGGCCTATATCGGCCAGGCGTCAAAACCAATATCGGCCGATCTTGGTTTCCATCGGCAAAGACCGATCATATTTTACCGACATCGGGCAATATCGGGTTATACCGGCAACGACCGGCGTACTTCACTATTTGACCAATCAGAAACAAGCATCCTTTTCAACGCTTCTTCGCCCTTCGTAAACATGGCCGCTAACGCTGACGCTAAGACTGAAGTGCAGAGATTTTAAAACAATGATCACCATTTGAAACGGGTAAGTAGTACTTTTAAAATTTGTATTCTAAATTGATTTTGAAGTATTGATTTCTGTCTATTTTGGTACTAATTTGTAAGTTATCCCTATTCATGAGTAGAATGTATTTTCTGTTCGCTTTGTTTTTATGAAACTCCGGCGACAACATTTGTAAACAAATGCATAAGCAACTTGAAATATATTATTAAATGTGAATTTATCATTTATATATTAGTAAAACTAGTTTTAATTTAAGTTCCTTTACTGTATTCTTGAAATAATTATTTATATTAAATATATTGAGATTGTAACCAAAGCTGTTAGCATTTTATATAATTGTGAGATTCTTTTTATCGATATTAGGAATAAAATTCCAAATATCCTGATTCAAATGCAAGGTACGAAAAGCTCTCCTTCCTCCTTATAATATATATATATATATATATATATATATATATATAGTCAAACTTTGAATATAATTTTCCAGATACAAAAGTAAGGCTCAAAATCAGCAAATACTTCTAATAGAAGATTATTTATGCTTTTAATATTTATGGTACAATATTATATGGTATATGATATGTGGATTTTAATAATGGTATAATATTAACGGTTTATTTCTCTTCTAGTTTAATTCTACATATACTTTTCAATAACTATTCTATACCTCTGTTCAAAAATATACACTAGAATTACATTGTTAAAACCAAGAGCCCAAGGACCCTCCTTTTAGAAATAAAATTTATTCAATGTATTCAACAGAAAATATGCTTTTGCATTCTTTCACAGGTAAATTTCCCTGAAATGTATCATACCCCCCCCCCCCCTCCTGTCCATTTATCAATACATTAAAAAAGCTTTAAACCTGCTTAATTTGTTTAGCTTTAATTTGCATTCTATTATTAAATGTGATCTAAAAATTTATTATTGTTTCAGACACAACTGCTTATGTTGCTGCTGCTGTTGTAAATCAGGCCGGGGAAATCCAGAATTTTAATTTATTGCGCAGTTGTTGGTGAGTTATATTTCTATATTTTTTCTATGAGAACTTTCTACATAAAGATGGATTCTTTAAATTAATGATAAATAATTTGTGTGAACTTTTCATAACAGTTGTTCTTAAGTATTACTAAAAATTTTTGATACAGATAGATTGATAGATTTGTATTTTCCAGTTTTATATAAAGTGGCACCAGATTTAAATAATTTTATGAAGCACTTAGTTAGACAATGTTGAAATTAACATATTCTTTAAGAAAAATTTGCTGTTGTAACAACAAGTTTCATAATCCGCTACATAAATCTTTAAATTGACAAATAAAATACAATATTTTTTCTATTATTTATTTAGTATATTTTTTCAGTATATAGGAGCCTGTTTTTTTTTATATTTTAAAGCTTGTTGCAATTCAGGCTTTAGAAAGTGAGAGATATCAAATGATATATCATAACCAGATATGGAGACAAAATTTATAAACTTTTAGGCTTGGTTTATAAGAATTCATACAACAGATGTGTTTGTGATCTGAAAGAAAAAAAAAAAAAAAAAAAAAAAAAAAAAACAGGAAAAAGGTAAATTGTGGTAATGAACTTTTGTTTGTTGCAGTTGTAATACAGATTTATGGCATACAACTTGCTGTATTGTTTTGAGAGGTAGTAATAAATTTTTCAATGTTTTGTTTATAGATATTTTTATATTTGATATATTGATTCGTTAAAATTAAAATTCTCTCTTAGAAAAAGAAAAGAAAGAAAAAAATTGCCCTATTCATAATTAACTTTTTAAAAAAATTACATAATCTATGCGATATTTCTTTTTTCTGAATTTTATTGTCTGGTTTTCTGTATTTAGATGCTACAAGAAATGAGCAATCACTTTAAAAGATTAACTTTGTTAAATTCTCATTAGAATAACTTCAGTTTTTAAAATAACTGTCCAGAGTTTGATAAGTGATCATTTTCAAAAATGGCATTTTGGGGGAAAAATCGCCATGTTCAATTTGCTGACCACAAACTTATCTGTTCTGAATTTATATGTTTGATAAATTTGATATATATATATACAGTAGACTCCCTCAAATCTGCATAGCTTGGGACGTTAGGTTATGCAGATTTTAAAATTCTGTGGATTTCTGGTCATTATTTTTACATAAAAAAAAAATTTCAATGCATAAGAATTATAATGAATGATTGTAATACAATAAAATGTTGAAATAATTAAGTAAAATATTAAACTAAAAGGATAAAAATTAAGATAATTTTAAAACTGGTTAAAATATTAAAACTAAAAATCAAGTAAATAATTAACTACTAATATGTATTTTGAATATGTATATAAAAAAAGAGAGATATTTACTTTGAAATATTTAATGAAATTTTCCTTATGAAAAATACTCTATTAATCACCATACATAATACAAAATCACCATAATAATAGAAAAAGCTTGATTAATATAAAATATATTTGGTAAAAAGCTAGTGATTGCCAGAGATATCAGCAATATCTTTATTTAACAGAAAAATGAATTTATGCTCCTTCATGGATAACCACAAGCCCAGTTGTATTATTAAGAAAATTGCATATTAAATAAAATACATACAAAATGAAACTCAACTAAAAAATTCTGTAATTTTGCTCCTACATCTGAAATGAATTTCAATGTTTACATCTGTAAAAAATATGTAGATTTTAGACATTTGAAGATCTGAGGAATTCTACTGTATTTATTTTAGTTGTTTTCTATGTACAATTTACTTCTTTTTGTATTTAAAACATAGACAACTATCATATATTAAATTAATTGTGTTGATTTATATAATTGTAATAAATAGTGGTGGGGAATATGAGAAAATATTACTAGTTAGCAAAATGCAATTTACAGTTGAAAATTGTTATGACAAAATTTACATCACTGCAAAAATAGTTGATTACTGTTACTTCAATTAATAAGTAAGTTTTCATATTTATTAAATGCTTTCTTTTTTTTCTATAAAATTAAGAAATATAATAAAAGAACAGGAAGTTAAATATAAAATAGAACTTAGTACCATGTTTATGTCACAATAAATTGTAAAATTACAAAATATAGGCAATTATATGTTTTGCTTGGGTAACATATAAGTGAAGTTAAACTATATTTAAAATAGTTTTTTGTGAAAATAAAAGTTATTTATGAAAACTTTATTATTTTTGTGAGAAATAACATTTTGTAGTGAAAAATGATTGTTATTCAAATTCGAACCAGCATTTATAAATAACTTCTTTAAAAACTCCTGTTAAAATTTCCCTTTTTAATAAATTTGATTTGTTTGAAAATTAAACATTTTAAAACTAACAAAATGAAAATATTCAATGAAAAATGTTTTTTTTTTTATGTAATGAAATTTTTCGAAGAGGATATGTTTTATGAAAAAGAATTTTGTGAAGGGGTCAGTTTTTAGGAAAAACAATTTTGTGATGGGGCCAGTTTTAGAAAAAAGAAAGTACATATGAGTATATACAGTAGAACCAGGTAAATTCGGACCCCATTAATCCGGATCAGTTTGGTCACTTTTTTTTTTTCAAGTTTGAGAAACGATTGGCTAATTTCCATAACATTAATTTGTTTCATTGTCGTATTCTGAATTTAAAAAAAAAACTTTTTCTGAAATCTTTTTGGAAGAATTAAGCAAAGTAAACATTTTTACTGTCTGTAATTATTCAATAAGTTTAATATAAAGGTGATTTCTGTAAGTATATTTTATTTTATTCCATTTTTTTTTCTTATTCTCTGGATAATCCGCATTGGGTCTGGTTCCAGTTAATCCAAATTATCGGGGTTCTACTGTGTATATATATATATATATATATATATATATATAGTAATTAATTTATAATTATGTGTTTTTGGAAAAAAAAGATAAAAAATCTTGTATAACAATTTAAATATTTTTTCCCTTGTTGCTATATTTTAAAAGTTAAGTAGAGCAAATATTATTATATTTAAAAAAATATAATATAAATTGTACTCATTGAAATTAAGTGAGATTTTAAAGATAAACTTTAAATGCTTAAAAAATTGTGTTTTAAGTATTTTTACTTTTATTACTTCCAAAAAGAATTTTAGTTATCAAAGGTTTAAATTAAATAGTGTTTAAAAAATTCACTTTAATTCGAAAATATCTTTTTGAATTAAAATTTTATAATAAGGGGTGAGGGGGAGAAAGGTCAGGTGAAAATTTAATGTTGTAAGTTTGCTCATTCAACTGGATATCTGAAATAAAAAAAATAGAATAAGTTGGCAAATCATAAGTTGTGTAGCTAAAATTTGCTTTGTGGGATTGTGATTTCTGTTCATTTTATTTTTCTAGATAGTATGAAAATGAAGTTTGAAGGAGCAGAAACTACTTCTATCTCTACTTGCATTGGAAGGTGGTTGCAGGATTTCTCGACTAAGATTGAAAGACGTTTCAAAAGAAAAGATGATAGACATGAAAATAGATGTTGAAATTTGCTTGTTATATTATAAATAATAATAATATTAGTTTGTAAATAAAATTCAATTATTTTTTCTGATTAATAAAATTTATTTTGTTATACATGGTAAGTTTTTATTTAAATTTCTAAGAGTTGTTTTAAAATAATTATTATTATCACTTTTTAACCTACTGTCACATGTTTGAAATATTTCAATACAAAAGAATTTATAAAATAAATTTACAAATCTTTTAAAATCATTGTAAATTTTATCTTAGAAGAAATAGTAGATAAAAATTTACTTATAAATTCTATCAAAAATTATAATTTTAACGAAATATTTGAAATTTATGGTGATATTTAAATCAATCTTATATATTTATCTTTTAAAAAAATAAAATATTACATGTTTTCCAAATATATGTATATTAAAAATTAAAAGGTTTTATTTTTATTTTGTATGAATACATTACAAATGGGAAAAAATAGTATTAAAATTTAAGTTCCAGAATAGTTTTTCTTGCTTAAATTAAAGATATTGTAACATATTTAACTGTTTAAAAGGTAATTTCAGTTGCACTTTCAATTTTATATTGCCATTAAAATTAATTGCTAAATAAAGCATATAATTTTTACCCAGTATCTGCTAGAATTTGTGTTTATGTAATGAAAAACACCAACTAAATGTTTATCTTCCAGTTGTGTAGTTTAGACTGATTCAGAATAAAGACAGCCATAAAAGTAAAATATAAATTTTGTTTTAAATTAATTGAAAAATTAAAGTTTGCTCAATATAAATAAATTTTATTGAGTTTTAATGTTGTGGTGATTAAAGTTGATTTATTGCTTTCAACTAAGTCTTGCTAGAAAAACATTTTTGTGTGGAGAGGATGAGGAGAAAAATTTACATATACAGTGGAAGATCTTTATAATATAGTTTTATTTGGTACACAGCTAATAAAAGTAAACAATGAATTTTGTACTTAAGAATTGCAATCCATTTTATAGAAATATTGACATTCTTTATAGGATTAAATTTTAAGATTTTGATAATTGAAAATATTGCTTTTATTAAATGTAAAAGTTTTGGAACAAATAATATAATGATTTTGTTCAGGCATGTTTGGATAATTTTTATAAGATAATTTAACAATAAGTGAATGTTTGCATTATATATCTGTATTATGCAAAAATTTATAATTCTGCATTATTGATTCTAAGGGATATGATATAAAGATCTTTTAATGTATATTGATTTGTTTCAGATATATTTGGTTGTATTTATAAGCAACGTAATTTTTAATGTTATGGGAAATTATATATATAACATAAAATGTTGCATATTTTGGTTTTCGTTATAAAGATCTAGTGTATATAAGTACAATAAACAATCCTAAGATTAACATTTATTGTAAAGGTAAAAAATAATAAATCATTTCAGCTACAAGTTATTTTAAAAATAACATTAATAATGGTTAAGTGTTCATAGATCATGGTTTTTTAAAAAAAGGGGCTTTTCCTAATAACATATTCAAATTTTTAACCTTTCATTTTCACAAATTGGTGATTTGAAAATATTTTTATTTAAAAAAAAAATAAATAAAATAAAAATGTATTTTATTACGAGTTTTTGAAATTAGTGTTTGTAGAATATTGGGAAAAAAATAGAATGTAGAGTGGACATAAAGAAAAGTATTCATCTCCCAGCACTTTATAATCAGTAAATTCATAATTCAGGATAAAGATGTTCATACAGATAAAATATAAGGAATAATTACTTAAAGTTAAGTTTGAAAAAAATGCAAAAATAGATTTTTGCATATGTATCTTACATAAGTTGTTTTCGACTTTGTTTTGCCAATATATTGCAGCTTTTTAAGTTTATACAACAATGCAGTTAAACAAGTTTGAGCATCTATATTTATGATAAAGGCAGAAAATAATGAATCATTTTAAATTTTGATGTGTATTTTGAATATTTCTATTGATTATGCGAAAAAGTTATGAAAATTGCTCAATATGGTCATAAAAGTAATTTATTCAAATACTATGTTTATATAATACTTTTCAACTTTACCATTTCTACAAATTGCCAGTCAACCCTTTCATTTTTCACAAATTGCTACTTGGGTGTGAATATGAATTTGCACTTTTTTAATTTTGATGAGAAAAATAGCATTTAATTATCTATTTCACAAGTTAATATTTTCATGTACAAATATGAACATAGCGTGAGGTGGGAAATACATCAGATTGTTAGTATTATAAAATTTTGTATTTTATCACTATCACATTAATTTCTCTAAAATAGGTATAATAAAAAAAAGAAAGAATCTATATATATATAAAGGTTTAAAAAAAATGCAAAAAACAATCATAAAAATCTTGATTCAAGGATTTTTTTTTTTTTTCAAGAATATGTTTCTGATACATTTTTCTAATTATGGAATTTTATATAATTTAATAATTAAAGAAAAAAAAAGAATCCTGTAACAAAATTGAGAAAAGTAAAAAAGGATCTTTGTAGAAATTGACCTCAAATATCCAGTGCGGTGGAGGGAAAAAAAATATTTACATGAATTGAAATCCGGCTGATATTAGTAAAAACTAAATTAGACAGTAAAATGGCAAAACCTTTTTTTCACTATAGTAATACAGATTACCGGTTCTGGCATAGTACAGCTAATCTATCTCTATTAAAGGGTCACTGTCAAATATATATTTAATTTTGAGAAATAAAAAATATATATATAAATAAATATACATTTAAAACTGCACTCTCCAATATACAATGGCAAATCTTTTTTTTTTTTTTTTTTTTTTTCCCCTCCTTGCAAACTGGTTTCAAGAATTTAAGTATATATGTAATTAAAAAAAGGGAAAAAAGAATTTTGAAAAAAAAAATTGGGAAGTGAAAAAGGGTCTTTGTAGAAATTGACCTCAGTTATCAATCGCGGGGAAAAAAAAAATATTTAAATGAAACAAGATCTGGCTGATGTTAGTCAAAACTGAATTTGACAGTAAAATAGCAAAACCTTCTTTTCAATACAGTGGTGCAGATTACCAATCATGGCAACTGGTAATTAATATTTCTTTAATATTAAGGGGCTGTTTGACTCATGTGAAGACACCTGCTGACTAATGTTAATCTTATGGAAGAAATTTTTTAAATCTGTTTTAAAAAATTTCTTCCATAGGATTAACATTAGCAAGCAGGTATCTTCACATGAGTCAAGCAGCCCCTTAATATTAAAGAAATATTAATTACCAGATGCCATGATTGGTAATCTGCACCACTGTATTGAAAGGAAGGTTTTGCCATTTTACTGTCAAATCCAGTTTCGACCAATATCGGCCGTTCCGGCGTTGATCGACATCGACCGGTCCGACGTACACCGATATCGACCGGTTCGGCGTTCCCCGATATCGATAGTCCGGAGTCGACCGATATTGGCCGGTTCGGCGTTCCCCGATATCGGAGGGTCCGGTGTTCCCCGATATCGGCCGGTCCGGCGTTTACCGATATCGGCCGATATTGGAAAAAAAGTTAACCGTGCAATATTGGCCGATCCGGCGTTTACCGATATTGGCCGATATCGCGAAATCGCTGTTCCCGATATTGGCCGATATTGCTGTGCTACCTGGGTATATATATATATATATATATATATATATATATATTATATATATATATAATAATTGTTTAAGAAAAGAGAATATTTCATTATCTTTAATCGTTTATATTTAATTATGCAACAAACTTTTTTTTTAAGTTGCTTAAAATAGTCATTACATAAATTAATCGTTTTCTTTTTAAACATAGAATGAATAAGAAGTAATTTGATAACATGAAAATATTCTTCTGTGAATATTTATAGAGTTTGAATTTCTGTAGAAGTTTATTTAATAACTAGAACATCGATTACTACATCTAAAATACACCTTTTCAGCACTAGAGTGCAAACAGTTTCTCTGCCTTCTCCCCACCCCCTCACCCGAGGACAGTGGTGACCATTCCCCCAAAACCCAATGACGCAAAGCCCTCCCCCCCAAAAAATAACATTGACCCCCCCCCCCCCTGTAAACAAAATATCAATTGTAAAATATATTCTACTTATAATCTACTGCTCATTCAAAAGATAGCGAGTTGAGCATAGTGGAATGAGTTCTTATTGCCCTTATCTAGAATTTAAAGAAAGAATACAAAAGAACATTTCTAAAAATTAAATGTTGAAAAAATTTAAAAGTGATATTTAAAAAAAAATCAAGATTTTTTTAACAGTAAGAAAAAAGGAAATATTAAGAATTTAAAAATCCCCCCCCCCCCGAAATTATACCTTTTCTCAAATTCCCCCCCAAAACTAAATTGTATGACGCATCTTGCGTCACCAAACCCCTTTCTGGGCACCCCTGCACGTAGGAGTTTCCTTCTAGTTCAGCGATAACCAATCAGATCGCTCTATAGAGCCTCAAAAGTACGCTAGAACCAAAGAACAGATCCCTAATAAAGCCCACTCCATGTTTTTGTGTCTTCTTAAAGCGCACACATCCTGATTTTCATAGGTAAACAGACCTAATGTGATATTCACTAGTATTTAATCACAGCAAAGATAGTAATTTTTTTGATCACTAGTATACAATAATGCTTTTTGTTTGATTTGCAAGTTGCACGTGTGAAGTTTGTTTACTTTTTGTCGATCGTTGGCGTGAATTTTCCTTATTTTTAAAAGATACTAATGAAAATGACTGATCACAAAATCGACCAGAAGCTGGTTAGTATTAGTAGAGTTTTCTTATGATTTGTTGAAGTACAATTTTAATTACAATTCAAAATATCTAATGTAGCCTTTTTTGGTTTTAAATATTGAAATGCTTTTAAATCGATGTATGCAATTGAAACTTTAATACACTAGAGTCTCGAAAATACGAAATAATTGGAGCTGACATCACCTCGGATATCTGAAAACTCTGATTTTCCGAAAAGTTAGAAAATTCTGACCAGTTATATTTGTATTTAGTTAGGATAACCAAAAATGTATATACCTTTAATCCTTTTGTTATGATATATAGGATACTTTACAATTTAGAAAAAAATTCAGTTTTTTGCTGCTTCAGTACATTTTTTTTTTAGATGCAATAAATATCTAGCCAGTGTTTAGAACAGGTTAATGTCAGCAGGAATGGCTTCATTTTGCAGTTCCACATATTTTAAAAGACCACATATTTTCAGATATTATCAGAACCTTCATTATAAGGATTTTTTTCAAAACAGCAGAGAGTTGTTTTTTTTCTGTTTCATTATGGGAGAATGGCGGGCATAGATGTCATATATGCACCACATTTGCACATCTTTTTTAAATTGCCGATTTTACGGCGAACATGGTAACCCGCTGTTCTTGTTTTTTATAGTAAACCTAGTAATTGAGATTTTTTTCAAAGTCATGCAACATTAATAGCTGAAAGCTGAATTAGTTTTTTGTTTGATGTAATTCGTACAATATCTCGCTCGTGAAAATAATTATATTATTGTTTCACAAATTCTTGTAATATTAATTTTTAATATTTCTTTTTCCAGTGATTTCTTTGTTCGAATTTTACTATGACAAGATATAATGTTTTTAATCTTTATGTTACAAACATAAGAAAATCAACTTTGTTTAATTCAAAAACGAAAATTGAAATTTTTACAATGCAAGGTGAAACACTTTTTAATCTCCCTGAACAACATATTTTGTAAATCAAAGTGCATGCAGGGACAGGGCAGAGTGCAGCTCTGCAGCATCCTCTTGAAACTGCCTAGGGGAAATTCTAAAAACCATTAGATTTTTTTTACAAATATATATATATATATATTAGGGATGTACCGAATAGTGATTTTGGCCGAATACCGAATGCCGAATATTCGGCCGACAGGTGAACCGAATACCGAATATTTGGTTAGCCGAATAGTAATTGTTGGGCCGAATACTGAATATTCGGCCAGCCGAATAGTTAACTATTCGGCCGAATACCGAATATTCGGCTTTCCAAATTCTTTTTACATTTTAAAATTTAAAGGCATTAAAATGTTACTTTTTAAAACAGTTTTACATAATATTTAATAAAAGAAACTTACATTTTGATAAACAAGAGCTTTTTATAAGAACATTTAGTATTGAAAAAAAATCTGCCTTGAGTTATTTAAGAAGCACAATTATGAAACTTTAATTAATAAAATTTTCTACAAATCAAAACAAACATTTAAAAATCAAATAATGAAAAAATAGCTGAAGAAAAATTTTACAGTCTGATAATTGTCCTTTTTAAATAACTCAAGGCAATTTTTTTTCAATATAAAGTACAAATACTTTCAACTTAATTTTGAATAAAGGCATGTTTGTTTGGCTCATAGTTCTTTTCTTATGAATGGTGGTATTTTCCACCCTTCCCATCATATCATATTTTACAGAAATCAAAGCATGTGAGTTGAAAATATGTTATCTTATTTATTGTTAATATAATAAACGAACACACAAGTTTTGACCTAGAGTGAGATGAAATACAATGTACTTATGACTCAATAAGTTGATTATGATTATGGTTTCATGAACAAAAATTGTCTGCCTTGATAGTTATTACTAATCTCAAAAGTTGTTTTTTTTTTCTTTTAAAGGACTTTTATTTGGGGGAAAGCAAGAAACAGATTATTTACTAAACAAAATTTAGAAACTTGTATCTGCACATAATTTATTCCTAAGGAGAATTCTAATAAATCACCATTTTAATCCTTCTCATGTTTAATTTTCCTAAGTTATACTTTACAAACAGCATGTAAATAATGTAAAAACATTCTATTTTATTTAAAAATGATTTTGTTTCTAATTGTTTTAAATATAAATTAAAAAATTGACAGTTAAAAGTAGAAATAGTGAAAAGTTTTTATTAAGTATTGAATGGCCGAATACTTTGATATTCGGCCATACCGAATATTCGGCAGGCCGAATAATTTCATATTCGGCCAAGCCGAATATTCGGCCTAACCAAATATTCGGTAACATGGCCGAATACCGAATATTCGGTGCATCCCTAATATATATATATATATATATATATATTTTAATGATAAGAAATATATATATATTATAATGCAGAGAAAAGTTGGATGAAGCTAATTTATAAAACTAAAAATTTATTGAAAATTTCATCAGTGGTTTTAGAAAGATTAAAAAAAAGGGTACATCCATGTCAGTTCTGTTATATGACATTTCACAACTGTTGTTTACAAAATCCTAATTTACTTAAATTTTTACTTATTAAATTATTTTTTAAAAGAAACTTTACTCTTAGAAGAATATTTGTTTTGCATTGTACTCTAACAGTGACATGTGATAGAAATATTATAATGCTTTCAGCAGTATTACAGTTTTTTTTCTTTTAAGGAATATTTATTTAAAAAAATAATTACTTGCACTTCATTGTTAATCAAACTGATAGAAATAAAATTCTTCATTTCATAATAGTACATGCTTATTAACAATTCATCTATTTTAATATTTATTCACTTGACAGCTACAGCAAGCAATCAAAGTGCTAAGAGATCTTAATGCAAAATATTATGCAGATTCTTCTAAAAAGAAGCCTTTATTAGAGGATGAGAAAGAACCTACTTTATATTTGCAGTTTTCCTTAAAAAAGATTCCTAAGGTCAAGTCGATCAAGATGATAAAAATGTAAGATTTATTTATTAATTTTAATTCTGTTGTCTTCCTCATGCAAACAATTTGTTCAAAATAGCACCTAACCTTGTATCAAACCTGCATAATTTCTTATTTATTCTGAACAACTCACATTGTTTTAAAGTATTATTTTATATCAGAAGAATATTAATTTATGTGTTAAAATAATATGTATTTTTTAATTTCTTTTGTTACTTCTCTTGTATAAGGGTTTTGGCATTTTTTAAAAGCTTTGATATATATATATATATATATCACTTTGATTTTGATATTCAATTTATTTCTGTTTGTATATAAAAATAAATAAATGGCTTGTTTATATTAAATAAATTATATGATATTAAAAAAATTGCTTTTGTAGGAGAAATTGTAAATGGGCGCTAGTAAATATGTTTAGGAATAGGAAATCAATGATTAGAAATGCACAAATATTGCATGAATAAAGTTGGCAAACAGCTGTTTTGAATTTACGATCAAATCACTACTATCTTCTTCATCAGTTGACGACTCTTAAGCTTTGCTCAGCTTAAACTATTAAAAGTAATTAAAAAATAAAAAGAAACTATTAAAAATAGGTACATTCAAAATATCTTTTGAAATCAAGAAAAAATATTCCAAACCTGATTTAATACTACAATTCATTTAATGTAGTATTGATCAAAAATTTAAATTAGTTTGCTTTTTCTTTTGTGTCTGATTAATGTATTTAATAGCCTTTTTGTAAATTTAGACTTCACCTTTAATGCTTTATTATTTTTTATGTCTTTTCTAAATGATTAATTTAAAAAAAGTAAAAACTCCAAATAAGGGACAAAAATTCCGGACCCATGGGTGTCCCTTATTCAGAGGTTTCACTGTATATCATAATTCAAATTATTTGTCAATTGTCTTGCTTGGAAATAAAAGCTAAAAATATTAAGAACTAAAATTTTATGCGTTTTTCAAAATATTTTTTATATCTTTATTACTATTATACATTTTGTTCGTTATAAAAAAAAAAAAAAAAAAAAAAAAAAATAGCAATCTGATTTAAGCTTAAAAAAAAAAAAACAAGCTTATGTAAAGCCTAATTTGCCGCTATTTAATGACTGACAATAAGTTACCTAAATTTTCAATAATTCTAAAAATGTTTTTTTTTCTTTAAATACACAAACATTAAATATAAACCACAGTTGCAATTTAAATATTCTCTGAGTAATTGAAATCAATATAATTAAACTTTTTTTTTTTTTAAATCCATAAATTAAAAGAAGATTGTTTGTTAATTTCAGTATTTACAGATACATAATATATCTTCATTTTATTGTTAGTTTCAGTTTAATTATTTAGACTAATTTGTTTATGTTAAATTTTATAAGTATTTTCACCATATACTTTAATTTTTAAAAATTAAGGCATTTCATATGATTAGATTAAATTTTTAATGCAACAATACTTTTTATTTTTTATTCTTTTTATAGCTTACAAGCATTTTCTATTTTCAAAGCAATTAGTTAAACCAAAAACCAGGGCCATTGCTAAGACTTTTTATTGGTGGGGGAGAAGACCTTAAATTGCCAAGTCAAATTTTCATATTTGCCAACTTGTTTTATAATTTTGCCAAGTTACCACACTTAGAAAATGTAATACAGTTCTTATTTGTAAAAAGTTTAATAATATTTCCAATTAGAGTTGTAACTTTTGCAAATTCTATCAAAAATAGAAAATGTACTACAATTTTTATTAAAATTTTAATTAAATTTGCCAAGTGTAACAACATTTGCGAATGTTTGGGGGGGGAGGCTCCCCCCTGTCCCCCCCCCCCTTAGCGAGGCCCCTGCCAAAAACATGTTTCAGTTTTTTACAGGATAAATGGTTTTTAATGTCTAAAACTAAAATTATGAAAAACTGTAAATTTAATGTTCTAAAAATTTTTTTTCAATTTTTTGATTCAATTTTAGGTTTTTTTCAGTCATTGTCAAAAACTATGTCAAAAAGGTTTTTTTTTTTAACAAATGGCAGTTAAAACCGGATAAAACTCTCACTCTGTCGAAAACTTGCCAACCGGATTATATGAGGATATCCGGATTAGGTGAAAATATTTTCAAAAAGGGTAGAAATTTTCCTTTACTTTTTTATTTTAATCTGTTATACAATATAAATATGCTTAAATATCATACTATAATAATTATAATAAATTCTCAAATGTACTTATCACTATTAATATGTTGCAGGAATTTACCTCATTCTCTGGTGAAGGATAATAGTGAAGTATGTTTAATAACCGGAGATTTAGATAAAAAGAATCACAAAGCAGAAATTGAACCAGATGTTTTACATTATAAGGATCTTTTAAAGAAGCATAGTATTGATAATGTTTCTGAGGTAATCTTATATTTTAGTTTTTTTTTTCTTTCATGAATTTAAAGCAGAGTTGGCAAAAAAAAAGGGTTTTTTTTGGGGAAAAAAAGTTGGTTTAAACCAAGTTTTTTTAGGCTTGAACCAGGTTTTTAAAAAATAAAATTTCCTATTGCATGTAAATGCATATTTATTGGTAAAATAAACATTTTTAAATATTATATAAATAATATAACACCATTTTAAAATATTCTAGTTAAATAGTTACTGCCAATTGTGTAACAAATTGAAATCATTTCTAATTTAAACATTATTAATAACAGCTATGTTTTTTGTTTGAAGAATAATTTGCTCTGCACAATAAACATTGATACCTTAAAAATCATATGAAGAATCTTTTGATTAATATAATAATAAATATTTGATACAGCCTCATGAACATAATTTATTATTCTGTAATTGTTAATATTTAATTTTTTTTTTAGATATCCAAATATTTAACGTTATTTTGCTTGCTGAGTGATAACTCCAAATATCAAAGTGAACATTTTTTACAATTAGATTCAGCAAGTAACCAAAAAGATTGATTGGTATTATTAAAATACCATAATTAACACTCATTTTTTTGCAAGTTGTCTTATTCAACTCCATATCTTAAATTACTCTTTTTAAGATTTTTTTTTCCCGTATAATTTTCCCACAATCCAAAAATTTTTCTTTCGCTATTTTACAAAGCCAAGATCACTGTATTTTGTTATTAACTGCTGTAAAAAATCTGCATTTTTTAAATAAAATATTTTATGCTAAATGTTAGATATTACTTATCTGCCTTATCTTGTCTAAATTAATGTTTTAAGGTGAATCTTTAGTGTACCAGACATGTTTATCAGTACATGAAAATTTTCTTGTTGACTGCTGAGATGAAATGTTAGAAATATAATTACATCTATCAATAATTTAAAACACTCAAATTACAAAAAAAGATGAAATATTATACTAAATTTTTTCTTAAAAAAAAAAAAAAAAATTAATTGGTTTAAACCATTTTTAAAACCACTTGGTTTAAACCATGCAAACCCTGATTTGAAGAATAATATATTATGCAGCATTAAGGGGCCGCTTCACTCAAATGAAAAGACCCGTTTGCTAATGCTAATCCTATGGAAGAAATTTATAAAGATATCTCAACTGCATTTTAATATTTTTAAATGATTCTTTTTCCATTGGATAGCTGAGATTGATCTGAATGCAGGCCATTTTTTACTTTTTTGATTTTGTTTACAGATATTTTTTAGGAGGGTGATTTCGCTTTCCAAACCGGTTCTGAAAATGAAAGCATTCTCATAAAAAATATCTGTAAGCAAAATTAAAAATGGTCTGCATTCTGATCAATCTCAGCTATCCAAAGCAAAAAGAATCATTTAAAAATATTAAAATGCAACCGAGATATCTTTATAAATTTCTTCCATAGGATTAGCATTAGCAAACACGTCTTTTCATTTGAGTGAAACGGCCCTTTAAGCAATCACATGTTTTGTCTTCAAGATTATTTTAATCCAATATTTCTATGCATCTTATGTGTACGAAGTAAAATATTTATTTTTATATTTTCACATGATATTGAGTTTCCAGTTTATATATATATATATATATATATATATGGGTCATTTTCAAAAAACTTGTACATTTGGGAAACTTTTCACAAAATTTTTTTTTTTAAATACAACTTATAAAAATATTAGATGATACTAAAACATTTCTTGTATATAAAACTGAAAACAGCAGTTCACTTTTTGATTTAGAATGTCAAATAAAAAATAAAATATGAACTTGCAACAGTAAAATGTTCCCCTCTGTTACCAACAGTCAAAAATTTTTATTTAAAAAAATAAAACACCTAAAACAGTAAATATCACATTTTCTTTAATTACATGATTGCTACTTTCAGAAAATCCTAACTGTTGTTTTGTTATGATTATTTTTATTTTTGTAAAATACAAAGGATTTACTCTCTGTTACTTTTTTGGAAAAATTACAAGTTTCAATTAAATGTGCATTCACATTTTTTCAGTTAAATTATTAAAAAATATTACATAAATAAAATATTAGTTAAAGTTACACAATTAATTATTCAAAATGATGATTGATAAATTTTTTAGTGAAATAAACCAGCTTAAATTGATGGTAACAGAGTGGAAAAAAAGTAACCGAATGGAACGATCTTAATGTTTCAAACATATCCAACAAGAATTTAAGATTTTTACAAAAATTACTATTGGAAAATAGTGGTATTTGGCAGGGCATTCTTTTTTGTAAATTTATATCATGTACTATGACAAACGCACTGCTTAGTTAAAAAAAAAATCTCATCATATATTAGTCGAGATAGTTTTGCTTTAAAGCAAGAATTTAAGATTTTTGCAAAAAATACTATTCAAAAATAGTGGGATTAGACCAGGCAATTTTTTTATATAACTTTTTATTATGTGTTATAAACTATCGTGAAGTTTCAATGTTTCAAACAGATCAAGGCAGAATTTAAGATATTTGCAAAAAACTACTATTTGAAAATACTGATATTTCACGTGGCATTGTTTTTATAAATTTTTATCATATGTTATAATCTGTGTTTCAATTTCTAACAGCTCGCCTTAGATTTTCAAATTTTAACAAATTCGCGTGCCAATTGGATGACGCTTCAACCCAAGAAATAAGGATTTTAACAGAAATTACTATTTGATAATAGTAGTATTTAACGTGGTGTATCTATTTTATAAATTTTTTCTACTTAAATAATGATATTTTCTTCTTTAATACATTTTTATCATGTGTTATAAGATATCCTAAAATTTGAAACAGACCAAGCAAGAATTAAAGGCTTTTACAAAAATTAATATTCGAAAATAGTGGTATTTCATGCTGCATCACTTTTTCATAAATAAGTAGTATTGATTCATAAATATAAATGACTACAATTAAAGAAGCATTTTGTTTGAGAAAATTAAAGTCTAACTTTTATGGCAACTAGCTCACCACAAAAACTACTGTTTTATATTTAAAAAGAAAAATGCATATTTTTAATTCTGTTCTAATAATATGAAACTATAATGTGCAACCTTCAAGAACAATGCTCAAATAAACTTGTTTTTTTTTTTAGTTTCTTACTCTGTCACATTTTGTTCCACTCTGTTACCATAAGCATTGCATAGTAACAGAGGGGAAAAAAACTACAAATAATTTTAGCAGCACGAAGTGAATTAAAAACAATAAAAACCAAACCTATTTATTTAAGAAGCACCATTTGATCTTATGGTTAAAAATTTATAAAAGTATAAAAAAAATTAATTTCACATAAATAAGCTGGTAACAGAGGGGAAACTGAATAAAACATCCTTGTCTTGTAAATGCTTTACTTCAACACCACGGTGAAAATAACTTAATAATTTTAAAAATGGTGGCCTCATCTAAAAATAGACTGTTCAAAGAACTGCAGAACCTTGTGTTGAACACTTAGTAGTAATAATTTATTACAATAAATATGGTAACAGAGGGGAAAAAATCTGGGGACAACAATAAATTCTTCTATTTTTATAAGAAAACAAGTTAAAAAATATATATTATATGGTGTATGCTACAGATAAGACATACAACAATTGTCACAACTGAAAAAATTAGCACTTTTGATAATTGATTTATAATTTTATAGCAGTTAAAAAAGTAAAAAGGGAAGAGGGGACATAGCATTTTAGCTGTAGCTGACACATTGAAACCATAACTACACTAATATTATTTTTAATTTCTGATAATATTTAGCCTACATTTACTCTAAACAGTCAGAAAAGTAATGTAAATGTTTAAATTTTATTTTTTAAACTTTATTTTAGTTATTAAAAATTGTTAAATTTGGGGGACATAGAATGTACAAGTTTTTTGAAAATGACCCATATCTTTATATATAAAAATCTACTGTGCGTGTGTATGTAACTGAACTCCTCCTAAACAGGGTTGTTATGATTTTGCCCAGCCCAAAAAACCCGGGTGGGTTTTTTCTGAAAAAACCCAAGTGGGTTTTTTTCAAAATTTCAACTTTAAATTACATATATAATGTATTTATATTACATATATAATGTATTGCAATATATTTCTTAATATCAGTACACAACTCATAAAATTTATAACCATCACCCCCCACCCCAAAGAAAAGAAATGTCCTAATTATATCATCACAATTTTTAAAAGAAATAATAGTTAGTTAATCTCTGTAGCATGTGTAAGAAACACAATTTTTTTCCCATTAAAAAAATACTTTGATGTGTAATGTGTTCTATGTTATAAAATAGAAACTCATAACAAAATACCATATATGCTTAGAATCCTAATTGAATTATGTAGCAGGGTTCGTGATTTTTTTTTGATTTTTTTTAATAAAAATCAAAACAATCGGATTTTTTTGATTTAAATCAGATTTTTTTAAAAATTGCCACATATTATTATTATTTTATGACTTTTTGTTTAATTTAAATAATATAAAGTTTACATACATAGACATGCATATTATTAGTAATAGACACAATTTACATAAATGATTCATATTATTTCAAGGTAAAATTTTAGGCTATGAAAAAAATCTTGATTACACAAAATGCATGAAAAACTACTCAGATGTCAAAAATTAATTCAACCTTCAATATTTTAATTAAAATAAAAAACATCTGCAACACACAAAAAATTTAAACAAAATTGGAAGTTTTTAACTAAGTTTTTAACTTTAAGTGTTGACTGAGAAAAATGAGTTCAATTGCTGCCATCAAAATACTTAAGGCCAGAGGACACAAATTGAGATGTCATCACTATCGACTGACTTCTCAGTAGTGTTGGAATTTACACAAGAAAATTTTGAATAGCAATTTTATTTTACTTGTGGAAAATTTATCATCTTATAAAACAATAACTATTTAAACTCACTAATAAGAACTTGGAATCCCTAAATAAAAATTCAGCCAGAGAAGGAATGCTACAGTGTTGCCGCATCTGGATATTTTTTTATTGTGGTATTCCAAATTCTCTTGTGTATGTTTAAGTTTAAGAAGTAATTAATCATAAGTTAATCAGTATGTTCAGTGTTTTATATGATGATTGATTCATTCCACAAATAAAATAAAAGTAAATTGTTAGTCAAAATTTTCTAGTGTGAATTCCAACATAATTGAGAAGTAAGTCAATTAGTGAATACCTCACAATTTGTGTCCTCTGGTCTTGAGCATTTTGATGGCAGCGGTTTAACAGTTTTATCTGTTGATTTCTAATTTCTGAAAGTATCAAACCAAAGGCAAAAAACATTTGTTCGATTGAAGCAGATAAATCTATCGCAGTAAAAAGCTAGTTGATCATTAATTCTCTTTTTAGTATGAGCTTTTTCGATAACTGTAACAAAAATACCTTCCACCATTCTAAAGGGCTGAGATCAATTATATTAAATTAAATAAATAAATAAATTGCTGATTCAGATTTTGCTCAAATCCTTATATAGCAGGCTTCACCAAAGTACAGCACATAAAGTCATACAATTTTATTTTACCCCAACTTGCAAAAGTTTTTCTAAATACTAATGAGTAAATATTCAAATATTTAGTATATTTCTGTTTAGATTTCTTTACCTTTGCAAGATTATTTTATAATTTGATTCAAATGAAATTTGAAAGCATTTTTTTTCTAAACTTTACATTTATTTTACTTTTTTACTAAGCTTAAGCTTTATCTTTCTGAAAGTTGTTTGTTTATATATGGTATATAAAACTAAATTATATTAAAGCACATTATTATGTTTGTTTCATCTGAAATTTATTTAAAAATAACTTAAAAGAAAAACTGATTTAAATCAATGATTTTTTTTTAAAAATCAGTTGATTTAAATCGTGATTTAAATCATGATTAAAATCAAGCCGATTTAAATCAACGAACCCTGTTATGTAGACATGTAGAATTACTTGGCTTATTCTATTATTTAGTAATAACAAAAAAATAATTTATAAATTATTACTAATAATCAATTTATCTAAAAGCAAAGCATAATTTTGATTACTGTCATTGATTTATATACATTTGTAATCAATTTAGCTACTTTAAATTTAGTAATAAGTACATTTTTTTTTCAAGCATTCTGAACCACCTCCCGTAACCCCCAAAAGCCCTGAAAAAACCCGAAAAGCCCTGATAAAACCCGAAAAACCCCTAAAAACCCTGATAAAACCCCAAAAACCCTGAAAAAACCCAGTGGGTTGGGTTTTTTCTGAAAAAACCCGGGTATTTAACAACCCTGCTCCTAAACGACTGGACCTATTATAATAAAATTTTGTGTGTGTGTTCCAGTGGATTCGAGAATGGTTTAGATTCACGTTTCGTCGAAATTGATTCAGTACTTTTTTAGTAATTAGGCAAAAACTAATAGTTAGTGATTTTTAGCTAATTAAAAGTGCTATAATATATTAAAGAAAGTCAAGATTTCATATTAATCATAGCACAAGAAAATCTACCATGCCAAAAAATCTTGAAGATTGGGGTAAAAATACTTCTTATAAAATCGAGTGCCATTAAAACTGGATTTTCGAAAATTCCACCCCTAAGATGAGTAGAAAAAAGAACAAACTTTTAAAAAATTCCATAAAAATCGGCTTTTGTAGTTATTTTTCAACTGATAACATATTTTAGTGCTTTTTTTCATTCTGAATCGAATGGTACTAAGCAAATTCGTTTAAATCCAGTATAGTTCGTGAGATAAGTCACATTATCCTAATTTGGCGGTGTCTTTGGCACAAAAACCTGAAATTTTTAATGCTCATCTTTATATATAAAAATCTTCTGTGCGTGTATATGTAACTGAACTCCTCCTAAACGACTGGACGTATTATAATGAAATTTTGTGTGTGTGTGTTCCAGTGGATTCGAGAATGGTTTAGATTCACGTTTCATCAAAATTGATTCAGTACTTTTTTAGTAATTAGGCAAAAACTAATAGTTAGTCATTTTTCGCTAATTAAAAGTGCTATATAGGGGAAGGTGGGGCACCTTGGGACATTTTTCAATAAATATTTTTTCTAATTTTTATTAATGGTTAATTTTTTCCAAAAACAAATTAGACATGTATTATAAACATTTGTGCTTCAAATAAACTTAATGCCAAACTAATATCTCACCGAAGGAAATAATAAAAACAAAACAAAAAAACATTTAAAATATCCCAACCTGCCCCACACAGTGGGGCAGGTTGGGACACTAGTTTAAAAAAGAAATACATACAAAATTTTACATTAAATTAATGAAAAATGATTTATTTATAAATCTTTAGTTGAAAATTAAATACATTTAACATTGAAACATTTTTATGATTTGAATTGAAACACATTTTTATCAACAGATCTTGTACTTGATCTGAACAAACTGATGTTCTTCAAACTCTAATAGACCATATCTTTGCCCTATTGTCTCTTTTGGAGTGCCAAGTTTTAAAATAATATCTCCTTGATCCACAAAAGATCTGTCCTCTTTATTGGGATAAAAAAATTTCCACTCTTGTTCTCGTCTTCTCAAAAAGGACATCTCGTACTCACCGGTGTTTTCAACATGACCGACAAATGCAACAAAATTTGTTTTCCTGCAAATTTTACCAATGCATACTCTCCCACACTGAGTTTTCGTTTAGCCTGTAACCTTCTAGAGCTGTCTTGAGCAGGCTTGCAATCTGTAGAAAAGTCAGTATCATTTGGACAATTAAATTCATCACTACTGTCATCACACAAGTCAGTTATATTTGGTTTCCTTCCAGGGCATTGGCGCACCCAGGATTAAGCTTTGGAGGGGGCTAACATATGCTAGAGGTCAGTATTTTCCTGATCTGGCCCTGGCAGATGAGTTCAGTCCGATTTTTTTTTTTTTTGCATTTTATTAAAAATGGACGAGATTTGTCGTTCCCAGAAGTACATTTTTTCTATTGACTGGATACAAAACGAGGACTGGATGGTGGAGGAGGAGGGGGCAGCAATCAACGAAACCTGGGGAGGGCCTCTGAAAATTTTTGATTGGGTTAATTTTGATAGTTAATTTTGACATCTTTGATAAATAAAAAGAAATTAATGTTTTAAGTGATAACTATAAAAAATGCTTATATTTCAAATTTCATATGAAAATTTACATATAAGAAAAAAAAAATGTGAAGAGTAATATTTTTCAAAAATTGTTTTGCTGAATCTATTACAAAAAATAAAAATAAACTTTAATAATTTTAGAAAACTTTAAATAGTTTGATCTTGTGGTCTGGGAGGGGCTTCAGCCCCCTTAGCCCTCCCCGTGGGTGCGCCAGTGTTCCAGGGGTAATTTTTACCAATTCTGCTAGAGCAACTTCATCTTCGCTGCTCGAGGAAAATTCCAACTTTCTGTGTACTTTTTTTGCTTTTTTAAGCTGCATTTGGTCTTTTTGACACCTAGGGACATGTCCCAAGGTGCCCCACAACTGAGTGTCCCAACCTTCCCCATCTCACATATTATGTATTCAAAACTCTTACATTGTTAGGGTTAGCATTACAGTCTTTTTTTTACCATTAAAATAACAATAAATCCATGTTTTTTCATCACAACATGCTCACACTTATATTATTTCATTTCTTTTATGAGAAAGTTATTCTACAAAACACACATTAATGTTACTCAGCCTCATTCAAAACAAATAAAATTGTATTATTTATTACCTGCAAACAACAGAGATTCCAAAGCACATGGAAGAGTAGACTGTAGTGCCATCTATTAGCACCTATGAGTACTAGTTCGTGGCTGCAAAATGAAGCCTGAAAATTGAGATGTCCCAAGGTGGGCCATGTCCCAACGTGCCCCACCTTCCCCTATATAAAAGAAAGTCAGGATTTCTTATTAATCACAGCACAAAAAAATCTACCGAACCAAAAATCTTGAAAATTGGGGTAAAAATACTTGTTATAACATCGAGTGTCGCTAAAAAGGGATTTTTGAAAGTTCCACCCCTAAGATTAGTAGAAAAAAGAACGAACTTTTAAAAAATTCCATAAAAATCGGCTTTTGTAGTTATTTTTCAACTGATAACATATTTTAGTGCATTTTTTCATTCTGAATCGAATGGTACTAAGCAAATTCATTTAAATCCAGTAGTTTGTGAAATAATTCACATTTTCCTAATTTGGCGATGTCTTCGGCGCAAAAACCTGAAAATTTCAATGCTCATCTTTATATATAAAAATCTTCTGTGCGTGTGTATGTCACTGAACTCCTCCTAAACGACTGAACCGATTTTAATGAAATTTTGTGCGTGCGTTCCAGTAGATTCGAGAATGGTTTAGATTCACATTTCGTTGAAATTGATTCAGTACTTTTTTAGTAATTAGGCAAAACCTAATAGTTAGTGATTTTTTGCTTATTAAAAGTGTTGAATAAGTTCGATAAATAGAGTGCAGACGGAATGTCCGAGCGGTCAAAGGCGCCAGATTTAAGCTCAGCTTTTTGAAGAAAGAGATCATGTGTTCGAACCCCCCTCCTGACAAACGTGTATGCTTTACAATATTTCCTGTATTATAATTTTGATTAACCGACTTCAGACAATCGTTAACTTTTAACTAAAAAGAGAAAAATAAACTTTTCTATCAAAAATTGAACCGACTTCAAAAAATACTTAAGAGTGAAAAGTAATTTCTTTACATAATTGTAATAAGAAATTAAATTAAGTGTTTAATCGTGTGTATTGCCATATTTACGTACATTTATTTGATTTTCTGGAGTCGGTGCCAAGAAGGACAACGTCTGTCGGGTCCGCTAGTATATATATGTATATATATATATATATATATATATATATTTTTTTTTTTTCAGAAAAAGAAATTTAAAAAAAAAATCTGACTTAAAATAACTCTACTTTTATAACATTTCATTTAAAATTTTTGTTTTGGTTCCCGCCTTGAGTGTTTTGTGGATCATGTTATCCTGGTACAAAACTAAAAATTCCATTAAAATTCTCGACTCAACAATACAAAATTTTTTGTCACTTCTATCTTAATAGTGTTGATTCAAGAAAAAAGGGCTGTGAAGCAAGAATTTTTCAAAGAAGGAACTCCATTCTAAAAAAAAAGTTACATTTTTTTCAAAAAGGGAACATTATTTTAAAAATAGTACATTTTTTCAAAAAGAGAAATACTATTCTAAAAAAAGAGGGCACATTTGTACCTTGTTCACCAAAAAGTTTTTGAACTGGTTTGTTTCGAATCCCCTAGAATTTATGATATTTTTCTGGGATAAATTCAGTTGCTACAGGGTATATAGGAAGTGTTAAAAAGGGCTACCAGATGTTATGCCCTCCTAAAATGGTTTAAAGTCATCACTATTAAAATAAAAGAAAATTAATCCAGGAATTTTAAAATATATTATACAACATATCTATCAGTAACATCAATTTTGACTTTTTTATAGAAAAATAAACATATAATATGTACACATGAATATTCAAATGCATACAATTTAATAATAATAATAATAAAAAGTTTTCTTTAACTTTATGACAGTTTTGAAAAGGGTAAAAATGTAATGTTGTTTTCTCTGTATTTGATTTAAATGTTTAAAAAAAGATGATTCTTTCAACATCATCTAATTACGGACATAAATGTAACCGTTGAGAGTATTAATTGTTTTTCAATGCATTAAAAATCCATTAAATCAATAAAATTATGTTATTTTAAATATTGCTTATATTGCAGTGAAACTTGGAGCTTAGTGAATGCATTAACAGGGGCTTGTCAGTGAGAGAGTTAATTAAAGGTTTCTTTTATTTGGAAATGTATATGTATAGTTTATTTTATTATTTTTTTTTTTATATAGTTGTTATTGAAAAAACATTTTTAGACAAAAAAAAAAAAAAAAAAAAAAAATCTGATTAAAAGTAGGGATGCACTGAATAGTGATTTTGGCCAAATGCCGAATACCGAACAGGTGAACCGAATACCGAATATTCGGCTTGTATGTATGACCAGACATGTTACTTTTCCGCGGAAACGCGGAATTCCGCTTTTTCGGCGATGAATTTTATTATCCCTGGGATCGATGCAAATATGCATTGAAATTTTTTTTTTTTTTTTTGGGGGGGGGGGAGGGTAACGGATGAAATACAACAAAAACACGAGTGCAAACCGCTTCAAATCGCGCAAATTCCTTCAAAGAATTGCAGGAAAAAACGCAAATTTCTCCAAAAGATCGCAAAAAACTATAAATTCTTTAACAATCGCGGAAACAATACTATTTTCATCAGAGGATCGCGGAAGACGCGATTTCCGTCAAAAAATTGCGGTAAGAGATACGATTTTTGTTAAAGGATTTCGAACAAGACGCGATTTACGTCAAAGGATTGCGGGAAAACGCGATTTTCGTGAACAGGTTGCGGAAAAATACTCCAATTCCTCAAAGAATCGTGAAAAATACTTCAATTTTATCGAAAGATCGTGGAAAATATTCGAATTTTGTAGAAAATTGCTGCGAAAGTACGCGAACTTAGTCGAAAGATCGTGGAGAATATGCGAATTTTGTCGAAAAATCGGAGAAAATACACGAATTTTGTTGAAAGATCGGTAAAATACGCGAATTTTGTCGAAAAAATGCGAAAAATAGGCTATTCTTATCGATAGATCGTGAAAAAAAAACGAGAATTTTGACGAAAGATCAAGGAAAGTATGCCATTTTTGTCAAAAGATGGCGAAAAACATGCGATTTTTGTCGAAAGATCGCGGAAAATACGAGAATCTTGACGAAAATCGAAGAAAATAAACATATTTTGTAGAAAGATCGCGGAAAGTAAATGTATTTTGTACAAAAACCGCGGAAAATATGCTAATTTTGTCGAAAAATCGGAGAAAAATCGCGAGGTTTCTCCAAAGATCTAAGGAAAAAAGGCATATTTTGACGAAAGATCGCTCAAAATATGTGAATTTTGAAGAAAAATTACTGAAAATTTGCGAATTTCAACGAAAGATCGCGGAAAATATGCAAATTTTCGCGAAAGATCGCGGAAAATACGCGAATTTTGAAGAAAAATAACTGAAAATATGCGAATTTTGGCGAAAAATCGCTGAAAATATGCAAATATTCGGGAAAAATCGCTGAAAATATGCAAATTTTCTAGAAAAATTGCAGAAAATACACAAATTTTCTAGAAAGAGAGAGAGAAAAACCTTTAATTTTGCTAAAAGATCGTGGATAATTGCAAAATTCATTGAAAAGACTAAAAAAAGTGAGATTTTCATCAAATTGTTGCAGGAAAAAGCTAATTTAATTAATAAATTGCTGAAAAACGCAAATTTCATCAAAACGCTGCAAAAAAATTACAAATTTCATCAAAAGTCTGTGATGCCATGAAAGTTCAGCTTTTTTCTTGTTGAGCTTGTACCAAGGGCGGATCCAGCCCAACCTCCAGGGGGGGGTCACAACTTTTGATAGATGATTTAATGAAACAATTTTAAAATACAGTAAATCTTGTGAAAACGGAATTACGATAAAAAGTAGCAAATTTTGCCGATCGGGCATAAAAAAATCACGAAATTTGTCGATTAGGCACGTAAAAATCACGAATTTTGTCAATCGGGTGCTAAAAACCTCAGATTTCGTTTATCGGCAAGGAAAAAAGTATAATTTTGTTTATAATACTTGAAAAAATTCTGTTCATAGGTTGTAGAAAAGTTGCCTGTTTTGTCTGTTTACCGCGCAAAAAAACGCGAATTTCGTTGACCTGGCGCGGAAAAATCGAAAATATCGTCAACTGGACATTGGAAAATCGCGAGTGTTGTATATCGGCCCTCGAAAAATTTCGAATTTTGTCTGTATGTCTCAGAAAAACCACAAATTTTGTCGATCGAGCGCAAAAAGTTGCGAATTTTGTCTATCTGGAATGAAAAAATCGCAAATTTCGTTAACAGGGCACGGAAACCTCCCAAGTTTGTCGATCGCTTCGTAAAAAGCGCGAAATTATTCGATCGAGAACGGAAAAATCGCGAATTTTGTTGATTGGGAATAAAAAAAATTGCGGATTGTGAGTTCATATGGAACGCAAAAATTACCAATTTCGTGAATCGGGAAAAAATTATCGCGAATGTAGTCGATTGTCTTCGTAAAAAGAGCGATTTGGGCGATTGGGTACGAAAAACTCGCAAATTTTTTCGATTCGGAACGAAAAAATCGCTAATTTCGTTGATAGGGTATGGAAATATCGAAGATTTTGTCGATGACGCACGGAAAAATCAAACATTTTTTTGAGCGGCTGCAGAGCAATAACGAGTTTCATCAGTTTATCGCGAGAAAAAAATCACATATTTCATTAATTTACTGCAGGGAAAAAATGCAGATTTCATCAGTCAGTTAAGAATCTCGAATTTTATTGTTTGATGCGGAAAAATGCATATTTCATGGACAAGAACGGAAAAAGGCGCGAATCTTGTCAATTGGGCACGGAAAAATCCCGAATATGGTCGACTGCTTTCGTAAAAAGCGAGAATTTAGTCGATCGGGAGCGAAAAAATCGCTTTTGGTAGGGCACGGAAAAATTGCGAACGTTGTCGATCGGGAACGAAAAAGTCGCAAATATGGTCGATCAGTTTCGTAAAAAGCGGATATACAATTGATCTGGAATGAAAAAAATTCGCAAATTATGTTTATATGGCGAACAAAAATTGACAATTCCATCGATCGGGAAAGAAATTATTGCAAATATGGTCGGCTAAGTAAAAAGCATGAATTCCGGCGATCGAATACAAAAAACTCGCGAATCTTATCGATTCGGGACGAAAAAATAGCTAATTTTATCGATTCGGAACGAAAAATCGCTAATTTTGTTGATAGGGTGCATAAAACCGCAAATTTTGTCGATGTTGCGCGGAAAAATGAAATAAATCTTTGAACGTCTGCAGAACAATCGTGAGTTTCGTCAGTATCGCGAGAAAAAAATCACGGATTTTATCAGTTTACAGCAGGAAAAAAATGCATAGCTTGTCATTCAATTAAGAAATGCGTATTTCTTAGTTCGTGTACGGAAAAATTCGTATTCATCGAACGAGAACGGAAAAATGTGCTAATTTTGTGGATTGCACACGAAAATCGTGAATTTTTTCAATCAAGTGAAAAAAAATCGCAAATTTCTCAGACCATTCGTGGAAAAATCTCAAATTTCTTCGATCACACCCAAAAAAATCATGAATTTCATCAATTACGCATGTAAAAATTCTGAATTTCGTGTATCGGCTTCGGAAAAATTGCAGATTTCACCGATCGGGTGCGGAAAAATTGTGAATTATGTCGATCAGGAGCGGAAAATTCGTGAATTATCTCGATCAGTTTCCAAAAAAGCGCATATTCTTTCGATTAGATGCTATTTTGCGTTTCTGTTTTAGCACCTTTTATTTAGACTGTACAGTGTACATCCATCTTTGAAGAGCTCCAGGGGGGGTCATGACCCCCATGACCCCCCCCTTGGATCCGCCACTGGCTTGTACCATGTCTGTATGACTCAATAAGTTGATTATGATTATGGTTTCATGAACAAAAATTGCCTTGATAGCTATTACTATTCTCAAAATTTTTTCTTTCTTGTTTAAGGACTTTTATTTGGGAAAATTTTGTGGGTTTAAAGGAGTCTACTATACAAGGTGTATCTAAACACTTGGGCAAAACTTTAAGGGGTGATAGTGATAGTATACATCAAGACAAACAATATTAAGTGGGAAACTAAGGGTCCCAAACGTCTTCCAAAGGAGATATGCACCATTAAAATTAGAGTCCAAAATTTCAAATAAACATAAGAAACAGAAAAATTGGTCAATTGATTTGCGGTTTTCACTAAAACTATTCTTTAACAGTATTTTCATGAAAATAAATTATAAAAATAAATTTCAAAAAATGTCAATAGAGGGCGCTTTAGACTTTGGAGTAACAAACAGCTATTTTTTGTCTTTATTTTTTGCATCTCATTGAATGCTTTCGGAAGCTTAGACTTAAACTTAAATTTTGAGCTCAAAATCTGAATAGTTGGGAGTGGTTAAGTAGCGCAAATTGAACTGTGTTCAGGGGTTCAAATTTCAAATTATTATAAAAAATGGAGAAATTAGTCGATTCGTTTGTAGCTTTTGCTAAAACTACTCTTTAAATCAGTATTTTCTTGAAAATAAATTTTAAAGATGAATTTCAAAAAATGCCGATAGAGGGCACCTTAGACTTTGGAGTAACAAACAACTATTTTTTACGGTTATTTTTTGCATCTCATTAAATTTTTTTTAGAAGTTAGGAACAAACTTAAATTTTGTGTTCAAAATCTTAATCATTGGGAGTGTTTAAGTAGCGCAAACTGAACTGTGATCAAGGGAGGGGGGGGGTTCAAATTTCAAATGATTATAAAAAAGGGAAAAATTAGTCGACTCGTTTGTTGCTTTTGCTAAAACTACACTTTAAATCAGTATTTTCTTGAAAATAAATTTCAGAAAATGCCGATAGAGGGCGCCTCAGACTTTGGAATAACAAACAACTATTTTTTACCGTTATTTATTGCATCTCATTAAATTTTTTTAGAAGTTAGACACAAACTTAAAATTTTGTGTTCAAAATCTTAATCGTTGGGAGTGGTTAACCTCTGAACTGTATTCAGAGGTTCAAATTTTAAATGATTAAAAAAAAATGGAAAAATAAGTCGATTCGTTTGTAACTATTGCTAAAACTACACTTTAAATCAGTATTTTCTTGAAAATAAATTTTAAAGATAAATTTAAAAAAATGCTGACAGAGGGCTCCTTTGACTTTGGAGTAATAAACAACTATTTTTTACCGTTATTTTTTGCATCTCATTAAATTTTCTTTAGAAGTTAGGAACAAACTTAAATTTTGCGTTCAAAATCTTAATCATTGGGAGTGTTTAAGTAGCGCAAACTGAACTGTGTTCAAGTTAGGGGGGGGGGGGGGAGGTTCAAATTTCAAATGATTATAAAAAAGGGAAAAATTAGCCGACTCGTTTGCCGTTTTCGCTAATACTATTCTTTATGTCAGTATTTTCTTAAAACTAAATTTCAGAAAATTTCTTTAGAGGGCGCTTTAAACTTAAGATTAACCAACAACTATTTTTAACCGTTACTTTTGTATCTAATTATCTAACTTTGAGGTCTAGAGTAGGACACTTTGCCTTTTCGATTTCGTCGCAATCCAATGATTGGATCCAAAATTATTAAGGGGCAAACTTTGGACTTTAACATTAGAGATGCATCTGAGCTCTGCTATCAAAGGTGGATCCAGCCCTCCTTTCAGAGGAGATCATGGCTACTTTTTCTTGAAGGGGGGGGGGGGGGGTCATGTCCCTTAATAAGCAATTTTTATACTGAAAATCGTTCCCACATCCAAGTTAGCTAAACTTCTGATACTTTTGGAAAGTAATTTTCATCCATAACAAAAAAGTTGCATAAAAATATAAATATATATATTTTATTCAGATGCAAGAAATTGAAGATCTTTCGTTTTCATATAAAATCAAACAATCATTCAAAAAGTTGAGCATTTTATAAAAATTGTTAGGACTTCACAGTTGCACAAAGCGGTCAAGAGGGAGCAATTGCCTGCCACGGAATGAAATTCAATTTAAAATTCAGCAGTTTGCAGAGATTTGGCAAAAGATTCTTCATCTTTATTGAAAAATGGAAAACGTTAATCTATCACATTTGCTCTGAATAAATGCATATTGCATCTAAGATAAAAAAAATTCTTCATGGATATGTGAGAAATTACGTATTTTAAATTTAAGTACAGCTTTAAAAGAACCAGAAAGACTGATTGCTAAGCAAGGAATAAATTTGTAAAAATCGAATATATATTTCATTTTTTAAAATTTCCTTTAAAAAATTTCTTCGTCCAGAGGGGGTTCATGACCCCCGTGATCTCCCCCTTGGATCCACCACTGTTTGCTATACAGCACTATCGTGCTGTGTGATGAAAACTGCTTTAGCAATAAAACAAAAATCCTTCCTATTTAAAATTCAAACATTCTTAGACAAAAAATGCTTATTATTTTAATAAATTTCTGCATAGAGTTTAAGTGTCTGAGAACTAATGTTCATTTTGATGTAACTGCTCCTCAGATTAGTGTTCATTCTAGGCCATTTTTGAAGGGTGCAGCACCCTGCCCTTTTTCAGATTTACAAAATGCACCTGTCCTTTTTAAAAGTAGTAAAATGCACCATTGGTTTTACCCAGAGATTTTTAATAAATATTTTTTTTATTCCGTAGTGTTTCTAAATTTGTGTGCCCAAAAATGATAAATTTTTTTTCATTTCTTTAAGAAAAAGAACATAAAACTATTGAATCATGTTTTAATTTTTATATCATTAAAATCATTCGAAATTAATGTTACTTGATTTATCATATTTAAAAATTATGTGTTTCATTGCTTTCTTTTTTCCCCTTCTAAAGGCAATAACAATTTTTTTCTGGCAAAAGTGCCCTTTTCTGCTGCAGTAGTGCCTTTTGTAGAGAATAGCACCATGCCCTTTTTATTTCTAGGGTGAATACTACCTCAGATTAATATATAATTTCTTTTATGATTTGATACAACCATATCTTTCATATCATTTCAGTTTAAATTGTTCTCATGTCATAATTCTGTTCAAAATATTTTTTGTTTAGAGCCTATTTAAGTTTTGGAGAACAGGTGGGGTAGGGAGATTGGAAAAGGACAATTTTTTAAAGAGTTTTTATCAACCTTGAAGACTTTAATTCATTCATGGCATAAAACCGTAATGTTTTTTAATTAATTTAATTAAATGACATTGATTCATAAGATTTGTGCTTTCCTAAAAAGATTTTTTTATGCATTTTATTTATTCAATTTTAATAATGAATTTTAATGTGATTAATGTTTTACAGATTTTGTTATCTTTATGTACTGTACAACCTCGATATCTCAAATCTGTCGGGAACATTAAAAAATTTGAGGTATAGAGGTTTCAAGTTCTCAAGGTTTTGACAAAATTAAAAAATCTAATCTCACCAACTGCATTTTGCTGTAAGAAATAAGATTCATCAAAAAGTACATGTAATGTACTAATAATTAACAAATTACACTTCTCAATTTTAATAATTTCAAAATTGTGTTACACATACTTGTTTTGATTAAATCTTATCCAATTTGTCTTCATGAAATGCTTTCACTTGTTCAGCAAGAAAAAGTTCTTAATTGAAGTCTGTCCTCTCGCAAGAGTTTTTTGCAATTGCACAGTTTCCTCTAACATAGCATTTTTTAGTGTTGGAATTAGACAAGGGCTTTACAATTATTTATATGAAGAGGAGAATGCATATTTTGCTAATAGTAATTGTATTACCGATTCTTATCAACCAATCAACAAAAATTGCATTTGCTATCCAAGCCTTTATATTTGACATCTATAGCCTTAGAAATGACTTAATTTTAGCAAAGCATATAAGCTTTTTAGACCGTCCTATCATAAGAGAAGGAATCTTTTCTTTACCACTTTGATTTGCACAGGAGTTGAAACATCGTGGGTCCCCAGGACCTCTAAAATTCTGGGTCCCTTTTTATCAAAAGTGGGTCCCCACTAATAAGCCATATTTTTAGATGCAAAAATTGAGCTTGTTCATTTGCAAAAGAAAAATGAAATGCAATAATTGTTTTAATAATAAATAAATAATTAAAACCAATATTATTTTTTTAAACTATTAAAAGAAATTTTCTTTATTTGTTTAAAAATAAATGTGCAAGATACAAATTTAACTATAAAATATTGTACATTTGAATGTAGAAGATAAAAAGTATCACTATTGTTTGCATTTCTTTTTTTAAAAAAGGCAGCAAGACTAATTTATTGAAAAAGACCTTTTTGCTGAAAAAAAGAATACAGTCGGCTCTCGTTAATTCAAACTCGTCGGGGCCATAAGAAATGTTCGAATTATCCGAAGTTTGAATTATGGAAAGTATTAAATGAAAACATGCTTAATATGGTACTATTACAAAGGAATTAATGTTATAGTGTTTTTAAATTTATTTCGTCTATTATTATTAGAATATGACTTAATATTAAATTAGAATGTATAAGTACATAAACTAATTAAAAGATTGGAAACAAGCATAATGAAAGAAAAATCTGAAGCGTCACTGATGGACATACGAGGCACTGAGAAAATGGATATCAAATGCATTGAATTATATGTACACTTGTTTGGAACAACTTTTACAAAAATCAAAGAAAAAAAGTTATTCAAATGATCTGAAATCCGTGAGAAAGAAGAGAAAAATGAAAAATCGGAATTCTCGTTAGTTTGAATTAAACGAAGTCGAGAGAAAATGAGTTCGAATTAATGAAAATTTTTACCATTTTTCTGCCATTGAAAATTTCGGGATTTCATGTTTAGTTCGAATTAACGAGAGTCGACTGTACTTTTGTTGAGTATAGTGATGAGACTTTTTGTTTAATGAATGGGTGTTTTCCTGAGTTTCTTTTATTTAGAAAGACTTGGAGCAGTCAAAAATGGATTGTGAAGAAGGAAAATCCATTTTTGCGGAGCAGTCAAAAACGGATTGTGAAGAAGGAAAATCCATTTTTGCAGCAGGAAAAAAATTAATTTTGAAGCAAGAAAATTAGTTTTTGGAACAGGAAAATTCCCTCCCGGCATTAACCTTTTTTTTTTTTTTTTTCCCCGTGCCTCTTTGACAAAATTTGAGGTTTTTCACGATCTTTTGACGAAATATACCAGTTTTTCGCGATTTTTTGATGAAATTTATCGTTTTTTTCACGATTTTTTAAGGAAATGTGCCATTTTCCCGAGATTTTGTGATGGAATTAGTCATTTTTTTGCGAATTTTTTGAATAAAGCAACATTTTTTTTGGTGAAATCTGTCGTTTTATCGCAGTTTCACAAAATTTGTCATTTTTTGTGCAATTTTTTGAGGAAATTTACCTTTTTTTTAGATTTGTGACAAAATTAGGCAATTTTTCGCGAATCTTTTGATGAAATTTGCCTCATTTTCGCGATATGTGGCAAAATTAGCAATTTTTTTCGCGAATCTTTTGGCGAAATTTGCCATTTTTTTTTTTTTTTTTTTTTTTTTGACGAAACCTGTCATTTCATCGAAATTTTCTGTCAAAATCTGTCGCTTTTCCCGAATTTTTTTGAAAAATTTGCCGTTTTATCGCGATGTTTAGACAAAATTTGTCCTTTTGAGGAAATCTGCCTTTTTTTCGAAATTTTTTGATGAAATTAGCCATTTTTTTGCAAATCCTTTGACAAAATTTGCCGAAAAATAGTCCTTATTTTGCAATTTTTTAACAAAAGTGGCTATTTTTTGCAATCCGTTAACAAAATTATGCGTCCCGTGGTACACGTAAGATATATTTTTCTGCGTCACATCACTGATTTTTTGCATATTTTATGCGCTATAGCACGTCTGTCATTCCTGCTGTCTAAAGTACAGTTACACGATAGTTAGATGGTTACTCTACTAGCCATATTGGCTTTATTTATCTTTAAATGCAAGCATTAGGTAGGGAAAACACTGTTAGAATAATCTAGTTTCATCTGCGTTAACACATTTGCTTTATAGTGCTTTAAAGAAGAAAGAAATTCTGAAAGCAACTATTCACCGGTAGCTGCATCACCCAGTGCATTTTCACAGCAAAGTTTCCAAAAAACTATGTTTATCCTTTGTTCTTTTAAACACTTTGCAACAAAGTAGAAAAGTGTTTATGCTTTTGATTTATCTGTCCGCGCTCTAACTTGTGTTAATATACTCTTATTACTATGAAATTTATGGACGCTATTGACATTTACCCTAGCACAAACCCTATTGAAAATGAAGTTTCTACCATGATTAGTTTATCTACAAGGACAGTCAAAAGTTTTCCATTACATTACAGCCTATGGGGAAAAATTGTTTTAAATAAATTTTAAAGATGTTTTACCTTGTGAAACATATTTCAATTTATATGCATTTACGATATGCACTAAAATATGCATTTTGTAAAGTATGCAGTGAAAAGAATAATTATTATTCATTTACAGAGCAACACAAAAGAATCCCATTACATAATAATAAAGGAGGGAATTGTTTGCTACATATTTTAATTATTGTAAACAATTTCATGTATAAACAAATTGATATACACTGCTAAGGCTTAATATGAGTTATTTCATGCATAATACGAAGTGCATAGCATTTACAGGGACACACAAAAAATTTCAAATAGTATATTCTATCTGAAGTACTGTTACTGTATATTATAGATGATGGCTGTTGGATGGATGAAATGCATTTTTAGTCATAATATGCACTATTGCTTTTTAGTTTCACTAAATGTATGCATATTATATGGTGTGTATAAATCCTAATAGTTACACTATTTAGTTATACAGGGTTTACACAAAAACCTCGGTAAGGTTAATGTATATGAGTGTAATTTACTTAAAAGTGATTTTTAAATAATTAGGCATTATCACATTGAACTGCATTCATTTGATTTTACTAAGAAATGTTTGTAGAATGTAGATAAAATGACATACAGGGTCCCACAAAAAAACTGGATACATGGTCTCTTTTGGATGATAATTTCTGGGAATGTGATTTAAGTAGTTTAAAAAGTACTTTAGTTTGAACTAAATTTTAGCAAAGTACTTTCATGTATTAAAGGTACTAGGTAAACTACAGGGCTGAACAAAAGTATTCAAGTATGTTTCCATCTACAGTTGACTCCCTCAAATCAGCTCTCCTAAAATCTGCATTTCTCTAAAATCCGCACATAATTTATAGATGTAAACAATGAAACATTCAGTTCAGATATAAGTGCAAAATTTGATTTTTATAGTTTTATTTCAATTTCATATATTTTTTAATTTGTAATTTTTGTTAAGATTATTGAATTCACGAAGAAAGAATAATTTATTTCTGAAAAAAAATCAAAATATTGCCGATATCATTGGTAATCACAATCTCACCAAATATATTCATTTATTAATCAAGCTTTTTTAGTTATTAAGTCTGGCTAAAGCTGAAATAAAGCTTTGTTATTTTATGACTCTGGTGTGAATTAGTAATGTACCTTTATGAGACAAGTTTCATTGAATAATTTAGGAAAAACACATTTCATCTTTATAATGAATATTTAATTGTACATTATTGATTATTAACTTGACCTTTGCTTTTAATATTTTAATCATTTTAAAAATTATCTAAATTTTTATTATTTTTGTTTATTACTTATTTTAATGTTATAGTATATTATAAGCATTCATTATACTTTTGATTTCATTATTAGTTACATTCAAATTACTTAAAAAAAAAAAAAAAATAAATAAATAAAAAAAATAAATAAAAAAAATTAAAAAAATCTGCACAATCTTTGGTGCCAAGCTGTGCGGATTTGAGGGGGTCTACTGTATTAGTATAAATTGCTGAAAGAAGATTTTCAACTAGTTAAGCGTTTTCTTGGTAAACTAAATTTCCACATTATATAGTCTATATATCAACCGACAGATCAAATACAGGGCTGTTCAAATGTATTGGAATACATATTTGGCTATGGACAGTAATACCTTATTTCCCTGGATAACGAAGTTTTGTTAAAGATTTCAGGCAGTGTTGGAAAGCTTAACACATGATTTATTTTTACTTGTTATTCTTCAAAAGATTTCCATTCTTACCCTTTAAGTTCTTTGTAACAACAAAATGATAAAAAAATGTGAAACCAGCATCCAGATCAGACTGTTTCAACTAACAATAACCAAAAGTAAAACTAATTTTTGTGAAAAGTTTTTCAATATATCAAAGGTTTTTGGAAATATATTTCAAGATAAATATGGAAGATACATAAGAATTTCGATGGAAATGCAGGGGGAATTTCTTTTTTCGAGATATGTTTTGAGATATTGAGGTTAGACTGTATTTCATTTATATTTTGTTATCTCATGTTAACTTGAGTTTATTTATTTATTTTTTTTTAATTTTGTAATTTATGCTTTTAAATTTTAGGTAATAACATTGCGACAATTACGAACTGATTATAAACCATATGAAGCAAAACAAAAACTACTTGCTGCTTATGATGTGTTTTTAACTGATAGAAAAATTGCAGAATGCTTACCTAGAGTACTTGGTAGGCATTTCTATAAAAAGAGAAAGTTAGTATTTTTCTGTTTTATGTATCATTTTTCTTTTAATAAAATTATATTGATTTTTTATAAATATATATATTTTTTATTTTATAGATTTCCCATTCAAATTACTCTAAATTCTCCAAATCTGAAGCAGCAAATAGAAAAGGCCCTTTCTACTAAAGTGTTTTACTTAACTGGCCATGGGAACAGCTGGTAAAAGTGCTTTTCTATTTATCAGTTATTTAAATTGTAATATGCAGTGATGTGATGCCTATCAAATATTCAAATTACTATGCACTGGAGACTATAATCTTGATATTCTTCTTTTAGCAATTCTGAAGTTGCATATTTAGATATGACTGATAAAGAGATTTCAGAAAATATTGTTGAAATGGCGAAAGCAGTATGTGATAAATTGCCTGGCTCTTGGGATAATGTCATGGGAATATATCTGAAAACTTCCCTCTCAAAAGCTATTCCTGTATATATGTCATATGGTAAGTTATATATTTTCTGAATTGTTTTTATGAATGAGCATAGCATAAATAAATAAAATTTTAATTATTAGCAGTATTAGTAAGAAAAAAAGTTTGTACAAGAAAATTTTCTTATTGGTAGATTACATTTTACTTTTTTGCCAGAGTGACTAACATGATTGAAAAACCTACATATCCCGTCTTAACGTATTATGTGACTTATATAAATTTGCAGTTGTGTAATAAATCTTAAAAATTACATTTGTGAACATATTAACATGTTGGAGTTGGATACACCATTGCATACTTTTGATATTTATTTTATAAACAAAATATATAGATTAAATTACAATTATAATAAAGTATATATTAAAGTACATAATTATATCCAATTACATATTGGCTAATTTATACATATTTTTAATATTTGCAGCAGATAGTTGAAATTAGATTAATAACAATCGTTCTCGCAGTTACAAAAATTTAGGTTATTTTAGAACATATTGAAAAAAAAGGGGGTACATTAAAAAGTTAAAGTTTTTTCTTTTTTTTTCTTGCGCGTGTGCTATTACAGCGAATCTATTTTGCTAATACTTTTTTCATTTGGCGAATATTATTTATTTTTAACTAGCCAAATTACTAACGTTAGTCAAATGTCAGCGAGGACACTGACTATATCCAAATACTTATAAATTAATTATAATTAAAATTATTTAATATTTACCTGCATTCAGTAGAGGCTGATTAGGGAGTGATGAAGTGCTAAGCCTTCCTCATCACTCCCTTATCAGACTCTACTCAATGCTGGTAAATAGTTAAAAAAGAAAGAAAAATCATGCATTAAGCAGAGATTATGAAACACTTTCCAACGCTTCCTGAAATCTTTAATAAAATTTTGATATTTAGGGAAATAAGATGCTACTGTCCATAGCCAAATATGTATTGAAATACTTTTGAATAGCCCTGTATTTGATCCGTCGGTTGATATATATATATATATATATATATATATATATATATATATATATATATATATATATATATATATATATGTACAATATAATGGGGAAATTTAGTTTAGCAAGAAAATGCCTAACTGGCTGAAATTTCTCTTGTAGCACTTGTTTCTAATAGATGGAAAATACTTCAATACTTTTGTTCAGACCTGTAATTCATTCAGTATCTTTACTACCCGCCAGTATTTAGTTAAAATTTAGTTCAAACAAACACATTCTTAAAGCTACTTAAATCACAGAAATTATCACATATGGATGATCATGTTGCTAATTCTTTGTGTGACCCTGTATATCATTTTATCTATATTCTACAAACATTTCTTAGTAAACTGAAAGCAGTTCAATGTAAAAATGCATAACTACTACTTTTAAGTTAATTACTGTCATATTCAGTAACCTTTATGAGCTCTTTTGTGTAACCCTGTATATCAACTATAACATTTATATACACCATATAATTTGCAGACATTTTATAAAACTTAAAAGCTCATATCATAATTGAAAAAGCATTTCAACCATCCATCAGATAATACACAATATTTCAGATAAAAATATAAGGTTTGAAATATTTTGTGTGCCCGTGTAAAAGCTATGCACTTCATATTATGCTTTAAATATTAAGTCTCAAAGGCGTATATCAATTTTATGATATCGGAAACCGTTTAACATTATTCAAGTATGTCGCACAAACTATTCCCTCCTTTATTATTGTGTAATGGAATTCTTTTGAGTGACCCTGTAAATGAATAATAATTATTATTTTGGCAGCATATTTTACAGAATGTGTATTTTAGTGCACTTTGCAAATCCATGTAAATTTGACTAAGTTTAACAGGGTGTAACACCTTTAAAATTCATTTGAAACTTTTTTTCCCATCGGCCATAATGTATCGGAAAACTTTTGACTATGCCTGTAAATACACTAATCATAGTAGCAGGGATGAGATTCTTCAGACTTTAGTCTGAATTTCAGACTTTTCTTCAATTTTTAAAGAAATTTCACCAATTAAATTTTTGGGAAATTTTTATATTTTTTTCTTACTTTTTTACTTTTGCTTTTGTACTTTGATATAATAGTCCATTATTTCATGTAATGTATAAATTTTAATAGCAATTATGATATTTATTTCACTTGAAATTCATAAGTATTATTGCTCAAATGTCGTTCGCACAGTTTTCAGATTTTTTACTTTTTTGTCAATCTCACCCCTGTAGTAGAAACTTCATTTTCAATAGGGTTCATGCTAGAGTAAACATCAACAACATATAAAAATTTCAGAGTAATCCGAGTATATTTACGGGAGTTAGAGTGCGGACAGACGGCCATATGGCCAGACAAATCGAATGCATAAGCATTTTTCAACTTTGTTGAAAAGTGTTTAAAAATAATTAATTCTGATTTTTAAGTATTTGGATATAGTTAAGACCCACTAAGCCTAATCTCAATTCAGATAATGGCTAAAAAGTAAATGGGCATTTTGTTAAAATTCCTCACTCCCTCACAATCACTCTGCTCATAACTCTTATTTTGGCCTATTTGGAGAGAATCACCCTTTTATTTGTATAGATCAGGGATGGCAAACCTTTTTGTGCATGCATGTCAATGTCAAAAATTTCAAATCTATTATGCGCCAACATTTTAACATGCTAGAAACGTTTTAACTGAGATGAACTCCAATAATTAATTTTTATAGTTTTTACTTAAATATTTTAAAACTAAATTCAGTTCCCAACTTTTTTATTATGCTGTATACATTCAATAATATAGCCATATTGCATTGAATTCCATATTAATAATCTATAAATAAGTTTTTTTAAACACTTCCAATACAGATTATTTTTAGTTCTTCAGACAGATGCAGATTCAATAGATATATAATTATTTACATTAATATTTAAAACTCAATTTTCAAATTGGTACCTAAATATAATAAAACCATAAATAGCTCAAATCCCTAAATTTAAATAATACAAACACTAATCTGATCTAGAAAAACATGTCAGTTAGATATATTACTATGCCAGAGCTTGAATTTCAGGGTGGAATGGCGGGATTCGAGAGTAAAAGAATGTGGACAGGAAGCTCCTGTCCAAAAAATTTCACCGTTTTCCACAAAAATTTACATTTTGAAACTATGATCAACACCTGTGAACACCCTGCAAATTTAATGTTGTGGGATGTTATTCGGTACTTAAAATATAGAACAGAGATGTTACAGTCACATTTTATTGTAGACGACACAATACATAACACATTATATACAAATCGCAACTCAATCAATTGAATATTCATAAAAATTACTTAGCACAAAGAACATCTCTAAGAGAGATGTAAAGCGAACACACATCCCAATCTTACATCTTAACTGCAAACTCAATCACTTCATTTCATGTCTTTTTAGAAAAAGAAGGCAAAATATCTCCGGATATTTTGCCGAAAGTGGCAATAGCGCCACCTATAGATACTATAATTTAGGGAAGGCAGTCACCCTGTTACAGCCTCCCCCTCTGGTTCCGCGAACGTCCCGGTGTGGAACCAGTAACTTTCTTTGGTGGCCTACCGCGTTTCTTAATGGGTGCGACAGACACTATGTCAGAGTCATTACATAGATTTAAGGCAGAAGTGTGACATGTAGCAAGTGGATCATTTGGACTGTCCATACTTGCTATGACAAAAGTGGTGGGTGATTTTTGAGTTAAAATGATGTAAGGTCCATCACGTTTAGGCATGAACTTCGACGTTTTGTTGTTAGAGGCTTTACTTACTGGATGTAAGTCAACCCAAACTTTGTCTCCTGGAACAAAACTATGTCCCGGTTTCTGACTACGGTCAGCAAATTTTTTCCTCTGATCTTGCTTAGATTCAACTTTGTCTTTGATTTCTTTGGTGAATTTTGCGAATTTCTTGAGATATGGAGTAATCTCAGGCACAAAATTATCATTTTGAATTACAGCACGAATGTCATGCTGAACATCATCCGTTGTTCTCAATTCTCTTCCAAACTGCAAGAATGCTGCTGTTTCTCCAGTAGTGTCACACTTAGCAGTATTTAGTGCAAAACGGATTGTTGGAAGCTTTTCTTCCCAAGAGCAGTGATCATTTTCTACTAATATAGCTAATCTCGGCTTGAGATCTCTATTTTTCCTCTCCACAGGATTAGCCTGGGGATGGTATATGGGAGTTGGATTTTGTTTGATACCTAAAAAAAAACAAAGTTGTTGCATCACACTACTAACAAATTGGGGTCCGTTATCACATATTATACGTCTCGGTAGACCATATCTAAGGATAACTTCTTCAAGCAACGTAGTTGCACACTGCGCTGCAGTAGCATGTGTAAGGGCAAACAATTCCACCCATCTTGTAGCACAGTCTTCTACTATAAATATCCACCTTTTACCGTTTTTACTTTTTGGTAAAGGGCCAAAAAGATCAATTGATAGAACTTCAAATCTTTGTGAATACACTGGTGTTTGTAACAAACCGGATGGTTTTTGATTAGAAGGCTTATACCTATTGCATTCAGCACAATTTTTGACATTTGCAATGTATGAACGCATTCCAGTCCAATAATACCTTTTGGATATTCTATTTAACGTACCTTCAGCACCGTAGTGACCAGCCGTAGGTGAATCATGGTGTTCTTTTAAAATTTTCTCCCTTTCATGTGATGGGACAACTAGTTGAGCTTCTTCTGATTCCGAACTTGGAGAATACCTGTATAAAACTCCTTGATTCATAATATAACCGCGATCAGTCCAGTTAGTATAGTCAAGAGTTTTTTCTTCATCTTCGAAACTTTTAATAATTTTCTTTAATTCTTCATCTTTCATTTGTTCAGCACGTAAATCACTTGATGATTTAGAAGGAATATCAACTGTTATAGCGCAAATATCGCAACTTTCTTTATTGGTATGATCACAAGCAGGACGAGAAAGCATGTCAGCTATGACGTTAGCTTTGCCTGGAATATATTCTATTTTCAAATTAAATTCTTGTAATTGCAAAGCCCATCTGGCAAGTCTTCCAGAGGATGACTTTAAACTCATGAGCCATCGGAGAGGCTGGTGGTCGGATGCCACAGTAACTTCTGTTCCATCAATATATCCTCTGAATTTATTAAGAGCCCAGACAACAGCAAGTGCTTCTCTTTCTGTGGTGTGATAGTTGCGTTCTGCAGCAGTCAACAATCTACTTGCATACTCAATCGGATGCTCTTCAGCACCTTCACCCTGTAGAAGTACTGCTCCCAGAGCATAACTACTTGCATCAGTTCGAATGAAAAAAAGGTTTAGTTTCATCAGCTTGTTTCAATATTGGAGCTGAAACGAGGCATTGCTTCAAGGTTTGAAATGCATTTTCTTCATCGGCACCCCAGTGCCATTCCACATTCTTTTTTGTGAGATTACTAAGTGGTCTGGATATTTTTGAAAAGTCTTGTATAAAACGGCGATACCATGAACATGTCTGCAGAAAGGACTGCAGTTGTTTTACATTCTTCGGAGGTGGGATCCTCACAATAGCATCAACTTTCCCAGGATCAACTTCTAGGCCATTTGGTGTGATCCAGTGTCCTAAATATTTTACTCTGGTACAAGCAAAGTTGCATTTTTCTCTATTAGCAGAAAGTTTCCATTTGTCTAATCTTTTAAAAACAGCTTCAAGATCAGCTAGATGTTGTTCAAAACTTGATGATAAAACAATTAAGTCATCAAGATAAGTGAGAATATTTACATCTGGGAGTCCTTTGCAAAAGCTATCCATTGTCCTCTGAAACGTTGCAGGGGCATTGCGGAGACCAAAAGGCATTCTTCGAAAGCGATATGTACCTAGAGGGCATACAAAAGCAGTTTTATCTCGATCAGGTTCATAGACACTCACTTGATAGTAACCAGCATTCAGATCCAGCGTTGTCATGAACTGAGCAGTTTTCGCCTGATGCAAAAGATCGTCCATACGAGGGAGTGGATAGGTATCTGGTATAGTAACTTCATTCAGATTCCTGTAGTCTACACATAAGCTAACACTACCATTTGGCTTAGGAATGAGCACTATTGGTGCAGAGTATGGAGACTCGCATTCTTCAATAATTCCTTTGGCTAGAAGATCATCAATTTGAATTTTACACAATTCTTTCTTTGCCGGTGATAACCTGTAAGGGGGTAGTGATATAGGACGATGGTCTCTGGTATTTATATGATGTTCGACGACGGGTGTTGCTTCTCCCCCTGGTCGAAAGGTATTGGAAAATTTTTCAAGTAAGTCATTAAGCCTTTTTCTTTGTATCTCAGATAGATGCTGACCTTCTGTTTCTCTTAACATAACCGAGTTAACTGTGGCAGTTGGTGCTGAGATTTCAGGCGTCGTAATGAAAGGATCATCAGAAAAGGGAATTTTACGTTTAGGATTGTTCTGGAAATACCAACTTTGGCTTCTCATGTCTAGCACGATCCCCATTTTATTTAAAAAATCTATGCTTAACAATGTTCTATTTCCCTCGGCTTCGGGTAAGGCAAAAATCATTGTACTAGTTGTACGACCTTCTATTTCAACAGTGATTGTTGCTTGAAGAACGTTGGTTTCTTTTCGTAGGCCATCAGCAAGTGTTATGCTTACACCGGTGTCTTCGAACACAGTTCCTTGGTCACACAGAATCTTGTATAACATTTCCCCAGCAATGCAATGAGTAGCTCCTGTATCTGCGCAAGCAACCCCTGTAACACCATTTACCTTTATGTATAACAAAGGTGTTGCTTGAGTATTGACAGAACAAGATTTGAAATGAAGGGAACGAAAATTTGCTGATTGCGTCTGCGTAGAAGTAGATGGAGAACAATTAGGACATTTGGCTTTGACAAAACCTTGTTTACCACAACCATAACAATTTATAATCGGACGCTTATCATTGTTTTCGTATCTTGAATTTGTATATTTTGAAGTAGAATGATTATTTTTATAATTTGAAAAATGTTCGTTAGTTTCATGTTTGGGTGTTTGATTTTTCCAGAACTCTTGACCATTTGAATTTTTCAGCAAAACATGTTTCTGCACTTCACGCGTTTTTGGATAACTTGCTGACTTTTGAGAAGAAGGTTTAATGTTTTCGTAAATGTCTAGCTTTTCAGCCAACACGACAGGATCATTTAACTTGTCCCAACCATCTAAATAATGATTTTTATATTCATGTGGACACTTTTTCTTAATCTGATCAGCAATTATTAGTTCAGTTAGTTTTTCAAATGAATTGATTTTTAATTCGGATAACCAACTTTCAAAATAATTTCTAAGTTCAAAATAAAAATCCTTCCAAGTAGAATTTTCTCTTTTTTGATGTCGGCTAAATAATACTCTAAATTTTTCTGCTGTCAACTTAAATCTTTTAAGCAATATGTCACGAATATAAGAATAATTTTTGAACATTTCTTCTGGTTCTCTGGCGATTAGTTTACCAATGTCGTTCGGAAGTACGGCAATTAATTGAGAAACCCAAAATTCTTTGGAGACATTAAGCATTTTCATTTGACGTTCAAACATTGTCAAAAACAAAGACATATCATCCTTTTCAGGAATAAATGTTGGCAAGATATTTTTAATATCTATACGCATCTGGTCTATTTGATTTTGTGGTACTGTTGTCGCGGTAGGGTTTTGAGCATGTAGCTTAAGCTTTTCTAGCTCATATGCTCTTTCCTCTGCAATACGTTTATCCTGAATCATTTGTTGTTCTGCAATTTCTTGTTTTTTGCGATCTTCCACGATAGCCATAAATGCCTCTTTAACAAATTGTTCGTCGTCTTTAAGCAGTTGACACTTCATAATTTTCTCACGTAAGACTGATAGTTTATCATCTTTATCTACATCTAACTCTAATTCTGTGCCCAAATTAAACAAATCGATTTTTTTTCCTTTAGAAAGAAACGCCATTTTTCCCAAATTGTTGTTGATATTGTTGATTTATGCTTAAATTAGAAAACTATTAGATATGTGACTCATTAAATAATAAGAACAAAATGACTACCTTCCTCTTACAGGTAAATAAAACATGTAAATATGGATAAATTTCATAAATAAATGTTTAAAAAAATGCAGGAAATAATTTAAAACATACTAAATTATACCACTAATTTAATCATGAGCTCATGAAAATATTTAGAAGAAATATTATTATACGTTAAAATTCAACCTTTTTACCAAATTAGCTTACCAATGACATAAATCATTCATTTTAAATATATGAAATATTATAGGTAATTCATTGCGAAATAATTATCAACCACACATAAATATGAAAACAACTCGAAATATGAATAAAGAACTTACTTTACATCTAAAAAATAAACAACATACGAAATAATAAAATTTATCAAAATCATTTTTAAACCCTGTGCACAGATTAAAAAACCAAAACAAAATTCACTTACTCAGAATCCTTGCTTTTAAAAACAATATCAAAAGAAATCACTTTCAATTTCAGAAAACTAATGTTTCTTAATAATCTTATTCAAAATCAACATAAAACAAAACAAACAAAAATTATATAAATATATGAAACAGCGTTTGTCTTCTATACTAATATTATAAAGAGGAAAGATTTGATTGTTTGTTTGAATTGAATAGGCTCCGAAACTACTTGACGGTTTTGAAAAATTCTTTCACCGTTGGAAAGCTATACAATTTCCGGTGAACATAGGCTAATTTTTAATTGATTTATTCAAATATTTTCCTTAATAATTCAAAATTTCATTATTTTTCATACAGAATCAATTAAAATTTTTCCGATAAAAAATAACCATTTTCTTTTCAGTTGCCAAAAAAATCAATATATGGAAAATAATTTCTCCTCGGCAATTAATTTTTAGTTGAACAGTATCCACGTGAAAAATTAAAATAAAAAAAATTTCAAAGGAAAATAAATATGACGTCATTTGTTATATTATCGGAAGTTTTGTTTGCACAGATATCATATACACACCGAGGTAACCTAATGGACACTAAATTGATGTTATTTTGCCTGGCATGGCAACCCGACTATTGTTTATTTAATTATTAATAAAATGTTTTTTTATTTACTTTCTCTTCTTTAAAATTATGTAAACTGTTTTGTCATATACTTATTATTTAAATACTAATTGTTATTATTTTTTAAATAACAGAAAATAATTTAAATATATACATGAAACTGGTATTCGAAAACGATTTTTCCGTCAAATTAGTGTAAAAAATTATCCTGCCGACCTCGGTGCGTACATGACTATTGCGCTGTTTTGTTTATGTATTAAGGATACTTTTAGATCATACATCCGATTACAGAAAATTAGTCAGATTATTTAATTAGAAGTTATTAAATTTATGTTTTTTTATCATGAAACAGACGAAGAAAAGAAAATTTACTATTGCTGCCCGACTGGAGAATTAACCTTGATGTTATTTTAAAAATCTATCGAAATGGCGATTTTTTAATTATTTGTTTACGTTTTTTTTGTTTATATTATTGCAAACATTTTTCCACTTTTATACACGCATCACCTTGGCGTGATTTTTTTTTATGATGCCAATTTGGAGAACACTGTGTTTTCAAATACCAATTACATTTATATTACTTATTTTTATTTTCTATTTTTTTAAAAAGGAAATAATAATAATAAACTAAGTCAATAAATAATTATGGAACAAAACAATTTACATAATTTTAAAAGAGAAAAGAAAAATAATGAAATAATTTACTCAAAAATAATCAACTATTACCGGATTACCACGTGAGGCATAAAATCGCAATTTGCTGCAATCGCGCCAACGGGATCCGTAGATGACACCTGCACCTACATGTTATTGGCAATATTATTGTTTATACAATTTGTTTATATAATTTGGTAATACTTGATAATCCCATCGACCAAAAAACTATCGCTAAAGTATAAGGTTAAATGTCAATGGATGATTGTAAATGTCACATTCATTTCACATTAAATTTGTTATATGTAATTGTTACTTCATCAACCAATTTTAATTCGATGTTTATTTGTATTTCTATTAACATTTTAGTAATTTATTGATTCTTTGGTTATTTAAAATAAAAATTATGTCCATTTGTATAATTTGGCGAAATTGATCGACGGAATAATCAAGTAGTCGAACAAAAAACTATCGTCAAATTATAACATTAAATGCCAATAATGGATGATCGTAAATTTCACATTTATTTGAGAACAAACATGAAATAAGTCTGGTACATTTGTAACAATATCGTTTCTAGCACTTCTAATGTTTGACACTAAAAATCATAATGGAATCGATTACAGAAGGTAGAAAGATTTTATTAGATGCAAACTAAAGACTTATTTTTCTACAAAATTTAGTCATCAAGATTATTCTGATTTAACGGCTACATGTTAGCAACTGTTTTATAAAAGGAAGAGGTAGTGAAACTGATGTAATTTTAATGTTATTCAAATAATAAAGCTTTAAAACACACTTTTTATGCTTCATTGTTCTACTAAATATATAAGTGAAACACCCTTCTTCGTCTGCCACTTTCACGGAGGGCACCCTTTCCTTAGGACCTATATCCCACGTGTAGATAAATGGCCGTCATAAATACAAACAAACAAAAACTCTTTTTTATCTGTAAATAATTCTTTACATTTTTTACTCTATTATTCTTGCTGGAACAGATTAAGGCAGATAGGAAACTACAGTAGACCTGCTAGCAGAGGACGTTTATTAAAAAATGTAACATGAAATGACATTGTATGTAGGCTACCAGAACTACACATAGTGCAAGTTCAGATGTCAGGATTTTAAGAACTAAGAAATGATAATGTACAATCCGAAAGTTTATAGATAATCAATGTCACTAATCATTGCAACGCCCTCTAATGTAATAGTGTGATGACTCGAGAATATTTTGATTCCTGTTGTCATAACGGTCTCATGTTCATACGAAACTCTACTATAAATGATAAAATAAAAGAGATGGTGCTTTATTGCCCAAATTTTCGCCGACTTACAATAGTACAATATCGCAATGGCGTTGGCATGATTTTCAGCAATACGGAAGATCATTCCAGGGTGGTCTATACTGCTTTAAAATAAAATTTTTAAATCACCATTTTTTTTTTTTTTTTTTTTTTGAGTCAAGGTATGTTTGGAAATATGGACCAGCGAAGCGGGCATAGCCTGCTAGTAATAAATAAAAGAAAATGAAAACTTTTTTTTCCGCAGCTGGCCAGCAAAAAAAAAAGAGAAACAAACAAACAATCAAAAAAAAAATAATTTCAACTTTTACCGGTAAAAACAAATAAAATAAAAATCTATTTTTAGATAAAGGTTGTCGATGATTCACATAACAGTTAAAACACGCAGAAGTAAATAGGTATTGAACACTTCTAAGAACAAAATCAGATTATAAGTAGAAAACTTTTATATGACGAAATGAAGAAGTTTCAATCAGAAACACCAGTTATGTTTAAAAACTAGAAGATATTTTGTTGCTTATGAAGACTGAAGAACATTATTTATTGTCATGTCGACAATATTTTTCAATTATTTCTAATGTGAAGGGTACGGATTACCCTTTTTGAATGCATGTTCTTGCTTTTTTGTCAGGATGACGCACTTAAAACACACAATTGAAGAAGAAGAAAGCACTGTTAAAAATAAGAACAGAAGCTTGATTCATTGTAGATTTGACAACACCTTTAAAATGGGTACAGATTACTCTTTTTTTTTTTTTTTTTTTTATACTTTCTTGAATTTTGTCGCGATGATACTACCACACATAACTGATATTAAAGAAATTAGCACAAAACTGGAGTATATCTTGATACTTGATATTGCACATTATATAATAGAACTTTTTGGAAATCACAGGATGAATTGTTCTTGACGAACACGGCACTTAAGAACACAAAATTTCCTTTATTGCCGAGGTGACAATAATTTAGAAGTGGGTACGGATTACCCTACTTTAAATATAATTTTTGGAATTTTTGTCAGGATGACAGCAGCGAACTTGACACAAAGACTTTGAAAGCACAAAAATGTTCCGAAAGAACTCCATTTTACGTTGGGCGCCAGTGTGGGATGTTATTCGGTACTTAAAATATAGAACAGAGATGTTACAGTCACATTTTATTGTAGACGACACAATACATAATACATTATATACAAATCGCAACTCAATCAATTGAATATTCATAAAAATTACTTAGCACAAAGAACATCTCTAAGAGAGATGTAAAGCGAACACACATCCCAATCTTACATCTTAACTGCAAACTCAATTACTTCACTTCATTTCATGTCTTTTTAGAAAAAGAAGGCAAAATATCTCCGGATATTTTGCCGAAAGTGGCAATAGCGCCACCTATAGATACTATAATTTAGGGAAGGCAGTCACCCTGTTACAGCCTCCCCCTCTGGTTCCGCGAACGTCCCGGTGTGGAACCAGTAACTTTCTTTGGTGGCCTACTGCGTTTCTGAATGGGTGCGACAGACACTATGTCAGAGTCATTACATAGTTTTAAGGCAGAAGTGTGACATGTAGCAAGTGGATCATTTGGACTGTCCATACTTGCTATGACAAAAGTGGTGGGTGATTTTTGAGTTAAAATGATGTAAGGTCCATCACGTTTAGGCATGAACTTCGACGTTTTGTTGTTAGAGGCTTTACTTACTGGATGTAAGTCAACCCAAACTTTGTCTCCTGGAACAAAACTATGTCCCGGTTTCCACCCATTGACACATTTTGTCTGTTTTTTTACAGTGAAAGATTGTTAAAATTCGCAATTTTTCTGCAAATCGATAAATTTCACAACTTTTCCCCCCTGAGATCAATTGACAAGTTTCATGTTATTTTCTGCACCCAATTAATACATTCAGGGGTGATTCTGTTCTGAATTTTCTAAAAATGTAAGGCATTCGATTCTGTATATTCTGAAAAATCAGTCATCAGTCTGGAAATTCGAATACAGTAGACTCCCTCAAATCTGCACTCCTAAAATCCGCAACTCTCTAAAATCCGCAACTCTCTAAAATCCGCACATAATTTGCGAATGTAAACAATGAAACTGTTAGTTTAGATGTAGGTGCAAAATTGAACTTTTTTTGTTTTATATCAATTCCATATACTTTTTTTATTTGTAATTTTGTTAAGTTTAATGAATTCATATTTTTTCTCAAAGAAAGAATAATTTATTTCTGAAAAAATCAAGATATTGCTGATATCATTGGTAATCACAATCTTGCCAAATATATTTATGCATTAATCAAGCTTTTTTTTTATTATTAAGTCTAACTAAAGCTGAAATAAAGCTTTGTTATTTTATTATCCTGATGTGAATTAATAATGTACCGTTATGAGGAAAGTTTAATTCAATAATGTAGGAAAAACACATTTCATCTTTATAAAGAATATTTAATTGTACATTACTGATTATTAACTTCACCTTTGTTTAATATTTTAATCATTTTAAAAATTATCAAAATTTTTATTGTTTTAGTTTATTACTTCTTTTACTATTTTAGTATATTGTAAGCATTCATTATACTTTTGATTTCATTATTAATTGCATTCAAATTATTTTTTAAAAAATATAAACAAAGCAATGATCAGAAATCTGCAAAATTCTAAAATCCGCAAAACCTCTGGTCCCGGGCTGTGCGGATTTGAGGGAGTCTACTGTATAATGGAAAAATACCGTTAATTTAGACAAATGGTCACTGGAAAAATTATTTTCATTACATTAGGTTAAAAAAACTTCTAATTTTAACAAAGAATAAGGTGAAGGTTTGTCAAAAGATTGAGAATAAAATACAAATTTCATCAAAGGATCACACATAAAGTGCAAATTTTGAAGAATTTTTTTAAAAAGAATTGCAAATAAAATTCAAATTTCATCAAATGATTGCAGAAAAAAACAGAAATTTTGTCAGATCGCAAAATCAAATGCAAATTTCATCAAAGGATTCTGGAAAAATGCACGGATTGTAAAAAGATTGTAGGGAAAAATTTAAATTTCAAAAGATCACGTATAAAGCAAGAATTTCATCAAAGGATTGCATAAAAATCTCAAATTTTGGGTTAAGATTGTTTAATAAATGCAAATTTTGGCACAGGATCGTACAAAAAACACAGTTTTCATTAAAGCGTCGCATAAAAAGCATGGATTTTGACCCTAAGAAAACACAAATTTCATCTTATGATTGCATAAAAATGCGAATTTTGTCATATGATTGAAGAATAAATGTGAATTTTCAAAGGATTGTAAAAAAAAAAAAAAAAAAAAAATGCAAATTTTGTGAAAGAATTGGGCAAAAAACACTAATTTCTTTAAAGGATTGCCCCAAAACACTAATTTAGTCAAAGGATTGCAAAAAAATGCAAATTTTGTCAAAGGATCACAGAACAAAATCAAATTTTCTCAAAGGATTGCAGAAAAAATGCAATGATCTCTGGAAAACAACACACATACAAATTTTTATATTTATTACTTTCTTCTATCTTCAATAGAAGAAAGTATTGTAATCGGAAAAATTTTTTGACTTACTTTTTTCGACAGATTTACACATTTTAGGGGGCAGAGATTCCAAAAAACCTGATTTTACAAAATGTCTGTGTGTATGTCGCCATTCTACCATCAAAAAGTGTATGAAGTTATGCATAGAAATGAACCAAACGTTTTGTGAATGGTTCTGGCTGTGGCAAGCAGGTCTTCCTTCAGTTTTGAAATATTCTGCCGTAAGGGGGCGGGTGCTGGAATCGCGATGCTTGTGCCATTTTCAATATTGTACTGGCCAAAAGTATATGAAGTTATGCATCGAATTGAGCCAAAATTTTTGTGTAAGTGTATGACTATGGCTAGTTGGTCCTCCCTGAATTTGAAAAAAATCTGCCAAAAGGGGGCGCCACAATTGTGATTTTTGTGCTATTTTCAATATTGTACCGGCCAAAAGTATATGAAGTTATGCATCGAATTGAACCAAATTTTTTGTGTAACGAAATGTTTAATAAAATTGTGCAATTAATGTCTCCTGCAACCATAGACATTTTTTAGGAGATTTGTCAGATACAGTCTCTTTTTAATGATATGCAAAATGTGATCCGTATAATGCAAAATTATGTGTCACGTACAACCTTGTGTTTTCAGATTTGCATTATGTAAATTTTCTACTGTATTGTATTTTAAGATGTATAACCCTTTTTTTTTTTGTTTTACTAACTTTCAACAATTGAGGATATGCATTTTGTTTTTGTATTTCTTAAATGTAAATCCATGCATAACTTATGAACAAGTGCCCTACTTTTCATATATATATATATATATATATATATATATAATACCATTAAAAGTAGACAAGATTCACCAGATTTTATATATATTATATGTATTTTATTTATTTTATTTATTTATTTATTTTTTTATTTTTTTTTATTTATTTTTTTTTTTTAATGTATTTATTCTATAAAGTGGTCTGATATGGATTTCACTAGAATCTAAAAATTAATATGCTTGTCTGTCTTTTTCTTTTTTTGCTTTATAAACCGTAATTTTTATTTTACTTGGCCAGTCATACTAAAGTTTGAATATTTTATTTGGGTATACTAATATTCATCATATCATGCATAATCTTTTTCTAGGAACACATAGAAAATTTTAATATATGGGTGTCTACTGTGCATCAAAGTCAGTAATTGGCAACAATGGGATTTAAAGTTAATGTGGGTATGGAGTAGATTTTCTGGTTGGGGGTAATGATTTGCTAAATTCTGAAGTTCTGTTGTGAAAATCATTTGTCATCAAACATGTAATGGCTTGCGATTTATAAAGTCAATAACATCAGGTTCTAATCCTAATTAATGCTAAAGAAACAACACAAGTGAAGAAAACTATTAAACCCATGTAATCTTTTTTATTATTGTATTTTTCCATGTATAAGCTAAGACTTTTTGGACATTTCTTTGGCTCCAAAGTAGGGGGGTCAGCGTATACGCACAAGTAAGAAAATGTCAAAAAATGATTTTCTAAAAGGAGAAAAAAAAAAAATAGTAAATATACAAAACTTTAAAAATACCTATAAAGCTCTATAAATACTTTAATACTCCATTCTTTTACAATGAAAACATTGCTAATCTTCATTCATTATCTAAATCTTTATCAGAATTTTCAAACAACTCATAATTGCATTCTTTCATTGATACATCAACAGGAATAACTATCAATCTAATTCACTATCATCACAATTGCCGACTTCTTCAAAAATCTTAGCATCTCCAATTCCATCTATCACATCATTGCAACATTTTTGGAAAATCAAATAATCTTTTTTTGTGGTAATTCAAGCTGAAAATAAGATATTTGGTTTTCATGTGTAAGCAAGTTATAATAGAGTGAGTGGGATCCAATTAAACAGATTCGGTAGTGCATCCAAGTAGGAGAAATCAGTAATTTTAGAGAGATCTTTTTTTTTAATATGTATGTTTTGAGTGTGTTTTCATATCTATGTACAAAAAAAAGTGTTGAGTTTTCATTAATTGAATCGTTGTTCTTCATCCCCACTTTTTAGTATCTGCTTATATATGGGTTTCCGATTATTGATGATTTTTCATTGAAAAGTCGTATACTCGACTTATATATGGATTGGCGTATACATGGAAGTGTAAGGTAGTTGTGAAGAAGAGGATAACATCATGAGGGAATTTCCCCTCCTAGACTGGCAAAATTTTTGAATTTATACTTTTAACGCAAGTTGTGAAGAGAATACAAAATATAGCATGTATGGAGCCACAAAATTCACCAAACCAAAAGTCGTTAACCTTGCTTCATATAAAATTTAAAATATAAGTGATTGATAATGAATATAATTCATAATGATTAAATGAGTGATAAATCCTTCAAATTATTTACTTAAGAGCCCCCACTACTCAGTGAAAGAGATCCAGAGGATAATGATAAGTCTATGGGGGCATTTTTTTTTTTTCAAATATCTCGTTCAAATTTAAATACTTTTACATAATTTTTTTTACATAGGATAGCTGAGAGCAATCTACAACCAAGCTAGTTTTTATTTTTTCAATTTTGGTTTCAGATTTTAAAAAAAAATTACTTTAACTTTCGAAACCAGTTAGAACCAATTCTGAAATTGAAACTATCATAATATAAAAAATATATAACCAAAATCAAAAAAGTAAAAAAAAAACTAGCCTGGTTGTAGATTGTCCTCAGCAGTCCTATATATATACAGGGTGTTTCGTTACCAGACCGACAAACTTTGAGGGATGATAGTAGACACGAAGACAAATATTATTAAATAGGAAACCATGGGGCGCAAACGTCTTCTGTAGGAGTTAGGGGCCATTAAAATTTAAGGCCCAAAATTTCAAATGATGATAAAAAACGGAAAAAAGGGTCGATTCGTTTGCGGTTTTCCCTAAAATTATTCTTTAAGTCACGATTTTTTTAGAAATTTTTTTTTAAGTTACGTTCAAAAATTGTCGATAGAGGGCGCTTTAGACTTTAGAGTAACGAACAACTACTTTTTACCGTTATTTTGTGCATGTGGTTGAAATTATTCTAAAGTTTAGACTTTAACTTAAATTTTAAGCCCATAATCGGAAACATTGGGATCGGTTAACTAGCGAAAATTTAACTGTGAACAGAGGGGGAAATTTTAAATGCTCATAAATATTGGACAAACAAATCGATTTTGTTGCGGTTTGCTTGTAAGTCATTCCCTTGGTAATTATTTTATTCAAAATGACATACAGCATTGGTGTCCCCATTTTTTGATAAAGGGCGCTTTCGACACATCTCCGAAATTTCAATGGCATTACTCCTGTATGTTTTACTACCAGACCAAGATACTTCCAGGGAGTGTTAGGGATGCAAAGATGACTCGGAATCATATTATAATGTAACGTCGAAAATGCCTTTTTTACGAGTTAAGGTTAAAAGAAGAAGAGAAAAAAGCAACTTGATAATTCTACAACACATTCTGTTGGAACTTCTGGTAAAAGCACATGTTTCTCTTTCGTTGCACCACTCTATAGCACGATGGAGCTCCTCCACATTTTACCAATGATGTTCGCAGACACCCCAACATAACTTATGGACAGCGGTGGATAGGTAGTGGTCTCCCGGTTCGTTGGTCTGCCAGATCGTCGCACCTTCTTCATTATATCAATTACTTTTTTTTACCAACCTTTATTTTATTAGTGTATATTTTTTTTGTATTTTTTTAAATGAACGTTGCTGGGTGGGGCTGGTTGAGCTCAAAACAATTGGTAGCCCACTCCCACCTGGCTCAATCTGAATCTGAATCTGTATGGACTTCTTCTGCTGGTGTCAAATGAAAAGTTGAATGTATGGGACTCCCGTACCGTCAGTGGAAGACCTCTCTCTAAGCTCGAATTTCTGTAGCTGCCAGAAAGCTGTCCGAGATGCCAGGAATTTTTCAAAGTGAGAGGAATTGCATGCATCGCTGCTGTCAAGCATGCCCGACTACTTCTGGTCGTAATTTCGGACACCTTTTGTAGTAAAACCCTTAACTAAATTGTTTTCTTCCACATTAACGTGTTACTGTTTCACTACATGTTTCTGTTGCTTTTTCCCTGCTTCTTTTAACCACAACTCGCTAAAGAGGCATTTTCAACGTTACATTCCTATGTCATTCCGAGTCGCTTTGGATCCCTAACACTTCCTGTTAGTATGTTGGTCTGGTAGTTAAACACCTAGGAGTAATGCCATTGAAATTTAGGAGATGTGTCGAAAGCGCCCTCTATCAAAAAATAGGGACACCAATGCTGTACGTCATTTTGAATAAAATAATTACCAAGGGAATGACTTACACGCAAACCGCAACAAGATCGATTTTTTTGTCCAATATTTATGAGCATTTAAAATTTCCCCCTCTGTTCACAGTTAAATTTTCGCTAGTTAACCGATCCCAATGTTTCCGATTATGGGCTTAAAATTTAAGTTAAAGTCTAAACTTTAGAATAATTTCAATCACATGCACAAAATAACGGTAAAAAGTAGTTGTTCGTTACTCTAAAGTCTAAAGCGCCCTCTATCGACAATTTTTGAACGTAACTTTAAAAAAAAATTTCTAAAAAAATCGTGATTTAAAGAATAATTTTAGTGAAAACCGCAAACGAATCGACCCTTTTTTCCGTTTTTTATCATCGTTTGAAATTTTGGACCTTAAATTTTAATGGCCCCTAACTCCTACAGAAGACGTTTGCGCCCCATGGTTTCCTATTTAACAATGTTTGTCTTCGTGTCTACTATCATCCCTCAAAGTTTGTCGGTCTGGTAGCGAAACACCCTGTATAAAAAATGCAAAAATATTAAAATTTGAGCGAGATATTTGAAAAGAATAGACTTAAAATTATCAACTAGGTCTTTTTCAGTCAATAGTGTGGGCTCTGAAGCTTGCATCAGAATCTAATTTCATAATCAAGTTATGTTAGACTGTTAGACAGCACATGAATAGATTTTAGATTTATGCCTGCTTAATGGAAACAGAAATATAATTTAGGAAATAGACTAATTTTGGGTACATTAAATTATCAATTGGTAATTTATTCTAATCAAAATTAGTTTATTTCCTAATTTATACTCCTGCATTTCAAGTGGGCATAAATCTAAACTCTATTCATTATTGTCTATTACAATTTGATTTTTTTATTTCTTCGAAAAATCTGCTTATTCAAATAAAAGTAAATATGTTTTTATGAATGACATTTGTCGATAATACAGATGTAATCATTATAATAGATTATTTTTCTGGAAACCTGTAATGATTTGTCTTTCATAAAGTCAATTACAGCAGGATCTTATCCTAATTAATATTAAGGAAATGACACAAATGAAGATAACTATTAAATTTATCTAATCCTTTTTTTAAATTATTTGTGAAAATATGATAATATGGTCCCCCTACACCAGATTAATAATGAATTAATTAAACTTATTCTTAATGATTATATGAAGTGATAAAAAATCCTTCAAATTATTTGCATTAGATGGTGTAATAAATTAACATATTATTATTTTGCTTATATCTGAATGACAGATATTTAATTTATGTCATAGAAATTATATAAATATTATCTAAATAAACCATATAAACTATTATCTCAGGCATAATTAATTACAAATGAAGAGTAGTTTAGCTAAAAAAAAGATTTATTTTATCCATATAAGACATTTTTGTATATATCTTAATAAATGAATAAATAGATCACAAAGTTTGATGTAAAATTCAGTGCTTTAATTTTTTTTTTTAAATTTATAAAAATATTTTTTTGTAAATTTCAGAGGATCCTAATAAAGTTCATCTTGACGAAGAAAGAATTGATAACAGTTATGAAATTGATGAACTATCTACTTGCCCAGACAGACTGGTGAAAGTGTATAAGGATAGTAGTGTTCGCACTGTACGTGTGAAAAGGATGGCTGAAACTGAAAATTGTATGTTTCTATCAATTGCATTCTGTCTTAAATGTTGTAAATGTTTTAATTTAAAAAAAATGTTCATGTTGATATTTTGAAATTTATAATAGGGTTATTCCATGCCAAATCAACCAAAAAAATTCAATATTCAACCTGATCATTTCAGATTTCAATGAAACTGCCAGGGATCATTCTCTATGATGATATAAATTAGAGCATATTTTTATTTTTTATTTATCGCTTTAAATTTTCATTCAATTAATTATTTAAATTTTGAAAAATCATCATTTTTTGTCTTGCATAAATATTTTCAATTTTGAATTTCTCAAGTTCTTACATGAAAAATTTTATGACGACTCATTTTATAGGCCAGACAAATTGTCATAAATAGATGCAAAAATTCTACTAGAGGATTTTATGTTTTTAAATTGTTTATGGGGGATGCAATAACAAGAATTAATGGTTTTCCAACAAAATATCCTGAGGCTAAATTTTGTAAAGCCAAAAAACTACAAAATTTTCAGACTTTTTTCAGTTTTTTGCTTATTACTCAAACATTATAAAATTTTAGCATACCATACTCAATTACAAAAAGAAAGAGCATTAAATTCTCTACAAATTTCATTCTAAAATTGTTTTTCTAAAGATATTATTAAGTGCGCTACAGCTTTAAGAAAGTGACTCTTTTTTTTTTTTTTACTTTGTGAAAAAATTGCAAAAACGAAAATTTGACACAGTTTTTCATTATTTTATCCTCTTTAATGTAATTTACTTAAATTACAGGTATTTGCATGACAACAATCATGATGAATTACAACAAAAACATTGTAAAAAAAAATTAAAAGCATTGTAATTTTTGTATTTAGAGCTTTAGTGGAGAACATTAATATTAGATGTTTAACTGAATGTAAGGGAAAAGTACTTACAGTGACATTTTTACATCCCCTCCTTCTAGAAAAATAATGTTGTCGACATTTTTGTAGTTGATCCCATTACATTTTTTTTACAAATTGCTGAGCATTTGAGTTGTAATTTATGAAAAGAACATGCTTTGTTGCACCCTTTTTTACAGCTACATGACAACATGAAGCAAGAACTCAGGTGCCGGGTCCTGGCACATTTGAGCTGGCTGAAAAAGATCGTCTGATCTGTAAGCCCACCCTCATTTTTCAGGAGGGATGTTGTTTCCTAGCGTAGTTTGTACCTGATGATAACATCGGAAAAAATGATGCTGCACAGCCTCTTGTATTGGTGGTAATCTTGCAAGATGAACTTTGCTTTTTGTGACAGATTTAGCAAATAACTGGAACCTTAAGGTGTTCAATTTCTGTGTGGTATTTATGTATCCACTGCATAGTGATGGAATTTTTTTCCAACCTTCATGATTTCTTGATGGGTAAAATCTAATTTATTGAACATGCAGGTTATTTCTCTAAGTTGATCATGTTTTTTAAAGTGTTATGAAACTTTGACTTTCTTTGCCCACAAAGAGCAGATGTTGTATCGCATGTGCTGATTGCATGTGTGAAAAGAACATTATTGTAATTGTATTTGAACGACGTGGTTGAAAAACACTTGGTTTCGATGATACCTCTCCCTGGCTTTTGGAAAAACAGATTTTTGTGCTGATAGTCTAAGCTCGTTGTGATCATGAGAAGGTCAATGTCTTCTCCGACAATTACGACTCTTTTGAAAGATTCGGCTTTTGAAATGACTGTGATAACAATCACGACATTAGCTTCTTCTTTTGCCTGATCAACTTGAATTCTGTTATTTTGACATTTTTAATTTGTTTTAAGTAGTGAAGCGAAAAGGCTTTTGTTTCTGTCATTGGCTTCATCAACAGTATGATGCGGATCGATGTCCTCTTTCCTCTCCACTTGTTACAGGTAGGTCTAGTTTATGCGACAAAAACTATGATACCATCATCTGTATGTCAGGTTCGTGCTGAATATGTTCAATTACTTTCTAGGACCCTTCATCCCCATGTTTTTCTGCAGCTTTCAAAAATGTAATTTTTGCTTCTAACTTCATTACTTTGTGAATAAATTTCTCTTTGCTTAGGCTTTTTTTGTTTTTTGTTAAAGTCACCAGGATTATCTTCTTCACATAAGAAGCTTGAAACTTGAAAGAAATGCTCGATCTGAGGGACAAACTATAGTCTGTGTAGAATCTTCACCTCGAAGAACATATGCTGCTATAATTCTCTCATCCGCATATGTTTTTCAGCAATCATCCTTTATTCTAACTTTGCTACTTTTTAAAAAATTGATGAAGATTATTTTTGATGAATATCACTTTGACAATGAACGCTATATTCAAAGAGCTTGGCAAGTCCTTTCTGGCTCACAATGCGAGTATCACTATTTGAAGTCGTTTGGCAAATGAAACACAATTTTGGGTCAGGCTCACTCATTTTTCATTACTGCACGAGAAGAAATGCAATAAACTGAATAACTGCATATTAGAAGAGTATGACTTTAAAAAAGAGTCCTTGCATCTGAATGAAAGCGGCTTGGGAACGTCACGTGGCTGCAATCTTCCATCTGCATTCCCTTTTTTTTTATCCCCGGCCCTCCCTTCATTTGTAATTGTTTTTCTTATAGGGTTTCTAGAATTTATGCTGCCTCTGCCTGACTTTCATAAAACTTTCATTTCTCATCCATCAATAGGGTATTTAATTTTCATTGTGTGATGAAAAAAAGTTTTTTTGAATGGGATGCGAAAAATAGGTCACTTTTTGTAAAGTTAAAAAAAAGTGACATTTTCAAAAAATCATAGCGCACTTAGTAAAGGGTTTAGAAAAACGTTTTTATAACAAAATTTATAGAGAATTTAATTATCTTTCTTTTTGTAACTAAGTATGTTATGCAAAAAGTTTATAATTTTTGAGTTACAAGCAAAACACTGAAAAAAGTCCGAAAATTTCGTGGTTTTTTGGCTCCACAAAATGTAGCCTCAAGATATTTTGTTGGAAAACCATTAATTTTTGTTACTAGCATCAACATAAACATTTTAAAAACATAAAATCTTCTTACAGAATTTTTGCATCTATCGGCCCTTTTTTTTGACAATTTGACTGGCCTATTAAAGTCTATAATATTTTATTATCATAATAGAAATTTAATCAAATTTTCCTCAGATTTTAATTGATTCATGTCATTTTACATTGCAATTTAATTTCAGTTGAAACTAGTAATGGCGATGAAAATTCTGATAACGAAGAACAGAAGTTTGAAAATATTGATGACTGTCTAAATGCAGACTTAAATGGTAATACTTATTTAATAAATATTTTATTATAAACTGTGAAATGATAACTGAATATCACAATTTTTGAAAAATCATTATACAGTAATACCTCGGTTTTCGTTGCCTTTGTTTATTGTTAATTTCAGTTTTTATCAATTTTTTCTACAAAAAATTTGCCTTTATTTTTTGTGAATGTTTCGGTTTTAGTTTGAATATCCATATAAGCTTACTGGATTTTCTGTAATCATGTGGGCAGGGTGGCTACAGATTCTGGAAATCATAGAATCAGGGAAAAATCAGAGAACTTTACAAAAAAAAAAAAAAAAAAAAAAAAAAAAACCCAAAGATCAGAGAAATTTTTCTCTATGTGCAAGTATTTCTGTTTTCACCTTACTAAACAATATTCATTCATTTCCAGACAGGCTACCTTCAAACCAATAATAAGATGTGATAAAGAGACATAAAACCGTAATGCTGCCAACTGATATGTCTGCATAAAAGCTAGATTGTCCCTAACAAAATTTTCAAAAATTAGTTCATTCGCGATCTTTTGACAAAATTTGCACTTTTTTTACGTTTGCCCAGTAGCAGAAAGTGCACGACGTGCATCGCAGATTTATTTTTATCCTTGCAGACAAATTTGCCACCTTGGAAAAGAAAAAAATAATAATTAATTAGGGAAAAAATTGGACAGGATGTGAAAAAATGATGAATTTCATCCAAAGATCACGAGAAAAATCGACATTTTTCATCAAAAGACTGCGAAAAACTGCAGATTCCGACTAAAGATTGGGGAAAAAATGCCAGATTTCGTCAAAAGATCACGAAATCAATAGTAAATTTTGTAAAAACTTCTAATTTAATAAAAAATCGTGTAAGAAATGGTATCTTTCGTCAAAAAATCTTGAAAAAAACAGCATCTTTTGTCAAAGGATGGTAAAAAAAAAAGACAGATTTCATCAAAAGATCGCGAAAAAATGAGAGATTTCATCAATAAATCATGAAAAAACAATAAATTTCTTTTAAAAATTCATGAAAAAACGGTAAATTTCACCAAAAAATCATGAACAAACGATAGATTTCATTTAAAAAAAAAAAATCACAAGAAATGGTAGATTTCAACAAAAGATCAGATTTAATCAAAATATCGCAGGAAAACGGCAGATTTTGACAAAAAATCGCAAAACAGAGGCAGATTTCATCAAAAAATCACATAAAAAATGGAATATTTCATAAAAAAATATTGAAAAAATGGCAGATTTCATCATAAGATCGCAAAAAAAAAAAAAAAAAAAAAAAACCGACAGATTTTGTCAAAGATTGCAATAAGTCAAGAAAAAACAATAAATTTCGTTAAAAAAATCCTGGAAAAAAAAAAGGCTAATTTCATTTTTAAAAAATGGTAAATTTTGTTAAAATATCGCGGAAAAGCTGCATATTTCGTCAAACAGTCACAACAATAAAATGAAATTTCGTTAAAGGGGCACAAAAAAAAAAAAAAAAACAAAAAAAAAAAAACAAAGAGAGAAAAAAAGTTGTGTATTTTCTGCTACAGAATTCTTGTTTTTCCTGCTACAAAATTGTTTTTCTCTTTCTTTCTCCAAAAACTGATTTTTCTGCACCAGAATTTATTTTGGCCATAAATTAGCACTGCAAATTTTAATGAAATTTTGGATACATATCCATTGTATTTATAAAAATTATCATTCGGAATTTTCTATTTCTTTTTCATAATATTTACTTGGTTTTTCAAGGTATCACTGCTATAAAACTATAACAGATATACTTTATGGTAAAGAAATAGTGACTTTAAATTTTTAATGTGCAGCTTTTTGAATAAAATTTAAGATTTTGATATTTTAAGTGATTTTTGTCACCTTTTTTTGAAAACAACTTTAGCACATTTCAATATTTTATTTTAACATATTTTATTTTAACATTTTATTATAATTTAACAAGTAAACAAATGTTTTGAGAATTTAAGGAGGCAGTATAGCATCTACTGTTCAATGGAATTGGAATTGTTTTCTTCATTTTATCACTATTTTACATGTGACAATATAAATGATTTTTTTTTCTTTAATATCAATGTATTTATTTCTTCTGTAGATTTGAATACTTAGGCAAGGTAAGAAACTATACATTGTTTTCAATAGCTGTACACTATATTTCAATATAATTTTAAATAGATTTATCCTTAACTTCAAATTTAAAGAATCATTTTATGTATTCATTATTAATCTAATTCTTCAAAAAGTATTAATTTTACTATTTACTTATTCAAGTTATATTATAATTGGAATATAGTTGTCTTTTTATAATATTAATCAGTAAGAACTATCTATATTATACAGGCCAAATGTATCTGTGCGTAATGCATACATCATTTTGCGAATAATGGCAACATTTTCAAATTTTAAATGAAACTATGATATTGCCATTTTTGATATTAAAAGTTTTTAAACTTCTTAATGTCGCATCTTTTCAATTTTTACACCATCGTGAAGGAAAAAAAATGTACTTTTAAATGAAATTTGTTTGAAAGCTGTATCTTAATTGGTTTTTGAAATATTAATTTTTTTGTAGCTTTTAATACCTCTTTTCTAATCATGGCAACAGGAGTACTTTATTTCTATTAAAAGAAAAGGAAAAAAGGGAAAAAATTGAATGCTGTATCTTTATGTTGCCATTTTCTCATTAAAAGGGAAAAAATAGAAATTTAAATATCTTCTGTTATAAGACCCGTTGAATTTTGACTTCATTTACAAAATTTGATTTACACGTAAAAGAATATCAACAGTTTAATATCCATTTCAGATAATAGCATTGAGGCTTCAAGTTTTGAATCAAAATTATCTACTTGTATATTTTTAATCAAATGTCATTCATCCCACAAATTTCGTATCTGCAAGTACGTATTTAAAATCCCCTCCCCAAAACTTGTGACAGGCCAAAAAATGACGTTGGTAGTATAAAAGTGGTACCCTATAAATTTCCGCATCCGTCGGGACCGCCCCCCCCCCCCATCCCATCCCATCCCTTTTCGAATGACTGTGTCTTCACCAGGCTATTTTTCTTCTTCTTCTTTTTTTTTTTTTTTTTTTTTTTTTTTTTTTTTTTTTTTTTTTTAAGTAAAATACAATTACAAAAGTAATGTTTTCCAGTTCATATTTTCTAACAACGCAACATTGACAAAATAATAATGATTAAAAAAAAAACAGTAATAAACATTTTATTAAATAAAAATCATAGCACCAGAATACCCCTCCCCCTTCCCCAAATATCATGAGTATATAGTAATATCCCTTTTAAATATTCAAACTCAAAGATTGCCACCATTTTACCCATCTAACTACATCAACGAAAGATTATGTCCCGTGCCCGAGCGATAAAACAGCTTTCTATCAACAATTAAAGTCGTAAATCTCTTTAATTCCATTTTTCAAACAGAGATTCCTTCCCATTAAAAATATGACCAAAGATGGCCGACATTACCTCCTTGCTTTTTAATAATCTGCAAGCATCATTCACTAACTTCACATACTTTATAATAAAAACACATTTTTCCCTCATTTCAATTTCAATATTCTACCTATTTGTTTGATAAAAGCAATTTTCATTATTCCAGCTATTTTTTTCAATAAATGTTGTTTTCGTTATTCTAAAAACTGATTCTATTGCTTTAATCTTTGTAACTGTGAGCGTTATAAAAAATTCAACCGATAAAATATATTCTGTGAAGAATCGAAACCAGATGTTTTTAAATATTCATAGAATAATCAACAACAAATAGCTTTTGAGAGATTTTATCACGTGAACTTTTGCTATAGCAAAAGGACAAGGTTCCCTATGATTGGTTTCCTTGATTTAGAGTAAAAGGATTTGTAATGTCTTGGACAATGTAAAGGAAAATGGTTCCTATGATTGGCTTCCTTGATTAGATCAAAAGGATTTTTAATGTCTTGGAATCGTAGATCGACAGTGATGCATCAAAAAGAAAGTTTCATAAAAATTTTTTTGTGCATCAGAATTTTTTTTTCTCTCTCTGTCTCAAAAGCGTTTTAATGCAGTTGGGGATTTTTGTTTTCTGCAGTAATAGAAATTCTTTGCCTCAGAATTCAAATAGATTTATAAGTTGGAATTTTTTTTTATATAACTAAATTTTTATTAATTTATAAATATATATTCCTAAAATGATTTTCAGCCTTACTATTTGTTTCTTCTTTTTAAAATGCTTATCATACGAGGCATTCCAAAATTAACAGGGACTTTTTGCTAATCTGTTATTGAATAATAAGTTTTTGGTTAATATTACGAATATTTATCCTGTTATGTTAAATAATGCCCAACTCTAGTGGTAATGCTATTGATTCTTGTAAAGTGAAGCCATTGCTGGTGTATCATTCAGAAACTTCTAGATCTAGAGTTTTTAGCATAAACAGTGTTATTTAAAGTAAATTATGTGTGATGTGGAGGGCAAACAGGAAAATGTCTTTAACGAGACTTTTTTTCCCTAAGTGATGGATAAAATGTTTAGCCCAAGTGCAAAGAAATACGTCTAGGATAATCATTTGTCCCTTAAATGTCTTCTGATAATGGTGAATGCTCCTGCAGTTCCTCCAGATTTAGAAGACACTTTGTTGGAGGAGTTCAGTTATATCCATTGAAATTCTTGCTTCTAATACCATGTCACTCATCCATCCTATGGAGCAAAATGTCCTTTCAAGTTTTAAATAACTGTACACAAAAGCAATGTTTCAAACATGTTTCAAGAAGACATCAGATACAGAATTTTTCTTAAGAGAGTTCTGAAAAATAAAATTTCAACATTCCCTCAGGAAAACTCTTTCAGGAAAAAAGCTTTGACATCCAGGACAATGAAATCTGCCTGGAAAAATTAGTAGCCAGGATGTGTGTATGCAGAACATTTTAATAGGTTTGGGCATTCTTCTGATGACCCTACATGTATGGTGCAGTCAATTAATGATTTCAAAAAGTCCATGGATTTGGATGTAAGTGTTGAAGATGTGGTAGAGTTGGTGAATGAACACAGTGAAGCAATTATCCCAGAAACCTGCAAAACCTTCCCCTAGAAGTGCAACAGATGGCAGATGGAGAAGTTATTTCAGATGAGGAGGATGAGACAGACCAAAATATGCCTTTGTCAGGGATTAAGAACAGCTTCTGTATTTGGAGTAAGGTACAAGGGTTTGTGGAGAAAAATTACCCAGAAAAAGCTGATGCAAGACATATCTGCAACTTGTCTAACTATAAGCAGACCACTTTGGAGAGCTTTTTTGAGTGACATAAGTATTTGGATTCTGAAACTAGTCCAACATCCAAAAGACCGAAAAAAGACATGACCCCACATAAAGTGCCTTTGTACCATACATCAAGAATTCTATATATAATATCTTTAATGACAGCTAACCATTCTATCTTAACTGCCAAAATGTTCTACTTTGGCTTAATTAGTTTTGTTTTTCATTTATAAATGAATAACAATATGTGTATATAAACAGACTATTTAATGGCATAAAATGGTCATTAGTGAAACAAAGACTTTTATTATTTACAAAGAACAAAATCCTAGCAAGGCAATAAAAAAAAAAAATTTTTTTTCTTTGTTACTTTTATTATTTTATATTCAATATTTTCTCTTAATAAACTCAATTGCAGGCTATGGTTTGCATTCTATTAATGCCCATCCAGTGTAACAAAGGATCATCATAGACTGTTGCAAATAACACATGAAGTCTTGATTGTCTTCTAATTAAATTTCAAAACCCTCTGACATACAGCTGTACTTAAAAAACTATGAAATTCAATTTTTTGTTCAAATTCGTTATCATTAACATTACCAACTCCTCATCTTTATAAATTCACGAACTCTTTATTATAATTTAAATGCAAGCATTTCATATTTTATTACTTATTTATTTATTTATCTTTAAATGATCTCATTATGATCCCATTTTGAAATTTTTTACATGTGTAGTTAAGACATCTTGATATTCATAAAGATAAAAAATGTAAATTAAAGAATGGTACTACTTAGTTATCCCATCGACCAAAACTATCACCAAGTTATAAGATTGAATGCCAGTAGGGTCATTCCATGTCAATTCAACCAGACCTTGTAACCCGACCCACACGGATTTTCATGAAACTTTGTGTACACACTAATTCTATCATGAAATGATTGCATCAGAAATTTTTCCTTCCTAGACCTCACACTTTGTGAGATATGGGGGGTCCAATTCTTGGGGGTTTCTCAAATCGCACATTTCTGAGTCTGTATTTTGAGATTGCAGTTCCATCTTCAAAAAATTGTTTCTCTGGATCTAAAACGTGAATCATCTTAAAAATATCACTGTAAGAATATAAAAAGATGCAGATTTTAATAAAAAAATATTTAAAAAATTTACTTGTAATATTTAGGATAAAAAAAATTAGCCAAAGTTGAGAGTTATGGTTATTTTTCCAAATTTTTGTGACTTCACCAAAAAGGCTGTACACAAAAAGGCAAATTAAATTTCCAATTTCTTTTTGTTTTAAATAAAAGTTTATACTTTGGGCTTTCTATCTATGAAATAAAAATGATGTGTTTCGCATGGCTTATGCAAAAATTTTGGGTACTTTCCAATTAGCTGGATGCATGTTTTATTTTTATATATTACACATGCAGACAAAAAGGCAAATGAAATTTCCAATTTCTTTTTGTTTTAAATAAAAGTGTACACTTTGGGCTTTCTATCTGTGAAATAAAAATTATGTCTTTCGTATGGCTTATGCAAAAATTTTGGGTACTTTCCAATTAGCCGGATGCGTGTTTTATTTTTACATATGTACATATGAATAGATCTATATAAATGCAGATGTATTATACATGTACATATGTATGTATATATACAATATATTGATATATATATGTATAACACTGGTGCCCGTCTAACCGAAAAGTACCAAATTTTGCCTTGTTTTTAGAATCTGCACCAATTAAGAGGGAAAAAATCTGACTAAGTTTAGCTGTGGTACTTAAATAATTACTGGAATTTCTATGCGTTATTGAATTTAATGTTATTTGATGCATGTTTTTTTTAATTTGCAAAGTAAAATTTAGGCTTTGTTTTTTCTGATTTAAAAAAAAATCTGACTGTAATATGTTTCCCCATTAAATTTAGTGAATGGTCCATATATTTCATTTAGTTATTTAATAATGGGTATTTTTTGCTAATCTAAAGAATCTCTTACTTTTATTTTCAATAATTAAATTCAAAACAGATTTTTTTTTTCTTTGTACAGTATAAAACAGATAATTTTTTCTCCTCACATTTCCATTCTTTCTTTCGAATGCTTATATATTAATTATTTGTATTTAAAAAATGTTCAAAACCTTGTATTTCCTGTCCTTGTATAATTTTAATCAGTTTAAATATTTATATTGGCAAGTTTAAATACACAAATGTTTAACAGAACTTAAATTTGTTTCTATAGTCTGAAAGATTTAATTGCATCTGCCTTGTATAAACACCTTCTGATAAAGGCAGGGTAATGTTCGTTAGTATGAAAGCAGGTGTTTTGAAATCAATTTAATAAAATTATTGTCATTCTGTTGTTTCTTATCATAGAAGAATGATCTAGTTTTTACTGTGCTACAAAAAATATATTCTGATTTTTACATACTTTATAGTTTATGATATGTATAAATATTTTTTTGCTTTTTTGCTTTAATTTTAACCTTCTACTAGTAATCAGGCTTGCAGTATTGTAATATTAACTGGTGTAGAATGTCACAAAACTAGCTATAGAAATAACAGAGAAATAGACTACATTGATAATCTCTGTGATTCAGAAAAAGAACTTTTATTCTTTAGGACTATTGCATTTATAAAACAAAAATTAAGTGAAAACCGTTTGATTAATATATGTGAGCATCACAGAATTTCGCTCTTAATGAAATATGAATTATATAAATGTGGAGAACCATTTAAGAGGCATAAAAAGCAAGTGAAAAAAGCAATTAGGGCAGTTAATAGAGATTTATATACGGCAGAAAAAGTAAACCAAAGTTGAAAGTTATGATTATTTTTCCGAAGTTTTGTGACTTTATGAAAAACCTCTACACAAAAAGGCAAATGAAATTTCCAATTTATTTTTGTATCAAATAACATTAAATTCAGTAACTCATGAAAACTCCAGTAATTATTTAAGTAACACAGCTAAACATAGTCAGATTTATTTTTCCCCTTAATTAGTGCAGATTTTCAAAACAAGGTAAAATTTGGTACTTTTCTGTTAGACGGGCACCAGTGTTATACATATATATATCAATATACTGTATATTTACATACATATGTACATGTTTAATACATCTGTATTTATATAGATCTATACATATGTACATATGTAAAAATAAAACACGCATCCGGCTAATTGGAAAGTACCCAAAATTTTTGTATAAGCCATGTGAAAGACATCATTTTTATTTCACAGATAGAAAGCCCAAAGTGTAAACTTTTATTTAAAACAAAAAGAAATTGGAAATTTCATTTGCTTTTTTGTGTGCATATGTAATATGTAAAAATAAAGCACTTATCCGGCTAATTGGAAAGTACCCAAAATTTTTGCATAAGCCATGCGAAACACATCATTTTTATTTCATAGATAGAAAGCCCAAAGTGTAAACTTTTATTTAAAGCAAAAAGAAATTGGAAATTTAATTTGCCTTTTTGTGTACAGCCTTTTTCGTGAAGTCACAAAAATTTGGAAAAATAACCATAACTCTCAACTTTGGCTGACTTTTTTTATCCTAAATATTACAGGTAAATTTTTTAAATATTTTTTATTAAAATCTGCATCTTTTTATCTTCTTACAGTGATATTTTTAGGATGATTCATGTTTTAAATCCAGAGAAACAATTTTTTAAAGTTGGAACTGCAATCTCAGAATACAGACTAAGAAATGTGAGATTTGAGAAACCCCCAAGAATTGGACCCCCCATATCTCACAAACCATGAGGTCTAGGAAGAAAAAATTTCTGATGGAATCATTTCATGATAGAATTAGTGTGTACACAAAGTTTCATCCAAATCCCTGTCGGTCGGGTTACAAATGGGGGAAAAATTGGTTGAATTGACATGGAATGACCCAGTAACGAATGATCGTGAATGTCACATTCAATGGCATTAAATACGATACATGTGTTTAAAACATCATTAAATGATTTTTATTTAGACATTCTATTTTTATTAATATTCTACTAATTATTTGTTTTCTTATTATTTAATATTAAAATTATGTCAATATGTATAATTTATCAATTAGTTTGGCGATTTGCATAATTTGGTAAAATTGGTCGACGGGATAATTAAGTAGTACCTAAAGAATTTGTATTTTAGTAATTCAAGGTCAAAGATCAAATGCCATGACCTTGAAAAAAAAATTTTAAATGTTTGCTATCACATTAAAGGTAATTTCAAATTCTGTCAGGCCTATATATGTATGTTAATTAGAACAAGAGTTATGATGATTTTAATTTTGCCATCTGACAGTAAATAAGTCTTAGTCATCCATCTTTCAATGCATATACAGTAGACTCCCTCAAATCCGCAAACCAGAAATCCGCAACTCTCTAAAATCCGCACATATTTTATGGATGTAAACAATGAAACTTTCAGTTCAGATATTGGGACAAAACTTGATTTTTTTTAGTTTTGTATCAATTCCATGTATTTTTTAATTTGTAATTTTCTTAATAATAGTCTATTCATGTTTTTTTCATGAAGAATACCTTTTTTTTGGAAAAAATTCAAGATATTGCTGATATCACTGGTAATCAGATCTTCTTACCAAATATATTTATGCATTAATCCAGATTTTTTGGTTATTAATGCCAGGTTAAACTTGGAAAAAAAAAAAAAAAACTTATTTTATGATTTTGATGTGAATTAGCAAGTGTGGCAAGTTTTGTTGAATAATTTTGGAAGCATTTAATCTTTATAATGAATATTTAATCATACACTATTAACTTGACCTTTGCTATAAGTACTTTAATCATTTTAAAAATTATCTAAATTTTTATTATTTTAGTTTATTACTTATTTTAATATTTTATTATATTGTAAGCATTCATTTTATTTCCAATTGCACCATTAATTGCACTCAAATTACTTTTTAAGAAATGTAAACAAAGCAATGACCAGAAATCTGCAAAATTCTAAAATCTGCACAACCTCTGGTCCCAAGCTGTGCGGATTTGAGGGAGTCTACTGTAATAATTAATAAAACTAGTACTCTCAGAAATCTGAAATCACAGATTTTTTTTGCCATCTCAACCAATCTAACTAGTTACCCAATTTTTTTTTTTAATTTGGAGATGGTGAGAGGAAAAATTTGTACTTTTTGTGTTGATTTGACATTGAATGATCCATATCAAAAGAGATGGAGCATATTGTAATATATCTAGCAACGCATCTGACAAACTGATAGTGTATGGTAGTTTTTTTCTGTAAACATTCAGAAAACAGTTAATGAGAAATATTCTGGATAACTGGTTTTCTGGTTTCCAGATAAATGGTTCCATACTGTATATGATTCTAGATTGTTATTCAATTCAAATACATTGTATATTCAATGTCTTATTAACATATTTAAGTTATGCATATTATTTTCTCCAATTATTATTACAAAAACAAACTGATTTGTTATATTACTGAATACTTTATTAATTATTGTCAATACTGTTTGGATCATTTGGAAAATATAGAACAATTGATACAGTGATGCCGCTGGACTTGGAAAATCCTGGGTCTCGAGGACCCAGAACTTCTAAAATTCTGGGTCCCTTTTTCAAAAAAGCGGGTCCCCACTAATAAGTCATATTTTTAGATGCAAAAATTGAACTTGTTCATTTGCAAAAGAAAAGTTAAATACAATAATAATTGTTTTAATTAATGTACAAATAATTAAAGCCAATATTATTTTTTTAAACTATTAAGAGATATTTACTTTACTTTAAAAAAAAATAAATAAATGTGCAAGATACAAATTATAAAATAATGCTTATTTGATTGTAGAAGATAACAAGTAAGTATCACTATTGTTCACATTTCTTTTGGGGTAAAACTGATTTATTGAAAAAGACATTTTTTCTTAAAAAAAAGAATACTTTTCAAAATAATCAGAACAATCAAAAACAGATTGTGAAGCAGGAAAATCTGTTTTTGGAACAGCAAAAAACTATTTGGAAGCAGGAAAGTTAGTTTTTGGAAAAGAAAAATTCTATCCTGTCATTAACTTTTTTTTTTTTTCACCCCTTTGACGAAAATTGCATTTTAAAGCTATTTTTATCATGAAAATTGCATTTTAAAGTTTTTTTTCACGAAATTTGCCGTTTTTTCACGATTTTTTGACGAAATTTACCGTTTTTTTCGCGATATTTTGACGAAATTTGCCGTTTTTTCGCGAACTTTTAACGAAATGAGCCGGTTCTTCACGATCTTTTGACGAAATGTGCTATTTTATCACGATTTTTTGATGCAAATTGCCGTTTTTGCGAATTTTTTTGACAAAATTTGTCGTTTTATCTCGTTTTTTGGATGAAATTTGTCGGTTTTTCGCGATTTTTATGAGGAAATCTGCTTTTTTTTGCGATTTCGTAACAGAATTAGCCATTTTTGCGTTAAATTTTTGACGAAATTTGCCGGAAATTATTAGTTTTTTCGCGATTTTTTAACGAAAGTTGCCTTTTTTGCGAATTTTCGACGAAAATTACGCGTCCTGTGGGACGCGTAAGCTCCGTTTTTTTTGCGTCCCGTCGCCTATTTTTTGCGTATTTTACGCGCTATAGCGCGTCCACGGCATCCCTGGATGATTTAGCACCATAATTTGCAATAAATCAAATCTAAAAATCTTTTCATTCCATTTATTGCATTTTCTGCTTTTAAATACAAAATTATCCTACAGACTTTAAAAATACTTTTAATTGTATTCATTCTACATATAAAACAACTTTAATCTGCATTAATTTTACTTAAAAAAAAAAAAAAAAACCTTTTCTTTAATTTGTAGTCATATTTTTGTTATACCAAGTAAATAGTTTTTGTGCGTTATTGTATAAATTATGCATTCATATTTGAATAACTTTTTACACATAAGTTGCAAATTCATTTAGCTTCGAATGTACCTAAAAATTTTTATTCTTACAACTTCTTAGTATTGGCCGAGTATCGTTTATGTACAGAGTACATGGCATGGTATTCGAGTTAAAATATGTCAAATTAGTGAGTTTCTTCCTCATTGAAGTTAAAATTATATCAACTACAGAAATAATAAATATTAATTTATCGGTTTTGTTGAATTTCATGATACCACTGTATTATTATTTTTGTATTCATGTGTTCCAATTTCATTTGTAATTTTAGGTAAATCAGATGACTTGAACAAAAAACCCAAAAGGACAAAAAAGAGTATGGGAAACATATTAAAAAATGATGATGAAAGTTTTGTCAGTTCTAAGCTAAAAGGTAATGATGATTTAAAAATCTTCAAACTTAATTTAATGAGATTACTTAGTAGGGGGAACTGGGGCACATTGATACATGGGTACATTGATACACCCCCTCTCCTGCTCACAGGGTCATTACAGAAAGTTTCAAAGCAGCTCTAAAAGATGATGCTAGTGTACACAACTATATACAGAACGTCTTGGCACAATTCAATAGTTTGATGAAATGCAACGAGGGGTTTATTGTTTTTGTCGGTCAAAAGTAAATTTGAGTTGTACAATTGTAATTGTATTATACAACTTTCTCAGTATTTTCAAATGAAAAGAATGCCTTTCCTGGCAAGTAATGCTACTCTTTATCAATTCCTCATTCTTTATTGTTAGATAAATTATGTAGCATTAGAATTGAGATACATTTTATTAAAAATGGTTGTATGGGGCATATTGATAAAATTTTTGTTGGGGCACATTGATACGTATCAGTCTGCCCCATGATAGCTACAGACAACCTAAATCCTTTTCTAGTACATTTTTTTCATTACTTTTTATTATTTTTTTTTACCATACACTCCTTAATCCAACCATTTTTTGACAAAAATTTCTAATATTAGTTTTTATTGAAGTGAAATACCTCTATTTTTTTATATTAGAACATTTTATAGTATTTTTGCAAACAAAAGAGGTACGAACTTATCCAACAGCTAGTGCTAATAGAACTAACAGAAGAAAAGGATGGCAGCCTGGCAAATCTTGAATTTATATCGATTCTTCAGAGAAAAAATTATTTTCAACATGAGAAATGTTAAGTAAGAGAAACAAACTGCAGAACAGCAAAGGATAATTGTATTATAAACATAATTTTTAATATAATTATCCTTTATTTTCTGTTTTTGAACCAATTTATAAATAGAAAACCTGGTATTTTTTTTTCATATTTACTAAGAAAGAAGGGGTTGAAGTGCCAGATATGACAAAAGTACCACAGCTAACAATCGCATAAGGAATAGACAGAACATCAGGTCATTATACATTTAGTTTTGAATGCTTTAATATTGCTTACTAATAAATTGTGGGTGATTTGAATTTTTATAAACAAATATAAAATGGTTTGCTAACTAATTTTCTATGACAAATATGCATTGGTGTTATTTTGTCTCCATTTTTCTCAAACTTATCAAAGTGCCCCATGAGGTGTATCAATCTGCCCTGGGGATGGGGCACATTGATACAAATGACTCTTTTATATATTTTTTAAATTACATGCAAAAATATTATATAAAACAACAATTGTACATTTTTATAACACACTACAGAAGTTTCGCTGACATCACATGGAAAAATAACATGAAATTTCTACTTTCTGGACACCAAAAAAATTCTTAGAAAAAAAAAACTGTATCAATGTGCCCCAGTTCCCCCTATATTTTGTTAAAATATTTGATGACAACAGTATCGGTTTTGTTGAATTTCATGATATCACTTTATTATTATTTTAGTATTCATATTTTCCAATTTCATTTGTAATTTTAGGTAAATCAGATGACTTAAACAAGAAACCCAAAAGTACTAGAAAAAGTATGGGAAACATATTAAACAAAGATGATGAAAGTTTTGTCAGTTCTAAGCTAAAAGGTAATGATGATTAAAAATCTTCAAATTTAATTTAACGAGATTACTTAGTATACTTTGTTGAAATATTTTATGACAACAGTATTAGTTTTGTTAAATTTGATAATACCACTGTATTATTATTTTAGTATTCATATGTTCCAATTTCATTTGTAATTTTAGGTAAACAAGAAACAAACAAGAAACCCAAAAGTAAAAAAAAAAGTATGGAAAACATGTTAAAAAAAGATGATGAAAGTTTTGTCAGTTCTAAGCTAAAAGGTAATGATGATTTAAAAATCTTCAAATTTAATTTAATGAGATTACTTAGTATATTTTCTTAAAATATTTGATGTATTGGTTTTGTGGAATTTCATGATACCACTGTATTATTATTTTAGTGTTCATGTGTTCCAATTTCATTTGTAATTTTAGGTAAATCAGATGACTTAAACAAGAAACCCAAAAGTACTAGAAAAAGTATGGGAAACATATTAAACAAAGATGGTGAAAGTTTTGCCAGTTCTAAGCTAAAAGGTAATGATGATTTAAGAATCTTCAAATTTAATTTAATGATATTATTTAGTATATTTTGTTAAAATATTTGATGACAACAGTAAAAAAAAAAAAATAAAAAAAAAAAAAAAAAAAAACATATATATATATTTTGTGAATGGCGATGGCATATCATACTTAGCTACTGTTGAAAAATTCATGTATTGATTAGAAGATAATTTTAGATTATACCCTGTTCGCACTAGAAATATAAGTTATCTTAGATCGCAATTTTTGAAGTGATATCCTCCCGGAATTGAATGCCTGTTTACATTGAAAAACTTACCTAAGACAGAGTTTCCCCCAGGTTTAAAAAAGGGCAGGACGCTACTGTTCTGAAAAGGGTACTTTTTACATTTTTCAGGGCGCTTGTTGAATCTAGAATCTAACGGTTCAAAAAGTCGTGAAAAAAACAGAAATTTCATCAAAAGATTGAAAAAAGAAAAAAATAGGCAAATTTTGTTAAAAGATCGCAAGAAAATGTCAAATATTGTTAAAAGATCACGAAAAACAGCCGATTTTGTTAAAAGATCGCAAAAACGGCATATTTTACTAAAAAATCGTGAAAAAAGACACATTTCGTGAAAATAATGCAAAAAAAAATGGAACTTTTCACAGAATTTCCCTTTTTATTGTGATATTTGGACGAAATTTGCCTTTTTTCACGACTCATTTGACAAAATTTTCCATTTTATTGCGATTTTTGGGAAAAAAATTGTTTTTCCATTATCTTTTAAGGAAATCTGCCGTTTTGTGAAATTTTGTGACTAAATTGGCCATTTTTTTGCGAATCTTGCTGGAAATTAGTCGTTATTTCGTGATTTTTAACGAAACTTGCCTTTTTTTAGCGATTTTTTGACGAAATTATCTGTTTCACGGAATGCATATGAGGCTATTTTTTGCATTCCGTCGCCGATTTTTTGCACCGAATTTATGTGCTATAGCGCATTTGGATCATCGTTGGAGGCAGCATTTTTTCAAATGTAGGGCAAGAAGGGTGCTTTTTCAAAAATGAATGACAAGAGGGGCGCTAGTTTTTGGATGAGGGGCAAGAAGGGCGCCATTTTTTAAACTAAAGGGCAGGAGGGGAGGAGCGCCCCCCTGAAACCCTCTGGGGGAAACTCTGCCTAAGGTATCTCAGTGACTATCACTGTATCTGTCATCTGAACAAATATAACTAATGTGCATGCACTTAAAATAAAGACAGTCACTACAATCAATCAGTAAAAGTGAAGCTTTATAGCCAATGAGAGTGAGTGGTTATTCCAGTATCTAGCCAAAGCAGGTTGAAACTCACTGAGAAAGTTTGTGGAACTCTCTGGCTCTGCGAGAGTTTGGCGACCTGAGATATCTTAAGTATCCCAGTGCAAACAGGGTATTACACTCATTAAATTTGTAATAGCTCGAGGATTACTCAGAAATGTTGATACAGACAGACATCAGATATAATCTTGTGATTCTCTTATGTTTTTCCTAAAATCCTAAAAATTAGTTTGTCAATCAATCATTAAAAAAAGAAGAAAAAAAGAAAAAACTTGTTTTATCTATCAGTTGCAAAAAATAATGAGGAATTTTGTCAAACAATCACAGAAAAATCTATGAATTTTGTCAGTCACTTACAAAATTAAATCAAGAATTTCATTAATTATTCAGGAATTACCCTGAATTTTGTCAATCAATCGCTAAAAAACATTAAATTTGGTCAGTTGTCAGAAATTTCTAAAAATTTTTTTAATGCAATTAACAGGATTTATCAACTTGTACAAATGGTCATTAAAAAAAAAAAAAAAAAGGCTTAGAAACCATAAACTTTCTATAAAAGAATTAAATGAATTTAACAATTTTATAATTGGATAATATTCTTATCCTGATTAAAAAGCCTTGGAAAAAATATTGATAAAATTACTTGAAGTTTAATTTCTTTGTATGTAATAATAGATTATTAGTCAATGTTTGATATTTCTAATTTTAAGTGTCTATTTTTTTGTTCTTGTGCTTGTTTCATTCATGCTCCAGATTAAACATGTTACTATTATAAATACAGTAAGAAAAAAAAAAACATTTTAAATAATAACAACAAAAATCAAACTTTCTGTAATTTTTTTTTCTTTCTGGACTAATAATAATAATAACAATGACGATGTTTTATGAAGACAAGGCATACTTCTTTGGAGATGTCATAATTGTGAAAAAAAAAATGTTTAAATTCATTTTACAAAAATTATTATTGATAAAAAAAATTAAACTGCTGGTTTTAATGAACTATGTGATGAACCGTCTTTGATCATTACTGGTTACATTTAAAACTCATGAAACATGTTTGCATTTTCCAGCTTTATATATGTAAAAAGTGAAAGTACTATGGTGTGTTATTTTGAATTCATTCTAACTAAATTCTTGTAATACAGTACAAAGCCTAATGTTCAGGCACCCAAAGTTTAGAATTATCTACAGTTTGCACTTTGCAGCAACAATATTTCAGAAAGTAGGGAAAAACAAACTTGTAGAAACAGATTAAAGAAAAAAAAAAAAAATGTGCAGAGCAAAGAAGTTTTATCAATCAAGTAAATCAAAATTCATGTGTATGTACAGAATAAAAGAAAAACTTCCTAATGAGAATCTTTAATTAACAAAGCAGCGTACATTAACTGAAATGTTTAATAGTTAAGTAGGTAAGTTCTAATTTGTTCTTAAATTGTATGTTCTCTTCATTAAATGTTTTTGTTTTATTTTAAATCTTTTTATGATTTATTTAATCTAAATGGTCATTTAGTATTAATTATTTTTATATGCAACTTTTATTACACGTATGTCATATTTTGCATTTTTAAATAGTGACATTTATTTTACTTTTTATTGGAAAAACAATATTTTTGATGACCTAAGATTTGGAAAAATCCGAAGTTTGGACTGAGCAATGTCCTGAGTATTCCGAGCTTTAGACTTTGTTTTGTTCTTAGTAATTGTCTAAATAAGTAAATAATAATAATAATAGAAACTGCCATGAAGTTAAGAAAATATGTATATGTCTACATATATAATTATTTGACAGTCAATGCTACGCAAGAAAGGTTTAAACTTGCTATATATTTGTCATGCATGCTCTCCATCATGTGACATTGCTTGAAATATAACTTAATATAAAATAGCTCTGTGCTGTTTTATGTTTGTGTACTTTTTAAAATATAATTGTATTCATTTTCTTTTACAGATAAACAGAAGAAAAGGAAGTCAATCTTATAAATATATAATGTATAAATATTTGTAAAATAAAAAAATCTATGAATTTTTTCTTTAGTTGTTTCTGTTTCTTTTATTTAATCTTTTTCAAAAGAATTACTTAATTATTTGTTTGTAGTTGTATTAAACTACTGCTATTGTACTCTATTTAATTTTTTTAGAATAAGCAATAATTAAATACAATAATTTTTATACAAAAACTAATTTTATTTTTTAGAAACTGATTTTGAGAATGTTCATCCGTTATTTTATTATTATTTTTTTTTTTGTTAAATATAGTATTATAGTATTTATTTTCCTGTTATTTGGTAAAATAATTTCTGACTCCGTCGTTATTACCAACAAAAAATAGTGATTTTTTGCAATACAAGGAGCATTTGTCTTTCTTTGACTGCACCATAACAGATTTTGTAGCAATTTTGTAATTTTTATTATTCAGTAATTTCTTTAAATGATGAAAAATGATAGTTTAAAAATCCAAAAAGCTAAATTAAAAATTTAAATATGTTAATATTATAATTAAGGTACAATGTTAAGATTTTTTTTATTGAGATTATTAAATTATAATTACAAGTACATTTATAAAACAAAAAATGAGAAAAACAAATGTAGTTTGTCCTGGTATCGAACCCGAGACTGCAGGGCAATCAGCAAACACTGTACCAACTGAGCTGCGATCAATGATATCTTGTTCTTTCACAGAAAGTATTTCAGATGTGTTATTATAATATTAGGTCCAGAGTTATATAGATGTATGTGCAAAAACACTGTGTGCAGAAAAATTTCCAAAAAATTTGGAACCTTTGCAGGGAAAAGTTAAGAAAAGAGAAACATATTTTTTGTTTTTGTAACTTTTTTTAATATGAATAAAATATTTCCCAATTTCATGTATGATTTATACATTGTTTGTCGACAATTCAAAGTTTAAAGACTCAAAATATTGTTATGACATCACTAGCCGTTTTATCTCTATTTTCAGCAGACTTGATAAAAACTGATCATCGATAGGCAGTAGCAGTAACATTTTAACTTGGTGAAGGTGGTTAAATCAAATAATTTCATATGACTGACATTTTGTGCAAAGAGATCACAATGTTAAGGATTGGGCTATTTCTAAATGCATTGATAAAATAATAGAAAATAATTCACCCTTACCTAATATAGATTTTTGCTTTATTATTTTTAATTAAAATATTTATTTTTTAATTAATTAAATAACAATTATTTTAAACTATGGTTTTTAATTCATATCATCAAAATAGTATTACATGTAATTTTGTAAGGCATTAATTTGCAGAAAATTTTTGATCCAATATTTATGTGCACAAAAAGTTTTTAGTCTTATTCAAGTATGATTACCCCCCCACCCCCTCCCCCTGTTTCTCAAGAAATAAGGAACTTTTATAAAATCTGTTAAATCTGAGATATTAAGGTGTCTCTACCCTTCTGCATATATTAAAATAGTCAAAATCTGTGATTACCAAGGTTGGTCACCTTCTTGTAAATCCAATCAAAATTCCATTATTCATTAAGCAGTCAAATTATATATCAATGGTCAGGTCATATGAGTAGTAAGGCAAATTGAGAAATCTGGTAATTTCACCATTAAAACGGAGCCCAATGTCATTTTAAAATGTTTATTCAGCTACACATAAAATCATAAATAACTCCCACAATACAAGAGTTTTCATAAAGTCCTCAGGTAGAGCATGAATCACTATTTCATGCTACCATTAAATTCTACTAGATAATAAGACACCTGGTAAGATAGATTTAAAAACAATTGAACAACACTGAAATTCGGCCTGTGAGTTCATGCATGTTGGTTGGTATAATGTTAACAATGCATAGAAAGACAGATGGCAGTGTGAACTTGAGACTCTTGTCTTTGGCCGACGAAGCTCTCCCAAGCTAAAGCTATTCCTATGGGGAGGGTTTTTTTTTTTCTAATATCTGGTTTGCATTTCGACATTTTTGAATATATATATATATATATATTGCATTGGATAGCTGAGGTGCATGCCAACATTGCTCTTTTTTCACTTGTTCGATTTTTGTTGCAGATATTTTTTATAAAGTTAGTTTTGCTTTAAAAACCGGTTTCAAAAGTGAAAGTGCCTTTTTAAAAAATATCTGCAACCAAAATCAAAAAAGTAAAAAAGGAGTGATGTTGCATGCACCTCAGCAATCTAAGGCAAAAAAAAAAAAAAAAAAGTTGAAATGCAAATCAGATATTAGAAAATGACCTCCCCATAGGGAATAGCATTAGCTCGCGAGAGCTTCATCATCCAGGGACAGAAGCCTTAAAGAATGAACCACTGTAAAAAAATGTGCACATTTGTTGTTTAAAAAAAAGTAAAACACTTTTCATACATATATAAATTTGGATTTATGCTTGAAACTTAAATGATATATGCATGTACTAGTGGGACATTGCTAGTTGATCTCCACTGTCTTGTGCTGGGTATTACCCATTTGGGCTATACCTGCTTCAATTGTCAGTTAAATGAACCTTGAATTATTATATTTTTTAATCTTAGGCATATAGTTGGGACTCTATTGCCTTAATTATTGCTGGTTGATCCCCACTGTCTTGTGCAACGCATTACCCATTTGGGCTATACCTGCTTCAATTGTCAATTAAATGAACCTTGACTTACTATATTTTTTAATCTTAGACATAGAGTTGGATATTTTTTAATCTTAGAAATAAAGTTGGAATCCTATTGGCTTATCAGTCTATACAAATGAATAATTCCTTTTTTTATAGAAGAATACGTTATCTTATCTCAAAGGCACAGGGCGATTAACCCATATTTAATTCAAATTTTTAGTATTACTATTCTTGTTGCTGTAAAAATTTATTTTGCATTCCTCCGACTTGGATTTATTCCTTGGATTAGTAAAATTTACAGTCAAGTTCTTTTTGTTTTAAAAGTTAAGTCCATTGTTTTACTTTTTTTAAAATACTAAATTTTAAAAATATAATTTAATATAAATATTTTTTGTTTTAATTTTCAGCTGAAAGGAGACTTAAAAAAAGAAATTAAAAAACATAACAAAATAAATTTTATTGAAAAGAGGCCAACATTTATTACATTGAAATAAAAGATTGAAACAAATTTTTTTTATGAATGTTAAAAGAATCACTGGGAAATGAGAATTTTTTTTTAAATTCCATACAAAATAATTCAAAACATTCAAAAGTTGGTATACACAATATAAAAAAATATTGAAAAGAGGACAATATTTATTATATTGGGCTAAAATATTGAAACTGGATTACTTTTACTGTGTATGTAGAAAATTCAAGAAGGAATGTGAAATAACTAAAAAAATTGCATAAAAATTATATCTAATCAAAAAATCTGAAACAGTCTTCATCGTGCAAAATTTGAGACATAGCTATCTTCATCTAAATCATGTAGCTATATGCAAAATAGTTCCTTCAGAAAACTACAGACAGATATACTTGTAAACACAAAAAAGATCTGTCTTTATTCTTATAAAAATATTTTTTGTTTAAATTTTATACATATGAATAATTTTTTAACATCTTTGTATTTAAAAGTTCCATGCATCTGACATAAAACTGGTTTATGCACAAGTATGTGCTGGATATTTTAAAAAAGGGGACGTGTTTTTATTTGTTCATTCCTAAAATTTGCCATTGAAACTGAATAATTTGTCATCATGGCTAATTTTTTAGACTAGGGCTCATTAGTCAAGCATAAACAAGCACACTTGTCTCCACTGATCTTTTTTCTTGCATTAATAAAGCCATTGATTATAAATTTACATACATAGATGCATATCTTGCACTCGGAATGTAAGTTGTACAAAATAAATAAAACTTCCTTATTAGCTTTCTCACTTTTAACAAGGTTTACTATTTTAAATTATGTATTCCTATTTTAACTAATTTTATGTAGTTTAATGTTGAAATATATATATGTATATAATAGTAGGTAGTAAGGACTGTTTTAGCTAAGTATTATAATCTATGTTTGAGTATTAAGTCTGAGCATGTGAGTCTTTAAAACTCGCCCTTTCCAAAAAAAAAAAAAAAAAAAAAAAAAAAAAAAAAAAAGTATTTTTTTTTTATCAACTTATTCCATTGATAAACATGCATAGAAAAACAGACCAATTTGGAAAAAAAAAAAAAAAAAAAAAAAAAAAAAAAAAAACTTAATTTTAGTCTGTATTTTGGCCATTGTAAAGCCTTATTTTACAATGAAAATTCCAAGCATATTGGTTATATTATTATATTCAATGCATTTAAATATAACTTTTTGTTTGAATATATAATGTCATTATCATCCATTATTACTTAAAATTTAAAGTCAAAGTTATTTGAGACATATGTTTATCATATGTTATAAAAATTTGGTTTTCAGTTTATGCTAATTAGTTCAATATTTCTTCAGTTTTTTTCACACACAAAAAAACTTTTCCTGAGTTCTACTTTGATTTTTTACCCAGTTTCAGAATGCAGATTTTTTTAGTCTTGTTGAAGAAACTTCACCCAAGTTGTCCTTTAGATCTTCCTTATAAAAGTAATGTTTAATTCCTTTAAGACTTTAATCGTATCAAAGATTTATTGATATCTTTCACATTCTTCACCGCTGAAAATTAGAAAACATAAATCAATTTTTGAATGCTGCTTAATTTATTACATAATAAAATGTAACTAATAAATCACGAAAAAAAAAAAAAAAAGAAACCTTGTTTTCAATATGATTTAACTTTTGATCTAATTATCGTTACGTTCATGTGTCAAGCATTTTTTTTTTTTTTTTTAAGTGATAAAAATAAGTTATTTATTCAAATTTATTGATGTTTTCAATGATCATGAAGTACATTAAAATCTTCTAAGATGGATAAAAGGGATAGAAAGAAATCTTGTTTCAGGCAGCTTTTTATTTTATCAGGTCAAAGATCTTTTATAATTGTATAGTATTCCTTTCCGCCAACACTGTGAAAGTTTTTTACTATATGACAAATAAATAATGATGCATGTAAAGTATATTTTTATCAAGCGAATGTTTTTTTTATAATGGTAAAGAATCATTTTCTTCTAATTTGTACAATTTGTAGGCTCTGATAAAAAAATTAATTCATCCTACGAAGCAACATTTATCTGAATCTAAAAACTCACCAGGTCCAAAAGTTATTTAAATTATTTTTTTGTAAATTATTAAATCTTTTATCCATAAGCACACATTTCAGAAGTTAGGCTGTTTGAAATGTTATTTTCTACACCATAACTGCAGATGACTTAGTAACAATATCTTTTGAACAAGAAAACATTTCACAGTTTAAAGAACTGTTTTTCATTTTTTAAAACTTTTTTGGCCTAAGGCTAGAGTGTTTTTTAGATAATAAAGTAATTTTATAAAATGTTGCCCTTTATAACTTAAGTTTCTTAGTACTTTTACAAAATGATGTGAAATAAGCGAAATAAATTTGAGAAACATGTTTTGATACTCGTTATGCCTATTATTCCATTCCAAACTATGTTATGTCCAACATATTTTTTTATTTAGTAAATAACTACATTATGTCCAACATATTTTTTTATTTTGTAAATCAACTAAATCTTTAATATTTGTGAAAGTAGTCTTATGAAATCAAAAAAGTAATAATATAAAAATAAAAATAAAAAAAAGGAACAATACCTACAACTACATATTTAGGAATGTAAGAAGTTTTTTCATTTCCTGCTAAGTTTCAACTTTTTGGCATCATGAATTTTGGTAATGGATGACTCATCTAGTGCTAAAGATGAACCGATTTTGTTGAACTATAAATATTGGTGTTATTATTAGAAAGTTGATTATAAAAATTTTAATTTTGAGGAAATAGCTATGAGAATGAACATTTAATATATTCTTTTATTCTATCATTTAAAATAGAAATACTTTTAAATTTCCTAACTTTATTTTCTATTCAAATATTTCTGAATTTTTAATCTTGGCTAAAAAATGTTTGCAAATCAGACTTTTACCTCCAAATGATAAAAATCACCTTTATTCTTGTTTAATGCTTTTTTAAACTTTAAATTCCCAAATGCTTCTAATACAGTAAACCATTTTGAATTTATTTATCAATATTTAATATTAATAAAAATGCATTTTAAAGAAATTCCTTTTAATTTTGTGCTAAAGATTATTTTAAACTAGAATTCATTGAGATTAGTTGTTACAAAACACTTCAATTATTAATTGTAAGAATATTGTAGACTTTACCTGCCAATTTCATTGTTGAAAGAAATTCCTCTTTTAGTATTTGCAAAACTCTTCTTACTCCTCTTTTGCCCTAAAAAATATTTTTGGAAATACAATTGTGAAATTTTCATTGTTCTTACTGAAATAATAAATCTGAATAATTAAGCTTAGTTTGGAACATAATTTATATCCTAAAATGTTATAAATCTGAAAATGTTTGACTAAAGTCAGTGTTAAAACAGTTGATTTAATGCCTTTTATCTTTACATATAGATGGATTATATCCTAAAAATGAACATAGGCTATGTTTTATTTATTTTATCCAAATATTTTTCTTAATAATTCAAAATTTCTTTATTATAATAGAGAATCAATTTACATTTTAATGTAAAATATAAGCATCATTTTTTAAAATTATTGTTGCCGTAAAAATCAATACTTTGAATAATAACTTCTCCTCAATAGTTAATTTTTAATAGAAAGATTTATATGTGGAAAAGGAAAAAGAAATTAAAAAATAAGAATAATAATAAAATAAATGTGATGTCATACAGGAAAAAAAAAACTGAAAATTTCAAACATTTCTTAATAATACAAGGTGCATGAGCATCTTTGAGTACATAAAGTAGGCAAAAACTACATCATATATAGTAAATAAAACACATAAAATTTGATATTGAAATAAAGTGGATTTGTATTATGGTATGTAATATTAATTGATAATACTTAAATAAGATTATTCACTGTACTCGATGATTTATCATTTATACAGCTAACATAAATGTTTAGTTTTTAATTTGTTTTAAAAAAAGTTTGAAATGAAAATATGTAGTAAATATTAATAATATACACCATAAAGTTATTCATGTCGAAAATAATGCCATGGTTAGTGAGAAATGTTTATTTTCAACTTTAAAAATGAAAAAGTTAACTTTGCTGAAAATCACAATTTTTGATGCATGTTAATTCCTAAACCACTCATTTAAAAATATATAGATAAAAACTTTATTCAAAGTTTGCATTTTCGCTCATAAAACGTAGTTAAGATAATCTAGAGACAGATTTTGTATTTTTGCAAATATGAGGTGTTTCATTCAAAGTGCTTTGGTTTTCATTTGTTTCATTTAGCAATTTCAATTTCTTTGCTGTGCACATATTCTTAAGAATGGATGATGAAGAACTGGACATAGTAAGGTTTTAGCGCTTGGTGATAATAAAAGCTTGCAGGAATATCTTTTAATACTGTTTCTGAACTGAAACATAGATGCATAATGCAGTTGAATTGAAATTAAGGATTGAATGATGCAATATAAAACTAAAATAGTTTAAAATCTTCCATTCATTGTGCAGCCAGCCAAGGAGGAAGAAAAAATAGAACATTGAATATATTTTAATTGTTAAATTGTTGAAGATAAAAACGAAAATAAACATTTGATTGATGACAATTATGCCTTCTTGTAATTTTATATATATGAGGACATTAGTTTCGAAATTCGCATTATCCAAAATTAAAAAATATTGTGTTTTTTCTATCAATCTAATATATCGATAAACCTCCACCAAAAAGCACTACAATCTGCAAGAAAAACTTGTTTTATCCTGTATTTCTGGCATTGTACAATCATGACTTTAGACTGGGAGGCGGCAGCACAGACAATCACTTCATTGAGTTCACGAAAGAAAATCTAGGATTAGTTAAATCTTGATTCACGTATAAAAATGCAGTTGGTCTGCTTAATCATATCTTGGTGGAAAACATTTAAAAAGAAACCCGATTTTAGTAGTTGACTCACTATCTTACCATTATGTTTCCTTCTTCCATGTTTTCACATTTTTGGGTGTAGGAGTTTTCCGTGGTTTTCTCCGATTCTTGGGTAACCTTGCATAAATATGGGTTAAGTTCTTTTTAGGCCCAAACACATTTGACCACTTCTTGAATTTCGGTGTCGGCTCGTTTGATGTGGCGATGCGGTGTATTTGATTTTAATGAGTTTTGCAGGAAAGGGACGGTTGTCCGGCAAAAGGAAAATCTTTCCATCAAGTAGGGTGGATTGCTTACCTCCCGATCCTTTTGTTAATTCCCTTCGTTTCTATTATGAAGAAACTGCAAATGGATAGTATACAAAAGACTTTTTCCAAGAATTCAGTTTAAGGGAAGAGTATTGCAGTCTGAACTGAGCTTTAGAAAGACCCCCGCAGAGGGAACACCTCCTCAGACCTATATTCCTCTTGCAGTTAATCAGCCGTCATAAACAACATACCAACACAACACACAGAAGTGGTTTTCAGTTTCACCAGAATGTTACAGATAAATTATTCGGGTACTTACGAAAATGCAGAAATTTTTATGTCCAATGTAATTTTTATTGCAAACTTGCACAAAGTAATATTACAGACTTTTTTAAAGTAATGAATTCAAATAATAAGAAAAAAAAAAAAGAGAAAATGCTTTATTTACCTCTCTTTATTATGGTTATTTTTAGACATTATTCTAAGTGAATTTTTCTCATATTTACACTACATTGAAAAAAAAAAAAAAAAAAAAAAAAAAACTGCCTGAATTAAAAAATATATTTTCTTAATATTTCCATTTTATGTGTATTTGTTATTTTATACATGTGTATTTTATTATAGAAATCACATGAATTTGAGTTGATTTCTGTTTAAAGGATTTTCTTCATAACCTAGTGTTTACGCGTAATGATGAGACTTCGTTATATGGAAGCAGCTTCACTGTATACATGAGATGTTTTCACTTTCTCTTTTTCTTTCTTTCTTTCTTTCTTTTTTGTTGGCTACAGTTTTATATTTACATTAAAACATATTGTGTAAGAAATATTTTAATAATCTATAACTTTATTTCATTGAAGTAAAATTGCAAAACATATACCGCAATGTGTAGTCCCCATACGACTGGTCTGCCAATAAAAACAGCTTTTGCTCCTAAAGCCATGGCTACAAAAATGTCCTTTCCATGCCTTATTCCTCCATCAAAATATACATCAACATGAAATTCCTTGACAGCTTCAACAACTTCTTCTAAAACATCAATCTACATATAAGGATTAGTTGAAAAGTAAATAAGACTTATATTTAATATAAAAAATGAAATTTAATATTAATACTGATTGCTGAAAAAGATTCTCTCTCCCCCCCCCCCCCTCCTCCCTTCAACCCATAATTATTGAATAGCAAAAGAAAGCCAAGAAATTAACTTTTTTGCACAATTTGCACAAATGAAGTTTCTACCGTGATTAGTTTATTTACGGACAGTCAAAAGTTTTCCATTTGATGTGAAATTGTTGAAAATTTGAAATTTGATAGTTGTGTTAATTTTTGTATTACATAAATCAAAGTTTTTGTGTTACATCTGTTACGATATGTGTAAAGTTTTACTAAACATAATTATAAGGATTGGAGAACCGTATAAAAAAATTTCGTAATTTTTTTATAAAATTGATTTTTTTACTTCAAGCAATACTACACCATGAATATTTACCTCATTTGAGATTTTTTTTTGTAATTGAGCTATATGTTTAAGACCAGCGGTTTACAAATTAAAGGTCGGCGATAGATAATATATTGCACCCTGTATACCTGTCCATTTTTATAAAATAAAAGTCGAAGCTGTCGTTTTTGCATAAGTGTATTTAAAATTCATTAGTATCATTATTTACGGGGATATTTATAAACTATATAGTTTATTTTTATTATCATTTTTAGCACTTTCCAACAAAGTTGAAAAGAGCTTATGCTTTCGGCTTGTCTGTCCGCCGGGCCATCTGTCCGCGCTCTAACTCTCATAAATATGCTCGGATTGACATGAAATTTTCGGACGTTATTGACGTTTGCCCTAGCACGAACCCTATTGAAAATTAAGTTTCTACATGATTATTTTATTTACAGGGTCCGTCAAAAGTTTTCCGTTACATTACGGCCTATGGGGGAAAAACGTTTCAAATTAATTTTAAAGATGTTAAAACCGATCAAACAAGTTCAAATTTATATGCATGAACAAATTGCACTAAAATATGTGTTAAAGTATGCAGTGAAAAGAATACTTATTATTCATTTGCAGGACCACACAAAAGAATTCCATTACATAATAATAAAGGGGGAACTTGTTTGCGAAATATTTTAATTATGATAAACGATTTCATGTGTAATCAAATTGATATACGTCTCTGAGGATTAATATGAGTTATTTCACGCATAATACGAAGTACATAGTATTTACAGGAACACACAAAATATTTTAAACAGTGTATTCTGTCCGAAGTACTATATATTATAGATGTTGGCTGTTGGATGAAATGCATTTTCAATTACGGTATGCGCTTTTAAGTTTCACTAACAAGGAAGGTCTCCCTACGGGCATACTCAGAAAAATCTGAAAAAATTACAGAATGTTCTTCTCATATAGTTATATATGTTTATAAAAAAATTTCGGCGGAACCTCCTTATAACGCCCGTAAAAAAATAATAAAAATTATGTTTATTTGGCGATTTATCTCCGGTTGGCGAAAAAACGAAATTTTGAAAAATACACTTTTACGCTTCAAATACTTTTTAAAGAAAAAACTTTCTATGTTCAATTTATTTAAATAAGTTTAGTTTAAGTAATTTTAGTTTTGCATTTTTACTTTACTTTAAGTGTAATTTTGTCATATACGCTTATATGTACTTATAACAAAATGAAATTAATATATTTTATCATTTAGAACACAATTTAAATTGATTAAAATTGTTCCAAATTGAAAAATACACTGTTAAAAATCTGCTGCATTTTGTTGCAACGCACTCCCTTGCTTGTATAGAAAACGGTTACTTGGCCGTGAAATGGAGCTTTCTCATTGGTTGGAATAGAGATATTATATACAAGCAGTGGAGTGCGATGCAGCAGATTTTTAATAGTGTTGCACAAGCTACAACACCGCTAAAAATCTGTACCATTTTCTGCAGCGTCACTCCACCGCTTTTATAGAAAACGGTTAATTCACAGTGCTATGGAGCATTCTCATTGGTCAGAAGAGAGATATTCTATTAAAGTAGTGGAGTGACGTTGCAGTAAATGCTGCAGATTTTTAACAGTGAAGTCAATTAAAATCAATTTTCAGATTCATTAAAATCGTCTGCTTTTGGAGAGGAAATGCACTGCTCGCCAAATCCCGCGTCGCTTTCAGCTTTTCACGCCAATTATTCCAAACTATTTTATTTTTTTACATATCTAATAATGTAATTCCGCCGCTAATTTTCACTGATCCTTTATTACCTACATGAGTAGTTTAATTCGTATTTTTTTCAAAAAATTCTGAGTATGCCCCCAATGGAGACCTTCCTTGTAAGTATATGTACATTATATGGTGTATATAAATGCTAATAGTTACACAATTTAGATATACAATATGTTACTCAAAAGAGATCGGAAAGGTTACTGAATATAAGCATAATTTACTTAAATGTGTTTTTTAAATAAGTAATGCATTTTTATCTTGAAATGCATACAGTTTACTAAGAAATGTTTGTAAAATGTAGATAAAATGATATACAGGGTCACGCAAAGAACTGGATACTGAGTTGCTTGTGGATGGTGATTTCTGGAAATGTGATTTAAGTAGTTTAAAGAGTATTTTTATATGAAGTAAGTTTTAGCAAAATACTTTCACGTAATAAAGGTACTAGATAAACCACAGGGCTAAACAAAAGTATTCAAGTATGTTTCCATCTGTTAGTATAAATTGCTAAGAGAAAATTTTCAACTAGCGAGGCGTTTTCTAGCAAGACTAAATTTACTCATTATATATATATATAAGTATATCAACCGACATATTAAATACATGGCTGTTCAAAAGTATTGGAATATATATTTGACTATGGACAGTAACACCCTTTTTCTCTAGATAACGAAATTTTGCTAATGATTTCAGGAAGTGTTGGAAAGTGCTTCATAATCTATGCTTAAGGAATTATTTTTCCTACTTGTTTTTTCTTTTTTAAGGTGAGTTTCGAAAAACACGTACCTTAACTTTTGGAGGCCAGTGTATTAAACTTATTTATATTATGAATACTATTTTCCCAAAAAGTATTTTATCTTTTAAATAATGAATTAACTATTTCATATACATATTTTGGAGCTCACCGTTGGTACAACTTCGCAAATCTGTCTTTCTCCATGATTGGATACGTATATAGCATCTGCACCACACCGTGCTGCTTTAAGAGCATCTTCACCTAAATTATAAAAGCTAATCAATGTTAATTTGCAAATCTTATGCACTATACAATAAAGCTTGTAATAATATATGTATATATGTTATTTTTTATAAAATTAAACGGTCCTAAAGTGAAAGCTTATATCTATATTACAATGAGAAATTACTTAGCGCAGTACAATGTAAATAAATAAAAAACAACATTTAAAGCACCAAAAACGCTTTATTTCTTATTGCATACCACTTTCGGTAGTCATAGAGTACCGTCATCAGTGCAAATTATGATGGCTCAGCAAAGAAAATTGCCGACTTGGACTTGGACGAGGTAGTTGTCAGAGTGCCCGGAGAGATCAACTCTTTACCTCTAGTAGAGAAATGATAAGTAGAACACTTCAAGTCATAGACCGTCTGACAAACAGAACGTCAGAAACACAGGGGAGGGGAAGTCGAGTCCCACCCCCCCCCCAAAAAAAAACCCAAAGGCCCTTTAAAGGCATCATACAAAATAAATAAAATAGATGAGAATGTATATAAAAGAGAAAAAAATTACAAATATTTACAAAGTATTTACAAATTAGAGACTAGACGATGGTGAACGTTCAGGAAGGAATAACCCTATCAATGAGATAAAAACTAGGAAAAATTATTTTGGGTCGATGTTTTCAGAGACATGTATAGTTGCTCGTTGTCGTCTCCAACGAGCGTTTACATCATAATTTGAAATGTTATGCAAAACAGGATTTGGGATAGAGGGAATGTAGTCAAAAAATTTTATGGCTTGATTTTTGATAACAGCACGAATAGGAGGAATATTAAGGTCTGAATGGATAACAGTATTTCTGCGATACCAAGGAGAGTGAACAATACCACGGAGAGTCTTGTTCTGAATCACCTGAATTTTTTGCAGATTGGTTTTAGCCGCTGCACCCCAGATCTGAGCGCAATAAAGAAGTATAGGACGAAGTACTGTTTTAAAATTGCCGAAATAATATGTTGGAGAAGCGGATTCAATTCAAGAAGTTCATTAGGCAATAAAGGAGGTGGGTCAGTAAGGGCCATTTTTCGCCCATCAGCACTTATACGTGACATACATTTTTTTCATTAGTATACCTCATAACAAGTGAGAAAATAATAATATCTTGAATGAAAGTTTAATAATTGATGGAAAATTAAAATATAGATTTAAGTAAATATTATCTGTATTAATGAGCATAAACACAATTGTCATTAGTTTTAATCCATATAATCAATAGTAAATACAACAAAATGCGTAAAATTAAGATAAATGGAGCTTACTAAGATTATTATTTCAATACATGAAATATCGGAAATAATAAATAACAAATAATAATAATAATAATAATACAGTTTCAGACTTTTTGGACAATGTGTTTTAGATTATTTTCGTTATTGATTGCTTCACCAGAATCACTAATAGACCATCCAGCAGCCTCGTCTTGTACTGTATATGAACATATTCGATATTTGTTTTTTTAATTTTGATTGAGCGATGGTACATCATTACAGTAGTATTGTAAGACAGAAACCATAATATGAAAACAACAAGCACCCAGCACTCTACGACACTTTTTTCGTACTTTACACTGACAGTACCATTATGTTATAATGTTTAGCTGTGTTTTTATCCAAATATTATAGGTTTTAGAAATTGTGCGCTGAAAAATCAAATTTTGGTTACGAGAACTGTCCCTTAGCAGCATCATCTGTTGAAAACTGTTGTTGCTTAATTAAGAATCTTGGCATTTCATGTTCAATATCAATTTCGTGCAGAAGTTTCAAACAATCCCGGTAAAATCTATCAATACTCGCAACATCATTTGGCTTCAGCCACTTTCTGATACTATATGAATATTTTTTTTTATGTGTTTGTAAGTATGTTAGCGTAATTGTTCTTTGTTTACGCGAAGTAAGGAACGAAGACATCCAAAATGTAATTTGAAGTAATGACGAATACATGCTTAACAAAAGGTCTTCCTTTGTATAGCCAGAAAGAATGTCTCTGAAAGGAATAGTTCACACATTTCTATATATAAACGTACGTGCTATCAAAAGCAATCATGACAGCATTATTGTTGTCACCCGGAATCTTCCTGCTGAAGGACTCGTATATTTTTCAATAACTTGTGTTCTGGTGATGTATTCCTTCTACGGTGTTTTAGAACAACGTTCATAATAAAAGCCTGGTTTTCATATTTTACAGAAGATATTATTATTTTTCTTATATTGAATAATGTAGAGACCACCACGATAGAGACCAGTTCTAAGTTTTACAAGTAACATTGCAAAAGTAAGTACGAGATGACCTCTTTATTGAGGAACGTATTTTGGACTTTACAAGTTTAAAGATATAGTTAAAATCAGACATAAATATACCCATGAGAATATAATAATAGATTTCGGAAAAGTCGGAAAATTTTCGTTCCAGTGTATCTAAAACGAGGCCTTCTTTGCTACATTGCTGCTATTGGTTTAAATATTTTCATGCATCGCATTTCTTACACCGATGTATTCTCACTTACAGGATTTAAATCTTGCAGAATCAATTTACTGATCAAGTAGTATGAGTTTTACAGCATCGTTTTCTCGACAAAATATAGATATTAGTTTCTATAAAGGCTTGAGTTTCAATAGCTTTTACTACAATTAACCAGGCAGTTCTTACCTTTACATATTATACAACAAGTGTTAGAGTTGTGAAAATGATATACTGATAAATGTATATTAGGTTTCTCATTTGTGGTCACATCGACAGTAATCGTTGACGCATAATCTCCTATTGTTACATCAGAAGAAGAAATAGAAGTATTTAGAGCCTGGAGAGCACGAAATACATATTATTTGAATTTAGAGCACTATTTAGAACCACTCTGTAAATCTCAGTTTTACAAACATCTAAGTATCAATATAACTTTACTGTTAGAACAGATACGAAAAGTTTTCTGCGAGACTTTACAACAATGGCATTGGTATCCAAGCATTATTTATTAGTAATTTCTTTTATAAATATTTACGAAAGCAATTTTAGAAAACAACATTGACGTCTGAACAACGTTAATACTTTTTAAGTACGGCAAAAGAAGTATGAACGCGCTCCGATAGTAGTGCATTTGATTCTCTCACATGATAATTTTTTTTCTTTTACAGGTAGAAGCGCACACTGAACCCAAATAAAATAATGCTCATATAAAAGCTTATAAAGAGCAGAATCATTGCATGTCAAAATTAATCGGGTTCATCGAGCGCCTCTAAGTAAAAAATTAATTCAAAGACGCAAAAAACGTCAAAAATGCAGAAAAAAGCCAAAACACTCTACTTTCGGGCTATAATTTCCATGACTTACAATTTTATTTATCACGTAAAACTTATATTAAAAAAATATACATATCTTTAGCTATAGAAAGCCACAGAACAATCATCTGAATATCTTTTTTTTCCAGGTATATGATGGGCGAAAAATAGCCCTTATTGACTCACCTCCTTACTGCAAATCCTAAGAAACAGCCAATATAAGATATCAGCTTGTATTCATACAAGCGAATTCAATGACCAAGTTTGTTGGCCAATAAAATTTCAGAAAAGTTCAGACAATAGCCAATAAAATATAATGAATGTAATCTGAAAACATGTATGAGGAATTAATTCTATCTTTGAATCTCTTTTCATGCATTGCTGTTTCCTAGGATTTGCTGCAATTTTATTGGCTAATGAACTTTGTGATTGAATCCGCTTCTCCAAGATATATTTTGTCAATTTTCTTTTCTGAGCAATCATAATTTTCTCTGATGACGGTACACTATGGTTACTGAAACTAGTATACAATAAGAAATAAAGTGTTTTGGTGTTTTAAACCTTATTTAGCATTAGGATTTCCCTAAGTAGCAAGGAACTTCTTTACATTCAAATTTAAGTTTTACTTACCACATAAAATTCCTTTAACTATCACAAACAGCTTTGTTTGCTGCTTTAACCACTTCAAATCGTCGAAGGTTAAAGTATCGTCCTGCAGTGAATAACAAGGATTTGGCAAATTTTTATACCTGCAAGTTTAAAAGCATTTTTATTCTATATTTTAATTTTGGAGATTTAGATTTATTTCAGCAAATTTGAAGCTTTTTCATTTAACCCAATTTTTTAATAATAATGCAGACTCTATGATATTAAAAATAAGTGTCAAGTATGGCGACAGCAATTTGTGTTAGAGCAAAATATCAGCATCCTTGCTACAAAAGTGTCATAACTCAAAAATTCGTGTTTCAAGAAATGCGAAAAACTATTTCAGGCTGTGGTAGGCTCAATGGTCATTTTGCAAACACAACTGCTACCTGGTTATTGGATTTTAACTGCATTACCTTCTACTTTAGTGATTGTTAGAAAAGTGTAAAGCACGTATAGCCATGACACTTTTGTAGCAAGATCATACATACAGGCCTGCTAATTTGTTTTTGGATCGTCGAAGACAGGTCCTAATTGCGTCTAAGTAAGACTAAGGCTTTCTGTTTAATTAGATTATATTAAAAGCATAATTTGGATCATTTTCGCGATTTTTCAAGTTCGCCGTCGATTTTTGTCCATTCATAAAAAACAATGCAAATTAAATCTTTTACCCCAATCTGGCATATGTTGTCCACTTTTCAATATTTTTTTTTCTGAATTTACAGAGTAACTTTTGAAATGTTCACATAAAAAAAAAAAAAAAAAAAACTCACTATGGGCAAAAATAAGTAATTTTTTTTATTAAAAGTTTTCTATTTCAAATATTTGCTGCTCAGTTTTAGCTATTATATCTTTCTGTAGAGGAAACATTCAAAATTTAAAAGAAAATATGAAATAGTTTAATTAAAAAAATCAGTAAAAGCGAGTTTTGACAAGCATTTGCTACTTCTGGAAAATGAAGAAACAAAAATTCTCTGAAATTCTACCTTATTATTATTATTATTATTATTATTATTATTATAAAAGATGTATTTTGCATGTCCAATCAGTTTCTAGGAGCATTCTTCATTATGCGTGAGGGCCGGATTTAGAGAGATCCCTCGCCTTACAAGGAAGGTCTCCATACTGGGCATACTCAGAATTTTATGAAAAAAAATACTAATTAAAGTACTTATATATGTAATAAAGGATCAGTCAGAATTAGCGGCGGAATCACATTGGAAAGTATGTAAAAAAAAAAAATAAAAAAAAAAAATTGAATATTTGGCGTGAAAAGACGAAAGAGTCACTCGATTTCGCGAGCAGCCCTTTTCCTCGCCAAGAGCAAACGATTATAATGCAACTCAAAACTGTTGGATATTTAGAATGCATGTAAATGGTATTTAATGAATTTAAACATAAACAATGAGAGGCTTTAATATATCATATACATATATATATAAATATTGTATTACATATATATATTACTTGTTGAAGTAGTTATTTAATTAATCACTGGAAAAAATGTTTTCATAAATTAAAAAAAAAATCATATTGAGAAAAATTATAATTTTTCTCAATATGATTTTTTTTTACGAAAATGTACGAAAATAATTATTTTCGTACATTTAAGTGTATTCAAAAATAAAAGCTAAATGTTTCCATAGCAACCAAATCTCATCAACAATTCTCAATTGGACTTTGAGCTTGAAGCAAATTTAATTAATTTAAATTATGAATTTCGTTTTAAATCTCAAATTTTGATGATTAAATTTGAATATAAATACACATAAACATCGATATAACAAAATTATACTTAAAACAAACTAAAACTTACAAAACTAAAGTTATTTAAATTAAATATATCAAAACAAGTTCAACATGAAACTTTTTTTTTTCTTGAAGTGTATTTGACATAAAGTATTTCTTGAAATTACATTCCATCGCCAACCGGAGGTAAATCGCCAAATAACGAAATTTTCATTATTTTTTTTACGGATATTAAATGGAGGTTCCGCCGAAATTTTTTTATAAACGTATATATCCCCACGAGAAGAACATTCTGTAATTTTTTTCAGATTTTTTGGGGTATGGCCGTTTGGAGACCTTCCTTGTTAGAAGGTAGGGCTGCGGAGTCGGTGAGAAAAATGGCCGACTCCTACTCCGGGCTGGCTAATACACTAGTGTTGCTGTTGGTTTAAGTTATGAGGGAACGCAAGGAAAATAAGCAAAAATTTCACTGTATCGGCATGAATTCAGTTCTTAAAGCTTTCAAAGAAAAAAGGGGAAAAAATTGTGTCTTACTAATTTTTCAATTTCGTGTCTCACAAACCTGAAAAATCCAACTATCGAAATCTAAAAAAGAAAATAAAAGAGAAATTTTACTATTTCGGATCTGTGAACTCGAAAAGGAGGAATCGTTATAATTTTGATCTTAATTCGTGTTCCCCAGAGCAGAAAAATTTTGAAGGAAAGGAAAGCTTAAAGTATAAAGATGAAAATTTTTACTAATGCGGAAATATTTCGGGATATACCAGAATTTTTAATTAAGGGTGCTCTTAAATCAAAAAGGGCAACTTCGTGACGCAAGTTTTAATTCATTTTTGTCGGAAATGCATGAAACTAGCAGTTATTGTTATTCAGAAACTACCTAATCGCACTCATTTTTCTGTTTTTCTGCGAACGCAATAGATTTTTCAGAACAAGCCATCAAAAAATATGTTTTGAACTGCATTTTCCAATGAAAGCAGAAAAAACAGTCGACGATAGGTACAAAATTGCGTGATCACGTGATTGAAATCGTTTATAACTCGGTAGGTAATTTAATTATCATAAAATGGAAAATTGAGTTCGATTCGAATGTGCTTATATACCCAGACCGTCCAATTTTATATTTTTCCGTTAGAAAATGAATTTGTTAATGTGTCAAAAAGTTTTGCGCTTATTGGGCAGAGCAGTTGAGAACACCCTTAAAAAAGGTTTCATGTACTATATGCGGCAGGCAGTATATTGGAAATCTTTAACTTGGGTAGCCCGATGTAATTAATTAAATTATAATAATTATAATAATAAGTTTTTTATGGATTTAAAATTGCCTATAAATGGTCTAATTTCACTTTAAAATGCAAAAAAAAATAAATAAATAAATAAATAAATAAAAAAAAAAAAATAAATAAAAAATCAGAGTCGGCCTTTTTTTTAGAAGGACATTTTAACATCCAATATATTACATACAGTTGAACCTCGTTAACATGAACTTCAAGGGGAATCAAAATTTTGTTCATGCTAACAGTAATTCATGTTAACAGTATCAAATCTTTGTATTCGTTTTTATAGGGGACTGTGAAAATAATTCATGTTAAAAGTAATTCACGTTAAGCGTGTTCATGTTAACGAGGTTTGACTGTATTATAATTTATTTTGTTAAATTTCAAAATTATATAATTCGTAAGTCTTACTTGTCTTGAGTTCTGCTTGCGAAACCCTCGGGGAGGTTCGTTTTCCATTGTCCACTGATAGGACTGTCGACAGTAACGACTATAGCAGAAAATCCATTGCCTTCGGCTCGTTTTAAAAGATCTAAGGTCACGGATCTGTCTTTAAATATGTACATCTGCATCCATAAAGCTGCCTTTGGAGACGCATCTTTCAAGCAGGTTGATATGTCTTCTATGCTTGTCGACGATACGCAGCTCATGATATAAATACACTCTTCCATTGAACATCCTTAGTTAAAAACAATATCGATCATTATTATAAAGAATGGTTTAGAAAATTTGATTTTGCATGATATGAAAAACAATTATGCAGGGTGTGTTCGATAATTCGATGCTTCAAATCAACCAGAGAAGTAGTCTCAATCAGTGGTGCCAAATTATGGGCTCGTGGAGCCCGATCCCACCCAATAATTTTCAATCACAGCATATCCAATTTTCATTGTTCTAGTTATATTTATTTCATTATTATTTTATTATTCATTTTTCTACTAAGAATAAAATTTATTTTGCCAATGGAAATGGGTTTTAATTCTCCGACAGGCACTCATAAACCCCAAATAACTGAAATGTTTTCTTCCATGTCTAACTTTCTGCTAATTTCATTTGTAGTCATGTTCATGATATCATTAAATTTACAATAAATATCAGTGTCTGTATAAGAAAAAAGACGCATGAAAGTATAGTTTAATAAAATTCCAAATTTATTAAAACATGATAGCTTGACTTAAAATTCTCACCTTTCATTTATCTGTCAACCCTTCAAAAAAAAAAAAACTGGTCGCACCATTTTACAAAAATATTTTTGAGAGTAGTCAATATTTTGGAGCCAACCCAATATTTTTCAAAAGTTGGCGCCAGTGGTTTCAATCACCTGTGCCGACTGGGTTACGCCTGTGCCTTGATGTATCTCCAGAGGTATATTGTATGTCCATGGGAGTCCGGTCAACATGATGGCTACTCTACCTGATTTCAGAATTAGATGTATTCAATTTTCATAGAAGACCATTTTCTAATATGACATGAAATTGATATTCATTTTTCTGCTTAATTTCAATATTTCATTCTTCGCTTTGTAAACGAGTCCCTAAAAATTAGTTAAAATTTTTAGATGAAATAGCCCTCTTTGGTAATACACCGCGTCGGTTTGGCGATACCGGCTAAAAGTGGTTTCGCTGTAAAATGGATATTGCACTTGGATATGGATCTCGAATTACTTTAATTAATTTTTAAATGATCCCTGAATGAATGACAAAATCATGTTAAAAAAAATTCAAACTTTGAAATTTAATAACTGTGTCAATTTTTGTCGTACAGAAGCCAATTTTTTTGCTTTATATTTGTCATGATGTGTAAACTTTTACTAAATGTGACTATAAGGACCGAGGGACCATATAAAAGTTGGATTTCGTAATTTTTATAAAATTAACTTCCTTTTCTTTAAAGAAACTATACATATGTCTACAGCCAACAGTTGAGAAATTAAAAGTCAGCGATAACTACACCTTATTATATTTCATAGATGCAAATCAGTTTTACTACCTTCGAAAGAGTGTAAACATCATTAAAATGTATTTGGAACTATTTTTTCACATTGGCCATAATGTAACGGAATACTTTTGATTATCCCTGTAATTAAAATATACATCCGATTTTTGTAAAATTTGAAATGACTCGATAAAATTATGCAAAAATTATGTATTTTTAATTTCAAACGATTTGGTTGGGTAGTTTTTGCGCTGTTGTATGCGGACAGACGGACGGATGGACTGAACGACGACTATAGGTGCTATGTAATTATATATTTTTCCCACCATTTGGTCGCGATCAATAGGATGGAAACCGCTGATTTAAGCGATATCCTTGAGCATTAGCATGCAACACAGTTACAGTAAACGATTGTTATTCTTTATATAGAATATCAACAAAAGATGGCGGTAAATTAGCAGCCATACAAATGCGAGACGATGATATCGAAATAGATAACCAGTGGGTTGTTCCATATTCGCCTACTCTACCAAAAGTATACAATGCGTACCTGACGTAGAACATTGTAACTCCGTTAAATTGATCAAATACATTTGTAAGTATGTGAATAAATGCAGTGACATGGCAGTTTTTGTAGTGCAAGATACAGAATTTATAGAAATGTTGTCATAGATATCGATGAAATCGCACAGTATCAGGCTGGAAGATACATAAATAGCAATGTAACTGTATGACGAATTCTTTCATTTCTTACATATGATCGAATTCCAACTATTGTTCATTTAGCAGTACATTTAAAAAATGGACAACGCGTTTATTTCGCAGCAGCAAGTGTATAACAAATAGTCCTCAATCTACCGGCTACAATGTGCGTGTTCAGCACAATTTACCGGTCACTTATCGGTTACTTACCGATTATAGACAAGTACGAAATGAAAATCAAGAAGTGTGACGTCAGCTACAATTCAACAGAATAGTTTTCATTAGTGCCACAATTCGCTTTCGTACTTCCTTACAATCGGTCGGTAACATTGGTTACTTTGGTAAGTTGCGCTGAACACGCCAAATGTTAACTGCTTTTTTTTCACATTAATCAAAATGACGTGTTTGCGAAAATATTGCTGCATTCAGAAATGCCTACGTATTACACATAGAATGCGAGTAGAAAATCATTTGAACGACACAAATGAGAAGAGTGAGTAGATGGAATGGACAACCAGGCATAATATTCAAAGAAACTACACCGTGCATCCCAATCAGCATGAATGCTTTTTTCTTCGCATGCTGTTTGTATATGTACCAGATTCAACGTCTTTACAGCAATTAAGAAATGACAACGGCGGCATTACACATTCCATTTTCCGCAGTACATGCCAAGCTCTGAATTCATTGAAGAATGATCTATACTGGGATGCATGCATTTGTGACACGTGCAACATGTAACATCCAAATTTAATTCGTACATTCACTGTAAAAAAATTCATTCTTTTGCTGCATCATCACTCCACCGCTTTTATAGAAAACGATTACTTCATCCTATTATGGAACATTCTCATGGGTCAAAAGAGAGAGATATTCTATAAAAGCGATGGAGTGGCGATGCAGCAAAAGGGTCAAAATTTTTATAGTGTTGTTTTGCATTCATAGTGGCCGCCAGATCTCCATTCCAAATAGGGTTACGGGAGCAATATAAATCGTTCATGGTATGGTTGAAAATCTTTCCCATCGAAATTCAAATATGAACATGGATTTCACAATAGAAATCTACAATGAAGCGTAGACAATGATTGAAGATTTGAGCTTAGAAATTGCGAACAAAGTTCTGAATCAATTGGAAATATCGTTACCGATTGGACCTGCTGTTGCTTCCACTGTTTGATGTCACACCGCTGGACCCTGGTTCGAGTCCAGCTAGTGGCATGGGTGTCTGTGCTGTCCCTGTGATAATGTATGTACCGGATATTCTGTAATAAAGTGTTCTATATGGTTTCTTGTGATCATTGGAGGTTATGCTGGCGAATAGCTGTAGCGCCTACCTCAAAGCAAATAAATGTAAATGTAAATGTTTGACGTAAAACTGCATAGTGAAAAAAATTACAACACGGGTTTTCAAATATTCCTAAGCTAATACTTGAGGAAAAAGTCGTTTACGGTCAAATGAGTAAACTATCAGTGACGGGTTTGATGAAATCTTAGATGTGACAGGAATGGAGGAATGGATAAAAATATTTCTAATTAGATTGATTCTGTTACCAAATCGATTCTAAAATGACTTAGGTGTAGCTCTTGCGTTGTCTGGAATTGCGACATTGTTACCAGGTGGAAGAACTGCTCATTCCGCTTCGAAAATGTCATTGAACGTGCAAATTATTGAAACTCCCACGTGTGACATTTCCAAGCATCCGGCATGGGATAAATATTCCAGAAATGCAAACTTATTGTTTGGGATAAATGCAAAACACTGCTCGAAACTCTTAATTGGCAAATGCAAGATTTGAATGGAAACATCAGACCACTTGCAAACGCATTAATATTGCTTGCAGGAGATTTCCGGCAAAATTAGCTGTAATTCCGCGATCGACACCAACGGACGAAATAAATGCTTGCCTGTAATACTCAATTTTATGGCGACTTGTAAAGACGTTAAAAATAATTATATATATTAGTGTCCAGCTGCAAAACAATCGAGCACCTGATATATTATCACATGAATTTCTGGAAATTGGGAACGGAAAGGTGCCGGTTGATCTGACATAAGGGCGAATTTCAGATTTAGGCATTGTTATTATTAAATGCACACACAACACAATTCTTCATAGGCACTGGTTATATTAAAAAACTCTTTATTAAAGAAATAACACTCACTCGCAGCTCACTGCTGCATTATCGTCTGCATTTTTCTCAAAAACAACTTTAGAATAAAAACAGAAAAAACATTTCACTTCTCTTCAGTTTCTCAACACTGACATTTTAATTTAGGTAGCACGGTATCGTCTGCCTACATGGAACATACCGGCCCCCATTGACATGTTTCACATTCAATAATAACTCTTTTTTTACTAAGTACACTAATTACACAAATAAATACAAAAGTTCACTATATGTGTTACTTAAATATAAAATTGAAAGAAAAAAATTAATATAACTCTCACACACACATATATATATATACACTTTTTTTTTTTTTTTAAGTACTATGGGTTTCAGGCATAGGTAAAATACATATTTTACTAATCGATCTTTTAAAAATTCCATTCTGAGTTTTTACCTGAACTACGCGAATTTTCTTATCATTACCATAATATACTTCAATAATTCTGCCTAAAGGCCACTTATTGCTGGATATATTTTCCTCTACTAACAACACTAGATCTCCTATTTTTACATTATCCTTTTCAAATCTCCACTTACCCCTCTGTTGTAATTCACTTAAATAATTATGGTGCCATTTGCGCCAAAAAAGTTGTACAATTTTAGTTATTCTTTGCCATTTTTTGAGGCGATTTTCTTTTATATTGGTTAAATCAGGCTCAATAATGACATTTAATGGTCTGTTTATAAGAAAATGAGCTGGAGTTAGGACTCCAAAATCATCTGCGTCATCTGATAACGGACTCAAAGGCCTCGAATTTAATATTCCCTCTATTTGTATCACTACTGTAAGAAATTCCTCATAAGTGAGATTAGCACCTCCCACAATTCTTTTAAAATGAAATTTAAAGGATTTTATTGCGGCCTCCCAAAGACCCCCGAAATTGGGTGATCTGGGGGGAATAAATTTCCACTCAATGCCTTCACTAGACAAATATGCTGCTAATTTCTCATCAGGTTTTCTTACTAATTCATAAAAGACCCTAAGTGTTTTATCTGCCCCAATAAAATTTTTTGCATTATCAGAATACAATTTGGCACATTTACCTCTGCGTGCTATGAATCTTTTCAGTGCCGCAATAAATGATTCGGAAGTTAAATCTGAAACAATTTCTATGTGTATAGCCTTAAATACAAAACAAACAAAAATACAGACATAAATTTTTTGTAAGATGGTCCTACGTGCATAACCAATTTTGATCATAAATGGCCCACACAGATCAACACCCGAAATATTAAAGCAATAGTCTAATTGGACTCTATCCCTGGGCAAATCGCCCATCAATTGATTTGCAATAACTGGTTTAGCTTTAAAACATGGAATGCACTGATGAACCACCTTTCGACACATTGCACGACCATTTATTGGCCAAAATTTATTTCTTACTAAGGATAGTAAAGTTGACGCACCAACATGCAAATATTTCTTATGATAATAATTTATAACAATTACAGTAAATTTATTACTCTTTGGTAAAATAGCTGGGTGCTTTTTTGAAAAATTTAAATTACTATTATTTAACCTGCCACCAACCCTTAAAATTCCAAATTCATCTAAGTAAGGGTTGAGGCCTTTTAACTTGCTACTCTGACTTACCGATCCTTTAGTCTGAAGACTATGTATGTCGGTACTGAAGGCTTCATTTTGCACTAATTTAATTAAATATTTCTCTGCCAATTCCAGTTCTGACGTACTCAAGGGTCCATTACACTTATAAAGAGGGTTTCTTGTATTCATCACAAATCTGAAAATATAACTAAGAATACGCACAATCGTTAAATAATTATTACTAAGATTAATCAAGTTATATACAAAACAATTCTCGGTGATATTAAAACTTATAACATTAAATTCATTCGAGGATTTAACATTAAATTTGAGCTCTTTATTGAACTCATCATTTGTTTCTGGTATGGTTATTGTACGTTGAGGATAATCACTATTCTGAAGAAATGAAGATTCTTTAAACAGTTTTTTAACAGTCATCTGTGCTTCAGGTTTATCTGAATCATCACGAGAAACAGCTCTCTTAGGCTCCACTTCACGGCCATCAACTTTATGAGGTCTAACAACTTGAGCATCATCAACCATATGAGCACGTCTAAATGTCACAAAGTCAAATCCATGTGATCTGCGTTTATTGCGTTCCCTCCTCACAACACAATCAACAATTTCATCCCATTGTTCAAAATGAGATTTGAGTGACACTTCTGCAGTTTTATAATTGAGTCCACCAATAAATAATTTACGGAAATGTTCTGCTTCAACTTCATTATTAAAATTATACCCTTCTTTATATGTCAGTGAAGGATTTTTATCACTTGTACACCACTTATGGAGTCTCATACCTTCTTTATGCATAATCGCTATGAGCTGCCGCTGCAACTCTTTGGCTTCTTCAAGCGTAGGTGCACCGCACAAAATATCATCCATGTAAATATTTTCTCGAAGAACCGATGCTGCCATCGGATAATTATCTCCTTCATCAATCGATAGCTGGTTGAGAGTTTTCATTGCTAAATAAGGCGCACTAACCGTACCGTATGTAACGGTCTGTAGTTCAAAAATTTTAGGCTCTTCTTCGAAATTATCGTTCCACAAAATTCTCTGCAATGCGTGCTGACTAGGATCAATATTGATCATTCGATACATCATTTGAATATCCGCAGTCAGTGCATAAATATGCTCTCGAAAACTAACCATAATTGTGAATAAATCATTCTGAATAACACCGCCATTATATTGCAATGAATTAAGTGATGTGCCATTTGTTGTTGTGGCAGAACAGTTAAATACAACTCTCAGTTTTGTGGTGGACTTTTCTGGTCTAAAAATGCCATGATGTGGAGCATAATACACGACGTCAGGTTCTTTCACTTCTTTAACCTGTTTCATATGCCCCAACATTTCATATTCATTTAAAAAATCTTTATACAATTTGAAGTATTTCTTATCTTTTGATAAGCGAGTCCACAGCGATTTGAGTTTTTTAAGAGCAAGCTCCCTAGATTGGCCTAAACACGAAGGATTTTCCTTTAAAGGCATTTTCACCACGTATCTCCCTTCCTCATTTCTCCAATGCGTACGCGCAAAATGCTGCTCACATATCTCAAATTCCTTACTTTTTGATAACTCTACTTCGACGTTTTCAACTTCCCAAAACTTTTTTAATGTTTGGTTTAAATCTTCCTCCCGAATTAGCCCACAATGAACTTTTACATTACTTTCCTGCTCTATGCATCCACTAGCCACATACCCAAATACGGTATTTTGCAAAAGTAAATTTGAACTCTGAGAATATATTTGTCCCGGTCTTAATAACTCATAAAATATTTCTGCACCCAACAACATATCAATTTTATCAGGGAAATTAAATCTATAATCTGCTAATATAGTTAAATCTGGTACTTCAACATTTATGTTAACCACTTGTTGCGGAATTAAATCTGTAATTTTCCTTACTACTAGCATAGTCAATTCTCTTTCAAAACTTTTATCTCTATTCGCGATTTTTGTATTTACGCAGCCTTTTATTGTCATAGAAGTGTCATCCAAACATGAAATTAAAGTATTCGTTTTATTAATTCTAAGCTGCAATCGATTAGCACACTGCGAAGTAATCAAACATGCTTGTGAACCGACATCTAGTAAGCATCTAACTTCCTGCCATTCCGAGAACTTATCTTTAATGAGGATACGCGCCGTACTTAATAAAACGGATTTTGTTTTATTTTTCACAAAACTAGAGGCGACAGTCTGACTCGGAGGGTAGGAAAGGATTTCCTCGGGTTGTGAATTTTTTATTCCTGCAGCCGATTGAAACACATGACCAAAATTTTTATTTTTATTATTTAATTCCTTTTCTTCTCTAGAAAAATGTATTAGCTCAGAATGCGGTAGGTTACATCTAGCACAATTTTTAGACTTACATTTCTGTACGCAGCAATTATAATTTAAACATTTGAAACATGCTTTATTTAATTTCACAACTTCTACTCTATCTTTAATGGACAGTTTTTTGAATTGCGGACAAGAATGTAAACCGTGATACTCATTAGATTTACACAAGACACATTTTACATTTTTTGTTTCCGAAAAAAATATATTTGAAGTGCTCTTTTGAGGCCGATTTTGAAATTTATTTGTCGCTATACGTTTATTTTCATTTATCGTGTTTCTCGAATACACATTTGATTCACCTTTAGATTTATTTTTAATCGACAAAAAAATATCGCATTCTCTTCCTAGTTGCTGTGGTTTAAAATATGACTCTGATTGTTTAATTGCGATATGATTCATTAATTCGCGATCTAAAGAACTGAAAATTTTATCTGAAACAATCAGATCGCATAATGATTTAAAATCATTTACCTCACGCAAATTACAGTAATACTGAAAAATTGAACTCAGCCTAGCTGCAAATTGAACGTAACTTTCCGACGGTAATTTTTGCGCACTCTTGAAATTGTTTAAACATTCTTGTGCCGTAGGTTGAAATTCCCTTAACACTATATTTTTCAATTTATCATAACTAATCAACTCTTCCTCTGATAAATAGATCATTAAATTGCTCGCTTTTTCGCCGAGAATATTTAACAGAATTTCGGCCTTAAACTCTTCAGGTACATTTTTAGTTCGAAACGCTTTCTCAAGAGATTGAAAAAAAGATTAAATGACTCAGCTCTCGTTGGTAAAGGAATAGTTAAAGTTTTAATACTTTTAATAAAACTTTCCAAGTTATTGTTCCCTATTTCCGTTTCCGATTTTTCTGTTACGGACGGCAAATTTTCCCGAGATTCTTTACGCAATTTGGCTATTTCTAATTCTTTCTCTAACTGAGCTAGTTTAATTTTTTCAAATTCCGAATTTTGGGATGGTTCTTTACGAATATTTGCTAATTCTAACTCTTTTTCTAACTGCGCTAATTTAATTTTTTCTAATTCTAATTTTGTTTTCTCAGTTTCTGTTCGTGATTTATACTCCTCAACAACCGAATTAACGATGCTTTTTAATAACTGCTCATTTGAGTAATATTCACTATTCTCTATAATATTTCTTAAATCAATAATTTTACTACTTTCAGGAGCAGTTAAACCCAATTCCTCAACTACAAGCTTAAGCTCGTGTTTATTTAGATTATCAATAACAGACATAATTAAATCAAAATAAACTAAAAAATTGCTCTTACCTCACTCAAATCGCTGCGAAATTCCGAGGAAGACTCATTATAATTCTTAAATTTATCATCTTCAACACAATATTTCACTTGTTGAGCTCGATATTATTCGAAGATTCTCATGTTAAACGTTGACAGATCTATAATAGAACTCTTAATATCACATCAGCACATCGTTCAAATTCCATGATTTTTCACTCTCATAAATAATTATTTTCACCTTACGGCTCGGCGGTCCTTGTTAATTATTAAATGCACACACAACACAATTCTTCATAGGCACTGGTTATATTAAAAAACTCTTTATTAAAGAAACTAGCGGCCTTCGCCCGCTACGCTGGTCGGTTTATCTAAAGAAATCTTGAAGAAGTAGTTAGATAAGGTTCAGACATACATTAAAAAAAAAAAAAAGCAAGTCGATCATTCAAAAAACGTTGGGAAATATCAAATATTTACTGTAATTTTTTAAGAAAAACAAAGTTTCGAAAAAAAAAATTAAATCGAAAAAAAAATTACACTGACATATTAATGCAAGGAAATTTTCCCAGAGAGAAAATTCGCCTTGAATACAATATTTCAAATTCTTTTAATTGCTTATAGGCGTTAATGCCAACATAGTGAAAAAAAATTCCATGCTGGGAATCGAACCCGGGCCATCAGTATGGCGCACTGACGTTCTACCAACTAAACCACATGGAACGACAGCCAGCTTGAAACTTTCTCATACTTAAGTAGACTGGCGAAAACATAACGATAGCGCGTTTTAAAATCGCACAGTGACATCTATTGGATTTTATATGTACTAAAAAACGTTATGTACTAAAAAACGTGAGCAGCGCACCTAATAGTTTCTTTTGTTTCTTTTTGTTACTTTTTTGTCTGTTGTCCGATTTTGATGAAACAAAGCCTATACACTGCCCGGGAGTGTGCATTCTTCATTAGTGAAAACCGCATAAAAATCCATTCAGTAGTTACGAAGATAACCTCGAACAAACAGACAGACAGACAGACAGACAAAAAATTCAAAAAAATTTTTTTTGTGTTTCATTGGTTTTCTTTTATCGCCCTGACTCCATTTTTGTCAATTATCTTCAATGTACAGACACACCGGGTCCTACTGTTTTATTATATGTATAGATAACACTCACTCGCAGCTCACTGCTGCATTATCGTCTGCATTTTTCTCAAAAACAACTTTAGAATAAAAACAGAAAAAACATTTCACTTCTCTTCAGTTTCTCAACACTGACATTTTAATTTAGGTAGCACGGTATCGTCTGCCTACATGGAACAGGCATTATAAATAAATTTGAACAAAATGCCTTATGTAAAAATAACAGATATGAAACTAGGCTGTTGTGGAAAGAAAATTTTAAGGAACTTAAAAGTAATTATCAGATCGCAGAACGGTGTTTGATGAGCCTATGCAATAAATTTCGTCGCGATACTGATTTGTACATTAAGTATAATTGGTACTACTAGGTTATCCCGTCGACCAAAAAATTATCGTCAGACTATAAGATTAAATGCCAATAATGGATGATCATGAATGTCACATTCAATGACATTAAATACGATTCATGTTTAAAATGTCATTAAGTGATTTTTATTTCGTTTTTTTATTTGAATTTTTATTAATATTCTACTAATTATTTGTTTTTTTGTTATTTAAAATAAAAATTATGTCAATATGTATAATTTGGCTATTAGTTTGGCGATTTGTATAATTTGGCGAAATTGGTCGACAGGATAACAGAGTAGTACCGTATAATTATATTATTGAGGAACAAATAAAACAGGGTATAATTGAACAAGTTGAATGTCAATCTGAACTTGATAAAGATAAGGGATATTTTATGCCTCACCATGCAGTAGTGAGCGAATCTAAAGAAAGTACTAAAGTTAGAATTGTATACGACGCGTCTTCCAAGGATAAACATGAACAATCTCTTAACGATTGTTTAGAGAGTGGTCCCAATTTTAATCCAAATTTACTTAACATTATTTAAAAATTTTACTATCATCGAATTGCTTTTTGCGGGGACATACAAAGAGCCTTACTTGAGGTCGGTATTGTAGAGGAAGATAGGAAATTTTTACAGTTTTTATGGTATAAGGGTGAGGCAGATCTCGATTTCTGTGGCCGTGATGTCAGAATTCTAAGATTCGCCAGAGCAGCCTTCGGTGTCAAATGTTGCTCATTCCTTTTGAGCGGTACCATTAGACTGCATTTGAAGAAATACAAAATTTCGAATCCAAAGGCATATAATATTCTCAAAGAACTATATGTCGACGACTTAATTAATGGTACGGACACTGTTGCAGAAGCCATTACGGTAACTAAAGATGTCGTATCTATTTTAAAGGCAGCCAACATGAATTTAAGGCGATGGACTTCTAATTCGCCAAATTTAACTGAACAATGGAAAACAAATAAACTAGAATGTCGTGAAGATCCTGTTGATTCTAATGTGTCATTAAAAATTTTAGGTTTAATTTGGAATAATAATTCTGACACTCTTAAAATTGAATTGAGTCCATCATTGAAAATAACGAATACGACAGCAACAAAACGCCAGGTATTGAGAGTATGTGGTATGATATTCGACCCTACAGGTCTAATAAATCCTTTCACAATACGAATTAAACTATTAATGCAAACGTTGTAACAAGGGGTATTAAATGGGACGAAAATATTTCATTAGATTTGGAATTACAATTCAAGGAATACCTACATGAAATACCAGATTTGAGGCCACTCGAAATACCTAGGCCATATTTCGATGAATTACAAATAGAAAAATTTGAAATTCACATATTTTCGGACGCAAGTCCTAAAGCGTACGGTTCTGTTGCATATTTTAAATGCCATTGTCAAGGGAAAATACTGACTAGTTTTATCATTTCTAAATCTCGAATAGCACCGCTCCAGAAAATAACGTTTCCCAGACTCAAATTATTGGGAACTTTGATTTCAGCAAGACTATCATCAAATCTGCGATCTACCTTTCCGACAGTACCTGAAAATAACATCTTTTTTTGGACTGATTCAGAAATATGTTTGTACTGGATCAAGGGTAAAGCCGATGACTACAAACAATTCATATGCAACCGAATTATAGAAATTCAAGAAAAAACAAATCCCTTGAATTGGAATTTTTGCGATGGAAAGTCAAATCCAGCGTGTAAACTGACCCGTGGTGTAAGTGCTCGGTCTTTAATTAATGACGAGATTTGGTGGAGAGGCCCTTCTTGGCTTCATGACATTGATATGAATAGTTTTGAAGGCAACTACATTGGTCACAAAGACATCCCAGATTATGAAAAGGAAAGGAGAAAAAATTATCTTGCGCTGCAGGCATTCGTAGAATTGGCTAAACCGTCATTGAATCTGAATAGATATAGTAACTTAAATAAGATTTTAAGAATTACAGCATACATTTTTCGATTAGTCCATAATTGCAAAAGGAAAAATGAAAATTTCACAGGAGTATTAACAACTACGGAACTGTTTAATGCTGAAGAATATTGGGTACGATATATTCACCAAACATGAATATTGTCTTCTTAAGGCAGGGAGATCCATCAAAACCGACTCAAGATTATATTCCTTAAATCCTTTTTAGACTGAAAGTGGAATAATCTGCCTGGGTGGTAGACTGCAACAATCAAATTTTCAATTTTACGAAAAACATCCTAAATTATTACCCGGCAAAGGAAGATTTACCGAACTTTTAATTATAAGAGAACATGAAAATTTGTTGCACTCCGGAGTTTCAGACACACTGACTCAGATACGTGAAAATTATTGGATCCTTAGAGGTCGCCAAACAGTAAAATCTTGTCTAAATAAGTGTCTAATTTGTAAAAAATTTAAAGCTAAACCTGGCAGTGAAGTGATAGCTCCATTACCACTTAATAGAATCCATGAATCTAAACCTTTTGAAGTTACTGGTATCGACGTTGCAGGGCCTTTATATGTTAAAGACGAAGATAAAGTGTGCATTGCACTTTTCACATGTGCTGTTACTCGCGCCATCCATTTGGAAATCGTTAGTAGTCTTCACACCGAACAATTCTTGATGACGTTCAGAAGATTTGTCTCTCGAAGAGGGGTGTGCAGAACTGTTAACTGCGACAATGCCAAAACATTCAAGGCAGCTGAAAATGAACTAAAAACACTCTACATGAACGTTGCAGATCCAAATGTCCAAAATTACTTTGGAAAAAAGGGCATAAAATTTATATATATTGCTGTTGAAAGAGCAGCTTGGTGGGGTGGTTATTGGGAGAGGATGGTTAAGATGACTAAAATTATATTAAGGAAAATATTAGGGAGGTCTTTATTATCGTTTGAAGAACTACAAACTATTCTGACCGAAATTGGGGCAATTTTAAATTCTCGGCCCATTACGTATGTGTATAACGATTCTTCAGAACCATCACCTCTCACCCCATCACATTTTTTAATTGGCAAAAGATAACATCTTTACCTCACCACCAGGCTGGTCGTAACAACGATCAGATCTTCTCCAGCTCAAAAAGATTTTTATTGAAAAGATATTTGTATAGAGAAAAGTTGTTGAACCAATTTTGGAAACGTTGGAAGGGAGAATATTTGCTCAAATAAAAGGTATACATAATGTACATCCCATAAGTGAAAATTGTGAATTTAATATAAATGATGTAGTTTTAGTAGGTGACGAAAAGGTCCCGAGACATTTATGGAAATTAGCTAAAATCACCCAACTTTTCAAAGGACGAGATGAAAAAGTCAGAAGTGTAATGTTGAAGACAACATCAGGGTTTATAAAACGACCCATACAACTGATTTATAAGTTGGAACTTTAATTAATATTTTATGATTTCTCTAACTAAGTAAAATAATTGCATTTGTTAACTATATTTACCTTATTATTGTTCATTATTGTTTGCATTTAATTTTGATGAATGAATTCATCGGGGGAGGGGGGGTTGTTGCGAAATCTTCTCCGATGAAAGTGACGTTTCATTCTCGCCTGCGAGCGAGCAAATTTATATGATGCTAAGTGGCAACCAATTCTTCGTGGCCTAGACGTTCGCAATGTTTTGGAATGTTTAGATTTTTTAATTAGAGTTGTTGAATTTTATGCATGTTTGGAATGTTATATTTATTGAATAGTTTGGAATTACTAGATTGTCTGGTACTGTAAACAATGTATAGTAATATTTCAACATTTAAATAAACTTAATATGAAAAACAAAACCTTCTGATTTGGATTAATTTCATTTCACGCCGTCGCCATTCGAAAACTATTGAGCAAAGAAATTACTGAAGTTATGAACAAAAATCAGAATTTATTTATTTATTTATGAACAAAAATCAGAATTTGGTTTAAAGTGAGACAACGTGTCTTTCTGATTCAATAAATGAATTGTAATCTTCGTATTTTGTACAAAAATTGTTTGTTTTGGTGCACAGTATCGTCGCTTAAAACTTGTCCCATCTTTTTTTATTTAAACCTGATGTACAAAATAAAATAAATAAATAATTAAATAAATAAATAAATTGAAGATTTTGTTATGTTTAGTTCCTTTATTTATGGCCAGTGTATCTTTCTTTTCTTTTATCCCCCCCCCCCTTATTCTTTTTGTTTTGTCTTAAATATACTCCAGCCTTTTAATTTTTTTGTAAAGTGAATAAATTTATAAATTTGTATGAAGTGTAACTCGTTAAATTCAATTTTCAGTCATCTTTTTGATTCCGTAATAAGCAAATAATTAGAAAATATAATAAATTAACTTATTTAATGTATCGAACTGTTTTAAAAAAATAAAAAGATCTTTTCATTTATAGTCCAGGAAGCAGCAGCATTTTTTACTTAAACATCTTATATAATTTGTCCGTTAAATATACCATTGATTTTATTTAATCAATGGTCGGCTGTCACTAAAGCGGTTGATGCAGTCTCGCGAATAGCAGTATCCCCTTTCCCCTCACACATACCTACCACCCAAAGAGAATTTAAAGACAACCCGATTACGGAAGATGGAAGAATATTACAGCAATCAATGACGATCTGCCGTAATCAGGTTGCCATTCACCTTTACAGACGAAAACAAAAAGGAGTTATTCAGAGATAGTATAAATATTAACAATATCTGAATATTAAAATAAAAAACATCACAGAAACATTTTTCCCTTTTCAATGGAAGTTATCATTAATACATTACCAAGTGCAGTTGCAATTTCAGCATCCTCGTGCGCGAAAATATGAAAACCTGTTGGTGCAATCCCGATTGGGCAAGGGAATGTAGAATTCAAAATATCGCAGCTCAAACTAGCCTCTGATACATCTTGTAAAACTCTTGGTTGGATTCGGTACCTAAGATTCGCCAAAGAAAAAATAATCTCTAAGTACTTCTTTGTACGTCGTTGGAAAAATTTGTAGCTATTGTAATAATAATAATAATAATAATAATAATAATAATCTACTTATAATAAAATGCGTTTGGAGAGAAGTGTGTAGAACACTTCCAGTGCGTACCATTCTAATGTAGGAATCCACAGTTGCTAAACGCCATGTTAGGCCTAATGGAAAACATATGTTAACAAATGACAGCTAAATGATAATTTCTTCTGCTTGAAATAACGTTTGTCGGGCAAATTTCCTTATAAAACATGTATATCATATCCAATTACAATACATTAAGTTCCAATTTAAACGTACGCTATTATAAACAAAATAAACAATCGACGGCTTCACAAAAGAGAAATGAATGACTCTTAGTGATTCATTAAAATAATAATAACAATAAAAATATCTAATTATGATTTTAAAGTATTTGTAAAATCACATTAAAACATTTAAATAGATTTTAAATTATATTTTTCACTTTTGTTTACATTTATTATAAACAGTAAGTTTACAACATTAAAAAAAACTCAATGGTTTTTCAAGTCCATGGCTTTTTTAAGGATTTATGCACTGTGGACGGACTTCAGCTTTCATTGTGCTGCCATCTATCAGCATCAATGCGAATGAATAATTTTTTCCATTGGATTTACAGTTAGTAATAAATAAAAATTGCAAGATGTAATAATGTGTAAGAGATTTCTCTTGAACGTTTCCGCTATATAATTTTAAAATACCAAGCTATAAATAAATAGAATAATTTTCATATGATTTCTTAGATATAATTTAAATTTCGTTTTATTATTATTTTTTTTTAAGATGTCAACATTTATCAACTTAATTTTTCAAATTTTGTTTTCTATTATAAAGAAAATATTTTTTTCCCCCAAAGTATAATGGATATATATGAGATATTATAATAACTGCATTAATGAGATTGAAAATTATTTTTCCACATTCTATTATTAAAGTAGAATTTTTCTTACTTTTCAAAGTTATTATATTCAAAAATTACTATGCTAAAAAAAAAAAAATAAAAAAAAAAAAATAAAAATTGTAATTTAAGAAATTACCCCAACCATTTGAAAAATGTTTCACTCGATACATTCATCTATCATTTTAAGCTAAATACCAGTTGTTTTATTGTGTATTATCCGTGCCACTGCTATAAATGACTTTATACATGCTGCAATTTGAAGGTACGGTTCGTTTAAGTTATATCACTCTATTGTCGCCAAGCATAAAAGTTGGCGACGAAAGAAACATTTCAAACTATTTAACATTGTTGGTGCAAAAGTAATCATTATTAAAATACAGCTTTGGCATATACTGTTATACTTGTAAGACTTTGGCATATATTGTTTGATTTTACAGAGCAGAATTTTGGTGATGGAGGTTTTAAACCAAAATCGATCGCAGCACATGCATCTGTGAATGGGTCCATCAGACATCGAATCAAAAAAGTTTTTTCCCAGTTTTTCCCAAGCCGATTGCTTTTTAGTCTTCTTTTTAGGTGGTGGAAAATCAAGAGTAATAGCTATAACATTTTCCGGCTTGTTAGAATCACTATTGGCACTCAAATTTTCCTGGTTAGAACCGACCGATAGTAAAACGCCATGGCTAGTGGATTGGTCGCCCTGGCGACATGATGTTTTACAATTAATCGGTTCGGCATTAAATTGCTTCCTTTTTCGTGATCGCCTTTCAACACGTAATTGGTTTTCAGCGGCTCAATAATCTTTTGATTTTATCATTTTCTGCATTGAAAGACGTTTTTGCGCCAAACCAAATACAGTATTACTCAGTTATCCCGTCGACCAATTTCGCCAAATGATACGAATCGCCAAACTAATAAGCAACTTATACATGTTGACTAAATTTTTATTTTAAATAGCAAAAGAAGAAATAAAAATCACTTTATGATTGTTTAAGTACGCGTATTGTGTTTAATATCATTGAATGCGATATTCACGTTCATTCATTTCTTTGGCTTCGGCTTTTTCCGTATCTGTTAATTTCCGTCTACCCATTTTTAAATTTGTTAGTTTTCTCCTTTATTACAATGATTTTAACCATTTTAATTTACTATTAAAATAAAAATTCTTCTAAAAGTAAAGAATTTAATTTAAATTCAAATAAAAACTCTTCTAAAAGTAAAGAAATTAATTTAAATTCAAAAGTGACCACATCATTCAAAAGTGGTAACATCATTCAAAAGTGGTAACATCATCGGGTCCATTCTCCCGAAAACAACAACCATTTTTCAAATGGTTAAAAAAATAAAAATTGTAATTTAAGAAATTACCCCAACCATTTGAAAAATGTTTCACTCGATACATTCATCTATCATTTTAAGCTAAATACCAGTTGTTTTATTGTGTATTATCCGTGCCACTGCTATAAATGACTTTATACATGCTGCAATTTGAAGGTACGGTTCGTTTAAGTTATATCACTCTATTGTCGCCAAGCATAAAAGTTGGCGACGAAAGAAACATTTCAAACTATTTAACATTGTTGGTGCAAAAGTAATCATTATTAAAATACAGCTTTGGCATATACTGTTATACTTGTAAGACTTTGGCATATATTGTTTGATTTTACAGAGCAGAATTTTGGTGATGGAGGTTTTAAACCAAAATCGATCGCAGCACATGCATCTGTGAATGGGTCCATCAGACATCGAATCAAAAAAGTTTTTTCCCAGTTTTTCCCAAGCCGATTGCTTTTTAGTTTTCTTTTTAGGTGGTGGAAAATCAAGAGTAATAGCTATAACATTTTCCGGCTTGTTAGAATCACTATTGGCACTCAAATTTTCCTGGTTAGAACCGACCGATAGTAAAACGCCATGGCTAGTGGATTGGTCGCCCTGGCGACATGATGTTTTACAATTAATCGGTTCGGCATTAAATTGCTTCCTTTTTCGTGATCGCCTTTCAACACGTAATTGGTTTTCAGCGGCTCAATAATCTTTTGATTTTATCATTTTCTGCATTGAAAGACGTTTTTGCGCCAAACCAAATACAGTATTACTCAGTTATCCCGTCGACCAATTTCGCCAAATGATACGAATCGCCAAACTAATAAGCAACTTATACATGTTGACTAAATTTTTATTTTAAATAGCAAAAGAAGAAATAAAAATCACTTTATGATTGTTTAAGTACGTGTATTGTGTTTAATATCATTGAATGCGATATTCACGTTCATTCATTTCTTTGGCTTCGGCTTTTTCCGTATCTGTTAATTTCCGTCTACCCATTTTTAAATTTGTTAGTTTTCTCCTTTATTACAATGATTTTAACCATTTTAATTTACTATTCAAATAAAAATTCTTCTAAAAGTAAAGAATTTAATTTAAATTCAAATAAAAACTCTTCTAAAAGTAAAGAAATTAATTTAAATTCAAAAGTGACCACATCATTCAAAAGTGGTAACATCATTCAAAAGTGGTAACATCATCGGGTCCATTCTCCCGAAAACAACAACCATTTTTCAAATGGTTAAAAAAAAAAAAAAACCTGTTTTGTTGTAATTAGTATAAGTTATATTACTTATATTTTAATTACATTTCATAAGAAATGTAAATTTCGTTTACAATGTAAGCACATTTCAAGTGGATATAAACTAAGCTTTTAAAAATTGGCGATGTAACACGCGCTTTCCAAAGGAATAAAAGAAAAAAAAAAATAAACTCACGCGTCACGTGACCTGAGTTTTGCTAAATTAAAAAAAAAAATGTAGTTGTAATATTTCTCGTTTAAAAGAAATCTGGCAACACTAGTTCTATTAAAAAAAATGTTCTTTTTCTTAGTGATATTGGAATGTTGGTTGTGAATTGTGGTTTTATCTTGTGATGGTGGCGTGCGCCAGAATTATGTAAAAGCTTTATTTGTATATAATGTGTGTACGTTAGTGTTATATTTGTAAGTGTCGTCTTTTCAAGTAATAAAAAGTTTATAAAGAAGAATGCAACCCCGAGATATTTATTAAGATAAGTTATCACTTCTTTCTTCTCTTCTACATTTGTAAGACGACTTCTTACAGCGTAATAAAATTAAAATTTTACGAAGGAAATAACAATAAAGATTTTGGTTTTCATTAATAAGGAATGAATTTTTTAAGTGACATAGAGTTTTTAAAAATTGATTTTGATCTAAATCAATGCATCTTGGTTCGATATTTTCTATAAACAACTACAAATTTTCCAAAAAGTTTTTTTTTATGTTGTTTCCAAAACGTTTTTTTTTTTTTTTTTTTTTTTTTTTTTTGTTTGTTTGTTTATATTAACTGCTACTAGATGAGCCAAACCCATATTTAAAAATAAAATATAAAGTTTTATTAATCAATTATCTAGGAACCTATTTCATATCCTTCTTATATATATGACTAAAATCACTGCGGAATCATTGCTTTTGTAAAATAATGCATTTTAAATTTAAAAAAAAATCAATATTAATTTTTAATGTTTAGTGAAATTTTCAGAAAATGTGTTTTACTTTGCTAATTATTTTCATTGTTGTGATAAATACTGCTGTATGTTTTGCCCAATAGTTGAACTATTTCAGAAATTTAATATCAAGTAAAAAAAAAAAAATCCCTTGTATTGTTATTTTTAAATAATGCTTTTTTACAATACAATCTCTTTAATAATAAAATCTTCATTCTGTTTGTTTGTACGAAGTCTTACGGAAATAAAATGCAGGTCAAAATTCCGTCATTTTTGACGGGGGTTATATACTAGTAATAATAATAATAATAATACAGCTCTTAATACACTATATGGCCAATGATGACGGGTTACTTGCGATTTTAGACGTTTTGTTAATTATCTAGAAAAATACGAGAGGAATTATTCTGAAATTCCAGGTATTAAAACAAACTAGTGTATATCATATATTTACGAGAAGATTATCTCCCGAAACCCCATAGAAGACCGTTAACAAATTGAAAAAGAACGAAAATATTTTGCATAATCCTGTAAAAACTAATGTAGAAAACGCTTTAAAACTATGGATTATGATTAAGTGGCTTATTATAATAATTATCATTTTATGAGGCTAGCATGTATACTTGTAGAAAAATTAAGGTTTTTATAAAAACAGTCTCAAATTTCGTCATTTTTTGCATATAATTTGCAAAGTTCTTAAGTTAAAAAAAATGTTTGTTTGTTTTTTCAGAAAATATAACAACCAACAATGTACACACTACCTTGCAATCAAAATAATAACAGAATAATAAATATAAAAAAAATGAGAAGGTTTACTGAACACTGCACATGCACGAATGCAATCATAATGTAATGTACATATGCATAATGTATTAGCTAAGTGTATAGAGCAATTTTTCTGAAAATCTCCAAAACATAGGATGAAAATTATGTTCAATAGAATAAGCTTAAAGTCCGTTGTGACCATATAAAAAGATGAGGGGCTGTATCCATATATCCATTTGTTAATGCCATTATAGCGTACACCATATTGTACATGCTAGTATATTTGGATGCAGTCCCTCCTCTTTTTGCTTCCTTTTGGGAATAACGGCTATGAATAACTTTACTACAAATATTAATTTAAACTTTTCCTTGTAAAAGGAGAATTCTTTCTTGGTCCTGATTACTATGTATAGTCAAACAGGACAGGAACAGAGAAGAGAAAAAATTATTGCTAATAAATGCATTGTAAAATAAGCAAAAATGTTGTATGCCCCTTGACCAGAAAGACCCCGAAGAGGTCTCCTAGGATAGGAATCAAAAATCAAACTCCCCCTCCCCCTCATGATGGATAAATGATGTGACAACTCCCCCCCCCCTTTCTAACTTAGAGTAGAGGCGAAACGACAGATTGCGCTGCAATCACAGACTGCACATGTGAGCTTTCCTATTTGCTAGCTGGTCATTGCTGCTTTATCGATATCAAATGTAGAGGGTAGCTTATCGCGCCCGGTGTAGGATCTGGTCTACGGTATACACCTGTGCTTTTTTAATTATAATTTAGTCTTTATCATGGTGGAATGAGCAAGCATATCAAAAGACAGGCTCTTTTCATCACTGAGAAGTTACAAATTTTAGATCCGTACGATGTCCAGGCTGTGTCGAGTAAAGTCTGCGTTCGGCAAAGTAAAAGACATACCGGAATCAATTTTAAGGATTTTGTTAAAGTATAGAAATTTCATCGTTAACCAAGATGTTGTTGGGGGGACAAAGAACAAGATTGATTTGTTGAAGCGCTCTCTTCGAATAACCCAATAAGTGGTCTGCTAATCCGAGTAAAAGCTTCTGAAATCGTAGCAAAAACGGAATGCCTCAAATGGATGGCTGGGTCGATTTAACGCTCGCCATGAAATAAAATTTAAGCAAGTGTGAGGAAAGACAGCTACTGCCAACAACTTAATTAGATGTCGATTGTTGTAAAATAAATGCGCTTTCCCAGATTGTAAAAAACTACTTAAGTCGCAATACTTACAACGAGGACGAATTTGAGTTTTTTTTTTTTTTTTTTTTTTTTTTTTTTTTGAAAATGACGCCTAACAAGAAAAAAACTGGCTATAAAAGTAGAAGCTTGTCATGGGAGTAAACTATAGGTGCAGATTCCAAAATTTTTAAGGAGCCAGTGGTTCCTAAACTCAAATATTCCATCAACGTCGCCACCTGGGCTTAATTTCTTAGAAAATTTAAGAAACAACGCGAAACGACAGATAAACAACTTGAAATTCGTTAAAAGATCGCAGAAGAAAAGCTAATTTTATGAAAGAATCATAAAAAATGGTGTGCATTCGTCAAATGATCGCAATAAAAACGCTCTTCTGGTTACAGGATCGCTAAAAAACGCACGGTTTTCGTCAAAGCATCTTGAAAAAAACATGGGATTCTTGTCAGAGGATTGCAAAAAAACGCATTTTCCGTCAAATGATAGCGAGAAAAAACGCAAAATTTGCCCAAGGATGAAGACTTAGACGCCGAAAGTTAGTTGTCAAGTCAAAAAATTTAGTCACCACGTAGTGACTGGAAACCGTGAATTAGAGGTCTGCACGGGCCGGAATTTCCAGGCCCGGTCCGTAGGAAAGTTATTTCGGCCCGGCCCGGCCCGGCCCGTTGTAAAACACAAAAGTTCGGCCCGGGCCCGGCCCGGCCCGTTTAAATTTTTATAGTTTAGGCCCGGCCCGGCCCGTTTTGGCCCGTCACATTTTCAACGATTTCTAAAAAATTCAGATTTTTATCATATAACTAAGATTCCTTTAAATAATACTGCATAAATATCTATGGAATGATTTTTACAGTATATTTTACAGCAAATACACATTAACAACATTAATGATTGCTTAGATTCTTAGGCTTTCAACTTTCGAATAAAGATTCATTAAAAAATTAATATGGCTTAGAATAAAAGAAAAAAGAAAGAAAGCTAAAAACATCGTTAATTTTGAAGTTGTTTAATAAAAGAAGATTTATAAATCTATTTCTATATCATTTTATTATAGATTTCAAATCCATTCTTAAATTCAAAGAAGCTCCTTTCTGATACATTTCTAAATTCATTTTTTTTTTCTCAGAAACGCATAAGATTAGCAGATATCTTTATTCAGAAACTATATAATTGAATGGCGTTATCCATTTTTTGATACAAGCAATTTAAGAATATTGCAAACAAATAAAATACTGTCATTATTAGCGTTTTGAATAGAATTTCCGGAAGCAATAGCAAGGGAAGGGAGAAAAACCTGCAATCATTTGAGAAACTATTATATCTCAACAAGGTTAGACAAGTATTTTATTTACCAAAAATGAAAAACGCTATTCGATTCCAAATCTTTTTAATAGTTAGGCTTATCACTTTTATACTTTTACAATTTAAAATTAATCGGAAAATGTGTCAAACTTTCGCATTATTGAGAAATTAATTTAAAAATCATCAAGAAGCATATATCCGAAGACTAAGCTAACATAAGTTCTTTATCGCTGTTAATAATTTTACAAATCATGTTTTCTGCCAATAATTAAGTCTAGTACCGGTCCGGCCAGTCTATATGTAGAAAAATAATGCAAGCGTGATCTCGGACCGACATGAGTCAGCTAAAAATATATTAAAATGGGTTACACATAATGTAATTCTCCGATGTCGGTACACTGTGCATTTTTATATTGATGCTGTCCAACTAGTATGGCTACATTTATACTTATTCTCGTTAAAACCATTTTCGTTGAAAATAGCTCATATTTTATCGTTTCTGCTTAAATCTTCAGAACGGGCCGGCAGGCCCGAAAATTTTTTTTATCGACCCGGCCCGGCCCGTCTGGCCCGTTCAAATTTTTTGCCGGTCCGGCCCGGCTCGTTTATGTTGTTTGTCGGCCCGGCCCGTTAGAAAATTCGGAACGATTCCGCCGGCCCGGCCCGGGCCCGTGCAGACCTCTACCGTGAATCTGCACATATTGGGTAAACTAAATAAATACCGTCTTACTGTTCTGGTTTGTGCCAACTCTGCAATGGATTAGACAAGTTAAATCTACTGTCATAGGAAAATCGCGCAAGCCACGAGCCACGATGTTTCAAAAATCTTAAAAAACTTTCCGAACTATACGAAAGTCAGCACAGAGCGTAGATGGCGAGCAGCCTTTTTTCAACTTGGGTTCGTAATTTTGATCGGCATATGTGAAAAGAATCGTGCCATATATTTGTTATTGCTTGTGAATTGTGAACAACTGCTTGTGCATCCAAAAGATAACAAAGCCGAAAGAATGGTCAAGAGGAATTTCCATCTCCATATTCGACCAGTGTCACTAAAGAAATGGACCAAGGAATAATTAACAGCGCCAAAGTAAATTACAAGAATAGTATTGTACAATGTTAGCTTCATCAAATGGAACACGCCAGTAACCCTTCTTTCTGCGAGTGTCGTCCTTTTACAGTTCTCGAAGGTATGCACATGCTTACCATAATGTGAGAGAGTCACACCAACGACAATCAGACTTGTATAAAACCAAAAACTTTCTGCGCACGTAAATGTTGGGTCAAAAACTTTCTGCAACATAATTTGATGTTTAATAAAATTATCATTTTGACATGGACGAAATTTGCGTTTTTTACGCAATTCATGGACGAAATTCACGTTTTTTTATGCGATTCATCGACGAGATATGTGTTTTTTTTGCGCTGTTTTTAGACGAATTTCTCGTTTTTCACACGGTCTTTTGTCGATATTCATATATTTTTTTTGCAGCGGCCTTTTGTCGAAATTTGCATTTTCCGTGCAGTCCTTTATTGAAATACGCTTTTTTTATGCGATTTTTTTGCTGAAATGCTCATTTTTTACGCAATTCTTTGATGAAATTCGCGTTCTTTTTCGAGATCCTGTAACGAAATTCATATTTTTATCGAGATCTTTTTAGGAAATTGGCATTTTTTCGATATACTATTTCCAAATTCGTGTTTATTGTGACCCTTCGACAATAAGTTACGTTTTTTATGGGTCACTTCAACCAAATTCGTGTTTTATTTTCGCGATAATTTTATGAAATTGGAGATTTTTTTTTCTGCTAACGATTGACAGTGAAATTGATTTTTGTGTGTCAAAATTCGCGATTTTTTGTGTCCGAATTTTCAGACTGATGAATTTCTTAAATTTTCGAAAAATTCGAAAATGGCTCTGCTTTTAATTGTGAGCTATGAGTAAATAAATCGTACATAAAATTGGGGGAATATTTTTAAGTTCTCGGTATTTAAAAAAAAAAGTTACAAAAATAAAAATTATTTTTTTCCTTAAATTTTCTGCAAAATTCCGAAATTTGCATAAAATTTGCCGCGCACAGCGTGCGCGCTTGCATCGTTATTTTACAACTCTGACGACCATTGCAAATAGTTTTCGCAAAGAGGTTTTTTGAAGTAGGAAGGACATAATTTATAAAGAACCAATCTCGCACTTTGATATTGAAGATTAGATAGGAGTACAAGGAACTATAGAGGAAGATTTTGTCGATTTAGAAACAAATGTTGACATAGATGCAGTCACTTTTCCGAGCTCAGTAGTCTGGATAACATCATCGCCGATGTAACTGCAACTGATAAAACAAGATGAGGAGTAAGAATATGATAAACCTGCGTCTCCGGCCTCATTCCTATTCTCCAAAGTTACGTAGGCGTTGAGTTTTTTCAAATAGTATGAAAGTTGAACATACTATCTTATTCGCCCGATTTGGCTTCTTCTGAGTTTCATCTAACCTCACAAGTAAAAATTTTTACGATTGGAACCTATTTTGCACGAAAATAGAAGTAAAATTAGTCGTTGGGGGACACCGTAATACCTACTCATTATGAATATGCATACTATAAAATATTAAAATAAAACTCGTTTAAACTATTTATAAAAAGCATTGCAGTTCCAAAATAAAATTTAAACGTATATTTAAGAATTTTTAACACATAGTAATGCTCTATTACTGAATTGGGGGTACTATTTGATTATCCCATTGGCACATTTTGACAAATTATATAAATCGTCAAACAACTCGTTAATTATACAAATTGGCATAATTTTTATTTTAAATAACGAAAAAACAAATAAATTAGTAAAAGATTAATAAAAATGCTAACAAAACATCAAATTAAAATCAGTCAGACACATGTAACACATTTAATGTCAAGTGTGTGATACACGCTATTCCTGCTTCTTCACGCGACTTTACGGAACACCGGTGTAAAGTGTATATCCCAGAAATTAATAATCCAAGAAGTTTCGACGAAAACAAAAGTTTAATTAGAACATGTAGGACATCACGATGTCACAAACACAGATGAACACACAATTAAATATAGGTAACTATTCAACATCTCCTTCAGGTACTTCTACATAAATCCTTCGAAAACATCTAAACATCGTGCCCGTAGCACACCCATATTCCAATGGGAGAATATTTAAAATCTTTTTACCTGCATCAAAACATTCGCAGGTCTACCTAATTACCTCGGCACACACACCTCTCTCTTTTCGTGCCCCTTCCTCTCCCAATATCTCTCTTTGTCCGCTCGTCACGTGACTAAAAAGCGGCGCCGTTGAATTAAAAAAAAAAAAAAAAAAAAAAAAAAAACATCACCAGTCATTACAAAGTGCATGTGACATTTGCGATAAGCCCTTACTGACATTTAATCTTATGGTTTGGCGATAGTTTTTTGGTCGACGTAATAATCAAGTAGCAAAAGAAACATTTTTATAAACTCCAAAATTGATAAATTTTTTAACGGCCAGTTTACTTACTCGGATGAAGTGTCTCATTTACAATTAAAATATATATTTGAATTGAAATTTGAATGAATATATCTAGACAAATAAATAGCCCATCAATTTCGTTCTTTATGCATAATTTATATTTTTTTTTATTGTCTTTTGCAGTCACTACTTAAAATAAAAAAATTCGAAAAAAATTATGTATCTTTCATCAGAACGAGTATTTCGAGAGCCCGAAAAAATAGTTCCGGATAATCGAGGTTACTTTTATTCAATAGGCTTCTTCCCAGTATTACATACTAAGTATACACCAAATTTTAAGTCTCTATCTCAATTTGTTCGGAAGGTAGAGCGTTTACAGATAGACGAACGACATTTTTTTTTCTAAAAATATGTTTTTCGGAATCTCGTGTGTCTGAAACGTGTAAATTCGTCATTTATTTTTCGATTTTCAAAACGATTGCAAGACTTACCCTATACTACGTAAGTAATTAGCTATCGACCACTATTTTGGAGGATTTGAAGAATCGTACTTTTTTGAATCTTGATGGCATAATGGTTTTGGAACATTGATGTATAAAGTGCATGAAACTAAAAAAAAAAAAAAAAAAAATTGTAAAAAAATAAAACCTTTTTTTTTTTATTTTTCATTTTCCCTTTTATAGCGAGAACTTTTAAAAATTAAACTCGAATTTTTTTGCCCGTGGATCTGCGCCTGTGCAAAAGTACAAATTTATTCAATGCAGAAACTATAAGAATGAAATTAAAGTGATTTTAATGTATCTTACTTTCGAAATGCTTTTTCATTATCTCTAGGAATGGAATCTGTTGATGCTCCGGCACAAAAGTAAAATTTTGCTTGCTGATCCAGAGATTTAAGGGCGAGGTTTTCAAAGTGCTTCAGACTTTTAATACAAGACAAGTTCCAATCCGTATCCATTAGATATAACGACCTCCTAAAACAATTAAAAAGAAAACTTATAGTCCAAGAGCCGAGAGCACAAAATCCTATGTCATCGAGCAATTGAAAAATCCTTTATTTTATGGAATTGTAGTAATAGAGGAAACTGATGATCCATGTCTGTCGGAGGCGAAGTGGTGCATAAGCCAAAAATTGATACCACTTGTGGTTGATTCGTAGGTTTAGCATTGTGTTTGTCCTACAATGAAAAGTATGAAAACATGGAAAACTGGATGCAGGAAAACACAATGCTAAGCCTACGAGTCAACTACTAGTGGTATTCTTTTTTGGCTTTTGCACCACTTCGCTTCCGTCAGACATGGATCATCAGTTTCCCTTATTACTACGCTTCCATAAAATGAAGGATTTTTTCTTGTGCTCGATAACATAGGGTTTTGTGCTGTCGGTTCTTGTACTATTAAGGAAATTTAAAAAAATGTTACACAAATTATATTACATTTTAAGACACAGATTTTTTTTTTTTTTTGATAGTTAACCGAAAAATTAATTTAAAACACAGATGTAACTCAGAAAAATGACATTCGTATTTGTTAAAATAGCCCCCAACGTGAAAAGATTGCTTTCTAGCAGCGAAGATTCAAAAGCAGTGGATGTACTTTTGGGGAAAACCTATCAAATTACGAAAAAAAAAAAAAAAAAAAAAAGTAAAAAGTAAAAAAAATAAAAATAAAAATAAAATAAAAATAAAAATGAGCGCTTAAATTATGCTCCTCTTTCGAAAGTCGCAATCAGAAAATAAATAAATAAATAAATAAATAAATTAAAATGTAATTTAACAAATTACAATGACTATTTGGAAAATGATATTTTCAAAGACTAAAATTTTAGAGACTTATAAATAAATTGTACATTTGATTAATAATAATGATAAACATAATTTTTATGATGATCACAAAGAGTCATATGTTACATACACCATGCATCAAACATTAATATTCCTAGAACAATGATAAAAGAACTCTATAGATATACAGCTTTATCTGTTTTTAATGTGCATTTTTATTGGATGGAGTTAATCAGACTGACTTCTGAACGCCTCATATTACGCAAGACATGGATTAAACATTTATATTCCTGGACCCATCATGAAAATAATTTAAATTAAATTTCAGTTTTACAATTTTCGAAACTGCAAATTTTTAAACTTCTAAATATCGCACATTTTCAATCTTTACACCGTTGCATAAGAAAAAAAAAATGCACTTTTAAATGAAATTTGTTTGAAATCTTTATCATAATTTGTTTTCAAATTATTATTATTATTTTAAAGTATTTATTACTTTTTTTTGTCATCGTGGCAACAGAAGTATTCCATTTTTGAACATTAAACATGGAACCAATCAGAAAAGGAATAGAATAAAAACAGAAGTATTCCATTTTTGGACATTAAACATGGACCAATCAGAAAACTAAAAAAATGCGGAATTCAACCAATAAAAAGATTCAGATATATTTCAGATTTCCCAATTCTCTACAGAGGACAACAACTATTTTCCAAATAGTTAATAAAATAAAATAAAAATTTAAGACCTTTTAGGAAAAATTTGACTTCGCGTTTCTCCCACTTTCCCCTTTTTTGTTCCCTCCCTTCTTTCCCCTTTTAACCTATTCGAGACCATGAGTGCTTATATGCATGTTCAAAAAGTGAATTTCAAATCAAAGAAATTTCAAATGAAATTTGTTTTTGGTAGCAGTAAAAAAGAAAAACTAGTCGTTGGGGACCACCGTAATACTTACCCATCATATATATGCATATATAATATATGAGAAAATAATACATTTGAAAACTATTTATAAAATGGATTGCAATTCCAAAACAAAATTTAAACGTGTATTTATATTTTTAATGTGCATAGTAATGCTGTATTAATGAGTTGCTGATGAATCTCTTTCGATAAATTATACAACACGCCTAACTACTCAAGTAGTACTGAATTGCGAAAAAGAAACATCCTTATAACTCCAAAAATAATAATCGTATTAACTAACAGTTTATTGCGTCGGATTAAGCGTCCCATTTCCAATTAAAATATATCTTTGAATTGAAATTTGAATGAAATACAGGGTCATGAAAAATAGAAGAATGTGGAAAACAGGATTACAAATATCTCGGCAACTAATAATTCGATCAACTTAGTTCTTTATGCAAAATTTGTGTTATTTTATTGCCTTTTACGATCATTCCTTAAAATAAAAAATTTCGAAAAATTTTGTATACATTTCATAAGAACGAATTTTTCGAGAGTCCGAAAAAAATAGTTCCGGATAATCGAGGTTACTGATATTAAATAGGCTTCGTCCCATTGTTACATACTAAGTACATACAAAATTTCAAGTCTCTATCTCAATTCGTTCGGGAGATAGAGCGTTTACAGACTGACAGACAGACAGACGGACGGACGGCAAATTTTTTTTTCTAAAAATATGTTTTTTGAAATCTCCAGTGTCTAAAACGTGTAAATCCGTCAAAAATTCTTTTTCGATTTTCAAAACGATTGCAAGACTTACCCTATACTACGTATGATGGGTAAGTAATAGCATTGGCTTTCTTTTATTAGAGCATTTTTGTGATTATTCGAACAGGGCGAAACCCTTCAAAATTGGACGAAAGAAAATCTTTAAAAAAGAACTGTTTCATTTATTTATAATAAATGTACAAAATTAGTTACAGTAAAAAGTATATCTTATATTAGTCAGTCTAACTCTTAAGCAAATATTATTTTAAGCTAAAATTAACAAAATACTATAAAACTCAATTATTCAAATTATTAAATGAAATAAAACCGAAATTCACTGGATTTTATAACAGACGCATTTTAATTTGAATTTTTACTTACCCATCATACGTAGTACAGGGTAAGTCTTGCAATCGTTTTGAAAATCGAAAAAAAAATTTTGACGGATTTACATGTTTCAGATAGTGGAGATTCCGAAAAACATATTTTTAGAAAAAAAAAAAAAAATATTTTTTCCGGATTCTCGAAAAATTCGTTCTGATGAAAGGTATATAAAAATTTTCGAAATTTTTTATTTTAAGGAGTGGACGTAAAAGGCAATAAAATAACACTGATTTTGCATAAAGAACAAAGTCAATCAAGTTATTAGTTGCCGAGATATTTGTAATCCTGTTCACATTTTTCGATTTTTCATGATCCTGTATTTCATTCAAATTTCAATTCTGAGATATATTTTAATTGGAAATGAGATACTTAATACGACGCAGTAAATTGTTACTTAATATGATTATTATTTTTGGAGTTATAAGGATGTTGCTTTTACGCAGTACTACTTGAGTAGTTCGGCATTTTATATAATTTGTCAAAATTAGTTCATCAGCAACTCATTAATAGAGCATTACTATGTTTATTAACAATATTTAAATGTATGTTTACATTTTGTTTTGGAATTGCAATGCATTGTATAAATAGTTTTCGCATGTTTTATTTCCATATATTATACTAGCTGTTACCCGTGACGTCGTTCACGTAGCATTAAAAAAAAAGATAAACGCTTTAATTAAACAAAACGGTTCATTAACAATAATTTAAAATATATATAACATTTATCTTATAGAAGGCTATGCAGTAGTTTTTTTATTGGGGACTTAAAGAACTCAGTCAAATAAAAGAAAAATGTGTTAGATAAAATGAACAATCGCGAAAATGAAATTGTAACCACTTATACTGTAGAACAACTGTAACGCACCCCAATTGTACATAAATCATGTTGTAGTACATTTCAGAATTCCATATCAAAGAAAGAAAAATCATGTGTTAAACCTAGGTAATAAAAAAAATATCCAACATTTCCATAATACATAACTTCACCGGGACATTCTTTTCTGCAGCTATGTATATGATCTATGTGTTTGTAAATATTCTAAATACAATGTTAAAATTTTGCTTAGTGAGAAAAAGTATAGCGAATATTAAAATTCACCTTTAGCAATTTCTAATTATAGACAGAAACTTACTTGAATTCTTTTTTACAGTCCTGTACATTACGTGCAAATATGTATACGATCGCATATTTAGCTTAAATTATTCAAGCAAAAAACCGGATTCAAATTATTGAATTCATATTTCTGGGAATCGCTATTACACTGGTGACCAATCCAGTTTATTGTACAATCCGATACGTGATTTATTTAAATTCTACAAACATCTCTTATTTTATCAAATGTAGCTGAACTTCAGGATGCATTAGTTTTCCAAATACATACGATAATTGAAAAAGCTCTTCAGCAATCTTTTCTAATAGACCATACTTTGGATACAATATCTGAGATCTGGACACAGGTCCAAAATCTTTTGTAAATGAACAACAAATGTGATGCAAATGATACTTAACTGCAAGCTTATTGTAGCAAATTTAAGTATTTATCATTGTATTGATTATCTCAGTATATTAATTTCATCATGTTTGAAATAGCGCAACGCAATTAAAATACGCTGGGAATATTTTTTTTTTCTCCGTAGACTATTATATTATCGAACATTTTTCTGCAATCTTGTAAGTGAATGTTAAATCTTTTCACCCCATTTTCTACAGAAATCCTATTTTAGTGCACTTCAGAACCTGATATCAATTTCAATATTATTAAAATAACCTTAATAAAATAACATTATTAAAATACGTTGCAAATGGTTCACAGACCATAATATATTGAAATACTTTTGAGCTCCCTGTACGCACACTATAAGTACTACATTTAACATATTCGATAGTAACCATGTTTTTCTGAACCTTAAAAATGCATGTAAATTTCATTACATTTAAAATTACGTAACATTATCAAAATACACCCCAAATGATTTTTTTCGCCTTAGACCATAATGTAAAGTTTCCTTTTGAGTGCTCCTGTGATTCAGCTATAATTGCTACCTGGTTCGTTTTCAATGTCGCATATGCTATGGCAAATCTCAATAACGTATGTTATTTTCGTATGAATTCCACTATATTTACCCAAGTTGAAAAACGGACAGACAGACGGCAGACCCCAAGCACTCGGCATCCGGTATACAGACAGGTTGAAGTCGTAAACACTTTTAGACCATGTTAGAAAGTGTCAAAAAGCAGGTAGTTTCCGTAAAACGAAAAAAAAAAAAAAAAAAAAAAACGCAGTGTTAGGAAAAATATACTACAAAACTTTGTTTTAGGTGGCATTTTTGTATAATTTGTACATACAGGGTGATTCATAAAAGATGGGCAGAACTTTAAGGGGTTATAGTACACTTAAAGACAAATAATATTAAATAGGAGACTAAGGGTCCCAGACGTATTCCCAAGGAGATAGGGGGCATTAAAGTTTAGGGTCCGAAATTTCAAATGATTATAAAAAATGGAAAAATTGGTCGATTCGTTTGCGGTTTTTGCAAAAAATTTTCTTTACGCCAGTATTTTCTTGAAATAAAATTTTAAAGTTCAATTTCGAAAAATGCCGATAGGGGGCGCTTTAGACTTTGGAGTAACAAACAACTATTTTTTAACGTTATTTTTTGTATTTCTTTAAATGATTTCGAAAGCTTAGACTTAAACTTAAATTTTGATCTAAAAATCTGAGTCCTAACGAGTAGTTAAGTAGCGTAAACTGAAATTTGAAATTTGAAACCCTTCTCCCCCCAGAACAAAAATCAGTTATTCCCGATCTTTGTGTCGTAGATTAGGCTCTAACTACTGCCGCGTTTTGCTAAAATTATTCTTTATGTCAGTATTTTCTTGAAAATAAATTTTAAAGAAAATTTTTAAAAAATTCCGATAGAGGGCGCTTTAGACTTTGGAGTAACGAACAACTATTTTATACCGTTATTTTTTGTGTCTCATTAAATGCTTTCTAAAGCTTAGACTTAAACTTAAATTTTCAGCTCAAAATCTGAATCGCTGAGCGTGGTTCAGTAGCGAGGGGAGGGGGTTCAAATTTCAACTTCTGAACATAGTTCAGTTTGCACTACTTAACCATGCCCAACGATTCTGTGCTGTGATACGAGGCAAAAATACAACTTTCGTCAAGGACTGCATAGTCGGAATTCACTCATAAAGGCACTGGCACAGTTGGAAACGTCGCTCATGCAAACGTTAAAGCTCCATTCCTGACGCTAGTCACCGGGTGAAGAAGGAGACAGAAAGTATGCAAATGTCAAATGGGGAAGAAGAAGAACACGTATGCAAAATTTCGACACGATTCAGGCATAAAAACCACTGAACGGTGAGTCAAGTGTAAGTCGCTGTAGTAATGAATCGGAAGATGGTGCCCTTCACGAATAAGGAAAAGGCTGAGATGCATTTAATTTACGGAGCGGCAGATGGAAATGGTGCAGAGGCACAACGAATGTACGGAGAGCGATTTCCCAACAGGCGGTTGCCTAACCGCAAAACTTTCGAGCGCTTGCACAGACAGTTGTGTGAGACGGGATCATTTCTCGCTTCCCGGTCGAATGCAGGTCGTGCAAAAAAGGACGAATCAGTAGTTGTTGCAGAAGCCATTCTGGATGTAGTAGCGGCGCAGCCAAGTACAAGTACACGAACAGTGGCTAGGCAGGTGGATACCTCACAGTCCATGACTTGGAGGGTACTGAAGGATGAACATTTTCTCCCGTTTCATGTGCAACGAGTCCAGAAACTGTCTCCAGGAGATTATCCAAATCGTATTGAATTCGCCCGCTGGTTTCTGCAGCAGAACGCGCTAAATCCACATTTTGGACGAACTGTGCTTTTCACCGATGAATGTACCTTCACACGTGAAGGTACATTTAACACACACAATGCATATGTATGGGCGGATGTCAATCCACATGCTACGTATCCACATGCTCATCAGAGACGCTTTTCCATCAATGTTTGGGCCGGAATCCTCGGAGACCACCTAATCGGACCGTACCTTCTTCCTGAACGCCTCAACGGTAAAACATACCTCACATTTCTGCAACATGTGCTGCCAGACCTGTTAAACGTTGTTCCTCCACGCATCCGGCGGGTCACGTGGTTCCAGCACGATGGAGCGCCAGCCCATTACGTACGAGACGTCCGCAACTATCTGGACATCACATTTCCGAACAGATGGATTGGTCGAGGTGGTCCTGTTGCTTGGCCTGCTAGCTCGCCAGATCTTTCACCCCTCGATTTCTTTTTTTGGGGACAATTGAAGGCTCTTATGTATGAGACACCCATTGAATCCTCCGAGGAACTGGTCGCCAGACTTTCCGCCGCTGTAGGGGAAGTGCTCGAAAAGCCTGATGTTTTCGCGAATGTTCGCCGTTCCATTCTTCGCCGTTGTTCTGCGTGCATAACCTCTGGTGGTCACAATTTTGAACATTTATTGTAATTACATGTTAATAAATATGCTTTGGTAACATAATCCTAATTTGTGTCTTTTTACCTCGTATCACAGCACACAATGTGTGGACATGGTAAACTGAACTGTGCTCAGGAGTAGAAATTTCAAACCCCTCTCCCCAGAAACTTAACCACGTCTAACGATTCAAATTTTGGGCTGAAAATTTAAGTCTAAGCTTTAGAAAGCATTTAATGAGACACAAAAAATAACGGTATAAAATAGTTGTTCGTTACTCCAAAGTCTAAAGCGCCCTCAATCGGAATTTTTTGAAAATTTTCTTTAAAATTTATTTTCAAGAAAATACTGACATAAAGAATAATTTTAGCAAAACGCGGCAGTAGTTAGAGCCTAATCTATGACACAAAGATCGGGAATAACTGATTTTTGTTCTGGGGGGAGAAGGGTTTCAATTTTCAAATTTCAGTTTACGCTACTTAACTACTCGTTAGGACTCAGATTTTTATATCAAAATTTAAGTTTAAGTCTAAGCTTTCGAAATCATTTAAAGAAATACAAAAAATAACGTTAAAAAATAGTTGTTTGTTACTCCAAAGTCTAAAGCGCCCCCTATCGGCATTTTTTGAAATTGAACTTTAAAATTTTATTTCAAGAAAATACTGGCATAAAGAAAATTTTTTGCAAAAACCGCAAACGAATCGACCAATTTTTCCATTTTTTATAATCATTTGAAATTTCGGACCCTAAACTTTAATTCCCCCTATCTCCTTGGGAATACGTCTGGGACCCTTAATCTCCTATTTAATATTATTTTTCTTTAAGTGTATTATAACCCCTTAAAGTTCTGCCCATCTTTTATGAATCACCCTGTATATGCTCTGCATACCATAAAAATTTATGGAAATTTATTATAAAAAACATTCTTAAAAGTGACAACATATTTTTACTTTTTAAGAGCTAAAAAAAATGTGCAATTAATATCCATTTACAAACCTGTTTCCAGTACACTTTGAGCACATTATGCCAAATTGAGATATTGACTGAGGGAATGTATTTTCTCACAATTACATTAAATCTTTAGATTTTAAGCCCGAAAGTGCATTTTTAAAGTGATATTTATTTATATTTTCAGAATTGAACAATTTTCAGAATTAACACACAAAAATATTTTTTTTGATTAGTTGAGCTTTTCTTACTTTCTAAAAATGATAAAAAGTTTTTTCATTGATCATTACGTCATTTACGATATGTATAAATTATTAATATTTTCTAGTCTTTTAATATTTAACCTTTAAAAAAACTTATTTCATTTTAAAATTAAATATTAACCACGCTCAAACGATAAACTTAATTTTCTTTAAATAATAACTTTTGATATCATAATTCAATCTCATTTCATTGCAACATCAGAGATATTTATTTTATTTTCAATATGTGACGTCACAATCGTCTCTTTTTAGCACTTACTCAAAATTACATTGTGTTATTAAAAATGAAAACTTGAAAACTTATACTTTGTTTCATATATGACGTTACATTGATATTTTTAAAATTCTTAATGGAAAGTATTCCTTTTACGTCACAATTGGTAAAAAGTTGAATTTTATAGCCTCGAACCGAAAGAAAGAAAAAGGTTCATTTTGATTATGGATTAATATCTGGAAAAACTACTAAAATATTTATATTCTTGTAAAGTGCGAAGTTATATTCTTGTAAAGTCTTCTAAGTGTAAAAGAAATTTTATATAATCGTTTGCGTGATATAAGAAGAAAAACAGTATTCCTCTGACGTCACAATTGGTGAAATTGCGGTTTTTAATCTCGAACCGAAAAACAGAATAGGGTCCATTTATTTATTTTATTTTATTTTATCACGTGAAAATCTTTCAATTGAAAATTAATTACAGAAGAGAAATAATTATTCCGTTTTTTTTATTTTTTGGCAACGAAAAAAGAAAGATAATTAAATATTATGGAAAATTTTTCATTTTATTCTGTATGAAAAATAGTGAAATATTGAATTATTAAGAAAAATATTTGAATAAAATAAATAAAAATTAGCCTATGTTCATTTCAGGCCAATAATTTACCTATATACAAAAATTCAAAGACATTAATCCATCCGTTTTGAAGCCAAGTTCATTCCAATTTTCGGACACACTTTCACATTTATAATATACTAGCAGTTATCCGTGACTTCGTTCACATAACATTTAAAGAAGAAATAATTGATCAATCAAGCAAAAAAATTCGATGATGAAAAGCATGTGTAATTAACTATTTATTGCGAATTTGTGGTAAAAAACTTCTGATGATCCCTATTTGCTAATTTTTTTTCTGCTTAAAATTTTCCTTTCAGCGATTAATACTAATAGATAGAAACATTCTTGAATACTTTTGTTCAGCCCTGTAGTTTTCCAAGTGCCTTTAATACATGAAAGTATCTTTCTAAAATTTAGTTCAAACAAAAATATTTCTTATTACTACCTAAATTACATTTTCAGGAATTATCATCCTAAGACAACCTTGTATCCAGTTCTTTGCGGGACACTGTATATCATTTTATATATATACTGTAAACATTTTTTAATTTACTGAATGCAGTTCAAAATTAAAATGCATATTTTATTTAAAAACCACCTTTAAGTAAATTACGCTCATATTCAGTAACCTTTCCGAGATCTTTTGTGTAACCCTGTATATCTAAATTTAACTATTTATACTATTACCATTTATACTCTCCATTTAATATGCATACATTTAGCGAAACTTAAAAGCACATATCATAATTCAAAATGCATTTCATCCATGCAACAGTCATCATCCATCATATACAGTACTTCGGATAGAATATATAACATGTGAAATCATTTGTGTGTCCCTGTAAATGCTATGCATTTCGTATTATGCATGAAATAACTCGCATTAAGCCTCAGCAACGTGTATCAATTTGATTATACATGAAATCGTTTACCATAATTAAAATATGTCGGAAACTGTTCCTCCCTTTATTCTTATGCAATGGAATTCTTTTGTGTAACCCTGTAAATGAATAATAAGTCTCCTTTTCACTACATACTTTACAAAATGCATATTTTAGTGCACTTTGTAAATGCATATAAATTTGAATACATTTCACAGGTTGTAACATCGTTAAATTTAATTAAAACGATTTCTTCCCATAATGGCGTAATGTAAGGAATTTTTTGACTATCCCTGTAAATAAACTAATCATGGTAGAAACTTTATTTTCAATAGGTGTTCGTGCTAGGTAAACGTTAATAAAGTCCAAAAATTTAATGGAAATCGGAGTATATTTACGAAAGTTAGAAAGCGACCAGACAGACAAACAAACCGAAAGCATAATAACTTTTCAACTTTGTTCGAAAGTGTTAAAAAATCGAGCCAAAAATATATTAATCAGTAGTTTTATTTTCCGCCTTCTCCCCACAAAATTTTTTTTCCATTGATGATTATGAATTTTGAATAAAAATATTCATTTGTATGTAACTTATAACTTATTAATTAGTCTAAGTAAAAAATATTTCTGATTTATTTTAAATATGACGTCACTATTTATCTCGCTCCATTAGCTACTTTTATTCATACCCCTTGTATTTTTAACGATTGCTATAAAGTACCTGTTTTATTTCAACTATGACGTCACATTTTCATAAGTGAACCATTTTATTAAAAATATAATTGTTTTTTATTCTTTTTACTTTTAATTTATGTCATCATATTTTACACAAAAATTGCCCTTAACTAAACAAATATCCTTGTTAAATATATTATAAAAAATACACCTTTTATTTTTATTTCAAACATGACGTCATATTTATTTTCTTTTAAATTATTTTATTATAATTTTTTGCGTGGAAGTTTTTTATTAAAAATTCACTGCCGCTGAAAAATTATTATTTCAATTTTAATTTTTGTTGGCAACAGGAAAGGAAAATGGTTAAATTTTATCTGAAAAATGCCTATTGATTTTGTATGAAAAATAATTAAATTTTAAATTATTAAGGAAAATATTTGAATAAAATAAATAAAAATTAGCCTATGTTCATTTCATGCCAATAATTTATCTATATACAAAAATTCAAAGACATTTATCCATCCGTTTTGAAGCCAAGTTCATTCCAATTTTCGGACACACTTTCACATTTATAATATATATAAGGATATAAGGATTATGCATATCTATGATGGGTAAGTATTACGGTGGCCCCCAACAACTAGTTATGTTTAATTTTAAGAGAAAATGGAGTGATTCTGTTGCCACAATTACAAAATTGGTACTAAAAATTAAAAAAAATTATTATATCAAAAAATAAATTGAGATACAGCTTTGAAACAAATTGCATTTAAAAGTACGTTTTTTCCCCCTCTCTATACGACGGTGTAAAAATTTTAAATGTACGATGTTTAGAAGTGTAAAAATTGCAGTACTGAAAATCGCAAAACCGAAATCGCATGGAAAATATTGCGCATTTTAATTTCCATTTTTTTTTCAATTTTAAGAGAAAATGGAGCATTTCTGTTGCCATAATTACAAAATTGGTACTATAAACTATAAAACAAATTAATATCGGAAAAATAAATTAAGATACGGTTTCAAACAAATTGCATTTAAAAGTGCATTTTTTTTCGCTATACGACGGTGTAAAAATTTAAAATGTGGGACGTTTAGAAGTGTAAAATTTGCAGTAGCGGAAATTGCAAGAACCGAAATTGTTTTTTTTTTTTTTTTTTTTTTTTTTTTTTTTTTTAACTGGTGTCAACCGAGTAAAAGTTGTATACGAATCGCCCATCCCGAAGGGATTAAAATTCGCTTAATTTTACTGATACAGGCAGTCAAAAATATCATCTTAATTCGAATATTTTCTTCTCTATGATGGTGAAATTAGTTTTCAAAATTACAAATATTAAACCTTTCAAAAAAAAAAAAAAAAAAAAAAAAAAAGCGATTATAAATTATTTTGCGGTTTTTTCTATGCTAAAAGTTACTAAATGTCAGTACATATTCTAATACTATCTTTTTACGCATTCTTTTTACATTCTATTTACGTCACTGATAAACATTTCAAAATATCTAAGCGATTAAGAAGTATTAAAAATAAATTAATTAATATGTTCTACAAATTTCCGGTGAGAGCGTGAATACCCGCAGGACTTTTGCTCGTATTTTTACAGATAAATATCAATATAATTTGCATGAAAAATTACACGCAGGCTTCCGAAAATAAAATTTTTTAAGAACACACAAGCAAGAGAAAAAAAACTTGCAATTAAATATTAACATTTTTCACGAATTTTTTACACAAGTCTTAAAACCATTATATTTAACTGATAACAATTTCAGAATGTGGATTATAAGAGTTTTTTAAAATTATTAAATGAATTGATGTGAACACAAGTTGGAAACATCACGTGAAGCGTAGCAAGTGAGGTGCGTTCGTACTATAAGTTTTAAAATATTCAGATCTTGCTGATATAGTAGAGCGTACTTTGGATACAGTATAGTGGTCGAAATCTTTGTGTTCCTGTAAATATGAAGGGAGTAATTTTTATTGTACTTCATTAACGTACATCTTATACATGAAATGTGAAGTAGGTAAATATAATTAAAACACGCCCCAAACAATGTTTCCCTGTATAACAGGATTTAGTGGAATACATTTGTGTGGCCCTGTAATTTAATAATAAATAATTCTCTGCATCCCAGATTGTACAGAATGTAGATTTTAGTACATACATCATAGATTCATGTCAATTACATTATGTTCAAATGAGTGTAATACCATTAAAATGCATTTAAAAGATTTTTCCCCATTGATCGTAATGTAACGGAATACTTTTGATTGTCTCTGTAATTGATCTATGCATCCGATTTTCATAACATTTGAAATGACTCGACAAAATTATGTAATAATTAAACTTTTAAATTTCAAACAATTAAAATGCATTTGAAACTTTTTTCCCATTGATTGTAATGTAACGGAATACTTTTGATTGTCCCTGTAATTGATCTATCCCTCCGATTTTCATAAAATTTGAAATGACTCGACAAAATTATGTAATAATTATATATTTTAAATTTCAAACGATTCGGTTGGATAGTTTTGCGTTGTTATATGCGGACGGACAGACAGACAGACGGACTGAACGACAACAATAGGTGCTATGTATTTACATAATTACGAACGCACCTAAAAAGGGTATTCGTACAGACGTTACCCCTAAATACAATATTTTTTCACGATTTATTTTATATAGGCTTCAAAACTACTGCATTTATAATTTCTAACAATTTCAAGAAATTTGGAAAATACAAATTAATTTTTAAAATTTAAAATAATAAGTGACTCCATGCCCCTCCCCTCCTTCCCCCCCCCCGAAAAAATCCCAACTTTTTAAAAGTTTGAGTCAGTTATTGTTTTGTCGAAATATTTAAAAGCATCTAACACCCACTTAACCCTTTCCGGCACACTGATCCCGGTCTGGGATACCTAATTTTAATTCCAAATTTGCAAAAGGCACCAATAACATTTTAGTAAAATTTTGCTTTTACAATGAAAGCTTAAATTAAGGATTTCAAAATATCTAAATAAAAATAAATAAAAATAAATAAGCAAATGGCTAAAATCCATTCCAGTTGTAAAAAACAACCCCAACGGCAACCTCATCCATTCATTTAATGCAAAAAAAAAAAAAAAAAAAAAAAAAAAATCCCCAAAAGAAGAAAACAGGATATGGAACTCTTCTCGATATTTGTGCCAAATATTTTAGTTTATGTTATTATTATTGCGATTAATTATTTATTTAGGTTTTATACCGCTACAGGGGCCTTGGCATTTTTTAAAGCTTTGTGGATTTTGGACTTCAAAATGCAATGCAATGCAATTTTTTATATTTATGTATTTTTTGTACAGTGAACAACGGCAACAAGACGCAAAAGGGCTTATTTGGGACGTTGTCGTGTTCATTGTCTTAAAATAACACTCAATATTTGAACTTATTGCTATCTTATTTCACAAAACTATGAGCGTTTATTCTGACTTCATTTATCATAGAACTACAAGCTAATTAAAACGAAAACAATTTACCGTCAGTGTAATCGCTATGGTAACAGCTCAAGGCAACTGCCATTCTGAACGGCGAAATATTTCCGACCTTCCGATGGTAACCGTAACAATCACCATAGAGTATCCCCCCCAGTGACGAAGGGTACCGAAGAAACGAAATAATTTATGATTATTTTTAACTTTTCGTTTTTTTTTCTTTAAGGTCAGAATCCACGCTGGCTGAGAAAAATTACAAAGAGGTATATTATACATCGAAATAAATTTGATTTGAAATGCAACAAAAATAAGAAATATAATAAAATATAGAAATAATATATAGATATGCAAAATGAACAGTTTTAATAATTTCAGGAAGTGATGTAAGATGCCAGTTTTTTAGGAAAATGGACATGTCTGCACGAACGTGTGACAGTTTTTTTTGGTCAGGATTACTGTCCGATTTCACAGAGAGTTTTAAATCAGAGTTCTCTGGAGCAGTTTTCGCGGACAAGTCTGATTGAGGAATCAAATGAGCTGGCTTCACACGATCTATTAATACCACGGACTTACGACCATTAATTTCGATTGTTATGCTTTTTACAGTTCTACTTTGAACTTTGTGAGGACCAGTATATGATTGACACAGTGGAGATTGTACACGATCCACTCTTAGAAAGATGTGTGAACAAGATGTCGAGGAAGGGTGTATATAGAACTTTTCGTGGCAGTGAGCTGATGTAGCAACTGGATTTAACTGCCGCATGGTGTTTCTTAATTGAGTGACGAAGTGCTCGTTGCATGATCTGGATTATGGATTCATCCAGCATGTCACAGGCGATCTCAACGTAGCGCCGAAAACAAGTTCAGCGCAAGAAGCTTGTATATCTTCCTTCACTGCTGTGCGAATGCCTAGTAAAACTATCAGCAATACTTCAGTCCATCTATTGGTTTCGTGAGCTTTGATGGATGACTTTAAATGTCGATGAAATCTTTCGACAATGCCATTGGATATAGGATGATAAGCTGTGATTTGGATTTTCTTTGTTCCTCACATTTTCGTAAATTTATCAAAAATCGCTGATCGCATTTGGGGGCCTTGATCCGTGGTTATGAGTGAAGGACAACCAAATCTTGAAATCCAATGCTTGAATATGACATCGCAAACTGTTTTGGATAGTGTATCACATATGGGTATAGCTTCCGGCCATCTGGTAAATCGGTCGATGATCGTTAAAAGATAGCTGGAACCGTCAGATAGAGGCAAGGGACTCAAAATATCTATGTGGATCTGGGAAAACCGTGCATCAGAAAGAGAGAACGTGCCAAGAGGTGCCTTGGTGTGCCTTTGTATTTTTGATCTTTGACACGACTCACTGCAACGAACCCAGTTTTTGATGTCTCGTTTCATATTTGGCCATACGTATCAGGAACAAATTAACTTTGTGGTGGCTGCTATGCCAGTATGAGATAGGTTGTGCAAATGTTCGTATATCAGTCGACGAAAGGAGCTAGGAACTAAGGGTCGAGGTGTACCTGTGGAAATATCATACTGTAGATTACGATCAGAAATGAGGCAAGGTTTCAGTTCCAATTTTAGCGATGCCCGATGCAGTAGGTTTTGTAGGCCTGAGTCATTTTTCTGTGCTTCTGCAAAATCATCAAAATTTAAGATTGGAGATTTTGAAATAGAATCAATTTCAATTCTTAAGAGACACAATCTGCGACAGTGTTTTTGGAACCTGGTACATGTCTAATGTCAGTGGAATATTGGGAAATAAAATCTAAATGGCGTAATTGCCGAGGCGAACATTTATGGGGATTTTGCTTAAATGCATAAATTAGCGGTTTCTGATCAGTATAAATTTTAAAATTTCTCCCCTCTAACATGTGCCGAAATTTCTTTATTGCTGATTAAATAGAAAATAATTCCCGGTCATAAGTTGATCAATTCAGCTGACTCTTGTTTAATTTCGTGGGAAAAAATGCTAGAGGTTTATAATGTTCCTGAAAAATTTGCATAAGAGTATCGCCGATCGCGACATCTGAGGCGTCAACCCATATACTTAACTGAGCACCTGGAATGGGATGCCGTAAAATAGCTGCTTGAGCTATGGCATTTTTGGCATCTGTGAAAGCTTTTTCAGCATCTCGTTTTAATTAAGAGGTTCGGAAGTTTTAGGAACACGGGAACGAGATTTCTTTTTGTTAGGATGGCTTTCTAATAATTGCAGTAAAAGTGCAAGTATGTGTGCAGCTTTATATATAAAAGATCTATAAAAATTAAACATTCCCAAAAATCGTCGAAGTTGAAATAAAGTTGTGGGCTGTGGAAAATAAATTATACATATAATTTTATCAGGAAGTGGCTGAATACCGTGTTCAGATATTCGAAATCCTAAGAAATTGATAGTAGTTTTACCAAATGTGCACTTGGAAACATTTATGCACAAACCTTATTCCTCTAATTTGGAAAATAAAGCTTTTAAATGATGATAATGCTCCTCTTCCTTTTTAAAGGCAACGAGTATATCATCAACAAAAGCATAGACGCCTGGTAAATCACGTATTATTTCGTCGATGAATCTCTGAAATGTGGCAGATGCATTGCATAAACCAAACTGCATGCGTGTGCTTTCGTGTATTATGCGCGTGTGAGCATGGCGCAATTGCGTCAAACAGAATCAGAAGATGCACGAGCTGCACGAAATGAACAAAGATGATTAGAAAAATGACAAGCACGCCATTTCATAGTTAACAGACGCGGAGCAAAAGGCCAACAACGCCAGCAGGTACATCGATCAATTACATCTGATTCATTCCTGCGTATAACATTCGAGTATGAGCCCGATATTGGATATTTTGCTCATTCAAAAGTGATAATTGGTCCTATGGATAAGGAATACCCGGATTATAAATCCCCTTAAATTTAAAAATGAGGCAGCCGGGATGTGTTTCGCATCAGGAAAGATGCAATTTACCAGCAATTAAAAAAACCACCTGAATCATTGAACAAAATTCTTATCGGTATGGATCCAGATTCCAACATGTTCCTGAAGTCAATTCGTTGAACACTCAATTTATGTTTCCAAATGACATCGTTCGGAGCAACAGATATAGTTAAGAATAGCGCCGCTGTAAATGGTCAACAATTCAATTCATTATTCAAAATCAAAGGCCAAATTTATCACAAAGCGGACTGATTGCTGCCAGTTCTAGACGAACCACATAAATATTAGCATATCTACTTTATAAATGGTGAAGAGGCAGGTATGGATGCACGTTGTAGCTACAGTCATTTCTATTCACCGAGATGAATTGAGGTAACTAACTTTCCGAGCTGAAAATATATTGCTACCACGAATACCACGCCCTATTATACCCACATTAGGGCTGCCACAGGCGACTATTTTTTAATTCTAACTGGCACCATTTTTTCAGTTTAGACAATTTTCACACTTTTTCTGACAATATTTGCAATAGAAATAAACTTCAAATTATTTATTTGCCAATTACTGGTGCGAGCAAAGTATAAAAATAGTCGCCTGCGGCAGCCCTGCCACATATGTGCCAATTCAACTCAAACGTCTTCAATTTTCAATTAGATTGGCATTTGCAATGACTATCAATACATCTTAAGGCCAAACGATGTCTGTTTATGGCTTAGATTTGAGCACACCATGTTTTTCACACGGGCAATTATGCGTGGCATGCTCTCGAGTGGTTAAACGATCCAGTTTGTTTGTGTTAGCTAAAATAGGATGAGAAAAAATATTGTACACTCTATTGCGTTAAGGGATAGATATTGTTTTTTGTAAAATTACAATTAGCGACTATGTAATTATATATATAGACTAAATTTTAATGAATTAAAAATATAAATGTTTGATGTTTTGTTATTTTTTATAGTCCGTCATCGTTCACAGCGCTCCATACCTCTTCCACTCATACATCTCATACTTTCATACTTAAAATAAGTTAGAATTATTTTTTTCCGCTGAAATAATCCCAAGAAATAATTTAAAAGGCAAAACAACGTTTGCCGGGTCTTCTAGTATATATATATATATATATATATACTAGCTGACCCGCCCGGAACATGTTAGAATCTGGATCCATACCGATAAGAATTTTGTTCAATGATTCAGGTGGTTTTTTTAATTGCTGGTAAATTGCATCTTTCCTGATGCGCAACACATCCCGGCTGCCTCATTTTTAAATTTAAGGGGATTTATAATCCGGGTATTCCTTATCCATAGGACCAATTATCACTTTTGAATGAGCAAAATATCCAATATCGGGCTCATACTCGAATGCTATATACTAGTACAGCTATATATATACTAGCTGACCCTCCCGGCTTTGCCTGGGTCCGTATTAACAATATTAAAAGAACTTGAAGTTTGTATGATTTTATCATTAACTCGAAACATGCAGAAATGCATTGTCTGAAATACGTGGCCACTGACTGTGTGAAAAATCGGTTTAAAAAACAGCTAATGTTAAGCTCTAAAAATACTCAAAATGAGCGCTGAGAAACGCGGGAGTGAGTATCCAACGACTGCGTGATTTTCGTGTTAAAGTGTTGATATTTATCAAAAATCACTGTTAAGTCACGTAAATGATTATTTTTTTTCACATAGAAATCCCAAGTGAAATATTTTGAATTTCAAACTAATTATATCACTCTTAAATCCGACTATACCATGAATGAAATCGATACTCGCTGGTAGCTAAAATGTTGGTATGTAGTATTATAATTTCAGAGCCATTTAACAAAAGTAAGTGTTATTTTTAATCAAATCATGCGTAATGTTCATTCTATGGATAAATTCCTAACCGTAAACTTTTGTACCGTAACCATAACCTGCCTGTAACCTAACTTTGACTTAATAGTACCTTACCGTAAATTAAGTATAACATAAATGTAACCTAGCCTTCACTTTATTGTAACATATCCTTAGTCTAACCATAACATAAATGCAATTTAACTTTAACCTAACTTTAACCGTGACCTAACTGTAACCTAACGGGAAATTAAATATACCGTAATTTCGGGTGTATAAGCCGCGGACCAAATAATTCTTTTTGGACCCAGAAATCTTATTTACAAGGAAGGTCTCCATTGGGGGCACAACTCAGAATTTTTTGAAAAAAAATACGAATTAAACTACTCATGTAGGTAATAAAGGATCAGTGAAAATTAGCGGCGGAATTTCATTATTAGATATGAAAAAAAAATAAAATAGTTTGGAATAATTGGCGTGAAAAGCTGAAAGCTACGCGGGATTTGGCGAGTAGTGCATTTCCTCGCCAAAAGCAGACGATTTTAACGAATCTGAAAATTGATTTTAATTGACTTCACTGTTAAAAATCTGCAGCATTTACTGCAACGTCACTCCACTACTTTTATAGAATATCTCTCTTCTGACCAATGAGAATGCTCCATAGCACCGTGAATTGACCGTGTCATACACTGTTAAAAATCTGCTGCATTTTGTTGCAACGCACTCCACCGTTTGTATATAATATCTCTATTCCAACCAATGAGAAAGCTAAATTTCACGGCCAAGTAACCGTTTTCTATACAAGCAAGGGAGTGCGTTGCAACAAAATGCAGCAGATTTTTAACAGTGTATTTTTGAATTTGGAACAATTTTTATCAATTTAAATTGTGTTTAAATGATAAAATATATTAATTTAATTTTGTTATAAGTACATATAAACGTATATGACAAAATTACACTTAAAGTAAAGTAAAAATGCAAAACTAAAATTACTTAAACTATACTTATTTAAATAAATTGAACATAGAAAGTTTTTTCTTTAAAAAGTATTCGAAGCGTAAAAGCGTATTTTTCAAAATTTCGTTTTTTCGCCAACCGGAGATAAATCTCCAAATAAACGAAAATTTTATTATTTTTTTACGGACGTTATAAGGAGGTTCCGCCGAAATGTTTTTTATAAACATATATAACTATATGAGAAGTACATTCTGTAATTTTTTCAGATTTTTCTGAATATGCCCGTATGGAGACCTTCCTTGTTAGTGATTGAATACAAATATTTACGGCGATCTAAGTAGTAACACTTATTTCTTAAATAATTCTGGGTCGAAAAAGAATTGTTTGACCCGCGGCTTATACACCCGAAATTACGATAATCAAAGACTTACCGTAAGGTAATTGCAACCTAAATGTTACCAAACCATATATTGGTTTCATGTCCATGGAAATTATTTTCTTGTTCGGATCTGGTTATGATTCATTAGAACATTTTTGTCGGGTTCAGATTTTAGGCATTTTTTGATATTGAGTTTTAATGTTCGGGTCGTATTCATGTCCATGGAAATTATTTTGCTTTGCTCGGATACAGTTATGGTTCTTTGGAATATTTTTGTCAGGAACAGATTTGTTTCAATTCAGATTTCGGCTTTTTCTTCAAATGGAATTTTTGGGTTCGGGTGTTCTTGCGTGTTCACGGAAATTATGCTGCCCTGTTCGAATAAGAACATGCTTCACTGGAATATTTTTTTTCAAGTTCAGATTTCGTGATTTTTTCAAAGAAATTTTTTAGGTTCAGATTCGGTTCATGTGAATGGAAATTTTTCGTCTTATTTAGATCCGGTTACGATTCTTTGGAATATTTTTCATCAGGTTCCGATTTTGTTCGATTCAAATTTCAGGTATTTTTTCAAATAGAATTTTTAGGTTCGGATCTTGTTCATGTCCAAGGAAATTATTTTGTCATACTCGAATCCAGTTATGATTCTTTTGAATATTTTGGTCGAATTTAGATGTGGCTTGGGTCAAATTTCAGTTTTTTTCAAATCGAATTTTTTAGGTTCGAGTTGGGTTTATGTCCTTAGAAATTATTTCGTCTTGCTTGGATTGGGTTATAGTTCTTTGGAATATCTTTGTCAGGTCCAGATTTGGTTCAATTCAGATTTCGGGTTTTTTCTTCAAATATATTAGTTGAGTTCGGGTTTTCTTGCATGTTCACGGAAATAATTCTGTCTTATTCGAATAAGGACATGCTTCACTGGAATGTTTTTGCCGAGTTCAGATTTCGTTCAGTTCGTGATTTTTTCAAAGAAATTTTTTGGGTACGGATTGTGTTCATGTCCATGGAAATATTTTATCTTGTTTGGATCCGGTTGCGTTTCTTTGAAATACACTGCTCAAAACAATTAAAGGATATATGTAGTTTTATATAAAATAAAGATATAAACGAAATTTTTTTTGCGGAAAATAGAAGAAGAGAATCACAAATGGAAATTTTTCTGGTTTTCAAACTGTGGAGTATGCAAATTTTGAGTTCGACGCCAAAAACGTCGCTTCAGCGGCAGCGAATGAAATTTGACTTTCAACTGGATAAAAGAGAATGAAGACAAGGATGATCGGCATTCAGTGATTGCTTTGTTTCGATGAGTACGATGTCTCAGCGAAGTCATTTGACAGATTCAGAAGCTTGGACAATTGTTGGTAGGTTAGAAGGGGGCCAAACTCAAGCCGAAGTAGCGCAAGCCATTGGAGTGTCACAAAGTGTCATTTCCAGGATCTGGAACCGTTTTTTGGAGAGTGGATGTGCAGGCCGAAGACCAGGGCTAGGTCGTAGACGGGCAACAACGCCCAATGAAGATCGGTATTTAGAGTTAACAGCTCGGAGACACCGAAACATGAACGCTACTCTTCTCCAAAAACACCTTCGCTCGGCTACAGGCACCACGATTTCAACTCAGACTGTCCGAAACCGGCTCCATGCTATAGGTCTGTATGCTCGCCGACCGATGGTATGTGTTAGATTAACATCCAGGTATCGTCGTGACCGCAAGGAGTGGGCAACCGAGCATGTCAACTGGAGGAGAAAAGAATGGAGCAATATTCTGTTTGCTGACGAGTCCCGTTTTTCTGTGCATCCGGATAATAGGCGTATTTTCATCTCGAGGGAATAATCCTGCGTTCGTGCACGAAAGTGTCAGATTTGGCGGTGGAGGAGTGTTGGTGTATGGTGGCATCTCCATTGACGGGCGCACTGATCTCTACATCACTCGAGATGGAGCTCTGATTGGTCGCCGATATAGGGATGAGATCCTCAGACCTATTGTAGTCCCTTACGTTGCAGCAATCGGAGATAACTTCATTTTAATGGACGATAACTGCAGGCCACATCGTGCAAACCTGGTGGAGAATTTCCCTTTCGAGGAAGGAATCGTTCGAATGGAATGGCCAGCGTGTTCTCCAGACATGAATCCAATCCAGCACTTTGGGACGCTCTAGGAAGACGAGTTTCTGGCCGCCAACAACCCCCACAAACTCTCCAAGAACTGGAAAGAGCTCTTCTGGAAGAGTGGGGCAGAATACCCCAACTCGTCATTAATAGCCTCAAAGATGTTCAACGTTGCTGGCCGCCCGTGGAAGCCATACCCCCTATTGAAAATGATTTTCTTTGATGAAAACACCTTTTCTTATTCTTTTTTTCTCATATGCACAAATTGTGTTTTTTTCCTTTTGTACACAAATGCGCAATAAAATGCATTTTTTTCTGCCAAACATGTGTAATTTATTCTCATATAACCTACTATGTCTGTCGACCATGTATCAATCAGCTAAAAAGTTTCCCAGATACAAAATCCACCTAAAACTGCAATATCCTTTAATTGTTTTGAGCAGTGTAGTTTTGTCAGATTCAGATTTGGTTCGATTCAAATTTCAGGTATTTTTTTGAATGGGAGTTTTAGGTTCGTATCGGGTTCATGTCCACGGAAATTATTTTGTCTTACTCGAATCCGGTTATGGTTCTTTCGAATACTTTGGTCAGATTTATATGTGATTTGGGTCAAAGTTCAGGATTTTTCAAACGGTGTTTTTTAGGTTTGAGTTGGGTTTATGACCATGGAAAGTATTTTGTCTTGCTGGGATCGGGTTATAGTTCTCTGGAATATTTTTATCGGTTTCAGATTTCGTTCGAGTCATATTTCGGTTTTTTTTAAAGAAAATATTTAGGTTCTTGTCAGGTTTCTTGCCCACGAAAATTATTTTTCCTTGTTTGAATCGGGTTATGCTTCACTTGAACATTTTTGCGGGATTCAGATTTGGTTCGGGTCAGTTATCAAATCCATAGTTTTTTCCAAACATAATTTTTAGGTCAGGGTCGGGTTTATACTCACGGAAATTTTGTGATCTAATTTTGATATCACGGATCGGAGTGTGGTCTGTTTTTTTTCTGGTTGGGATCGGGTTATGTTTAAATTAGTCTAAACATTAAGGTTATGATCAGTTTTGCTATTATTCTTTTTATGGCTATTTCTGATAGATAATTTACTTTGCTATTTGATAATTTATTATGGTGAATGAATCGTTTGCGGATACAAACAATTGTACGCCAAACAGCTATTTTATTTTTGTTTTAAAAACAAATTAAAGCCATATAACAATTTTAAATTGAACAGAACACATTTAAATTTAATCAATGATTAAAAAAATAAACTCATATAAAAGTGTTGTGTAATGTTTTTTACTGCAACACAGCTAATGACTCATACATTCTAATGTTCGAAATGCCAAAAATATGCGTACAGCCATATAGTAAAAAGAAATTAATAGAGTGGCAGTATAATGTCTTGGGGTGACGCAAAAATGTAACTCTAAAATCCGCTATATTAAGTCCAAATAAGCACCAACAAAACCATGTGCTTTGAAACTCCGATCAATTCAAAGTGGTTTAAACCAGTATTTCTTTGTTTTTGTTTTTTACCTTTTAAACTGTTATTCAATAGATGACTAAAATTTCGTTTAAAAAATAACGTTTTGTGCCATTATTGCCTGTCATACACGATCAGAATGCATGAAAGATACAATTAGATCAATCATAGGCAAGAATTATTTGATTATTTTTATCATATGACTTTGAAATATCAATATAGAAGCATCATTTAAGACTTTGCTTGAAAAATCAACATTCTATCGTTAATGTCTTAAAATCGTCTGCACTCTGAAATCTAGATTTTAGATTAATATTATTATTTAAGTGTTCATGCATGATTTTAAAAGAATCTTTTCATCACTGTATTTTATATATTGACATGGAATTATTAATATATTGTTAAATCATAAAAAATTTTCATCTAAGTTATAAAGTATTAAAAATTTCTGAAAAAAAACCCCGAAAACTTTTAGTAATACTATTTTGTACTTCAAATCATATGTTTTCAATATTTTATTTAATTTTGTTTTGACATTTAATTATTTTTAATTTTCCAATTTCAATTATTTTAAAGGCAAACATTTATTTTAATAAATAATATAATAGAAAAAACCATTTAAAAAAATTACTATTTCTTCGTAAAATATGCTTCAGCTGTAATTCATTTCTTCCAATCCGTCTTATTAATACAAAATTCATTCCTCGTGCTTTATTTTGAGACATTAAAATTTCAGCGATAAATGGTTTCATATTGCAAACCTTTTTTCTTTCGGTTTACTTCGCCACCACCTATCTTTTTCCTCCATGGCGTACAGCAGTTGTGAGAAAAAAAAAATCCTCATTTAAATTGACAGTTTGCCAGTCTATGAATTTTAAAGGTCATTCCCAGTTTTTAAAATTATTTCTGCGAAAATTTTATGCAACCAACCAACCATAAGAAAATGGAAGGGGTAAAAGCTAAAAAAAGCGATTTTTTATGAGAGTGAAGTTTGGAATTTAATTAATTACTCAGTTAATAATATAATTTTGAATTTCTGAGCATCAGGTGCGTCAGGAGAGATATTGGGCTACTCTCAGAAAAATTTTGAGCTTCGTACGTAACGTAGTTTTCGCTAACTATCGCAGGCACACACACACACACACACACAGAGCGATTTGTTATTTTATTAATATACACTGGTGTCCAAAAGTTAAGCATAATTGGTAATTAAGTAATTATTTTTAAGTAATGAAAGTAGTACGGGTCACATATTTTCGCGAAGAGTTTTCCCCGAAATCGAACAAGGAACTGTCAACAAATTGAAAAAGAACGAAGATCTTTTGGATAACCCTGTCAAAACTAATGTAGAAAAAGCGTTCAAACTGCACGTTATGATTAATTGGCTTATGTAATGTACTGTGTTAATTTTTTCAAGGATAGCATGTATACTCGTACAGAAATTAAGGTTTTTATTAAAACAGTCCTAAGTTTTTTGCTTATAATTTGCAGAGTTCTTAATATAAAATAATGTTCTTTTTTGAAAAAATGACAAACATCATTGTACACAATACCCTGTCATCAGAATTAAAAAATAATAAAAATTGTATGACAAATGAGCAGGTTTACTAAATAATTTTTTACTGCGCATGCGTGAACACTATTAAAATTTCATTTGCATATTATGTTAGTTAAATGTATTGAGCAACTTTTGTGAAAGTATCATAAACATAGCTTAAAAATTCTGAAAATTATCGTTGATAGAATGAGATCAAAATCCTTTATTCCCTAAATGAAGCAAAAAGATGAGGGACTGTATCCATATTCCATTGTTTAGTGCCTACGCAATATTGCACGTACAACTATATTTAGGTAAAACCCCTGATTTTTTTGCTTCCTTTAGGAATAACGGATTTTGAGTTGATTCTATAGGCGACCATTTTCAGAATTTTCAAGCTATGTTTTTGAAACTTTTACAGAAGTTGCTCTATACATTTAGCTAACACAATATGCAAATGACATTTTGATATCGTTGACGCATGCGCAATGAAAAATTATTTACTAAACATACTCATTTTTCATACAATTTTTATTATTTTTAAATTCTGATGACAGGGTATTGTGTACAATGATGTTTGTCATATTTTCAGAAAAGAACATTATTTTATAATAAGAACTCTGCAAATTATAAGCAAAAAACTTGGAAAAATTTAGGACTGTTTTTATAAAAACCTTAATTTCTCTACAAGTGTACATGCTATCCTTATAAAAATAAACACAGTACATTACAATAAGCCAATTAATCATAATGTGCAGTTTGAACACTTTTGCAACATTAGTTTTGACAGGGTTATCCAAAAGATTTTCGTTCTTTTTCAATTTGTTGACGGTCCCCTGTTTGATTTCGGGGAAAACTCTTCGTGAAAACATATGACGCGTACTATTTTGTTTACACACCTGGAGTTTCACCACATTTCGATTTATATTTCTTTCATTACTTAAAAATAATTACTTAATTACCAATTATGCTTAACTTTTGGACACCAGTGTAGATATACAAGGTGATTCAAAAAAGATGGGAAAAATTTTAAGGGGTAATAGTATACATCAAGACAAACAATATTAAATAGGAAACCAATGGTCCCAAGCGTTTTCCAAAGGAGATAGCTGACATTAAAGTTTAGGGTCTAAAATTTCAAATAAACATAAAAAACGGAAAAATTGGTCGATTGCTTTGCGGTTTTCACTAAAACTACTCTTTATGCTGGTATTTTCTTGAAAATAAATTATAAAGATAAATTCCGAAAAATGTCGATAGAGGGCGCTTTAGACTTTGGAGTAACGAACAACTATTTTTTACCGTTATTTTTTGCATCTCATTAAATGATTTCGCAAGCTTAGACTTAAACTTAAATTTTGAGCTCAAAATCTGAATAGTTGGGAGTGGTTAAGTAGCTCAAACTGAACTGCGCTCAGAGGGTTCAAATTTCAAATGATTATAAAAAACGGAAAAATTGATCGATTGATTTGCGGTTTCCACTAAAACTATTCTTTATGTCGATATTTTATTGAAAATAATTTATAAAGCTAAATTTTAAAAAAATGACGATAGAGGGAGCTTTAGACTTTGGAGTTATGAAAAACTATTTTTTACCGTTATTATTTGCATCTCGTTAAATTTTTTTAGAAGCTTAGACATAAACTTAAATTTTGCGCAGAAAATCTGAATCATTAGGAGTGGTTAAGTAGCGTAAGCTGAACTGTGTTCAATGTGTGGTGTGAGTGGGGAATTTCAAATTTCAAATGATTTTAAAAAACGGAAAAATTTGTCGATTTGCTTCCGGTTTTCGCTAAAACTATTCTTTATGTCACTAGTTCCTTAAAAATAAATTTTAAAGATAAAATTTTAAAAAATTTCGTTTGAGGGTGCCCTTAACTTTAGAGTAACCAATAACTATTTTTAAACGTTATTTTTTCTATCTAAACGAATGCTTGCAAATGTTTAGACTTAAATTTTGAGCTCAAATTCTGAATAGTTGGGAGGGGATAAAAAGGGCAAACTGAACTGTGTTCAAGAGTTGAAATGTTACTCTCCCCACCCCTCGATCACAGTTCAATTTTGCGCTACATAATTACTCACAGCGATTCAGATTTTGAGCTCAAAATTTAACTATAAGCTTTTACAAGCATTTATTAGATACAAAAAATACCAGTTAAAAATAGTTCTTGGTTACTCTAAAGTTTAAGGCGCTCTCTAACGGAATTTTTTGAAATTTATCTTTAAAATTTATTTTCAAGGAAATACTGGCATAAAGAATAAATAGTTTTGGCGAAAACCGTAAACAAATCTACCATTTTTCCCTTTTTTTATGATAACTTGAAATTTGAACCTGCCCACCCCCATTCAACACAGTTTAGTTTACTCTACTTAACCACTCCCAACGATTCAGACTCTTTGCGTAAAATTTATGTCTAAGCTTCTAAAAAAATTTAACGAGATGCAAATAATAACGGTAAAAAATAGTTTTTCCTTACTCCAAAGTCTAAAGCGACCTCTATCGTCATTTTTTGAAATTTAGCTTTATAATTTATTTTTAAAAAAGTACCGACATAAAGAACAGATTTAGTGAAAACCGTAAATCAATCGACCAATTTTTACGTTTTTTATAATCATTTGAAATTTGAACCTCTGAACACAGTTCAGTTTGTGCTACTTAACCACTCCCAACTATTCAGATTCCGAGCTCAAAATTTAAATTTAAGTCTAAGCCTGCGAAACCATTTAATGAGATGCAAAAAACAACGGCAAAAAACAGTTGTTCGTTACTCCAAAGTCTAAAGTGCCCGCTATCGACATTTTTCGGAATTTATCTTTATAATTTATTTTCAAGAAAATACCAACATAAAGAATAGTTTTAGTGAAAACCGCAAATCAATCGACCAATTTTTCCGTTTTTTATGTTTATTTGAAATTTTGGACCCTAAACTTTAATGGCGGCTATCTCCTTTGGAAGACGCTTGGGACCCTTCGTTTCCTATTTAATATTGTTTGTCTTGATATATACTATTACCCCTTAAATTTTTTCCCATCTTTTTTGAATCACCCTGTATATATATATATATATATATATATATATAATGACTGCATTGGAAGTCAATAATGCTTTAAAAAATTATCTTTTTCTTTTTCTTTTTTTTTGCTTTAAGCATTATTATTATTATTATTATTATTATTATTATTATTTATTATTATTTTTTATTTATTTATTTATTTATTTTTTTTGCTTTAAGCATCAGTATTATTTTTTTTCTTTCAGAAATACGTTTGTGATTAAATTAATCTTTACACATATGAAACATATCTTTTTTTTCAAAACTTAATTATAATATTTTCTTGATGATTTATGTTGTATATATATAAACATTTTTCATCAAATTGAAATAAGTCAGAAATTAAAGATGTGGGAAAAAAAGAGACAGTTTTTTCCAAGCACCGCAAGTTAATGTCAATAATGACTGGTATGGTCATAACTGGATCCCAGAATGCTTTTAAAATGCTTTAAAATGTTATGAGCATCCATCATTAAGGGGCTGTGCAAATATAATGTTATCATTTTTGAGGGAAGTGGGCGAGGTCTGGCATATGATATCATAAGATATTTCTAGGAGGAAGGGTTTTCTTTTGATATCGATATCATTTTTGATCCACTCAAAATTTTCTCTTTTTATTTGTAACATGTTTTTTATACAAAATTGCATGTTATCTATTTTTATGAAAATATAAAGTTATTATTAATATTATTTAATTCTGCAAATATAATGTTATAATTTTTGAGGGAAGTGGGCGAGGACTGGCATATGATATCATAAGAAATTTCTAGGAGGAAGGGTTTCCTTTTGATATCGATATCATTTTTGATGCACTCAGAATTTTCTTTTTTTATTTGTAACATGTTTTTGATACAAAATAGCATGTTATGTATTTTTATGAAAATATAAATTATTATTGAAATTATTTAATTCTAAAATATGGAATATACCAACGTCTGGCATTCCTATTCTTCTTCATATGTAAATGCATATATACTCAGTTTCCGAGAAACCATAGGCAAAATATATTTGAAATGAAGCTTGCGTTTACTAATAAGTAAAAGAAAAAGAGAAGGAGTGTTGCCCACTTGTTTTGCTAATAAGAATTTCTATCTGCCCCCTATCCCTTCTCGTTCGGGGCAAATGTAACAGGACTTTATTCCTGTTGAAAGCATTATGTAACAAAAAAAATATTATAAAATACTTTTAAATATTAACTATGTCTTTTAAGTGTTTTCTGATATAATTTTTTCCATATGCAAAATGATATTTTTTGACTTCTTTTCATTTGAATCATAAAATTGAACGAAAAATAAATGTAACCACTTTTGTTTATCACTTCAAATAATAATTAAAAAAAAAAAATGAATTCAAAAAATCAAAAATTTTTTTTTACACTTTGATAACGATATCGCAACCGGAGGGGGGGGGGGGAGGGGGCGTTCGAGGAATGATAACATATGATAACGGAAGAGGGGAAGGGGTCCAAAATCAAACGTTACATTTGCATAGTCCCTAATGTCGTTTATGGAATATAAATATGACATAAAAAAAAGAACATTAAGACAGTATTTTGTTCAGTCACTCAGCTATTAAGTGATCTATCCCAGTAAGAAATATGTCGAAAAATGTTGTCTATGGAAGCGATATCATTTAAGAGTAAAATCTTTACCCGATAACAAACCCAAAACAAATGTCAATTACCAAATGTCAATTCTGTTACCGCACGGTTTTTTAATGATTATCATTTTTTCACTATTCTACTTTTATATTTTTATTCAACTGAGGAAAAATATGCAATTTCCTTAAAATTTAATAATTTACATGAATATATATAGTAATTATTAGAAAAAGTTCGTGTATAATTTCTAGGTGATCAAAATCTTGTGGCTAAAACTGTCTCTCATTTCAACTTAATTTAAGTATTATTGATAAATATCATGTTTTGAAATTTAGGGACATAAGTCATTTCAAAGTAAGTTGATTTTAGGAAATTCAATAAATTTAATGCTGAGTATTTTCAGTCATTTTGTATGGTAACGGACTTGACAATTTGCCTTACAAGCAAACTTTAAATAGCATTTACTTATTATATTATAGGGCAAAGTGCACAACCAATTTTTTTTAAATACCTCAAACATTACTTTAACACCTGTCTTCATTTTTAAAAGAAATTATTAAGTGTGAAAAATAAAAATAAAATTCTGAAATGTAAACGAATGGTGAAAATGGACCAATAGTTCTGCAAAATCATTGAATAAAAGAAAAGTGTATAAAGAAAACAATCTCATTAAATTACATATTTTTTATGTTAAAAGAAAATGAAGTACAGACGGCTCTCGTTAATTCGAACGCTTCGGGACCACAAGAAATGTTCGCATTATCCGAAGTTCGAATTATGGAAAGAATGAAATGAGAACATGCTTAATATGGTACTATTACAAAGGAATTAATGTTACAGGGTTTTTTTTTAATATATTATGTCTGTTATCATCAGAATATGACTTAATATCACATTAGAATGTATAATTACATAAACTAATTAAGGGGTTAGAAACAAGCACAATAGAAGAAAAATTTGAAACGTCACTGATGGACAAACGGAGCACTTAGAAAGTGGATATCAAATGCCTGGAATTATATGTATACTCGTTCGGAACAATTTTCACAGAAATCAAAGAAATACAGTAATTCAAATGATCTGAAATCCACGAAAAAAAAGGAAGAATGAAAAATCGGAACTCTTGTTAGTTCGAATTGAACGATGTCAAGAGGAAATGAGTTCGAATTAATGAAAAAGTTTAACGTTATTTTGCCATTGAAAATTTCGGGACTTCATGTTTAGTTCGAATTAAGTGAAGATTCGAATTATCCAATTTCGAATTAACGAGAGTAGACTGTACTTTGAACAATATCATATATTTTTGAACATGATCAATCAAAATAAAATTCTTACTATTCCAAATTTTACTTTAATATAACGTATTGTTTCTTTAATTAACTTACCAAACTTGAAGAGAAATCCCCTTTTTTTAAATATTATTCAGTTTTCTTGAATTTTAGAATTGTTTTTGATAAAGAGAAATAAATATTAACTATTCAGAGAATTCTGCAAGAAAACATAAAAAGTTATATTTTCTCCTGATATTGTGTGAAGTATATAAAGTACAGTGTAAAATGTCTGTAAAGAAGAATTTCATTTAACGATAAAACAATGTTATCTCATTAAACCTATAAAAGAGAGTAGGTTATCTTTGTTTGAAGAAAGAAACTTATTAATTTTTTTTATTAATTTTAAACGTTATTGAACTTTTACAAACAATAGTTTCGTAATTTGTTTTTGTGTTTTTTATTCGATTGCACTGAAAGTAAATTTTTTCTGTGAATTTAGAACAATTATTTTCAGAAGTTATAAACAATATGCAGGGTCATCGCGACGATTTTTTTATTTGTGGGAGCGAGAGCCTTAAATTGCCAAGTCAAAATTCAGTGTTTGCCAACTCATGGTAGCAAACATAAAGGGCGTTTGCCAACTACCCGTAAGACATGGTGACGTCACTGCGATGTCGTTGTGAAGTCACATTATGACTTTGTAACCATCGATTGTCGATATGACGTCACGTGACGTCGATGTGAAGTCACAGTGACTAAAATGTGAAGTCGTTATGGCCGTTTTAGAGCTCGTTTGTGACGTCACACTGTGACAATTTTGTGAAAAGTATGTCATTTGTGACTACTTTGACATTAACATTGTGACGAAACTGAGACAAAAGCGACGATATTTAAATTGCCAGAAACATGTTTTTTAAAGTAAATAACATGTTTTGAAGAATATTTGTAATTTTCTAAAAATTTTTAAGGAATTCACATATCAGTCACAATGCGACTTCATTGAGTGGTGGCATTTTGGTCACAGATGTGATGTGACCAAAGTGACTCACAGTGACGTCATTGTGATGTCACTGTGACCATGCATGCTATGAGGGTAGTTTCATAATTTTACCAAGTTATCACAATTAGAAAATGTAATATACTTTTTATTTCTTAAAAGCTTTGATAATATTTCTAATTATATTGGTAATTTTCTAGTTATTATTGTCATTATATGTTATTATGTATTATTTGTAATTATTATTATCTAATTTTTAATTATATTGGTCAAATCTATCAGAAATAGAAAGTATGTTATAATGTTTTATTAAAGCTTTGAACTAATTTGCCAGTTCAGTTTGTAAATTTGCCAACTGTAACAGCATGTGTAAACGTTTTTTTTTTCTTTTTTTGGGGAGAGGCTCCCCCTTAGCGAGGCCCCTGACAATTTGAATTTATTCTATAGTATTTTATATTTAATTATGTATGTATAGCAAGGAACAAAAAATATTGAAACAAACGCTAATTTTTTGGCTGTTTTGAGTTGACATTTTTTTTTTATATTTCTAGCACGAATGAAATATAAATGACCCGAAATCATCTTTTCTTTTTTTTTCTTTTACACTTTCAAGTTATGGGAGATGGAAATAGCAATTATTTATAAATTAGAAACTTCAAGATCGAGTGTAAAAATGAAAAAAGTAATTAAGTGTAATTAGGTGCATTCGTAATTATGTAAATACGTAGCACCTAAAATAATCGTTCGGTCCGTCCGTCTGTTCGTCCATCTGCCCGCATGTAACAGAGGAGAAAACTATTCAACTGAATCATTTGAAATTTAAAATATATAATTTTTGCATAATTTTGTCGAGTCATTTCAAATTTTATGAAAATCGGATGTATAGTTTAATTACAGGTGTTATTGATGGACAGACGGGGCTAAGAAAAAAAAAAAAGGACTAAAAAAATGGATATCAAATGTATGGGACTATATGCATACTTGTTCAAAACAATTCTGACAAAAATGAAAGGAAGAAAGTTATTTCAAAGTCCAGGAGAAAGTAAGTGAAAATGAAAAATCGAAATCTCATTAATTCGAATTAAACGAAGTCAAGAGAAAATGAGTTCGAATTAATGAAGCTTTTTAGCATTATTCTGCTATTGAAAATTTTGGGATTTCATGTTTAGTTCGAATTAAGCGAAAATTCGATTTATCCGATTTCGAATTATCGAGAGCCGACTGGATTTTGAAAACTAAGAAATGAAGTGACATCGTTTAAGAAGAGAATACTGCAAAAAGAACCTAAAAATATTAATTTTACCAAGCGGTGTTTTAAACATAAGAATGCTTCAAACGCCGATAGACTTAACATTACGGAAGAGAATTCGTCCTTTGAGTGACTAACACCCTTAACGTGCAATTTCCGACTTGTTTATATTTGTATCACTAGCGGAAATGTAAGAAAAAATGATTATAAAACTCCTACATACATGAATCAAATTAAGTCAAATAAAAAGAGTTTAACAAGAACGAAAAATTATGCGTCCATAGCATAGAAGTTAAATCACTTTCCAACACATCCAGAATACACAAAATTTTACAATTTATTAAATTGAAAATTAAGTATATATATATACAGGGTGTATCTAAACTCTTGAGCAAAACTTTAAGGGATGATAGTACACATCAAGACAAACAATATTAAATAGGAAACTAAAGGCCTGAAACGTCTTCTGAAGGAGATATGCGCCATTAAAGTTTAGAGCCCAAAATTTCAAATAAACATAAAAAACGGAAAAGTTGGTCGACTAATTTGCAGTTTTCACTAAAACTATTCTTTATGTTAGAATTTTTATGAAAATAAATTATAAAGGTAAATTTCAAGGTCTGCACGAGCCCGGGCCGGGCCGGCGGAATGCTTCCAAATTTTCTAACGGGGGCCGGGCCGGGTCGGCAAAAAAATTGAATGGGCCAAGTCCGGCCGATAAAAAATTTTGCGGGCCTGCGGCCCGTTATAAAATTTCAGCAGAAACGATAAAATATGAGTTATTTTCAATGAATATGTCTTTAACGAGAATTAGTATAAATGTGCTAATTGGACAACTAGTTGATGATACTAGTTTGACAACATCCATACAGAAGTGTAACTTGTATAGTGTAGAGATTGGAATCGGACTGTTACATTGTGCATTCTTGAGCTTAATATTTTTCTAGCAGACTCTTGCTGAGCCTTGCATTCTTTTTCTACATATAAAGAAGCTGAACCGGAACTAGATTAATTGCTCTCATGATGTGTAGGGTTAACATGATTTGTAAATTATTAATAGCGCTAAACAAGTTATGTTAACGTAATTTTTAAATGTATACTCCTGGGTGTTTCTTAAATTCACTTCTCAACAACACGAAAGTTTGACACATCTTCTAATTAATCTTTAACTGTAAAAGTATAAAATTGACAAGCCTGACTATTGAAGGGATTTGGAATCGAATAGCCGTTTTCATTTTTGGTAAATAAGATACTTGCATAATTTTGTTCAGATATAAGAAATTCTTGCCAAATGGTTGCAGATTTTTCTCCTTTTCCTTCTCTAACTTTCACAGTATTTTCTTAAATTGCTTGTATCAAAAAATCGATAACGCCATTCGAGTACATTGTTTCAGAATAGAAATACTTGCTATTCTTATGCATCCCCCTCCCCCCCCCCAAAAAAAAAAAAAATAAATAAAAATAAATTCAAAAATGTTTCAGAAAGTATCTCTTTTGGATATGAAAATGAATTTCGATTAAGAATCTTTAATAAAATGATATAGAAATATTTTCATAAATCTACTTTTATAACCATTTAACGAAAAAATAAAGCAGGACGCGTTTCGAGCCACAACAATAACAGTTATTCATCAGTTGAACCAACACGAGTCCGTAAGGGTACAGAATAGCTCGAAACGCACCCTGCTTTGTTTTTCTTTTAATGGTCATTTTTACAAAGTGATTATTCTGATTATTAAATATCACCAGAGTTATCGGTGTTTTTTCACTACTTTTATTACACAGTTTCAAGAGTACTTTTTTTCTTTTATCCTAAACCATATTAATTTTTTAATGAATCTTTATTTGAATGATGAAAGTCTAAAAATCTAAGTAATCATATAATGTCGCTAATGTGTATTTCCTGTAAAGTGTAATGTAAAATCATTCCATAGATATGTATGCAGTATTCTTTAAAGGAATCTTAATTATAAAAGAAAAATGTGATTTTTTTAGAAATAGTAAAAATTTACGGGCCTGGGAATTCCCGCCAAAATCCAATTATTTAATATTTGGATTTTGAGAGCGTAAATTATTTTCTTGGTGATGATATGATGAAATGAAGATATGTTCCTTTTCCTTTTTTCGGAAATGTCGTGTATTAGGAGAATCTTATCGCGTAAATGAAACTAAAATTTAACACGTGTAATAACAGTTGTGTAACGAGTGTTTGACACGCTAACCGATGAAGAATCGCCAAATAATGAAATTTTCATTATTTGTTTACGGACGCTCTATCTAGGTTCCGCCGAAATTTTTTGTGTAAACGTATATATCCTCATGAGAAAAATATTCTGTACTGATGAACCACGTTTGAGAGGAACCTGGACAGAACTGCGCATGGGCGAAAAGAGCGAGTCCATGTCAAAAATGGGGAAGTTAGTACCATCTCGAGATGAGTTTATTTATTAAACATCCTAGATATGTCAAATTTTTTTGGCGAATACATTTTTGTTTCTCTAATTCAATTATCTGTTTCTAAACATTACATTGTAATTCAGTTACACTAAAATAAGTTAAAAAAAAAAAAGACAAATATAATAAAAAAGATGATTTAAAGGTATGGTTATAACTTTTTCCCTCGCAATATAGCGTAACTTAATCTTTTTAGAATTAACGCCTGAATGGTGTGATTTTAAAACTTGCCAGATTAGCAATTTTTTAAAATTATTTCGCTACATTATTGTGTACATTATTTATTTATATTATTTGCATACATTGGATATGAAAATGAGAAATGACGCAGATATCATATACGCGCAAGGTTTGGTAAAAAAAAAAAATTTCTAACGTCAATTTGGCGAAAACCTCATTTTCAAATGCTGGTTAAATATACATTTTAAAATTATTTTTTATTATTAAAAAAATTAACAATAAATAAAACAATTTTTAAATATAATAAATTTTAAAAACAAATAACAATAGAGCAAAAAACATTTTATATAATTAAAAAAACTTAAAGTAAATAAACAATTTATCAAAAAATAAACACTATCAGGGTTGCCATATTAGGCAAAATAACGCCATTCTGGCGCCAAGTAAATCCCAGTGAGTATATGACACACAAGTGCCCTGAATATTTAGGTTGTTAGAATCGGCGAATTTCTTGCATAGCCGCCAAGACAGATGCCAAGCAGTCGTTAAAACTGCATTTTAGCCATAAATATAAATGTAAAAAAAAAAAAAAAAGACATGTTTTTATTAAAATTCACAAAAATGTAGGAGAAATATATATATTTTGGAAAGGTTATTCCGAGAACTACTAATAGGTCCACAATCTATTTATTTTAAAATAAAATTTCACTCGGAACAAAAAATAGAAAACAATATTTAATATCATTTCTCGGCCTGATAGGCTATTACCCCCAAAGTCCGAATGGAATCGGCTTGGCATTCTACCAAGTGAAGACCTTACAAAGCTGGTACATCAGTAATTTTGTCAATTTTTTTTTTTTTTTTTTTTTTTTTTGGAGGATGTCCGTAAGGAGGTCTTCCTTCTCAGTTTAGAAATAGCTGCATGCATATTCCGACATCTTCCCCCAAAATTTCAGCCTAAAGAGTATGGTATGCACTTTGCAGTGCGCACGTAATATTTTCCACAGGTAAATTAAGATATGTAGCATGCTTTCACTAACTCAGTTCATACGAAAAATATACACTTTACGGTAAAATATTACAAATGGGAAAGCAATAAGTTTTTTTTTATTTTTTTTAATCATATAATTGCACTTTTATGTACAATAATTCCATGTATTAATAGCGTAGTTATGATAAACATGCCTTTAGGGGGCCATTCATAAATGACGTCACGCTCGCTGGGAGGGGGAGAAGGAGGGGTTGTGAAATTATGATAGTCTGTGAACAGGGGGTGGGAGGGGGTGAGAAGAAATGTGATATCACGCATTTTGATTGAAAGAAAAAAAGCGTTAAAAATTAGCCATTAAATTAAGTTCAAATATTTTTTGTTTCTAAAGTAAAGATAGTATTTAAAAACAAATGTATTAAATTCCATTTTAAATTCCAAAATACTACTGTTTTCGATCGCTCTTTTATATGCATTAATATTTTATTAGTATTGTATCATAGTTATGTTTTTTAATGAAAATCTTAATCTTATTTCATATACTATAAGTACAGAAATAATTTTCATTGTTATGCTCTCAAATGTCATTTAAAAAAATAGTTAAAATTTAAAAATAAAATTTTTGAAATGTAATCTATAAAATAGAGCTTTGTTTTCGAACTACAAGTTTATGTTTATATAATATAGCGTGACAAGGGGAGGGGATTGGAGTAAAAAATGTTGAAAAAAAGTGTGGCATCATTTATGGACAAACCCCTCACCTCTAAATAGCTGATCAGTCGGCTCTCGTTAATTCGAAATCGGAAAAATCGAATCTTCGCTTAATTTGAACTAAAAATGGAATCCCGAAAATTTAAATGGCAAAATAATGTTAAAAATTTTAATTTATTCGAACAAATTTTTTCTTGACTTCGTTTACCGTATTTATTCGTGTATAACGCGCATTTTTTATCCCAAAATTTAGGGCAAAAACCCTGGGTGCGCGTTATACACGGAATATTTTTTTTATTTATTTATGTGATCACACGATATCCCTATGAATCAAGAAATGTATTCATAGAAGAAATTAAAACTGGAATCTTACTGAATAGAAGTATTCTTGCATCTTTATTTCGCTCCTTGCTCTTTTTATTCAAAAGCGGTAATAACATTACTTAAAAATTACTTAGCAATTCTCATTGCCGCTACTGTTTTTTTATGTAACGGTAACAGCAAAAATTCATGCAATATAGATAACAGATTTGCGCTATAAATAGAAAAATCTGTAAGGTTAAAAAATTCTTAAGAATTTTTTTCGGGAAACTGAGAAACCTAGAACTTTTTGATTAAGTGACAACCCAAGTTACAGATAAAATTTTAGTAAGATTAATATGATTTTACTATATTCATTTGTAAAGTTACAGATTTCTACAGATTTACAAAAACTAGTTTCGTAGATTTATCTCTCTCTGTCTCTCTTTTTGTACAGTGTACAGATAAAATTTTAGGAACAATACAGATTTCTGCAACTTTACAGTTGTAGAATTACAGATTTTTATTTATTTATTTATTTATTTTAATTTACAATGTAGACATTCTTATGTATTTCGTTCGCAAGTGACGTCACCATATCATGACACTCGTTCTCTTCATGAAGTCTAAAAAAAGAATTTCGACTTTTTTTCTAGCCTGACGCAACATTTGTTACAATTTTCTTTACTGAAATTCATTTGATCATTCATTTCTTTGCTTATCAAATTTATGGTGCGCGTTATATACGCGATACAAAAAATCCCCATTTTTCATTGTAAAATACTGGGTGCGCGTTATACATGCATGCGCGGTATACGCGAGTAAATGCGGTTGTTGTGTCGATATATTTTAATGAAAGCAGTAGACTGTATAATCACTTTTCACACAATTTAATAACACATTTCACATAATTTAATCCGCTGAGGGAACACAATGCACATATCGTCGAGATTCACAAACTCAACTATAAAGTAAACATAAAAGAACAATAATATCCCTGCGCAGAGGGAAAAACACATATTATCCCTACGCAGAGGGAAAAGCACTGGGATAAAAAGCAGACGATTTTTAAAATTAACCTCCTGACTGCCGCCGGCTGATTTTTTTACACACTAAGCTGCAGGTTTCACTGCAACATAAGCAATATTTAAATTAGTATAATTCCACAAATAAAACCCAGTTCTGAAAAATTAAGTTAGGATTGATGCTATCAGAGATTACACACCGATACTATTAACGTATTTTGCATCAGGTTGGAAAAAATATCTTTTTTTTTAATACTAGGGGGGCCCCGCCCCCCTGCTCGCTATGCTCGCCAACCCCCCGCGTAATCGCTTCGCGATTCCAAATTATTCTCTACTCCTGCTTGCTGCGCTCGCCAATAACCCATGGCATGAATAAGCAGTTGCAGACCTTTCAAATGATGTGTCACACAATTGATGTTGTAAAGAAATTACAAATATGCCCCCCTGGGGGGCACAGTGGGGGATGACACACAACACATCCATAATATGAATAAGCAGTTGCAGACCTTTCAAATGATGTGTCACTCAACTGGTGTTGTAAAGAAATTAAAAATCTGACCGCACCCCCCCCCTGGGGAGAGCAGAGTGTGGGGGTGACACACAAGACATCCATAATATGAATAAGCAGTTGCAGACCTTTCAAATCTTGTGTAACACGACTGGTGTTGTAAAGAAAATAAAAATGTGTCCCCCCTGGGGAGCAGAATGGGGGATAACACACAATACATCCATTATATGAATAAACAGTTGCAAACCTCTCAAATGATGTATCAAACGACTGGTGTTGTAAAGAAATTAAAAATTTGGCGAAATATTACAGTTATCGCCAAGTTGGCGTCACTTTTGACAACTAATTTTGGTCGCCAAATTTGGCGATATATCGCCAAGTTGGCGACAAACTTGGCGATGCTAACCTTTCCTCTCTTTATGGTAACCCATATGGCGATGCATAGACGGAACCCTTTCCTGATTGGTCTATTCGACTCATGGAAGGAGTGGAAAACCCGGATTCGTTAGTTCCGGAAATCTTCCACATCAGCATCATTCCAGGAGTCATTCCTTTTAAGGCTAGTTTTTTTTTACTATAGAAGGATTTTTAATAAATTACAGAGAAAACAACATTACAATATTATCCTTTGGCTGGGCAGTCAGGGGGTTAAACATACCCCCGGCCTTGAAAACCGAAAGGGTTACAAAAATTTACTCTGAAGGTAATTTACACAACTTAGTTATTGGCCTTTTTAATTCACTGTTTTCAGTTTTCAGGGTAACTACACGAACCTTTTTATTAGATCCAGGATGAGTTTTGATCACTCTAGCTAATTTCCATTGTAAAGGGGAGAGACCTTCATTTTTTATTATAACTAAATCGCCTATTTTAATATTAGGCTCTTCTTTAAACCATTTTACTCTCTATTGTAGGGTCGAAAGCTACTCATTGCTCCATCTTTTCCAAAAGTGCTGTTGTATTTTCTGCACTAATTGCCACCTGGTCAATCTTGATGCAGGTACCTCTGAAATATCTACTTCTGGTACTGAAGTAAGAGGAGCACCAATTAAAAAATGACCAGGGGTTAAGGCCTGTAAATCATTAGGATCTGAACTTAAAGGACAAAGGGGTCTAGAATTTAAACATGCTTCGATTTGAGCTAAAAGAGTTGAAAGTTCTTCAAATGTCAAAACTGAATTGCCAACGATTCTTTTTAAATGAAATTTCATCGACTTAACGCCAGATTTCCAAAGTACTCCAAAGTGAGGGGCTGAGGGTGGATTGAAATGCCAATTTATTTCTTCCGAACTTAAGTATTTTGTCACTTCTTCATTTTGCTGAGAAGAAGCCACAAATTTATACAATTCTTTCAACTTCTTGCTTGCACCGACAAAATTTTTGGCACAATCACTTACAATTTCTTTTGGTTTTCCTCGTCTGGATATAAATCGCTTCAGACAAGCTAAAAAAGCCTGAGTAGGTAAATCAGTCACTAATTCAATGTGAATTGCATGAGTAGAAAAACATATAAATAATGAAATATAACACTTAAAAGATTCTGAACCTCTACCTTTTTTTAAATTTACACAATATAGGTCCTGCATAGTCAATTCCTGTAATAAGGAACGGACGGGTAGGTTGCACTCTAGTTGTAGGTAAATCAGCCATGATTTGTTTGGCTGTAGAAGCAGAAGCACGAGCACAGATTACATAATTCCTTACGAACTTTCTTACAACACTTCGTCCACTTAAAATCCAAAATTTCTGTCTGATAACACACAATAATAGCTGAGGGGCAGCATGAAAATGAGATAAGTGAAAATATCTGATAATCAACACTGTCACTGGATGATTTTGTTCTTGTGTGAGGTTTGAATGACAAAGACGTCCTCCAACTCTGAGTATTCCTTCTTTATCAAGGAATGGAGAAAGATTAATCAGTTTGCTATTGCGAGGTAAACACTTACCAGAAGTCATACATACATTTAATGTCATCAGGAAATGATGGCTCTTGCACTTGTTTAATTATCACCTTTAAGGCACTCTGAATTTCTGTATGTATAAGAAAGCCGAAGTTTCTTTTTGAAACAGGTAAACGAGAATTCGTAAGAAATCTTAAACACCAAGCAATAACACGTTTTAACTTAGTAAATGATGATATATTTGAGAGAATAGGCATTTCCTCACTTAACTGGGCTGTAGCACAAAAATAATTTTTCCTTTGTTCTAAAAAAGCTTCGTCACAGAAAACACTCTCTAATTGTGATTTTGGAGAAGTGAAATATGGATCACTGAGCCAACTGGGGCCATTCCACCACAGATCATGCAATGATAATTCCGAGGGTGATAGACCTCTTGATGCGCAATCTGCTGGATACTTCTTTCCCTTTATATGATGCCAGCACTCAGAAGGAACAAGTTGCTGTATTTCAGAAACACGATTCGCAACAAAAGTTTGCCATCTTCTTGATTCGTATTGATTGATAGCCAAGAAAGAACTATTGTTGAATCCGTCCAACAATTAATTTTAGAGATGTTCAAACACAAAGAATCTAGAACAGTTTTTACCAAACGGGCTGACAACAGGGCGGCACTCAATTCTAATTTAGGTAAAGTTATTGTTTTTAAAGGTGCAACTCTTGTTTTTGCTGCTAATATTCTAACTGATACAGCCGAATCATTTGATAAGGATCTTAAGTAAACAACTGCACCATATGCCACTAAGGAAGCGTCACTAAATGAATGAATTTCAAATGTGTTAGCTGAAGGAATAATTGCTAAACGAGGCACAGTAATTGATGTTAAACATGCGAGTTCTTCCCGAATTTTTATCCACCTATTTTTAATTAGAAGTGGAACAGGATCGTCCCATGCCAGATTACTTCTCTATAATTCCTGAAGTAGAATTTTTGCAGATATTATAAAGGGGGGGATCCAACCAAGAGGATCGAAAAATTTTGCTATATCTGACAATATGGATCTCTTTGTGACTTCTTTTAATGTTGGTTCTATGGTGACACTAATTTTAAAGACATCGAGATTTGAGTCCCATTTTAATCCTAACACCTTTATTGAGTTATCGTTTTCAATTGATAAATCTGATTTAGACTGAATTAAATTTTCAGGAATGTTTTTTAGTACACTAATGTCATTCGAGGCCCACTTGCGTAACTCAAATCCGCCTCTTTTCATTAATTCTTGTAACTCTGATATTAATTTTATAGCTTCTTCGGGAGATGATGCACCTGTAAGTAAGTCGTCTACGTAAAAATCACGTAATACAACATTTGACGCTAATGGAAAATTTAATTTTTCATCCAACGCTAATTTCTGTAGAACTTTAGTAGCTAAATAGGGGCTAGACGTTAGTCCGTATGTAACTGTAGTAAGACGATAATCACTTATATCGTCGGAAAATTTATCCTTCCAGAGAATTCTTTGAAAATTTTGATCTTCATGAAATATTTTAATTTGACGAAACATTTTTGCAATGTCAGCATTAATAGCTATAGCGTGTGTGCGGAATCTTAACAAAATAAAAAATAACTCTTGTTGAACCCTAGGACCTACAATTAAATTTTCATTAAGAGAAACATTATTTGTAGTTTTTGCGCTACCGTCAAACACAACTCTAAGACGGGTTGTTGTACTAGATTCCTTGATTACTGGATGATGTGGCAGATAATAGATTTCATTAATGGGTTTTTGAATTTCACTTTTTGATATTTTCTCCATGTGTCCCATTTCAAGATATTCATTCATAAATATACAATAATTTTCATACAAATCGGCCTCTCTATTAAATCGTTTTTCTAAATTTAGAAATCTTCTCATTGCTAACGATTTTGATTCCCCTAATTCTTTACATTGCTTTTTAAATGGCAAACGCACAATATATCTTCCATTAGTATCGCGTGAATGAGTTGTATCAAAAATTTCCTCACAATATTTTTCTTCATTTGTGTATATTTCTTTTGAGGGGATGTTTTCTAACTCCCAGAACCTTTTTACATAATCTGTTTCAACATTTGCAAAATTAACTATAATATTTGGTTTATTTTCTGAAAATGTATCACTATCTCCTGTTATTAACCACCCATAATCTGAATTTACTGCAAAAGGAAGTCCTGGTTTTCCAAATATTTTTTCTCCTCTAATTATAGATAATGATAATGACACGCCAAATAATAAGTCTATTGGTCCCGGTTCATTCCACTTAGGGTCAGCTAGTGTTATGTTCTTTAAATGACTGAATGCATTAATATCATATGATACAACTGGTTGATTACTCGTTATCTTTTTCAAAATATAAAAAGTACCTAATCGTGTGTTTTGTTTATCAAAATGTGGAGAAAATTCCAATCTTACAACGCCACGTGTCTCTTCGGAGTATCTCATTCCCAAGCATTTAATCTGTAAATTAGCAGAATTTCTTTTTATACCTAATAATTGTATTGCATGCTCACTTATAAAATTGTTAGTACTTCCGACATCTATTATACATCTCAATAATTTATTGCCTCCATAATTATCTTTCACATTAATTAGCGCAGTTGCAAGTATGCCAAATGATTTTGAATTTATTTCCCCAAGACATGAATTTATGGACATATTTACATTATTAGATGATTCAGGAGCAGTCTCACTAGTATGATATGAGGACTGAGGCGTTACTTGGTTTTTTATATCTGGATAGTTAGTTTCTCGTCTTTCATAGTGTAATAAGCTATTATGACTCTTCAAATTACATTTTGAACAAACTCTTTTTGACTGACAATTAGTTAATTTATGATCAGCAGATAAACATGCAAAACAAAGATTTTTATTTTTTACAAATTGCACTCTTTCACGAACAGATAATTTTAGAAACTCACTACATTTAGGTATTTTATGACTAGGTGAAGAACAATATTTAAACTCACTATTGTTAACAGAAACATTCATCGCAGTTAATTTAGGATAACTGTTTTTTTTATAAACACTATTTCCTTTAGCAGATTGTAATGAACGAGCATAATCTTTCAGAAAATTTATTAATTGATCTAACGTTGGAAGTTCGTCATTTTTTAACTGACGTTCCCACCACAGTTTAATATTAGAGTCAAGTTTTTGCAAAAGTAAATAGATCAACAAAGTTTCTGAAAAGCCACTTACCTTCTGATCCAAGATTTCGAAAGATCGAACACATTCATTCGTCATATCTGTTAATACTCGCACTACACATCTTAAGAAAGGGGGAGATAATTTAAATAATTCCACACATTAACACCATAATGACACAAACTCTAATTATTTCGCTAGCGCATTTATTTACATGTTTCATCATCGCTGTCCAGAGCGCATATGTACAGGTACTTACAGAATTAAACAGATTCACTACAGGCGCCATCTACAGGCTCTTTTCACATAACACTCAAGATACAACATACTGGGCGTAACATACTGGGGCCCCATGACCACGTCATCATCATAAATAAAATAAATATATAACAAATTGACACATTAATACAATATACAATGTAAACATAAAAATATATAACAATAATATTACACAATAAATTCACATTTATATCTAGAAATTTAAATAATTTCACAAAGAAAAGTTAATTTTCATTGATTGGCAGTTTGACTAATTTGTGGATTGGTCTTTTAAGTTCACCTATGGCAGTTTTTAAATTCACTGATCTTACTCTGCTGTCAGAACTTTTGAAAATGTCAATTATTCTTGCCATTTTCCATTTCAACGGTGGCAAATTATCATCTTTGATGAGCACTAAGTCGTTTACACATAAATCTTCTGTCGGAAATTTCCACTTGTTGCGCACTTGCAACTGTGTAAGATAGTCCTTAGACCATGCTTTCCAGAATGACTGGGAAATATTCGTAATCAATTTCCATCGATCTCGAATTGAAATTTTCATATTTGTAATGTCTGGTTCGGGAACACTCTTTAAATCTGACCCAATGAGAAAGTGACCTGGAGTGAGGACTGAAAGATCATTTGGGTCCTCCGAAATAGCGACTAATGGGCGAGAATTCAGAACTGCTTCAATTTCCGCCAAAACTGTTGCAAATTCCTCTTGAGACAAGATCTGCGACCCAATAATTCGTCTCATATGGTACTTCATTGATTTAACCGCTGCCTCCCAAAGACCTCCAAAATGGGGAGCAGATGGAACATTCGTAGTCCATTTTATACTCTCATTGTGCAAGTAGTTGCCGATTGCTTCTGATGCAGCGACTTTCAAATAATTCTTAGCTCCTATATAATTAGCACCACAGTCACTGAAGATCTCTATTGGCTTACCTCGACGTGCAATGAATCTTTTCAACGCAGCTATACAGGCGCTGGCACTCAGATCACTAACAAGTTCCAAATGAACTGCTTTGGTAGAGAAACATACGAAGATACAGACGTACATTTTGACTGGCTTTACTCCCCTACCACGTCGAAGACTTATTAGAAAAGGTCCACAAAAGTCGGTGCCACAACAAATGAACGCTCTTCCTTGGCTCACTCTTGATTTTGGTAAATCAGCCATGATTTGTTTCGAGAATTCGCTGCGAAATCGTGCACAGATAACACAATTTTTTATTGCTTTACGGATAAGAGACTTCGCACCCACAATCCAATAGGTTTGCTTCACGGCAGAATTTATTAGCTGTACTCCTCCATGTAAGTATTTTAAATGATAAAATTTAATTAACAAGGTCGTAACTGGGTGATTTTTAGGCAAAACTAAAGGATATTTTGCAGTCTCTGGTATGTTGGCATTTCTTAGCCGTCCACCAACTCTTAAAAACCCACGATTGTCCAAAAAGGGATTTAAGGAGTTTAAATTGCTGGTTTTTAGAATTTTTCCCTTCTCCAAGTTGGCTATTTCGTTTGCAAAATTCGCTCTCTGGACTAACTTAATTATAATATCATGCGACCTTTTCAATTCCTCTGTTTGCAAAAACGGAGCTGCAATTTTATTTCTCTTTGCATTATCGATGAATCGCAAGCACCACGCAAGCACTCTTTGCAATTTAGTCCACGATGAAAATTTACTCCACAATTGTTCAACTAACTCTAATTTACCGACCAAATTTTCAGCAAGCTTGACCTTCTGTTCTTTCAATACATCTACACTATTGATTTCCGTAGACGTTTTCAATATCTGATCGGGCCAGCTCTCATTATTACTTCGAAGCCAAGCTGGACCTTGCCACCATTTCTCGTTGTTAACTAAACTTTCAGCAGCAATTCCTCTTGTTAGTATATCGGCCGGGTTGTCTTCCGTAGGACAGTAGTACCAATCACTAGGGTTGGTTTTCTCTTGGATTTCTAGAACCCTATTACCTACAAACTGTTTCCACCTTTTCGCACATCCTTTAACCCAATATAATGCAATGGTGGAGTCACTCCAATATACTATTCTTTGAATTCTATCCTTAAAAATATTCTTCACATAATTTCCAACTCTAGCACCTATTACAAGACCCATCAACTCTAAACGCGGCAAAGTTAATTTCTTTAACGGTGCTACTCTATTTTTTGACAAAATAAATGACACTTTATAATTTCCACTATTATCACAATATCTAAAATAAAGAACTGCTCCATACGCACTTAATGAAGCATCACAAAAAACATGTGCCTCCACTTGTTCATCCTTACAATCAACTAAACAAAATCTGGGAATAGTTATATAATATATTTTCTCAATTTCGTTGCACCACTTAAACCATTTTTCCCGCAAATCATCGGGCAACTCTTCATCCCAATCACAACCTGTTTCCCAAATTTCCTGTAACAATAACTTAATACGAACAACAAATGGCGAAATCAGGCCTATGGGATCGAAAATACGTGCTGCTGTTTTCAAAACACACCTTTTACTGTTTTGCAACGTTTCCCTAGATTCTATTAAACCCTTAACTTCCAATGATAATTCATCTTTCTCTGGACACCAATTTAAACCTAAAATCTTCAACTGCTGAACACTTTCTTTCTCTATATCCTTAAAGCCATTTTCTATCCAGAGTTTTTCCAACTCTCTACTATTAGACCTCAGTTTTCTCAAATTAAATCCTCCACTCTTTAAAATATTTACAGCGTCCGAAGATAATTCGAACGACTCACTCACAGTACTTCCTCCAAAAAATAAATCATCTACATATAGAGCTGAATTTAACATTTCAAATGACTTAGGATTGCTATTTTCAAAATTTTTAATGTGATGTTTTATAGTAGCACTCAAAATAAAAGGAGACACTTTACAGCCAAATGGTAATCTTTTCATTCTCATGATTTCGTAATCTTTATTAGGATCATCCGAATACCAAAGAAATTTTAAAAATTTCCTATCTCTCTCTGAAATTCCTATCATTAAAAAAGCTTTCTCTATGTCAGCATTAAACGCTATTTTATGTTTCCGAAAATTTAGAATAACATCAAGAATATTAGGATTTAAATTAGGACCAGTTTCTAGACAATCATTCAAAGACAAATTATTTTTAGATTTTGAACTACAGTTAAATACTATCCGAACCTTAGTTGTTTCTTTATCCTCTCGAACAACTGCTCTATGAGGCATAAAATATTCTAGCTGATCCCTCTGACATTTCTCAATAATCCCGTTTTTCAATTGATCGTTTATTATTTCTCGATATTCATTAACAATCCAATTGTTTTTAGAAAAACCCTTATTTAACTCATCAAATCTTTTTTTTGCCAAAAAATAATTACTTTCTAATTCATCACAACTAATTTTCCATAATAAATCAGTTTCGTACCTCCCATTCACAAATTTTAGATTTCTTTCAAATTGATCTATCAATTCTTTATCCGCTGAATTTAATTCTTCATTTTCTTTAATACCTAAAGTCTCGAGTTCCCATAAATTTTTCATTGTTTCATTTAAATCTGAATCCCGTATTAACCCACAATGTATATTACCATCATTTATCTGTTCGATACTTCCACTAGCCACGTAGCCAAAACAAGTATTCTGTAATAGAAGTCGCGGATTTTTTAAATATATTTGCCCTGGTCTCAACAACTCATAAAAAATTTCGGCCCCTAATAATACGTCCACTTTTCCAGGGATATTAAATGTATGATCAGCTAAAGCGACTGACTCAGAAACATCCACCTGTACTTGAAATACTCTATGTGGAATAAGATCTGTTATTTTGTTCACTACCAGCATATTTATATCTCTTTGAAAACTCTTATCTCGGTTAGAAATCGTAGTATTTACACACCCATTAACACTTAAAGATGAATCATTTAAACACGATATTACCGTATTCGTTTTATCTGGTTTCAATTGCAAACGATTCACACAGTCTCTGCTTATTAAACAAGTTTGACTCCCGACATCTAACAGGCATCTCGCTTCATACCACTGAGAATTTTTATCTTTAATCAAAATTAAAGCTGTACTCAATAAAACATTTTTTGTTTTATTTTTTGCCAAACTACTAGCGACCACAGACCTATCTGACTGACTAGGAGGGATGGAAGGAGAAAGCGCATCGTTACTTTCCCCTCTCTGATCTACATTATTGGAAACAGATGTGAAGCTGGGCGATTTTTCTTTACTCGACTGAATATTTATATTTTCTTTTGGATAGTGGATTAACTTATTATGCGGTTTTTTACAAAAACAATTTTTGCTCTTACAAACTTTTACACTACAATTGGGATGCAAACATTTAAAGCATAGTCTATTTATTTTAACAACATCTACTCTTTCCGGAATTGTAAGACTTTTAAATTTCGGACAAAAATACAGTTCATGATTTTCATTTTTGCATAAAACGCAAGTTTTTATTTCAGAAAAGAACACATTCGAAACTTTCTTTTGAAACGTTGAATTTGGCGATTTATTTCCAAAAAATCTTTTATTTTCATTTCCGTTTTGTTTCCTAAACACATTATTGTCAGTTTTTATTTTATTTTTCGTAGAAAGAAAAATATCACATTCACGACCTAATTGTTGCGGTTTAAAATATGATTCTCCCTGTTTTGCTCCAATGTGAGACATTAAATCACTATCTAACGAACCAAAAATCTTATCCGAAACAATTAGCTCACACAAAGATTTAAAATCATTCACTTCACGTAACTGACAGTAATATTCGAATGCTGCACTTAATCTTGACGCATATTGTACATAACTTTCTGAAGGTAATTTTTGCGCCTTACGGAAATTATTCAAACACTCCTGCGGAGTTGGTTGAAACTCCTTTAACACTACATTCTTTAATTTATCATAATTACACAAATCTTCCTCTGACAAATAAATCATTATATTATTTGCTTTTTCACCTAACATATTCAAAAGTATTTCAGCTTTAAATTCCTCAGGTACATTTTTTGTTCTGAATGCTTTTTCTAAGGACTGAAAGAAAAGGCTAAATGACTCTACCCTAGATGGCACGGGTATCGTTAAAGTTTTAATGCTCTTAATAAAACTTTCTACATTATTTATTGACTCCATTTCACTTTTTACCGATGAAAATGAATTATTTTGAAGCGATTCCTTCCGAATATTAGCGATTTCTAACTCCTTTTCTAGCTGTGCTAATTTTATTTTTTCAAACTCAGAGTATTGTGAAGATTCTTTACGAACATTAGCTAGCTCTATTTCTTTTTCTAACTGAGCAAGCTTTATTTTTTCTAATTCTAATTTTGATTTTTCCGATTCTTTTTTAATTTTAATTTCTTCAACCACATATTCAACAACACTTTTAACTAAATCCAAGTTATTTAAAAAAGAGTCACTTTTTTCAATTAACTCTTTTAATTCAATAACTTTAGCTCCTTCAGGAATTATTAACCCTAACTCTTCAGCGACGAGTTTTAACTCGTCTTTTTTCAACTTATCTATCACTGACATGATTAAATATATGAATATATTTACACTAATAACACAAGAAATCACAAAATTATTGAAACAACACTGCAAATCTACCAGAAATAACTAAAATAATTTTCTTAAAATAGTTCCTACAACTGACACAAAATCACTAGTTACGAATAAAATACAAAATCACTAGTTACGAATAAATATACAACTCAATACACAACACTAATTAGTTAACATAAGAAAACCACAAAACCACAATTTATACAACTAAACTAAAACTCCGAAAAACCAAACTACATATTACTCACCCCTTTACTTCGCATTCCAACAAAGAAAGCGCGCAAATATTTTGCACAAACATTATACACAACAAATCAAAACGTGTGACTCTTACCCCACTCCTGACACCATGTTAATACTCGCACTACACATCTTAAGAAAGGGGGAGATAATTTAAATAATTCCACACATTAACACCATAATGACACAAACTCTAATTATTTCGCTAGCGCATTTATTTACATGTTTCATCATCGCTGTCCAGAGCGCATATGTACAGGTACTTACAGAATTAAACAGATTCACTACAGGCGCCATCTACAGGCTCTTTTCACATAACACTCAAGATACAACATACTGGGCGTAACAATATCCACTAAATTAAGTATTGCTGCCGGTGAATCGCCTTGCACGAATGGAAAATTTAATAATCTTCTAATGTGAGAATATATTAATTCTCTTTTATTTGAAAACCGTTCCGTTAATAACTGCCATGCTACATTGTATTTCGAATTTTCAATAGGTATTGATTTTATAATTTTTAACGCGTCTCCATGACACGATAATTTTAAATATTGCAGTTTCTGAGAGGGCGATAAATTTTCATTTTCGTGTATATTTGCTGTAAACAAATCCTTGAAACTTAACCATTCATGAATATTTCCACTGAAAGATGGTAAAGAAAGTTTAGGTAATTTCATTTCACTCACCTCCTTTTTTGGATTGTCCGTATTTATTTTTCTGGCATTAATTGCTTGTTCAATTTTTACCGTTAATTCATCTAAGATGTCTTGTTGTTCATCCTTCTCTTCTATAAATAAATCAATGTCTTTTTCTTCACATGTATAAAAAATCGATTTAAATAAATTCTTTAACTCTTCATCTAATTTTTCAATTTCTTTTTTAAAAACTGAATTTATTCTAAGTCACACACACTCAAATCAGTTTTGAAGAATTTATTTTTCACTCTTGTAATTGATGATTTTAAAACTTTTTTATCAGTCAATATTTTCTTATCCATTTTTTTTCTTGCGTTATTCTATTTGGCACAATTCCAATTAGCTCATTTTACTTTAGAATGAATTTCACTCACGCACTATTCTATTAACTTTTTTACTTAAATTTCGCAATACTCCAGCTGCGATGCCGACCAAAATGTTGTGTCGATATATTTTAATGAAAGCAGTAGACTGTATAATCATTTTTCACACAATTTAATAACACATTTCACATAATTTAATCCGCTGAGGGAACACAATGCACATATCGTCGAGATTCACAAACTCAACTATAAAGTAAACATAAAAGAACAATAATATCCCTGCGCAGAGGGAAAAACACATATTATCCCTACGCAGAGGGAAAAGCACTGGGATAAAAAGCAGACGATTTTTAAAATTAAACAGCGGTAATTCGAACTAACGAGAATTCCAATTTTTCATTTTTCTTTACTTTTTCACAGACTTCAGATCCTTGAAATAGCTTTCTTTCTTTTATTTTTGATAGAATTGTTCTGAACTGTTATACATATAATCCCTTCTTGATATCCGCTTTCTTAGTGCCCCATCTGTGTATCAATGACACCTTCATTGTCCACAAACTTCTTCCATTGCGCTTATTCCTAATTCTTTTATTGGTTTATGTATTTATGTCTTTTAATTTAATATTAAGTCATATTCTAACGACAATAGCCTAGATAAATAAAAATAAAAAATAAAATCGATTTTTTTTTTTTTTTTTTTTTTTTTTTTGTAATAAGCCCTTTAAGCTTGTTTTACTTTCGTATAGTCTGTCTCAAAAGTTTAAGCACTCTGCAAATCTGGTTTAAAATAATTGAAGAAGAAAATATTTTATGCTAATTTACAATAAATACTCAACATTTAATCAAAATAAAATAAAATAAGTCATTTTGGGTAGTTAAAATAAAAATGTATTTATTTTTATTTATTTTTTCTTTTTTTCTTGAAGAAACGCTGTCTCAAAAGTTTAAGCACTTTATGCAAATTATTTTAGAAACACGGGATTGGTATTTCTTTCTTTCTAACCGATGACCAGGCCCCTACTTGCCGAGTTACCTCAGCTTAACGGGTTAGATACCTGGTATCGGGACCGGTGACCGCCTAAATGCCGCGTAGCGGCAAAAAAACATGATTCCTTCGCTTCGCGCTTCATCACATCTGCAGTACTTGCATCTCAGTCTAGCATACTTTGTTTTGACGGTTGCTTAACGTTATATCCTGTTGTATGTATTGCAAACGGCTACTCAATTTGGTCTTGTAATTTAGAACCTTGATCAGATGACGAGACCTTCACCTGGCAAGGCACCTCCAGAGGTATAATTCACAGGTAACTTGGAGGACATTGCACCCACGACGGATTTTACATGCACCAGGCGCCATTAGCGTACATGACGGAATTTCAGCCGGCAGATAGCCTGAGTCTTGTAACCAAATGCTATGAGTAAAATGTTCTGCCATCTTGGGCACCGTTGCCCAACCTACTTGGGAATCTGGAGCCTAATAGTTGATGCGTACTTGTCAAATGAAAATGGTAATTTAGAGAGGAGGGGGGGGAGAAGAAACAAAAGAGGGGACTTTGCAAATAGACAATTTGCACCGTAATTAACTTTTGAGTCGGGATTGGTATTATGTAATGACGTTGTATGACATCATATTGCACTTTTATACAAGTACAAAAGGTGGAGAAATTATTTCCTAATGTTTTAAACATGACAAAGGGTAAAGAATTCACAAAATGCGAGATTTTGAAAGATTTCTAATTGAAATCTCAAAATAAAACTGTTTCTGAAATTGCAAAATCTTTAAATTGATCAAAGCTATGTATATATGAAGTACTTTCTAGAAATGATAATTTTAAGCGGAAACCAAGATGTAGACGACCACGTATGGCGACTGTTCAGATTGGTATTTAGACAAAATATGTCTCCATAAGGCAAATTAAAAATAATCTCAGAGTACAGATGTCCAAAGACACTGTAAATAGACGTATTAAAGCGTGTGATTACATCATATAAAAGAAATTGGCTCGCAAACCGTCTCTTAAACTACATCACAAACAGGTAAGAATGAACTGGGCTAAAAAATATATATCCTACGGGGACAAATGGCTTACTGTTTTATTTAGCGATGAGAAAAAGTGGAACTTAGATGGCCCTGATAGTTGGAACGCGTATTGGCATGAGTTACGCAAGAACCGATGGACATTTTTCAGCAAGCAGCAAGGCGGTTAATCCGTTATGGTTTGGGGGCATTTGGGACATTTGCCAACCCTCTCTGGCTTTTCTAAAAGGAAGAGAAGATTCAAAAAAGTTTTAAGAGACGCTAAACCATCATTTGCTTCCATTCGGTGACATTTTGGGGGGTTTTGAATGAACTTTTCTGCATGACAATGCCTCAATCCACGTATCCCATTTTACAAAACTTTGGATTTTTCAGAAAAATGATAAAGTACTTGACTAGCCAGCTTTAAGTCCAGACTTAAACCCGATTGAGAGTGTCTGGAATATTTTAACCCGCCAAGTTTAGAAAATGGAAAGCAGTATGATTCTACCATTGACTTTCTAATATACGTAGACGCCACATCCCATTGTTCTCTCAGCATGGTTTCGAAACCAACATCTTTGGCGAAAAGATGCCGTTTGTTGGCGGTGATCCCTTTATTGGTATCTTTCAGATTTCACAAAGAGAAAAGAAGTGCGGCCAACTCAAGACGAACATAACAAGATGAGTTTCGGCGGGAGAAAAACCGGTTTGGCGTGCTAAATCTGCCCTCCGTCACGTGACGGAAGGCAAAGATGTCGGCCTAAGAAAAGGTTGCCAGTGTGGTGTCTAGGTATCTTAGGTCATTGGATTCTACTGAAGAACTCCAAGAGGCTATTGAGAAAGCATGGTGTTCTTTGCCACCAGACACCCCACAAAAACTAATAATTTCGACGAAAGCACGTTTGTTTGAACTAATCCGAAAACATGGAAAAAATTTGTTAGTAAAAGCTCTGTAAAAATTATAAATATGGTTGTTTTTGACATTGTGCATAAACTTTTGAGACAGTTTTTTAATAACTTTTTTTTAATTGTATTTTTTAAAATTATGTAATTTATTTTTTTCTATTTTTGATATCGTTTATTTAAATAATATTGCGAAATACGTAAATAAAAAAATGTTACTAATTCTAACTTTTTATAATTCATTAAAAATCGATATTTTATGCTTGTGCTTAAACTTTTGAGACAGACTATACTTTCCATAATTCGAACTCTGGATAATTCGAGCATTTCTTGTGGTCCCGACAAGTTCGAATTAACGAAAGCCTACTGTAGTAATTTTGGTCACATAAAATAGAAAATTCTCTTTTTCACGAGTATTTAAATAAACAAGAAAGTAAAGTCACGCACCAAACATAGATTATAACACAATTTCCAACCGTTTTCGAATACTTAGCATAAATTGTATGTTTAACAAGGTAAATAAGATACCTAAATAAACATTTAGGTAAGATAATGTAAAGGTAAATAAGATACCTAAATAATTATTTAGGTAAATAAGATACCTAAATGAACATTTTATAAGACACATAATTTTAGCAATTGGTTTACCGAAATTGGATTACGGGAAAAATAAGCCAATTCTTCTGTGCATGCCTGCATATGATCTATAGATTTGTATAATTTTACATAGTATGCTAAAGTTTTGTTTTGAGAATAAACTTATAAAACAGTTGAAAATTCCTCTTCAGCAATTTCTACTACTAAAGAAAAATATTTGATTTTTTTTATACAGTCCTATAAATTATGTACAGATTTTTATGCACGTCCCATATTAAACTAAAACTGAATTCGGAAAAAAACATGCTTAAAAATACAGAAATCACACTTCCCGAAATTATGATCCATAAGAGGTCATGTATTTAGTTCTTTGCATGGCCTTGTATTATATATAGCTATAAATTTATTTACATTCTACAACTATCTACAAATACATTAATTATGGTTTAGTTGGAAAATGCATAAATCAATTAAAAATCAACTTTAAACAATTTACGCCCACACTCAGTGTTTTCGATTTCTTTTGTGTAGCCTTATATGTGGTTTATAGCATTTACAAACATTATGTAGTACTCAAAAATTTAATTAAACTGTATGTATACCACAACTAAAAATGCACTTCCATCAATTATTCGTAATAGATAGTAGTTCAGATATTGTAATTTGAAATTCTTTGTATCTTACCGTAACTGATATGCATGCTATGTACATCACATTTTCAATAATTATTTTGTAATTAACTACAGCAATATATTTCGATATTTTTATATTTGAAATAGTGTAAAATAATTAAAATACCTCGCAAACAGGTTTTTTTCACAAACCATTATGTAACCGAATTCTTCGTATGATCTTGCAGATGAATAATAAGCTCTTTCTTTGCATTCGATATTTTAGAGAATGTATGTTTTAGTGAACTTTGGAAATTCCCATTAATTTCATTTTGTCTGTAATAGTGCAACAAGATTAAAATATACACGATTTTATACATGATTTTTCTCGATAAACAACAGTCGATTTCGAGATACAAAGTTCTTTTCAGTGCCCCTGTTAAAAAACGGTAAGTGCTTCATATGTCATATTCTGTTCCGTAGTAAGCGTCTTGCATCGTAATTTGGTGGTGTACACCAATTTCAGTGTGTTTGAAACGTGTAACATTATAAGTACTAAGACATCTTCAAAGCATTATTATTATTCTTTTTTTTTACCATTTAAAATAAAAACACAAACAAAAAGGCGGAGATGTCGTCAAAGTCTCAACGTTTCAATCAGGAGGAATTAAATGATCTCATCAGCGATCTTAAACTGTCCAAAGAAGTTTCTGAATTATTAGCTTCAAGATTGAAGGACAAAAATTTACTGGAGCAAGTAATCAAAGTAACCTTATACCGCACAAGAAAAAAGGATATACTACCCTTCTTCTCCCAAGATGACAATTTTGTATTTTGTCACGAAATTAGAGTATTCCTGGGAAAAAATGGGCTTGCTGTATATTTTTCAGATGATTGGCGAATATTTGTTGACAGCTCAAAGAGGAGTTTGAAATGCGCCCCTTTTGTAGAATAGAAAAAATATTGTTCAATACCAATTGTTCACTCAATGAAAATGAAAGAATAATATGACACGATAGGTTTGGTCCTTGACAAGATAAAAGTATCATAAACATCAAAGGGTAATTTGTGTGGTTTTAAAAATGGCAAACTTTCTCCTTGGACACCAAAGAAATTACACCAAATATCCTTGATTTTTGTGTCTTTGGGATAGCAGGGATAAAATACACCACTGGGTTAGGAAAGAGTGGCTTAAGAGAGAAAACATGGATGTTGGAAAAAGGAATGTCTTTAATAACCATTTAGTTGGGCAAAAGAAAATCATACTTCTTCCAATGCATACCAAGCTCGGCCTTGTGAAGAAATATGTAAAGCCTTCATGCCTCATGCTTTTCATATGCAGAAAAAAAAATGCTCTAATTGAGTTATGAAAAAATTAAATCAATAGTATTTGACGGACCACAAATAAGACAACTGATTAAGAATCCTGTTTAAATTCGATGAATGATGCTGAGCGAAAAGTCTGGTCTTCTTTTGTTGCAGTTGTCAAAAAATTTCTGGGCAAACATAAAGCAAAAACTATGTAGAACTCTAAAACGAAATGCTTAATAGTTTTAAATCTCTTCGTTGTGATATGAGCATAAGGGTACACAGCCATTTTAAAGCATTTTGCTGAAAATTTAGGAGAGGCTAGTGAGAATCAGGGATTTCATCCAGAATATTAAGACTATGGAGGACCGCTACCATATGGAAGATGGGATACGTGCATGATGGCAGATTACTGTTGGAGTTTAAAAAAGGGACTGTTCGAAAATATATTCAAGAATGTCATGTTAAAAAAGCTTCCGAAATGTTCAGTGAAAATTGGTCTCATCGATGGCTTTTCCCTCTATCTTTGTGAGTAAAAATATTTGTATAATATAATTTTTAAGCAATAATTTATTATTTCTTAAAAATTATAACACTTATTAACACATATTAACATTTGTACACTATAAAAATAAAATTCTGTGTTTGATTATTTTAATTAAATTATTGTTTAATTCATGAATTTAACTTAAAATGGTGTGACTTGTACATAAAAAGTTGTTTATTTTAAATATTTGAGATCCTAGGCAAAAATTAATGCATATTAGAATTCAGGACGTCAAATTCATATAAAGTTAGCTTCAAATATCTATGCACAGGACAAAAAGTTGTGTTGTGATCAGATCAGTGTGATATGGGAACTGAAGAAAACATTCTAAAACTGCTATTTGTGTGATAGTATTGGGACTAGAAACTTGAAAATGTGTGTGGTGTAGAGGTCTGCACGGGCCCGTGGCCCGTACCCGGCCCGGCAAAATCGTTTCGAGTTTTTTAACGGGCCGGGCCGGCAGATTTAGAATAGTTTTTTCAACGGGCCGGGCCGGGCCGACAAACAACATAAACGGGCCGGGCCGGCAAAAAAATTGAACGGGCCAGACGGGCCGGGCCGGCCCGATAAAAAAATTTTTCGGGCCTGACGGCCCGTTCTGAAGATTTAAGCAGAAACGATAGAATATGAGCTATTTTCAACGAAAATGGTTTTAACGAGAATAAGTATAAATGTGGCCATACTAGTTTGCCAGCATCAATATAAAAATGCACAGTGTATCGGAGAATTACATTATAAGTAACCCGTTTTAATATTTTTTTAGCTGACTCATACTGGTCCCAGATCACGCTTGCATTATTTTTCTACATACAGACTGGCCGGACCGGTACTAAACTTAATTATTGGCAGAAAACATGATTTGTAAAATTATTAACAGCGATAAAGAACTTATGTTAGCTTAGTCTTCGGATATATACTTCTTGATGGTTTTTAAATTAATTTCTCACTAATGCGAAAGTTTGACACATTTTCTGTTTAATTTTTAATTGTAAAAGTATAAAAGTGATAAGCCTAACTATTGAAGGGATTTGGAATCGAATAGCGTTTTTCATTTTTGGTAAAATACTTGTATAACTTTGTTGAGATATAATAGTTTTTCAAATGATTGCAGGTTTTTCTCCCTTCCCTTGCTATTGCTTCCGGAAATTCTATTCAAAACGCTAATTATGACAGTATTTTATTTGTTTGCAGTATTCTTAAATTGCTTGTATCAAAAAATGGATTTCGCCATTCGATTATATAGTTTCTGAATAAAGATATCTGCTAATCTTATGCGTTTCTGAAAAAAAAAATGAATTTAGAAATGTACCAGAAAGGAGCTTCTTTGAATTTGAGAATGAATTTGGATTTGAAATCTATAATAAAATGATATAGAAATATATTTATAAATCTTCTTTTATGAAACAGCTTCAAAATTAACGATGTTTTTAGCTTTCTTTCTTTTATTCTAAGCCATATTAATTTTTTAATGAATCTTTATTCGAATGTTGAAAGCCTAAGAAAAGTAATCATTAATATTGTTAATGTGTATTTGCTGTAAAATATACTGTAAAATCATTCCATAGATATGTATGCAGTATTCTTTAAAAGAATCTTAGTTATTTGATAAAAATCTGAATTTTTTAGAAATCGTAGAAATTGTAACGGGCCAAAACGGGCCGGGCCGGGCCTGTTTTCGCTGATTTTTGTACGGGCCGGGCCGGGCCGGGCCTAAAACATAAAAATTTAAACGGGCCGGGCCGGGCCTGGAAATTCCGGCCCGTGCAGACCTCTAGTGTGGTGGTACTTTTAAGATGTAAATAATCGCTATGAACAGTTTTCAAAAAGTTCGAAATTTAAAACGCTACAATAAAAAATGAGATAAGCGGAAAACGTTCTAAGAATGTTCGAAATTACGTTTGATTTGGAAGTGTTAGACTTAGAAACTTGAATTTGAGATATTTTTTACATTTCAGATGGAGATGCTCAAACAGAGCAGTTAAAAACGAAAATTTAAAGAAAAAAGCCCCTTGCAAAAGTGCGGTTTCTGGCGTGATACTGTTTGAGTTAGAAATTTGAAATTTGACATGGTGTTTACTTATAAGATGTAAATGTGCATTAAGAACTGTTTATAAAAAATCTAATTTAAAAAAGTGGCATGAACAGAAAAAAAATTCTAAAACCTGTCTAAATTATGATTATCTGGAACTTTTAAGGCGAAAACTATAATAAAACCAAAGTACAATAAAATTAGATTTCTCAATTCCTCTATCAGTCGAAAGACTTCAAAAAAATTAAGTGCAACACAACCGATTGCTACACAGATAGATCTATGTAAATCACAATATCCTGGAGGATAAAACCAAAAAATAAAGCGAAATTAACACAACAGTTTTGTTTGTTTATTGAACAACATACAGCTGACTTGTGTGCTCGACATAAAGCATGCTTATAAGTCATCGTCAATATTACAGGACGAGATAACTCAGGGAAATTTTACAATAGAAGAGAGCCGGGAGCTCCACACAAAGAGTGTGTGCAATGGAGCCAGTGGGATTCGAACCCCCAACCTCCTACGCTCGAGGGCGATTAGCGGCGTGGTGCTTTGACCACTCGGCCACGCAGGTTCCTACACAAAAGACAATCTAGAAAAGCATGAAAATGTTCAATTTGGATTTGTATTGTCAACAGCTAGACCATTTACAGATACCAGACGATCCAAGGTGGGCTAAATATGCCTGATATGTTGCCGAGTGAAAATAGCTTTGAATTGAAAATTCTAATAGATATTTTATGCTCAATACATTTTCTTAGACCACCAACTGAACAAAGGGCATGTTTGGTTCTTCCGTATTTGCCATATAACAATGATTAATCGCCAAAAATTTCAATATTTAAATTACTTTTTTGATTCTGATTATTTCTAAAAAATTCGAAATTTAAAAGGAGAGAAAATGGGGAAAAAGTATTTTTAAAAATATTCTAAATCGCGTTTTCTATGCAATCTCAGGAAATATCAAACCAATTTCAAAAGTAATTGTTGCAAACTGATGGTGACAGTCCCAGCTCCAATAGAGACTTTATATTGTTCTCGCAACCACTTGCAGGTTGCAGGAGCAAAAAATATTCTAAATCGCGTTTTTTGTGATACTAAGTAGGTCTAACACTTTGAAATTTGACATGGTAATTATTAAAGCATGCAAATGCTTTATAAAAGAATAGTAGAAAGAAAATTCCAAATTTAAGAAAATGAAGACAGCGAAAAAGTTCTAAATTATTATTTTTAATTCACCCTTCTGAAATACCGAACCGATTTTAGAAATAATGTTTGAAAATTGGTGGTGATAATGATGATGAATCAGCGGAAACATAAGCTGTATCTTATATCGGTGCCACTACCACTAAAAGAGCGAAAAACGTTCTCCTTTGCTATTCCTGTGATACTGAAACATCTAGAAACTTGAATTGTTGTATAATGGTTATTTATAAATGCCTTCTAAGAACAGTCAAAAACTAAATCAAAATTTGAAACGAGTGAAGGGAAAGAAAGGAGTAAAAAGCGCTCTAAAAAGTCTTAAGATATCCATTTCTAAAGTCTTTAAAAAACTTTCTAGATTATGTTTCCTATGGAATATTAGGAAACATAAAACAGATTTCAAAATTAGTGCTGGCAAATTAATAGTGACAGCCTCTGTTTCAACATAGGCATTTTATGTTAGTGCCACTACCAGCAGAGAGGTAATAGACTATTGCGGAAGAAGCTTGGAATTTTACATATGGTTAATTTTAAGATCCATACAAATATAGGTTTCTAAAAAAAAAATCAAAACTTCAAATGAATACAGAAATGTGCGTATGAAACGAGTGTAAAAGCTTCAAAAAATTTTCTAACAAGGAAGGTCTCCATACGGGCATACTCAGAAAAATCTGAAAAAATTACAGAATGTTCTTCTCATATAGTTATATATGTTTATAAAAAAATTTCGGCGGAACCTCCTTATAACGTCCGTAAAAAAATAATAAAAATTTCGTTTATTTGGCGATTTATCTCCGGTTGGCGAAAAAACGAAATTTTGAAAAATACGCTTTTACGCTTCGAATACTTTTTAAAGAAAAAACTTTCTATGTTCAATTTATTTAAATAAGTTCAGTTTAAGTAATTTTAGTTTTGCATTGTTTATATGTACTTATAACAAAATGAAATTAATATATTTTAGCATTTAAAACACAATTTAAATTGATTAAAATTGTTCCAAAATTGAAAAATACACTGTTAAAAATCTGCTGCATTTTGTTGCAACGCACTCCCTTGCTTGTATAGAAAACGGTTACTTGGCCGTGAAATGGAGCTTTCTCATTGGTTGGAATAGAGATATTATATACAAACGGTGGAGTGCGTTGCAGCAAAATGCAGCAGATTTTTAACAGTGTTGCACAAGCTACAACACCGCTAAAAATCTGTACCATTTTCTGCAGCGTCACTCCACCGCTTTTATAGAAAACGGTCAATTCACCGTGCTATGGAAGCATTCTCATTGGTCAGAAGAGAGATATTCTATAAAAGTAGTGGAGTGACGTTGCAGTAAATGCTGCAGATTTTTAATAGTGAAGTCAATTAAAATCAATTTTCAGATTCGTTAAAATCGTCTGCTTTTGGCGAGGAAATGCACTGCTCGCCAAATCCCGCGCCGCTTTCAGCTTTTCACGCCAATTATTCCAAATTATTTTATTTTTTTACATATCTAATAATGTAATTCCGCCGCTAATTTTCACTGATCCTGTATTACCTACATGAGTAGTTTAATTCGTATTTTTTTCAAAAAATTCTGAGTATGCCCCCAATGGAGACCTTCCTTGTAAGTCTTCATTCATTTAGAAATAAATTTTGTTCGTATTATTAATTTAAATCTTATTTCTGCTGATGCAGTATAATAATGAAGTTCAGTCAAAGTGGCTCAGTTAATAATTTTTGAATTATTCCTAAAAGTACAATTTCTTCTAAAAAATTAAATATACGAATATCACTTGGCATATTTCAACTAATTATAAGAGACAAGCTGCGGGTTTTGCTAGTATACTATATAAACATAAATCAAGATAAATGCCTGCATTGTTCATTAAATAATGGATTAAAAATATAAGAATGGAAATGTGAAAGTTGGAAGCTTTCGCGAATGTATGTGTGTGTATGTAATATTCCATTTACACGATTTAACTGCAAACAAAGGAAACAAGCAGACGTTTCAGAAAAAAAATGACTTTATATGAGAATTACAAATTACAATCGGATGAATAAAACAGTTTTGTGTATAATACAAGTATTTTTGAAAACTGTAATTTACAATAAAATTAAATAAAAAGTTGAAATATTTGTAATTGATATTACTTACATTTTCTTTCATTCGTGTTGAAATATTTCATACACAGGAATATAATTACATTCAAACCATCAAAACATGAACGAAAAAAAAGTGCAAAATAGCGGTAATTTGCAAGAATGATCATCACAATACATAAATATTTTAATGCCCCAAAGCATCACTTTGTAGGGAACAATTAGAATTCTCATCACACGGAATTTCATTGGTTATTACGTCATCATTTCACATAATATTATTTATGAAATATATTTTCAAATTATTATTTAAAGTAAAGCCCTTCTGTCAAGAAGTTGAAAGAATATTATTTTTAATTTAACTCTTTCATGGATCATAACCTTACATAAGGATCTATTGAAAAATGATTCCAAAGAACTTATATATTTTTATTTTTACTTTTTTATGACATATAATCTCATCTGAGATTTACTTATGCTTGTGAAATGCAGCAATAGATGACATAACTATATTCTTTTTAAATATGCAGTTGGAAAATCTTTCTTTTTCTGTTTTGCGTGAGAGATTTTCTTAAAGAACTTCTCAAGAACATGATATATATATATATATACACAGGATGGTTCAAAAGATCAGGTCCGAATTGCAAATGTGGGTGTGTCAGGTCACAAAGAGAAAGAATAGCATAAGAAACTCGGGGTCAGAAATGCGATCGTGACAGTGACGCAAATAACATAACAAACGGTGTTAAAATACCTTTGTTTTACAAAAACCAATCGACGCACAAAATACAACTGAAAAATGTTACAGCTTATAACAAGTGCTCAAAATGTGCCCCTCTACAAGTGATGCATGCTTCACTTCGGCAATTACGAAGACATTACAAATGGTCCCATACCTTTGCTGTCATGATTTCTTCACCTAACCCCTCTGAATTTCTATCTCTAGCGATATCTTAAATCTCTGGTGTGTGAGACACACATTCCATCGGCCATGGAACTCGTGGCACGGATCTTTGAAGCTGCGGCACGTGTCCAGAAGATTCCAGGTCAACTGGAACTTGTTCGCGATTGTATGCGACGCCGATGTGAAGCATGAATCACAACTAATGTGCCACAATCTGAAAGTTTGTTATGAGTTGTAACATTTTGATTTTGTATTTTGTACTTCGATTAAGCTTTTTTGTAAAAAAAAAATGTCTTTTTACACTCTTTGTTATCTTTCTTTGCGTCATGTTCACGATGAAATTGCACGGTTACTATCGCGTTTCCGACCCCTAGTTCCCATGTAATTTTTGTTCCTCATGACCTGACACACCCACGATGTGCCGTTTAGAAATGACGTGTTGAACCACCTTAATTTCTATTTTGTGTTAATGTACTCAAAGTTTAAATAACGGGATATACTGGGTTTGAACTCAATCGCGTTCCGTCGGCCTAATCCTTTGAAGTTTTTAGTGGTTTTCTTCGAACCTTGTGTAAAAAAAGAAGTTAGAGTCCCCTAGAAAGACCCTTCACACACGAAGGGCATCTCCCCTCGGGCCTATATTTCGGGCCGAGCGTAGATGATTGGTCTTCATAAACAACATCAGCTACATAAATAATAATTACTTAGAGTTTATAAATTTTACATGAGTTTTGTTTTGCAATTTTATAAGAAATGTAAGATTTTTACAAATTCAGCAATATTAATAATAGATTTTTAATGTATTTTGAATACAAAAAATGTATTTCACCCATTTTAAAAATAGTAAATGCGTGAAAAAGTTAAATATAAAAAATGATTTTTTAATTAAAATTTTAAGCAATTTATTAGTTATTTTACATCATTTGAATACATTTAAAAAAATTTATTTTATACATGAAAAGGACCTTTTAAAACTATAAAGTGCAGTTTTTTGTATGTTTAAGAAATGAATGCATATTCTACTTCTAAAAATAGTACAAGTATTCTTAGTAATTTTTGAAATAAATACCAGTAAATTAATCTAAGCAACTAATGCAAGCATATTTATGTGCAGGATTTTACAAATATAGTTTTGAATATTTTCTAAAGAAGCTTTCTTCGCTGTATAATGCATTTGATCTCAGTCTCCTCTGTTTAAAATTTTTTCGAGTTCAAAGCAGTTTGTATGGAAATTTGCGAGTAGATCTACTTTTTATTTGCGATAAACTTAGTCGCGAATAAAAAATGTGCTTGCTAAAATATGATACTTTTAGGTAATAGACTTTGAATCAACGCCATTAACTTCGATGTTGTAAGACTGGAGCCAAAATTTTCAGATCAAGTAAAAAGAAAAATCATTATAAAAACCGATATTTATTTTGAAAAAAAATTCAAACCCATTAATTAAAGAATGCTTGTCAAGCGTCGTTTCTTCCTTCTCTTTGACAATAAATCGGTTTCACAGTTTCAAAACTCATCATATTCGATTAAAAAAAAATTGGTCATAGAATTCATAGAAATTAAGAACTGCTTGAGAATTAAAACACATCTATTCATTTCTAAGCAATTTAACGCGAATTCGGCGGGACCCTTTCGTCAAAACAACAACAACAAAACCCCACCGGAACGAGATTTATAAACCTGCTTGGTTGTTCAGGCGATAGACACAGACTTTTTCGGTGTGGATTGGCAAACGAAGCGCATTTCTCGATATTATTCAAAAATTGACGGCGAGATAAATCAACACCCCCACTAATTTATAGGGGGTGTTGGATCGATACCTCAGATTCAATCGTGCAATTTGAATTCAATTTCATTTTTTACCTTTGGTCAAAACCTGCAGTACCCAATGAACACTACGCTTCAAAATTCTTGCAATGTTTTTCCGATCGAAATAGAAATGTTCAGCCAAATCTTGTGCCATCAAGGTTGGGTCTAAACCAATAGTTTCACAGCACTCTGATCAATTCTTTGTGATAATCTACACCTTGACTCATCGTCCTAATCGGCATCAGTGTTTTGGAATTCGGTGTATTAGTGAAACGCTATTGCTCTTGACGCAATTTGTTAATACTTTGCACGGATGCAATGACAAATTTATTATCATGATGCAATCGAAGCTTGTGAAGAAGCAAATAGCGAATGACGACTTTAGTCTGCTTAATTGTTAAACAAACAAGTGACGTATCAAAAGACGTCTAAGATAATTCTGCAAACGATGTTAGAATTTATTTTATATTGCGTTTGATTAATATTTTTCAATATTTTTTTCTTAATAAATATAAGTTAACATTAATTCATCTCATTTTCAAAACTTTCGTCGAAATCTAATAATTATTATTTTTATTATATCAATTGGCAAAGCTTTGTTCAAAAGCTTTCACACAGAAATGACAAATTTCAGAAAACAGCACAAACAAAAACAAATAATCATCAATTTGTTGAAAACTTCCAGGTTTCTCTGTAGTTTTTTTCGGATGCTGTATCACACGAAGAAAAAAGCTCATTATGAAAGAAGATGAAACAGTTATTCGTTCAGTTCGAATACTGTGACCTGCAATTATCACAAATATGACACCACCATCTTGCTTGCCAGAGTCTGAAAAAAAGCTCTTAATAGCAGTCTTTCTTCTTAATAAATTAGAAATATTCACTCTGTGACAGTTTCAAATCGACGAATCCCAAAATGATTTTAGAGAAGAATTTTGACGAATTCTGCAAATAAAAATAATGTCGAATTAATAATAATTTTTATAAAAGTTATTATATCACACTTTAAATTATAATGCTAGTAAGGAACAAAAGTTTCTGGCTTCACATATAAATGAGAAGGAAAAATTTGCCTTAAACATAAATTATGAAACACTTTTCAACACGTCTAGAAAATTGAAGCAAAACTTCATGGTTTAAGCCTTTCCGGCACGGACAAATTCTGTTAGTAAAATAAATAATTATCGACTGACACTGGATTTTACAAACGACTTTTTTAGAAATTAAGAACTCTTTAATTTAAGCTTTTATTGTAAAAGCAAAATTTTATTAAAATATTATTGGTGCCGTTTGCAAGTTTGGAATTAAAAATAGGAGTACCCAGACTGGGCACAATGTGCCGGAAAGGGTTAATAAGGTGAAAGATGAAGTCTAAGTAAATGATTTAAAAATAAAGGAGATTAGAGAGGGCTAGGACACTTTTAACAAAAGTACTTTTTACAAATTATGTTTCGTTAGTATACAATGGAAAATTTCAGAATAACATCTTGATACATTTTAACATGTTTTAAAAATATAAATTGAATGAATAAACCAATTAAATTAACAAGAAAAATGTTCCATCCCTCCCTCATGTGAGGAAGGGAGGGATATGTTTTCAAAATGAAAATTCGTAATTAATTTTCAAGAATGTAGTTGTAACATCTTCGGGCTCGGGCTCAGCGTGAAAATTTTATTTATTCAGAAATGGAGAAAAAAGCAAAGAAAATAATAATTTATTGTTTAAGAAACAAGAATGTTGCCTAAACTTCTTGAAGATTTCAATGAGTTAAGTTTCAATCTTTTAAAAAATCGATTTGAAAAGGAATTGACTTGTTATTGATGGAATATTAGGAGATATATTTTATCTGGTTCTGAAGCCTTTGCACATCCATTGTCAGTAACATACAGAAGCTGTGGCATATCCTTTATCTGCATTCACTTTGTTTAAATTCCTTTTACACAGTTACTGGAAGATATAACTCATGCATAGTTGTGCGATAATTTATACAAATAATAATAATAATAATAATAATAATAATAATAATAATAATAATAATAATAATAAAAGAACTTTGTATACATCTGTCAATAGTTGGGATAAATTACGAATTATTTTAAACAGATTTTCAGACGCATGAAATGCACGAAATTGCGTCGTAGGCAAAAAAAATTTAAGTTAAAAAATAATATTGATCGTTTTAATATCAAATTTACTGGAGAAAATGTTAAAAATTGACCAAAAAAGAAAAAAAAATTGTAACGGGAAAAAAAGAAGAAAAAACCCCTCATAAAAATGAATATTTTTTAAAATAATTTTTTTAAATAAAAATAGTGATGCCTGGCAGTTTCAGTTATTTTACCATAGCATAAAACTGTCATAACAAATGGAACTCTTGCAGTCGGAGTGATCAATCGACAACTTTGGCGAAAGTAAGTTGTCGTCATCCTATTACTATGCATAGTCGCCACAGTTAAATCTAATAGCAAATAGCGACAAAACAATAGCAAATAGCGGCTTTTTCTAATTTTCCTGCGAAATAGTATTATATATTTAGATCAAAATTATTTTCTTCGAAAATTATGGCTGAAAAAGTCATCCGGGCCCAGTAGCGTAAATGCGACATTGAAAACCACAACGGCAAAACTGCTTTCTGAAGTGCTGACTATATATTTTTACGGCAAACAAAAGAGGTTTATGGTATTTGTGATCGTCCACTATTTAATAGTTACGTTGCTTTATAGTTACATTACTCTTAAAATTATTAGCATGTCCTGTTCGCGTTACTAGTTAACAATTTCAAAGTTATACATTAAAAAAAAAAAAAAAAACAATGTTGTTTTTATGATTTATTGTGCCTTACTGTACTCGTAAGTTTTTATGAAAAGTGTATCGAACAGACATATTGTTGAAAAAATATGTAAAAAGTTAATGAGTTCTTAAAAACTAATTTATGCATGAAATTAATTTCTTTTGATTTATATATGGATTATAACCTGTATATTTACTGAAAAAAACATTTCTTTCCTTGTTTTAAATAAAATACATGCGTTTGATGCATTGATATATTTAGAATAACTCCCCAGAAAATTAATATTTGTAACTTCTTCTTTCGGTAATTTCTTCTTAAAGGGTGTCACTTTTTTCCTTAGTTTTCAAAACATTTCTCAAATCTATGCTTAATCTTATATGAAATGTTAAAACTTTACACCCAGTTCGTCAGTTTTTAACAATTAAATTATTAAATTAAGCATAGATTTGAGAAATGTTTTGAGAACTAAGGAAAAAAGTGACACCCTTTAAGAAGAAATTACCGAAAGAAGAAGTTATAAATATTAATTTTCTGAGGAGATATTCTAAATATATCAATGCATCAAACGCCTATAGACATATAATTACGGAGGGGAATTTATGAAAGTGAACAACCATCAGCTTTAACCACTCCGGGTCTAGTATACTATTAATAGAACAAGTCTTTTAATGGAATATTATTTTGTTTTAAGAAATACTTTTACTGCTATTTACATGTAGTGATGTTAGTATAAGTCTATGCATTTACTAAATGACTTCATTTATGTTTAGGCACTTAGTAATAATAATAATTATCATTATTTCCTTAATTCTCTTTGCACCGTTTGCGCCTTTTTTTATTTTAAAATATACTACACTTTTTAAATTTGAAATAAAAGTTATGAAAGTCCTGAAAGAATCCTGTGTAATAAACTTCAAAAAGTATTAGAAAATTGTAATATAAGTTAAATCTAATTGCAATAGAATATTATCTAAACACCTCTAAAAACTCTTCCTTAACCTATTGCATATGAATATGAATTGAATAGTAAGCAAAACAACAACATTCGTTATCTTTCAGACAGTGAAATGTTCGTTAAACTCTAATTATATGTATTTGAATAACTAGTGTTAATGTTATTAACGTAAAAGTAATTTTTTCAAAAATTGAAAAAAAAAAAAAAAAAAAAAAAAAAGCGGACCCGAAAGTGTTAAATTAATGGCTTAGGCCAGCGGATCCCAAACTTTATTGGTACTCGACCCATATTTAAGCAAAAAAAAATTTTCGCGACCCACCTAATATAATGTTGTATATCAGTATGGAAATTATTATATGAACTCTATATAAGCTATCGGTTATCCTATCCTACGAAAAAGGCAAAATTTAATACGAAGGATTCACTATCAATAAAAACAACAATTCGTAATTAGAATGTGCGTAAGCGGAATAATAATTAACACTACACAGATAATTAAAAATACTTAATTCCTTTCAAAACACAACTTTATAATCAGTGCGTTATCTGGCACTGGTTTTTACCGATGAGGGCATCTATATATGAGGGTTAAAACTCGTTAATTTCAACCTTAATTCACTTTCAACACGCAGTTTTTTCTGTACTTGTTTTTCAAAAACAGCCGTACAAAACGCATGTTCACATGAGTATGTTGTGTTGAACTCTATCAAGGAATTCATAGCTCAATTAAATGTCTCTGGGTATTCTGATTGTACATTTCTTCTTGTGGAAATTAAGGAATTTCGCTCGAAATATTATTTACTGTTGAAATTGTTATATATTTAAAACAGATTAAATGCAAAATATTTTTGTCAAACAAAACTCGATTGTTTCCGCGACCCACTAAAATATCGGCCGCGATCCATAGTTTGGGAACCGCTGGCTTAGGCTGTATTGCGATTAACATACCTTCGTAATTTATTTTGCCGTCACGGTCGATGTCTATAGCCTTCAGCATTTCATCTATTTGGGCGTCTGTAACTGCTTCTCCGATTACGTCCATTGCCACCTTCAGTTCGTCCTATGACATCATCAATAAATTAATATAAGCAACGAAAAGAAAAGATAAAATAAGTAAAAGAAACACTTGAAACAAAGAAACAGAAAATTAATTAAAAAGTACTCTTCTTTAGATCGTATGAGTTTCAAATCGTGCCTTAAACCAGAGAACGTGTTTGACGCGTATTTTACCTGCAGATCGATGCTGCGCTTCAAAAAAATATGATTGGCAGGTTTTGGAATAATGCGAAATGTCAAATGTTATTTATACAAATCAACATTGCATGCGGAAAATTAATTATTTCATATGCACAGTGAAAGTATAATAAATATCAGTAGTAAAAAATGTTTTACCGCGTAGTTTCTTTTTAGGTACGTTCGTAATTATGTAAATACGTAGCACCTACAGCAGCCGTTCAGTCTGTCCCGTATACAACAGAGCAAAAACAGCCCAACCGCATCATTTGAAATTAAAAATACGAGGTGGAACCCGTCGAATTTCGACGAAATTAAATGATTAAGAAGGAACTGATTCATTAATTTCTACAAAATTAGCTACAGTTAAAAATGCATCTCACAACGATCAGTCTAACTCTCAAACAAATATTATTTAAAGCTAAAATTAAGAAGAAAAAAAATACTATTTCTATAAAACACAGTTGTCCGAATTTTTAAAATTAAACTTTAATCACATATGTTAAAATGTAATAATAAGACAAAATATAATAATCATCAGTTATTAAGATGGAGTGATCAGTTGAGGTTCTTGGTATAAATGCGTATGAAAAAAAAAAGAAAATTATTTCAAATTGACACGATATTAGAATTTCACTTCAAATCTAAACCCGTCATAATTTTAACCTTCTCAAAATTTACATGCGCACATTTCAATTTTTATCAATTTTAAGCAAAAATGGCTCTTTTCTGTTGCCATGATTAGAAAATTCGTACTAAAAACGAAATAAAAATTAATAAGTTAAGAATAAATTGAGATACAGCTTTCAAACAAATTGCATTTGAAAGTAAATTTTTTTTCTCTGTACGACAGTGTAAAATAAAAAATGAGGGTTGTTTAGAAGTATAAAATTTGCAGTAGTGAAAATTGCAAAACTGAGTTGCATGTGACAGTGTTGCCATTCGCAAAATGACGTATGCGTTACGCAAAGATACGTTTGGCCTTTATAATATAGATATAAATATTGCATAGTTTTGTCGGATCATTTCAAATTTTACGAAAATCCGAATGCATAGTTTAATTATGTGACAATCAAACGTTTTCCGTTAGATTACGGTCAATGGGAAAAAAATTGTTTCAAATGCATTTTATGGTGTTACACTCTTTCGAATATAATACAAACAATATGCATCTATGAAGTACGTACTAAAATATACATTACAATAAGTGATGCAAAGAATATTTGTTATTAATTTACCGGGCAATACGAAAGTTTTCCATTACATAATGGTATATGGGGGCAATATTGTTTGGGACGCATTTTAATAATATTAATCTATTTCACATTTTATAAAATTGATATACGTTGATAAGGTTTACTAGTTACTTCCTGTGTGATAGAAAGCAGATAGTATTTACAGGGACACACAAAAGATTTTGGATACTCTACTGTATCCGAAGTACTGTATACTGTTACACCAAGATCTGAATATTTTAAAAACTTCCTTATAGTACGAATGCATCTTATTTGCTATGCTTGATGTACAATTTCCAACTTGTTTTTTTTTTCTTTACTTAGCAATTGCATTTAATTCAAAGGGAAACATTAGTATGTTTAAAATTTGTTTTAAATCTGCAAATTCCTTAACCCTTTGTATCATCGCGTTGCAGATCTGCAGCATACCTAAAAGTAGAGGTCTGCACGGGCCCGGGCCGGGCCGGCAGAATCAGAATAGTTTTCTCAACGGGCCGGGCCGACAAAAAATTGAACGGGCCATACGGGCCGGGCCGGGCCGATAAAAAAAATTTCGGGCCTGCCGGCCCGTTCTGAAGATTTAAGCAGAAGCGATAAAATATGATCTATTTTCAACGCAAATGATTTTAACGAAAATAAATATAAATGTGCGTCATGAGCCATACTAGTTTGACAGCATCAATATAAAAATGTAACTTGTACAGTGTGAGATCGGCATCGGACAGTTAAATTGTGTGTAACCCGTTTTAATATTTTTTTAGCTGACTCATACCGGGCCGAGATCAAGCTTGCATTATTTTTCTACATATAGACTTGCCGGACCGAAACAAGACTTAATTGCTCTCAAGATCTGCAGGGCAGACAACATGATTTGTAAAATTATTAACAGCGGTAAAGAACTTATGTTAGATTAATCTTTGGATATATATACTTCTTGATGGTTTTTAAATTAACTTCTCAATAACGCGAAAGTTTGATGGTTTTTAAATAAATTTCTCAATAACGCGAAAGTTTGAGACATTTTCATATTAATTTTGATTGTAAAAATATAAAAGTGATAAGCCTGACTATTGAAGGCATTTGGAATCGAATAGCATTTTTCATTTTTGATGAATAAAATACTTGCATAACCTTGTTCAGATACAATAGTTTCTCAAATGGTTGCAGGTTTTTCTCCCTTCCCATGCTATCGCTTCCGGAAATTCTATTGAAAACGCTAACTATAACAATAATTTATTTCCTTTCAGCATTCTTAAATTGCTTGTATCAAAAAATAGATAATGCCATTTGATTATATAGTTTCTGCATAAAGATACCTGCTATGCGTTTCTGAGAAAAAAATGAATCTGGAAATGTATCAGAAAGGCGCATATTTGAATTAACGAATGAATTTGGATTTAAAATCTTTAATAAAATGGTATAGAAATATTTTTATAAATCTTCTTTTATTAAACAGCCTCAAAAGTTACGATGTTTTTAACTTTCTTTTTTCTTTTATTCTAAGCCATATTAATTTTTTGATGAATCTTTATTTGATTGTTGAAAGCCTAAGAATCCTAGTAATCACTAATGTTGCTAATGTGTATTTCCTGTAAAATATACTGTAAAATCATTCCATAGATATGCATGCAGTATTCTTTAACAAAATCTTAATTATATGAAAAAAAATTCTGAATTTTTTAGAAATCGTTGAAATTGTAACGGGCCAAAACGGGCCAGGCCTGTTTTTACTGATTTCTGTACGGGCCGGGCCCGGGCAGAAATTTTGAGTTTTACAACGGTCCGGGTCCGGCCGAAAAAACTTTCCTACGGGCCTGGAAATTCCGGCCCGTGCAGACCTCTACCTAAAAGTCAATATACTTACACAGTAAGCTTTAAAACACGATTTTATTTGTTGTTCCTTTTTCACATCATACCAGTTAATATAATTGGTGGGTCATTGCAATTCTCAACAGACAATGGATGATATTGAGTTAGTTCCTCATTCCAAAATTTTGTTTATCATTTGTGAAGCTTCAGGACGATATCGCAAAAATTAACTTACAAGGAAGGTCTCCATACGGGCATACTCAGAAAATTCTAAAAAAAAAATTGTAGGATGTTCTTCTCATGTCGATATAATGTTTATAAAAAAAATTTCGGCGGAACCTCGGTAGAACTTTCTTAAAAGAAAAAAAAAATAATTAACATTTCTTTTTTTTTGGCTCTTTATCACCGGTTGGCAACGAAATAAAATTTCAAACAATGCTTTTTTTGTCAAATACTTTTTAAGGTAAAAATGTTTCATGTCGAACTATTTTTCAAAATATTTATTTAACTAACTTTATCTTTTTCGGCTTTAATTTGTTACAACTATAGTTTTTGTCATGTATGTATATTTATAATGAAAATTAGCTATGAAATTTTATGAATTAAAACGGAAATTAAACTAATTAAATTTGTTTCAATCTCTAAATTAAGTATAATTGAGACTGTTTCGTTGCTATGGAAACAAAAACTTATCCTATATTGAAATGTATTACTGCAGCATTCTTCATCTAGACTTTATTTTGGAATACGCTTAAATATATGAAAATATGTTTTTCAATATGAAAATATTTTATATATATATAATTATTTTTATAGTACTAAAATTTAATAACTGCTGCAACAAACAATATATAAACCTAATACAATATAATGTATATACAGGGTGTCCGAAAAGTCTGGAAACGGTCGAATAACTCGAAAAATACATATGAGATTGAAAAACGTAAATATACGTGTTAAATATTTTTAAATAAGCTACTCAGTGATACCAAATTTGACCTTCGTAACCGACCCCCTGGGGGTCAGAGGGGGGTCCAACTTTGAAATCTTAAATTATAACCCCCCATTTTTTATTGCAGATTCGGATTCTACGGACAAAAATACGTAACTTTTGTATTTGATGTTTATTTCGAATCCTCGTTTATCACGGTGTATTTGAGCATATTAAATCGATACATATTTCGGCTTTTCCAACGGGATTTTCCCTAATCGAAACTAATTGGGGAGAATTTATGACATCAAATTCCTCGTCTTTTGCAATAATAGCGTTTCCTGAAAATCACCTGTGCCGATTATTTCGGTAGTGCTACACAGTTAAAAATTTGATCCATTTGCTGTAGCGTCACTCCACAGCTTTTATAGAATATCTCTTTCATGACCAATGAGAATGTTCCATAACACAGTAAAGTACACTGTAAAAAAATTGACCCTTTTGCTGCATCGTCACTCCACCGCTTTTATAGAAAACGATTACTTTACTGTGTTATGGAGCATTCTCATTGGTCACAAAAGAGATATTCTATAATAGCTGTGGAGTGACGCTGCAGCAAATGGGTCAAATTTTTAACAGTGTAGCACTATTGAAATAATCGCCACGGGTAATTTTCAGGAAACGCTATTCCTACAAAAGACGAGAAATTTGACGTCAAAAATTCCGCCCAATCAGTTTCCATTAGGGAAAATCCCGTTGGAAAAGCGGATATATGTATCGATTTAATATGCTCGATTACACCGTGATAAACGAAGATTTGAAATAAACATCAAATACAAAAGTTACATATTTTTGTCCGTAGAATCCGAATCTGCAATAAAAATGAGGGTTATAATTTAAGATTTCAAAGTTGGACCCCCTCTGACCCCCAGGGGGTCGGTTTCGAAGGTCAAATTTGGTATCACAGAGTAGCTTATTTAAAAATATTTAACACGTATATTTACGTTTTTCAATCTCATATGTATTTCTCGAGTTATTCGGCCGTTTCCAGACGTTTCGGACACCCTGTATATTAAACTCTCTCATTGTTAGTTTAAACTCACCAAATACCATTTACACGCATTCTAAAAATCTATTAATAAACAACATTCAGTCGCATAAATATCATTTGCTTTTGGTGAGGAAAAATGCTGCTCGCCAAATCACGTGACGCTTTCGTCTTTTCATGCAAAATATTCGAAAGTATTTTATTTTTTTTACAAAGTTTCTACTTTTATTCCGCCGCTAAATTTGATTAATTCCTTATTTCATACATAAGTAGTTTAATTAGGATTTTTTTTCAAAATATTCTGAGTATGCCCAATATGGAGACCTTCCTTATTAGACAATTTTGTCAAATTAAAAAAAGCTGGATAAGTTCGAAAGTAGATTTTTTTCTAAACGTAATTTTTATTCTTTAATATATTGTATTAGAAAATGGGTAATATTTATGAGAAGTATATATATTTCTGTTTCTTGTAGATGTGAAAAAAATAACTTTTAGTTAATAACTATTTTAGTTTTGCGTTCTAAATTTTTTAATTATCTTTTTACATGCTTAAAAGGATGTATTCTAACATCTGAGTCAGTATTTTTCAGATCGGAGTTGTTGAACCACAAAGGGTTAAATATGAAGCAAAGTCTATTTCAGTTAATCGGGTCACATTAGTTTTAGTAAAAATTTTCCCAATAAAGCTGCTGCTCCAAATACGGCACGTAAAATCATGAAAACTGACATGATTAACAGAATTTAAAAGACAAAGGCTTGCTTGTTCATGCATCATTATATCGGGTGTTTCACAAAGGACCTCTAACTTTAAAAATCTATAACTCGGAAACGGTGATAGATAGAAACATGAAACCAGTGGTGTGTTTATATGCACTTTTGCTTTTACGAACCGATTTTAAATTCAATCCATATAGTTTTGATTTTTTTGGCGTCAGCACAATAATAGACAGAAATAGTGTTTCCATAGGAACGACTCATTTAAAATTGAACTACGAGAAACAACATTCGAAATACCGTCTTTTATATACGTTGTTGTGACCCACTCCGCATAAAACTCCTTAATTCGCGTCAGTGTAGAGCTTCTAAAACTAATATAGCAGCCTAATGTCAGTGCTAAATGACTTCAATATCAGCCTCAACAGAGCGCATATCGTTCTCAGCGCCATCTATGAGTGCTATTTTTAACTAAATTTTCTGATTTCTGTATAAGGTTCTTAAGATTTTTTTAATAAACACACCACTGGTTTCATGTTTCTATCTATCACCGTTTCCGAGTTATAGATTTTTAAAGTTAGGGGTCCTTTGTGGAACACCCTGTATATGTAAACATTATGTAATTTATCCTTGTTTCATCTCATTTTTCGTGGAATTCTATAATTCTATTTTGTTTGTAAATGAATATTCGAAGATTGGTTGGAGTTTAATATAACTATTTATTACTAACTATCATTTTTTCACAGTTTTTTTTTCTTTTTGTACTTTGAGATAATTATTGAGAAAAAAATTATATAAAGTACTTTGTCAAATTTTCTTTTGTGGATTTTCCTAAACTGCACCAGCAGAATCGGTGTTTTTATGAAGAATAGATAAGGATCTTACAAAGAAAAACAAGTTGGAAATTGCATGTGAAGCGTAGCAAATTTTAAATATATTCAGATCTTGCTGTTATAATAGATAGTATTTCGGATAGAGTATAGTGGTCGAATTTTTTTTGAGTTACTGTAAATATACAGGAAGTAACTTTTATTACACCTCAGCAACGTATATCATATGCTACACTATATGCTTTCTTTTATACAGGAAATAACTTGTAGTATTCCGCTGCAACGTATATCACTCTCATAAAATGTTAAATAGTCAATTACAATTAAAACGCGCAACAAAAAACCTCCCTATACCATTATGTAATGGAATACTTCTATGTGGCCTTGTAAATCAATAACAAAAGTTTTTTGCACCACAGATTGTGCAAAATGTATATTATAATATGTATTTCACAGATGCATAACAATTTTATTGTATTCGAATGTGTGTAACAAAATTAAAATGCATTTGAAACTTTTTTCCCCATTGACCGTAATGTAACGGAATACTTTTGACTGTCCCTGTAATTGATCTATTCATCCGATTTTTATATAATTTGAAAAGATTCGAAGAAATTATGCAATAATCATATATTTCAAATTTCAAACGATTAAAATGCATTTGAAACTTTTTTCCCCATTGACCGTAATGTAACGGAATACTTTTGATTATCCCTGTAATTGATCTATTCATCCGATTTTCATAAAATTTGAAATGACTCGACAAAATTATAAAATAATAATATATTTTAAATTTCAAACGATTCGGTTGGGTAGTTTTTGCATTGTTATATGCGGACAGACAGACGGACGGACTGAGCGACAACTATAGATGCTACGTATTTATATAATTACGAACGCACCTAAAAATTGACAAAATAATTCATTAGGTGAAAATTTTGTCAATTTGTCTTTTAGACAACCCTCTGACAGTGTTGCAAAAGGGCAAAATTCTGATGTTATTTTCTTTGTATTTTGTTTTAAATGCTAAGGAAAAAAAAAAAAAAAAAAAAAAAAAAAAGATTTTTTTTTTTTTTTAATTTTATGTTTATATATAAAAAAAAAAAAAAACTTTACTATTAATATGGTTGTAATCCTTCATAGCATCAATCAGTGTTCCATTTATTAAAAGTGCATTAAATAAATAGAATTATCTTTCTTAACACTTATATTGCATTGAAACCTAAAGTTTAATGAACACGGGCTTACGAGTAAAAGGGTGTTATATTTGATGAAATTTGAAAAATTGTTTTAGTTATTTGATCTAATTAAACAAAATTTCGCCCCCCCCCCTTTTTTTTTTTTTTTTTTTTTTTTGAAGATCAACAATGGCATTATTTTGTTCTTGAAATTTTTTTCCTGTGTCTTAATGGATTTAATTGTGATTGGTTTTAGATTTCTTCATAGTGATAAAATGTGCCTTGATAATTGCATTAAACAGTGCTTTTTATAAAGGAACATTTGGGTCATAAAACTGATGAAAATTCTCTCAAAAAAGATGTAAAAGATGGAAATTTTAAATAACGTGCATACAATTAGTATAACAGTTAGCTTTTGCAGTTTACCTTAAAAATTGACGTAAAAATTTTAAAAATGCAAACAAAATGCATAAATAATGAATAATTATACTTATAATTATTGTGCAGATTTAAAACATTTTATTTAAATGTTTTACCTTTATTAATTCACTATTTAAAACTACATTTATACAGCATTTAAAAATCTCTTAGTGTACTGATAAAATATAGGCGGAATACTACCTTCCGCATATGAAATATTGTATTTTTTTATTGTTAAAACCAGCTTCAACCAAAAATCATATTAACATTAAAATTTAAATATGTAATCAACTATATTAATTCCAAATCTTTTATATTTTATGTTACTTTTGCATAAAAGCTTCTTAAATTACCATTACAGACATTCATTTCTTTCTCTTTTTTTAGTTAATTGTTAGTTTACAATTATAAATGTCAATTATAACGCACGTTAAGATAGTAGTAAATTCTGTGAATTTAACATTTACAGTTTTGTAATAAGTAAAGAACGCATTACTTTTTTTTTCTAAAGAAAAAAAAAGTTGAAAATTACAGAGTAAGAAAAATTAACTCGGGCAAAATGAGCAAGTGTAAAAGATGTACACACATGAACCTACAAACTGTCGGCTCGTTTGTTGGGCCGATACGGTGTTTTTAATCTTTAATGACTTTCGCAGGAAGGGGACTGATGACCAGCAAAACACGAATCTTTCCGTCAAATAGGGTTGAACTCTTTATCTTCTGACTCTTTGTTTATTCCCCCTCTTTCTATTTTGAAAAAAACCGCAAAAGGGTCCGATACAAAACGCATACACCTTTTCCTAGAGTTCAGTTGACCGAGAAAAACAAGCGTGTGCCCGCAACCTAAAGGCGGGTCATTCCATGATAATTTACATTACATTTTGAACTATTTTCAGGAATTTTAGTAATATAACACACACACACACAAAAAAAAAATATTCAAAACGTAAATTTGACATGGTTTGCTAATTAAACTTATTCAAATCCCAATTTAGATGAAAATTACCTAATTTTAATTTATTTCTTAAATTTTGGTAGTTTTATTTACTATGGTAACTACCATTACTGAAAAAAAAAATGAAAGTTATCATATAAAGTGTAATTTTCATTATCATTTTTTAGGTAATTTCCATGCAGATTGGCCCTTAGATAGGTTTCATTGACAGATCATGTTAACTTTACATTTGAATATTTTTCAGTGTTAAATTACTAAAATTACTGCACTAAATTGATTTAAATGTAACGTAAGTTACTGTGGAATGACCTAGTCACTCATTTGCCTTGTTGACAATGTATGTTTGGATTAGACTCGACTACAATGACTATAGCAAACGTACCGTAGAGTTCGCGACTGTAATTTTCAATACAGACTCTTTCATTATATATATCCAAACCTCGATTCTACAAAGGCTTATAAGCAGAATGAAGATAGAAATAGTAATAGAAATAGTCTACTATTCTATCTCCATGATAAGCAGACATAGGGTAACACCCCCAGTAATTGGCATGCACCAGTGATTGGCACATTTTACAAACATGTCCTAAAATAAGATTTATATCCAGTCTTTTAAAAATTCAAGACCATATATCAGTTATATGCTCATTTACGTTAAAGATTATAACTTTGATTTATTTTACAAGATGAGAATAGAGCATAGGAAAGAGAAACAATTATGGCATGTATCAAATTAGCCATTTTTATTGCAATTTCTTCTTTTTTCGCTTAAGGAAGGCATGCTTTTCAATTCATTATTATCTGATTTATAATATATTTTAAATTTTAATTGACAACAGTTTTGTTTAGTTAAAAAGGGTTATTTTAATTGTGTAAAAGTATTTTTAACACAAATATTTGGATTTCTGAATTAATGGTAGATGCCAATTAATGGTGCTTCAATTTTGCTAGTTCCAAGTAATTGGCACCTATTCCAATTACAAGGAATTCGCAAGGAATTTGAGATTAAACCATTTATTTTGAAAGTACTTTTAAAATTATAGACTAATTTTGTTTATCATTTGTTTTTATTTGAAAATATAAATTTTATCAGTAATTAGAATCCATTAAAGCTTCATATGACAATTACTGGGGACAGCATGACAATTACTGGGTATTAATGTAAGTATATTGTATTGTTTTAAAGTGTTCACATTTCAGAACTAATATGCTGATTTCTTACTCTCAAAAACCTGAAATATGGCATCTTAATCTACAATAAACTCATTTAAAGCGATTAAACCCAATGCAAAATGTAAAGTTTTTTTTTTTTTTTTTTTTAATATAAACATATGCCAATTACTGGATCACAAAGTGTCATACATTGGTGCTCTAGGTGCCAATTACTGGTGATTTCAGCAACTTTTTATAAATATATTTTTATAAAAATACTTTTTCAATTTTTTTTGCTGTTAGTGGGCAAAATAGATGCACAGATATACATTCTTTAATTTAAAAATATTTCCAAGTAAATAGCTTATTTCTTTGTAATGAAAATTTAAGTAAGTTTAACGACAAATTCTTAATGTGCCAATTACTGGGGATGTTACCCTAGTTATTGTAAAGCGCACAAGACTGATGTAAGTATCCGATTGCGTAAGTAACTAAATAAAGTGCTCGTAAAAAGGATTGAGCATTCCTAAAGTCTCGATGAAAAAAATAACCGCACAAAAGATTAACATTAACCTGGAGACGGTTCGACAAACTGTAAAAGAATTCCTTGGATAGCAGTATAAAAGAATGAAACAGTGCCAGAGAGTCTTACGGTAGCCAACAAGAATATAAAACTTCAAAAATAGATAGCATTAACCCCTTCGCGACAGGAACTTTTTACGAAATTTTTATTGTTTTAAAACAGAAAATTGCACCTTGTTAATTCGACAAAATGCTCCGATTAAACAAGGCAAATTTTACGGTAAAATATTACTGGTGGGAATAAACAAGGATTCTTAAGCCTTTTCGCGGCACGTATACGTGTCGCTTGTCCCCAACGGGTTAACAAAGCAAACTACATATGTTTAATAACAAAAACGTTCTTAAAAATTTTCGCAATCAAATTCGTGCAAAATTGATACAGCAACTTAATTCGATCAAAGTATGCTGTTCATTTATCAACTGTTATCAAAAGACGGTGAAAGTTCCATTCATTTAAAATGGAATTTATTCAAATGATAAAACACCGCTGCCAAAAATGTCGAAATCGCACATCAAACGTAATGTTTAAAAAAAAAAAAAAAAAAAAAAAAAGGAGAGTATTTTTCTTTTTTTTTTTCCCCAACAGTCCTTCGGAAAGGAAACAACTTGAAAATTAAACGCCAAACATGGCAAATGTGGGGTATTCGTACTATAATTAATTTTATAAATATGCAGAATTTTATGCATTGACTGTTAAACTTTTACACAAAAGTACATGAATAGAAAATTTGATTCGATTATATATCTTCACTTCAGTAATACGAAAATAATAGGACTTCATCTTAAATAGGACGTAATCAACTTAGTAGATCTAGGATAATTACTTATCATGGGATATCGTAAAAATGCGTAAGTCATTCGAAAACCACTTTTAAGCTATTTTCATTCTAACTCTGTAATTCTCATACATTCTGTTGTGTTATTCTGTATATGATATACAGCATTTATAACAAAACATAATATGCAAAAATATAGTTAAACTTAAGAACTCATATCACAATTAAAAATGTATTTCCAGCAAAACCTGTAACATACAGTATTTCTGGTACAGTATAGTATCCGAAATCTTTTGTGATTCCCTGTAAATTCTGTTAACACTTTCTATTATACAAGAAGTAACTTGTAATAAATCTCAGCAACGTTTATCAGTTTTATTATATATGAAATAATTTAACATGATTAAAATACGCCGAAAACAATGTTTTCCCATATATTATTATGTAATGGAATTATTTTGTGTAGCTTATGTAAGTGAGTAATAAACTTTTTTGCATCATAAATTGCACAAAATATATATTTTAGAACGCTTCAGTAAATGCACAGCAATTTTATTATGTTTGAAAGGCTGTAACACCATTAAAATGAACTGGACGCAATTTTTTCCCATTAACCGTAATGTAACGGAATACTTTTGATTGTTCCTGTAATCAAACTATATATCAGATTTTTATAACATTTGAAATGACTCCACAAAATTATACAACAATTATATATTTTAAATTTCAAACTTTTCGGCTGGGTAATATTTGTTCTGTTATATGCGGACAGACAGACGGACAAGATGACTACTATAGGTGCTACGTATTTACATAATTATGAATGCACCTAAAAATGTAATCGCTAAAAAATTCACTTTCAGCATACAGAATTAAAAAGAGAGCAGGAACTGGTGCAAATGTATCTTAAGAGTACAAAAATTGGTGCTGACTCACTTGATATCAAATAAATGGGGAATTTTGTAAGATCATCTTACAGATTATTTTTTTTTTTTTAGCCTCCGATGCTTTTTCTTTCAGACAAGCTAAAAAGAATCGTGTCAAAAATTGTGGCCCACTTTTACCAACCTATCATACGTACTATAGGGTAAATCTTGCAATCGTTTTGAAAATCGAAAAAAAAAAAAAAATTGACGGATTAACACGTTTCAGACACTGGAGATTCCGAAAACATATTTTTAGAAAAAAAAAAATTGCCGTCCGTCTGTCTGTCTGTAAACGCTCTTTCTCACGAACAAAAGGAGGTAGAGACTTAAAATTTTGTATGTACTTAGTAAGTAAGAATAGGACGAAGCCTATTTAATATCAGTGAACCTCGATTATCCGGAACTATTTTTTTCGGACTCTCGAAAAATTCGTTCTGACGAAAGGTATATAAAAATTTTCGATGTTTTTATTTTAAGGAAAGGACGTAAAAGGCAATAAAATAACACAAATTTGCATCAAGAACGAAGTCAGTCGGATTAATAGTTGACGAGATATTTGTAATCCTGTTTTCCACATTCTTCGATTTTTCATAACCCTGTATTTTCTTCAAATTTCAATTCAAAGATATGTTTTAATTGGAAATGAAACGCTTAATCTGACGCAGTAAACTGTTAGTTAATATGATTATTGTCGTTGGGATAAGGATGTTTCTTTTACGCAATCCGGTACTACTTGTGTAATTTAGTATTTTACACAATTTGTCGAAATGGGTTCATCAGCAATTCATTAATGGAGCATTACTATGTATATTAAGAATGTTTAAATATACGTTTAAATTTTGTTTTGGAATTGCAATGCACTTTATAGATAGTTTTCACATATTTTATTTTCACATATTATATAATGCATATCCAAATGCATATGATGGGTAAGTATTACGGTGGCCCCCAACGATTAGTTTCGTAATCTGGCCGTTAAAACGAGACATTCATACAATTTTATTGTTAAAATGCATTTCCTTTTTCTCAGAGTCTATAAAAAAGCGTTTAAACTAAAGAAAAAATCCGTTTTTGATTAATCTAGTCAATGAAGGAGTAGTACGTCAAATTGTATCTCTTTATTATTCCGCAATTCCAATGTCTCAGAGAGAAATTGCTAATCAATTGGGTATTTCACGGCGTTCTGTTTGCTATTATATTGATAAACACAAGAAAAATGAAGTTAGTTCATTGCATTCTAAAACGGGGTCGCCCTTCTAAACGACCTCTATCGAACTCTTTTTTTTTTTAATCGGAGGCGAAACTGAATTCTGCAATGGCAGAATCTACATTCAACTTGTTATTAATATTATTTCAGCCTAAGAGACGTTTGAAAACTCTGAAAAAAAATCTGTTTGAGAGAAATAACCAAAATATCAAGAGATGAGTTGTAAGTGAAAATTGTATCAAAATATTTCGCCTCCACATAAAAACAAAGGCGACCACTTTGATAATTTTTCTTTTTCTATAGTTTTTATATAAATCACAGTTGTATACGTATCTATTAATATCCTGACTTTGATTTCTCTGGTTATCGAAAGAATTATATAAATTGAATGGTCTGTCCGAGTCTTTTTTTTTTTTTTTTTTTTTTCATCCTGTACAGTAACAAATCGTAATATGCACAGATAAACAACGCTCTACATCTTCTGAAAAACAGAAGAAAAAGTATTCTTGAACCATCAAAAATATTGCAGAATCAACAAAAATTCTTATTGGAACATATTTTAAACATACAATTTTTTTTAGATCAGCAGCATTTCAGTTAGATATTTTTTAATCCGACAAAAATATGCTTGACATAAAAAAAAATTTCTGTTTAAATTTGATCTAATGGGAATTTTATTGGACCGATAACACTTTTTTTCTGGGCTGTGCATTGAAAGAAGGTGTATCAATTGAGGACTTAAATAAATTAATAATTTTAATATTATTTTTTTTTTAACTAATAAAGAGTCTCAGTCACAGATTTTAAAACCTGAATCATATGCATGAAATAAAAAAAAAAAACATAGTACCCAGTTTTTTTAAAAGACTGTAAGTTACAGTAATTATATTTTTAAATTATACTTGGCAAAAACATCGTTTGAATCAATCCAAGTGTTACTAACAAGGTCGTAACCAGAAAAATAGTTCGGAGGAGAATTTAGGCCCATGAATTTTAATCATGGATTATTTTAGATTTCTCTTTTACTAATTGAATGAAGATGAGTTTTAATATTTTTATTAAGTTTTATTGCGAAGTGAAATAATTGAATTTAATCACTTAACTGAATGTTTTTTTAAAAAACTTTCAAATAATGCCTTTTTTCCCCCCATATCTTATACAGGATTTTTAATCTTTTGTCACCCATTTTTCAAAACAGAAATTTTTGCCTAATTGAGTCAGAAAAATGCTCGGTTTAAATAATGAAAAAATTTGCAATAAAAATTTAATGATGAGAGTAATAAATCATGGTTAGAATATGGATGCCCATACCACATACGGACAAATCATGATTAACAAAAACACTTTGCCCCTTATGAAGTACAGGCAAAAAAGGGAAGCGGTTAGTATAATTTAAAAAGAAAATACAATTCTTTTCCATTTCAAATAAAACCTTACTTAGGTATTCCTTCAATGACGCATTGCTATTAGTGTCAAACAAATTAATGTTTGAGTTTTTTAACATATGTTTTTAAATGTTTTATCGCCAAGGATGTCTTCCCAGCAGCATACTTTGGAGCAACAAAGTTCGTGAATATTTAAAATAAAATTCTATCACATTTTTTAATGGGTAAATAAGCTGATGATTTGTATGGGCCTGTTGTAATAATTTAATTTTAACCTTTAACTGAAGTTATAGGACACACAGACCACTGCTTTTTTCAATTTTTATAGTTTAAAATTCTAATTTTCAATTTAGCTTCAAACCTTACCGAAATTTTGTTTTATTTGGAACTTTAGTACTATCACAAGAGACATTTAACCCATTAAGCGCCGCTGTATAATAACCGATTTTTTTACGGAATCATTGTTTTTTCTTAATGAACGGGATGTCATTAACGTACTTCTGAAGAAAAAAAATAAAAATAATTTGATTATTTATGAAAAAGGGAATGTTCCCGAAATGGGAGCAATGGCGCTTGGGGGTAAATTTTTGCAAAAATATTCTTTTGCCTCCGTGTCGCTGTAAAAGTTATTTTTTACTTCTTTAGAAATGAAAAGGACTATATCATTCTGAAACAGACTTTTTATGAAAAAATAAGATAAATTATAACTACAATTATGATAAAATCTTCATTTTTAGTAAAGAAAAAAAATCAATTTACACGTTTATTATGTATTTCTTTATTTTTCATCATTACATTACTCATTACTTCACATGAATAACGATTGAACAAATCTTATACAGCCCTGCATTGTACTTTTTACAGAAAACTCGTGTATTTTTGACATACTTTACACCTAGATTGTTTCTGAGCATTTCATGAAAATGGTTGATGCCATCAAAACGCAAGTAATTTGACAAAAATCCAGAATGAACTGAACGGGGACGTTCCTCTGTTTTCTGTTCTATTTTCATCAATGACTTAACAACATCACGGAGGAATTCTATATGAGTAAATTTTACTTTAGATTCCTTAAGGATTCGCCAAGTTGGTACAACTACCATATTTAGAGTGTTGATTAAAAATGGCCATCACCATTTCTTCCCTCATATTTTTGGGCGATAAATACTCAAAAACCAGCAGAAATAAATTAACCTTTTCTGTTTTCTTTACTAGATAACTTGAAAATTATGGTTTTATGTGAAAGTCGGCGAAACTTAAGTTACATAAGGAATCACAAGGTAATAGTACCAAGTGTTAATATTATGCGTAAATGTGAAGGAATCTGAGGGATGGCACCTACCGATTCCGCGCAGAAGGGCTCTGAGTCATTTTAATCACAAACAACCGCTGAAAATTTAATTTGTTTAGTTTGTAGATATTATCACCGGAAGAAGCATCTAAGAGTCACGCCTGATCTAAGATTTTTGAGGTACGTTCTGTGATCTGAAGACTATCTAATAACATATTGTCCATAAAATCAAAATATAGGATATAAAAAAAAGAAAAAAAAAAGCCTACTAAATATAAATTTTTATGAAAAAGAAGATATTTTATAAAGTAAGAAACAGATTTTAAGCGCAACAGTTCTGAAAAAAAAAAAAAAAATTGCTAGGAATGAACAAAAAACCATTTTGAGAGCTTCTGTACAGACTGTTTTTGCTCACATAACAAGAGCACCGTATTGAATCATTCTAATTTAGTGCGTTTTGTCTGGCATTGAAAACTAACGAAAGCGTCATTGCTGCCGTTAAGGGAGCAGCTCGTTCTTTCATAAATTGTGACCAATCTATTATACTTATTTACTACAGATATGTAGTATTGGACAATAGACAGTTATAAACAAATTTGAAATAAGGAATATAATTTTTATTAGTAAGTTATTAAAAAAAAATATTCTTGCGAAACAGGTCAAAAAGCCAAATTTCGTCTTTTTAAACATGCTTTAAAAGAGAGAAAATACAAATAAAACTTAAAAAAAATAAATAAATAAATAAATAAATAAATAAAAAAAAATACGGAAGTTATCTCAATATTCAAAATACAAATAACATAAACTTTTTGACAATATATAAAGTACTCATTTTAGAAAAAAAATCATAAAGTAATGTTCCCAAAATGGGAGCAATGACGCTTAATGGGTTAAATAGGTGAATGTTAGTTGTAACAATCCTCTACAAAAAGTTTAGTTCAAACGCAGTTATTTGCCTCTGTTCCTGGTTAAGTTCGTATACTCTTTTGGTGTGCTTTGTATTCATTTATTGAATATTAACGAAAGAAGTGTTGGTGATAAAGGGAAAAAGCTCGTAGTGACTATATAGGAGACACTACGTACTATGAATCGACTGCGGTCTGGAGTAATGACAAAAACTAGTGCTTCGGAGTTAGGAATTGGTAAAAGTGCAGTGGGTGACAAAGAAAAATCTTGCACAAATGGGAAAAGGGTCCGTTGCCCATACCAGTGGAAGGGAAAGGAAAAAAAAAGAAAAACCATGCTGAAAGCCTGTTACTGAGTTGATATTCCAAGATAAAGCATTGCGAATTTCCGGACTATTAGAAGAAGAAAATTAAAACTAGATGTACTGTATACATAAAATTTATCTTAACGTGTAATATGTGTTTTTAATATCACGGCGGAAGGAAAACAGGAAATGAGTTATTATTTTTAGAATTTCAGCCTATCCGGTTTTTTTGTTATCCGGACTATCCTTTTGCCACACTGGACCGGATAATCCAGAGTTTATTGTATAAAAAATGATAACCTTTTAAAGTATCAAATATTTTTAAAAAATTCTGACAAAATCCCTTTATAGGTATATTTTATCGTGATAAATAGAAATTGAAATATTGCTGAAATGCATATACAGAAAATTATGAAGAGATTTTAGATTAACATTTCTTCGAACTATCGCATTTTGTGAGCTAACGATTTTTAAAGATAAGTACGAATAATGTTGCAATGCAAAGTTCTTTTCTGTCTCAAATGAATGCATTTATAAAAGTAACAATGACTGTTAGTGATTTTAACATTCAGAAAGGAAAATTGATGCTGAAGGAGTACACGCAAATGAAATTCTAAAATGAAATAGTAATAGAAAACTCTTCCTTTTTAAAAATTGATATTGAGGGAATATTATCTAAGCAAGTGTGGGCAAAAATACAAATCCATCTCCCAATTCACTTGAATAAAAACAGAGCCTTATATATTTTATATTAGATGCAAATTTCATAAAACGTATGTATTTTTTATTTTGACGAATTAGTCCATTGTATTTTTATAAAATTTGAATTCAATAACCAACACATTTTAATATTTACCCTCGTAATATAGCCGTTTCCATCTTTGTCGAATACTCTGAAAGCTGCAAGGAGGTCTTGCATGATATCATCGTCTTGACCACCAATTTCTCCTTGACTAGCCATCCACCCAAGGAATTCGTCTTCACTTACGAGACCATCGTCTGCAAGAAAAAAGATTCAGGCATTAACATCATTTTTTTTTCCAGAAATAAAACTTATACTCATGTCTTCATGTAAATTTATTATTGTTGTTATTATTATTATTATTATTATTATTATTATTATTATTATTATTATTATTATTATTATTATTATTATTATAAAAAGTTAAATGAATAGAAACTGAAATTGCAAAAGTATCATTGGAGCTCTAGAAAAGAAATCCTTTGCCTTAACCCGGCGGAACGCGCGTCAAGAAAAGCTACTAGAAAGGACGCGTAGGTATGGGGTATGGTACACCCCATGTGTTTTCCGGCGAGTTAAGAGCCCACACTAATCACTAAAAAAAGACCTGGATGATAATGTTAAGTCTATGGGGGCGTTAATTCAAATATCTGACCCAAATTTTAATATTTTTTAAAGTTTTTTTTTTTTTTTTTTTTTTTTTGCGTACGATTGTTGAGGACGATCTACAACCGGTCTAGTTTTTATTTTTTCGATTTTAGTTTCAGATTTTTCTTAAAAGATTAATTTAAATTTCAGAACCGATTCTTAACTTGAAACTAACTTAATATAAATATATATATATATATATAAATAACCAAAACTGAAAAGGTAAAAACTAACCCGGTTGAGAGTCGTCCTCAGCTATCCTATGCAAAAAATAAATAAATAAATAAATAAAATAAAAAAAAATAATGAATAAATAATTAAATAAATAAAATGAAAATAAATAATAAATAAATAAATAAAATCAAAATAAATAACAAATAAATAAATAAATAAATAAAATAAAAATAAATAAGGAATAAATAATTAAATAAATAAAATGAAAATAAATAAATAAATGAATAAATAAAATGAAAATAAATAATAAATAAATAAATAAATAAATAAATAAATAAAATAATAAAAAAAATAAATAAATAAGAATCATGTAAAAATATTGAAATTTGAGCGAGATATTTGAAAATAACGCCCTCCATAGACTTAACATTATCATCCGGGTCTTTCTGAGTGCTTCGAGTGGCCTCTTAAAGTCTCAAAACGAGCTTAATAGGACTTTTTTTTAATTGTTATTTATATTACTTTGAATAGATTATATAGAAGTTGTTGTAAATTGTTAAAAAATTATATTGATAGATCAAATTATTGAAATAAAGACGATTTCATATACGATTTTCTAACAAAGAAAGTTAGTGAAACGATACACACGAAACCTTTTCTAGCACTAGTCGTTTGAAAGACTGCCTTAGATAGTACAAATAGTACAAAACTAGAACTGATATGCATAAACAAAGAAATTTTAGCTCACTTAATGTTTCAGTATTTTCAAGCTTTTATAAATACATTTTATCTTTTAGTCTTAAATCACCACCTGACTTTTGCACATGTATTAGGTGTCACATGATTTCATATTAGTGTTCTTTCAATAAAATTGTTGCTAATTCAAAACATCTATTCCTCTCAAACGCTGTATGTCAGGGCCATAGTCATTTGGCGAAGTCAGAAAGGCCGTTGAAATTGTCTGGTGTACTAATTCACAAGCTTTTTTTTAATCTTTCATTTTAATGATAAATAAATATAGACAGAAGCTGGTAGTGGACCGAACATCACCACGGTCGTCATGTCCAGACAATGAGACCACCATTCTAATTTTTCCCTTAGCTCAGAACTCCGTTGGGTTACTGCTCTGTCAGTGATTGAGTAAGGCATTTTATCGTTCGAGTGTCTAAATTAATTTATTATTTATGAAGAAAATAAGTATCATATTTTTATACGGTGCTCCAGTTGAATACGAAAAGAGAAATCGTGAAAAAAATAAGTGATTATTGTTAAAATTGTACTTTCTTTCTCCAAGTAAATATTTCATCTTTAATAAGCGAGACATTCCATTCTGCACTATCATAAAACTTTTGATTATAAAAGTTTCAAATTTTTAAATGCAATATAGATGGTATTATTGAAAAAGGATTGCGAAATTTGAATTGGATTGAAGCAGATGCTAGGAAGATGGCAAGCTGAACCCACCCTGACATCAACTGGTTATGGTCCATACTGTATGTTCATTACGCATATGAAAACTGGCAAAGAAAGAAAGAAGATGGCAAGAAAAGTCTTAGCAACATCTACTACATTTAAGAAACTGAATATAGATTTAAATGTTAATTTTACTACTTTAGTTATCTAGTATTTAACTCTACGGAAAGTCGTCAAACATATACATATACGTGGATTTACCAGTATCCACGATTTCGATTTGCATGTTTCTTTATTTCTACATTCTTCACGATTATGCCCAATAAAAATTGGAATATCGAAAAACAATGTGTATACTAAAATAATTAATAACATTTTTAATGAAATTATATCAACATAAAGTCATACCGCATAAGAAATCCAAGAAGCTGATTTCAGTAAAAAAAAAAAAAAAAAAAAAAAAAAAAAAAAAAGACGCAAAATACTCATAAAAATCCAAAATAATTCTAAAAAATTCAACCATCTAAAACCTTTTTATTTGGGCATATATAAATATTCATATCAATGTGTACATATATATTAAAAAATAATGTTTTCTACTCATTCAAAAAACTCTTTCAATTCAAGTAAAATTTCTTTAAAAAATAGTAGTGTGGGATGTTATTCGGTACTTAAAATATTGAACAGAGATGTTACAGTCACATTTTATTGTAGACGACACAACACATAACACATTATATACAAATCGCAAGACGAGCGCAACTCAATCAATTGAATATTCATAAAAATTACTTAGCACAAAGAACATCTCTAAGAGAGATGTAAAGCGAACACACATCCCAATCTTACATCTTAACTGCAAACTCAATTACTTCACTTCATTTCATGTCTTTTTAGAAAAGGAAGGCAAAATATCTCCGGATATTTTGCCGAAGGTGGCAATAGCGCCACCTACAGATACTATAATTTAGGGAAGGCAGTCACCCTGTTACAGCCTCCCCCTCTGGTTCCGCGAACGTCCCGGTGTGGAACCAGTAACTTTCTTTGGTGGCCTACCGCGTTTCTTAATGGGTGCGACAGGCACTATGTCAGAGTCATTACATAGTTTTAAGGCAGAAGTGTGACATGTAGCAAGTGGATCATTTGGACTGTCCATACTTGCTATGATAAAAGTGGTGGGTGATTTTTGAGTTAAAATGATGTAAGGTCCATCACGTTTAGGCATGAACTTCGACGTTTTGTTGTTAGAGGCTTTACTTACTGGATGTAAGTCAACCCAAACTTTGTCTCCTGGAACAAAACTATGTCCCGGTTTCCGACTACGGTCAGCAAATTTTTTCCTCTGATCTTGCTTAGATTCAACTTTGTCTTTGATTTCTTTGGTGAATTTTGCGAATTTCTTGAGATATGGAGTAATCTCAGGCACAAAATTATCATTTTGAATTACAGCACGAATGTCATGCTGAACATCATCCGTTGTTCTCAATTCTCTTCCAAACTGCAAGAATGTTGCTGTTTCTCCTGTAGTGTCACACTTAGCAGTATTTAGTGCAAAACGGATTGTTGGAAGCTTTTCTTCCCAAGAGCAGTGATCATTTTCTACTAATATAGCTAATCTCGGCTTGAGATCTCTATTTTTCCTCTCCACAGGATTAGCCTGGGGATGGTATATGGGAGTTGGATTTTGTTTGATACCTAAAAGAAAACAAAGTTGTTGCATCACACTACTAACAAATTGGGGTCCGTTATCACATATTATACGTCTCGGTAGACCATATCTAAGGATAACTTCTTCAAGCAACGTAGTTGCACACTGCGCTGCAGTAGCATGTGTAAGGGCAAACAATTCCACCCATCTTGTAGCACAGTCTTCTACTATAAATATCCACCTTTTACCGTTTTTACTTTTTGGTAAAGGGCCAAAAAGATCAATTGATAGAACTTCAAATCTTTGTGAATACACTGGTGTTTGTAACAAACCGGATGGTTTTTGATTAGAAGGCTTATACCTATTGCATTCAGCACAATTTTTGACATAATTTGCAATGTATGAACGCATTCCAGTCCAATAATACCTTTTGGATATTCTATTTAACGTACCTTCAGCACCGTAGTGACCAGCCGTAGGTGAATCGTGGTGTTCTTTTAAAATTTTCTCCCTTTCATGTGATGGGACAGCTAGTTGAGCTTCTTCTGATTCCGAACTTGGAGAATACCTGTATAAAACTCTTTGATTCATAATATAACAGCGATCAGTCCAGTTAGTATAGTCAAGAGTTTTTTCTTCATCTTCGAAACTTTTAATAATTTTCTTTAATTCTTCATGTTTCATTTGTTCAGTGTAGTGTTTCGTAAATCACTTGATGATTTAGAAGGAATATCAACTATTATAGCGCAAATATCACAACTTTCTTTATTGGTATGATCACAAGCAGGACGAGAAAGCATGTCAGCTATGACGTTAGCTTTGCCTGGAATATATTCTATTTTCAAATTAAATTCTTGTAATTGCAAAGCCCATCTGGCAAGTCTTCCAGAGGGTGACTTTAAACTCATGAGCCATCGGAGAGGCTGGTGGTCGGATGCCACAGTAACTTCTGTTCCATCAATATATCCTCTGAATTTATTAAGAACCCAGACAACAGCAAGTGCTTCTCTTTCTGTGGTGTGATAGTTGCGTTCTGCAGCAGTCAACAATCTACTTGCATACTCAATCGGATGCTCTTCAGCACCTTCACCCTGTAGAAGTACTGCTCCCAGAGCATAACTACTTGCATCAGTTCGAATGAAAAAAGGTTTAGTTTCATCAGCTTGATTCAATATTGGAGCTGAAACGAGGCATTGTTTCAAGGTTTGAAATGCATTTTCTTCATCGGCACCCCAGTGCCATTCCACATTCTTTTTTGTGAGATTACTAAGTGGTCTGGATATTTTTGCAAAGTCTTGTATAAAACGGCGATACCATGAACATGTCTGCAGAAAAGATTGCAGTTGTTTTATATTCTTCGGAGGTGGGATCCTCACAATAGCATCAACTTTCCCAGGATCAACTTCTAGGCCACTTGGTGTGATCCAGTGTCCTAAATATTTTACTCTGGTACAAGCAAAGTTGCATTTTTCTCTATTAGCAGAAAGTTTCCATTTGTCTAATCTTTTAAAAACAGCTTCAAGATCAGCTAGATGTTGTTCAAAACTTGATGATAAAACAATTAAGTCATCAAGATAAGTGAGAATATTTACATCTGGGAGTCCTTTGCGAAAGCTATCCATTGTCCTCTGAAACGTTGCAGGGGCATTGCGGAGACCAAACGGCATTCTTCGAAAGCGATATGTTCCTAGAGGGCATACAAAAGCAGTTTTATCTCGATCAGGTTCATAGACACTCACTTGATAGTAACCAGCATTCAGATCCAGCGTTGTCATGAACTGAGCAGTTTTCGCCTGATGCAAAAGATCGTCCATACGAGGGAGTGGATAGGTATCTGGTATAGTAACTTCATTCAGCTTCCTGTAGTCTACACATAAGCGAACACTACCATTTGGCTTAGGAATGAGCACTATTGGTGCAGAGTATGGAGACTCGCATTCTTCAATAATTCCTTTGGCTAGAAGATCATCAATTTGGGTTTTACACAATTCTTTCTTTGCCGGTGATAACCTGTAAGGAGGTAGTGATATAGGACGATGGTCTCTGGTATTTATATGATTTTCGACGACGGGTGTTGCTTCTCCCCCTGGTCGAAAGGTATTGGAAAATTTTTCAAGTAAGTCATTAAGCCTTTTTCTTTGTATCTCAGATAGATGCTGACCTTCTGTTTCTCTTAACATAACCGAGTTAACTGTGGCAGTTGGTGCTGAGATTTCAGGCGTCGTAATGAAAGGATCATCAGAAAAGGGAATTTTACGTTTAGGATTGTTCTGGAAATACCAACTTTGGCTTCTCATGTCTAGCACGATCCCCATTTTATTTAAAAAATCTATGCCTAACAATGTTCTATTTCCCTCGGCTTCGGGTAAGGCAAAAATCGTTGTACTAGTTGTACGACCTTCTATTTCAACAGTGATTGTTGCTTGAAGAACGTTGGTTTCTTTTCGTAGGCCATCAGCAAGTGTTATGCTTACACCGGTGTCTTCGAACACAGTTCCTTGGTCACACAGAATCTTGTATAACATTTCCCCAGCAATACAATGAGTAGCTCCTGTATCTGCGCAAGCAACCCCTGTAACACCATTTACCTTTATGTATAACAAAGGTGTTGCTTGAGTATTGACAGAACAAGATTTGAGATGAAGGGAACGAAAATTTGCTGATTGAGTCTGCGTGGATGGAGAACAATTAGGACATTTGGCTTTGATAAAACCTTGTTTACCACAGCCATAACAACTTATAATCGGACGCTTATCATTGTTTTCGTATCTTGAATTTGTATATTTTGAAGTAGAATGATGATTTTTATAGTTTGAAAAATGTTCGTTAGTTTCATGTTTAGGTGTTTGATTTTTCCAGAATTCTTGGCCATTTGAATTTTTCGGCAAAACATGTTTCTGCGCTTCACGCGTTTTTGGATAACTTGCTGACTTTTGAGAAGAAGGTTTAATGTTTTCGTAAATGTCTAGCTTTTCAGCCAACACGACAGGATCATTTAACTTGTCCCAACCATCTAAATAATGATTTTTATATTCATGTGGACACTTTTTCTTAATCTGATCAGCGATTATTAGTTCAGTTAGTTTTTCAAATGAATTGATTTCTAATTCGGATAACCAACCCTCAAAATAATTTCTAAGTTCAAAATAAAAATCCTTCCAAGTAGAATTTTCTCTTTTTTGATGTCGGCTAAATAATACTCTAAATTTTTCTGCTGTCAACTTAAATCTTTTAAGCAATATGTCACGAATATAAGAATAATTTTTGAACATTTCTTCTGGTTCTCTGGCGATTAGTTTACCAATGTCGTTCGGAAGTACGGCAATTAATTGAGAAACCCAAAATTCTTTGGAGACATTAAGCATTTTCATTTGACGTTCAAACATTGTCAAAAACAAAGACATATCATCCTTTTCAGAAATAAATGTTGGCAAGATATTTTTAATATCTATACGCATCTGGTCTATTTGATTTTGTGGTACTGTTGTCGCGGTAGGGTTTTGAGCATGTAGCTTAAGCTTTTCTAGCTCATATGCTCTTTCCTCTGCAATACGTTTATCCTGAATCATTTGTTGTTCTGCAATTTCTTGTTTTTTGCAAACTTCCACGATAGCAATAAATGCCTCTTTAACAAATTGTTCATCGTCTTTAAGCAGTTGACACTTCATAATTTTCTCACGTAAGACTGATAGTTTATCATCTTTATCTACATCTAACTCTAATTCTGTGCCCAAATTAAACAAATCGATTTTTTTTCCTTTAGAAAGAAACGCCATTTTTCCCAAATTGTTGTTAATATTGTTGATTTATGCTTAAGTTAGAAAACTATTATATACGTGACCCATTAAATAATAAGAACAAAATGACTACCTTCCCCTTACAGGTAAATAAAACATGTAAATATGGATAAATTTCATAAATAAATGTTTAAAAAAATGTAGGAAATAATTTAAAACATACTAAAATATACCACTAATTTAATCATGAGCTCATGAAAATATTTAGAAGAAATATTATTATACGTTAAAATTCAACCTTTTTACCAAATTAGCTTACCAATGACATAAATCATTCATTTTAAATATATGAAATATTATAGGTAATTCATTGCGAAATAATTATCAACCACACATAAATATGAAAACAACTCGAAATATGAATAAAGAACTTACTTTACATCTAAAAAATAAACAACATACGAAATAATAAAATTTATCAAAATCATTTTTAAACTCTGTGCACAGATTAAAAAAACAAAACAAAATTCACTTACTCAGAATCCTTGCTTTTAAAAACAATATCAAAAGAAATCACTTTCAATTTCAGAAAACTAATGTTTCTTAATAATCTTATTCAAAATCAACATAAAACAAAACAAACAAAAATTATATAAATATATGAAACAGCGTTTGTCTTAATAAATAAAAGAAAATGAAAACTTTTTTCCGCACCTGGCCAGCAAAGAAAAAAGAGAAAGAAACAAACAATCAAAAAAATAATTTCAACTTTTACCGGTAAAAAAACAAATAAAATAAAAATCTATTTTTAGATAAAGGTTGTCGATGATTCACATAACAATTAAAGCACGCAGAAGTAAATAGGTATCGAACACTTCTAAGGACAAAATCAGATTATAAGTAGAATACTTTTATATGACAAAATGAAAAAGTTTCAATCACAAACACCAGTTATGTTTAAAAACTAGAAGATATTTTGTTGCTTATGAAGACTGAAGAACATTATTTATTGTCATGTCGACAATATTTTTCAATTATTTCTAATGTGAAGGGTACGGATTACCCTTTTCGAATGCATTTTCTTGCTTTTTTGTCAGGATGACGCACTTAAAACACACAATTGAAGAAGAAGAAAGCACTATTAAAAATAAGAACAGAAGCTTGATTCATTGTAGATTTGACAACACCTTTAAAATGGGTACAGATTACTCTTTTTTTTTTATACTTTCTTGAATTTTGTCGCGATGATACTACCACACATAACTGATATTAAAGAAATTAGCACAAAACTGGAGTATATCTTGATACTTGATATTGCACATTATATAATAGAACTTTTTGGAAATCACAGGATGAATTGTTCTTGACGAACACGGCACTTGAGAACACAAAATTTCCTTTATTGCCGAGGTGACAATAATTTAGAAGTGGGTACGGATTACCCTACTTTAAATATAATTTTTGGAATTTTTGTCAGGATGACAGCAGCGAACTTGACACAAAGACTTTGAAAGCACAAAAATGTTCCGAAAGAACTCCATTTTACGTTGGGCGCCAGTGTGGGATGTCATTCGGTACTTAAAATATTGAACAGAGATGTTACAGTCACATTTTATTGTAGACAACACAACACATAACACATTATATACAAATCGCAAGACGAGCGCAACTCAATCAATTGAATATTCATAAAAATTACTTAGCACAAAGAACATCTCTAAGAGAGATGTAAAGCGAACACACATCCCAATCTTACATCTTAACTGCAAACTCAATTACTTCACTTCATTTCATGTCTTTTTAGAAAAGGAAGGCAAAATATCTCCGGATATTTTGCCGAAGGTGGCAATAGCGCCACCTATAGATCCTATAATTTAGGGAAGGCAGTCACCCTGTTACAGTAGAAATTAATCCATATAGTTGCAAACACATACCGCATATTTTGGCGTATAACACGCAATTACAATTTCATTCTAGATACTTTTGTTTTTAAGCATATTCTCTGTATTACACAGATCCTTTTTTTTTAAGAAATTTATTTTTACGAGATATGAAATAAATTTGTTTAAAAAGTAAAGTAACATGTAGATTTCATGTAAACTGATCTGTAGTGGTTTTTTTTGTTATTTATCTTACTTAATTAATATCATTATTATTATTTTGTAAATTAATAGCATGATTAATTATGTAGATATGTCAATAGTTAAGAGAATCTTTTTCTAAATTTTTCTTTTATTTTTATAACCAGCCTGTAACGAGCATCTATAAATTTCGATCAATTTTCTGGTATGAAAGTGCGTTTTAAACGCCAAAATTTACAATAGTTAAGATTAAGGCTGTTGAATTACTGGAGAAAAGTTATAAAAATAATATCTTCATTGTTAAAAATTTCTGTAAAAAACAGAAAAAAATCAAGATTTTGTAAATTTACACTAGTTTTCGGTTAAATGCACTATATTGAGTTTCTTAGTCGTCGTTTTACAGACATTTCCCTCAACTTATACATATCTAGTTCCTCTGTAAGGATTTTCATGTCATTATTAATTTTATTTTTATGTTTGTTGAAACTTGTAATTCAAAATGTACACTTTTAAAATTCTTTTGCAATTTTATTAGACATATTAACGAAGAAAATGGTCTTTTTTAAAACTTAGAATAATTTAGAAAGGGAAAAATCTTCTCATCGGGGTTAGAAGGGAATTTTATCGACAATCATACGTATCAATAGATTTTTTCCCACTGATTCATAAAAGACATATTTTGTACTCGACAACTACAGTTTCTATAGCTCAGTGGTAAAGTGTTATATTGCTGTATCATCTAGGATTCAAACCCCAGGACGGTTAAGAACAAGCAATTTAAATTTGCTCGAAAAATTCAAATTGTTTGAGATCACTGAAGGTTGAGTGATTAACTAAATTCAAAAACTAAATTAAATTATTATCATTAAAAATAAATTTACAGTTTCTTGTGTATTTTTAACGATTTTAATTTACAGAATCTATTGTAAATTTACCATATAGCTTCTCTGTTATTTAACAGAATCTCTATTTTTCTAATCTCTGTAATTTTACACAAGACATAACATCATGGATTTCCCACAAATTCTTCGTAATTACAAAGAAAAAAAATTAACAGTGTTTTTTCGGATTGAAAAACAACCTTTTGTGTTAGTAATTAAATTTCTTTGAAAAATTAGAGAAATCAGTTTGCATAGTTATAAATATATAATTAAAATTCTAGCAGCTATCTACAAGATAAATCATTTTAGGATGAGAATATTTTCTACTAATTTGAAAAATTCTTTTAAATTAATACTATCAAAAATTTAAAAAAAAAATTACAGAGATTAGTTTACATAGTTATTAATAAAAAATTTGAAATTTAGCTGTCCTAATTGAAGAGCATTAAATTAATAATATGTTCTACGCATTAAAAACTCTTTTAAGTTAGGTCTTTTAATTTGTTTCAAAAAATTACAAAAATCATTAAAATATATACTACTTACTATATAATTATATATGTAATTTAAATACAAAATAAAAAAAATTAGCTGTCTTATTTTAAGAGAAATAATATTAAAATAATATTTCCTATACACTGAAAACACGTTCAAGTTAGGTCTTTTATTTTTTTTGGAAAAAATAGAACACGAAAGAAAAAAAATCATGCGTCTATTTAGATTAAGAAGTACTTTCCAACAAATTAGGAATAATGTAACATAACTGCACCGTTTAAAAAATTAAAATATTATGTCTCAGGTCACCATATGGAAATGTATAACACATTTCAAATCGAATTTCAGTTGCTCCCATCTACAATCGGAAAATTATCCAAATGTTTTCGCAGCCCTGTATATGATATAGAGATTTGTAATTATTAACAACATGCATTCCAAAATTTAGTTCATTTAAGAGATACATATATTTCCGCAGAAAATTCCCCTTCATCAATTTCCTCTAATAGGGAAAATGGTATGCAAATACTTTGCGTAGCCCTGTATACGGGGCATAGAATTTATATATAAAGAGTAATATGTAAAAAACTTATTAAATTTAAAAGTGGATACCGAATTTTAAAACGTACTCTCCAGCAATTATTACGCAAAGACAGTACTGTAACTGAATTCTTGTGGATGCCCCTGTAAATTAATAAAGAAATGCTATGAATGTGATCGTAGTGAAATTCAGTGATTTATATCAGTTTCAATACATTAGAAATAGCATAATCTCATTAAAATTCTCTCCAAACAATTTTCCCTCATATACCATAATGTAATCGAATTCTTTTGAGTGTCCCTGTAAATGAACCATTAATCGTATATACTTCATATGTACTACCAAACATGCCTTGGTGACCCTAAATAAGCTTTATCAATTGCATGAAAATCCGAGTATATACATGGGAATTAGAGCATGGACAAACGAACATAAACCGAATGAATAAGCACTTTTTAATTTTGTTGGAGAGTGCTAAACACCAATTTATAGTTGCAAAATAAATAAATAAATAAATAAATAAAAAATAAAAATAAAAATAAAATAAAATAAAAATAAAAAAAATAAATGAATAAATAAATAAAGATAGTTTATCTCAATTGAAATGAGATTATAAAAATAAAATATATTCTACACATGGAAAAACTCTTTCAAAGTCAGTCTTTGTTTATCGAAAAAAAAAAATCGGAAATTAATTTTCATAGTTTTAAACTATAAAAATAGTTTACAAGAGGCTACTATATTACTACTATATAATTACAAGATAAGTACTAACAAAAAGTATTCTTTCTTTATTTATTATTAGTATTTTTATTTAAAATGAAAATAAAAAGCAAATTATTTCTTTACGAAGTCACAGTTTTCAAGATCCTTTAGAAAACATGCTTAAGTAGCCTTTCAATTTGAGTTTCTCTTTTCTCAAATGATAAAATTACCTTTTCAATATTTCATTATCTAAAAAAGGTGTACGTGGCATTTTTTTTAGATACCAGGTATTTAAACTTTTTTTTTTTTTTTTTTTTGAGAAGTTACATGCATTTACAACATAATTTTGTCAATTTTACAATGACCTTTAAAGTCAGTGGTGCTCAATAAGATTTCTGTAAGAGACAAAATCAAGTTGAAAAGTGAACTCGAAGATCGAATTTACACATTAAAGAAATTAATAAAATAAATTATAATGTGACATTAACACTTTCGGGTCTGGTGTACTATTAATAGTACATGTCTTTTAATTGAGCATTGTTATGTTTTAACAAATATTTTTGTTACCACTATATGTTTACATATAGTAATGTTAGTATGTGTCTATGAATTTATTATATGACTTCATTAATGTTTACGCATTAAGTAATAATAATAATAATAAATATTTGCTTAGTTCTCTTTGCACCGTTTGCGATTCTTTTATTTTAAACATACATTTAACTCTTTAAATTTAAAATAAAGGTTGCTTTTTAGAAAGAATAACATTTGATAAAACGCAAAAAGTATTAGAAAGTTATAATATCTATTACATTTTCTTGTAATTCGATGGTTTCCAAACGTCTGGAAGAAATCTTCCTTAATCTATTTTCATATGGAAATTAATTGAATTGTAAGCAAAACAATAACAGACGTTAGATTTCAGACAATGTTAAACTAAACTTCCGTAAATCTATTAGGATACCAGTATTAACATTATTAAAAAAAAAAAGTAAAAAGTAATTTTTCTCTCAAAATTGAAAATCGGACCCGAAAGGGTTACATAAATTATAATGCAACTTATTGAAAACCTGTTTATTTCATACTCGACTCAATAATTTTTCAAATTCATAAATGCTAACCTTTCTTTTTAGCACTTTCCAACAAAGTTGAAAAGTGCTTATGCATTCGGTTTGTCTGGCCGTCTGTCCGTCTGGCCGGATGGCCGTCTGTCCGTCTGGCCGGATGGACGTCTGTCCGTCTGTCCGCGCTCTAACTCCCGTAAATATACTCGGATTACTATGAAATTTTTATATGTTATTGATGTTTACCCTAGCACGAACCCTATTGAAAATGAAGTATCTACCATGATTAGTTTATCTACAGAGAGAATCAAAAGTTTCCCATTACATTACGGCCTATGGGGAAAAATCGTTAATATGCTCGGATTGCCATGAAATTTTAGGACGTTATTGACGTTTACCCTAGCACGAATCCTATTGAAAATGAAGTTTCTACCGTGATTAGTTTATCTACAGAGCGAATCAAAAGTTTCCCATTACATTACGGTCTATCGGGAAAAATCGTTAATATACACGGATTGCCATGAAATTTTAGGACGTTATTGAGGTTTACCCTAGCACGAACCCTATTGAAAATGAAGTATCTACTATGATTAGTTTATCTACAGAGATAATCAAAAGTTTCCCATTACATTACGGCCTACGGGGAAAAATCGTTAAAATGCTCGGATTGCCATGAAATTTTAGGACGTTATTGACGTTTACCCTAGCACAAGTCCTATCGAAAATGACGTTTCTACCATGTTTAATTTATCTACAGGGCGAATCAAAATTTTCCCATTACATTACGGCCTATGGGGAAAAATCGTTTCAAAGGAATTTTAAAGATGTTATACCCTGTCAAATATATTAAAATATGCATTCTATAAAATATAAGGTGAAAATGTAGCTATTATTCATTTACAGGGCCACACAAAAGAATTCCATTAGACAATGGTAAAAGAGGGGAATTGTGTGTGACATATTTTAAATATATAAAGCTTTTTCATGTATAATAAAATTGATTATGTCACTGAAGCTTAATATAAATTATACGCTACTGTCTTGCATAATATGAGGTACATAGCATTTACAGGGCCACACAAAAGATTTCAAATAGTATATTCTTTCCGAAGTACCGTATATGTGTCCGATGATGGCTGATGGAGGGATGAAATGCATTTTAATTATAATATGCGCGTTTATATTTCGCTAAATATATGCACATTATATGGTGTGTATAAATGTAATAGTTGATATACAGGGCTACCAAAAAAAGCTCACCAACGTTACTGAATGTGAGCGTAAATTATTTAAACGTGGTTCTTAAATAGGCTATGCATTTTTACGCTGAGCTTCATTCAATTTACTGAGAAATATTTGCAGAATATAGATAAAAGGATATACAGAGCCACGCAAAGAATTCGGTACATGGACGCCTATGAATGATGATTTATGAGAATGTGGTATCAGTTGTTTTAAAAGTGTTTTAGTTTACAATAAATTTTAGCCTAATGCTGACGTGTAATAAAGGTACAATGTAAACTACAGGGCTGAACAAAAGTATTCAAGTATGTTTCCATCTAATAGTATGAATTGCTGAAAAAGAAATTTCAAGCTACTGGGTATTTTCTTGCTAAACTAAATTTTCCTATTATAGGAACTGACATATGAAATACAGGGCTATTCAAAAGTACTGGAACACATATTTTGGTATATTTGGCTATACATTATTATTTACCTAAATAACAAAATTTTGTTAAAGATTTCATTAAGTGTTGGAAAGTGCTTCATAATCTATGCTTAACGCATGATTTTTCATACTTGTTTAATAAAAAAAACCGAAAACTATATTCAATAAAAGCATCATTCAAACAAGTAACATTTCATTAAATATTTTTTTTTATGGCTTAGGTTATATTTTTAGAACATGAGTAAAACCGTAAGGTTGGCAGATAAGCAAATTAGGAGAAAATTTGAAAAATATCGAAAGAGAAGGATCATCAAGGATTATAAGTAGAGATAGGCCAAAAATTCGGTTTTGTTTTCGGCCCAAAATCTAGGTTTTGCGGAAAATTCGTTTTCAGCAAAAATGCTGCCAAAAATTCGGACAGACCAAAATGCTGCCAAAACTAGTTGTATTCCAAAAATCGCGTTTCTTCCTTTGGATATTTTGAACATGACTCATTGATTTGAACTGTTTCAGCTCAAAAGTGACACTATCAGGGACCGATTTATAAATTTGGGGGCCCTGGGCACAGATGGCAACTGGGGCCCCCTAGAGCCGATGCTTACAGAGGGATTGAGTAAAAAAAGAAAAAGAAATAAAAAATGTACTTATTAATATAAATATTGACTTAATAACTACTTTAAAATATCAATTAAAATCATATGTGATAATTATTAATTCTTTTAAATAGTAATTAATTCAAAATTATAAAATTTAAATGATTAGACGTTTTATAATAAATAGTATGGTTCTGATTACCTTTTCATATGCAATTCTTTATATCTGCAACGATAAAATATGCAATAACTAATAAATTTTCACCATACCAAGCTATAATAATTTAAAATATTTGGGGGCTCTGCCACTTACGAACTACGCTCACAAACCCAAAACAATCTGACGAAAACAAGAGCACGATTAAATAAGAATTAAAAATACAATAAATTACTTAAGTGATAAAGGCAAAAGAAAATATTCATTATAATAAAGTAAATGGATATGGATGTTTCAGACAAAATATACAATGTTATACAAATACAATACGAGCACAATAGAATGTAGAATGAATTGTAAGATTCCTTTTAGATAATAAAATAATATCAGATTTTAGACAAAATTTGAGAAACCTTTAGAAGCATTTGGGGGCCCCTAAAATCTAGGGGCCCTGGGCTTGTGCCCCGAATGCCCTGCCATAAATCAGGCACTGGACACTATTTATTTATTGCTATAAGTTCACTGTTTATAATTACCAGTTGTAACTCATTCAAAATGTGAGTGCAAATTTTAAAGCAAGGAATGCAAACACGAATGAAATTTTAAAGCGCATTTCACGTGCTCATTGAAAGCTCCAGACTTTTCAATAAATGGAAATTTTTAATTTGAAGTCTCAAAAGGATTGCAAACACTCTTTGAGAAAGATCTAGTATAACAGATTATCTTTTACAAAAATCATTACAAAATATAAATCGAGAGATGTATACATAAAGCTTTTTTTTAATTAAATAAAATTAGAATAATTAAAATTCATTTTGCGTCGTTGATGAATTAATTACATTTTATTTTATAAAGAATTAAAAAGTCTTGATCAGAGTCACAGAGTCCTTGAGCTACATGTGTAATTATTAATAATTATGCATATTTAAGCATGCATATTTTATGCATACTAGCAGGGGCGACCGAGCTTAGCTCGGTCAAATTTAACTTTGTGTTAAACTTGTTATAGTATTTTCACTGTATCAGTCTCTCTGTATTAATACTATAAAACATATTCTTTATAATAGTGTTATTTACAAAAATAATCCATAAGAAAAGTATGTATGCATGCACATGTTCATAAATTTTACATTATTTTAAAATATACATGTACGACGACAGAATATCGATCCAAACCACTTTTGTAGTTCGAATCTGATTAGTTTAATCATGCATCTCGAATCCTATTAAGAATGTATAAAAAAATTCTTCACATTCTGAAAAAAAATATTTTTTGCCAGATATAGCCAAATTTGGCGACATTCTTTCATTTGGCGCCAAATATTTGTTTTGGCTTTCGTAATACAAATAGCCGATTTTTCAGCCAAATTTTGCCAATATTTTGCCAAATATCGCCAACTTATTGGCTGTTACCATATTCTCGTGATCCTGACCCGTATTACTCAAAATGACCCACTAATCAAATTTGCTCAAACACGTGACTTAGCTCAATGGTCTTCAGGTAATCAAAAACAGTAGAATATAAAATTGAATCAAAACCGTTTAAGTCATTTCTTAGGCAAAGTTAGCTTGACAGAATTCGGCAGTGATTCCAAAATGACCCACTAATGTATTTCTTTTAATATGCGACTCAGCCCAATAGTCTTCTCGTTACAAAAATACATTTCGTTACAAAATTTAGGTAAAATTGATTAAGTCGTTGTTATACATAATTAGGATGACCTTGACTCAAAATGACCCATTAATCGAATTTCCGCTAACATATGTCCTAGCCCAATAGTTTTCTCTTGCCCAAAAACGATATAATAGAAAGTATATTCAAAATGTGAGAGCCATTTCCAAGATAAAATTAGCATGACCCACAAATAACCCTTATAATCGAAATTTCTCGAACATGTGACCTATCCCATTAGTTTTTGCATGCCGAAAAAAGTTTGAATACAAAATTTAGATAAAACATATCGAGCTGTTTTTTAGATATAATTAGTTTGATCCTGACGCACCTTGATCCAAAATGACCCATTAATCGAATTCTCTCCAAAATCTGACCTAACCCAATGATTCTCTCCTGCCCGAAACGATAAAATACAAAATTTAATCAAAATTGAGACATTACCTAGATAAAATTAGCATGACCCACAATGACCCAAAAATTACCCACTAATCGAATTCTCTCTAGCACGTGACTTAACCCAATAACTTTCTTGTAATCCAAAACAGTAGAATACGAAACTTGGACAAAGTCGTTAGAGCCAAATTTTTGGTAAAATTGATTTAACCTAAAATGACCCAAGAAGTGACCCATTAATCGAAATTTCTCGAACATGTAACCTAGCCCAATAGTTTTCTCGTGCCAAAAAAAAATTGTATGCAAAATTTCCTTAAAATCGATCCACCCATTCTTTAAGTATAGCTTGACCATGACCCATTATAACCCATCATGACCCACCAATGACTCTTATAATTGAAATCTTTCGAACATGTGACTTAGCCTATTAGTTTTCTCACGTCAAAAAACTGCTACGTACAAAATTTCGTTAAAATCAATCCTGCCGTTTTTTAAATATAAATAGATCGACCCAGACCCTTTATGACCCAGTAATCGAAATTTCTCGAACATAAAATCTAGCCCAATAGTTTTCTCGCGCCAAAAATATGTTGTATACAAAATTTCGTTAAAATCGATCCACCTGTTCTTTAGATATAGCTTGACATGACCCATTATGACCCATCATAACCCACAAATAATTCTTAAAATAGAAATCTCTCGATCGTGTGACTTAGCCCCTTATCTTTCTCGCGTCAAGAACTTGTTACATTCAAAATTTCGTTAAAATCGATCACACCGTTCTTTAAATATAAATATTTTGACCCAGACCCTTTATGACCCAATATGAACCATTAAAATTTTTTCTCGAACATGTAACCTAGCACAATGTTTTTCTCGTGCCTGAAAACCATAGAATGCAATTTTTAGTCAAAATTGCGTGAGAAAATCTCTAGATAAAAATTGCATGACCCACAATGACCCCAATGACCCACAATGACCCACTAACCGAATTTTCTTGAACATGTTATCTGACCCAATGGTCTTCTTGTAATCCGAAACGATAAAATATAAAATTTGGTCAAAATCGTTAGAGCTGTTTTTAGATAAAAATGACTTGAGTCATAATGACCCCAAAATGACCCACTAATCGAAATTTTTTTAACATGTGACGCAGCCCAGTAGTTTTTTCGTGCCAAAAAAGATTGGATACAAAATATCCTTAAAATCGATCCAGCCGTTCTCTAGATATAAATAGCTTGATCCTGACACATTATGGCTTAAAATGACCCAATAATCGAATTTTCTCGAACATGTGACCTAGCCCAATGGTCTTCTTGTGCCCGAAAATGGTAAAATCCAAATTTTTGCGAAAATCGTTAGAGCCGTTTTTGAGATAAAATTTACACACACACACACAATTTTTGCTCGCATTATAGTATAAGATACTAGCAGGGGTGACCGAGCTCAGCTCGGTCAAAATTAACTTTGTGTTCAACTCGATATAGTATTATTACTGTAAAACATGTTATTAATAATAGTATTATTTACAAAAACAATCAATAAGAAAACTATGTTTGTATGCACATGTTCATAAATTTTACTTTATTTTAAAATTTACAACGAAAGGACATCAATCCAAATCACTTTTTTAGCTCGACTCTGATTAGTTTAACTATGCATCTCGAAGACTATTAAGAATGTATAAGAAATTTCTTCACATTCTGAAAGACAATATTTTTTGCCAGATATAACCACATTTGGACACATTCTTTCATTTGGCGCCAAACATGTGTTTTGGTTTCGTAACCTTAATAGTCGATTTTTCGGCCAAATTTCGCCAGTATTTTGTCAAATATCGCCAACTTATTGGCTTTTGCCATAGTCTCGTGATCCTGACCCTTATTACCCAAATGATCCACTAATCACATGTGACTTAGCTCAGTGGTCTTCAGGTAATCAAAAACAGTAGAGTATAAAATGAATCAAAATCATTTAAGCCATTTCTTAAGTAAAATTAGCTTGACAGCATTCAGCAATGAAGCGATATGACCCACTAATATAATTTTGTTTAATATGCAACTCACAAGGAAGGTCTCCATACGGGCATACTCAGAAAAATCTGAAAAAATTACAGAATGTTCTTCTCATATAGTTATATATGTTTATAAAAAAAATTCGGCGGAACCTCCTTATAACGTCCGTAAAAAAATAATAAAAATTTCGTTTATTTGGCGGTTTATCTCCGGTTGGCGAAAAAACGAAATTTTGAAAAATACGCTTTTACGCTTCGAATACTTTCTAAAGAAAAAGCTTTCTATGTTCAATTTATTTAAATAAGTTTAGTTTAAGTAATTTTAGTTTTGCATTTTTACTTTACTTTAAGTGTAATTTTGTCATATACGTTTATATGCACTTATAACAAAATGAAGTTAATATATTTTATCATTTAAAACACAATTTAAATTGATTAAAATTGTTCCAAATTGAAAAATACACTGTTAAAAATCTGCTGCATTTTGTTGCAACGCACTTCCTTGCTTGTATAGAAAACGGTTACTTGGCCGTGAAATGGAGCTTTCTCATTGGTTGAAATAGAGATATTATATACAAGCGGTGGAGTGCGTTGCAACAAAATGCAGCAGATTTTTAACAGTGTATGACACGGTCAATTCGCCGTGCTATGGAGCATTCTCATTGGTCAGAAGAGAGATATTCTATAAAAAGTAGTGGAGTGACGTTGCAGTAAATGCTGCAGATTTTTAACAGTGAAGTCAATTAAAATCAATTTTCAGATTCGTTAAAATCGTCTGCTTTTGGCGAGGAAATGCACTGCTTGCCAAATCCCGCGTCGCTTTCAGCTTTTCACGCCAATTATTCCAAACTATTTTATTTTTTTACATATCTAATAATGTAATTCCGCCGCTAATTTTCACTGATCCTTTATTACCTACATGAGTAGTTTAATTCGTATTTTTTTCAAAAAATTCTGAGTATGCCCCCAATGGAGACCTTCCTTGTCAGCTCAATAGTCTTCTCGTGACAAAAGACGTTCCGTTGCAAAATTTAGGTAAAATTGACTGAGTCGTTGTTATATATAATTATATATAGAATGACCCGAACCCATTAAGACCTAAAACGACCCACTAATTGAATTGTTACGTGCATGTGTCCTATCTCAATGGTTTTCTTTTGCCCGAAAACGATATAATAGAAAATATACTCAAAATGGTGAGAACAATTTTCTAGATAAAATTAGCATGACCCACAAATGACCCTTATATCGAAATCTCTCGAAAATGTGACTTAGTTCATTAATTTTTGCGTGCCGAAAAACGTTAAATACAAAATTTAGATAAAATCGATTGAGCCAATTTTTAGTATAAATAGTTTGACCTGACCCATTATGACCCAAAATGACTCATTAATCGAGTTTTCTCAAACATCTGACCTAACCCAATGATCCAATGATTTTCTTGTGTCCGAAAACGATAGAATATAAAATTTAGTCAGATTTGCGCGAGACATTGTCTAGATAAAATTAGAATAACCCAAAAGTGACCCACTTATCAAAATTTCTCGAACATGTGACATAACCCAATGATTTTTTCGTGCCAAAAATATGCTGGATACAAAATTTCGTTAAAATCGATTCACCCGTTCTTTAGACATAGCTTGACCATGACCCATCATGACCCACAAATGACCCTTATAATCGAAATCTCTCGAACATGTGACTTAGCCCATTAGTTTTCTCGTGTGTAAATATTGTTACACTCAAAATTTCGTTAAACTCGATCCTGCCGTTCTTTAAATATAAATAACTTGACCCAGACCCTTTATGACCCAAAATGACCCATTAATCGAAATTTCTCGATCATGTGACCTAGCCCAATGATTTTCTCGTGCCAAAAAATGTTGTATACAAAATTTCGTTAAAACTGATCCACATGTTCTTTAGATATAGCTTGACATGACCCGTTATGACCCATCATGGCCCATAAATGACTCTTATAATCGAAATCTCTCAAACATGTGAGATAGCCCATTAATTTTCTCGTGCCAAAAAACTTACATACAAAATTTCATTAAATTTGATACTGTCGTACTTTATATATAAATAGCTTGACCCAGACATTTTATGACCCAAAATGACCCAGTAATCGAAATTTCTCGAACTGAGACCTAGCCCAATAGTTTTCTCGTGCCAAAAAAATGTTGTATACAAAATTTCGTTAAAATCGATCCACCTTTTATTTATCTATAGCTTGACCATGACCCATTATGACCCATCATGACCCACAAATGACTCTTATAATCGAAATCTCTCGATCGTGTGATTTAGCTTTCTCGTGTCAAAAAACTATTACAGGCAAAATTTCGATGAAACTGATTCTGCGGTTCTTTAAATATAAATAGCTTGACACAGACTCTTAATGACCCAATATGACCCATTAAATTTTTTTTTCGAACATGTAACCTAGCCCAATGTTTTTCTCGTGCCCGAAAACAATAGAATGCAATTTTTAGTCAAAATTGCGTGAGAAAATCTTTAGATAAAAATAGCATGACTCACAATGACCCCAAAAATGACCCACTAACCGAATTTTCTCGAACATGTTACCTAATCCAATGGTCTTCTTGTAATCCAAAGCGATAAAATATAAAATTTGGTCGAAATCGTTAGAGCCGTTTTTTAGATAAAAATGGCTTGACCCATAATGACCCAAAAATGACCCACTAACCGAAATTTTTCGAACACGTGACCCAGCCCAATAGTTTTCTCGTGCCAAAAAACGATTGAATGCAAAATTTCCTTAAAATCGATCCAGCCGTTCTCTAGATATAAATGGCTTGATCCTGAAACATTATGACCCAAAATGACCCAATAATCGAATTTTCTCGAACATGTGACCTAGCCCAATGGTCTTCTCGTGCCCGAAAATGGTAAAATCCAAATTTTTACGAAAATCGTTAGAGCCGTTTTTGAGATAAAATTTACACACACACACACAATTTTTGCTCGCATTATAGTATAAGATAATAATTATGCATATTTAATGTATTAATTACTTAAAACCTTTTTAGGACATTTTCATTTTTGTTTGCGTCTGAAAATAGAAAGATTTCCGAAATTCTGTTTCGGTTTTGTGTTTGATCTTAAAATCTTGCTGTGGTCGACCCATAATTATAAGGAAAAATACCAAAGATAAAATTATGGTGACTTTGGTATGAAATTTGCCATTCACAATTTCACAGTAGAGAAAATTGCCGAAATAGCAAATTTCATACTAAGCCGCGATAATTTCATCATTGGTTACTTTTTTTTTTTTCATTATAATACTTGATGATCCTACTTTTTCGATATTTTCCAAAACTTCTAATTTGCACACTTGCATACTTGTCAACCTTGTGGGTTTTTTAAGTCCTAAAAATGTAATCTAAGCCAGAAAAAAAATGAAATACATGTTACTTGTTTTAAATGTGCATTGATTAGATAGAGTTTTTGGTCTTATTTAATAAAAAAGAAAGAAAAAACAGAAGATGGAAAGTCATAAATTCGATAAACTATTGAGTACATATTGAAATAACATAGCATTCCATAAGTTGCATTGAAGTTAATTTCTGAAGGAAAATATAAATTCTCAGCTAGTTTAAATCCATTTTTTTTTATCTTTTTTTTAGAACCTCAATCGATGTCGTACCGAAAGTATTTTATTCCATGCCATAGGTTCACTCTGCATATGTTATACCATGTAAATACAGCTATTCTTCCTCATGCAAAATAAAATGTAATTTTTAGAGGACAGTCATGATTTGTAACTACAAAAACATGCAAACTTATTTTATAAACTGCGCATACTTCTTTCACTTGCTTGTTTGATGAGTGCTTCTACAACGCAATCTTCTATATGGATCCCTAGATTATGAAGCATCGTTTTCATCTCGCTCATGTTCACGCGGCCATCTTTGTTTTTGTCCAGCATATTAAACGCCGTCTTCAGCTCTGTTGACATAAAGAAAAGAAAATTAGTTACAATGCAACAGAAAAGAAAATTTGTGCAGCTATAAAAAAAATGTACAACTTATCCGAGATATCTTATCATATATATTATAAAGCAGAAGTTCTGAAACTTCCAAACGAGTGTTTACAAAAACTACCTGATGGATCTTTTTGCAGATTATATCATTCGATAGGAAATATTTTTGCGGAGGTTTATGATACAAATATACAGGGATAACTCTGATTTTTCGTACTAAATTTCGTATTTTTCGGTTATTTTTGACGAAAGGGTTGCAATAACTAATTTTTTGGCGATAATTATATTTCAAAAAAGAAATGAAATGCTTTCTCTAATGGAAAATAATATAAACATTTCGAAAAAAAAAAACCCTGTTAATTCATTGATTTAAAATAAATAATGATAAAAAGAAAAAAATCCGTTTAATGCAAAATAATATTATGAAAGGAAAATATTTATCTTTAACGAAAAAAAAAAAAAAAAAAAGAATATTTATAATATTTAAAAAGTAACTCAATGTGAAAAAAAGTTTTGAAGTGACACAATATTTGGCTATTTATTTCTTTCGAGCCAGATAAAAAGAATACAACATCTCAAAAATTTCATTAGGTAAAGCATAAGTATTTTTTTCTTTCTTTTTTTAAAAATATTTTTAAATCTAATTTTTCCGTTATGTGTTTTACAGAAGAAACTCGCAGAATTAATTTTTTTAAAAAAAGGCTCTAATTGTTATTTGTATATTATTTGTTCAATTGGGTGTTTCAATCTACTTTTGTCGCCAATCAATGCTATTCTAAACCAAAAAAAAAAAAAAAAAAAAAAAAAAAAAAAAAAAGACGAAGCGATGTTCGCAAGAACTATTTTTTTCTCTTTTTTTTTTTTTTTTTTTTTTTTTTTAAATGAGTGAGAGCATTTTTAGGAAAAAAATTTTACATTTAACTTAAATACATATATAGCAGATAATACTACAAAAATTAATAATATTTAAATTTTAGGGTAAATGTCTTTCCACATACATAGATATTGTAAAATAATTTAACTGCAACTTTAAAAATTTTTTTTTGGCACAGATATTTCATACGCACTACATTGGTGCGATTTGTCTCTTACGCCAATACCATATATACATCTGGGTAATTAACTGACGCCAAAGTGTCATTATTTTGCTTGACATGGCAAACCGGATGTCATTGTCTATTTATTAATAAATTGTCTATTTACAATTTTTTCCTTTTTTTTTCCAATTATAATTTTTTCCTTTTTTTTCCAATTATATAAACTATTTTAATCTAGGCACAATTTTTATACATGCGCCACATTTGCGCGACTGCAATAAAATGGCGATTTTATGCCTCACTGGGTAACCTGGCTGTTGTAAGAACTATTTTTTTCTCTCTTTTTTTTTTTTTAATGAGTGAGAGCATTTTTAGGAAAAAATTTTACATTTAACTTAAATACATATATAGCAGATAATACTACAAAAATGAATAATATTTAAATTTTAGGGTAAATGTCTTTCCACATACATAGATATTGTAAAATAATTTAACTGCAACTTTTAAAAATTTTTTTTGGCACAGATATTTCATACGCACTACATTGGTGCGATTTGTCTCTTACGCCAATACCATATAAACATCTGGGTAATTAACTGACGCCAAAGTGTCATTATTTTGCTTGACATGGCAACCCGGATGTCATTGTCTATTTATTAATAAATTGTCTATTTACAATTTTTTCCTTTTTTTTCCAATTATATAAACTATTTTAATCTAGGCACATTTTTTATACATGCGCCACATTTGCGCGACTGCAATAAAATGGCGATTTTATGCCTCACTGGGTAACCTGGCTGTTGTAAGAACTATTTTTTTCTCTCTTTTTTTTTTAATGAGTGAGAGCATTTTTAGGAAAAAATTTTACATTTAACTTAAATACATATATAGCAGATAATACTACAAAAATGAATAATATTTAAATTTTAGGGTAAATGTCTTTCCACATACATAGATATTGTAAAATAATTTAACTGCAACTTTTAAAATTTTTTTTTGGCACAGATATTTCATACGCACTACATTGGTGCGATTTGTCTCTTACGCCAATACCATATAAACATCTGGGTAATTAACTGACGCCAAAGTGTCATTATTTTGCTTGACATGGCAACCCGGATGTCATTGTCTATTTATTAATAAATTGTCTATTTACAATTTTTTCCTTTTTTTTCCAATTATATAAACTATTTTAATCTAGGCACATTTTTTATACATGCGCCACATTTGCGCGACTGCAATAAAATGGCGATTTTATGCCTCACTGGGTAACCTGGCTGTTGTTTATTTATTAATAAATTTTTATTTTATTTTCTTTTATTTTTTAAAGGATATAAATAGTTTTGTTTTATAATTATTAACTAAACTTTTTAAAATTTACTGTTATTTTCTATTTAAAATAATAGAAAATAATTGTAAACTATATATGTAACTGGAATTTGAAAACAAAATTTTCTCCGAATCGGCATCAGAAGGAAAAAAAAAAAAACGCGCCAATATGGTGCGTATATGTTGTGTATACATTTTTTTCACTATACTACAGTATTTAAACATGCTGTATAAATAACGATTATTGTTTTTTCCAAACATGTTTGGCACAGATATTATATACACACTGAGGTATCTGACTATCGCCAAAACGGTGTTATTTTGCCTGATATGGTAACCCAGCAATAGTTGTTTCTGTATTAATAAATTGTTTATTTACTTTCAATTTCTTTTTAGAAATTCTATGAATTGTTTTGTGCTATAGTAACTTTTTTTATTTATTAATATTTTCGTTTTAAAAAAACGAGAATAATTTAAAAAAATGCACATTTCTTCGTTTTTCTAAAACGACGATTTTGCTGCATTAGTATTACAAGGAAATCTTGCAAATCCGGGTTTGTACCGGAATTTTTTGTGAAATATGATATTTTCAAATGTAAATTGAGTGTTACTTGATTAACACGTCGGCCAGTTTCGCCAAACTATTCAAATTTACATAAATTCATTTAAAATAACGATAGAACAATAAACATAAATAAAAAATACAAATTAAAAGTCGAATTAAAAAGCACTTATGACGTAAAAAAATACGTGTATCACGTGTAATATCAATTGCTATCATACTTACGATCATCGATTATTGACATTTATTCCTATAATCTGCTATTAATTTTTTTTCTCGACAGAATAATCAAGTAGTACCGTACATTGTACAAACTCCAGTTAATATTACAAAAATAGAGCTAAATAACTAAATTTAGGTGCAAATGCACACATGCATGTTGTAAGAAAGAAGCACAAATGTCATATATGCACCACGTTGGAGTGATAAATTTCTGGCGCCACTTTAACGGAAACTTCGTTTTCAAATGACAGATACATTTCTATTTTCTATTTTACTTTTCTATGTATAGAGCATTACATTTTGTATCATTTTAAAATGCAAAGGAAAGTAAATAAATAGTTCATTAATAAATTAAAAACAAAGCTGGATTACCATAAGAGGCATAAAATGTTCATTTTGTTTCAATCACGCCAACGTGATTCGTATATGACATCTGTATCAAAAAATGAATTTCACACATTCAAAAAACATTCACCTTATTTTTCTAAGGAAAACTTTATTTAACTTTATTTATTCTGCTGCATTCCAGAAACGGAACACTGTAATAGATTTGTCAAGAGCAGATGTACGTTGCGAATATAATATAATACTGATAGAGGATGTATTAAGGTTTCCACAGATACCCATATTCTCAAGTTGAGAGGCTTTTAGAGTTAAAAAACTATCAAATGAAAATGAATCACTTGAAAATTGTTTAAATTCAATGGTCAATCTCTGCGATCATAATGCTCGCTATTTTAGAAGTATGGTGAATAGACAATATTTAAATTGCTCTTTTCATAATTGCCTCATTTATCTATCAAACTCTACAATAAACGGTCAACTGAAATGTTTTTTCTTAAAAGCCCGAATTTTATCGAATGCATAAGCTGATACAACAACATAATATTTTATTATTATTTTAATATATTTTGGCGTCGACGGGCCTTGATTCCATTGTTGTTGTTTTTATTTTTGGCTCAGTTTTGTTTTTTCTAGCTCGCTGAGTTTTGCACTGATGAAGAATTTCGACAGTAGATTCGAAACAGTTGTTTGCTAACTTTTAATGCATTTTTGGTGCATTTATAATCGTTGATTTTCTATCTTTAAATACAATGGCGTTTTGTATGATTTTCAGAAATGTGAAAGAGCATTCGAGGTGAAGTTGCTTTAAAAAACACAATCATATTCAATATTTTGTTTGATTCATGTTTTGTTTTGAAAAATAGACCAGCGCAGCGGGCTTAGCCTGCTAGTATATATATATATATATAATCTATGCAGTTACCCAGGATTCCAGTTCGGGTTCTTAGCGTAGCTGATTTCTATATTATTATGGCAGTAGAATTATTTAATCTTTTGCTATTATGCAAAAAGAGTTGCAATTCAACATATTTTACACACTATAAAAACAACCAGGGCTCAAAATGTATCGGAGCAACCCGAAACGATGTTCCGTTTCGTGAAATTATGACCAATATCATTCCAATTCGTGATATTGTGGTAATTACCTTTCCGGTTTGTGAAATTTTAAAATCATATTATTATCATGAAAATGGAAGTATGGCATGGGATTTTAAAACAAATAAATGAGCTAAAAACTGAGTTTGGCACTCTCAACGTTGGAAACAGTACATAACCCTCGTCAAAAATGACGGAATGAGAACGATAAATCTTCGAAATGTTTAAATTATGAAGAAAGAATATAGTAGAGGAAACGGAATGAAGATAGGTATGTCATCATAGTAATCGTTCAAAAATAGTTCATAAAAGTAGTTCAAAAATAGTTCATAGTAATCGTGTCAAAAATAGTAATGGTTTCGTGGCGCTGCTGCTTCCAACCTAAGAATCACATGGTCATTTTAGCTTAGATTTGTGATTGAAGATGGCAGCATCAAATGTCATTGGGCATTTTATTATTATTATTATTATTATTATTATTATTATTATTATTATTATTATTATTATTATTATCATCATCATCATAATTATTTTGAAGTTAGAAAATCTAAAGGTTCTATAAATATGAAAATGAATGAAAATAAGAAAAACTGCTGGTTGACAAAGGTATAGGCTTTTTTTATCTTTTAATTTAAGTTCATGGCAAAAACTTCTATCAGAAGATCTATATTATCTGGAAACATTTAATCATAAAAATCTTACATTAAAAATATTTTTTTCTGACTGTATATATATACATACCGGGTGTTCCAAAAATAACCGGTAGATTTTAAAATTCAATAACATAAAAACGGTGACAGCTATTAAAATAATTTTTGCAGGAGGGTTATGTATAATGCGATAAGTTTTATCTCCGTGATTTTTTATTTTAGTTCGGAAACCAAACAATAGATGGCGCTGACGGCGATTGGCGCTCAGTCGAAGCCGAAACTGAGCTCACTCAGCATTGATACAAAGGAAGGAGATTAAGGATATGGAGTGCGTCTCATTCGATTTGATTTCAATGAAATGCATTTTTACCATGGATGTAACAGATTCTTCGATAGTGGAATGCAGCGTTCAGAAATGGGTATAAATTTCGCAAACAGTATTTGAGTTTGCAGGATATTTTACATTTATAAAGTTTTATTTGCCCGGATAAAATTACTTTCTTATGGCATGATTTAAAGAATATTTTATGCATCGTATTTTAAAACTACACTGTTAAAAATTTGAAACCTTTGCATCATCATCACACCTCCGCTTTTATAGAAAATGATTACTTCACTGTATTATGGAGCATTCTCATCGGTCAAAACAGAGATATTCTATAATAACATCGAGTGACGATGCAGCAAAAGTTTCAAATTTTAACAGTGTTGGTGACGATGCAGAGAGTCACAAAAATGACCGGTATATTTGAAAAATCAATAAAATTTAAATGGGCAGCGTTAGAAATATACCGTTTGTTGCAATATGATTGGGACAATAGTAAATTTTCAGGTATACAACTTTCGGAATCACTTAAAATTTTCAACAACAGATGGCACTGCAGGCAATTTGAAAGCTATAATAGAAAACACAATCTGTGAATTTGCCATTCTGTAAACCCTCTGTCCCTGCCCGCGAAGAAACTCGCAAGCTAAAGCTATTCACTGTAAAAAAATTTGACCCATTTGCTGCAGCGTCATTCACTCCGCCGCTTTTATAGAAAATGGCTACTTTATTGCGTTATGGAGCATTATCATTGGTCGTAAAAGACATATTCTATAAAAGCTGTGGAGTGACGCTGCATCAAATGGGTCAATTTTTTATAGTGTTCTTTTGGAGAGGCATTTTTGTAATAACTCTGTCGCATTTTGACATTTTAATTTTAATTTTTTTTTCACTGCATAAGTAAGGTCCCTCTCAAGATCACTCCTTGATTACATTTTCGATTTTGGTTGCAGATTTTTTTTATAAAGTTAATTTCAATTAAAAATCGGTTTTGGAAGTAAAAGTAACTTTATTCCGGCTGTTTCAAAAATGACGGTATATTTGAAGAATCAATAATACACCGTTTGTTGTAATGTGCTTGGGACAATAGTAAATTTTTAGACAGACAAACTTACGAAATTACTTACAATTTTCAACATCAGATGGCGCTGCAGTCTGAAAAATCTAAAGAACGATATTTTCCACATATCCACCATGTGCAGCAATAATATAGCGTAGTCTCTGAACGAAATTACCAGTAACGTTTATAAACGTTTCAGGAGGGATGGCTTCACATACAGAAGAGATGTACTGCTTCAGTTGTTCGACTGTTCCTGGATTGTGGCGGTACACCTGGTCTTTCACGTGTCCCCACAGATAGTAGTCACAGGGGTTCATGTCTGGCGATAAGGGAGGCCAATCCACGCCGCTCCCTGTATGTGTGGGATAGCCCAAAGCAATCACACGATCATCGAAATGTTCATTCAGGAAGTTAAAGACCTCGGCTGTGCGATGTGGCCGGGCACCATCTTGCATAAACCACGAGGTCTTCGCAGTGTCGTCTAAGGCATTTTGTACCGCCACAAATTCTCGAAGAATGTCCAGATAGCGTGGTGCAGTAATCGTTTCGGATCTGAAAAATGGACCAATGAGCCCCATGGAAGAAATGGCGGCCCAAACCAACACATTTGGAGGATGTAGGGATGATGGGACTGCAACATGGGGGTTTTCAGTTCCCCATATGCGCCAGTTCTGTTTATTTACGAAACCGTCCAGGTAAAAATAAGCTTCGTCACTAAACCAAACGCTGTCCACTTGGATATCGCCGACATCAATCCTTTGCACCATATCATTAGCAAATGTTACTCGTGCATCAATAGAAGAAGCGCTGAGGGGTTTCCGAGTTTGAATTTTGTATGGATAGAGGTGTAAACTCTGGCGCATGAGACGGTACGTGGACGTTGGCTTTATTTGGACCGCAGCTGCAACACGGCGAATGGAAACCTGAGGCCGCTGTTCGATCACCTTCTGCACAAGCTGAGCATTACTCTCTGTTGTTGTCGTACGCGGTCGCCCTACATTTCCAGCACGTTCATCCTTCACGTCTCCAGTCCGTTGAAATTTTTCAAACAAATTCTTTATTGTATCGCTTTTCGGTCCTTTGGTTACATTAAACTTCCGTTGAAAACTTCGTCTTGTAGCAACAACACTGTGTTCTAGGCGGTGGAATTCCAACACCAAAAAAATCCTCTGTTCTAAAGAATAAACCATTTTTACCTGCAAACTTGCAGTCTGTGAACAGCATACGCTTGCAGCAGAAAGACAACTTACAGAATAGCGAACTCAGAGACTGAGTTTTCTTCAATAGCTTTCATCACACCTGCAGCGTCATCTGTTGTTGAAAATTGCCAAAATAATTGAAAATAATCAAGAAATATAATAAAGGAGAGATCTTGAGAGGGACCTCAGCTATGCAATGCAAAAAAAAAATTATTAAAAAATGTCAAAATGCGATAGAGTTATTACAAAAATGCCTCCCCATACACTGTTAAAAATCTGCCGCATTTTGTTGCAACGCACTCCCCTGCTTGTATAGAAAACAAACGGTTACTTAGCCGTGAAATTGAGCTTTCTCATTGGTTGGAATAGAGATATTATATACAAGCGGTGGAGTGCGTTGCAACAAAATGCAGCAGATTTTGACCAGTGTAGAAACACTGCAAAAACGTTGACCCATTTGCTAGAATGTCACTCCACAGCTTTTATCGAATATGTCTTTTATGACCAATGATAATGCTCCATAATACAATATTGTAACCGTTTTCTATAAAGATGGTGGAGTGACGCTGCAGCAAATAGGTCAATTTTTTACGGTGTAAGAGCAAGATTGTAGCAAAATATCTTCACCAACATTGTTAAAATTTGAAACATTTGCTGCATCGTCACTGCATTGCTATTATAGAATATCTCAAGTTTGACCAATGAGGATGCTTCATAATACAGTGAAGTAATCTTTTTCTATAAAAGCGGAGGTGTGATGATGCAGCAAAGGTTTCAAATTTTTAACAGTGTAGTTTTAAAATACCATGCATAAAATATTCTTTAAATCATGCCATAAGAAAGTAATTTTATCCGGGCAAATAAAACTTTATAAATGTAAAATATCCTGCAAACTCAAATACTGTTTGCGAAATTTATACCCATTTCTGAACGCTGCATTCCACTATCGAAGAATCTGTTACATCCATGGCAAAAATGCATTTCATTGAAATCAAATCGAATGAGACGCACTCCATATCCTTAATCTCCTTCCTTTGTATCAATGCTGAGTGAGCTCAGTTTCGGCTTCGACTGAGCGCCAATCGCCGTCAGCGCCATCTATAGTTTGGTTTCCGAACTAAAATAAAAAATCACGGAGATAAAACTTATGGCATTATACATAACCCTCCTGCAAAAATTTTTTTAATAGCTGTCACCGTTTTTATGTTATTGAATTTTAAAATCTACCGGTTATTTTTGGAACACCCGGTATATACACTGCTCAAAACAATTAAAAGATATTGCAGTTTTAGGTGGATTTTGTATCTGGGAAACTTTTTAGCTGATTGATACATGGTCGACAGACATAGTAGGTTATATGAGAATAAATTACTCATGTTTGGCAGAAAAAAATGCATTTTATTGCGCATTTGTGTACAAAAGGAAAAAAAAACACAATTTGTGCATATGAGAAAAAAAGAATAAGAAAAGGTGTTTTCTTCAAAGAAAATCATTTTCAGTAGGGGGTGTGGTTTCCACGGACGGCCAGCAACGTTGAACACCTTGAGGCATGGACTCAATGAGGCTATTAATGACGAGTTGGGGTATTCTGCCCCACTCTTCCAGAAGAGCTCTTTCCAGTTCTTGGAGAGTTTGTGGGGGTTGTTGGCGGCCAGAAACTCGTCTTCCTAGAGCGTCCCAAACGTACTCGATTGGATACATGTCTGGAGAACACGCTGGTTATTCCATTCGAACGATTCCTTCCTTGAAAAGGAAATCCTCCACCAGTTTTGCACGATGTGGCCTGCAGTTATCGTCCATTAAAATGAAGTTATCTCCGATTGCTGCAGCATAAGGGACTACAACAGGTCTGAGAATCTCATCCCTCTATCGGCGACCAGTCAGAGCTCCATCTCGACTGATGTAAAGGTCAGTGCGCCCGTCAATGGAGATGTCACCATACACCAACACTCCTGCACCGCCAAATCTGACACATTCGTGCACGAACGCAGGATTATTCCTACTGCCACGGTCCCTCCAGATGAAAATACGCCTATTATCCGGATGCACAGAAAAACGGGACTCGTCAGAAAACAGAATATTGCTCCATTCATTTCTCCTCCAGTTGACATGCTCGGTTGCACACTCCCTGCGGTCGGGACGATGCCTTGATGTTAATCTAACACATACCATCGGTCGGCGAGCACACAGACCTACAGCATGGAGCCGGTTTCGGACAGGCTGAGTTGAAATCGTGGTGCCTGTAGCCGAGCGAAGGTGTTGTTGGAGAAGAGTAGCGTTCATGTGTCGGTGTTTCCGAGCTGTTAACGCTAAATACCGATCTTCATTGGGCGTTGTTGCCCGTGTACGACCTTGCCCTGGTCTTCGGCCTGCCCATCCACTCTCCAAAAAACGGTTCCAGATCCTGGAAATGACACTTTGTGACACTCCAATGGCTTGCGCTACTTCGGCTTGAGTTTGCCCCCCTTCTAACCTACCAACAATTCTCCAAGCTTCTGAATCTGTCAAATGACTTCGCTGAGACATCGTAGTCATCTAAACAAAGCAATCACTGAATGCCGATCATCCTTGTCTTCATTCTCTTTTATCCAGTTGAAAGTCAAATTTCATTCGCTGCCGCTGAAGCGACGTTTTTGACGTCGAACTTAAAATTTGCATAGTCCACAGTTTGAAAACCAGAAAAATTTGCATTTGTGATTCTCTTCTTCTATTGTCGGCAAAAAAAAAATTGTTTATACCTTTATTTTATATAAAACTTCAAATATCCTTTAATTGTTTTGAGCAGTGTATATGTGTGTGTATTATTTTATGATTTTTGTATTTTGTTAATCAAAGTATTATCCTTTGATTTTTGATAATTATAGCAAATAAATATATTTGTTGCACTTATGAATAATGCAATAAATAAATATGTTTAAAAAATATAAGCAATGAAAGAAAAATACACTGTTTGCAAATTAAAAGACCACTTCTTTAAAAACAAAAATAATATGTAAATTAATACGATATTGGCCCTCCATTTCTCCTTTTAATCTTAAACACTCAGTTTTTCATAGAAGTAACCAGGTGATTCAGTATGGATTCATAACTATTATGCTATTGTTTTACAATGACTACTCCTAGTTCATTGACACATAAAAACTTTATTACTAGCATAAATTTTGCAACTTAATACGCTCTAAAGATTTTCATAGGGCTCAAGTTCTGGACTTCTACAAGGCCATGACAAAGCATGAATTTTTTCTTTTTTAAACCTTTGTTGGGTGGATTTAGACATATGGTAAGAAGCATTGGTCTGCTGAAACATCCTGTTAGAACCACCTAAAAAAGGTCCAAATGGTATCAAATGATCATATAACATAGCCTGATGTTGCGTAGATTTCATACGTTCCGAAATTTAAATTAAATCGCGTAACCTATCGTGATTAAAAGCTCCTCAAATTATTACTAATCCTCTACCCATCTGTCGACTAAAGCATTATTTCGATTCTTTCCTCATATCATGCTAATAGTATTTATAATCAGCCAATTTTTTTTTTTCATCTGAAAATATCACTTGCTTCCACTTCTTGTCTCATGACGTGATATTTTTAACCCATTTTTGTTGTCTTTCTTCCTTATGACGTTTCATTAATCTCTGCTTTTTCGACAGTTTCATTCATTTTGTATTACTGTTTGAGCTCAGACATTTCCAAATTGTTACGCATGAGGTTTTTTTGCTGAAATGCTTAGAAATTTCCCATGTTAAAAGACGCTTTTGAGTTCATAATCAAAATATTTGTTGATCATCCCGTGATGTGAAAATACTTTTTCTTCCACATCGTTTATTTGAATCTTTTTTTCTAATTATTTCATTGTAGAACGCTTCATTAGCCGACTATTTCTCTTTCAAATTTACCAGCACCCTTATAAAATCAAATTTTTCTTACTTCGGTCGCAGACAACTTTTTATCCCACGACATCTTTAAATACTATATTGTAAATACTCTGGCTTCCGGTAATAACCAGGTAAAGCACATTTTTAATATTTTGAGTAATTAACGTTTAAAGTTTTCAAAAATGTCTTTTTATCATTACTTTTATAAAATAGATTAGAACTTAATAATTTTCACTACATTCAATTAAGATATAAGAACCTCTTTTTTGACAAAATAGTTATATAAAAATGGTTTTTATTAATTGAGAACCAATTAAAAATGTAACTTTTATCAGGTTATTACCGTTTTACCAAGGCAACACTAGATACCGGGCTTGCTCATTCCTTTCATGACGTCACAAAAGGTGGCTGAATGACATCCAGCGATTGGTACAAAACGTTGGGTGCGTCACTTTGAGCCAGCCCTGTTTGTATCAATGGCAGAGAGCGGTCAGCCACTTTTTGTGACGTCGTGATAAGGAATGAGCAAGCTCGGTACCTAGTGTAGCCCTGGTTTTATATTTATTTTTAGCTCACAAGCTATCATAGCCTGAGAGCTTATGTGCCCGCCCGTTCTGTATGTATGTTCATTCGTTCGTGCGTGCGACGTGCGTAACGCGCTAACTCATGATAAAAATATCCGATCCTCTTGAAATTTTGTATGTAGGTATATCCTGATCAGGTGCTTCCCTGATTAGTTTCTGGAGTTCATATGTATAAGAGGGGGAACGGGGGGGGGCTCATGCCCCTCCCCTTAATTGATATAAACGGGTTTTTCGTGAAGAATTAACAGTTTTTGTTCAAAATTTAGATATAGGATCATTCTGATGAGACGATTCCGTGACTGTTATTAGGTGTTCATTGAATAAGTATAAACAGGGGGGAACGGGGGTTCTAATGCCCCTCCCCTTAATTTATATAAATGGATTTTTCAAGCAGAATTGTCAGATTTCGTTCAAATCTCTGAATAGTTTTGGAAGTTTAATGGTTAAATATAAAAGAGGGGAATAACTCCTCTTCAATTATATAAATGCCAAATGGGTTTTTATTAAGAATTATCCGATTTGCTGTGAATTTTGGATATAGATTTTTTATATGATAAAGCATGTCCTTGATAGTTTAGGAGGTTCAATGATTAAGTATAAAAAAGGGAAAAGGGGAGAGCTGTTTCCTCTTCTTAATTTTTTTTCGAACGGAATTAACCCTTGAAAATATAAGGCTGTAATGTACAATTAGTATGCGTAACCTGTGAGCTCAATGTCGTCAGTTTAACTGGGCAATATTCTTTTTATTAATAAATGCAAATAAAATTAAATATTTATTTACATTTTAAACATTAATTTCACAACAATTAAATACATTGTCAATTTTTTACTTTTTTCTGTTTGAATCTTTCGCGGCGTTATTAGCAATTTTCACAATAGATGACGCTCGACAACACGTTTTGCAAATTAATCCACTAATTGGTTCCAGTTTCCCGCCACAGATATGTAATTTTTATAGTTTATTGACGTTAATTTAATTATTTAGAGAAATTTATAAGTTATACAATTTATCTGGTTACAGAAAATTTATCTGGTTATTACCGTTACTTTATGCAATACCCGATTGTTAATGTCTTTTTTAATTTTTCAATGAAAATTTATGGTCGCCCTATGATGGGAACTATTTTCATTATTCAGTACTATGGCAGATGAAAGTACTTTTTTAAAGGTACAATTTTCCCAAATTATCTCAATTTTTTCAAAAATGTGCCTTACCTGGTTATTACCGGAAGCCCCAGAATAACACTATCTAAACTCGCACCTTTGTTTCTCGAGAATACTTTCACGATATACAAACCCGTACGTTTTATAATGACTCTAATGTGATGCGACGCGTAATATGCTAATTTCTTCAGGCAGTCTTATAATTTATTAACCGTCAGACTTATTTACATTTAAAAAAAATGAGATGAAAATCAACTTAAAATCGCTTGATGCTGGCAATCTTGTTGTATAAGAATATTATAAATGCGAGAAATTCGTTAAAGTGGCGATCAGTGCAGTACATGAATGAACAAGTTAACATGTCAAATTTTTCATGCTCCCAATAAAGCTGTTAAGCGGAAATAAAATATGAAATTTCTCTATTCTTCTAATTTTAGAAATAGTTCAACTTAACGATAATGAACTTGCGCCAAAAATAACGTCACATGGAATATGGAAATTGTATGCAACTTGTGTCAAAAGGAATTTTGTTTAAATTGTCATTTAGCACACTTTATTTATGTGTGATTTAAACGAGTAATTACTTCCTTTTTTTCTGTTCTATTTTAAATGTGGGAGAAAACTCATTTTTATTTCATTTTTCGTTTTCTTTTCTTTAACAATGACAGGCAAATCATAAATTTATTGATACAGATTTTATCTCAACTTTTAAGAAGGTAATTAAAAGAAGATATATTTTTAAAGGGTTTCTTGATAAATCTTAGTTTTATTTCATTTTGTCCTTTTTTTTAATTTCTTCTATCTTTACACGAAGAAAATATTGGATTCATGAAAATTTTTGATTTCCGGTTTTCTATGGACTTACACGTTTTAGGGATCAGAGAACACGAAAAACATATTTTTAAAAAATTCTGTCTGTCAGTCTGTCTTTATGTGACAAAAATCTTGTGGACGCTGTATCTTAAGAACTACTGCACGGAATTTCAAAAAACGTTAGATTCGGATATATTTTGATATAAATTACATTTGATTAGTTTTTGGTGTATATCTTTCAACAAGTGTCACTTATATACTGCATTATTCACAATTTTCGCAATAACCATAATACAAGAACTAGTGCATGGATTTTCATAAGAGTTTGGATTTAGTCTGTACTTAATATGACTTGGTGCTGATTACGTTTTGGTGCATACAGCTCAACAGGTGGGCTGCTATGGTACATTATTCGTGCTTATCGCAATAGCTCTGTCTCAAGAACTAACACACGAAATTTTCTAAAACTTCAGATTCAGTTAGTTTCTTATATAGATTAGTGATGTTTAGGTTTTGATGTAATTCTCCCTACAGATGGCCTTACTTTGCAGCATTTTTCACGATTTCGCAATAAATGTATCTCAAGAACTAATGCATGGATTTTCATCAAACTTCAGATTCAGTTATAAGTTGACATAAGTTACTGCTGATTAGATTTTAATTTAAACTACTTAACTGGTGGCGCTGCTATGCTGTATTTTTCAGCAAGTATTAACATGCATAAGATAGAAGAAAATTTTGGGATTGCCACATCTGACTAGTTTTTATGCTGTTTTTATAGTGTTAGGGAAATCATAAATTTATTGACAGATTTTATCTGCATTTAAAAAAAGTAATTATGGGAAGAGATATTTTTAGAGTTTCTTTCTCAAAGAGAAAAATGTTGCAATGCCACATCACAGTTCAAAAAACCTTCATCTTCTGGAAATTTTAAGTGGTAGGTAACAGAAAGTTTTTCAGAGAAAAATGGTAAAACGATTTAAAAATATTTAAATATAAAAGGTATGAATTAATTCAGGAAATATTTTTTTCTTTTGTTTAATGTTTCGTGTACAATGATATACATTTACTACAAGTTATAACGAATACTATATGATATCATATCTAGAATGATATAAAATTAAAATTATATCAGATAGAAAATATCTTGTATAAAATTAATATAAAACTCGGTGGTTACTTCGATCTCCCGCCCTTAAAAAAATAAAAATAAATAAATAAAATAAAATAAAATAAGAGGCTATTTCAGCCACTCTAAAAGATCCTCCTAATTAAAGCTAACGCTAAAGAAGAACACTTTAAAGATATCTCGTTTGCATTTCTTTAATTTAAAGCAATTATTTTTGTCGTGGCTAGCTGAGATCTATCGATATAAAGGGCACTTTCTATTTTTTCGATTTTGTAAACAGACATTTTTAATCGGGGCATTTTTTTTCGGAATTGATTTCGAAAATGAAAGCATCCTGTTGAAAAAAAATCTCCAAATAAAATCAAGAAAATAAAATAGGACAGATGTAGAAATAAATTCATGTTTGATATCTGCACGGTCCCAGGCCTGTATCGTGGCCTAGGTAAAAGCATACAATTGACAAGCCTGACTATTAAAGAAATTTAGAATCGAATAGCGTTTTTCATTTTTGGTAAATAAGATACTTGTATAATATTGTTGAGATATAAGAGATTCTTGTGAAATGGTTGCAGATTTTGTTCCCTTACTATGCTAACGCTTCCAGAAATTCTATTCAAAGATTCGTCCGAGATAGCTCAAAAGGGCTGAGCATTGGTGGCCCTGGTTTGAACGCTGGTCCGGACATTTTTCGCCCATTTGGAAATTTACATCTCAGGCTAACATTATTCCCGGGATTGTTTAGTTGAACTCGCATCTCGTTGGCTCAGAGCAATAATAGTACAGCTGGTAATATAAACTAATCAGACCCAAAAAATTCTTCTATTTCATATATGTTAATACATCCGGGAAAATGCAGCATAACAGCTCCACAATTTGGTGATTTACACCAAAATCTAGTAAGCGACATTTTATGTCAACTTCTAACTGAAACTTAAGTTTGGTGAAAATCCAAGCATTAGTTTTTGAGAAAGAGCTATTGCGGTAATCTTAAAAATGTCTGCATAACAACGCCCCTGTTGAGCAATGTACACAAAAAAACTAATCAAAATCAGTTTTTATAATCTAAGTGAATCTCGAGTTTGATGAAAATCCATGTATTAGTTCTTCAGATGCAGCTATATCGAAATAGTGAAATATGAAGCACAGCAGCGCCATCTAAAAGGCGATTTACATCAAAAACGAAACAACACTATTCTATGTCAAGTACTAACTGGATCTGAAGTTTTGATGAAAATTCGTACATTAGTCCTTGAGATAAAGCTATTACAATATTGATTAAAAATTCAGCATAACAGCGCTATCTGTTAAGCGATATACGCCAAAATGTTACCAGCACCAAATTAGATCAAGGACTAACTGAATCTAAGATTTTATGAAAATCTGTGCATTAGATCTCGAGATACAGCTAATGTGAAAATAGTAAATAATGCCGTCTATTGGGGGGATATACACCAAAAACTAATTAGCTCCAGTTTATATCAAGGTCTAACTGAATCTAAAATTTTGTGAAATTCCGTTTACTAGTTCTTAAGATAGAGCGCCCACAAATTTTTTTTGACGTACAAACTAACAGAGTTATAGAGTGACAAAGTGACAGACATTTTCGAAAAACCACCAAATCGTGTTCAGGACCTTCTAAAACATATGAATCCATCGAAAACCGGAAGTCGAAATTTTTCATGAATCCAACACTTCTTGTAAAGTTAGAAGAAAGTAAAAATAAGATGTCTGACTTATTGCTATGCGAAACTGTGTTTGCATCTAGTGCATCATCTTTTAAGACACAAAGTTGTCTTTAATACTATATCTCAGATACTTTATAAAAATTCTTTACTGTTTCTCAGAAGCGACGATATATTTCACCAAACAGTCCTTTTTATGTTCACTGAATTATATATACTTCAAATATATTTATTACTGATACTTGTTGCATGCTCAATTACCAGAGGGATTTTGAGACAGAATCTCAGGATGTTATATGATTAATTGACAGCACATTGATACATATGTATATATATGTATATATTTTTTTTTTCCAGTGAAAAAGGTTTCCAGAAAATAGTGGGTGGATTTTCCCTTACATTCGGCAAACTTTCTGTTTCAAAATAAATAATTAAATAAATCGTATAATGTAAAAAAATGAGGATGAGAATTAGAGGAGAGTCATTTTGGAACTCCTTTTAAATTTTAGTGAAATGGATAGATAATCAGACATTGTTGACATAGTACATTTATTTAAAACAGTTTACGTTTGATCTAAGGAGCTCCACAGTACGGTACTGTTTCATATATAACATGTATATAAAAGAATGATCCTGATTAGTTTTTGGTGTACATCACCCAACATGTGGCGCTGTTATGCAGATTTTTCAAAAAGTTTTTGCAATAGCTCTATCTCAAAAACTAATGCACCGATTTTCATCAAACTTCAGATTCAGTTATAAGTTGACTTAAGTTACTGCTCATTAGATTTTAGTTCAAACCACCTAACCGAGATAATCAGAGAATATCAAGAATAAGAGAATAATTACAGATAGAGAATCAGACATTGTTGACATAGTACACTTATTTAAAACAGTTTACGTTTGATCTAAGGAGCCCCACAGTACGGTACTGTTTCATACATAAAATGTATATAAATTCACTGTTCTATATTCCTATCATAAAATAATTCTATTATTCAGATTGTTATTTGTACAATGCACAGTTTGAATGACTCATTTTTTAGTACTTCTGACTCTTAACATATACTAATTTATTTCAAATTAAGAGTGAAATAAGTATAAAATTGCTTATGATAACAAAGATATTAAGAGGAGACGAAATGTAAAAGTTCTTCAGTCGTCTAATTTTAGAACTAGCACAGTTTAAAGACAAGGAATCTGAGACAAAAATAACCTGAAGCACAGCACGAAAGCTGCATACAACTGAAAACAAAAAGAATTTTATTTAAATTATGATTTAGCAGACTTCGTTAAAACGCTACTTTACTGGCAGACTAGTTCATACAGATTTTTGTTCAACTTGCTTTAGACACGTGGAAAGCTACAGTTTTATTTTGTTTCTCTCTCTCTCTCTCTTTCTTTTTTTTTTTTTTTAAGCCGATTGAATTAAGGTTCATCTTAACATTGTTAGCAATTTACTCTAAACGTTTTACGACAGATTCTTTAAATAAAGGTAGAAGAAGTGCTATTAGATTTTCAGTGATTTTTTTTCCAAGAGTTCTTTCTGAAAAGAGTAGTGTTTTTATGATATGTCATTCTTGAATAATTTTTCATCGACTAGCAATTATGCATTTTGATTGAAGATAACAATTTTTTAATGCTAGAAATTTAGAATCTATATTCACTAGATTATGCTCAAAATAGACTTTTTTTCTTTTTTTTTGAGTAAATTTTTTTATTTCAGAGCAGTTGCAATTTTGCAGAATTTATCCATTTTACAGAAATATTTTAATATTTTTTCTGAAATTAATTACATATTTTTAAAACTATCTGCCACGTATGATCTTATATGCATTCTCTACCACCATATTTTTTTTTGTTTTTTGTTTTTTTTAAAATTAGAATCGCTCGAGTATTTTAGAAGTTAATGGAATTTTTATCTTAAAACTACAATTTTTCGGAGAGATAAAAAAACTTAGACGCTTCTAACTTGCTTGAAGTTTTTGCACAGTTTTATCAAAAACATGGATTAAAGTCTAGCATATCCTCTTCAGACTTGATATATTCTGTAGGATACACATCTTTACATTTTTTTCACGCCTAAAAATAATCCTTATATATATATTATAAATGTGAAAGTGTGTCCGAAAGTTGGAATGAAGTTGGCTTCAAAACGGATGGATTAATGTCTTTGAATCTTTGTATATAGATAGATTACAGCGGGAAATGAACATAGGCTATAATTTATTTATTTTATTCAAATATTTTAATTAAGAATTCAAAATTTCATTATTTTTCATATAGAGTCAGTAGGCATTCTTTAGATAAAATTTAATCAATTTTCTTTCCCGTTGGCAAGAAAATCAAAATCTGGAATAATAATTTCTCAGCGGCAATAAATTTTCAATTAAACAATTTCCACGCGAAAAAAAAGAATAATTTAAAAGAAAATAAATATGACGTCAAATTTGAATTAAAAATAAAAGGTGTATTTTTTATTATAATATGTTTAACAAGGATATTTGTCTAGTTAATGAAAATTTTTGTGTCAAAAATGGCGACATAAATTATAAGTAAATGAAGCTTGGAAAAATGTGACGTCATATTTGAAATAAAACAGGTACTTTATAGTAGTCGTTAAAAAAATAAGGGTCATGAATATCAGTAGCCAAGGGAGCTAGATAAATAATGACGTCATATTTAAAATAAATGAGAAATAATTTTTACTTATACTAATTAATAAGTTATATACAAATGAAAGTTTTTATTCAAAACTCATAATTATGAATGGAAGAAACTTTTTGTGGGGAAAAGGCGGAAAAAAAAACTACTGATTAATATATTTTTTAACACTTTCCAACAAAGCTGAAAGTTATTATATGTTTTCGGTTTGTCTGTCTGTCTGGCCGCTTTCTAACTTTCGTAAATATACACGGATTGCCATGAAATTTTTGTTATTAACGTTTACCTTAGCACGAATACGTACTGAAAATAAAGTTTCTACCACGATTAGTTTATTTATTGGGCTACTCAAAAATTTTCCTTACATTACGGCATTATGGGGAAAATTCGTTTCAATTGAATTTTAACGATGTTACACCCAGGCCCGTAGCCAGGATTTTCTTTCGGGAGGGGCTCAATTTTGGAATTTTTTCTATTCTTACAAAAGTAATTTGAATAATATTCAGTAAAAAATTTAAAAATAATCTAGGCTTATCCTAATGTATGTTTCTACATAGAATATTTGTTAACTATGTCACATATTATCATCTCATATTTAATTTTTTCAATATCTGTTGCAATTTTTAACTTTTAAGAGCATTTCCACTTTCCAAACCGATTTGGAAACCGGAGAGTTTTTAGGAAAAATTTTCTGCGAAACTTAAAAAGCACAAACTAACAATGTTTGAGATGAGCCTCAAGTAGGAGAGAGGGGGGCACCTTTGAACACTAACTATTTTCCTTCAAATAAATTATTTTCTAAAAATGTCTATGGCAATACATTACTATTGCTTCAGTGCAATACATTACTATTGCTTCAGTGCAATAAGTATACAAAGCTCATCCATTTTCTATACACAGTACTGTCTAAGCAAGATATATATTTTTCTCCCTCTTGAATCTAAACTTAAGAAAATAACGTTGTAAGATTTTTGTTCAAAATTTTGTATCCCTAAAATTTTGATTTATTGTTCAACACTTAAATAAAGATGTAATCTTTAGTTTATAAGTTTTGTTTTATTCAAATTCATCAGCCAAATTGAGTAAATTATTGTAATGTTGAATTCCATGTGACGGGGCACCATTGAACATCGAAAACTATAAAGTAAAGAGTTGTTGATGTACCTAAATGTTACTATTTTTGGAATTTTTTCTATGTGAAAAGAGGTTAATTAAGAATATCAAAGAACATGAACTTATACTGTTAACAATCCTTCTTTACTTCAAACATGTATCACAACCTCTGGATGTATCAGCGATTGGAAGTTTCAAACCTAAATTGATAATGGCATTCATTTATTTGATAATTGCAAAATTCGGATACACAATGATTCATTGTTTAGTAGGTTTGTCTAACAAAGCCTATACTCTTTCATTTACTCTTTCCCAAACTACGGAATTAATAATACTTTCGTACTAGATAAAACAGAATTTTAGTCAATTTTTTTTTTCATATAAAGTGTGAATGAAGAATTTTAATTTTCCATAAGTATCAGATATCATATTGGTGTATTACAAGGATATTTTAAAACAGTTTTCTCAAACAAACATAACTGGAGAGACATTCGGTGTTGTTTCAACAATGATTTTTGAGATCAACTTTGATGGATTTAAGTTCGGTTAAATAATAGAAAAAATATTAGTTTCAATAAAATATAGTTATTAAATTTTATTTGTATTATTTTATATTTCTGAAACATATGCAGCGTTTTATGAAAACTCTCAATATTTTCATATTTTACTCATTTGTTCAAAGGTGCCCCTTACTTGTTCAAAAATACCCCTACATGGGACAGGTTTGAACAGAAATATTTCAGCTTTTTAAATCCACACAATTTTTTTTAATTCATATGGAAAACTTTTAATTTCTGGTTCATAATGAAGAAGAAATGCACTGTTTTTATTATGTAATATTTAAAATGCAAAAAATATAATTCAAAAAATATAAATCAAATGAGAAATGTAGTGATTTTTAAAAAAATTGTTCAAATGTGCTCCTCTATCCTATGAAGAAAAACGTTGTTATATATTGAAATGCAAACAAATAATATGTATTGATTTAAAACACAGGATTACTGTTAACGTGCGAGAATCTGACTTTACGAGTGCGAGGTCTTGAGACTATTGATCCATAAATAAAATAAATTACATGCATTATTTTTTTGAAAAAAAAAAAAAAAAATTGCTACAGCCATATGTAATCATAAAAATTATGTTTCTATTTCACATTCTCTGAGTATAATAATTATAACTGACACTCGTGGTAAAATAAATTTACTAGCAGTGTTGAATACAGGCACTTTTTTCCGGGAGAGATTTTTGGGCTCTGGGGGGCATTATAGCATTCCGGGGAGGGGAATTGTACTTTTTGACGATTGAAAACACAAAATCACAAATTTTCCCGGGGTGGGACATTTAATTTCTCCGGAGGAGGGGGGATGTCCCCCTTCAGGCAACCCCCTGAATTCAACACTGCTTACTAGTGCAACAGAAGCAATCATCATAATTTCTTCTTAGCCATGATGCTGATTGACTTATCAAGAGTTTCTGTAATTTCCCAAAGAATGGAAATCATGGAAAAACTACTCAGTCTATCATCGACCATAATGCTTCGAATCAGATTTAATTATTTTATTTGCCGAAAAATATATTTCAGCACTGACTTTTGTTACTCAGCTTTCAACCAAAACTGTCAGCAAGTGTTTGATTTTATCGTAATACGTCACATTACAGTACTAAAACTTTTAAAACCTCTGTGTTGGTGTCAACATTAGCGATTTGCTTGCACCCTAATTCATATTCAGCTTTCACTTGCTACATTGACACTTTATCCTGAAAATATTGCATCGGATTCTCTAATTTGCTTGCTTTTTCCAGTGAAGCACATCCTTGAAGATGTAACTGGTAATCTCTTAGAATGTCTTCATTCGAAATGAATCGATAATTTTGTTATCGATAGTTAAACACGAGTTTAAATTTTGAATAAGACTTTCTACATGGGTGACCGTGATATTGTAATACTTGTCAGTGGATGTAATTTGAGGGTTATTTGTACCTCTTGCCTGTCTAAATGTCAGTCTTGGGATCTTTATTTCAGTTTGGAAGATGTCTTCCCGAAGTTTTGATGTACAATAAAATCTCACAGATGATTTCTACTTCATTTTTCTGCATATTTATGTAAAACAATTAGGCATCTTTAAAATGGCTTACAGTCAATATTATATCACAAGTTTTTTTTTTTTAAGAATTCACTATGATTGTCAGACAGAAAACCTTTTGACAAACAGAGAAGCTTATGAGAAAATGATTCTTCTCACTGACTGCCAAAAAAACTCCAGCTGTTGAAGAAATCTTCCATGTATTTTTCGAAATATTTTCTGAGCTAATACAAATGTATTTAAGTAGCTCAACAAAAGTCAATATGCTTTCATGCCTCTCGATAAAATTTGTATTACAAATGCTTATGGTTTTATTCTTTTGTTTTCTAGGATATATGATGCAATTGCTTCTTGAAGCACTAAATTTGCCTTCAGGGGATTTTAAAAAACTTTTGTCGCTGGTTTAACAAATCCATGCATGATACTTTCGAATGAAGGGAATCAGCATGTTGTTGGAAACAGGCAAGATTTAACCAATGGCTTTCACAGAAGACGTATCTAATTTTTCGAAGAATTCTAGAATGAACCCCGCTAACATGATCAAATTTATTGGCTACTTTGTCATACGCCTATGCGACACATTTATACATGCCAAGACATAGTTCATCACAATGTTGTAAAATTACTTTTCTTGAATTTTTGAGACATTTATTGGAATAACACGTGAAAAAAAATTCCGAATTATTCGGTTTTGTGTATTTTTTAATAGTTCACATATCTAACACAAATGGCAAGCTGTTCTGTGCTTGAAATGTCCATAGTTTCAATAGCAATTAAGCTAAAACTGATCGCAATATATATTTTGATAATTAATACTTCGGTAACTGTATCCCAGAATATTTGATTTCATTATGGGGTGAAATAAATAGCATTTCTAAGGATATTTATAATATCTTGTTTCAATTCATTCGTTCCAGACTTTCCTCAAAACTTAAAAGAACTCTTAACTAATCTTTTTTAATACCAATTTCTCTAAAGTTAGAGGATCGTCATCGTGGTCAGTGGTTATTTTATTCTGCACAAAATAAGATTGTTTCAAGTATTAGTTCCAGATTTTCTCTAATTTCTTCTTTTCCTGGAGCTCTTTAAAAACTCAACAATGAAATAATTCTATTTCTATTTTCCTGCAAAAATATGAAGTTTGTTTGTTAAAATAACATGAGATTTGTGATAATCTAATTGTATATGTTTTAAGAAAAACATTTAGCTTTTTTCCAATGACTGAAACATGTAGAAAATAATCTTCCTAATATTTCTTGATCTTCCTTATGCCGTATGAGCATTATACTTAATTTTTCTTAGTAAAATTAATGATAAGAAATTACACTTGATCGAATTTTACTGCGCATAAAGACAGTAAAAATTACTTTTTAAAAAGAATTTATATTTTTAGTGGTATATGCCTATTAAAAAAACAATATATCCAAATAACCGATATAATGAAGGATTACCGTAACTGTAATTCAATAAATGGATATTTTTACAGCTAAAAATGCAATTGATTTTAATGTACTGGAAGATAAAAAGAAACAAAACTTATTTTTTTATCATGCAGATAATTTTGTATTTTCAAAGTTTCGGGAGGGGCTTCAGCCCCCTTAGCCCCCTCCCTGGCTACGTGCCTGGTTACACCCTGTGAAACATGTTCAAATTTATATGCATCTACAAAGTGCACTAAAATATGCATTTTGTAAAGTATGAAGTGAAAGGGACACTTATTCATTCACAGGGTCACACAGACGAATTCCATTGCATAATAATAAAGGGAGAAACAATTTGCGACATATTTTAACCCCGTGACCGCGGAGAAAAAAGGCAAAATTGTAATGTTGTTTTCTCCTTAATTTATTTTAAATGTCAATAAAAGAGGGATTTTCTAACATGGTATAAATTTTTTGCTACGTATATGCTTACAAGCCTTGAAGGTATCGATCATAACTTAATTTTTTTAAAACTGGATTATATTCGTAGAATTATATTAATTTAAATAAAGCTTTAATTGCAATGAAACCTACAGCCTAGTGAACGGATATATCAGGGCGCGGCAGTGGGAAGGTTAATTATGGTAAACGATTTCATGTATAATCAAATTGATATACGTTGCTGAGACTTAATGTGTAGAGGTCTGCACGGGCCGGAATTTCCAGGCCCGGCCCGGCCCGGCCCGTAGGAAAGTTATTTCGGCCCGGCCCGTTGTAAAACTCAAAAGTTCGGCCCGGGCCCGTCCCGGCCCGTTTAAATTTTTATATTTTAGGCCCGGCCTGGCCCGTCAAAAATCCGCGAAAACAGGCCCGGCCCGTTTTGGCCCGTTACAATTTCTACGATTTTTAAAAAATTCAGATTTTTGTAATATAACTAAAATTCCTTTAAAGAATACTGCATACATATATATGGAATGACTTTACAGTATATTTTACAGCAAATACACATTAACAACATTAATGATTACTTAGATTCTTAGGCTTTACATTCGAATAAAGATTCATTAAAAAATTAATATGGCTTAGAATAAAAGAAAAAAGAAAGAAAGCTAAAAACATCGTTAATTTTGAAGCTGTTTAATAAAAGAAGATTTATAAATATATTTCTATATCATTTTATTATAGATTTCAAATCCAAATTCATTCTTAAATTCCAAGAAGCTCCTTTCTGATACATTTCTAATTTAAAATTTTTTTTTCTCAGAAACGCATAAGATTAGCAGATATCTTTATTCAGAAACTATATAATCGAATGGCGTTATCTATTTTTTGATACAAGCATTTTAAGAATACTGCAAACAAATAAAATACTGTCATAATTAGCGTTTTGAATAGAATTTCCGAAAGCAATAGCAAGGGAACGGAGAAAAACCTGCAATCATTTGAGAAACTATTATATCTCAACAAGGTTATACAAATATTTTATTTACCAAAAATGAAAAACGCTATTCGATTCCAAATACCTTCAATAGTTAGGCTTATCACTTTTATACTTTTACAATTTAAAATTAATCAGAAAATGTGTCAAACTTTCGCATTATTGAGAAATTAATTTAAAAATCATCAAGAAGTATATATCCGAAGACTAAGCTAACATAAGTTCTTTATCGCTGTTAATAATTTTACAAATCATGTTTTCTGCCAATAATTAAGTCTAATACCTGTCCGGCCAGTCTATAAGTAGAAAAATAATGCAAGCATGATCTCGGACCGGCATGAGTCAGCTAAAAAAACATTAAAACGGGTTACACATAATGTAATTCTCCGATGCCGATACACTGTGCATTTTTATATTGATACTGTCAAACTAGTATGGCCACATTTATACTTATTCTCGTTAAAACCATTTTCGTTGAAAATAGCTCATATTTTATCGTTTCTGCTTAAATCTTGAGAACGGGCCGGCAGGCCCGGAAATTTTTTTTATCGGCCCGACCCGGCCCGTCTGGCCCGTTCAATTTTTTTGCCGGCCCGGCCCGTTTATGTTGTTTGTCGGCCCGGCCCGTTGAAAAAACTATTCTAAATCTGCCGGCCCGGCCCGGCCCGTTAGAAAATTCGAAACGATTCCGCCGGGCCGGGTACGGGGCACGGGCCAAGCCCGGGCCCGTGCAGACTTCTAAATGTAAGTTATTTCATGCATAATACGAATTGCATAGCATTTACAGGTACACACTAAAGATTTCAAATAGTATGTATTCTATCCGAAGTGCTGTATATGATGGATGATGACTGCAACAATTAAACTGTAGCATGGATGAAATGCATTTTGAATTATGATATGTCCTTTTAAGTTTCACTAAATGTAAGCAGAATAAATGGTGTGCATAAATGCTAATAGTTACACAATTTAGATATACATACTCTAAATGAAGATTACAGAAAACAATAAACAAAAGACTTAAATTGTTTTCCATCAATCATCGCATAATTAAAGAGCAACCAGGAAATGATTTTAGCAAGAACAATTTTTCTTTTATAGAAAGTGAAAGAACTCTGCTCATACGCAACATAACCTTCAGTTGTTTACAAAAAGAGTATAATCTGCAAATAATGAAATTGATTTATAGCAAATAAGTGATAATTAACTATCAAGGACATTGTCATCAATAAACATTAAATTACTTTCACTATATAAACATTAAAATAATAAATTTTATTTTTCATTGTAACATAATAATAATTTTTCTTGTATTTTTCACAGATTTCAAAATGTAACAACAGAGAAAGGAGCTTTTTGTGAATGCTCCGTAAATTTTTTAACCAAGTTTAATATAATATTCTTTTTTCTAAATGGTGCAGTGTTTTTCGTGTCTTCATAACTTTGCGTTATAACAAGTGGATACCACATAAGGATACTACAATACGAATCTAGCGACGGCCTGCCCTGACATGAAAACTAATTGAAGGTAAGTCAATCTTACCTGGCTTTTTCTATTACATAACCGTTTTTAGTAAAAACTGATGAGGGCGTACTCATGCAATTAATATGTTATGCTAATTATCGCTAACAATTTGATTATGAGACTGAAATAAAAACAAAATCAGGTCAGGCAGTCCATAATTAAACAATTTAGCAAACTCTAAAAAAAAAAAAAAAAAAAAAAAAAAAAAAAAAAAAAAAAAAAAAAAACTTTTCTATAACAATATCATGGCTACTGTAAAAGACAGCACAACAATTGAAAAACTAAATGCCAATAATTACTCAAATTGGCGATTTAAAATTGAAATGCTGTTGATTCGTGAAGACTTAATTGAAGTTATTACGGAAGAGGTTCCAACCCCCATAACCACAGACTGGGCCAAAAAAGACAGGAAAGCCAGAGCGTTAATTAATCTCAGTATTGAAGATAGTCAAATAGTACACGTTAAAAATTTGAATTTCGGCGCGGGAAACATGGGACACTCTAAAACAAATTCATGAGAGATCCAATCTCTCCAGCAAGCTGTACTTATTAAGAAAACTGTACAGCACAAAACTAAATGAAGGTGGTAACATGATAGCCCACATTACTAAAATTCTAGAAATTGTGGATAAACTATCTGCCATAGGAGAAAACATCACAGATTCCCATATTTCCGCATTACTATTGTGTTCACTTCCCCCTTCTTACGATACATTAGTGACGGCTCTTGAGGCCCGTCCAGAAACTGAACTCACAGTACTATTTATAAAAAATAAATTAACGGATGAATATATCCGTCGAACGGAAAGCTCTGAAAATTCAGAAAATAACACCAGAGCATATAAAGCTCAAGGAAAATCTGTCAACTCTGATCATAAAAGAATGAACAAATATTGTTCACACTGTAAAATGAAAAACCACACAAATAAAGAATGTTGGTTCCTAAAAGGGAAAAATAATAACACTTACACTCAAAACAAGCAAAATAAAACTAAAAACCATTCCACTTCGCTATGTTTTGAAGAAAACACTGAAGGCAGAAAAAATGCTGTATATGAAAAAATTGATGTAGCCTTACTTACAGAGCAACCTGATAACAAAAAAACCTTTATTGTAGATAGCGGAAGTTCCAGCCATATCGTAAACTCAAAAGAAATGTTTACAAAAATAACAAACAATGTTGAAACAAATGTCACTGTAGCAAACGGTAGCAAATTGATTTCATATGGATCAGGTGAAGTTGTTATTCAAACCGGAAAAAATAATAAACAAGTAACACTAAGGGATGTTCTGTTCGTACCAGATATTGAAACCAATCTGTTATCAGTTAGCAGGGCAACAAAAAACGGATGCCAGGTACATTTTGAAAGGGATAGGTGCAACATTACACACAAAGGTGAAATAATACTCCAAGGTAAATTAAAAAACAATTTGTATGAAATACATGTAAACGAAGATGAAAATAGTAGCTACTATACAAATGTAACGTATAATTGCACAAATGCAAATTGTATAGATTTATGGCACAGAAGAATGGGCCATAGAAATTACGACACAATAAAAAACATGGTGTCTAAAGAATTAGTAAGCGGTGTAACGATAAATAAATGTAAACACAACAATGTATGTGAGGTATGCATTCAATCAAAAACAAGCGAAACACCATTCCCAAAATCAGGAGCGTATAGAGCCAAAGAAAGACTAGAATTAATTCACACTGATGTATGTGGCCCTATAAACACACCCACTATAGGGGGGAAAAGATATTTCATCACTTTCATCGATGACTTTTCGAGGTTTTGTATAATTTACCTAATGTCAAATAAGAGTGACGCGTTTGAAAAATTAAAAGAATACATCGCTACAGTTAAAAATAAATTTGGTAAAATGCCAACTGCGATCAGATCCGACAATGGCGGCGAATATATAAATGACGAAATTGAAAAGTACCTAAAGTATAATGGCATTGAACACCAACTTACCGTCCCATATTCTCCAAGTCAGAACGGGGTTGCAGAGAGAAAAAACAGGTCGCTTCTGGATATGACTAGGAGCATGCTAAACGAAGCAAATCTCCCACATAAATTATGGGGAGAGGCCATATGTACCGCAAACCATTTGCAAAATCGACTACCTTCTAAATCCATCAACACCACACCATATGAACTTTGGCTAGGTAGAAAACCAAACATAAAATATTTAAAGGTTTTCGGCTGTACCGCATATGCCTATATACATAAATTTAAACGAGGAAAACTTGATAATAGAGCAGAAAAGGGCACTTTCGTCGGGTATGACAATCGCTCTAAAGGGTACAGAATCTACACCAGTGATGGAAGAGTCATACTAGCTAGATCAGTAAAATTCATCGAAAACAAAATAGATAACGCAAACACTAATGAAAATACAAACACAAATGATTCAAAGTCTGAAATCAAAAAACAGGCTCAGCAGAATGAAAAAAATGTAATGGAACTAAATCTAACACCAGAAAACATCGATACAGATACACCATCCACATCTTCACAAACACAACACGTTAGAAGATCCGAAAGGGAAAATAAAGGAGTACCACCGGACAGATTTGCTTATGCAGTCCGGCACAATCCAATATATGAGCCCAAAAGTTGGCAAGAAATGATAAATCTTGAGAACCCACACGAAAAAAGGAACTGGATCGATGCGACGAGAGAGGAAATAAATTCACTTAAAGAAAACAAAACATGGACATTAGTGCATCCACCACAAGGAGCTAAAGTAATCGGATCAAAATGGACATTTAAAGCAAAATATGATGAATTTGGAAAAATAAAAAGATACAAGGCTAGGCTCGTAGCTCAGGGTTACGGACAAAAATACGGGATAGACTATGACGAAACATATGCGCCAGTGGTGTCACACACGACACTCAGAAGCTTTTTAACTACTGCAGCATATCATAAGTTAAAAATACATCACATTGACATTAAAACAGCTTTCCTACATGGAGAACTGGAAGAAGAGGTATATATGTCTCAGCCTGAAGGATACATAGACACAAAAGAACCTTTCAAAGTGTGTAGATTGGAAAAGGCAATTTATGGCCTAAAACAAGCAGCACGAGCTTGGTATATAAAAATTACCCAAACACTTAAAGAATTAAACTTCACACAAAGTACAGCAGACACTTGTTTATTCATACAAAAACAAGGGGAAAATAATATTTACATCATAGTGTATGTTGATGATATACTCATTGCAGGAAATGATGACCAGATAAAAGATATAATAAATAAATTGAAAACAGAATATACTCTTGAAGATTTAGGAGAAATAAACAACTACCTCGGAATAAAAATAGAAAAAACGCAGAATGGATTCAAACTGAATCAAACTGCAAAGATAGAAGAAGTAGCAAAAAAATTCAACTTAACAGAATCTAAACCATACAGCACTCCAATGGAGGTAGGATTTCAGCGATTAAATGATGAAGGTAAACAAATGCCAAACAACACGAAATACCGTCAAGCAATAGGTGCATTGTTATACATCGCCACGATTTCAAGACCAGACATACTTGTAGCTGTAAACATTTTAAGCAGAAAAAACGAAACCCCCTCCGAATCGGACTGGAAAGGAGTCAAAAGACTTATAAGATACCTAAATTCAACAAAAAATCTAAATTTGGTAATCAGCACACAAGAACCACCGATCTTGGAAATATATAGTGATTCGGATTGGGGGGGTGATTTAAAGACAAGAAGGTCAACTACAGGAAATTTATTCTTACTAGGAAAAAATCCCATAATGTGGATCACAAAAAGGCAAACCTGCATTGCACAATCTTCTGCAGAAGCAGAATTTGTAGCAGCGGCCAGTGCTACGCAAGAATTAACGTGGTTATTAAAATTATTAGAAGATCTTGGCGTACCACAACAATTGCCAATTACTATTTTCGAAGATAACATCTCTTGCATAAAGATGACAGAATCTGGAAAATACTCCAACAGAACGAAGCACATTGATATCAAGTATCATGTAATTAAGCAGCTTAAAGAAAACGGAATAATCCAACTACATTATTGTCCAAGCAAATCAATGATTGCCGACATCCTTACAAAACCGGAACCCAAACCTGAATACATAGAAAATAGAAACAAACTCAAACTACTGGATAATCTCCATTAAGAGTTTAAGGGGGGGTTTGTTAAAAACATTATAATGTAAACTCTAAATGAAGATTACAGAAAACAATAAACAAAAGACTTAAATTGTTTTCCATCAATCATCGCATAATTAAAGAGCAACCAGGAAATGATTTTAGCAAGAACAATTTTTCTTTTATAGAAAGTGAAAGAACTCTGCTCATACGCAACATAACCTTCAGTTGTTTACAAAAAGAGTATAATCTGCAAATAATGAAATTGATTTATAGCAAATAAGTGATAATTAACTATCAAGGACATTGTCATCAATAAACATTAAATTACTTTCACTATATAAACATTAAAATAATAAATTTTATTTTTCATTGTAACATAATAATAATTTTTCTTGTATTTTTCACAGATTTCAAAATGTAACAACAGAGAAAGGAGCTTTTTGTGAATGCTCCGTAAATTTTTTAACCAAGTTTAATATAATATTCTTTTTTCTAAATGGTGCAGTGTTTTTCGTGTCTTCATAACTTTGCGTTATAACAAGTGGATACCACATAAGGATACTACAATACGAATCTAGCGACGGCCTGCCCTGACATGAAAACTAATTGAAGGTAAGTCAATCTTACCTGGCTTTTTCTATTACATAACCGTTTTTAGTAAAAACTGATGAGGGCGTACTCATGCAATTAATATGTTATGCTAATTATCGCTAACAGTATATAGATAAAATGATATACAGGGTCACGCAAAGAACTAGATACATGGTTGTCTTCGTATGATAAATTCTGAAAATGTAACTTAGGTAGTAATAAGGAATATTTTTGTTTGAACTAAATTTTAGAAAAAATACTTTCGTGTATTAAAGGTACTAGATAAACTACAGGGCTGAACAAAAGTATTGAAGAATGTTTCTATCGATTAGTATAAATCACTGAAAGAAAAATTTCAACCAGCAAAAAAATCGGCAAATAGGGATCATCAGAAGTTTTTTAATATAAATCGCGATAAAAAGTTACCTACGCATGCTTTTAATCAACGAATTCTTTTGCTTGATGCACTAAATATTGATGATCTAAAGATTAGTGCTTGATGCACTAATTCATATAATCTATATAATTGATATAAATGATCAATTAATCCTTCTTTAAATGTTATGTGTACAAAGTCACGGGTAACAGCTAGTATTAAAAAAAAGAGAAATTAGTGTGAATGAAACCTATCAGATAGCATAACTGAAAAAAACAGCAATTTGTTTTCTTATAGCGCCTTTTTTTATGGCTTGCAGCAGAAATGTACGAAATGCACAAAAATGAAAACGTAAATAATTTTACTATGCATTAAGATACCAATTTAATTTATATTTATTTTATATTTTGCAATGTTTTTGCACTGCAAAAAAAAAAAATTAATTTAAAAAAAATTGTAAAAAATGTGTATTCTATGTATTTCAAATTTTATGTACAAAAAATCAAATTTAATTTTTTTCTTTGTTCCATATTTTTGGTTACCCGTTTGTTAATATAAATCCATAACTATAAATTAAAAAAAGCATATAAATAAACCCTGTGCAAAGAAAGGAAAGGCTTTTGAAAAGGATATAAACACTTGGATAAAATTTAGTTCAAAAGCTTTCATTAATTTTTCCATTTTTCAGAAATTTTTTCTGAAACTAATTTTTTTTAAACTGTCTGCTGCATATGACCTTATGTAGCCCACCACACTAAAACATCGGAATCTGTTTTTAGTAAAAAAAATACAATTTTTCAGAGAGCTAAAAATCTTAAACACTTCCAATTGACCAGGAGGCGACAGCAAAGCCAATTATCTCATCGAGTTCACGGATGAAAATCTAGGATTAGTTAAATCACGATTCGTATATTAAAACGCAATCGGTCTACCAAGTCATATCTCGGTGGAAAGCATCTAAAAACCCGATTTTAGTGGTTGACTCATAAATTTACCATTGCTTTTACTTGTTCCCAACTCTCCATGTTTTCATTTTTGGGTACAGGAAAGCACAAAGGTAGACCTACGAGTCAGCCAATAAAATTGAGGTTTTAGGTGTTTTCAACCAAGATATGACTTGGCAGATCAATTGCATTTTAATATGCGAATCGAAATTTAACTAATCCTACACTATTACAAGTGTATCTCTAGTTTGAACCAAATTTTAGTGCTCAGATGATGTAATCTCGTACCAACATTTGGGACTCTAATTGAAGTAGAGTTCCAATAATTGGAACAAGATAACAATAGGAAGCTCCAAATGTTGGTACTAGATTTCACCATCTTATGATGACAGCTACTGAGCACCAAAATTTGGTTCAAACGAGAGTAAAATTTTCAACAGTGTAGATTTTCATTCGTGGAACTCGATGAGATAATTGTCTGCGCTGCCACCTCCCAGTCTATAACTTGTGTTAAGTTTTTTCCCAATTTTATCAAAGACATGGATGAATGTATATATAAATACTTGGATAAAATTTAATTACATTTAATAAAATAGCTGATCAACCCGGTGTTGCTCGGGACCATAGATGTTTTCAAACAATTTACAAATACTTAAAATCTCCATTCACACTAAAATAGGAAAAAATAAATAAATTTTATCGGAAAAATATTTTCAATTTTAGAATATTTTTAATTATTGCAGTATATCCTAGTTATGTATTTCTGCTATGAAAACAATGTTTTGGAAAGATAAAGAAACACAATTCGTTGATTTTAGCTGTTTTGAACCAAAAAAATAATGCCATAATTGAATTCCTTTCTTCAATAACACCTACTCTATGCAAAATCTTCTGAGCACGCACGCAACGAGCGCTGCACATCTGAACAAACCCTAGGAAAACATAAAAGGAGTAATTACCTAATTTACTACTTTTTTGGGGTGGTGCCATGGATGGATTTTGAAGATCGATTGTAAATCAATCAGGGAAAATAAAATCATCAAAACAGGAAAAATTAACAAATGCATGTGCAATTTGTTGCAAGCATTCAGCCGTGAAGTGGAATAGTTAAATCCCATATTTACCGCGTACTCTTACTGGCTGACTGCTTTGTTACTGCGAATAGGTGGCGAGCTCCAAACAGCCTCTAACCTGGCTGCTTCGTTTCCGCGGATTGGTGGAAAGCTGCAAATATCCTCTTACCCAGAAAGTTTTGATTAAAAAAAATCTAAATTGAAAAATCCGGCTGTGAAGTGCACTTTCCGGTGTTAGCATCTATACATAATAAAAATTTCAGAGATCTGGGTGTTACCATTTCGGCGTTATCCGCGGTCAAGCAGGCAGGCAGATAGACAGACATTTCTTATTTTATATATATAGATAGATGAGTATGAAATATTAGAGTAAAATTAATATGAGTGAGCTTGGCGTCCCAGTCGTGTCTTTCCTTAAGTAGGGCTGCACTTGCCTGGCGAAGCAGTAAAGGGCGCCGTTATTAATATGATTCGAAAGAGACAGCAATATATTTTTCAAACATTGTAATGTTAGCGATACGCACATATCTATGCGGTACAAATACGTCTTACAGTAATAAGTATTTTATCATTATGATACATGTGACAAATGTAAATATAAGTTTCAGAAAAAAAAGCACAATTCATAACAAATTTATAATTGTATTTTATGAGAAGGTTTTCCAAAATTTATTGAATGGCAAATAGACAAAATATTTAAGGCCGCTTTATAGTTATAACAATACAAGTAGGGGGAACTGGGGCACATTGATACAACTTTATTTTATAAAATTTTTTGGTGCCTAGAAAGCAGAAATTTCAAGTTATTTTTCTATATGATGTCAGCAAAACCTGTGTAGTGTGTTATAAAAATGTACAATCGTTGTACATTATATTGTACATTAAATGTACAATATATTATTTTTGCATGTAATTTTTAAAAAATCAAAAAAAGTAATTTGTATCAATGTGCCCCATCCCCGGAGCAGATTGATACATTTTGATACGTCTGGGAAAAATGGAGACAAAATAACACCAATGCATATTTTTCATAGAAAAATAATTAGCAAACCATTTTTTATTATTTATAAAAATTCAAATCACCCACACTTTATTTCTAAGCAATATTAAAGCAATCAAAATGAAATGTATAATGACCTGATGTTCTGGCTGTTCCTTGTCTGATTGCTGGATGTGGTAACTTTGTCATATCTAGTACTTCAATCCCAGCATTATCTTCTTTCTTAGGAAAGATGAAAAATTACGAAGTTTTCTGTTTATAAATCGGTTTATAAGCAGAAAATAAAAAATAATTATATTAAAAATTATGTTTTTAATATAATTATTCTGTGCTGTTCTGCAGCTTGTTTCTCTTATGTAACACTTTTCATGTAGAAAATACTATTTTTTCTGGAGAATTAATATAAATGTGAGATATTCCAGGCTGCCGTCTTTTTCTTTAATTAGTTCTACTAGCACTTTATGTTGGGTAAGTTCGCACGTTTTCTCTTTGCAAAAATACTATAAAATGTTCTAATATAAAGAAATTAAAGCTATTTTACTTCAATAAAAACTTAGAAATTTTTAGCGAAAAATGGTTGGCTTAAGGAGTGCATTGTAAAAAAATAATAAAAGGTAATGAAAAAATGAACTAGAAAAGGATTTAGGTTGTATCAATGTGCCCCGACAAAGACTGTATCAATGTGCCCCATACAGCCATTTTGAATAAAATGAGTCTCAAATCCAATGCTTCATAATTTTCTAACAAAAAAGAATGAGACACTGATAAAGAGTAGTTTTACTTGCCAGAGAGAGTATTCTTTTCGGTTAAAAATACTGGAACAGTTGTATTGTACCATTTCAATGGTACAACTCAAATTTACTTTTGATCTACAAAAACAATTAATCACCCGTCCCATTTCAACAAACTACTGAATCATTCCAAAACTTTCTGTATATAGTTGAGTGTACTAGTATCACCTTTTGGAGCTGTTGTGAAACTTCCTGTAATGACCCTGTGTGCAGTACAGGGGGTGTATCAATGTGCCCCATGTATAAATGTCCCCCAGTTCCCCCTATATATTCATCATTTTTAAGGTAAAACATGATTGAAAATTAATTATTTAATTTTTTTTATAAAACTCTGATGATAATAATTATAAAAAGCATTCAAAAGAATGCCAAGAGAATCTACAAACAAGAAAGAAAAAAATCATGCGTCAAACATAGATTAGAAAGCATTTTCCAACACATTCAGAACAATGCAATAAATCTGCATCATTTAAAAATTAAAATAATACGTCTCATTTCACCTTACGGAAATGTATAACGCATTTCGAAACTGAATTTCAGTTGTTCCAGTCTATAATTGGAAAATTATCCGATTTTTTTAGCAGCCATGTATATGATATTGAGATTTGTATCTATTAACAATATTCATTCCAAAATTTAGCTCATTTAAGAGATGCATATATTTCAATTGACAATTCCTTCAGCAATTTTCTCTAATAAGAAGAATGGTATGCGAATACTTTTGTGCAGCTCTGTATATGAAGTATAGAATTTATATATAAAGAGTAATATACAAAAAACTAATCAAATTTAAAAGCGCATACCGAATTTTAAAACGTACTCTCCAGCAATTATTATTTAAAGACAGTACTGTAGTCTATTTCTTTTGCGTGTCCCTGTAAATAATTAAAAAATGCTATGAATGCTCTGTTTCGACGTGATCATAGTGAAATTCAGTGATTTATATCAGTTCCAATACATTTGAAATAGCATAATATCTTTTAAATATTCTCCAAACGATTTTTCCAAATAGCGTGATGTCTTTAAAATACTCCCCAAACAATTTTTTCCCACATACCATAATGCAATCGAATTCTTTTGAGTGCCCATATAAATGAACCATTAATCGTACATACTTTATATGCGATACCAAACATGCTTTGGTGACCCTAAATAAGCTTTATCAATTGCATGAAAATCCGAGTATATTTACAGTAGTTAGAATGGGGACAGACGGACAGACAAACCGAATGCATAAGCAGTTTTCAACCGCAACGGCACTCGACGCCGCCGTCGCGTTGGACAGCCTTGTGATCTGTGTCATTAGTTTAAACAGTAAATGCTATTAAATACTTAAAAATAAAAATAAAAAATACAAACTGCTGATTTAGTAGCTACATTTATGCTCTCCTGAATATTTTGTGATGGTGAACGGAATCTTAGTATTAAAGGGCAACTTCTCTTACAGGAAAAGACCCGCTCGCTAATGTTAATCCTACAGAAAATTTTTCGTTTGCATTTCAATATTTTAAAATCTATTTCGTTGGATAGTTGAGCTCTATTTTAACAAAGACCATTTTTTTAAATTTTTTTACGCAGGTGTTTTTTTTTATGAAACCGGCTCCGAAAGGAAAAGTATTCTAATGAAACGAAATCAGAAAAGCTGAAAACGGTTTTTTAGAGATCAAACCTCACCCATCTTCATCTACTTTTCTGATTAAAAATATATAGATATATTAAAGTAAATTTAAAAATATTTTAATGCAAACGAAATATCTTTAAAAAAAGTTCTTTCAAAGGTTTAACATTAGCCAGATGGGGTTTTCGCGTGAGTGAAATATCCTCTTCACAAAATTTTACTACACACGTCAGAAACATGCAAAACTGGCGTGTTTCATACAAGCTTTATTCATTCTAACTAAAAAAAATTAATGTTAGAACATGCTGTTTATGATGAACTTATTGAAAGATTTGTTCTTACATTTCATGATGCCACGACAAAAATAGCTCCCAATATTTTTCAAAGAGAAGCCTATCGCTTTGACATCTATGTAAGTCATGTGGTCCTTGGTTTACTGCCAATGTTCTATTTCCTTCCACAGGTGTTTAGCCTTTCTTTTATTAGTGTTGGTACACGGATTAGTTCATGTTGAACAACTGAGCATGTTATTCTAACAACTTGTCAAAAAAACAAGTTTATAAGGTGAACAGAACATAGGGACGACAAGGTCATAATACAGTTAGAACACGGGTAAATTTTTCTTTGAAATATAAGGGGGGATGCCTTCTTTCAGTAAGTTTTTTTTTTTTTCATTTACCTTGATCTTTTTTTATTATTTTTATTTATTTAAGATGTTTTTTACTTCCGTGTTTCTAAAATCGTTTGATTTTTTTCCGGCAATTAGAAACAAAGAAGTTAAGAAAAAAAAGAAAGAAAGAAAATTTCACTATTATTATGAAATTTTAAGTGGTATCCTCAAAAAAAAAAAAAAAAAAAAAAAAAGGAAAAGTTCAGAGAATTATTTAGATGGTAGGGTAACATCTCCAGTAAATGGCACATTAAGAATTTGTCGTTAAACTTACTTAAATTTTCATTACAAAGAAATAAGCTATTTACTTGGAAATATTTTTAAATCAAAGAATGCATATCTGTGCATCTATTTTGCCCACTAAAAGCAAAAAAAAATTGAAAAAATATTTTTATAAAAATATATTTATAAAAAGTTGCTGAAATCACCAGTAATTGTCACCTAGAGCACCAATGTATGACACCTTGTGATCCAGTAATTGGCATATGTTTATATTAAAAAAAAAAACTTTACATTTTGCATTGGGTTTAATCGCTTTAAATTAATTTACTGTAGATGAAGATGCCATATTTCAGGTTGTTGAGAGTAAGAAATCAGCATATTAATCTGAAATGTGAACACTTTAAAACAATACAATATACTTACATTAATACCCAGTAATTGTCATGCTGTCCCCAGTAATTGTCATATGAAGCATTAATGGATTCCAATTACTGATAAAATTTATATTTTCAAATAAAAACAAATGATAAACAAAATTAGTCTATAATTTTAAAAGAACTTCCAAAATAAATGGTTTAATCTAAAATTCCTTGCGAATTCCTTGTAATTGGAATAGGTGCCAATTACTCGGAACTAGCAAAATTGAAGCACCATTAATTGGCAACTACCATTAATTCAGAAATCCAAATATTTGTGTCGAAAATACTTTTACACAATTAAAGTAACCCTTTTTAACTAAACAAAACTGTTGTCAATTAAAATTTAAAATATATTTTAAATCAGATAATAATGAATTGAAAAGCATGCCTTCCTTAAGCCAAAGAACAAGAATTTGCAACAAAATGGCTAATTTGATACAAGCCAGATTTGTTTCTCTTTCCTAGGCTCTATTGTCATCTTGTAAAATAAATCAAAGTTATAATCTTTAACGTAAATGAGCATATAACTGATATATGGTCTTGAATTTTTAAAAGACTGGATATAAATCTTTTTTTAGGACATGTTTGTAAAATGTGCCAATCATTGGTGCATGCCAATTACTGGGGGTATTACCCTATTACCATTGAAATGAGCTAAACTTATTTCATAGGTAAATTTAACATTTATCTGTTTATTAAAGTTTTTATTTTTAAAAATATTTTTTTAATTTATTTTTGAAATTTTTTGAAATTTGGTATTTTGAAAAAATAATAATAGTTACTTTTTTTTTCAGGACTTTAATTTCAGGGCACGATGGTGGATTCCGATGCAAAATTTCGAGGTCTCTCCCACCTAAAAAATCGCTATTTTCCGAAAAATTTTGTATTTTAAAATCATGATCAACTCTCGCGAGAGCCTTGCAAATTTTGTGATATTTTCGCGTGACCAACTAACGCATTTTATGAGTTTTTTTATACCGAAGATCGTCGAAATTCATGATTTGTTCCAGCGACCGAAAGGCAAATTTTGCCATTTTTTTCCTCGAGATTGATTGACAAGCAATGTGTTATTCTACGCAACCAATCGGCGAATTCAAAGTTGATTTTGTTCCGAGTTTTCCAAAAATCATGAGAAATCGCTTATCAGTTCAGAAATTTGGACATAAAAAAACATAACAGCGAAAAACATAACAATATATCACGAATTGCTGCGACAAATGTTCGCCAAAAAAATCAATTTCATCAAACGTTTGCAGAAAAATTTCGTCGCAAAGGATCGCGGAAAAAAACGCGAATTTCATCAAATGATCGAGAAAAAAAGTTTCCTCTAAGAATCATAAAAAAGTGATTTTTTTTTTTTATAAAAGAATCGCAGAAGAAATCTAACGGTCTTCTTAGAAAACTGCATGCATACAAATATCTAATGTTTATTATTTGTAGTATAGTTTTCAATCTGAAATAATATGCTAAACTAAATTTTGAAAAATTGGGTTTTATCCGAACCCAACTTGCAGTAATCTACATGCCTGAAATCAATCCGAACCAAAAACAGAATTTACCTTACCTTACCTGCAACAAAAATAAATAGCGCCGGGAGAGGATTTCGCAATTTCCTCCCATCTCCTGCTGTCTCCTTTCAGAACATTTGCTGTGAATTTTAGATATTTTTCTTCTCACATTCACTCGCGAATTTCACGGTTACTTTTTGCAACAGAATGACAAAATTCGCTGTTTTGTCTCGCGACAGATGGTAGAATTTTATTCTGCGACTAATCGACAATTTCACGATACTCTTCCCCCGACCGATCGACGAAATTCACGATTTTTTTTCCTGCGCCCGATTGGCATATTTCACGGTATTTATTCCTGTGACAGAAAAAGAAAAATATCCAAAAGGGTGTGCTAGAAAAGGATAGTGTCACCAGATGCTGAACTCTGACAAATTGGTCTAGATTCAGTACTAAAGAAAATAAGATTTAAAAGGACTGCAAACGTATGTTGGTGCATCACATGAAAGGAAAATTCTGAGCTTCAATTAAACATATTTTGAAACATCAAGCTAGTCGATTCTTGCAATTCACAGAAATTTGAGTATGAAAGTTTAAAGTTAATCTATCTTTTTCGTATAATAGAAGAAATAAATAGATGATTACCATTTCAAACTTTGGACTTTGTTTAAAATTTGAATGCATAGAAGCTTGTTCAATCAAAGAAAATACCAGGAAGTCAGGTTTTGACAATAATTCCATTAAGGATATAATAAAACAATATCATTTAGAAATGGATATTGATGATGTTCTTCCTTAATATACATTGTTCATGCAAGTGGTTAAAAATGAAAGCACGTCAGATATTGCAAAGCTTTACGAAAATTTTTTAAGCATAACCATACGTTTCTGATAGTTTTCAAAGTTATAAATATTGTGCTTGTGTTGCCTGTAACGAATTAACCTTAAGAAAAAGGATTCAGGGCACAAAATAAAAATTCATTCAGATGATTAAATTCAGAAATTCCTTTAATAACCCCGTTCTTATATATCCATAAAATTTGATAGAAAGTTTAAATATACTATATATATATAGCTTAACTTTCTTCCTTTTCTAAATAAAAAAATAAAATAAAAATTATTCTGAATTGTTGATTTAAATTGGTTCAAAGGTATTTTGCCATGTCTGTATTAATGAAATTCATTAAATGGCACGTTATAAAACGGTGGCTTTTAAAGATTTTTTTATCTATCTTCCAAAAAGCTTTACTCCCATGGTCCATTTACACTATTGACCATTAAAATTGCTACGTTAAGAAGGCAAGATGCTATAGACGTGAAATTTAAACGACAGGAAGAAGATGCTGTGACACGCAAATTATTAGCTTTTCAGCGCATTCAGACCGAGCAGGCGCTGGTAACGACACCTACAATATGTTCAAATGAGGAAATTTTTCAGGCGATTTCTCATATACAAATTGCATTTGAACATTGTTGCGTGATAAAAAGTTGTTGTGATGCCTTGTGTAAGAAGGCGAAATGCGTACCAGCACATTTCTGACTTTGATAAAGGTCAAACTGTAACCTACCAGTATTGCGTTTATCGTATCACCACAGTATTGCCAAAAAACTGCTCGCGTCGGTCGAAATTTAATGACTGTTCGCAGAATATGGAATCGTCGGGTAATACAGAACGCTGTGCGGGATCTCAATTGTCCACTATCACTAGCAGCCGAGAAAACAGGCATGTTATCAGCATGGCCATACTGGATCGCACAGCCACGTCACGAGCCCAGAGTCAAGAAATGAGGTCGTTTGCAAGACAAGTGTCTGCACGAACAGTTCGACGTCGTTTGCAGCAGAATGAACTCTTAGCTCGGAGATCATGGCTGCGGCTTCCCTTGACGCTGTGTCATAGGCAGGAGCGCCTTCAATGGTGTGATCAATGACGAACCTGGGCGTTCGAATGGCGAGACGTCATTTTTTAAAGATAAATCCAGGTTCTGTTTACCGTGTCATGATGGTCGCATCCATGTTTGGCGGCATCGTGGTGAATGCGCAATTGGCAAAGTACATTCGTCATCGCCATACTGTCCCATCACCCGACCGACGTGATGGTATGGAGGTCCTTTGGATCAGGGGCATAAACCACCCTTGTTGCTTAGGGGGTGTAGACTCATAAATTTCCGACTCCAAGAAGGAAAATTTCCGAGTAGTATGAAAAATAAAATACCGACTATAATATACATACATATATGTATGTATCTGTATGTACATACATATATATAAAATGCCATGCATTATTTTCATGGAATCCTGCCGTATTTTAAAGATTGTGTTATTCTGCAGTCGACAAATCTAGTCAACATGTGTGAAATTCTTGATAATAGCTGATATTAGAGAATTGAAATTGAGAATACAAAGTGGTTGTTTTGCAGTCGTATTACTATTCTATACGGTCAGAGCGTAAGTGTTGTAAGGCAATGGATTCCATAATCCGGTGATTTCTCCACCAGAAACGGAGCCAGTTTGTTTTCTAAGTTATTTATTCATCAAACTAGAAAAATTAAAATGAGTCTCACATATGAAAAAATTCGTAAACCCTTCATTCTTTGGTACGAATCATTATGTATACTATATGATATTAAAAAGAAAATTTAGAAAACTACAAGTGTCATAGACAGGAGATAATGTTTGTCGAAACACTTCAAACAAGACGGAAATCTAAGCTTTGAAGTCATTGCATCTGCTTTTTGAGGACGGCAGATATCGACTTAGAATGAGATAGAAACCTGTTTCTATTAGTACAGGAATCGGAAAAAAATTAGAAAAGGAATTAGAAAAAGAATGTGTTAAGTATTTTGAGGAGGAATTGTTCCATTGTTCTGCTGTTCGGGGACTGGACAGCAATTTTAATATCACTAACGGTAAAAATGAATGGTAAATTGAATGGAGGCTGTTAATAGATTCATCTTAATGTTGTCCTTTATCACGGAAGCCAGTATGTATTTGTACCAGTTGGTAAATTGTTGCATTTAAAAGAACGCTAAGTAAACTTGACTCTCGTTCCCAACAAAATAAAATATGCCGACCTCGGTTGGACTATTTGCGGTGTTTTGAAAGTTATCTTGGTGAACAAGTCGAATACACAAAATACCCATGCTTCATTGGTGGGTGGGACAGTCGTGATAAGACTCAACATTAGGTCAAAAAGAAACGCGGCCTGGCAACAGTGATTTTCATCCGTTTAAACTATAAAAATTAATCGATTTCAGAAAAACCAATTTGCCTCACTAAGAAACGATTATTTTATATAGATATAAATGGATAAAACCACTGTTACAGATAGTATATGTAAAATTGTACGAGACAATACCTTTTTGAATAAGATTTCAGCAAAAATATTGATATCAATTTTATAAAAAATCTTGACATGATGGGGAAAAATGGAGGTTATTTACAAAATCAGCACACCAAAAAACATAAAAACCAATTGAAACTTCTTTTGTATTTTTCAAAAACTTCAATTTTGCAGAGTTATGTTCTTTTTTAATAGTTTTATTTTCATTAATTCCTCACTTCTATCTAAAACGGCTGATGAGATATACCAAATATTAAAAAATTTCGACCTCCTTTACCTCTGTAGGGAAAATTTTTCTAATATACTAAAATATGTTATTAATTATTTGTTTATCAGATTTTTGTTTCTTGAATTTCACGTTTCTACCTAAAACGACTGCAGAAATATGGCCAGTTGATCTATAAAACGATGCCTCAACAAAACCGAATTGCACGAATTGCATTGCATTTTTTGTTGTTTTCATTTAGGAAGTGACATAATTGATACAAAAAATATTGAATTATTAAATATATACAAATCTATTCTCATGAAAAGCAACATATAACGATTAACGCTCTTAACGATTTCGTGCTATATGATCATGAGCTAGAATACGAATGGTTTAAGCAGAATAGAATTAGATATTGAGAAAATTGGTTATAAGAGATTCGTAGGAATGCCCATCGTGGCGCAATTGTAGTTTTGTTTTGTAACTGACACATGGGAAGGGTTAAAGTTGTCTGGGTGTGTAAAGCATTACCTAGAAGTGAAAACAATGTTTTATCTTTTTAATTTTTACCAATCAGTTAAAATTGTTTTAGCGTTTCTTTTATGAGTAAAATTGAAATTTGATTGTTCAAGTACTATTTTAAAGACCAAAAGCTTGTCAAAAATATAGTTTATTTTTCTAATGACATACTTTAAATCTGTGTGAAAATTGGTGTCAACTACGTTTTTTCCGATTAAACAAAATGTAGTTATAATAATATGAAAAAACGATCGAATACAATTGATTAAGGAAAAAGAAAACGCTCGAATTATTTCTGACAGAAGTAAAGTCATATAGATTGTAAAATATCCAGTTTAATTCGGTGTAAAAATTCAAAGTACTTGGATGTTTTCAATTTTTATCCATCAATTTTCATTAAAATTATGTAAAGTAAACAAAATTCAGATCAAAAAAGTAGTTAATAGAAAAAATAAAACCATAATTATTTTTGATTAAGAGTTAAATTCGATATAGCTTGGAAAATATCCAATCTGATAAGGAAAAGTACTAAATATTTGCAATTCATTTTTGAATTTTCACTGGATATCACCTAAATTCAGTGGTACACATTTCTAACTAAATTTAAAGTTAGAGAAAACGAAGAAGTTTCATCACTTCAATCAGCATATCTTAAAATTTCCACGCCAAAGTAAAAATTTTTCGACAGTACAACAGAATCGCCATAGGTCGAAGTCAAAGTGCACGAAAAAAATTCGGAATATCAAGGTTTTTGATCAAAATATCAAAATTTCATATAAAATTAACATCGCTGGAAAAAAAGTCCGGAATATCAAGGTTTTTTTTATCAAAATATCAAGGTTTCATATAAAATTAACATCGCTCGAACATGTGTATAAGTATTTTTTCGTCACATTGAGGTTTTTGAGTTCACAATATTCGACAAATCAAAGTTCATCTGTACAGATTTTATCAAAAAAAAAGAAAATCTGAAATATTTCCGACTAAGAACAAATTTATGTAAATTTTCTTTTTTAAATTTGTTTTCTTTTCTTTTTCTTCTATTTAAAAATTACAATAAAATAATTTCTCCACTTCACAAGTTTTATAATTTAATATATATATATATATTGCTTTTGACTAAACGTACATTTTTTCCTATTGAACGGGAACGTTTTGTCAATTTGTAAGTTCTTATAGTAAATAACACTTTCCCGACTAAACGTACATTTTTTCGATTGATTTTTTCATTTTTCCAATTTGTAAGGTCTTATAGGTAAATACCATTTTTTCGATTAAACGTACATTTCCTCTATCGAATGGGAAGTTTTCCGACTGATTTTTTCGTTTTTCCAATTTGTAAGTCCATATAGTAAATAACATTTTCCCGACTAAACGTACATTTTCCCGTCTGATTTTTTTCTTTTTTCCAATTTATAGGTTTTTATAGATAAGTAAAATTTTTTTCCAATTAAGTGTATTGTTTACCGACCAAACGCAAAAATTTCCGACTGATTTTCTCAGGGGGGTGCTGCACCCCCACCCATACCCCCTGGGATTTACGCCCCTGCTTTGGATACATGTCTCGGTGACATGTTGTTCACATTGGCGCCACCAATGTGAAATGCACACCACTTGCACACCAATGCAAAGTGCCACCAATTTAGTAGCACTTTGAACAGTGCACGTTATATTTCTGGTTTGTCAAACCATGGCTCTACCCTTTATTTGAGCCCTGCAAAATCCTACGTTTCAGCAGGATAATGCCCGACAGCATGTTGACGGTATTGTAGGGGCCTTCTTTGATATGGAAAATATTCGGCTGTTGCCCTGTAGAGCACGTTATCCAGATCTCTCACCACTAGAAAAAATCACTCATTACGCCAATCACCACGGTTGATGAACTGTGGCATCGTGTTGAAGCTGAATGGGCATTTATACCTGTACATGCCATCGAATGTCTGTTTGATTCAAAGCCCAGGCATATAAATGCTGTTATTACTAATAGAGGTGATTGTTCTGGGTACTGATTTCTCAGGCTCCAAATTTCTTGAAAATTTAATCACTTGTTATTTCTAGTATAATATATTTGTCCAATAGATATTATTTTGTTATCTGCGTTTCTTCCTGGTATAGCAATTTTAATAGCCAGTAGTATATAAATGCTGGGAGGGAGACTCACCTACTTGGAAAGATTGAATTTCAAGCCCTGATTTTAAAATATCTTTTATATTTCTATTCATTTTGAAGAGTGTTAAAAAGAAAATTGAGACAGAAGTATTTCAATCTCTTCTAAGATTTTAAGTCTTTCAGTCAACTTTTAGATTTCAAAATGTTTACTATTAATAACGAACATTTTGTATAAAATCAGAATTTTAATTAATATATTACAAACACATAACAACTTAAATCTCCTGAAATAATATTAAAGAGTGGTCACTATTTATAGAATTGGCAGCATCATTAAAATAAAAGGATTGTTTTAGTTTTAAATTTAGTTTTTTAATTTATTCACGTTATTCACAATGTACTTATTTTTATACTCATAATTTAAAGCTGTGTACCTCAACATCTCATGCTATTTTTATTCCTATTATTTTGTTCTTTTAATTGAATTCTTAGGTAACTGTAAAGTATTCTTAATCGAAAATAACTTTACTTCTCAGAGAAGATATTGGATGCAGATGTTCTATACAAGAATAATTTTATATTAAGTACATTCTTTTCGTAAATAGAAAAAGTTAAATAAATTAAACTTATTCTTTTGCCTTTTATATCAAAGATTTAGTATTGAATATTCTATAATTTGCAGTTCTGAGGAGGGGGGGGGGGAAGCAGAAGAAAAAAAGAAATGCTTTCTATTATTTATATAAATGAGAATAAAAAAATACCAATCCCAGCTAATTGAGAATTATGTGTACTTTTGTATAACATTTACATTTTTTAAGAAGGTTAACTTCATTTAAAAAGGAAAACAAACATTAAATATAAAAACGCTCCCCCTCTGATATCCACCCCCCCCCACCCTCCCAAAAAATGGATATGAATCTTCATATGAAATATTCCTACATGAATCATAATAAATGTAAATCTTGTAGCAGATAGCATATTAGCAATGGATTAAAAGGATGCAGTAATTGCATTAGGGGACATACAAATCAATTCCTAAAATTGAATCATAAATAAGACGGTTTCCACCAATACATGAGTTCGCAGACCGGTTACATTTTAATATGCTAATCCAGTTCTATTTAATTCTGGAATTTCACCCATGAAATTGATGAGGCGATGATTTGTGAAGATACCCTCATTAGTATAGAAACTATTTAGGAATCAAATAAAATATTCAATAAATTAATAAATTCTTTGAATAATTTTACCACAATTTTTAATTCATATCATAAAATTACAGAAATTACAAAACTACGTTTATAGGGGGAAGGACAGCATCATACAATTATTATTTTAAAAAATTGCAAAAGTAAAGTATTGACACTAGAAGACCAAAATTTGAATAATTTGAATTTCAAAATTTTTCGCCTAAATAACTTGAAATTTGGTAACAGTAACAGGTAACGGTAACAGGTTTGGTAAAAAAATATATTTCGTCAAAACTGCAAGAAGTACTTCAACTTTTAATATATAGAAACTCCTCCCTCCCCCTCCCCTAAAGTTTAATTCACGCGAACAATTTATTTAATATTAATTAATATTTTTAACAAAAACCAATATTAATTACTTGCTTCTATTTTTAGAAGAAAAAAGTACTGGATTCATGTAAACTTTCGTATTTCGGTTTTCGACGGATCTACACGTTTTAGGGGTTCAGAGATTCCTAAGAACATGTTTTTAAAAAATATCTGTCTGTGAATCTGTCTGCCTGGATGTTACATAAATTTTGTGGATTCTCTATCTCAAGAACTAATGGACGAGATTTAATAAAAATATATATTCAGGTAGTCTCTGATATAAACTGATGCTGATTAGTTTTTATTGTAAATCGCTCAACAAGTGACGCTTCTATGCTCCCTTTTTAAAGATTTACGTAACAGCTGTATCTCAAGAACTTATCCACGGATTTTAATAAAAAAATTGTATTCAGATTAGAGATCTGCACGGGCCGGAATTTCCAGGCCCGGCCCGTAGTAAAGTTTTTTCGGCCCGGCCCGTACAGAAATGGGTGAAAACAGGCCCGGCCCGACCCGTTGTGGCCCGACACAATTTTTACTATTTCTAAAAAAATCAGATTTTTTTTTTTATAATTATAAGATTTCTTTAAAGGATACTGCATACATATCTATGGAATGATTTTACATTGCATTTTCAGGAAATACACATTAGCAATATTAATGATTACTTAGATTTTTAGATTTTCAACATTCAAATAAAGATAAAAAAAAATTGATATGGTTTAGAATAAAAGAAAAAAAAAAGTTAAAAACATCGTAACTCTTGAAAGTGTGTAATAAAAAGTAGTGAAAAAAACACCGATAACACTGGCGATAATTAATAATCAGAATCACTTTGCAAAAATCACCATTAAACGAAAAAAGAAAGCAGTAAAACTTCTGCCGAAATCTTTATAACGGGCCGCAGGCCCGCAAAATTTTTTTATCGGCCGGGCCTGGCCCGTTCTATTTCTTGCCGGCCCGTCCCAGCCCGTTGAAAAAAAATATTTAGTTAGTCTAATTCTGCCGACCCGGCCCGGCCCGGCCCGTTAGAAAATTTGGAAACATTCCGCCGGGCCCGTGCATACTTCTAATTCAGGTAGTACCTGATATAAACTGATGCTGATTAGTTTAGTGTGAATCGCCTAACAAATGGTGATGCTATGCTGTACTTTTTACGGTTTACGTAACAGCTGTATCTCAAAAACTAATGCACGAATTTTTATCAAACTTCAGATTCTGTTAGTCCTTGGTATGAATTTATGCTGTTTACATTTTGGTGTAAATCGCTCATTAGGTGGCGTTTCTATGCTGCATTTTTCACGATTTACACAACAATTCTATCCCTAGAATTAACGCACGAATTTCCATCAATCTTCAAATTCAGATATACCTTGATAAATACTGTGAAAATTTAAATACTTCTATTGTGAAATTTCGTGCATTCGTTCTTGAGATACAGCGCTCACAAACTTTTCGCCATATACACACAGAGTGACATATAGATATTTTCTAAAATCCATCACATCATGTTCATGGCCTTTTAAAATGTATAAATCTATCGAAAACCTGAAGTCAAAATTTCAACCGAATCCAATACTTTCTTTATGCAAAGATAGAAAAATTAAAAAATGACGTTCTTAGGTAGAAGATAATTTGTCTATAGTATTATTTTTCCTGCTAAATGGCAAAAATTTACAGGGTGTCCAGCAAATAACACCCTGATTTCAAAATTAAATTTCTTAAAAACAAAGATCGATAGAATTATACGGCAAACGGTTTGTTTATTAGATAAGCTGTAAAAATGTTATACAGAAGTTTCAAACGGTGAATATTTTGAAAAGATTGTATTCTGATTGCAAAGAATGCTCGACTTGACATTTTTCTTGCTTTAGATTGCTTGCAAAGAACGAGTTTTTTTTTTTTTTTTTTTTTTTTTTTTTTTTTTTTTTTTTTTTGGCAAACAATACCATACTTTAACGATTTTTGGAACGAATTTTTTTGAATATCAGAAATTCGAAAAATTTAGTTCCAAAAATCGTTAAAATATGGCACTTTACGCCAAAACGTTCTCTGAAAGTAGTCTAAAGCAAGAAAAATGTCAAGTCGAGCATTCTTTGCAATCAGAACACAATCTTTAGAAAAAATTCACCGTTCAAAACTTCTGTATAACATCATTACAGCTTATTTAATAAACAAACCGTTTGCCGCATAATTCTATCGATCTTTGTTTTTGTGGAATTTAATTTTGAAATCAGGTTCTTATTTACTGGACACCCTGTAAAAACATAAACATGTGTAAGTTCAAAAATAAGTAAAAATGCGTCTTCAACTGCCTGAACGAGTTTTTTTTATATCAGGATAAAACTGACATTTTGTTTAAACAAACGAACAGTGAGAATTATTTAAATCTAAATGTTTGAACAATTGACGGAAATTTAATGGTTTTAGGTGCGTTCGTAATTATATAAATACGTAACACCTATAATCGTCATCTATACTGTCCGTCCGTCCATCTGCATATAACAGAGAAAAAACTACTCAACCGAATAGTTTGAAAATTTAAATATATATTTGTTGCAGAAATTTTCGAGTTATTTCAAATTTTATGAAAATCGGATATATGGTTCAAATACAGGACAGTCAAAATTATTCCGTTACATAACGACCAATGGGAAAATATAGTATCAAGTGTTTTTTAATGATGTTAGACACACGTTCGAACATAATGAAATTGATATGCATTTATGAATGGCATTAAAATATACTTTCTGTAGAATATGCTGCACAAAGAATATTTATTATACATTTGCAGGATCATACAAAAAAATTCCGTTACATAATGATATAAGAGAGGAGGGGGGGGGGCATCATTATTTGCAGCTTTTTTAATAAAATTATGTTAAACTATTTCACATATAATAGAATTGATATACGTTACTTATGTTTAATACAAGTTACTTCCTGTGCAACAGAAAATGCAAAGTATTTAAAAGGACACATGAAAGATTTCGTATACTAGAATCTATCCGAAACACTGTATATTAGCGATGGCTGCTGGAAGTTTTTAGTTTTGACATGAGTTTTTAAGTTTAACTAAATTTTTGCATATTATGCTGTGTGTCTAAATGCTGTAAATAATTTACAGGACTACACAAAGGAATTCATAAGCGTCATTAAATAAAACTGCTTATATGTGGTATGTAATACCGGGTGCGTCATAAATTCGTGCAAACTTTAAAAATCCATAATAAAAAAAATAACGCTCGAAAAAATCTTCGGTTTGCGCGAGTGTGATCAGAAGGATTTTGGATTTTTTTTCCCAGATAGAATAAAAAATGTTTCCAAAATTAACCGATAGAGGGCGCTCACATGGTATATTGAGGTGTTTTACGCAAATAAGGCTAGCAATGAAACACCTAGTTGGAGATGTCTTCGTCATTCGATATCGGCAGCATGCTATCGTTACCAGATCGAGCGCTGGTGGTTAAACTTTTCTGTAAGAATGGTAAATCCACAAATATTGTAAAGCGAATGTTTCGCATGTTGAGCATCTTTTACTACCTTATAATAAATGCACAATATCACTTTATTATTATTTGTTTCATTGTGTATTTGTATTTGCCTGATTTGCATAAAACATCCCAATATGGCGTGTGAGCGCCCTCTAAAGGTTATTTTTAGAATCATCTTTTTATTGTATATTGGAAAAAAAAAATCCAAAATCCGTCTGATCACACTTGCGCAAACCGAAACTTTTTCTGAGCATTACTTTTTTTATTATGGATTTTAAAAGTTTGCACGAATTTATGACGCACCCTGTACATTGTGCATTTTTTACGCTAAATAACATTAAGTGTATTACGAATATTTATAGATTAGTTTATCAATTTATTATTATACTCATTTATTTATGTTTATATTTGTGATTTCAATTTATATATATACTAGCGGCCTTCGCCCGCTACGCAGGACCGTAGCTAAGGGGGCGCTATGGGCGGCTCAGCCCCACCCCTAAAATATTTTGAGCCCCCCCTGGAAAAGATTCCAAGGTCACTCAATGAATTTCTGTTTCGAAAATTCAAACTAAATTCTGTTCAAAAAGAAATAATTTAGTTTTGAGCCTTTTCACAGTTTTGCAGAATTACTAAATTGCATCTAAAATAAGTAATTCAACACTTCCTCATCCTATTTATACATATGAAGCTAACATGATGTTTAATTTTGCACCAGTTATACACTCAAAATTTTTATCATCATATACTTTTTTGTTGTTGTATAGAATGAAGTTATTATAAGTGAATGAAGTTTGTATAGAATTAAGTTTAATAAGAAGCATAGTACCTATAATGTGAAAATGCACTAATTTATCTTTCTGCGTCAGAGAGAGAAAAAAAATTATGAGCCCCCCCCCCCCTACAATCTCTTGAGCCCCCCTTCCCTATGGATCACTTCTAGCTACGGCCCTGCCGCTACGCTGATCGGTTTAGACGGACAGACGGGCATTAAATAGTTTATTAATTACGAGCATTAAATAGTTTAATTGTTAGTATTAAATAGTTTAATACTATTAAAATGCATACCAACCAATGTTTCAATATATAAGTATGCAATCGAATACTTTTGTGTGGCCCTGTAAGTTAATAACAATTATTCTTTGCCCCATAGATTGTACAGAATGTATATTTTAGTATATACTTCATAGATACATTCAGTTTTATTATGTTCGAATTAGTGTAACACCATTAAAATGCATTTGAAACTTTTTTTACCACTGACCGAAATGCAACGGAATAATTTTGGTTGTCCCTGTAATTGTCTATGCATCCGATTTTCAAAAATTTGGAAAGACTCGACAAAATTATCTAATAATTATATATTTTAAGTTTCAAACTATTCGGTTGGGTAGTTTTTGAGTTGGTATATGTGAACAGACGGACGGACAGACAGACAAATGGGCAACTCGAGATCCCGGGATTTTTTTCCCCATCAATTCAAAACAAACGCGACGTTTTCCCGTTTCCGGAATTGGAGGAGATAGCATAGATACATACGGTCGGATTTTAAATAGTGTAGATATGTATATATATTATGGTATATATGTATGTATGTATAATTTTAAATATGGATAAAGTTTTTTTTTAAATAAAAATTTATTTTAAAATGATGTTTTTGAAAGGGAATAGATATAACACGTCATTAAAAATAGGGGTAATGACAATTACCTCTTAAACTACTGATAATAAAAGCATATTTTCCATTACAAAAAGCTAACAAACAAAATAAATAACACGACGATTTTCTGGCGATTGCAAGCGATAGAAATATGAAAACACTTCCTTTTTTTTTATTTATTTTATTATTATTTATTTATTTTCGAAAAAGAGTTTGCTTTCAAAGCATCATACTTCTCTTCAACTGTGCTAAATTTAACAACACGGATTTGAACTTTTTTGTTTTGTTTGGAAATGGCGCATTTTTTGACACATCGGTCGTGGGTTGCTAAAAATAATACCGTTCGCTGACAGCTGACAGAGCATCGATTTTAAAACATGTCCTTTCCACAATCAAGTTCATAATAATAATACTTTAAATCAGATTATCTTTGATTCACACATTTGATTCATTGGCATACTGTTTGTATAACTTATGGGGTAACTTTTTAATTTAACCCTTTATCTTACCAAATTATAAATTCATGAAAATTTTATATTCTAAAGCATTTTACGTTAATTGTTTAAGCTAAATTAAAAGATTTACATAATCATTTAATACATTTTTGAAGGATTTTAGAAAGATTGAAGGATTTAATTGGATTAATTTAATTTGAATTTAGGAATTTTGTGCATTATTTATAACCCCATTCAAATCTTTTATTTTAAATTGTTTTCTTAGTATTTTATAGAGTAATAAAATGTAGAAATATGATGTTCTTACAATATAAATATAGAAATATTTCCGAATTGAAAAATCCTCATCATTCTTTATCAGCGCCAAGAAATCTGAAAAGATGCAAAGTCTAAAGAAATCATCCTTTAAAAAATATTTTCGTTTTGTAATAATGATTTTGGAACAAAATAAAGTAATGTATGTGTAACTTTTTCCAATTAGTATTACAACTAATTGACGTATTAAAAGAATTTTATAATAAGTAATTTTAATAGTACAGTAAAACCCCGATAATTCGGATTAATTGGGACTGGACCCAATCCGGTTTATGAAAATCCGGATTATCCGAAGAATCAGAATAAAATGAAATAAAATAAAACATACTTACAGAAAATCACTTTTATGTTAAAGTTATTGAATATTTACAGACAGTAAAAATGTTTATTTAGCTTAGTTCTTCCGAAAAGATTTCAGAAAAAGTTTTTTTTAAATCCAGAATACGACGATGAAGCAAGTTAATGTTATGGAAACTAAACAATCGCTTCTAAAACTTGAAAAAAATGATCCGGATTAATGAGGTCCGAATTAGCAGGGTTCGACTGTACTTACAAGTACCGTCGGTAGATAATGAGTTAATACATTAAATTAGCTATTTTGAACAAAGTGCGGATAAAAGAACAAGAATCATCGAACCAAATAGAACAACCAATAAGCAAATGTTTTTGCCTTATTTCGGAAATGTTTCTTTCATTTTCACTTATAAATACGCGTTTCAGCTTATTATAAAACTGTTTTAGGAAAATCTTGCTATTTAAATTCATTTTTATAAATTATTTAGAAACAAAAATAAAAAATATTTTTAAAAGTTTCTTTCCCTGTATAAATCAAATACATTATGTATTATGTATTATGTATGGTATTCAATTTTAAAATATCCCAATTCAATATTAAAATTATTATGATCTATATAATAATAATAATAATAATATATGCAAAAATAATTTTATATGTATTTTATGCATATAGTTATATACTTTCTTATTATTGGTATCTTGTATATTTTTAATATATTACAAAGGTAGCTAAATGTTTTAGCAATCTTTTAAATGCATATACATACATATATATATTCTGCAGCTACATTTGTTTATTTTCTAGAGCGTCTTCAGAAACAGATTTTTGGTAAATTCTTAGAAATTTCATTGTTTTTATTTCAAATATTGTTCGTTCAATATTTATTTTGAATTAAGTTGCTAATGATGTACTCTATTAACACATTCCCTGCCGATCACGCGCCAGCGCGTGATACGGCACCAACGTTGAGGGGCTACTCACGCGCCAGCGCGTGATGTGGGATGATGTCCAATAGCCAGTCATGCGGTGGCGCGGGAAAATCTTTTACTGATTCTTTGTTAAAGAAAGTAAATCGGCTTCTGGGAAAATCCCACTTCTACAGTGCGGTATTAAGTATCATCACATCTTCACGTAAGCGGCAGCGAACGTGTTAATATTTTAAATAATTCGTGGAGGAACCAAAGATTAAAAATTCATGCATCAGAAATTTATTTTGCCCATTACTGAAGCATAGAGGAAGATAACATTTTTTTATTTTTCATTTTTTTTTCCCGAAGACTATATTTTAAAACTAGATATTAATTCTGATACAGGGTAGAACAGTACTAATATACATACGTATATATACATACATACACATATACATATGTCGTGTTTAAATTTGTTATATTGGGTTATTTTATATTCGTTGTAGATGTTAAATTGTAGTATTATATAATGGTTATATATATATATATATATATATATATATGTTACAGGCCAAACTAGATTGGCCTAGGCCAAACTAGTTCATCCTAACGCCCATCGGATAGACTAGTTTTTCCTAGGCCAAACCGGTCTATCCTAACGCCCATCGGATAAACTAGTTTTTCCTAGGCCAAACCGGTCTATCCTAAGGCCCATCGGATAAACTAGTTTTTCCTAGGCCAAACTAGTCTATCCTAAGGCCCATAGGACAATCTAGTTTTTCCTAGGCCAAACTAGTTTGGCCTAACTCTTATAGGATAATCTAGTTTAGCCTGCTGTTTATTGGTCTGAACTAGTTTCTCCTAGGCCGATCTAGTTTATCCTAGGCCAATTCAATTTGGCGTGATTTTATTGAATTCAATGACCGCCACAGCGCCAACATTCTAGTTTGTCCTAGGCTGATCTAGTTTATCCTAGGCCAATTTAATTTTACGTGTTTTTAGCTCGAAGGCGTCAAAGTCTCAGAAATAATGGGCTCGCAGGTTCTGTATGTATGAATGTACGTATGTATATACGAATGTACGTACGTATGTACGTGCGTATGTACGTAACGCGATAACTCGTGATAGAAATATCCTATTTGCTTCAAATTTTGGATGCACGTTCATTGATATAAGCTACTTTTCTGATTAATTTTGGGAATTCATTCGATAAGAATAAAGGGGAGCGAACGGGAGGCTAGTCCCCCAAAGTTAATTTAGAGAAATGGATTTTTAATGCAGAATTATCAGTTTTCATTTAAAATTTTAGATATAGGATCATTCTGACAAGGCGCCTCCATGATTAGTTGTAGATGTTTATTGTTTAAGTGTAAAAAAAGGGCAATGTAGGTTACCCCCCATAATTTAGATAAATGGTTTTTGACGCAGAATTTACAGATATGCTTCACATTTGTATATAGGTTCTTTCTGATAAGGCGATTCCCTGAATAGTTTTGGTGGTTTAATGGTTAAGTATGAAGGGAAAAATGAACGATTACCCTCTTACATAGAAAAAACTAGTTTAACCTATTGGCATTTAGATAAACAAGTTTGATATAGAAAAAACTAATTTATCCAATTGGCATAAGGATAAAATAATTTGGCCGAGGCTAATCTAATTTAGCTCGAAAACGGGTTTGGCCTGTAAAAAACATATCTTTCACTAGAAAAAGTATAAATGTGTGTCAAGAGTCATTGCTTATAACACCAATACAGAAATTTGACATGTTCATCTTAGAGACATGATGCATTGGACATGGTGTTTGCTTATTCAAACAAATTATTATTATTTACTTTAATGTTATTTACTTTTGTATAGGCAGAGTTCTGTCTGTACAAAAATCAGTGAAAAAGGACTCAGTCCGGCTCGATCTGGCCCTACTCAATTTCTTCAAAAAAATTCAGGTTTTACTTCACAAACAATTAAGATTCCTTTAAAAAATACTGCTTATATACTTATTGGATAAATTTACAATGTATTTTTAAATTATGTTGTGTTCACAGAATGGGAAATACACAATGTATTAATGATTATCTAGATTCTTAGAGTTTCAATATTCAAATACGGATTCATTAAATAATCAATGTAGTTTAGAACAAAAGAAAACAAAATATGAGAGTTATAAATATCATAACTTTTGAATCCATTCAGTAAAAAGTAGATTTGTGAATATATTTCCCTGTCATTCCTTAAGACTTTTCTCAAATACTAAAGAACTACATCCTAACACATTTATGAACTACTTCCTTTTCGGAAATGCATAAGGTTAACAGATTCAGATAATATTTAATCGAATGGCGTAAACCATTTTTTCATAAAAGCGATGTATCTTTGAGAAAATAATAAAGCTACGCTTTGAATCGAATTTTAGGTTACGACATCACGAAAAAAAAAAAAAAAATGACGCCGTACAAGAATAGCTTATATGTCAACAGGTGATTAATTTCTCAAAAATGGAAAACGCTGCTCGATTGCAAATTTTGTTCAGCTTCATTCTAGGTCGAATATGCAATAATAATAATAATAATAATAAATGCAAGTCAGATCTCAGTTGGCACGAGTGTGCAGAAAAAAAGCAAATACCATGTCCAATGCATCATGTCTCTAAGGTGAACATGTTAAATTTCTGTATTGGTGTCATAAGCAATGACTCTTGACACACATTTACACTTTTTCTAGTGAAAGATATGTTTTTTACTGTCCAGACCCGTTTTCGAGCTAAATTAGATTAGCCTCGGCCAAACTATTTTATCCTTATGCCAATTGGATAAATTAGTTTTTTCTACACCAAACTTGTTTATCTAAATGCCCATAGAATAAACTAGTTTTTTCTATGTAAGAGATGTAATTTTTCCCTTCTTACTTAACCATTAATCCCCAAAACTATTCAGGGAATCGCCTTATCAGAAAGAACCTACATACAAATGTGAAGCAAATCCGTAAATTCTGCGTCAAAAACCATTTATCTAAATTATGGGGAAGGGTTAACCTACATTGCCCTTTTTTTTACACTTAAATAATAAACATCTACAACTAATCATGGAGGCGCCTCGTCAGAATGATCCTATATCTAAAATTTTAAATGAAAACTGATAATTCTGCATCAAAAATCCATTTCTCTAAATTAACTTTGGGGGACTAGCCTCCCGTTCGCTCCCCTTTATTCTTATCCAATGAATTCCCAAAATTAATCAGAAAAGTAGTTTCTATCAATGAACGTGCATCCAAAATTTGAAGCAAATCGGATATTTTTATCACGAGTTATCGCGTTACGTACATACGCACGTACATATGTACGTACATTCGTACATACATACGTACATTCATACATACAGAGCCTGCGAGCCCATTATTTCTGAAGCTTTGACGCCTGCGAGCTAAAAACACGTAAAACTAAATTGGCCTAGGCAAAACTAGATCAGCCTAGGATAAACTAGAATGTTGGCGCTGTGGCGGTCATTGAATTCAATGAAATCACGCCAAATTGAATTGGCCTAGGATAAACTAGATCGGCCTAGGAGAAACTAGTTCAGACCAATAAACAGCAGGCTAAACTAGTTTATCCTATAAGAGTTAGGCCAAACTAGTTTGGCCTAGGAAAAACTAGATTGTCCTATGGGCCTTAGGAAGACTAGTTTGGCCTAGGAAAAACTAGTTTATCCGATGGGCCTTAGGATAGACCGGTTTGGCCTAGGAAAAACTAGTTTATCCGATGGGCGTTAGGATAGACCGGTTTGGCCTAGGAAAAACTAGTCTATCCGATGGGCGTTAGGATAAACTAGTTTGGCCTAGGCCAATCTAGTTTGGCCTAAAATCGGGTTTGGCCTGTAACATATATATATATATATAATACCATTAAAAGTAGACAAGATTCACCAACGGATTTTATCAATAAAACAATAAACCAAAACGAAGAATTAAATTGAATTATAGTAAACAATATTAACCATTTGAAATTAACCATTGAATATAATAACTTATAGCACATTGAACATGGAAGGAAAAAAAGAATAATATGAATACAATTGAAATTTGTAGAACCAAAGCAGAATCTTCAGGTCCCAAATACTTTGGAACTACAAATGGAGTGTGTGGTTTCATCTTCGTATTTGCCATGAAAAAGCAAAACAATACGAATTTGGGACTACCATCACACAAAAACCAAATTATTAAACAAGGAACAAAGATATTTTACAAAAAGGAGTTGAAAATAAGTAAAAATAATAGTTATCCATAACAAACAAAAAAGATAAAACTGAATGGAAATATAATTGAACCGGAGAAAAAAATTAATAATCGATATTAACATAAAATTAAATTAATGAAATAATTAAAATTAGAATTAAGAGATAACATTCATATTAACATATAATTTAAAATACCATTTTGTTACTTTAATCAGTAACATTTATTGTGACTTTACATGGTAAAAACTCATTATCTTAATCTCTATAAATAAAAGGAATTCCGAGGATAATTAATTGAGGCACAGGGGAAAGCAAATCTTGGCAATGCGCCAACTCGGTCCAGAGGAAGCAAATCTTGGCAATGCGCCAACTCGGTCCAGAGGAATATCATTAAGAAATATAAAACAGATAATGTATTTATCACAAAAAATCGTCTGCTAAGAAAATATCAACACTTTAACACGAAACTAACGCAATCGTTGGATACATGTTCCCTCCCGTGTTTCTCATTGCTCATTTTAAGTATTTTTAGAGTTTAATATTAGTTGTTGTTTTTAAAACTGATTTTTCACAAAGTCAGCTGCGACGTATTTCAGACAATGCATTTCTGCATGCTTCCAGTTATTGATAAAATCATACAAATTTCAAGTTCGTTTAATATTGCTAATACGGACCCGGGCAACGCCGGGCGGGTCAGCTAGTATAGGATAATAATAATAAAAAAAAATAATAATAATTAAAAAAAAATAAATAAATAATAATAGTAATAATATTATTAATAATAATACCAAAAATTATATCAATAACATTAAAAATAATTTGATATTTAAAATATAGCTATTTAACTATAGATATAACTAGACGAATATCCATATATTGGTGTAAATTAAACAGTTTAAAAATTATGTTAAAATAAATAACCCACTCTCAATTTTTTTTTTAAAATAAATAATTAACCTTTGCGTTTTTATCCAGACAACACCACCCTCCTCCGTACTCTAACATCTACCCACCCAACCAACCTATATATATATATTTTTATTACTTTTTAACATTTTTAATTTTTTATTATTATTTTTATGTTTTATAATTTTTTTATACATTTTTTATGCAAAGAATTAATTACAAGATCATGTAATATCTAATTATAAATTAAAGAATATATGAATTTTTTAGGATAACCATTATTTATAGCATCATATACAAGCTTTTTAATATTAGTATTAATTAAATGGGAAGAACATAGACATTTTATTCTATATAAATGGTTAAGTATTATATTACGATATACAGAATTATGAAGACATGATTTAAAATTAGTAAAAGTATTAACTTTAAAATTAAATTCTTTCCTTTTGTCATAAATATCAGTTATAAATTTGTTCTCTTTTAATATAATTTTAATATCTAAGAAATTGATTGTATTATTAAAAAGTAGGTTTTTTGAAAGTTCTAGATTAGAAGGATAATCAACAGGGAATTGAGATATACAGGTGTTATCAGTATCAATTAAAATTACATCATCTATATATCGATATAAATGTATTGTATTATTTAAATAATGACGTTCATAGTAATATAAGTATAAGTCAGATAATACACTAGATGTACTACCACCTTGTGGTATACCAACATTTTGAATATATATATTGTTATCATGCATGATAAAATTATTATAGATAATGAAATTAGTTAAGGTATGAAAATATTCATAATCGATATTTATATATATATATATATATATTACTACAAATCGATATCCATAGCGAATACAATTCGCAATTCAGTATTATGGCTGTGGCAAAAGATCAATTTTGAAACCATGTACAGCACATCCAATCTCCTTTATGCAATGTAGGATCACTAAATGGAATATACTCAAACCGAACGAGATAAGAAAATGGAATACACAAAAGTAAAACAATGTTGAATAAAAATCGAATTTGTGATACGTAACTCATTTGCATGGGAAATAATACGGGATCACAAATAATATAAGATTAATTTCTGAGGTAGAGATCAGGAGACTTATCCTAATACAAATTTCTACCATTGCCCGATTAATCGTAACAAAAAAAAAAAAAAAAAAAAAAAAAAAAAACAGAAATAAATCAAGAGATTTGGACATGTATAATCCACATATAAATTAAATAAAAGGAGAAAATATATGAATAAAAAAACTTACTATCGATCGGCAACTATGTGATCGGCAAGGAATTTTGTACGAAGAATACAATTTATTAGTAAAATAGATATTAAAGAGAAAAAATCCTCATAATTGAAAAATTGAAAATACAAAGCTGTAAACCTGATAGAAATCTCCAAACTCATGCACATGCTGTAATGCGTTTACAGTTATCAACATATCAGACGGTTAGGATATAGTATAAGAATGGAAAAAGTATTATTAAAAATAAATAAATATAATAATTATTAAGTATATTATATTAATAAAATATAATGTAATAAATTATGTTTTATGCTAATTAATATAAACTTAAGGTAATTTAATAAAATATCTGTTGGATTTCATTAATACTTTAATAATAATTATATAAACGACTGTTTTGCTTTTTTTTTTTTTTTTTTTTTTTTTTTTAAATGTTTGCAAGGAGTTTTGTACGAAGAATACAATTTACATTTATTAGTAGAAAAATAATTTTATATTGCATTTTCTTTAATGGTACTTAAAAGTATTGTCGGAGCATAAAGAGTTAAAACAAGTGAAAATAAATTAGTTTTTTGGTATTGAATTATTATTTATCATTAAAATAGTAATAATGAAAGAATTCAGATAGTACGAGCCCGTTAGAATCAAAGTATGGAACTTTTAAAAAATGCAACATTTCATCTTTTTATTTTTTTTTTTATTTATTTACTTTTTTTTTGTGTGTGCAATTAAATTTTGCGCTAAAAGTACATCAGGAAGCAAGTAATCTTACCAGGAAATTACCCCAATAGTGAAATAATAATAATAATAAAAAACTAAATAAGTAGCAATCGAAAGGGCACATTGAAAAAGTTTTTAGACGCATAAATTATTTGCTTCGTCTTCCCGTTATCCACATATAAAGTTTGAAATTTTGCTAATTAAAACATCGAGCTCTAAGAACGAAAGACTCCCTGCAAGCCAACGAACGAAATAGTCCATGGTAAAGCAGAATAGTGTTCATTCTTATCAACTAGAAGTTCTTTGGGTAACCTCTTCAGACCTGGTGTATCCTATAGGATACACATCTTTATAATTTTGTTTTCACATATATAAATACTATTAAAAAAAGAGAAATTAGTGTGAATGGAGCCTAAGAGATAGCAGAAATAAAGAAAATAGCAATTTGTCTCTCGTAGTGCTTTTTCAGTGAGTTACATGATATACAAAAATGGCTTGCAGCAAAAATGCACAAAATGTACAAAAAAAAAAAAAAAAAAAAAAAAAAAACGTAAAATTTTTTATTTTGTGTTAAGATACCATTAGTAATACAAATTATTAAATATATATTTGTTTGATCTTTTTCTATGTTTTTACAATGCAGAAAAGTAAAATTTAATTTAAAATAACCTAAGAAATTGTTAAAATGCGTGTTTTACAAGTCTCCATATATCAAAAAAAAATTATGTACAAAAAATAAATTTTAATTATTTCGTTGTTCAATCTTTCTTAGTTATCAATTAATTAATGTAAATCCATAGCTGAAATTAATAAAAGTAGATCAATAAATCCTCGGGTCTGAAGAGGGTAAATTGTCGGTGCCACGTGAATTTATTCAGTTCGGAACGCAGATTTTGAATATAGAACCGATAAACCAAGAGGTTGCAGCACAAAAAAACTTCTCATCGAGTTCGCGGCTGAAATTCCAGAATTAGTTAAAACTCGATTGATATAATAAAACGCATTCAAACACCTAAGTTATATCTCGGTGGAAAATATATGGAAACCCAATTTTAGCAATTCACTCATAAGTTTACCATTGTTTTTTCCTGATACCAGTCCTCCATGTTTTCATACCTTTTGAGCGCAGGGAAACACAATGGCAATACCGAGTCAGCTGATAAAATCAGGTTTACACAGGTTCGCAAACCGATCATATATAACTGAAAAAGCAACTTGGAATGATCTTTTTTATTTTCATATATCCCTTACTATAATATGTGTAATAGCTTTGAAAATATAGATTTTGAAAATCCGGTCATTCATTTGTGATAACCCTGCATATATCTCTATAATGCGGAGACAAGGGTAAATAATTTATGTATGACAAATGTAGGGGAGACTGGGGTACAATGGACCACGGGGTACAATGGTCCACCCCCTATTTTTGATATTAATTCTGTTTTTGAAAGCTTCATATTTTAGTATATAGATGACAGTCATGGAGTAGTAAAAAGAAGTTTGAAACCACGTGCATAGCGGACATTTTAGCCATTTTATGCTTGATAATTGATTTGACACAGGAGGAGTAAGGCAAAAGTAAATATTTTCAGTGAAACATATCTTCATTTATTTATTACAGATTTGTAATTTGAAAGACATTGTGTGGCAAAATAAAAAGGTAAGACAATACATTATTATATTTATTATAGCTAAAATAATAGAATTCTAAATTAATTTTTTTATCATCAAGTTTTTATCAAACTTCCATATGGGGTATAATGGACCATCAGAAACTGGGGTACAATGGACCATGGTCCATTGTACTCCAGTTTTGTATCCCATGTTTTTAAAAGTTAAATATTATATATGAAATTCAGAATTAATAAATTATTTTACTTCTGTCTGTAGATTAATTAATGATTCATGTTGTGAAATGCATTTGTCAGGATCTGATAGCACCTGTGCTAAAGAATGTAATGTCTACTCTTACTCTATTTGAATATCTCATATTGTATGGTTGTGTACAGAATTTCCAAGGTGACATTCCTTCTTCGTGGAAAGGGGAATTGCCAGCTAATCCTTTACAGGTGGAGTGTTAGAGAAAAGAGATTAAGCAAGAAAAGATTGGAATATGTGTCCAATGAGGAGGCTCCAAAGGGGTTTATGTGGGGGAAAGCAGTGATTTGGAGAGGGCAAGTTTGCCTCAGATCATGGAGTCCTCACCTAGGTGTCGTACCTAGAGGTTGCTCTGTGTAGAAGAGCGTAAAGTGTGTGTTTTCTGGTGCGCAAAGGACACAGACGTCCTGGTGTTTAGTGCTCTGGGCTAAAAAGTGCAGGCCCAAAATACTTGTGTTGGGAGACTCAAGGTTGAGCTCCAAAAAAGTGAATTTAACGTGTATTGAGTGTGAGGTGGAAAGTGTAATTGGAATAGTACACAACCAATCTTTACGGTATCTAATTTAATGTTGAACCGGATCACCTATATCCGAGTAGTAGTTGTATATATTTGTAAATAGCGTATTTTGTGTGTACATATATTCTTAATAAACTGATAATTCAGTTGCTAGCGTAAGTCTTCATTTACACCAATCTCACAGTGGGTGACCGATATCACCTAGTAATATCGGTGGTGGCAGCTATATCTACCACGGACATTCTTCAAAGTTGTGTGGACTGAGGGGAACGTCCGACAGCATTTTTGAAAAATTTATCTATATAATATAAGCTTTCAAATTTAAAAATGAACCCAAATTGAGCACCAAAAATTAATAAACAAAATATTTTGTGCATTTGAGGGTTTTTTTTATTTCATATAATTTGTTAATTCAATATTCCTGCACTTATGCATTCATGCATCCATAATAAGTTAGATTTAAATAAAATAGTAGAATGAGAAAAACAAAAATATATCTACCTATTAGTTTGTATCTAGATATAATAATAAAATAAGGTAAAATTCATTAAAAAATACAGATTATGTAAAATAGACAGGAAATTTTTATTATATTTTTTAATTAGTCATATATTTAGATATATATATTTCTTATTATAAAGGTTTATATTTAACTTTAAGTGGCATCATTGGACAAAAAGAATATATATTATTTTTCATATTTCTTTTAGCAATGCCAAGAAACAAGGCTAGGAAAACCAATAGAGGTTCTGTGCCACATGAAGTTATGGAACAGGCTGTTAAATGTATTGTGGAAGATAATAAACCTAATTGTTTAATCTGCGACCGGTATAATGACTTAATGATAAAAAAAATGAAGAAAAAAATTTTACTTTAGTTAGAGCTAAAAGAGTGAAAAAAAAATAAATAATAAAAAGTGAATAAACAAATAAAAATGAATAATAAAATGTGAATAAACAAATTATGGTATAATTTATCTTTCTTATTGTTAAAAAATTAACTACACTGATATATTTTTATTCAAATTACAAGTGGTTCATAGAGCCCCATGCTGAAGACCATTGTACCCCGGCATTGGGGTACAATGGTCCACTTTCTCACTTGATTTTTAAAAATATATATATAAAAAAGTATGCATAATTATTATTTTTGAGTGGATGCAGTGGAAACTTTAATGTATAGGTAACATGCATGTACTTGATCAAAAGAAAAAAAATCAATACTTTAAGAGTAAACAGTCAAAATTTACAAAAGTGGACCATTGTACCCCAGTCTCCCCTATTTCAATATACTCTTTCGATTGCTGCTTACTTAGATTTTTTTAATTTTTACACTATGGAGTAGTTCCTTGGTTAGAAAATAGAAATATATTTACAGCTATAAGTCAAACTGATTTATGCCGGCATTGAAACGATCAAGGAATAAAGTAATAAAAATCGATATTGATAGATTATATAGCAACAGAATCTAACTTCCAAAATCCTAAGGAATGTTTACTTTTAATGTTAATTAAGCATTCTTTAGAAAATGTGAAGTGCATAAGCATTAAATGGTTGATTCACATAAAAGAAAAAAATCGATGCTTCGGTTTAAACTATAAATAAGTAATTTATGTGGTTATTAACGATAAATTAATATAATTAGTATTTGGTAATGTAACTTAGCATATAATTAAGGAATTCTAATTATTACTTTTTAATTACGGAAAGTAAATATTTGTTTAGTTTCTATAACTGACTAGTAAGTATAATTCTAAACATTGTATAAATGATAAGTGCCCGGTTAAAAAAGATTATCTAAATTACTTAATAAAGTTATTAAATTTGTAAGAAAACCTGTTATAACAGAGTTCGTATTTAACGAATAATTTTTACGTACTCATCAATTGTTTTATAAGAGATTTATATTTTATAAAGAAAAAGAAATTCGTTTCCAGTTAATTTTTGTTGGGGTGCAGGGTATGCACTATGTAAACATAGAAACACTTATTTAATTCAATTTGAATATTATATAGTATTCTGTGGAACTAAAACTACAATATTCTCCCCCCCCCCCTCCCAAAAATGCATATTTTCTCCAATAATTAAAGAATAACTATAACTTAAAGACATCATCAAAAATACTGCTTTAAAAAAAATCTGTATAAATTTTACAAAATTAATTTTTGGTTTCATTTTTTCATTTTAAGTATCAAAAACATTAAAAATCAACTTTATTTTGAGCCAGTATAATTTTACAAGCTTAATTTATAGGTGTATTTGTAAATAAATGTTATTTATCTAAAAAAAATAATGAATTAATGCAAGAATATCAAGTTTACAATATAGATGAAAAAGAAATTGGCTAAACAAATTTTCATTAAGTAACTTTTACCCATCCATCAATAATATCGGTTCATAAAATAATATTCAACTTTTATAACATCACACTATTTTAACATTTATGATTGAAATAGGATATTTTTGGTTCATAAAGAATTCTTACAGATACATGAAAATTCACGCTCATAAGTAGGATATAATTTTAGATACTCTTTTTTTAATAATTGGAAAGGAATGAACATTTATCGTTCGATAAATTTATTTAAAGCTTATGCATATGAACATATTTATCCTGTTGTAAATTTACAGACATTTCTGAAACAAATTATGAAAATCAACCTTCTCGCAGTTGACTTTTCTTTTCAGTTTGTTTCCCACGAAAACTTCCAAAACAACTTTTGTACATAACTTCTTTGAAATATAATATACTTATTTTCAATTTTCGCAGCTGACTTTTTTTTTCCAGCTTGTTCCCACGAAAACTTCCAAAATTTCTGTACATAACTTACTTGGAATATAATACACTTATTTTCAACTAATTTTTTCAGGTATTAATAAATATCTAGTTACATTAGTTGTTACTTATTTATGCGGAGAATAAATTTTAAAGGTTTTTCTTTTACAATTTTCACCAATATGTATGTGAACTTATTTATTCTGTTATAAATTCATAAGCATTATCTGAAACAAGTAATGAAAACTAACCTTCTCGCAGTTGACTTTTCTTTTCAGCTTGTTTCCCACGAAAACAAAACGTACAGAAAATAATTTCTGTACATAACTTCTTTGAATTATAATATACTTATTTTCAATTTTTTTTCGGTATTTATAATAAATATCTAGTTACGTTTGTTGTTATTTATTTGTGCGGAGAATAAATTCAAGAGATTTTTCTTTTACAATTTTCACTAATATGTATTTTAACTTATTTATTCTGTTGTAAATTTATAAACATTATCTGAAACAATTAATGAAAACTCCTTCTCGCAGCCGATTTTTCTTTTCAGCTTGTTTCTAACGAAAACTTCCAAAGCATCTTTGCTGTACATATTTTACTTGAAATACAATACACTTACTTTCAATTAATTCTTTCGTTTCCGGTATTATTAATAAATATCTAATTACGTTAGTTGTTACTTATTTATGCGGAGAATAAATTTAAAAGGTTTTTCTTTTACAATTTTCACTAATACGTATGTGAATTTATTTATTCTATTCTAAATTTATAAACATTTCTGAAATAAATAATGAAAACTAACCTTCTCGCAGCTGACTTTTCTTTTCAGCTTGCTTCCCACGAAAACTTCCAAAACTTCTTCTGTACATGTTTTACTTGAAATATAGTACACTTATTTTCAATTAATTTTTTCCGGTGTTAATAATAAATATCTAGTTACGTTAGTTGTTATCTATTTATGCGGAGAATAAATTTAAAAGGTTTTTCTTTTGCATCTTTCACCAACCTTCCGTCCTTTACTTATGATTTTATGATGTTTTCATCCAAGGAAGATTGTATCCAGATTCATTTCATTTACATTGGCGAAAGCAAAACTGAGACGGACCGGAAAGTTTTGACAGTGATTCGCCTTGTTGACGCTGGAGTGTTGTTGTTTTTTTTCCAACTGAGAGATGAGTGGAAACTCTTATTTTAATCTAAAATAAGGCGAATCCATTAACATTATGGGTGAGATGGGAAATTTCAGTAGCCAAAATATTTCACGGCAAAGATGCACTGCACAAGAAGAAGTTGATACTCGACGCCTGATACGTGACTGGATTTGATTTGAAACAATGGAAAGTGTTTCTTAATTAATCTTTCAAATGAGTCTTCTTTAGAAGTAAAAAAAAAAAAAGACTATGAAGAGGGTTCTCAAAATAATGCAAACACATTTTGATTAATGGCCAAGTCACGCTTTGTAACCCCCCCCCCCCCCCTCCTCTCTCATACACTAACACTTGTTTATGTTATTTTAAGTTTAGAAAGATTGTATACATACATTCAAGATTTAATTTCTTGCAAAAAAAAAAGAAAAAGAAAAAAAAATATGTATATATATCGGAGTTTTATATTATGCCGAAACCGTAGCATACTCTCCCCTACTCCCAACCTCCGTCATCACTCCAATCCGCATACTTATATTTCTTACATTATTAGCAAAATTTGAATCATCTTTTCTTTCTTTAGCAAAATAAAAATTTTAAACATCTACCAGCATATACTTAACTGTCAACTATTCCACTTTTTAGCTTATCACTTCTTCGGAATAGAAAATTTTGCCTAATTCTAATGTTAATGAATCGTAGAATTCTGCGCATTAAATAAGGTAAGGGGTAGTCCACAAATGATGCCGCGCTTGGAGGGGTGAAGGAGGTTTGTGAAATTGTGACAGTTTGTGACAAGGTGGCGGGAGGAGGCAAGAAGAAATGTGGCATCCCACATTTTGGTTAAAATAAAAACATAAAAAATTAGAATATTTAATTTGAAGTTATTTTGAAATTAAAGTATTTTGTGTTCATAAAGTAACAATAAGATTTAAAACCAAATATACAAAAGCCCATTTTAAAATTCCAAAATACTAATGTTTATAATAGCTCTTCCGTATTAATATTTCATTACTATTCTATATGGATTATGTTTTTTGTTGTAAACAATACTCTTATTTCATGCAAAATAAGTACACGAATCATGTTTATTGTTGTGTTCCCAAATGTCTTTAAAACACATAGTTAAAGTTTAAAAATTTAATCTATACCAGCGGTTCCCAAACTTTATTGGCACACGACCTATCTTTAAGTAAAAATATTTTTCATGACTTACATAATAGAACAGTGTATATCAGTATGGAAATTATTGTACAATCTGTATAAGCTATCGGCTATCCTATCCTACTGAAAAAGGGAAATTTTCGTTCGGAGGATACTCTATCAACGAAAACAACAATTCGTAATTCAAATGTGTGAAAGTGGAATAATAAATAACACAACTCACAAACTAGAAAAATTTTATCGAAACATAACTTTATAATCAGTGTGTTTTCTGCCGCTGTTTACTGATGAAAGCACAGTGGCAGGAGCAGGGTGGTTATCCAATTGCTCTGAAGACCTGTAATTTTTTTAAGTTGTGTTCTCCTTATCTATCCAAAAATTTGTCTCTTATGAATCAAGGAGAAGATGAACCTTACAATACAACTGATTTTGGGCACCATCCCTGGTTCAGCCATTGAGGCATCTAATATCAGGGTTTAAACTTATTAATTTCAATCTTAACTTACTTTCAACCACACAGTTTTTTTTCTATACTTGTTACTTACCCATCATACGTAGTATAGGGTAATGCTTTCAATCGTTTTGAAAATTGAAAAAAATTTTTTTGACGGATTTACACGTTTTAGATAGTGGAGATTCCGAAAAAATTATTTTTAGAAAAAAAATTTTGTCGTCCGTCTGTCTGTCAGTCTGTCTGTAAACGCTCTATCTTCCGAACAAATTGAGATAGAGACTTGAAATTTTGTATGTAGTTAGTATGTAAGAATGGAACGAACTCTATTTAATATCAGCAACCTCGATTATCCGGAACTATTTTTTTCGGACTCTCGAAAAATTCGTTCTAGTGAAAGGTACATAAAAATTTCCGAATTTTTTTGTTCTAAGGAATGGACGTAAAAGGCAATAAAATAACACACATTTTGCATATAGAACGAAGTCGATCGGATTATTAGTTGCCGAGATATTTGTAATCTTGTTTTCCACATTCTTCGATTTTTCATGACCCTGTATTTAATTCGAATTTCAATTCAGAAGTATATTTTAATTGGAAATGAGACGCTTAATCCGACGCAGTTGATTATTAGTTAATAGAATTATTATTTTTGGAGTTATAAGGATGTTTCTTTTACGCAGTTCGGTACTATTTGAGTAGTTTGGCGTTTTATATAATTTGTCGAAATTGGTACATCAGCAGTTTTTTAATAAGGCATTACTATGTATATTAACAATATTTAAATTTTGTTTATGAATTGCAATGCATTGTATAAATAGTTTCACATGTTTTATTTTCATATACATATCCATGATGGGTAAGTATTACGGTGGCCCCCAACGACTAGTTTTTCAAAAACAGCCAAGTACGAAGAGTATGTTCACACGAGTATGTTGTTACTTCATCAAGGAATCCAAAGCTCATTTAGATGTTTCTGAATATTCTGCTCCTATATTTCTTCAAATGGAAATTAAGGAATTTCCCTTAAAATATTATTTACTGTTGAAATTGTTATATATATATATTTTAACAAAATATATTTTTGTGACAAACCTCGATTGTTTCCGCAACGCAGTAAAATAGCCGCCGCTACTTACCAGTTGGACGCTACCCATAGTTTGGGAACCGCTAATCTGCAGGCATATGTTTATGTAATATAGCGCAATATGTGAGAAGAGGGGGGACGGGGTATGGGAAATGTGGCATTTTGTGATAAAAAGGGAGGGAAAAGAGAAGTAAAAAATATTGAAAAAAAGTGTGACACCATTTATGGACAGAACCTGATGATTTTGTTCGGAAATAGTGTTAACACAAATAGGATTTGTTCGCAGTTTTGCATTATATATCTATAATGATTGAATAATTAGCAAAAACATGTATAAGAAAAATCTTATGCACCGTTTCCTCTTCATTTCTTTTAGGTGTGCGACACACTGACTACCTCATATATAAATGTTTTGGTAGAACTAGTCGGATGTGGCAATCTCAAAGCTTTCTTCTATCTCTTACACGTTAACACTTTCAGAAATTTTAAACATAGCAGTGTCACCATTTAAGTAATCTACACCAAAATCTATTTTGCAATAACTTATTTTAAGGTCTAACTAAATCTGAAATTTAATGAAAATCCGTGTATTAGTATTTGAGATAGAATAATCGCAGAAATCGTAAATAACTGGATCACTAGTTCAACCACCTGTTGAGCGTTTTACGTTAAAAACTAAAGAACATTAATTTATATCAGGGATTAACTTAATCTGAAGTTAGATGAAAATTCGTGCATTACTTCTTGAGATAGGGCTATTGTACCATAGCAGCAGCACCTATTGGGTGATTTACACACAAACATAATCAGAACCATATTATATCAAGGACTTACGAAATTTGAAATTTTATAAAATTCCGTTCATTAGTTATTGAGATATAGCTATTAGGGAAATTCTGAAAAGACAGCATAGCAGCGCCATCTGTTGGGCAATATACACCATAAACTAATCAGATGCAGTTTATATCAAGGTCTAACTGAATCTAAAGTTTTGTGAAATTCCGTGCATTAATTCTTGAGGTAGAGCAACCACAAAATTTATGTCAGATACAGACAGATAAACTGCCAGACAGACATTTTGTAAAAATATGTTTTTTGGAATCTCTGACCCTTAAAACGTGTAAATCCGTCGAAAACCGGAATTATAATAATAATAATTATTATTAATTATTAATAATTTTTACTTTTTAATTAATTAATTTATTTTATTTACTATTTTTACGATTATTTTTATTATTTTTATTTATTTATTTATTTATTTATTTTATTATAATTTTAATTATTTTATTTTTTATTTATTTATTTATTTATTTTATTTTATTTCATTTTTATTATTATTATTTCCCACTGTTTTCTTTCTCTTTTATTAGTTTATCATAATTTTTCTCTTCGACCTGGGCTCTTTTAGCCAGCGCCACCTGTGGCACTCTTTGTAACTCCTCCTTCTTTCTTTAACTTTATCTATACTTTTCTCTTCCTCCTTGGCTCTGTCAGGTAGCGCCACCTGTTGCACTCTTTGTAATCTTCTCCCTCTTTCTTTCACTTTTATCTCCACTCTGTCCCTTGTGACACGTGTTTGGATTAGCTGAAGACGAGCTGTATTTTTGAAGCTCGAAACGCGTCCTGTTTAATTTTCTTTTTATGGTGATTTTACAAAGTTTTTTAGCTTATTTATAAATTTATCGCCAGTGATTTCGGTGTTTCTCAATATTAACACATGTAACAACTTTTTAAAAATATTAATATGTATGAATGTATAAATATTAATACATATGAAATTGAAAAAAGTTTTGGGATTGGTGCATCCAGCTAGTTGTATTTTGAATGTTCTCTTGAACGCAAGCTTTTTTGGTCGATGGACTTTTTTTCGATGAATGGACTTGCAACATTTCGATATTTGTTGACTTTAACTATCAGGACTTTAACATTTTCCTGCATGGCATCACGTGCCTTTTAAATGTTTTTAAAAAATTTTACACATCTTGTATCATATTTGACCGCATAATTTTAATTGAGCTTACTAAAGATTCGTTACTCGGTTACTCGATAGCTAATGTTGGTAGAGACAGTTTTCAAATTTCGCTCAAATATATATATATATGTATATATATAAATATGTAACATAAAAAAAAATTCTAAAAATGAAGTAAGAAGTAATTCTTTAACAATCGATAGAGTTCTTCAATTAAAAGCTCCAAAAGTATCCAGATTGTTTATTTATTCGTTTAATAAATAGCTTTTCTTTTTATAGAAGCCTAATTATACCCCTTCTTCTTCCTTCAGATAAGAAAAAAAAATTAAAAAGAAAAAGGGAAAATACACAAAAAATTTAGGTGACTTGCAAAACAAAACAAAAAGATTGTTACTCTACTTCTTTTTTGACCTTTCCAACGAAGTTGAAAAGAGCTTATGCATTCGGTTTGTCAATCCGTCTGTCCACGCTCTAACTCCCGTAAATATACATGGATTTACATGTAATTGATAAAGGTTAGTTAGGGTCATCAAAGCATGTTTGGTATTGCATATGAAGTAATTACTAAAATACGGACAAACTTAGGGAAGATAAGTTGTCAGAATTAAAGTTGAAACTTCAAAACCAACAAAGTACATTTACTAAGCCGAATTGAATAGTATAGCGGCTGTAAAAACAAGTTTTTTATTAATTGCAAGTAAGTCAAAACCATTCACAGAAGGAAAATTTGTTCGTGAATGCATACTTAAAGCAGTGGAAGTGATTGTGTCCGTAGCAAATAAAAAAATTCAAAAATATTAGTTTAACGCGAAATACAGTTGCAAATCATGTTGATGATGTAGCTGAGAATTTAAGAAAACAACTGAAATCTGTAATTAATACATTTGAAACCTATTCCTTCGCAATTAACGAAAGTACGGATGTGCGGGATACCGCTCAATTGGCAATTTTTATTCATAGATGTGACATGAATTTAAATGTAAATGAAGAGCTTCTAGAAATTATATCAATAGATGATAGCACCACCGGAAAATATATTTTCGACTCTCTTATGAAAGGGTTGAATGAATACAATTTGTCTCTAAAAAATCTTGTTTGCTTTGCAACTGATGGTGCTCCTGCCATGATTGGTGCCATTAAAAGGGGCGGTTACAAAATTAAAAGAGGAATGCAAGCAACAGGGAAATACATATTTCTATCATTTTCATTGCATTATTCATTAGCAAACATTGTGTTCGAAAGCTGTAAACATTGGACACATGCTTAAAAATGCTATCAAAATCGTTAATTATATTCGTTCTCTATCTTCGACCTACCTTATTATACTGAAATTTGGTGGCTTTCCAGTCATAAAGTTTTAAAGTGATTCTTCAAATTGCTAAAAGAAATCGCTTTTTTTTTTTTTTTTTTTTTTTTTTTTTTTTGAATCGAAAAATTATGAGTGTACTATATTAAAAGATAAACAATGGATCAAGGATCTCGCTTTTTCAGTTGACGTTACAAATCATCTCAGTCAATTTAATTTTAAACTTCAAGATAAACCTCATCTTATTAACACATTATATGATAATATTAATGTATTCAGACAAAAATTAGTTCTTTGGGAAAAAGAAATTCGAAAAGAAAATTTATCACATTTTGAGTGCTGCCAGAAATTACTTAAAAAATCACCGTAATTTAAACTTTCAGAATATGTGGATGAGATTAAGTTACTACAAAACGAATTCGAAAGGCGATTTTCAGATTTTTAAAAATGTGAAAGGGAATTCCTTCTATTTACTTCTCCTTTTTCAGTTGATTTTGAATGATGAGAATTTACAGATGAGGTCAATAGAAATTCAATGTGACGGTATGTTAAAACAAAAATATATAGATGCAGGAATGCCAGATTTCTATAATTATTTATAAGCTAACCGATTTTCTAATGTGTTATGCGCAGTCAGACGTATTTTGACTATGTTTGGCAGCACATATTTGTGCGAACAACTATTTACAATTTTAAAAAACAACAAAACATTCGAAAGATCAAAATTAACTAATCACCATTAACAATCAATTTTAAAAATAGCAACAGCCCAGCAAATTGAACCAAATTTTGAATATTTAGCTAAATAAAAACGTTGTCAAGTTTCCTCAAAAAAGTAATAATCAGATTAAAACTCATAATGTTTGATAAACGATACTTTAAATTTTGTATTTTCCTGGTAGTGGAGATGATTAAGCATCGGATATCATTACATTTTACATCATACCATCAATTATTAATATATCAGAAAACATTTCTTTTGCACGGTATTTATATTTTGTGAATATTCGAAAAATCGCTTTCCCTATTTTATGTTCGTGTTATACTAGAATGTTTTATTTTTCTATGTTTAATATAATTTACCTTATAGTTTTTTAATATCGAACTTTTTATGTTTTCACAATTGTCTGTTAATTTATTTTTCAAACACTAAGTTTTATCACTGAAAACATCAATTTTATAGAAAAGTTACATCTAAGCGTGAATTTTTAATCAATTGCTTGCAGAATTAAAGCCTGCGAAACACGACTAGGAAAATACTCAAATGCCAAATATTCAAAAACATTCTTGCTAAAAGGATTTTTTTTTGTTATTTTATTTATTAAAAAACAGAAGGTAAAGCAAAGAGATAAAATGAAAATATATTTTAAAAATTTATAATTTTATTTAGGTTTCATCGAAATTGATATCGTTATTAAAATTTTATTCGTATGTTTGTAATGCCTTAAGTTTTACATGTATCACAAATTTGTTGGTTATAAAGTTTATCCAAATGGCACTATTGTATAAACTATTTTATTGTGACTAATTAGAAGTGCGCATTTTAAGGTAGCAGTTTTAATTATTATTACATATTATTTTTATTTATTTAGAATTAGCTATTTGTACATTGAAAGGGTTAAATCATTCTGATATCTACCCGGACCTGCATTATAGCCTTATTTTGCAGTAATCCAAACGGTTTCTGTCTTTCGAACCTTATGCTGTGTTGTGAAAAAAATGAGTTGCATTTTGCCACATAACCATATAACTTTTGTGTTTTCTCATGATTTTGAGTTGTATTATTGATATGATCTTTTCTTTCTCGCTATTGTGATTATCGTATTGTTTTCAGTAGTTATTATTATTATTAATATTATGGGAGGAGCGCTTAAATTTTTTTAAATGTAAAAAATCATTTTGAGTAAACTTATTAAATAAAAAAGTGTTGAATTATCTTTGTCTTTTCAGTTTCTTTTGTCATAAAAATTAAAGTATAAGAAAAATTGTTTTATTGACAAATTTTATTTTCGCTCCTCAGTGGTTATAAAAAAGAAAAAAAAACCAAATTTTTATTTCATAAATTATATTTTTATTGAGCATCACAATAATCTACAGATGAAACAGATTTCTAATGTATTTAATTGGCAATCTCTCTAGTTTTTCTGACATTTTTCTTTGAGTGTAATAGGGATTTTATAAGATTTTTTTTCCTAATGTTTTTTCCCAACGATAACCACAATAGCAAGAAAGAAAAGATCATACCCATAATACAAATCAAAACCATGTGAAAACAAAAAAGTTATATGGCTATATGGCAAAATGCTACTCATTTGTTTTCACAATACAGCCTAAGGTTCGAAAGAAAGAAACCGTTTGGATTACTGCAAAATAAGGCTATGTAGGTCCGGGTAGATATCAGAATAATTTAACACCTTCAATGTACAAATAGCTAATTCTAAATTAAAAAAAATTATATGTAATAATAGTTAAAACTGCTACCTTAAATAGCGTATAATAGATAAAATGCAAAATATATCTAATATATATATATATATATTTTTTTTTTTTTTTTACTCGTAAATAACCTCGTATTAAAAAAAACTACCTCAACTAATACTTAATAATAAATATGCATTTATGTTGATTTATTTTCCTCAACTAGAATATTCTATAAATTGTAAAAGATATTTTCATTAACTGAATAAAAATCTGCTGGTACCTTTTCCTATTATCGGAGTAATTTTATCTTAAATCTAACATAATTTTTTCCTTAATGTTTTATTTAAAAAACACTTGGTTGTACATTGAAATGTTCTGTACAATGTGACAAAAACCTTGTTGCTTTTCCATTCCATTTATTTAATGTACTGTGGCCCGCGGTCTTATGATTTGCATCGTATTTGGCCCGCGTTGGTAATCGAGTTTGACATGCCTGATCTATATCATATACATGGCTGCTAAGAAAATCGGATAATTTTCTGGTTGCAGATGGGAACAGCTGAAATTCGGTTTTAAAATGTATTTAATTTCCATGTAGTGAAATAAGGCGTAATATTTTTATTTTTTAAACGGTGCAGTTTTGTTACATTATTCTGAATGTGTCAGAAAATACTTCATAATCTATGCTTGACGCAAGGTTTTTTCCTTTCTTGTTTACATTCGAAAACGATTTTGACCATCTTGCATTTTATTTTGAGGAATAATTCGCAAATATAAAGACATTTGCTTGGAAGCTTTTAGGAAAAATCTCGCAGAGTCAAGTACACTCTTTATAAACAATATGTAGCATGTAGCACACATATATGCACACTATGCAAAGGATGCAAAGGTAAAATCAATTGTTGTAAGAAAATTTCCTTGAAGATATTCTTTACTCGACAATGAAGTCAAAATAAATAATAATAATTCACGATCTTATAAGAACAATGCATATCAAAGTAATGAAAAATCCATGAGATATTTTTTTGTCTTTGTTTCTGTAAATCATTTTAGATAATATTTACAGAGTTTTGGGGAATTTTGATGCTTCTTCAATTGGCAGGCGGTATTCTGATGAAATTTTATTTCGTGATTTGATTTGATTTTATTTATTATTATTATTATTATTTTACTTTTTAAATTCATTTTTTGAGATTATGTCCGTTGCCTGAATTTTAGCTCTGTAGATTTTTACTTTCTTGCAATCCTCCAAAAGTTATCTTTAGGGAAAACAATAGGAATAATTTATTGATAAAAAAAAAAAAATCTAATTGGTGTAAAACTGCATTCAAGTTAAATGTTATCTTGCTCAGCCAAATTAGTTTAAATTTTGATAAAAATATCTTAATTGTATATAATAATTGTATTTTAGGTAATCAACATAATAAAAAATGAATACTTTAATAGTAATAAATACTTACGAATATTTTGAAGCATTAAAATGTTAAAGTTAAATTTCAATAATATATTACCGTATGTACTCGTGTATAAGTCGACCCCACATCCAATTCTTAAGCATAATTAAAAAAAAAACAAAAAAAAAAAACAGACTAAATTTTTGTGTACAAGCCAAACCACATTTCTGTCAGTATGCTGAAAAATGATTAGTAATCGAGATTTAAAAGATAGCAATAATAAGAAATTTTAATTAAATTATTAAACATTCTGTTTTCTTTTTCGTCCTTTCTAATCCGATTTTTTTTTTAATCAACATTTTAAAACTGTATAATTATGTAAAACCGAAGAAGCTTAAACAATTTTGAAACGTATTCACATCTATTTAATGATACTTAAAAAAATCTTTGAAACCTCTAAATCTTTCTTACAAGGGTAAACAGTATCTTAGCTTATTAAAATATAGTACTTCTTTGCATTGTAGGACTTTTACAAGAGATTCATTCTCAGTTTTACTCTCATGAGAGAGAAGCATTCTCAAGTTGAGTTTTTTTTTTAAGGGAATTAAAATGCTGAAAGGAATGCACGACCCTGTATTGAAGAGAATTCTATCCCAATTGAAAATGGGTACAGAATAATTACAGGGAAATAATCATTATCCACTTTTATCTCTCTCTTCTACCTAGACCCATATGTGACTACGGGACATTATTTTAAAATAAATTTAATTTATTGAGTTAAAAATTTGAATTTTTTGTGATGATTAACCATATCATTTTTAAACAAAATCATAGGATAAAACTACTCATATAAAAAAAATTAAATTTAAAATTTATTAAAAATTTAGGTAATTTAAAATCGTTATAACTCAAAATATTATTTATAGAATTTAATTTTTTTATATTTAAATAAACTGAATTATCTAAATTTAAATTTTTATTCAGCATTTTTAAAAATATTTATTTAAAAAAAAAAATAAAAATATTTAAAATAAAAATTTGAAAAAAAAATGATGTAACTTATTTTTAAAAATCATATTTTCAAAAGTAAATAATTTTTTTTTCAAATTTGCTCAATCAAAAAAGACATGTTCCAAATTTGAAGCATTTATCTTTAACAGTTCTTGAGTTATAACAATTTAAATGTGAGAAATTGTGAAAAAAATTCATCATGAAGAAAAACGCTTTTTTACAAGAAGTCATTTCCATGACAATCGTTGCTTGCAAGCTAGATGTTGAAAATATATCAAAACTAAAAAAAAATAATATTTCTTCTTCTAATTAAGATAGGAACATGATTTAAATGTCATTATAAGCATAAAAAGATCGAAAAATGTTTAATGCAATAATTTTTTTAATAAACAATTTCAAGATTTTTGTGTCCCGGACCCCTTTAAAAGACTTGTCCATTCGTTGATTATCTGCGAAAAGTTATTTTTATTATTATAATAATTATTTATTAACTAGAAGATAGGAAAAAAAAAAAAAAAAAAAAAAAAAAAAAAAAAAACAGAAATCTGCATTTAAAACTATAGCAAAACTATCTGGTAAATGGGGGTGGGGATTATAATGAAATTTAAAACGCACCCGCGGTTTGCTTAAATAAAAAGTTTTAATTAAATATTGTTTTTGAAATCGTGAAAAGATTTCAAAGCGAAGTAAAATGTAGTGACGTCATTTACAGCTCCCACTGTAAATCTGACCAATGAATTCCATTACGAATATGGAACGGTTTCATTGGTCTGAAAATAGATTGCCTTTAAAATCAGGGGTAACTTTTCACAATGTTTTTTATAGATTTGAAATTCTCAAACGTCATTCACGGCTGTAAAGAAAAAAAAATTAAAACAACCCGAATATAAATTTTTTTAACAATATTGCATTTAAAACGCACCTTCGCTTTCCTTTAATAAAAAGTTTTAATTAAATATACTTTCTGAAATCGTGGAAAGATTTCAAAGAGAAGTAAAATGTAGTGATGTCATTTACAGCTCCCATTGTAAATCTGACCAATGAGAACGCTCCATTACGATTATGAAATGTTTTCATTGGTGAATGAGTTTCTTTTTCTCGTAGATAGGTTGACCCCGGAATTGTTATACACGGAGGGGTTTTATGTATATAATTTATGTATAACTCGATTCCCATTTTTAACTCCTAAATTTTGTTTAAAATTCTTCGACTTATAATACACGAGTATATACTGTATATTTTCTATCGACAACGCCTAGTAAAGAATGCTTGAATTTTTAAATATATATATACAATATAAAAGCATATACATTTAAAAGCATTTCCTAGCTGTGTGTTCTGGGCAGTTTAAGTGTGTATTTCAATGCAAATTGCTTTTTTTTCTGATTTATTTTTGAATGCATTTTTGCTCCCAAACGCATCAAACTGGCGTATTTTCTTATTTAGAAAACACGCAATGTGCTGTGATTGTCAGTTTTTTGAAAATTGCAGAAACAAAATGGTCATATTGAGAAAGTAATTGTTTATAAATCAAGTTCTAATGAATTGAGCGAAAAATGAAATCACACGGCATACTATTATACATCTCTCAAAAAAAAAAAAAAAATCCTCTTAGCAAGTTTTATATTTTTACTTTTAAAAATGAATTCGAAAATGTATCTGAAAATTTTGAGCTGTTGAGGGTGGAAAGATATTTTTTCGAATACACCCTTAACAACAATCCAGTTTCTTTAGTCAGTTGCTTGCCTTTATTTTTTCATAATTTTTTAAGGCATAAAACATATTAATATACAGTGTTCGAAAACTGTCCTTATAGTAGAAAAAAAAAATCACATACAAAAACAAACAAATAAATGAATAAATGCGCCATTATTTTCTTGGCATTCTATATACAAATAAAACAAGAAGGAAAAAATCCTGCATCAAGCATAGATTATGAAAGACTTTCCAACACATTCAAAATACTGTAACAAAACTGCATCATTTAAAAAATTAAAAATATTATGTCTAATTCAACTGTACAGAAAGGCATAAAACATTTGAAAATCCAATTTCAGCTGTTTCCATCTACAACAGGCAAATTATTCTTTTTTTTTTTTTTTCAGCAGCCCTATGATACATGTATTTGTATGTATGAACTACATGCATACCAAAACTAAATTCACTTGAGAAATATATATATACATATCTAGCTAAAAAACACCGAATTCTCAGGCAATAATTGATAATTAAAATACAGCTGAGTCTCTCTATAACGAAACTCCATACACCGAATTTCTTTATATAACGAATTTTTAGTAGGAACGGTCCCCTTTTCGCATGATTACATTAAAAACAGTCTCTATATAGCGAAATATCTATCTCCATATAACGAATTTTTTAATAAATTGATCTTAATTTATTCAGTTTTAAAAAGCTCCGAAATCATATGGAATCAATTTTCCATCACCTATTTTTGATTTATCGTCGTCAAAGCTGAGGTTTTTTTTTTTTTTTTTTTTTTTTTTTTTTTTTATATTACTTTTCTCCTTGTTTTTTAAATCCAACGAATTCATCCCACCTCCCACACACCTTTCCTCATCCTTCTCAAAACAGTGTCAATTGGATTGATACACATGTAAGAGAGGAATCAATGAGAGGCACATAAGAAAGGCCTTCAAATAGAGGAAAATGTTAACTACAATTTTTCATTCCTTGCTAAAATTTGAGCATTTTTTGAGAGCGTAACAATTTTAAAATCAAAACAACAAAAAATTACAGATTTCTTCGTCTGAAATTAATGCAAGTCTTCCTTATTTGATTTTCATTAAGCTTTCAAATAAATGTCTATTCTTTTTTTGAAACTGCTTAAATAATTAAGAAATAAAATGTTAGGTTAATATTTACTTTTAAACATTTCAAATTCTTAATTCAAAAGATCAAAAGTAATATTTGTTCAAATTTCACACATTAAATACGATTTTTAACATCATTCTCTATACATCGAATTTCTCTATATAACGAATTTTTTACTGGAACGGTGGATTTCGTTATATAGAGACTCGACTGTAACAGCCTTTGTAAAATCGCCATAAAATAAAAAATAAAGCAGGTACACGCGCCCATCTTCATTTTTTATTTTATGGGAATTTTTACAAAGTCTATTATTTTAATTACATGTACACATGTCTCGGTTGAAAAAATTCCCCTTTAGAAATTTCCTCTAATTTGGAAAAAGATACGTGAATATTTTTGTGCAGCCGTATATATAAGGTAAAGATTTTATTTATTATGAGTGACATGCAAAAATATGTAATTAAATTTATGAACGCATTCCGAATTTTAAAACGCACACTACAGCGTTTTAATAATAACTTTAGCTTCATACACACGTTTCGTATTTTACATGAAGTATGTATGATTAATAGTTCATTTACAGGGACTCTTAAACGAATTCCATTACATTATGGTTTATATGGAAAAATCGTTTTCAGAGTATTTTAATGAAATTACACTATTTCAGATGCATTGAAACTGATATAAATCGCAGAATTTCGTTACGACTACGTTAGAACACGGCGTTCATAGCATTTTTTTATTCACTTATACACAGACTAACAAAACAAATCGCTTACAGAATTGTCTTTGAGTAATAATTGCACACTTTAGCAATTATAAAAAATGCATTATTAATAAGTAGCATCATTAATTAATAGTAATATCATTAATTAATAATCTGATGTTTTTTACAAAATAAAGCTTTTTTTACATATTAATTGTTGATTAAATAATTTTATTTTACTTACCAATGATCTGAGATTCTGATAATACCTTCAAAGCATCCTGAAAATAAGAAAGAAATGTAAATAAATTTCTATTTATTTTAGAGGGTTTAAAGGACATTAAAACGTATTTAATCGTAAACTGGCACAACTTAAAAACATGGTTTTTAATGTATAAATAGGAAAAGAATCGCAAACACACATCGCATCTGTGTCATTCAGAGATTGCTCTACTATCATTAAATATGATCAGAGCACTTATAAAGCTATACAATTCTACTTTCGACAATTCTACTTTCGACAATTCTACATTATCTACAGACAACTATCTGTAACGTTTCTCATATACAAACGTCCACTCACAACGGTGTCCAGTGGTCACGGGCATATTGTTCTAATTACAAAAATGTTCTTAATGAAGTAAAACAATAATAATAATAATAACAAAATTGTAATTTAACAAATTACAACGATTATTTTGAAAATGATATTTTCAAAGATTAAAATTTTAAAGACTTATAAAAGAATTATATATTTAAATTAATAATAATAATAAACATAATTTTTATGATGATCATAACGAGTCCTATATGACGTACGCCGTGCATTAAACATTAATATCCTTAGACCAATAATAAAAAACATAACTTTATAAATATACAATTTTAACTCTTTAAAATGTACATTTTTATTGGATGAAGTTAATCAGGCTGATCAGGCTAATCAGGCAATTCTGAATGCCTCCTATTACGTACGACATGGTTTAAACATTAATATTCCTGTACCCGCCATAGACAAATTTTAAATGAAATTTCCATTTTACAATTTTCAGGCCTGCAAATTTTTAAACTTCTAAACATCGCACATTTTAAATTTTTACACCATTGCATAGAGAAAAAAAAAATAACTTTTAAATGAAATTTGTTTGAAACCTGTATCTAAATTTACTTTTGAGTTATTAATTATTTTGTCATCGTGACAACAGAAGTATTCCATTCTTAGAAGTATTCCATTTCTAGACATTAAGCATGGACCAATTAGAAAACGAATAAAATAAAGTAAGTTGCGGAATTCAACCAATAAAAAGATTCAGATATACTTAAGATTTCCCAACTCTCAACGAGAGAGCTCTCAGAGAACAACAACTATTTTCCAAATAGTTAATAATAATTTAAAAGTCGTTTCGATCAATAAATATATTTCTTGAAAAGTTAAAAAGTTTAAATTTTTATCGTCTTCTCTGACGATCTTATAAGAGATATTAAGTAAATACTTACTATTACACTAACAAGTACGACAAAGTCCCATTCATTTAAAACTGAAATTGGCCGAGTTGTGAAACTTTGAATTGCGTCGCTTATGCCATTTTTTTCTCTTTTTTTTACATCTGAACACAGGTGAGTTGGGCCATGGTAAGAAGGATGATGACACACAAAGTGCTTAAAGTATTAAATTTTGGGTGAAAACTTTTGCATTGTTACCAAATGTAGCCACTTCGAACAAGTTTTATGACAGCTTTATTTTTTATTAACTAAGTTTTAAATTAGATCATTTAATAGCATTTAAAAATATGTATCATTTTCTAAAGGCTTGCTACTGTTGCTTTTCATCATTTCATTTAACAAAAATTATGTTATTTTGTAACTTATATTTTTAGTACATGTTGTATATTTTCTAAAAATGTGTTAGAATAAAAATAGATTTCTAATTTATCTTGTAATGTTAATTTTACTCTCAATTATTGTTTTTATTATTTTAACTGAAAAATTTTTATATTTCGCGTAAATTTGTGAATGACCCCCATTTCGCAGCAAAAAAGATGCTTTAACTTTAATAAGTTATTAATTGGTCAGTTTGAAATGTTTTAATATTAGAAGAATGGGACTTCTTTTTGTCTTACTTGTTCTTGGATAAGACTTCTTCTTCTCTTACTTGTATAGGATATTTTTGTTAAATATAACTTATAGGACTGGAGGACCGCATAAAAATTCAAATTTAGTAATTTCTTAAGAAATGTTTTAAAAAGCAATTTGAGTAACCGAATCACTTTAAATACTTCTCTACCTCTTTTAAAACATTTTTGTAACTGAAACTATATGTCGATGCCTAACAATTTAGAAATGAAGTATTGGACACCGTTGAAAGTGGACACCTGTATTTACACAGTTATTAACTTAATCTTCATCAGTTTTGTAACTAAAGCTAACATCTTCTATTTATGAATTTGCAACTAGTTTTTTTTTCTTCTTAGCTAAATTCTGTTTTTTTTTTTCTTCCTTCTTCTGGCAACTTTTAACATTGGCAAAGAATGTAACTCTGTTAGTCTTACTCGATCTTCATTCAGCTCTACAAAACTTTTGCGTATAAATATACCAGGAGTCACACCAAACAACTTCAAAATAACAGATAAACATTGAAATAGTGTAATAAATTGACTTACAGCCAACACTTTTGCTCTAAATCAAAACGTTCTCAAAACAAATTTCGCCTAAAAACGTAAAAAATACAGACAGCATATCAACAGAAAAAAAATTGCCATTACAGATCACATTCAAAATATTAGAATATATATATATATATTTTTTTTTTTTTTTTTTTTTTTTTTTTTTTTTTTACAAATTCAAAATATTTTTGATAATTATTCTTTTTTAATTAGTCTTTGGCATGTTCAGCACAACTTACCGGTAACTTACCGAAGTAACCAATATTACGACCGATTGTAGACAAGTACGAAATAAAAATCAAGGTGAAGTGTGACATCAGCTACAATTCAACAGGTTAGTTTTTTATTGGTACTACAATTCGCTTTCGTACTGCCCTACAATTGGTCGGTAACATTGTTTATTTCGGCAATTTGTGCTGAACAAGCCATTTTAATGCAAACATGCAAACGATATTTCTTACTAAGAATTTATTGTTGATTAAACTTATTTATTATCTTAAAATTAATGTCATTTTTGAAAAGATTAATTCAAAGAAATATTTTGAAAAGTCAAAATATTAGAATATTTATTCAAGTGGTTCAAAATATTAGAATATTTATTCAAGTGGTTCAAAATATTAGAATACTTCACATAATTATTTTTTAATTATCACCAATTCATAACTAGTGGCATCATTGATTAAATTCAGACGATTTTACTTAAAATCAGTATTCTTTTTGCAGTTTGTTTGCTTTTCATCTTGAAATGGATGATATTCCTTTGTATCGGCACGGTAAAAATCAATGTTATTTAGGGAATTATTTACATTGTTTGCATTCAAGCGTTATTAAAATACTAACACAATAATAAAAAAAAATGGAAGGAAATATTGTTGCGTAAAATAAAATATTCTAATATTTTGAACCAATCTAAATTTTATTCTAGTATTTTGTTGTGTTTCAGAAAGCTGTATACCTTATTTATTATGCCGTCTTTTATATCTTGCAAACGTTAAAATCTTATCTAAACACTTTACATCTAAATTATAAGAAATTTAATTGCATTTACTTAGTACAAAATATAAATAAGTGAACAATAATTTTTTCTCATTACTTTTTCTCAATTATTCTAATATTTTGAATACGAGTTGTAAAAGGAGATTTTTCTGCTATTGAAAAAATTTCTATGTTTGTCCTGGAGATTTTCGTAATTTTTCGAGCTTCAATTCGCGAATTTTTCATGTTTTGAGGGATTAAGCGTTATTTTTAGGGGCGACACTCCAATCCTTTATTACACAATGCAGCATATCTCATACATACAGTGGCTCACAAAAGTGTTCGTACACTTAGGAATTTCAATAAAAAGGACTCTATCTATTAATTAAAATTAATATTTTAGAATGGGTATTTAAGAGTAAGATCTATGACTCATTATTAACAAAACTACATACAATATTTTAAAAACATAGCAAAACTTTATTTTGAAAAAATCACTAATCAAAAAATAACAAAAAGTTTACCTCACAAAAGTCTTCGTATACTTTAAAAAAAAATCGCTGTATATTTGTAAATATTGTAATACTTCGCTAAAGTTGTACTTAATAGGATATTATTTAGCCCCACAAAAGTTTTTTAAACACCTGGGAATAGATTTAATTAGTGTTTTTGTAATTTCTGCATGAATGTTGATGGCTTCATCGAATATTGCTGTTTTTACTTCGTTTTTTGTTTAAATGCTGTGTTTTCGTGTTCTAACTTCCAGTTATCTCCAAATATGTTTTACTGGGTTTAAATTCAGCAACTGAGGTGATGTTTTCAGAACTTGTGAACAATTATAAAGACGCTAGAGGCGAACGTTGAGAGCCATGTGCCTTGTATCATTAACCTGATAAAAAAACAAAGTTGCATCTGTTATCCATATATTGGCTTGATAATTTTAAATTGCCTTTTAAAATATTGGAACAAAGATCGTGATTTATTATGCTATCAATATATACCAAATTACCTAATCCTGATGCTGATATGTACCCTTACACAAGGACAACTCCACTGACATGCTTAACTGTTCCAACAAAGTTCTTTGAATTAAATTCTTAATTTTTTTTTCTCCATACTATTATGCACTCATTGGACCAAGAATGGCATACTAGATTTCATCTGTAAATAAAACATTATTTTAATACGATTCGGGTTTATTTATCATTGATTTTGCTAAAGAAAACGTAAGCTTTCAGTTTTTCGCCCTAACAAAAATTTTTCTACGGGGGCAGAATAGGCAGAATACCTATATAATGCAGCTTGATTTACCACTCGTCGAACAGTTTCATGTGAAAATGAACTAGAAACTGTTTCATTAAATTCTGTAGCAACTTTTATAGAACTTAAACGGGGATTTTTAAAGACTTTTCTAATTGTAAGTATTTGATCCCATTGCGCTAACTTATAGATTGACGACCTTTTCATACCTAGTTTTCAATCCATTTTTTTTTTACAAAGCCTTTTATCGCATACTTTACCATAGAATGGAATAAATTAACTGATTTTGCAATATTTCGAATTGATTTACTACTATTATGAAGAAAAATAACTAATTTCAAACGCTATTAGTCGTGACATTACGATTACAATCTACTTTTAATTAATAAATAGAATATTACGGACCAATTCTGCAAAATATAAAGTCCAGCGATTTTTTAAATGTCAATATAATGCAAAAATAAAAATAAAACGACAAACAATATTTTTAATAATGAAATTATCCGAAAATGTTTCTGTGTACGAAGACTTTTGTGGCGTCTTCTTTCTGTGGCATCTTCCGTTTTCATTTTTATATTTAAAGAAAAACCCCTTAATGTTAAACAAAAAGGTTGTGTGTTATTTAGAATAACTTGGAGATAATGTAAAAAATTTCTCGACTTCATATACGAATTTAATTTCAGGGAAATTTCTTTTTAGAACAAATTTTTAAAGTGTACGAACACTTTTGTGAGCCACTGTATACGCAAAAACATTATAGTTTTCATTATGTGCTATTAATTTGTCCACTATGATCATTGTTCTTTGATCAAGAACAATCTAAAGAAGGGAACAACACTTATTCTGTCCATGTGAGATAGCTGCACTAGACTTAACATTAGAATCTGTTCTTTGGAAACAATAGAAATTTTGATCAAGCTATTAAGGTAAAATTTATTTACGTTATTTTTACTGAATTGTTGAAAACATTAATCTAAAAAAAATGTTACAGAGTATTAAGCAGAAAAAATTAATTAATTAAAGCTCATGAAATTGCAAAATATAGAGATACAATGCTTTAAAACCCAAATTGTGTACATATAATGCACCTAAAATATCAAATTTTAGCTGAAAATTTAAAATTTATTTTTTTCTACTATTTTTCCCATTATTAGACCGATATATAGATTTCAAATTTTTTTTTCCTCATAAAAATAGAAAAATTCGTGCAAAAAGGCTAATAAAAAAAAAGTTGTAAAAAAATAAATAAGTAAACAAGTTGAATGTAGATTTTGCCATTGCAGAATTCAGTTTCGCCTCCGATTAAAAGAAAAAAAATCGATAGAGATCTTTTAGAAGGGTGACCCCGTTTAGAATGCAGTTAAACTAACATCATTTTTCTTGTGTTTATCAATATAATAGCAAACAGAACAGCGTGAAATACCCAATTGATTAGCAATTTCTCTCTGAGACATTGGAATGGCGGAATAATAAAGAGATACAATTTGACGTGCTACACTGTAAAAAAAAAGGTCGATCTACTAAAAAAACTTTAGTGATCCTTGTAATTACTAACAAATTTTTAGTAATCTTAGTCGGTTACAAAAAAATCTGTAAGAATTACTAGAAAAAAGTTAGCAACGAATAGAGTTAATAGTTTTATATTTTTAATAGCTCTTACTAAAACTCAGTTGGTGTGGCCTTGATAGCATAGTTGTTATAGTAACGGACTCCAGGCTAAAAGATCCCGGGTTCGAAACTTGCCACCGCCAAACACGCCCCGAATGTATGTAGTGTCTCGTTAACAAAGGGATTATGAAAATCCTGTCGGAGCGCGTAGGAATGTTTGGTGCTGCCATCTATTGCGGTTTTGCCGAAAATCTTCCGCTTCAGAAGTCTGGATGCAGCTCGAAGGAAGCTCCTGCCTTTCGGGCGCACGTAATGGTTATTAAAAATAATTTTGGAGCTATTACTAAAATTTGCTTGGTGGCTCATACTAAAAATTTTTAAGTTAGTTATACAAAAAATTCTTTTGTTCAGTTTACAAAAGAAATGCTTGTTTCACTTGCAAAAAAAAAAAAAGTTTGTAATGGTTAAAAAAAATTCTGTGGAATACAAATTTACTAAGAAATTTTTAGTAACCTCTTGAATTTTTTTTTACAGTGTACTTCTTCATTGACTAGATTCATCAAAAACGTATTTTTTCTTTAGTTTAAACGCTTTTTTTTAGATTCTGAGAAAAAGGAAATGCATTTTAACAATAAAATTGTATGAATGTCTTGTTTTAACAGCCAGATTACGAAATTAGTCGTTAGGGGCCACCGTAATACTTACCCATCATGAATATGCATTATATAATATGTGAAAACTATTTATAAAATGCATTGCAATTCCAAAACAAAATTTAAACGTATATTTAAATATTCTTAATATACATAGTAATGCTCCATTAATGATTTGCTGATGAACCCATTTCGACAAATTATGTAAAATATCAAACTACACAAGTAGTACCGGATTGCGTAAAAGAAACATCCTTATAACTCCAAAAACAATAATCATATTAACTAACAGTTTACTGCGTGGGATTAAACGTCTCATTTCCAATTAAAACATATCTTTGAATTGAAATTTGAAGGAAATACAGGGTCATGAAAAATAGAAGAATTTGGAAAACAGGATTACAAATATCTCGGCAACTATTAATCCGACCGACTTCGCTCTTGATGCAAAATTTGTGTTATTTTATTGCCTTTTACGTCCTTTCCTTAAAATAAAAAAAATCGTAAATTTTTATATACATTTCATCAGAACGAATTTTTCGAGAGTCCGAAAAAAATAGTTCCGGATAATCGAGGTTACTGATATTAAATAGGCTAAGTCTCTATCTCCATTTGTTTGTGAGATAGAGCGTTTACAGACAGACAGACAGACAGACGGACGGCAATTTTTTTTTTCTAAAAATATGTTTTTCGGCATCTCTAGTATCTGAAATGTGTAAATCCGTCAAAAAATTTTTTTTCGATTTTCAAAACGATTGCAAGATTTACCCTATATTACGTATGATAGGTAAGTAAAAGTGAGCCACAATTTTTCACACGACACTTTTTAGCTTGTCTGAAAGAAATAGCATCGGAGGCTAATAAATGAAAATAATAGCATATCGGGGGCTAAAAATCTTGCGGCAAGCATGCATTAAAACATTTGCAGAAAACCGTGACAAAATGTCTCCATTCAATAAAGAGGGAAAAAATATTTCATTAAATTATTTGGAAAACGTATAACATATTTCAAAATCAAATTTCTGTCTGTCTATCCGAATTCTAATTCTCGTAAATATTCTCGCAATACTATGAACTTGGTATATCTTATTGTTGGCATGTTTGCTATTAAAAATTAAATACGTTAGCACATTGTAATTTGCTTGAGGAACACTCAAAGAATTCCGTTACATTATGGCCTAAAAGTAAAAATCATTTGCGGTGAATTTTAATGATTTTTAGTATTTCAAACATAACGACATTGATATGTAAATCTTAGATGCCTTAAAGCGTGCTTTTTACAGAATATGAAATGCAAAAATTTTATCACTCCTTAAGGGTGAAACGCAAATTAATTTCAATACATAATGATGTACCGGTAATAAATGTTTACAGCATTTTTTAATGATTGTTTTAAGTACTAAGAATATGATATACATTGCTGAGGTTCACGATAAGATTTCTGTGATATCACTAGAATTTATCGTTCATTTATAGAGACGCATAAAATAATTCAATACTTTTCTAATATCATGGCCTTTTGATGAAATAGTTTTTACTGTAGCCCGCTTGCAAATGTGTTGTTTAATCTGGGATGTCATGAATTTTATTCATGAAAATAATTGATATAGATAATGTGCATATTTGTCAACAAACTGGCTTGTTTCATGACAACTCAACTTAATCTAGGCGAAAATTCTAATTAAATCGCTTGAAATTATGCTAAAATGCTCATAATGTTCATGTAGTTACAATATATTGTAACATATATGTAAGAAATAAATACTTATAAATTACTAACTACGTAAAAATTGTTATTTTCTACTACATCAAGTTAAAAAGTGGGGGAGGGGGGTTTGGGGGGGGGAGAGGCATTAAGCCACATTTACATTACCTATTATTTATTTATTTGAACAATATACATCTGACTTGTGTGCTCGACATGAAAGTCTGCTTATAAGTCATCGTCAATATACAAGGACGAAATAGCACAAGGAAATTTACATAACAAGATAAATACAACCAGGAGCTCCACACAAAATGTGTGTCAATGGAACCAGCGGGAATCGAACCCACAACCTCCAGATTAGCACAACGACGACCTTAACCACTCGTCCACGGAGGCCCATTATCTATTAACAAGCGAAGAAAAGCTCCAGTTGACTTCACTTCACTACCGTTTTACCAATAATTGAAAATATAATATTGGAATTTATTCTTGGGAAAAGCGTAGAAACTTTAAAATAAATGTCATTTCGCAAAATTTTTGCCCCCATAAATATGAATTTGTTATGTCTAATAACGGGTGAAAAAATTATTTTTATTTTCGTTAGATTTTTGCAACAAATATGGAAAATCTGATTTATTACAAAATTTATATTGGCGATTTTTTATGAAAGAATTTTACGAAAGACAGAAAGAATTATTACGAATAATAAAATTCAAACATAAAAATTTCATTTTTTAACAAATGCACCATTGAAAAGTATAAAAAGAAAGAAAATATTTAGAAAACAAACCTCTCGGCTTAAAGCTGGTCTGTCGTCTTCAACAATTTCAGTTTTCAAAGTAACTCCACCACATTTTTCGATTTTGCTCATGATGGAATAAATTATTACAGCTAATTATCCGGAAATTTATTCGGTCGTGGAAAGATTAAACGGAATGATTCTCTTGTGTTCAACCAACTAGTTTCCGCTTTTAATTATAGCAAATCATTTTAACTGCTGAAATCTTGAGTTTAATCAGAAAAATACATTTGTAAATCTTATATATTATGTTGATAATAAATAATTATCATTAATTAAAAAATCAATAGCTTCCTTACAGAATTAAGAAAATATATGGCAAAAAACATTCAAAATCTGCCAAAAATTTTATGTATAATTATCCAGACTTAACGTAATGCTTCACTTATATTTAATAAATAATTTCATACATTTTCTGTTCAATTGAATCACCGATTGTTCGATTGTTCGATTGAATCAACTAAACATTGAAACGCATGTTTCATGAATCACAGAAACAAATTTCTGTAAATATGATACACCATGCAAATATTAACCGATGTTTCTCAGTTAAAAATTCAAAAGAATTGGTAAGAAGGAAAAAGTCGTGGAAGAAGGAATGAAAAGTAGTTCCTAAAATTTGCACATCAATCCAAAATTGATCTTTCCCTATTATTTTAACCAATTAGTTTCCGTTTCTATAACTATGCCAGCATATATTTCTAAGCTTTGAAACTTCTGGTTCATGAAACACAAAAACACACTTGTAAATATGATATATCAGTGTTAATATTAGCTGAAGTTTATTGATTACAACTTTATTGAAATTGGTAAGAAACGAAAAAGGTATATGATAAAGAGACAACAAAAATCATTTCGGAAGCTTTTGAGATCTTATCAAAGAATTATATTCATGATGTAATACTTCTTCGTTTAGTTTCAAAATCAGGAGATTAGAAATAGGTTGATCTGAGTATTAAATATATCACAGAAAACTAAATTGGTGGCTATGAAATGAAATTAATATATCCAAAAAATAACAAAATTTCTCATCAAAATATGTATCCAGAAAGGCTGGTAATCAAACACAAATTTGACACAAACACGGAAAATCGTTATGTATCCTCTTCTAACTAGTTCTAATTCAAAATTTACAAAGCTCGTCCAACTATGCTCTTTGGCAAACTGTCTTGGAGCAAATGGGAAACAACCGTTCAATACAATAGCAAATTCTTACACAATCCCATAAAATGTTGACGAAAGACTACCTGATGAAAGGGGAGAGTTGCGAGCTTTATCCTTGTTCGAGTTCAACCTGAAGAAATCTTTTGGAACAGAAATAGAATATGTTTGGCAGAAGTTGCGACTCTGAATAAGCTTAAGGTTCAAGTGCAGAAACAAAATTGAATCTTCAAAAATTCTGAAATTCAAATTGGAGCCAGAAACAAATGTATCTTCTTGACATTTCACTAAAAGAAGGAAATATCTGCCAAGGTGATTAATATTTCTAGTGAATGGAAACATTAATCACCGAACGAGACTGCTACTTACTTTATGTTTTGCCGTATACTACTTTGTATAAGATAAGCTTAAAAATTTACAGCCAAACTAAACCTGTGTCCTTACGGTATATTAAGGATCAAGAGACACACGTTTTTTTCTTGACTCTGTTCAACGAGGTGCTATACAACATATGTCCCTGTCACATGGTCAGCCTAACGCGAAACCCTCAGTGTTTTATTTCCAAACAAGTTTGATACTCATTTTACCGACTTCGGAGAGATGAAAATCTGAGCGAATATTACCCACCTCGGAGTCTGAAAATCAGCAGCGATAAAATGATCTCTCTATTTTATGTAAAATTCATTTAAATTTTTCTAATTGGTGTTGCTGCTTTTTCGAAGATTCAGGGACTCTATATTCTGGTACATAAAAGATTAGCATGTTGTGACCATTCTAAAATTTTAAGAATAACGTTATAAGCATACATTATTTTTTTTAAATTAAGTGCATTTTTATGCAATAAAAACTGGTGTCCAGTTTTAATCAGTGTGCTGTAAAGTAAAACCATTAGAAGGCATATGTCAAACTCAAGGTTACTCAGGGCTTTTTCAAGGTTACCAATTGTTAGAATAATTAAAAATAACATTTCTTTATAAAATATTCCTTTTTTTTATCTTTAATACTTCCATTAGAGATATGCTTAAAACCTGTGACAACGCATTGAAAATTAGAAACACACTTTGAAAATTTAATCTTGCATATTTTCCCGACTTTCTAATTACTGTTTTTAAAGTGTAATTATGATGATTAAATTTGGTATTAATTCGAAATAGCTACTTTTAATACACAAGAAGTAACAGAAAAATAAATGTTTTCACCTTCCTTAGCCCCTATGTGCATGATACTTTACATTTTTCCTTTTTACTGTTGTCACACTGGCCCATTGGCCGTTTTATACGAGGGATAAAAGGGGTTTAATTTTTCCTTCTAGACTTTTGAAATTTTAGGAATATTTTTTTTCCAATTTTCTTTAAAAAATTAATAAAACGGTACAGAATTATTTCATGTGAAAAATGGCGCCTTTTATTGAGTACTACCAAGACGCCAAGAGCTGAGGTGCGCCCCTGCTTACTAAAAAGTTGGACAGACCTGTATTAGAGATTATACGCTACACCTTTACATCAAAAATAGAGAATATGCAAAAAATTAAAAAAGAAAAACACATTCCCTTCATAACGTATACGGCGTGGTAAAAATAAGAATCTCTACGATCCTATATAATCTTATTTTTAAATTTATGTATTTTATATATCAGACGCAACTTTCAAGTGCAATAATAATTGCGACCTCGAAGAGTCTTTCTTATTTACCACAAGCATCGATAATTAATTCTTCTTACTTTATCCATCCCATTTATACTAAATGTGAAACTTTTTCAAAGTCAATATTAATTGCAATTAAACACGATCCGGGAAAAATTGATTAATTACGCTATTATTTCAGTCAAAAACGATATTTTTCATTCGATTGGTATTCATGGGATACGTGAGGAATTCGAAAAAATAAAACGTATACTTCAAATAAATTAAATGTTTCTGCGTGGATCTTTATTCTCAGAAATTATATATTTATAAAAAGACAATCACGTTCAATAAATTTATACGACATAAACGAGGAAGTGTTTTTGTAACTTTGACATTTGAGAAAAGCTATACTAATAAGAAAACACATAGCTCTGTATGTCTCTCTGTGTGTGTATGTTTGCAATGGCTAGCAAAATCTACGTCCGAACGAAACTGAAATTTTTTTGTAACGATAGTGGAAAATCTTTACTTGTGCACCTGAGTTTCAGAATGTTTAAATTTCTAATAATTAGTTAATAAATTAATTGAAACCCCAAAACTGGAAGGTTAGAAAAGCATTCATAATTCAACAAAAGCATAGATTTTTATTAAACTGCTTTAAAAATCAGAGGAGAGAGAGGTGTTAATATAATCACAGTACTGCCAGGGCGATAAATGTATTGGGCTTCTTTTTTAAAAGTTATACCTTAAATTATACTGGGCCTAATAACTAAAAAACTGCACAGCCAGACGCAGAAGAAAAGAAATTCCCTTTTCAGAAATTCTTAAAATTATCCCTCTGCGGTTTTAGGAAGTCAAGAAATCTACAAAAAATCGATTTATAAAAAATAGATTTATATCCTTTGAAAGAAGCTTCGAAATTTCTGCCATGGACACAGGTGCTTATTAGACTATCAATACTTTCATTAGTGGACAGTTTCGGACGAATATAAAATTTTAAAAGTATTAAATTTATAATTTTAATTTTTATGAACCAGATGTGGAACTTTTATCTGATTTCAGATATGTAAATTTCTTCATGGTAGTTCAACTACAACTTTAGATATTAATTATTATTTGATTAATTGGATGATTCCTTTCAAATTTCATTTTAAAAGACTTTCTCCGAAGCCGCAAATGGTTTTTATACTAGGATTCTTTGGAACTTCATATTTTTTTTAAAAATACACCATTTAGAGATTTTAAAGTTATGTATCTAGTTCTGTCTTTAAACGATGTTTAACAATATCTAAATTTTATAAAAATCGATACGCAAGTTTTTGTATTATGAAAAATTCGATTTTTAAAAAGATAAAGAAATATACATTGTTGAAACGCAGATTTGTTAAAATTAAGAAAACTGACGAGCTGATCGACTCTGGACTTTCAGATAGTTTATAATAAAACGTAATAAAAATTTTAAAGAATAGGAAGCATCAAATTTCAGGAAAGGGAGTACAATTTTTTTAAAGGAACGCGATCAAACATTTAAAATCGTACCGTTTCTAATACGGATTTTTGACAGAGCTCTGAGATAAATGTTAATTAATATAAAATTTCAAAAATGAAGTTATCACTACTTTCGAATAGTAAATTCAATAAACATCTTAAATTATTGCTTAATTTCGCTACTCCCCTGACTAATATATCTGAGGGTAAATTGTTTAACGGAATTCCATTCGTAAACAGTTTTGTTAAGAATAAATTCGCCCCTTAATGTTGGAATGTGGAACTAAAATATTCAGGATAGGGGTAATAAAATAAACGTTAACGAAACTTAACTTCATAACTAAACAATAATTTAATTAAATAATAACTAAATAATAACATAATAAACGTAACTTCATAAAAATAAACATTAACGAATTTTGCTATCTAAGAAAATTTTTGAAATTTATTTAAGTCTTCAAGTGGAAAAAATATTTTTAGATATCATAGGGTAACATCCCCAGTAATTGGCATGCACCAGTGATTGGCACATCCTACAAAAATGTCCAAAATAAGATTTATATACAGTCTTTTAAAAATACCAGTTATATGCTCATTTACTTTAAAATTTTTAACTTAGATTTATGCTACTAGAGACAATAGTGCCTAGGAAAGGGAAACAATTATGGCTTGTATCAAATTAGCCATTTTTGTTGTAAATGCTTCTTCACTGGCTCAAGAAAGGCATGCATTTCAATTCATTATTATCTGATTTATAATGTATTTTCAATTTTAATTGACAACAGTTTTGTTTAGTTGAAAAGGGTTACTTTAAATGTGTAAAAGTATTTTTGACACAAATATTTGGATTTCTAAATTAATGATAGATGCCAATGGTGTTTCAGTTTTGCTAGTTCCAAGTAATTGGCACCTATTCCAATTACAAGGAAATCGCAAGATTTGAGATTAAACCACTTATTTTGGCAATATACTTTTAAAGTTATAGGCTAATTTTGTTTAGCAATTGTTTTTATTTGAAAATATGAAATATTATCAGTAATTGGAATCCATTAAAGCTTCATATGACAATTACTGGGGACAGCATGACAGTTACTGGCTATTAATATAAATATATTCTATTGTTTTAAAGTGTTCACATTTCAGACTAATATGCTGATTTCTTACTCTCAGAAACCTGAAATAAAGCATCTTCATCTACAGTAAATCCATTTAAAGGGATTAAACTCAAATTCTTTCATTCTAAAGAAGCACTGATGAATACAATGCATGCTGCACATACTGAAAACATGAGCGGTTAAGTGTGCAGAAAATGTTTTTATTCCTAACATTCTCTTAATCCATATCACCAAGTTTTGCGATATGTAATAGGCTTACCAAAATTATGTATTAATGTAAATATTAAAAATCGCCCCCCCCCCCCCCCAAAAAAAAAAAAAATAAAATAAAAAATCTCAACTTATGCGTGAGTATATATGGTATATAACATTCCAAAATTCGATTTTATGAATGTCGCTAGATGGATATTTCTATTTATAGCAAATTTTTTTCTATTTCAGCGAATTATGTAATTTATTGTTAAAATTGAAATCAAACTTATATTTATCTGCATAATTCCTCCAGATCCTAGATCGCTGGATTGGACATATTCTAAAGTCCCTAATTCTGAATATGAAGATCTAGAAAATTTAGAAACTATAATTTAGAAGATTCAAAATCTGATGGAAAAATAATGTATGGTGATTCAATAGATAGTGACAATATCCATTTGGGTCTTAGAGATGATAAAGAAATCAAAAAGGAAATAAATTTGTTGAAAGAACATTATTATACAGTTTATGATAAACAATATTATATAGATCATATTATTGATTTAAATTGTGCAGAATCTACTGTTAAATGTTTACGTGAAAAAAGTGAAAACACATATTTGGCCATCAAATTCAGCTATAGCTAATGTAGAGAATAATTTCATTCTTTATGATCCCTTGGAATTATCAGGCCTTTTTTTTTAATCTCTGGAATCATCCATTATTTGAAAAATAAAAAGTGGATACTGATAGATAAAACAGCATTAAATTCTATATTACTATTTTTCGATGTAGCATTTTAAATTATGTTTTTATTTTATATTTCGAAATACTATTTTATAGCTGTTTTAAACAACTATAAAAAATTTATTTTCAACATCAAGATGTGTTTTAGCGTTAATTTATTTATGGGATGATTAACATTCAGGGGCCTCGCTAAGGGGGGGGGGGACAAGGGGGAGCCTTCCCCCCCCCCAAACATTCGCAAATGTTGTTACACTTGGCAAATTTAATTAAAATTTTAATAAAAAATGTAGTACATTTTCCATTTTTGATAAAATTTGGAAAAGTTACAACCCTAATTGGAAATATTATTAAACTTTTTACAAATAAGAACTGTAATAAATTTTCTAAGTGTGGTAACTTGGCAAAATTATAAAACGAGTTGGCAAATATGAAAATTTGACTTGGCAATTTAAGGTCTTCTCCCCCACCAATGAAAAGTCTTAGCGATGGCCCTGTTAACATTTTCAGAACAAAGCTCTTACAATTAATATTACCAGTCTATGTTATCTTACGATAAAAAATTTCTGCCTATATTATATATTATTTTCTATCATATTTTTCTCATAGTGATAGAATTTTTCATATATATTGCCTAAAAATGCAAAATGTTTTTTTTTTCATATAAACATGTGCCAATTACTGGATCACAAGGTGTCGGTGCTCTAGGTGCCAGTTACTGGTGATTACAGCAACTTTTGATAAACATATTTTTATAAAAATACTTTTTCAATTTTTTTTTTTTTTTGAGGGCAAAATAGATGCACAGATATGCATTCTTTGATTTAAAAATATTTGCAAGTAACTATTTTATTTCTTGGTAATGAAAATAGAAGTAAGTTTAAAGACAAATTCTTAATGTGCCAATTACTGGGGATGTTACCCTACTTACTGACGCCAAGCACAGTATAAATCCGATGTAACGATTTACTAAATTTAGCAATAAATTTTAACGGTCCGAATTCAACTGTATTTATTTCTATATTAAATAATCCTTATTTTTAGAAGTTTTTCTTAATTTAAAGATAATTTTGACAATAATTGAAATAATTTCAAATATTTTCAAATGCATCTTTTAGCGACAGGAATTGGCAGTTTTTCTCTCTGTTGTTTAATTATTCGCCAAATGGCCAGTTCGATCAAGAGGAATCTCAAATGCCAGATTGGTATAGCATTCATTTCTAAACAGGATTTTTAGGGTTTCGTTAATCAATGGAAACCTATTCGTCTCACTCCTCTGTCCGTCTGTCTGCGTGTCACAGAGTTCGTTCTCGCCCTAATAGCATGCATGGTCACAATGACGTCACTGTGAGTCACTTTGGAAACATCACATCTGTGACCAAAATGCCACCACTCAGTGACGTCACATTGTGACTGAGATGTGACTTTCTTAAAAATCTTTAGAAATTTATAAATATCCTTCAAAACATGTTATTTACTTTAAAAAACATCTTTCTGGCAATTTAAATATCGTCGCTTTTGTCACAGTTTCGTCACAATGTTAATGTCAAATTAGTCACAAATGACACATTTTTCACAAATTTTTCACATTGTGACCATTTTGTGAACCGTCACAAGAAAGCTCTAAAACGGCCATAACAACTTCACATTTTAGTCACTGTGACTTCACATCGACGTCACGTGACGTCACATCGACAATCGATGGTCACAAAGTCACAATGTGACTTCACAACGACGTTGCAGTGACGTCACCATGCTTTACGGGCGGAAACTGTATAAGTTAGAGAGTTGAAATTTTGCATACTTAAAGCTGAATCGATCACATGAAAAACTATAAAATTTTGAAAGAAACTTATATTATTTTAATTAAATGAATTAATTTAAGGACATCCTATCATTCTTGCGATTTAGATTTTAGAATAGAACTTTAACCCTTTCAGATCCGTTTTTTTTTCAGTTTTTAGATTTTTTTTTTTATATTAATAACATTAACACTAGCAATCCTAATAGATTAATTAATGTTTAACGAATATTTCACTGTATGAAAGATAACGAATGTTGTTTTCAATTCGTACAGTTCAATTCATGTTCATATGACAATAGGCTAAGGAAGAATTGTTGGAGATGCTTAGAAAATATTATATTACTGTGAGATTTAACTTATTTTACAATTTTCTCATACTTTTTTCGCTTTATTACACATGATATTTTCAAGAAAATAACTCTTACTTTAAGTTTAAAGAGTGAAATAACCGCTTAAATTAAAAGAATCGCAAAAGGCGCAAACAAAATTAAAATACTAATAATATTTTTTATTATTACAAAATCAATAAAAATAAATGAAATCATATAGTAAATGCATAGATATATACTAATATTACTACCTGTAAATAGTAGCAAAAGTATTTCTAAAAACAAAATTGTACTCCACTGAAAGACATGTTCTATTAATAGTACACCAGACCTGAAAGGGTTAATTTCAAACAGTCTGGATTAAGCTAAGTGTCTGAGAGAATAACGCATTTGCTTGCTATTCAAAAGATTCAATCAAAAGATAACAATCGTTTTATTGTTTTTTAATTCAAAAATTCTTTCTTCTTTCTTCTATCTCAGCAGTCGTTATAGGTAGGAACGAGAAATTCCAGATTATAAATGTACTAAAAAAAATAATTTAACACATATTTCAGAAATTTTACAAATCCCTCCCACCATAAGGGGGTTAAAAGGGAATCGAAAAGTTTAGAACATTTGGCATATCTGAGCGGCCGTTTTAAGTAGGAACGGGAAATTGCAGAAAATAAATCTGTTATAAAAATAATTAAACATGTGTTTCAGTGATTTTAAAATTTCCACCCCTGAGAAAACTAAAATGGGGGCCAAAATTTTTCAAAAATTTTTTGGACCCGTCATATGATATATCATCTTAAAGCACTCGGACTACTCTTTCAAATTATGGACCTTTTATCCCTTCTCCCCAATTTGGTTCCTCGGGCGAGGGCAATTTTCGAGTTTTTTTAGGTAGATTTCGTATGAAATACTACCTATTGCAACCGCACCAATGTTGGAATTTCTGAAAAAAGTTTGCAGATCTACGCCGATCATGACCCCTAGACCCCAAAACTACCTTCAGTAAAATAGTTTATAAATATCTATATCTATCTATCTATCTATCTCTATATATATCTCACTTTCTTATGGACACGATAACTTCTATAGTTTTGCTCCAATCTCTTCCAAACGGATACATAAAATCAAGGGGTATAAAATCTCAGCTAAGTTCGTTAATTGACAAAATCGGTCCAAGGGGGTGGAAATAGGGAGAGGTTTTTGTGAAAATCGAAAAAACTCCATAACTTCTTAATTAAAATAGATCTCGAATCGGTTTAAAGTTTATATTACAGTAGAACCCCGATAATCCGGATCGGTTTTTTCATTTTTTTTTTTTTTCAACTTTGAGAAGCAATTGGTGAAAAAGTTTTTGTTTTATTATTCAGAATACGACGATGCAACAAGTTAATGTTAAAGAAATTAGCCAATAGCTTCTCAAACTTGAAAAAAAAGCGAAAAACCCGATCCGGATTATCGGGGTTCTACTGTACTTCTTAAAAATGGGCCAAAAGTTTATGTGTGACAGATTTTTAATAAATTTAGAAATGGGTTCAAGGGGCGAAAAAAACAGGATTTTTGGGAGAAAAAAATTCATAACTTCGTCAATTCTCAAGATATTAAGTCCAACTAATTTTTTTTTTATAAATGTTCTCAAAATTATCTAAACAATTTATAGTATTTACAAGTTTTTGATAGGACCAACTTTTACCGATGAAAAAAATTAAAAACGAAAAGAAAAAGGGGGGTTAAAAAAAGAAAAAAATCCATAACTCCGTCAATTTTTAAGCTATCAAATCTAATTAAATTTATTTTACATCTTCTCAATAATATCTACAACTTTTATATTGACAAGTTTTTCATAGGACCAATTCGTATAGCAAAAATAAATTAAACAAAAATAGGAGTTGGAGAAAAACCTCAAATCCAAACTGCTTATATTTTGACTCATTTTTAAATTCATTTTTGATTTTAAACGTATCCAAATAGTAGATCCTCTTATTTAGAAACTGTATAAAGTGACGCATTGGTCAGTTTTTTGATAAAGACAGAATATATTTCAAAAAAGGTTGCCAAAAAGGGTATTTTGAGCAGAATTTCCCGAAGTCATCGTGACTGAAAATTTAAGGAAGTATTCAAATAAAAAATTGCGTTTTTTTCTGACTCGTTTTTAAATCCATTTTTTCTCTCAAATGCATCCAATTTATAGATCTTCTTTGTTAGGAACTATATAACGTGATGCATTGGCCAGTTTTTTGATAAAGACCGAATATATTTCAAAAAAGGTTGCCAAAAAGGGTGTTTTGAGCAGAATTTCCCGAAGTCATCGTGACTGAAAAGTTGAGAAAGTATTCAAATAACAAATTGCTTTTTTTCTGACTCGTTTTTAAATCCATTTTCGCTCTCAAACGCATCCAATTTACAGATCCTCTTATTTCGGAACTACATAATGTGACGCATTGGCCAGTTTTTTGATAAAGATAGAATGTATTTTTTAAAATGCTGTGAAAGTGGGCATTTCGCACAAAAATTTCCGAAGCTATCATGATTAAAGAATTAAGGATGTATTCAAATAACAAATCGGTTATTATATGACTCATTTTTAAATTCAATTTTGCTCTCGAACGCATTCAGTTGACAGTTTTTTGTTATTTAGGAACTATATAATGTACTGTTTTGGTTGATTTTTTAATAGATTCAGAATATATTTCAAAATATGTTGTCAAAATGGGCATTTGAGCTGAATTTTGCTTAAGATGATTCTGATAAAACCAGTTCTTCCAGAAAAATGAAATTAAGAATTTTTCATAAGCGGCCAAATGAAGTTATTAAACTGGGTATATATTTAATCATACTTTAATTAGGTAGATTTCGTAAGAAATACTACCTATTGCAATCGCACCAGTTTATATATCTATCTATCTATCTATCTATCTATATATCTCACTTTTTTATGGACACGATAACTTCTATACTTTTTCACCAATCTCCACCAAACTTGTACATAAAATCAAAGGGGATAAAACCTTGGCTAAGTTCGTTAATGGGCAAAATCGGACCAAGGGGGTCGGAATAGGGGGCGTTTATGTGAAAACCGAAAAAACGCCATAACTTCTTAATTAAAGTAGATATCGAATCGGTTTAAAGTTTATATTACAGTAGAACCCCGATAATCCGGATCGGTTTTTTCATTTTTTTTTTTCAACTTTGAGAAGCAATTGGTGAAAAAGTTTTTGTTTTATTATTCAGAATACGACGATGCAACAAGTTAATGTTAAAGAAATTAGCCAATAGCTTCTCAAACTTGAAAAAAAAAGCGAAAAACCCGATCCGGATTATCGGGGTTCTACTGTACTTCTTAAAAATGGGCCAAAAGTTTATGTGTGACAGATTTTTAATAAATTTAGAAATGGGTTCAAGGGGCGAAAAAAACAGGATTTTTGGGAGAAAAAAATTCATAACTTCGTCAATTCTCAAGATATTAAGTCCAACTAATTTTTTTTTATAAATGTTCTCAAAATTATCTAAACAATTTATAATATTTACAAGTTTTTGATAGGACCAACTTTTACCGATGAAAAAAATTAAAAACGAAAAGAAAAAGGGGGGTTAAAAAAAGAAAAAAATCCATAACTCCGTCAATTTTTAAGCTATCAAATCTAATTAAATTTATTTTACATCTTCTCAATAATATCTACAACTTTTATATTGACAAGTTTTTCATAGGACCAATTCGTATAGCAAAAATAAATTAAACAAAAATAGGAGTTGGAGAAAAACCTCAAATCCAAACTGCTTATATTTTGACTCATTTTTAAATTCATTTTTGATTTTAAACGTATCCAAATAGTAGATCCTCTTATTTAGAAACTGTATAAAGTGACGCATTGGTCAGTTTTTTGATAAAGACAGAATATATTTCAAAAAAGGTTGCCAAAAAGGGTATTTTGAGCAGAATTTCCCGAAGTCATCGTGACTGAAAATTTAAGGAAGTATTCAAATAAAAAATTGCGTTTTTTTCTGACTCGTTTTTAAATCCATTTTTTCTCTCAAATGCATCCAATTTATAGATCTTCTTTGTTAGGAACTATATAACGTGATGCATTGGCCAGTTTTTTGATAAAGACCGAATATATTTCAAAAAAGGTTGCCAAAAAGGGTGTTTTGAGCAGAATTTCCCGAAGTCATCGTGACTGAAAAGTTGAGAAAGTATTCAAATAACAAATTGCTTTTTTTCTGACTCGTTTTTAAATCCATTTTCGCTCTCAAACGCATCCAATTTACAGATCCTCTTATTTCGGAACTACATAATGTGACGCATTGGCCAGTTTTTTGATAAAGATAGAATGTATTTTTTAAAATGCTGTGAAAGTGGGCATTTCGCACAAAAATTTCCGAAGCTATCATGATTAAAGAATTAAGGATGTATTCAAATAACAAATCGGTTATTATATGACTCATTTTTAAATTCAATTTTGCTCTCAAACGCATTCAGTTGACAGTTTTTTGTTATTTAGGAACTATATAATGTACTGTTTTGGTTGATTTTTTAATAGATTCAGAATATATTTCAAAATATGTTGTCAAAATGGGCATTTGAGCTGAATTTTGCTTAAGATGATTCTGATAAAACCAGTTCTTCCAGAAAAATGAAATTAAGAATTTTTCATAAGCGGCCAAATGAAGTTATTAAACTGGGTATATATTTAATCATACTTTAATTAGGTAGATTTCGTAAGAAATACTACCTATTGCAATCGCACCAGTTTATATATCTATCTATCTATCTATCTATCTATATATCTCACTTTTTTATGGACACGATAACTTCTATACTTTTTCACCAATCTCCACCAAACTTGTACATAAAATCAAAGGGGATAAAATCTTGGCTAAGTTCGTTAATGGGCAAAATCGGACCAAGGGGGTCGGAATAGGGGGCGTTTATGTGAAAACCGAAAAAACGCCATAACTTCTTAATTAAAGTAGATATCGAATCGGTTTAAAATTTATATTACTTCTTAAAAATGGGCCAAAAGTATATGCATGACAGATTTTTGCTAAATTTAGAAGTGGGCTCAAGGGGCGAAAAAAACAGGGATTTTGAGAGAAAAAAATTCATAACTTCGTCAATTTTCAAGATATCAAGTCCAACTAAATTTTTTGTAAATGTTCTTAAAATTATCTAAAACTTTTGTATTTACAAGTTTTTGATAGGACCAACTTTTACCGACGAAAAAAATTAAAAACGAAAAGAAAAAGGGCGCTGAAAAAAGAGAAAAATCCATAACTCCGTCAATTTTTAAGATATCAAATCTGATTAAATTTATTTTACATCTTCTCAAAAATATCTACAACTTTTATATTGACAAGTTTTTCATAGGATCAGTTCGTATAGCAAAAAGAAATAAAACTAAAATAGGAGTTGGAGAAAAAACCTCAAATCCAAACTGCTTATATTCTGACTCATTTTTAAATTCATTTTTGATTCTAAACGCCTCCAAATGGTAGATCCTCTTATTTAGAAACTGTATAAAGTGACGCATTGGTCAATTTTCTGATAAAGACAGAATATATTTCAAAAAAGGCTACCAAAAAGGGTATTTTGAACAGAATTTCCGAAAGTCATCCGGACTGAAAATTGAAGGAAGTGTTCAAATAAGAAATTGCGTTTTTTTCTGACTCGTTTATAAATCCATTTTTGCTCTCAAATGCATCCAATTTACAGATCCTCTTATTTAGGAACTATATAATGTGATGCATTGATCGGTTTTTTGATAAAGACGGAATATATTTCAAAAAAGGCTACCAAAAAGGGTATTTTGAACAGAATTTTCCGAAATCATTGTGACTGAAAATTTAAGGAAGTGTTCAAATAAGAAATTGCGTTTTTTTCTGACTCGTTTTTAAATCCATTTTTGCTCTCAAATGCATCCAATTTACAGATCCTCTTATTTAGGAACTATATAATGTGATGCATTGATCGGTTTTTTGATAAAGACAGAATTTATTTTAAAAAAGGCTACCAAAAAGGGTATTTTGAACAGAATTTCCCGAAGTCTTTGTGACTTGAAAATTTAAGGAAGTTTTCACATAGCAAATTGCGTTTTTTATGACTCGTTTTAAAATCCATTTTCGCTCTCTAACGCATCCAATTTACAGATCCTCTTATTTAGGAACTATATACTGTGACGCATTGGCCAGTTTTTTGATAAAGATAGAATATATTTTTTAAAATGCTGTCAAAGTGAGTATTTCGCACAAAATTTTCCGAGCAATCATGAATAAAGAATTAAGTATGTATTCAAACAACAAATAGATTATTTTATGACTCATTTTTAAATTCAATTTTTTTCTCAAATGCATTCAACTGACAGTTTTTTGTTATTTAGGAGCTGTATAATGTACTGTTTTGGTCGATTTTTTTAATAAATTCAGAATCTATTTCAAAATATGTTGTCAAAACGGGCATTTGAACTGAATTTTTCTTAAGATGATTCTGATAAAACCAGTTTTTGAAGAAAAATGAAATAAAAATTTTTCATAAACGGCCAAATGAAGTTATTAAACTGGGTTTATCTCTAATCATATATTTTTTTGTTGAATTGAGCACTCTTCGAAATCTACCTCCGCCTATAGGCCCAGCCGACAGGGATTTTTTTTTTGTTGTTGAAATGAGCACTCTGCGAAATCTACCTCCGCCTATAGGCCAAGCCGACAGGGATTCTTTGAAATTGCAGTGCTTTTCTCCTTTTAAATCGGATGTTTTTGCGGAGCCCTTTGATAAATATTATTTATAATGTATGGGCATTTTAAAGAGAGAGGAGGGGGGGGAAGAAGAGAAGGTTGTCCGGGGGGGAGCACAATAGTCGGAAACCTGCGGTGTATTTTTTCAACTTTTGCCGCTACTAATCATGTGACGTATCATTGTAAAGCTATGTGACAAACTTTTTTTTTGTTATACACCTCCCGAGTCCATTCCCTTACTTTATTTCTAAGGTAGGCATTTTTCTACATTTAACCGAAACCCTTCATGTGATATATCATTGTTTACCCACTGACCAATTATTCATATTATGCATATCTCTTGCTCCTCCTGCGGGGTACATTTAACATATTTAAGCAAAATTTCTTCTAATAATAGTAAAACTATGGAATTAAATAACGTAGAAAAAATCAATAAAAAATATTTATTTCATTTATCATCCTTTTACTTCCAGTTTTTGTCACAAGAGGAGCTTTTAATTCTTATTTCTTTGGATATTTTGATGCTAATTGCCAAAAAAATCTAATTTTTTATAGTTAAAACTTCTTTATCTTTTTGCACTTACTCGCGACTTTTCTATTTTTAACAACCAGGGAACGCCATCACATGACTTTTGCACTAATATGGCTTTCTTATAGCCTCCCTTTGGTTTGTTGTTTTTTAATTCCCTCTGTTTTTAGTTTCCATGTATTTACTAAAATTAACATCTATTTTATCTAATTTAGAAATTCCCACCTAAGAGGGTTTAATGGAGTGGTCGTACTTTTAAGACATTTCTATAATCTCTACAGCAGTTATAGGTAGAAGCGTAAAATTCAAGATAACAAATCTACTAAAAAATAGATAAACATTGTGATTTTAGAGTTAATTTGTAAATCGACAAGTGTCAATTAAAATAGATAGATTTATCTAGACCTGATTATCTAGAATTGATTTTAAAATGGTAATATTCTGTTAACTGATAGTAAATTAATAAAAATAATTATAAAAATAAATATAGATAAATATTTTAAAATTAGTTTCATTAACAAGAATTGATTTTAAAAATATATAATATTTCATTAACTGACAGTAAATTAATAAAAATAAATGTATAAATAAATAAAATAAAATATTAAAAATTAATTCCATTAAGAAGAATCGATTTTAAAAAATCAGAGTAACTGATAATAAATCAATAAAGATAGAGATTAAATTCTTAAAACATCTAAAACAACGAGGACGCAACCCTCAACCTTTGAGTAACAAGAAAGATGCGCTAACAATTACACCCTAACATCTACGTAATACAGCCAATCCACTCCATTACATTCATTTCTCTCATAGCAAATTACAATATTCCTGCGCGCAGAACTATCCGTTTTCTAAAATTGTAGACAAAGTGCAGGAGCTAGACACTTGTCAATTAAAATTTATATCTTAATTAGAAAATCTGTCTTTGCATTAACTATTTTTTACTTGTTTTTAGTCAGATATTGGCATATTTATAGACAGTAGAAATGCTCTGCGGGAAACGAAAGTAAACAGCCAATCAGGAGGCAGAATTGGCGCTGGTCGTTTTGTGAATGTGCTTATGTGAAATACTAGCTATCTTGAACGGATTGAAATTAATCAATCTATAAACGGATTTTTTTGTTTGCAAATTTTATTAAATCTTGAACTATTTTGAATATATTGGCATTTAAAAAATATTGGAGAGTTTTTCAGTTATATACTTTTAAAAATAACATTTCTGAATTTTTGTAAGCATTTAAAAAAAAAGAGTGATGAATCAATATATGTAAACCTCGTGGTATACAGTGGCTCACAAAAGTGTTCGTACACTTTAAAAATTTTTACTAAAAATAAATTTCCCTGAAATTAAATTCGTATATGAAGTCCAGTATTTTTTTTTATATTATCTCCAAGTTATTCTAAATAACACACACCATTTTTGTTTAACATTAAGGAATTTTTTTTTAATCTAAAAATGAAAACGGAAGATGCCACAGAAAGAACACGCCACAAAAGTCTTCGTACACAGAAGCATTTTCGGATAAATTCATAATTAAAAATATTATTTGTCGCTTTATTTTTATTTTTGCATTATTGTGACATTTAAAAAATCGCTTGGCTTTATATTTTGCAGAATTGGTCCGTAATATTCTATTTATTAACTAAAAAATGGTTTGTAATCGTAATGTCACGACTAACAGCATTTGAAAATTAGTAATGTTTCTTCATAATAGTAGTAAATCAATTCAAAATATTGCAAAATTAGTTAAATTATTCCCTTCTACGGTGAAGTATGCAATAAAAGGCTTTATAGAAAAAAATTGGATTGAAAACTAGGGATTAAAAAGTCATCAATCTAAATTAATGCAATGAGATCAAATACTTACAATTAAAAAAGTCGTAAAAAATCCGCATTTAAGTATTGTAAAAGTGACCACAGAATTTAATGAAACAGTTCCTATTTCATTTTCACTTGAAACTATTCGACGAGTGGTAAGCCCAGCTGCATTATATAGGCGTTCTGCCCGTAGAAAATTTTTTGTTAGGGCGAAAAACAGAAAGCTTAGGCTTTCTTTGGCAAAATCAATGATAAATATACCCAAATCGTATTGGAATAATATTTTATTTACAGATAAAAACTAGTATGTAATTCTTGGCTCCAATAGGTGCATTATAGTATGGTGAAAAAAAATTAAGAATTTAATTCAAAGAACTTAGTTGGAACAGTTAACCATGGTAGTGGAGTTGTCCTTGTGTGAAAGTGCATAGCAACATCAGTATTAAGTAATTTGGTATATACTGATAGCATAATAAATCACGATCTTTATTCAAATATTTTAAAAGGCAATTTAAAATTATCTGCCCAAAATATGGGTAACAGAAACAACTTTGTTTTTCATTAGGATAATAATAATAAGCACATGGTTGTCAATGTTCGCCTCTGGTGTCTCTATAATTGTCCACAAGTTCTGAAAACATCACCTCAATTGCTGAATTTAAACCCAGTAAAACATATTTGGAGATAATTGGAAGTGAGAATACGAAAACACAGCATTGAAACGAAAAGCGAAGTAAAAACAGCAATGTTCGATGAAGGAATTAACTTTCATGCAGAAATTACAAAAATACTAATTAAATCTATTCCCAGGTGTTTAAAAAACTATTGTGGGTGCTAAATAATATCCTATTAAGAACAACTTTAGCAAAATATTACAATATTTACAAATATACAGCGATTTTTTTAAAGTGTACGAAGACTTTTGTGAGGTAATATTTTGTTATTTTTTTATTAACCATTTTTTTCAAAATAAAGTTTTGCTATGTTTTTAAAATATTTTATGTAGTTTTATTAAGAATGAGTCATAGATCTTACTCTTAAATACTCATTCTAAAATATTGATTTTAATTAATGGATAGAGCACTATTTCATTGAAATTCCTAAGTGTACGAACACTTTTGTGAGCCACTGTAGGTCGAGAAGAGCTTCGAAATGGCAAAATTCACATGCAAACAGTAAGCTAGATATTCCATTATTCAAAATGCAATTGGCAGTGACGGTACATATATTGTGCTGCTGACCGAAATTCAGACGTTTCCAATGATTTCATAATGTTTTATACAAAGTAAAGTTAATATGATTAAAATCTCCCAACGATATCTTCATCATTGTTAGAAATGTGGACGAAAATTCGGGTTCAGCTAATTATATGATATAAATTGAAAAATATTGACCATATTAACTAAAACTAATCTTTTGAACATTTTTTTTTAAATAATGATTTTAAATATTTTATTGATAGCATTTTTAAATTTTATAAAAGATATAAATAGTCAGAGATATAAAAAATCATTAGTTAATGAAAAAAATTGTCGTTTTATTGTAGCTATTTTAAAAGATAAAAGTATTTGTTGCATAATATATATATATATATATATATATATATATATATATATATATATATATATATAATTTTATTTTTATTTATTATTATTATTATTATTATTATTATTATTATTATTATTATTATTATTATTATTATTATTTGAGTCTTGCTTTTTTATATACCGAGCTAGAATCCAATGTTTGCTATATTTAAAACAGTAAAACATTAAAAAATGTGTAATCAATAATTAGCAAATAAAATACACCACTGTACTGTGGAATAAAATATTTTTCCGCAAATTTTATTGATAATTGATCCCATAAATATCATATACCAAGATATGGTATTGCTGTGCTACGTTTTACAATTTTTTCGCTATATCTCAAGAACTAATGGACGAAATTCTATCAAATTTCAGATTCTGTTAGGTCTTGACATAAATAGATGCTTATTAGGTTTTAGTATAAATTACCCAACATGAGGCACTACTAAGCTCATTTTCTCAGAATATTAATTAAATTTTGCGTTTTAGGCTTTTCGGATACCAGAATCCCATTAGGCTAGGTCAAGTGTTCGAGGAAATTCGATAGTGGGTAACTTTGGGGTCCCCACGTTTTTTTTTAGATATTAAAATGTACTTATGAGATAGAAGAAAGTTTTGGGATTGACACATCCAACTAGTTATTAGTGAAACTATCATGCCAAGAAGTTACTAAATATTGAAGCATTCTTTTAACAAATCTTTAAAATTAACAATAAGCATACACTTAAAATTATTGCCTAAATATAAAAATTATCTTACTCTCACACATTATCTTTTGCTTGTTAAATTAAATATAGATTTATTAAATATAAAGTATGTCTATTGTGATGAAAATGAAGAAGATAGTGTACAAATAACAGATGGTTTGCTTCTATCACAATGTAGAAGTTACGTATATGACTATAACTGTGGGGAACAGTTGAATAATCGGGACAAAACTACAATTTCAGAGGTTTTTAAGGAAATTGATAAAAGAACTGTTTTATTTTTGAAATGCCGTATTGTGCTTGCTATTGAGTGTATAAAAAAGTACTTGGTGTGAAAGTTGTGGAGAATTTTGTCCTTATTAAGATTGTAACTAACAAATAATACGCTGCGGTAACGGGTCTATTAAAAAAAAAGTCCCAAAGTTTTGTACAGAATTTTCCATGACTTTTTGTAAGGCAACATGTACGCACATTTCTCCTGGATTAAATGGACATTTTTATAATGCTTTTTGAACAACTGAAAAATTCATGGCACCGGCTTTATTTGTATTATTTTTATTTATGTTCGAATAGATAATGAATGTTGCATAAAACTGAAAAGTTGATAGATGCATTCATTTGTAGTTATAAGCCAAGATAATCTTTGAGTAGCTAGAAAACAAAATTCCACATTTACAGTTAGTAATTTTTTGAAAAGTTTAAGAATGGAATTTTATACAGTTTTACTTTATCTAATGTATTTCTCATCGACTTAATGACAATTTTCAAAAGATAACTTACAAATGTTAATCGAAGTTTTATTACTTTCAAGAACACATCACTTCACTTATGAGTTTAAAATAGTTTAAACCAAACTAAAATTCTACACTTTTATTTAGAAAAAAAAAATTCTAAATACTCATAGAAAGAAATTAATATTTAGGGTACTATAAAAAAAAAAAATATCAGTTTAAAAAATATTTTGAATTCCAAAACAAAAAGTACTAAAGTTTAATCAAATCTTCAGTTGACAAAAGTGTTGTTTAAAGTACCATTTTACTGACTCAGAAGTATTCTAAAGATGATATCATTTCAGTAATCTGCTGTGAACAATTTAAAATTCCAAGGCTTCCAATTTAACTCTTCAGCTCATCATGTTCTGAAATGCACTAAAAAAATGCAGCAGTAATATTTATCTTTATTGTTTGTTTATGCTTATTTATACGCATACAAAATAAAAATTTCGATTAAATATTGACGAGACTACAGCTATAAGTCCTTTATAGAACTATCATTTACGTAATATAAGTATGTATGATAACGTGAGTTTCAAAACTCGCCTTATACAGAAAATTAAATTATGGGAAATCGCGAAAAACCTCTGACTGCTTCATTGGTTTTCATTGTAAAATCTTATTTTACAATGTTAGAAATACATGAAAAAATTAGTTCTTTTTGCAGATTGCAGTATTTTTTCGGTGCATATTCACCAAAGGAATAGATTGACAGACAAAGCTCAATATTTTAATTTTTGGATGACAAGATTTGAAACTTACACCCCAATATGTATATAAGACAAATAAAATTACTTAAACGAAATATTTTAGGTTGTTACCCGTTAAAGTATGAGTAATAAAGATATAATCAAACTGTAACCACGTAAAAACAAAATGATTATGAAAAATTCTTAAAAGTCTATTGCATAAAGAAAACTTAAACAAAATTTAAATATGCCTAAAAGTTTTAGAAGTTTATTCACAGCTTCAAGTAACACCAGAAAAGAAAATGTTTTTTACCATGTTACTGGCTTCAAGTATTCCCCAGATCACGTCATTCTATTCATCAGCTTAGAACAATCTAAACTCAGCAAAAATCCATGACTACTAACTCAATTCTTCCACGCATTGCGTTCTGAAATGCACTGAAGAATTGCAGCTGTTGTCAAATAATGACTTTTTGAAGGGAAATAGAGTGCGAAAAAAATGTCATCATAAAAAAAAAGTAAACACAACGAACGCTAACATTTTTAGTTTTTCTATGCCGCGCCCGGAGCAAGTGGTCTCACTTAAAATTAGCTCGTCTCTGAAAAGAAACCTAGAAATAGAGGTTCTCATTAAAAATGGAGCAACCGAGAAATAATGGTGACGTCGGAACTTATTATTTTTGGTTTCTTTTCAAATTATGCTTCACAGAGAAAAGAACATGAACGGTTTGCAAGGTTTTCTTTCGGTGGACTAAAATTACTGGAATCTCTCCCAAAGTTTACTTTCGAAATTCTGCCAATCATAAAAGTCAATTTCAAAGTTTTTATGTACATCATGCACACAAAACACACCAAAAGGATCAATCGTATTAAGATGATCAAACGTGTTCGAAAAACGAGGAAGACCTCAAATTTGGGAATCGTAGTTCAAGCACTTCGATCTTCGAATCGCTGGAATCTTTTCTAAAGTTTACTTTTGATATTATATCAAATATAAAAGACAATTGTGAAATTTTTATACACGTAAAAGTACACAGAATAGACCGAGATGGCTAATAATAACAACGCATTCGAAGTTCGAGAAAATCCTGTAATTTGGGAATCCTAGTTCAAGTTCTTCAATCTTCAAATTACAGAAATCTTTCATAAACTTTACGTTTGATATTCTATCAATTATAAAAGACAATTCTGAAATTTTCATGTACATCATAGCACACAAAATACATTAAGATGGCTAATAAGGTGATCAAACGTATTTGAAATTCGAGGTACCGTAATTTCGGGTGTATAAGCCGCAGATCAAACAATTCTTTTTCGACCCAGAATTTTTTAAGAAACAGATGTAACTAGTCAGATCGCCGTAAATATTTGTCTTCAATCACTAAATAAGATTTCTGGGTCCAAAAAGAATTGTTTGATCCGCGGCTTATACACCCGAAATTACCGTAATCTTAAATTTGGTAATCGTGTTTACGTACACCAGCCAGTTTTCGATTTGAAACATATATTACATTTTAAGAAGTTGATTAATTCGCAGAACAGTCTAAATTCAACAACAAAAAAAAAGCTTTACTCCAGCTAAATTCCTTAACGCACAGTGGTTCTGAAATGCACCGAAGAATTCCAGCTGTTGACTGCTAATGACTTTTTGCAGGGAATTAGAGTGCGAAAACAATGTCATCCTAGAAAAAAAAATAAACTCAATGCTAATAGTTTTAATTTTTCTATACCGCTCTGTAGCCATTTTTACTCAAAATTAGCTCATATCTGAAAAAAAGAAACCTATAAATAAAATTTAGTAAATAAATCAATAAGAATAAAAATCTACGAACGCTAAGCTACGAACGTAAAGCTATGAAAATTTTTAAAAAGTCTCTCAATACACTTATTATAAAATTTGGTGATCCTTAATAATATATTTTATTTTGGATTTGGAAGTATTCTTATTTAGGGATTTTTTAATTCTCCAGTTTTGTTCAGTAACACGTACAGTTCGTAAAGTTCGCTTACAAGGTACTGAAATTACCAGAAGTTCTGGCAAACTTATTTTTGTTAATCTTTAAATGTCAGTAACTCTTGCAAATCAGTTTGCGATTTTTCATACATTTGTGAAGTTTGGAATTTTAGATCCTTCATCGATAATGAAAGGACACGTGTTACACAATTTTTTGTCTGAAACTCGACACAAGCCTTAATTTTCGTTGTTTTGTTGTACGTCAACCTCTTCCGCATAGCCAAGTTACCTGGATGCGAACCAATTTTCAATGCGCAATCGCACAGTATACACTCAAATATACAAAACTCGAAATTTTCCTCTTCGAAATTTATCATAAATATATTGCCGAGTTATTCATTGCATGTTAATGTACCAGTAAATGCTAGTAATTATTACATAACTTTATGTTAGTGATTTCAATAATTCCATTCCCATTTGAAATTTAGGAGTTTACTAGCCGGTCGCCTGCCTTTATTTGAATTTTGAACCTTTCTCGTATACGATTGCACAGAAAATATTTTACACTAAACAAAGATAATATTATGTTTAAATTAGGGTTTTGAATTCGTATTCAATTTTATAACGAGTTGTGTCTATCCATGATTCGAGAAACATCCACATTCGAGTGATGAACAGTCAAGTCCCAAACACTTTTAGACAATTTTCCCTTATTACTTTTGATTTCTTTTCGAATTATCATTACTTTTTTTTCTTTTTCAAAAAGAAGGACAAGAACAGTTGGCCATGTGGTCTTTCAAATTACTAAAATTACTCGAATCTCACCCAAAATTTACTTCTAATCTTTTCAATTACAGTTGAACACGATTAAGATGCGTTTCACGGAAATAGACAAGCGTATAAACAATTTACTGCACGGTGTGCCACATCTGGGACATACCTAAAAATACCATGATTCTCATTATATGCCATGAATTTGGCAAATAGGATCACTGTAGCTGATCAAGGACAGTCCAACGAACTGAATAACACTTATTTTATTCATGTCAGATGGCTGCATTTGACAAAAAATCAGAATTTGTTTTCCAGAAGCAACAACAAAACAAAATTCAATCAAGCTATTAACACGCCACTCGATTCGCTGAAAAAGACCCGAATGATAATGTTAAGTCTATGGGAGTGTTATTTGGCAATTTTCTCGGTTTTTTTTTTACTCATAGAGGCAAATCGCTTTTGTAACATCAGTATACCTGTTTTAATGTGTAAATTTACGCATTTATTTTTTAGAGTGAAAGTTTTATTATTTTAACTAAAAAAAGCTTTCGAACAACAAAATACAAATCAAACTCACTGATAATCTTCGTCTGTGTGGGTTCCATCCTTTGGGAATTGCCTCCATGACGGCCTCAAAACAGCAGTCAGATTGCATTACACCGTATTCTGTGTATAGAGCATTTCATATGTTATCTTCGCTGCTATGTAGAAAAGTGTTTTTAATCCATGCCTGCATAAAAAGAACAAACGTCACAGATAAATAGGCAACAGAAATGTATTATACTTATCCTAACACCAATATTTTTCAAGTAAATGCAGAGCTCCAATTAACACTTTTTAAAAATTCTAACTCACATCACTTTCACAAAACAAATTTTCTACACATACCGACCACATGTGCAAAAGAAATATGAAATATGCTACAAAATTCATTATTATTGATTTTTTAATAGTGGTACAAATAATATGTAAAAACAGTCGCCAGTGGCAGCCCTGTAAATGCAATGACTACAGGAAATTTATGATTTTCTTGTATGAAAAAAAGGAATTCGCGAAATAGACCGGGAGGCGGTAGCGCAAATAATTACCTCATTCTTCGAAAAGTTAACTTGATGCGGCCCTATAGCAATAAGGAAGAAGAAAACAATACGAATTCAAAGTTTTTTCAAAATATTAAAAGTGTTAACAGGTTTTTTACATGCATCGTCTCAACATTTTCCCACTAGACTATTTTAATTGTGGAGTTTAATTAATATCTCAGTCAGTAATAAAAAAAATTAAAACATATGAGCCTTGGTTGTAATAAGACCTGTCTAGGATTATTTTCATCCAAGTTTTTAGACCTCTATCCTCCTTGAGTGGTAGATTTCCCTAGCCATCGCACACAGGCAAGCAGACACACACACATAAACATTTTTTTTTTCTTTTTTACTTGCATTGATATGATTTTTGCAATTAACAAAGCGAAACGTTTGCGATTGGGTTCAATATGAAATGAAATTGGAATGAATTAGACTAAATAAGGTTGATTAATCTAAGTTTGATAAAAATGAATATTATAAAAAACATGTCGTTCCAAATATTTCTATAAATTCTTTTTTTAAAGAGTAAAAAAATTGAATTCTGTGAATAATTCACAATGAGAGGCAAACAGGAACTCGAACATCAATCACACATCTAAATGCAAGTATAAAAAAGAGGATCACGGTACTGCTGTTTTACTCAGTTGTATGCAGAATAGATGCAAAGTTTAAGAAAGTACAATTTGAGTTCAATAATGACACATAGTTCAAATATTCAGATAATCGATTACAAAATTATAAACCGGTAACACGTTTCGTCCAACTTACACAACTAGATGGCACAAGACCCCCTAATAATGCATTTTGGAGCTGGATATAATGTTTTCTTTGTGCACGAAACTCTGATCACATATCTGTAGCGAAAATTATGCCTATGACTGTACTATAGTAATTACTTATATATGCAGTAAATTTTATGTAAGGCGGATTGTGTGAAAGTCCTTGAGAATCCATAAGCATAGAGTAAAATTTGTTTATGGCGAAATAATGTCTACTACGGAAAATTTTCCCAGTCCCGATTGGGATATAGAATCACATATAGTTTTCAAATTGCACTTTTTTTCTAAATTTCAGTTAAAACTAATTAACCATTTTATCTTAACTTTTATTTTGTTCCCACAATAATTTTCCTTCAAAAGCAAAGAAAGAAAACATAACTAACATCTGCATTTATCACTAAAACGGCTCTTAGATAAAGAGAATTTATTTAGATGATTATTCATCCTCGAATCACCTTATTCAGAAATAATTAAAAAAAATAATGATTGACTTTGCTTTCGGTCAGTAAAAATATCTCTTTTCTCTACTTAATTTTTGAGTTTAACTTCCTCATCAAATCATAATCTTTTTATGTACATGCACAGGGGGCGTAACAATAAACTTGGAGGCCCCGGGGCAAACTAGTGAGGCCCTTCACGCCCGGGGCAAATTAAAACTTTGCCCCGGGCGCAGTTTTTTTCCGCACGCCGCTGTTTAAACGTACACAGTATGATAAGCCCAAAAATGGCAAAAACGTAGAATTGGGCAACCCTACTCGGCAGGCACCTGTCTGTGACGCAGTTTTTGCGGATACTACTGAAGCTAGCATAGGGGAGAAAATATGGACTTCTGATTGGTTGAATACTTTAAAGAGCGTTTTGTTTAGGTTCATTTTTGAGTTTATGTAACTTAATCATACGTTTTTGTTTAAAAAACCTTTTGTAAGATGGATTTTGATAATTTTTTTTTTCGGTTTTATTTATTTATTAACAGATAGATAAGAAGAAAGATTTTCTAGAATTTTTTAGATGCTTTTATATTATTCAACCGATTAGAAGCCCATATTTTCTTCCTTATGCTAGCTTCGGTGGGGTCGGCAAACATGCTGGTACGATATGACACATCCGACTCGACATTCTGCTATCTGCTCTACAGCTGTTTTTGCATGCGAAGCATATGAAGTATATCGACGGACATGCAAAAACATTTACTCTAGCACTTTGTTTTTTTTATTACTAATTTTTAGCTAGGTGCTGGGCAATTTATAGGAAACAAAAATCAATAGTTTTTTAACCATCAGTTTGGGTCCTCTCAGGCTTATAGGCCCCGGGGCAATGTCCCGGATGCCCCGGTGGTAGTTACTGCCCTGTACATGCACTCTGTTTTGTCTTCCACAATATATTTCTCAAAACCTTGCTCGTAACGTACGATTTGGCGTTCGAATTCGCTTTGGATTATTTTTTTAGGACTGCTATTTCTGGTTATCTGCCATTAAATTCAAAATCCTCTTAACTGTTTAAGGCGTAACAGAAAATTTCGCATATATGATATCATTAATTTTTTCATGAACTCTTTTTGCCAATTGTGTGGTGCCAATGTATGAATTACAGAATGATTGATCAATTGGTTCGCCCTCGCTCTAGAAGGCGGTCATGTAGATATATTTCTTAAAAAAAAATGCTTTCAAGCACCAACCCTATTCATTTTTGTATGAAATGCTATAGTTTTATTTCTACTCCAAATAAAAAGATTTTTTTAAAGCAATTATTTTTATAATTGATCACAGCCTACAACTATTTATGAATTTCAGTGAATGCATACTTGAAAGAACCTGGTCAACATTCATCATCAAATATTTTAAAGTACAGAACATTACTACACCGATCGATTCCGCCTTAGATATAATTTATTGTATTTATAAATTACATTTGTTTAATACAACTCTATTGAATAACATCTTTCATGACTCCCAAATACTATTTGCACAGTGATTTTGATTACTGTGAGACTTGTCATGCTCCTTTTAATTTTAATGCTATGTGTTCATTGCAAAAATTCATATTGTTATTAGCATATAGTAGTAAATTTTCACAAATCCTAAATGTAATCTACGCATATCTTCAAATGCTACTAATAGATTCTGGTTAACACCCTTGCTTCAAAAGTACCACAACTTAAAAATTGGGTTTTTTTGAGCTATGACTTAGTAACTTGGTCATAAAAATTTGATTTTTACACCTCTACAAATCACTTAAAATACCTGATAGTGCATCGAAAATCAAGCCATTATGTAGCAGTTTTGTCGGCAAGATGTCTTCTGACGCTTCCACAGTTCAGAAACCATTTTTTGGAGTTTTTTGAGTTATGACACTTTTGAAAAAGGGTGTGATATTATGGTGTAGAATTAATTGACTTTTAAAGTTTCATAACACGTATACGTATGATTGTTTCGGAGCAAAGGCGCCGAGATTTTAAATTTCAGAAGACGCACAGCTGACCACGTAGACCTCAGAAGCCAATCGAACAGATGAAATACAGGCATACCATTGCTTACATTATGTTTTCTGAGGGTCAATCATTATTTTAAAAAAATCAGAGGGGACACGAGCTCGTTTCCTACCTTTGTGTTTTTGAACTTCAATTAGCGGATGTCGAATTGAAAGGGTAGCCTGGGGTGGTGTTACATTTTCATGGAGCATTATCATTTCCCCTCCACGAAACTCTATAATATTGACACCGCAGCTGCAAAATTCCATACGAAGAAAATGTCTGATATCTAAACTGATCGAATCATGCTCTTTTATTTCTAGATATGGCCAAAATCTAAAGAACTGGTCGCTGCCTACCATGGGTGTGTATCTTTCATTTAAGTAAAGCGATGTCCAAAACGTAAAGCATGATTGGTCCAAAGCATTGCCTTGTTTGTCTTCAACTGTGGAAATACCTTTCTTTCTCGAGATAGTCCGCGTTCCCATCCCAAGCATGAAAAAAGTTGTACGTGACTTATGTTTATCCATAATTTAAAACACGCATACTGCTTGACGCTCCGACACATAAAAAAAGATGGCAAAACTAAAAATGACCAAAAGCCAACGAACAATGAAAAAAATGGTGTATGCCGTTTTCTTGAGAAGTACAGAACTAGTCACAGCCATAAAGCTAGAGGAATAGAAGACATTTACAGCTGTAACTAGTATTGTGTTCAAGATGAATATTAGAAAACTCTTGTTTCACTATGATAAGCATCTTTTCATACTGAAATATTGGCATTCGAATTTTTTGAAAGTATGAAAAAAAGCATTTATGTTGTAGGGGTTTTCATTGAACACTTTTTAAATTTTCGAAGTTTAACTTGTATTATTTAGGAGAATCTAAAAAAATTCAGTGTAACCCTCGCATCAGTTTATGTATGGTGTATATGTGGTTGTTTTACAATTCTTTGAAAGTTGATACGTTTGAAGATATATATTTTTGAAGATCTGATAATATATAATAAATTGTCTTGCTCTGGAAGCATTTCAGATTTCAAAATAACCTTTTTAATGCTCCTTTGTTTCCAAAAATAATTAAAATTTCACAGTCCATCTAAGTTAAAATAAAATGCATGTAACTAAATGTATCTAAATTACTTATCTGTTGTTTTCTCAGACCTGTCTAATGAAACACGACAGGTAAAAATTTTACTTGGCAAAGAAGCAGTATTTGGAAGTATTCCAAATTATGCATTTATTCCACTTTATATTCATCTTATGGGGAAAATGCCCAAGAGATTCATCAAGTTCTGGGTGCTCAAAAAAGAGGAAATTCAAGGCAAAAGAAGCATTTAAGCTTGAATAAAATGACAATTTTAATTTAGTAGGTAAAGTATTTTCGCAAATAAATAAATAAATAAATAAATATTTCTTTTAAAATGCGTAAAATTTATGTAACTTATGAATTTTATTTTTCATTATTTTTCCCTAAGTATTTTTTTTTTTTTTTTTTTTTTTTTTTTGAGTTGGGAATAAATTTTGAAGCATATTATTACCTTTTAATTTAATTAAGTATATGGGTCAATCCACGAAATTTTGTAACGTGAGTCACGAAGATTATAATTGAGAAATTGTTGTCCACCGTTATTTTCAGAAAGTTTTCTTGGCTTTATTCAATTAATGAGGTATCCGCGTTAAAATAAGTCTCATTTTTCAAAACGAAAATATTGGTAGAAAAAATCGTAGTTCGTGACTCACGTTACAGTCATGCATGGAATTATCCATATTTCTATGAATGTACTTTTTATTATTTTTTCGTGCTTGAATTACAGTGTGAAGTAGTGTCTTCAGTGTTACAGATTATTACCGTGAAAAATCGTTAATTACTTTGTATGGCCAGACAGATTTCATAGTCGAAAAGTTGGCAAACATTTATCTAATGTATATGCTCAAATAAAGAAAACAAATCCGAAGCTTAATGATTCTATCATGAACGATTTCATGTGCGTCATATTTTATACCATTTGAACTTTTCTAATGCTGACAGAAGGCTTTTTATAACGCGTTCTGCATCATAGATAAATTACTTAACTTGAATTTTTTTAAGTAGCCGACCCAAAATCATGATTTTTGACTTCGGGGATTTTTGAAACTTACTTAATTTTCGATACTCACTTAACTATGTGTTGAATGGAACTGTGCCTTCTGAACTCTTTTTCTTATTTTTAAGCGTGAAATGCTTTGATTTTTTTCAGCAATTTACAATACAAGTTTGGTACATTTATTACAACTAACCTTATTTTCCCAATTCTCAAAGAAACATTGGGATGAGTTCGAAAATTTAATTTGTATATTTAAATAATAAACATCTGTTATAGATTTTTTTTCGTTCAAATTATCGTTAAAATCATGTTAAAAAAAACTCATTTTTATAAAAACAATTGGGTCATTCCATTTCAAGTGGTCCAGCAGTGGTCGCTCGACCATTTTTAAAAAATCTGAAATTTTTTGGACAACAACCCTAACATGATGGAAGTTCAAAATGACCATTATTTTAATTTTACTACTTTTTGTTTGTGCATGGCGGCCATCTTTTTTTCATCATGTGCAGCGATTTTCTCAGATACTAGGATACACAAAATTGTAAATATCTCGTCTTTTATTTTCCCAATTGAAATGGGGTTTGCAGCATTTTGTACAGAATAAAATAAGCTAAATGTACGATGGTAAAATAATTTTGAAAAATAAATATTTAGAGGTGAAATTTTAGCCCAAAATTTAAGATTTTTTTCCAAAATCTATCCGTTTGCTAGAGGAACTTTTTCATGCAAGGAAAACTGTCAACCTTACACAATTTTTTCTACAAATAGGTCAAAAGTGCGTGTACTCATACACCAAGTCCCAGATCTGGGAGTTGATTTCTCTTTTCGTAAAAAATTCCAAAATTCATCAAAAATTTCAAAAATTGCACTTTTTAGGCTTTTATATCTCTGGTGGGTCACAAAATAAAAATCTAAAATTCTGGCCTTTGATAGTATTATGTACATTACATAGTACAATGTATAGTAGTGTTATGTACAAAAAATTTCAAGAAAGAGATTTGACTACAAGCTGAGATATGACATGGACAATAGGGTGGAGTGAAAAATCGAAAGTTGGAATTTTGATTTTGGATAGCAGCCAAAAGTTGCCTTTTAGTACCTGTAATACGCGTGCAAAATTTCATGAATTTTGAAAAACTTCCTGAGTCCCCTACCAGGACATTTATATTTTCATTGATTTATACGATATATTCTTACCATATATTGTACATTAACAGGATTTTTTGGTAATCTGATTTTATGTTTTTATATTTAAAATGTTTAGTGTAATTCCTTTCATCATTTTCAAACTTTAAGTCTTTATTTTTAAATATTTGAAATGGTTTGTTGAGTTTTTAAAAATGCATGTTGTCATTTTTACAGTCAAAATGAGTACGTGTGTAAGCAAATCGAAGTTTACCATTACTAGACATTGGTGATTCTTCAAAACTAAATAAAGCTGTTTTGCCAACAATAGCAAAATGCTATAAAATATTATTATTATACAAAATAATAAATAAAACACAGCAGTAATGTTTCGCCAAACTCAGAGGTAAAAAAAATCATGAGAGAAAACATCGAAGGCATCAATTATTATAGTTTCCCAAAGACGTATTGATCAAATGATAGACAACAATTTTTCGGAATATCAGATGCTTATTCAATTCCACAAAATCAAAGGAAATTATGGAAAATTGGAGATATATGGAAGAACTATAAGTGAAAAACATAATCTTTGATTTTAAGAGTCAAATGATTTGTATTTGCGACAAATTACACCATCATTTGGACCAGGAAAGATCATTGCAGGAAGTATTGAAATATTGCACTGAAAAACTTTTAAACCTTGATAAATTTATGGCAATAGGTTGTGACGGAACAACTGTAAACAGTAAGATAAAAATAAAGCTAATAGATTTTTGAAACTAAGATTTAGTCGTCCGTTGTAGTGGTTAATAGTCAGATCAAGATTGCCACTAAGTCATTGAACTTCATAAACAAAATAAAGGCTCGCGAGCTTTTCCTGTTCTAATTGGAAAGTCGTTGGATCAATGTTAACAATAGCCAGTTATGGAAATTAAAAAAATATCTGCTCCTATCACAGAGAAATGAACTCTGGAGAGTTAAGTGTAGACCAAAATTATTTTTATGATATGTGTCAAACGTTTGCATCTGGTTAATGCTTCTCAAATCTGGTAAATCGCAATCCAGCAAGAATGTCGCACTCTAAATGATTGACAACTGCCAATTGATTACTTAAGTTGCAGATGGAAGTCAGAATTCATTCCAAAATCTGAAGATTACGGCTGAATTTGTAATGAAAGTACATTCGTCTATGTTGTTTCACTTCAAGAAAGATTCTTCTTGCAAATATAAGCTCAGAATGTTTTTTTTAATAAACAATTAAGTGGTTTCGTTATTTGAGGGAATATTTAAAGAAAATTCTCAATCCCGTTATTCAACGAAACGTATACTTCTGTCATTGAGATGAAAATTTACAGGAACGATAACTGATAAAAAAAATCATGTTGGAGAATTTGGATTCCGAAGAATATTGAAGATGAAGGATATTGTATGTTCTACAACAAGACAGTTTCATATTCCAATATTCAAATTCAGTGTTACAAACTATATAAGCATTATTAACTGGCAAGAATGTGAAATCACCCAACATTCTTAAGAGTACCAAGAGAAAAACTGAAAATTCTCAGAAAAAATCGAAAGTCCCATTTTTTCAATTGACAAATTTTCCTTTTAGATTCAAATATTAGAAACATGCGTAAACTTAGTTACTGAAGCGGCATCAGCGGTTGTAGTAGTAGAAGTAAGAACCGGATATATATTAGCAAAAATCAAATCACGAAAGGTAATACCTAATTTTGATAACAAAGACCAATATAAATTAGAGTGAAAGGAAAGATCATTTTATAATACATCGTATATATTCTTTTCAGCTTATTACTATATATTCAGAAAACTGCATTTCCTTTATATTTAGAGAACTATCTTTCATGTGCATTCAAAAAATAAAAGTGAAGTACATGTCTAATTATTGAATTTTCTCTTGTCTGCGACAATACGATTCACATTTTAGGGTTTTATTCGCGATTCAAAGAGTTAAAACCCAATGATACTTAAATCGTTCACATGTAATACTATAAGAAGTCATTTTTGTGGGTTATTTTACTGAAATCAGAAATTTAGTTTAAAAAAAAAGATTAATTTACACTACATTGTGAAATCTTCATTTTCACATAAAAAGAGTATAATCTTTAAGAGCTGGTAGAGAACTAAAATGAATTCCAAATGAAATGAAATTTAAACCATATATTCAGTGTGCCAAAAAAACAACATTATAGACCTATCCAAAGAAAAATTTTCGAAAAAAAAAGTTTTTTGGTCATTTACACTACATAGTGAAATGTTGATTTTCACATATAAAGAGCATAATCTTTAAGAGCTGGTAGGGGACTAAAGATGAATTCCAAACAAAATGAAATTTTAACCTTATATTCCATGTGCCAAAAGGCAACTTTTTAGACCTATCCAAAGAAAAAATTCCGAAAAAAAAAATTTCGGTCTTTTTCACTCCACCCTAATGGACGATATGTGAAAACAATACTTCCAAACTATTGTAACCTACTACGTAATTGTTCATACCTCCAAAATTTTAAATTAATGATTTATGGTACAAAGTTAAATGTTAATTACACATATCTTCTTCAAATGCTTTTGTGTGATTTAAACAATTCAGAATGTATGCTAAGCCAATACACTATCTGTCCAGATGAACAAACCTACTAGAAATGCTATTGCAACAATTTTACTCGAAACAGATTTCAGAAAAAATAAATTACAGACAATGGGTTGCAACTGATCGAGTTGACATGGTTTCAGTTATTAAACCTAGAGAATTTCATTCAAGTTAACAAGGGATGACAAGATTTGGGTGGCTTCAAATAAAATTTTGAGAAAGAAAAGCCTGATGGTAACTGGTCAAACTCATAACATCTCTCGTATATAGTGTTAAGCTCCTTGTTGAGCATATATAGTATCTTTGTAAATTAAACATTTATTATTAAACTGTTTTCAATAAACGATATTTTCTGTGTAAATATTGTAATAAAAGAGACTAATCTCATTTCTCCTAATGTACTCGTAATAGCATTTTTTAACACTTTTTAAGCACCGTATCTCAGCTTATAGTCAAATCTCCTTCTTGAAATTTTTTGTGCATAACAATACCATAAAATACTATCAAAAGCCAGAATTCCAGAGTTTATCTCGCGCCACACAAGAGATATCAAACTTCAATGTGAAGAAATAGCTGCACACGATGAAACAAAGATGACCACCATGCTCAAACGAAAAATATTAAAATAAAAATAATAGTCATTTTGAACTTCCCTCATATTAGGGTTGTTGTACAAAAAAATTTCAGATTTTTTAAAAACGGTCAATCAACCAAAATATTTTCGGGGCCATTGAAATGGACGAATAGTATTTCTAGTAGGTTTTGTTCATCTGGACAAATAGAGCATTGGCTCATTATACAATCTGAATTACTTAAATCACGATTTAAACAGAATTTGAAGATGATCTTTGTAACTTTGCATCATCAACCATTAGTTTAACATTTTGTAGGTATGAACAAACACATAGTAGGTTACAATAGTTTAGAAGTATTGTTTTTACGTATTGACCATGTAAGATCTCAGCTTGTAGTCAAATCTCTTTCTTGAAATTTTTTGTGCATAACACTACTACAAAATATTATCAAAGGCCAGAATTTCAGATTTTTATCTCGTGACCCACCAAAGATATCAAAGCCTAAAAAGTGCGATTTTCGAAATTTTTGGCGAATTTCGGAATTTTTTTCGCAAAGAGAAATCAATTCCCAGATCTGGGACTTGGTGTATGAGTACACGCACTTTTGACCTATTTGTAGAAAAAATTGTGTAACGTTGACAGTTTTCCTTGCATGAAAAATTTCCCTCTTGCAAACAGATAGATTTTGGAAAAAATCTTAAATTTTGTGCTAAAATTTCACTTGTAAAAATTTATTTTTCAAAATTATTCTACCACCGTATATTTAACCTATTTTATTCTGAACAAAATGCTGCAAACCACATTTCAATTGAGAAAATAAAAAACGAGATATTTACAATTTTGTGTATCCAAGTATCTGAGAAAATCGCTGCACACGATGAAACAAACATGACCGCCATGCACAAACAAAAAATAGTAAAATTAAAATAACGGTCATTTTGAACTTTCATCATGTTAGGGTTGTTGTACAAAAAATTTCATATTTTTTAAAAATGGTCGAGCGACCAAAAAAATATTTTCTGGCCCACTTGAAATGGATTGACCTAATTAGTTAAGCTTGACCATGATTTTCACATCAATACTTAGATCTAGATTTATGTTAATATTGATTTTTACGCAAAATATGATAAAAGACTACCAAGGACATGTGTAACTTAAAAAAATTCTGTGGAACATCAGGGAAAGTTAGAGGAAGCCGACGATACTTGACGACATACGACATACGACATACTACAACAACGATACTTGAAGGAAAAGGCAAGTATTCGAGTAGCTGCATGTTACGCAGGTGTTTCGTCTTCACTTTACAACTCTACTAAAAGAACAAGGAAAAGATAATTTCGAATCATAAATCTGAAAATCCTGTTAACGAACCTCCAGGTGAAGAAAACAGATTAGCAGCATGCATAATATTAATGAAGAAACGCGGTTTAGTCGCAAGGATATCCAAGAAGTTTAGAGATTTCCACAGATGAATATACAGAGTGCAGCAGGTATTTGAGATACACGCTGTAACTGAAATATTACTCTGTACATAATAATTACAAATCTTTTTGTTATATGTAAATATGTCCGGGCCTAGACTAAGTGAGACAATGAAAAGGCATGTTGTCACTGGCTCATTGGCTGAAAAATACTTCGATTTAGAGATTATCACATTCTTGAAACGCGCCTAGAAAAAAATTGAAGGCTGCCAGCTTTCATGTGGTAAATGTTTCATACAGGAAACGACAATGTCAGCAATATCAAATCATCAAGACTCTAGAATTCAACATTAAAGTCGATGAGGCACTCGCTAGGGAGATGCAGTTTGATGAGGCCGCTGCCTAATTTGTATTTCATACGGACCTCTTTTAAAGGTCGTATGCAATGAGAGGAATACAGGTTTTGCCCGATAGAACCAGGGATAACCACCTGGCCAGAGACAAGTGCCTCCTTAACAAGCTGAAGCCAGGAATGCTCTTATTTCTTCTTAATGAGAAAAACTTTGTCCAAATCAAGAAAGTGAACTTCGAAAAAGATCGGTGATGGTATAAAAATCTTGCAGAGATACTGACAGACATGTGCAGAAAATTTCCAGCCTCACTGATCATTCTGAGGCTCCTGAGGAGCGAAGATGATCTGATGCCTCCATATTTCGTTCTTCAAGGTGCCAAAGTCAACGCTTTTTATTATACCGACGTCCGAGGTGTTACAGCATTAATGCATTTCTGTAACATGCGGGAGACCATACGCTTTTTAGCAAGACTCTGCACTATCCAATACAGCCTATGCAAACCAAATAAGGATGATAAAGCATTCATGGCGATGTCATCCTCACCTTGTTGCCCTCCTCCCAGATATTAACCGAATTACTATTAAAAAGGTCCTACAAGTAATTTTAACAATTCTAAAAGCGTTTAAATGAGTTTAAAGGGTGTTATTTAGTGTCTCCTCCAGGCGATAATCAGGATTGCGGAGAATAATCTACAGTTTGAATGTTTTTGCTAAATCAGTTTTGGCAGGGTTATCCAAGAGATATTGGTTCGTTTTCTAATTTGTTGGCGGTCCCCTTGGAGTTTCAGGAAAATATCTTCGCGGAAATGTATGACTTGTACTATTATATTTAAACATTTGAGTTTCAGGATAATTCATCATGTATTGTTCTAGGTATTTAACAAAATGTCTAAAATCTTCAGTCAAGCCGATCATCTTTGGCCATATAGTGCAGCAGAGTTTAGGAGAAAATTATGACCATTATGATAATCAGAAATTAACATGTTCTGTAGTCACCATACTAGTAAAATAAGGAGAGAATTGCGATGATATCAAAGATTGACCATGGAACTCATAGAATGGTTTGGTTATACATTTTCGTTTCTTAGTTCTTTTAATCGGGACTTCTCAGCTTAGTGCAAGGTGTGGTTCTGATAACTTAAATACAACCTTCGTTTACATTACACTATGTTTGTGAAAAGTACCTCTTCTTCTGGCAGATTTATTTCAATTTCTTATTTTCGGATTCCAACAGAGTAAATACAGTAATAACAGTATTTAATTTTCATATTCAAAAGGAATATGAATTACATAAAAATAGATTTTGAAAGCTGAATTGCTTAAATAAAATTAAAATGATGTCTTTATGTATACCAGTTTCAATCATGTAATTATGATACTAACTAGAAAAGAAATTTGCATAACTGATAGCGATAAAAAAATTAACCACAAGTTTTCATCGAATAAAATCTTTCAATCTTTTGTAATCTGATCCACAGCCAACGTTGATGTCAAACATTAGAAATGTTTGCTTTATGTTTGTTAAATGTTTTTTCAGCGATAGTAAAATAACCGCAAATGCAAAACATATAATAGTAAAACTTCTTTTTTCCGTTTGCTTCATAAAGAAAAACCATAAATTTAAGCGGTGGAGTGACTTGACTATGATAGTAAAAGTAGAACATTTTTAACATTGTATAGTAAATTCGCAATCGGAGGGTGGCTGATTATAAAAGATTCATCCAATATCTCTTAATAACAATTCTATAAGAAAGAAGAATGTGAAAAGAAAGCTAAAAAGAAATGATGAAAGAAACGGAATATCGAACATCAATTCAGTTCAGAATTTTTATTACAAAATCTTTTGTTTTGTGATTGTAATAAATCATAATTGCATAAATTTTCTTAAGTAGGGGAGAGTGGGGATACTTGAGCATAGGGGATACTTGAGCCACCCCTATTATCTCTACAGTTGGTTAATTTTTCTTTCTAAAACTACCAATATGATAACATATTTATAGTTCTGAACATGTAAAAAAGAAATCACACATCTTGGTACCATTTTGAAAATATAGTAATTAATAGTTGTCTTTTCCCTACCTGAAGTAAATATTTAGGTGCATGGCTTTTTTGTTTTTTTGTAATCAAAGTTTTGTTTAAAGTTGCAACTATATACATACATTTAATAAGCATAATTTCAATTGTATTTTGAGTCTAAAATAGTTCTAATAGCTGCATGCTTTATTTAGTAAAACTCTGGGAAACAAAAATAGTGATAGTGGGGATACTTGAGCCAATGAGAGTGGGGATACTTGAGCCATGCCTCAACCATCCCCACTAGAAATTAAACATGGGTGAAACAAACAAAAAATAAAATTCCATCCTTATATTCACTAATAGATATTTTTCTGGATAAAAGGGAGAAATTTTTTTTTTTTTTTTTTTTTTTTTTTTTTTTAAATAACGACCTAAAAATGTTTAAAAATGTATATTTTTTAAATGAAAATATCTATTTTATTTTTCATTTTGACTAACAAAATAGCCTGTCTAGATAAATGTAAACATAGTTTTCAATTTAACTTTCATTAAATTAAAATAACTTTTTAAAACGGTTTTACAGGCTATAATCTCTAATACTTTAATTAATTAGGTCCAACATATTAAAATATTTATTTTTTAATATAACATATTAAGATTAATATTTTATATTGAAATCGTAACCTCTGTTGCTGTAACTTTTTTTTAACTAAGAAAATTGAAGAAAAATTGGTAAAACGAGCGCACAAAAAACAAGAAAAGCAACAAAAATCCCAGTTCAAACTTACCTGCATAGAGCCAAAGAGGAAGAAAAATCTTTTCCTGTGAAATCAAAAAAGTGTTTGAAACAGTAGAATGATACATCTGGCTTAAATTCCGACAGCTACTAAATTAAAAGCACGAGTTCGACAATATAATTAGAGGAAAATTCTGTCAATGATGGTGATGATGTGAAAAGAAAACCTTCTATTGATGGTTGGTTACTAATAAAATATGCCAGAAAGAAAACTGTAAAAATATTTGTTGGATAAGTGCTTAATATTTTGAAAATGAAATTTGCCCGAAGAATTGCAGATTACAAATTTAAATGGCTCTGAACTGAGGATGTTTCTACCGTCGTTATAACTCAAGTTGAAATTATCATCCGACAACCAGTTTTAACGACAAAAAATGATCATATTACTAGCTTTGTTTTCTCAATTGGTTTTGAATGACTTTACGTTTCATAATTTATCATTCTGTAAAATGTTTGTGCAAAAATAAAGCGAAAAAAATTACTTTTGTAGGTATTTTTCCTTAGAGGCTCAAGTATCCCTTCACTATGGCTCAAGTATCCCCGCCATGGGGATACTTGAGCCACGATGTAAAACAAAAAATAAACATTTATTATACATAGAAAAATAGTTCAAAATTAATTGAAAGTGGTTTTTAGTTGAAGAAAAAATATCAAATTTTCATTTTCAATATTTTATTTTTTTCTAAAAAAATATAAAAAATTAAAAAAAATTAAAATTCAAAAAATGGCTCAAGTATCCCCATCTTCCCCTACTTATCTTTAGTACTTAAGTATTATCTTTAGTGCTTAGTATTTGAAACATTGAACGTTTCTAATTTTTTTTTTTTTTTTTTTTTTTTTTTTTTTTAATCGAACACTAATATAAGCTTCAAGGCTATAAAAGTCACAATTTTTTGAAAAACAAACCGACATGTTTCAGTAATAAAATATGTTGAAAAAAATTGTAAGTGTCTGAAATTACATTATTTTACAATACGTGTGTGCGTGTGTAGGATACATTTATACTGAAATTTAAATACTTGGCGACATTTCTATATAATTAACAATTATTTATATAATTTACATTTAATTATAAAAAATACTCTAAAAATGCTGTTGGCAACTTAATCCCTATTATTGTGAACGTCGCTTGGATCTATGTCACGCTTATATCTTTTTTGGCTTAAAATCAAATTGTTTGGCGAAAAAATTAACTCAAAATCGTAAATAAACAAATCTCATATAAATCATACCGTCATTTATGCAATTACATCTGCTAGTTTTCTCTGTAAGACACATGATGAAAGAGTTAGGTAGAAATAAAAATTAAACAAAAATAAATAAAATAAAATAAAGAACAAATCAAAAACAAAATTATTACTCACAAGAAATACCTCTTTACAGAGCATACAGTAACAGCAAAAAAAAAAAAAAAAAATCTTGACATTTGCGATTTCAGACATTTTGTTAATTCTCTAGAAATATACATGAGGAAGGACTCTGAAACTCCAGATGTATAAACAAAATAGGACAGGTCATAGATTTTCGAGAAGATTTTTTTTCGAAAATCCAGTAGCGGACTGTCAACAAATTGAAAAAGAACGAATTTCTTTTGAATAACCCTGTCAAAACTAATATTGTAAAAACGTTCAAACTACAGATCATGATTAAGTGGCTTATAAATTGTGTTCATTTTTATGCGGATAGCATATATACTCGTAGAGATATTAAGGTTTTTATAAAAACTGTCCCAAATTTCGCCAAGTTTTTTGCTTATAATTTGCTTATAAAATTACTCAAGCTTGTAGTAAAACATCAGTCAATCCCATTATAAAATCTAAAGAAGGAAAAAAATATTTTTGTATATTTGTAAATTTATTGTATATTTATTGTATATTTATAAATCGCTTGTTGAATAAGTCTGTAAATACCAAATACTCAATATATTTAACGTTAAACGAAGTAATAGTTTTTTTTTTTCTGTAAGCGTATAAAATGCATACAAACTGCGTGTTGCAATAGTTATTTAATTTTGCGTAGTTTCACCATGGGTAAAATTTAAGGGTACTATTTGATTATTCTGTCGACCAATTTCGCCAAACTGTATAAATTGCTAAATTACTCGCTAAATTATACAAATTGACATTTTTTTTAACAACAAAAAAAGTACAAAAGAACTAATAAATTATATAACTTTAATTAAATTGCAAATGTGGAGCAAACATTCAAACCGTGTTTTCTCACAAAAATAAATAAATAAATAAATAAAAAATGAGTTATTGTTATTTTTATGAACTATGTATTAAATTGCTTAGAAATAAATATCATTGTTGTAAAATGAAATGAAGTGAAAATAATAGAACGCGCTGTGCGTAAATTAAGAAAATGAAAATATCGTCTGATTTTATTTGCTATTATTCGAAGAACTTTGACAAGTGCATGAGAACGATTGAGTTCTCTGGATGTAATGATGGATGTGTCTTTTACATGGAATTAAACGACATTTTTATAATATATGGACTTTTAGATTAATTTGAACTTAGAATAAGTTTATCTTAACAGATGAGATGATTTTAATTCAAGAGCTCCAAGCATCGCGTAGATGCAACCCGCAAATGAAGACATGCATGGTTAGCAGAGCCCGATCAAGCTGAAGTTGGGCCCAGGGCCTGTTTAAAAATTGGGCCCCCCTACCTACCCATTTTCGGCGATACTTTCACAAAAAAAAAGGTTTATTTGACGAGTTGACAAAGTTGTTGCGTAAAAAATGCCTAGGGTAAAAGCTCCTAAAAATTTTATTGAATCATTCAGAATATTTAAATTTTACATTTCCTATTTTATAAAATAATATTATTAGAAAAGCATTTGTTTAAAGGAAAAAATCAGCAACATAATTGGTGGGCCCAGGGCCAAGGCCCCGGAGGCCCGTTCATTAATCAGGCCCTGATGGTTAGTAAGTAGTAATTTTTAAACTAACCCTATTTTCAAATTCTAACAATCATTTTTAACAAAAATTTTTTTTTTTCTAATTTAAACCAATTTTAAATTTTGAAGTTTCAATCAAAGAGTGTTGCCTCCAAAGTCTGCATTCATTCAAACAGCGATTTCTCCCCAGTCTGTCAATCACTGAATAATCACGGGGCCCTTGTCATCTTCTTTATGTTGTCATTTAAGTTAAATGGACCTAGAAGGTAAAGACTTTAAGGCTCGGCAGTGATGGGTGTATTGTCCAAAATAAAAATAACATAAATTTTCATATGCTTTTGCATTTTTTGTACACATGGAATTCAAGCATTGATGAAATACTATTATACTTTCCAGTCAGAGGACAGAGTTTTCTCCCGCAGATCGTGTGTTTGGTCGTGTTGAGAAGATCCCTAAGAAAAATGTTACAATGACATCAAAGGAATAATATTATGAAATGTACAAAATGATATGAAAATTTTGGGAGCTGATTGGGAACTAAATCACTATTGAACTGAATATTAAATCACTAAATGTGTACTTTCGAAACCTACCAAACATTTCACAATTGAAACGGATTGATTTAGAGAAAAATAAGAGAACTGTTAAGGTGAAAGGTTTTCAGAATTATAAATTTCAAAATCTAAGTGAAGAATCTAGTGTAAATCTTTTGAAAAAGGGAGTTACTGTTGCCCGTGTTTAAAGGGCAGTTTTAAAATCTCTTTCTCTTAGACACGTTATATCAGTTGAAAAGAAAAAAGATGTTGACAAACTTTTCAAAATAATGTATGATGATCAGTGGCAAAATCAACCTGATGATGCCTTAAAATGGTACAACCACATTATCCATGATTTACTAGACTGTAATGAAGAAGAGGGGGGACTGTGTTACTGTCTAGATGAAGATATTTGTTTTAGAATTTGAAGTGGCCTTTTGGTAAACAAATATTTGTTTAGTAAATGTTTAATGAATATTATTAGGTACCATAATCTCTCATTTTATTTTATCAATAATCAACTGAAGTTCAGTATTTGCTCAAATAAAATAATGCTTTTGCATTATTTCATATAGAACTTATTTCATTCAAAAAGCATTGAAAAAAAATATATGTATCATCATCAAATCAAGGTTTCATTCGAAATTATCAAGGTCAATTAAATCTTACTTCTCTATTAAAAACATTCTAAATTCAAATGTGTTGTCTATCGAATGAATCCAAAAGAAGAAATAATGCATATCATAGGTGAAATAGAAATAGAAACAAATCTTCTTCTAAACTTTTCTTTAACTTGGTATTTAATGAAATAAAAATAAGTATTTACAATCCTATATACACATATTCACATAGCTTTAAATCATTGGGAGACACAATGATCCACTTTCATAGCTATTTTTGACTTAATTGTCACATCTTTTACCGAAATCAAATCATTCTAATCAAAGCAACATATCGGCTGCATTCTGTTTACAAAAATCAGTGTTCTAAAAGTGGAAGTTGAAGTTAAGAAATTGCATAGCGCATAGCGTCAATCTAACTGCAATTTTTTCTCTTCACACTCCCCACCTGAACTCTTACAGAGTTCATCAATAAAATTCTATTATGAAAATTTAAATTTTCATATCAGTGTTTTCAATAATCTAATACAATTTTCATATCAGTGGTTCAATAATCTGATACAATTTCAAAATTCAAATACAAATATCAGTTTCAAATACAAAATCAATTAATTCTAAACAAAATAATCTAACAAAATTTCGAATAAAATCAATTAATTTCAAACAAAAAAGTATAAAATTCAAACAATATAGTAAATGAAAAATATTACCCGCAATTAGCACGGTAAAAATGATATTTTTTTTTCTTCAAACATTTAAATATACTTACGTATACTATGTTTCAAATAATACTGCATTTAAAGTAAACAGAATAGTTAAAAAGAAAGAAAACTTTTAGAGTTCTAAAAGAGTTAAAAAAGAAAGAAAGTCTATCAATGTTCATAAGTCTATAATTTCTAAAGGATATACATGTTGGACGGACCAAGCATTCCGTTGGCTGTTTTTATTTCATATGAGCGAAAGTTGTTATCTCTACCTGGAATCGCTCTCTGAATTATGCCAAGTTTCCAGAGAAGTTTATTTTTCATATCGCTTTCGATAAAGACAACATCACCCACTTTTAGTGGTGTATGTGAATTGGAATTTTTCGATGAATGGAATGTTCTTAAATCTAGAATATATTGTTTTTTCCACTTCGACCAAAGTTGTTTTAGTAGTAATGATTGATATCTTTTTCTTTTGAGAAGTGCAGATCTTTTTGAACCATTTTCAATTACATCGAAAAAGTTAATAGGAAGTGACAGTTCTTTACCAAAATTTAAAAAATCCATTGGAGTGAGAGGATGAGGTTCATCGTATTTGTTATACACATATGTTAAAGGACGCAAGTTGAGGATAGCTTCCACTTCAACTAATTGTGTCGACATTTCTTCATAGCTCAATAGAGCTTTTCCAGTAATCTTTCGTAGACACTCCTTGGCTGATTTCACAAGTCTTTCATAGAAGCCTCCCCACCATGCAGCTCTGTCAATGATATTTTTCCAATCGATTCTTTCTCTTGCAAGAAATTTCAAAAAAAGATTGTTGGAAATGACGCCATATAAATTATCGACATCTTGTTTAGCTTTTTTAAATGTCATCGCATTATCTGAATAAATGACTTTACAATTTCCTCTTCGAGCTAAGAATCGTCTAAAAGCAAGGAGGAAAGAATCTGTAGTCATGTCGGTAACAAGTTCTAGATGCAAAGCTCTGGTAACGCCGCAGGTGAATAAAACAATGTAAGATTTTTTAATTTCACCGAAGTTTTTCACGTAAATAGGTCCCGCAAAATCTAAACTACAAATTGAAAATGGGTGAGCTTCATTCACTCTATCTTTAGGTAGAGGGGCTGTGATTTGGTCTGCAGGTTTACAAAATAATTTTTGACAAACGAGACACTTTTTAATGAGGCTTTTCACTAGCTGTCTTCCTTTCGGAATCCAATATCGAGGTCGAATTTTCGTCAAAGCAAGGGCGAATCTGGAGAGTCCTCAAAGGGAGGGGGGGGGGGGAGGGCGATTTTAAAAATTGGGAGACTCGAATCTTATGCGTGGGTCGGGGCTAATATTTTCACGGCGGGTCTGGTTTGGGTCCGGTTAACTTCTATGTTTTCTGCGGGTCGGGTTTGGTTGACTTCTATTTTTCAAGCGGGTCAGGTTTGGGTCCAGTTGATTTCTATTTTTTGCTGCTGGTCGTGTTAACTAATCAGGGGCGTGCGAACAGATCTGCGCCTGGGCAAAGTTTCAATTTACATCCCCCCGGCCAAAAAAAAAAAAATTCTCGTGATAGGCCAAAAATGATGTTGGTAGTATAAATTTTACGTCCTTTAAATTTCCGAACCCGAGGCGACCGCCCCCACCCTTTTGCACCGCGCTGTAACTAATACTTTTTCTGTGGTTCGCATTTCTGTCCATTTGACTTCTACTTTTGGCAGCGGGTCAGGTTAATTTCTACTTTTTTGCTACTTGTTGGGTTTGAGATTGGTTGACTACTATGTTTTGCTACTAGTCAGATTAACTTCTGTTTTTTTTAAGCTATTGCATAGCTTTTATCGCGGGCTTTGAGCGCGGCGACCGAATCCAAAAATTCCGTAACGCGAAAAATCCTAACACATCGGTAACGAAAAAACCTAACACTCGGCTAACGTCGTTTCAATTCGGCAGACTTCGGCATGGTATCCTTCGGTAGACTTCGGCAGACATTGACGCGGTATTTTTCAGATATTTAGAGGATATCAAGTCTAAAACTTATATTTCTTATTTCAGTTACTATAAATCTATAGTTTCAAAAATAAAAATTCCTGATAGAATGTGTATAGAAAAGAATCGTCTTAAGATAAAATAAGGTAGGATAATATAGCTTTTGGTTATTGGAGACCCACCCAATGGTGAGGATCGAAAAATTTAAAATGCTTATAACTCGCGATCTAATTTTCTAGTGCGGCCAAATTTTGTTTGGTAATTTATTATGAGACAGTGTTAATTTTTGGTGACCAGAGACCCCCCACGGTGAGGGTCGAAAAAGTTAAAATGCATAACTCGCGTTTAGCTTTTACTCAGGGCCGAGGCCCGACCTGGAAATTTTGATCAGTACAGACAAGACATGAATTCGGGCTCTTTTTTTTTCAGAATTAGGTCCCACCCGAGCTCGACTATTTTAAATTCGAACATTTTGCTTCATCAGAGTTTGAACCCAATAACGAAAGTATTCAGTAGAAGAAAAAAACGGATAATAATTTTTTTTTTTTTTTTAATGTTACAAAAAAATTATGATTTTCAAACTACATTTTACATAGAAATGTTACTCTTAAACGAAAATTTAATTTTAATATTATGAAAAGAAAAGTTTGGTATAAAATAAAAACGTACTTTTATGCTTAAAAAAAATTCTCATATTTTGTCTCCTTTAAGGGTGTATTCGAAAAAACGCTTTTCCACCTTCAGCAGCTCGAAATTTTCCGATACAATTTCAGACACATTTTTAAAATTTTTCCGTGCCCAACCAAAAGCGATTTTTTCGTTCCTGATCGACGAAATTCGCACTTTTTACAAAAGCGATCGACCATATTCGGAATTTTTCCGTGCCCAATCGACGAGATTCGCGCCTTTTACCGTTCTTGTCCATGAAATACGCATTTTCCCGCACCAAACAATAAAATTCGCGATTCTTAACTGACTGATGAAATCTGCATTTTTTCCCCGCCGTAAATTGATGAAATCTGATTTTTTTTCTCGCGATAAACGAATGAAATTCGCTATTCTTCTGCGGCCTCTCAAAACAATTTTCTATTTTTCCGCACATCAACTACAAAATCTTCGATTTTTCCTTGCCCTATCAACGAAATTAGCGATTTTTTCGTTCCGAATCGACAAAATTCGCGAGTTTTTCGTACCCAATTGCTCTTTTTACGAAGACAATTGGCTACATTCGCGATAATTTCTTTCCCGATTCACGAAATGGGCAATTTTTGCGTTCCATATCAACTCGAAATTCGCGATTTTTTTATCCTAATCAACAAAATTCTCAATTCTTCCGTTCCAGATGGAATAAATTCGCGCTTTTTACGAAGCGATTGACAGAAAAGGGGTTTTTCCGTGTACTATTAACGAAATTTGTGACTTTTTCGTTCCAGTTCGACAAATTCGCGATTTTTTGTGCTTGATCGGCAAAATTTGCGATTTTTGTGAGACATACAGACAAAATTTGAGATTTTTTGATGGCCGATAGACAAAACTCGCGATCTTCCAATGTCCAGTTGATAATATTTTCGATTTTTCCGCGCTCGGTCAACGAAATTCGCGTTTTTTTCGCTCGGTAAACAGACAAAACAGGCGACTTTTCCGCAACCCATGAACAAAATCTGCAAGTTTTTCAAATATTATAAAAAAATTTATTTTTTTTACCTTCCCCGATTACGAAAACTGAGATTTTTCGCCTCTGATCGACAAAATTCGTGATTTTTCCGTGCCTAATCGACAAAATTCGCGATTTTTTTCATGCCTGATCGGCGAAATTTGCTATTTTTTTTAATCGTAATTCCGTTTTCAAAAGTTTTACTGTATTTTAAAATTATTTCATGAAATCATCTGTCAAAAGTTGTGACCCCCCCCCTGGAGGTTGGGCTGGATCCGCCCTTGTCCCAAGGGGGGGGGGCGATCACCCCATCGCTTCCCCCTCCCCCCCTTAGATTCGCCATAGCGTCAAAGTATTGTTACGAATTTTGTAAATAGTTAGTGTTTGTACTGTAAAATAATGTAAATAATCTTATTAAGCTCCATTCCTTTACTTATATTAGTTTTTGTTACATTGTCTCTGTTATCAAGCAAACTTGTCCATTATTTTCAGTGTATGTCTACGGCAGATTGGCGAAATAATGAAGATATCGCCAAGTTGGCGTCACTTTTGGCGACTAATTTTGGTCGCCAAATTTGGCGATATATCGCCAAGTTGGCGACAAACTTGGCGATTGTTGGCGATGGTAACCCTTCCCTCTTAATTGTAACCCCCCTTAGATATACTGATACATTGTTTGTTGTTCCGTGGTTTTCCAGGTTTTTCTAGAAATTTCTAGCACATGCTACGAGACTATATATAAGAAGAGAAGCGATGCGAGCTGTGGTTATTATTTACCAGTCAGTCATTGAGTGAGCTACTAGAGATTGTCCAAGCAAGTTTGCTTGATGTATTGAGTTTTATCTACGTTGTTTTGAATGTGATATAGTGTTGAGACATTGTATAAAGAGTCTCTGCGACCTATATTTGTACTTGTTCGATAGAGTTAAACAGTTATTTTGGAATATCTTGTAATATTTGTGAGTTTCGAAGACTCTGTTGTTCTGAAGATCTGTAAATAAATTATTTTCTACTTTTCTAAGAGCAAGAGTTTGAAGTTGTCTAACCATAAGATCAAAAGAACCCTATATACGCTACAACATTTGGTGTCAGGAGTCGGGATCTTATGGCGAAAACAAGAACAATGGACGGTCAACTGAAAGAACTGTTAGAAGCTATTAATGGAATAAAGGCAGAATTGACGAAAGGCCAAGAAGAGTTGGCGGTAAAGATGAATAAAGGCCAAGAAGAGTTGGCGGAAAAAATGAATAAAAACGAAGAAAGAATGGAACAGTTGACAAATAAAATTGATAAAGGCCAAGAAGAGTTGGCAGAAAAAATGAATAAAGGCCAAGAAGAGTTGGCGGAAAAGATGAATAAAGGCCAAGAAGAGTTGGCGGAAAAGATGAATAAAGGCCAAGAAGAGTTGGCGAAAAAAATGAATAAAAACGAAGAAAGAATGGAACAGTTGACAAATAAAATTGACAAATGCCAAGAAGATGTGACTGAAAAGATTAATAAAGGCCAAGAAGAAATGAAGAAAACTTTAGAAGAAAAGTTCTCGTCGGTAGAGAGAAGAATAGGCTCGGTAGAAGAGAAAATGGCGGAAGTAGAAGATAAAATTCAGAATGAAGTTTGTAACTTTGAAGAGAAAATCAGTAACGTTGAAGAGAAAATCAGTAACGTTGAAGAGAAAATACTAGGTGAAGTAGATGAAAAGCTAAATAAAAAAGTACAAGATCTTGAGAAGAAACTTTCAGCGTATAGTGGTAATTATGAAGAATTTAGGAATCCGCCTGCTTCTCCCGTGCACATTAAGCTGTCGACATACGATGGAAAGAGTTCCTGGCAAGTTTACAAGACCCAATTCACTATTGTAGCTGAAGCGAACAAATGGAGTGACGAGGTGAAAGCTTGTCAACTGGCAGCATCTTTAAGAGGAGAAGCCGCCGACGTGCTGCAAACATTGCCCGATATGACGCAACTCAATTTCGAGACTCTAAGTTGTGCACTTGAAATGAGATTCGGCGAAAAATTCTTCAAGGATTATACGAGAATACAAATGAAGAGCCGCCATCAAAAATCGAGTGAAACCCTTCAAGAGTTTGCCTCGGAAATTGAACGACTTGCAAATTTAGCATTCAGTGACTGTCCAACAAATGTACGGGAAATGCTCTCACTGCAATATTTTGTAGACGGAATAAAAGATCCAGAAGTGCAAAGAGCGGTACGAATGGCAGATGTACAGGATTTAAAGGCTGCACTACTATATGCCTTAAAGTTGGAAGCAGCTACACAAGCCAGCCGAAGAGATCGTCATTCAGTCCGAGGGGCAACGGTGAACAAAAGCTCAGACAATGAAATCGACATCTTGAAAGAAATTAGGAAAATAAATCAAGAGCTTGAAGCTTTGAAATACGGAAGAACAAGCTCAAGAAGACAGAATCTCACGTGCTGGGGATGCGGTGATACAGGACATCTCCGAAGAAATTGCCCCAAAATCCACGAACGTGAGATAAATTCAAACAGTCAGCAGGGAAACTAAATTTTGGCCATCTCGCGGGGCGGAGGTTGCCAGAGAATGAAAAGCCCCACCTGAAGATCCTCCAGATATCAAAAATGAGCGGCGGTGATAACGAATTATATGTGATAGGCTTTATTAACGGAATTCAGTGCCGTATGATTGTCGATACAGGAGCCAATGTGACAATAATAAGAGAAGATTTGGCTCGAAAATTGAAATGTAAACTCATCTGGACTCCACCATGCGTTACCCTGCAAACTGTGACGGGCGACAAGATTGCCATATATGGAAAGGCCAATTTAACTATCAACTTTGGAGGAACGAAATATTACCATACGGCATATGTGGCTGACATAACAGATCCTTGCTTAATCGGACTAGATTTTCTGAAAAAGTTTGACTTCAGACTTGATTTCAAAAATAACAAAATGATCTCAAAATTTGAAGAAATAAGTCTTTTTGGATTAAATAACGAAATTGAATGTAAACAAATAGTAATAGCCAAAGAAGACATTAATCTAGATCCAAGAACAGAATTTTTAGTTCCAGCTGAAATTAAAAATGAAACTAATTACCGATTTGGCCATATAGATTATCCAGTAGACAATAGTACACAAGCAGGAGTATTGGTGGCTTCTTCTGTAGTAGACCTCTCGAAAAAGACCATTCCAGTCAGAATTGCTAACATCAGTGATAAGACGAGGACTATCAAGAAAGGAGAGGTGATAGCATCATGTGCTCCTGTGACGTGCGTAAGTCAAAATTCCTATCACTCTCAGAAATCTTCAGATAATTTAGTCAAGGATTTGTTACAAAATACGGACTTAGATCCAAACCAGAGAGATGCTGCTGAAAGTTTAATTAGAGAATTCCAAAGTTTATTTTCCCAAACATCTGAAGACTTTGGACGAACTAAAATGGCACAACACCGAATTGACACGGGAGATCACTCTCCTATTAAACAGCACCCTAGACGATTACCTTTTGCCAAGCAAGAAGAGGTGCAGAATTTAATTAAAGATATGGAAGAAAATGACGTCATCGAACCATCGACAAGTCCATGGGCGTCTCCCATTGTATTAGTAAGAAAGAAGGATGGTTCAACAAGATTTTGTGTAGACTACCGCCGACTGAATGACGTCACTAAAAAGGATAGTTACCCTCTACCAAGGATCGACGACACTCTCGACACACTTGCGGGCAACACTTGGTTCTCGACTCTGGATCTGAAGAGTGGTTACTGGCAGGTAGAGATCCATCCCGACGACCGCGAGAAGACTGCCTTCACAACGGGACAAGGATTATGGCAATTCAAGGTAATGCCTTTTGGTCTATGTAACGCACCTGCAACTTTCGAACGGCTTATGGAAACGGTTCTCCGGGGGCTGTCGTATGAAGCATGTCTTGTTTATTTAGATGACATCATAATCATAGGAAAATCTTTTGATGAACATCTGAACAACCTCAGGCGGGTGCTACAAAAATTAAAGGAAGCTAATTTGAAGTTAAGCCCTTCGAAGTGCAGTTTGTTTCGCAATGAAGTCGCCTACCTTGGACACATCATTTCGGCGGAAGGAGTTAGGACTGATCCGGAGAAGATATCGGCCGTGAAAAATTGGAGTCGTCCAGCAGATGTTCACCAGCTTCGAAGTTTTCTAGGATTATGCACCTATTACAGAAAATTCGTCAAAGGCTTCTCGATGATTGCAAGACCACTTCATAAATTAACAGAAGCCAATCAAAAATTTATGTGGACACAGGAATGTGACGCTGCTTTCGAAAAGCTTAAGGAGGCCTTGACATCCACTCCAATTCTGTCGTATCCTCAAATCGATAAACAGTTTATACTTGATACGGATGCAAGCAACGAAAGCATTGGCGCTGTACTGTCCCAGGAAATCGACGGCCAGGAGCGTGTTATCGCCTATTTCAGCAAGTGCTTGTCAAAGGCCGAGCGAAACTACTGCGTAACAAGAAAAGAGCTTCTTGCTGTAGTGAAAGCCATAGACCACTTTCATCACTATCTTTCCGGTCGAAAGTTCCTGATCCGAACTGATCATGCTTCTCTCACTTGGCTATTGAATTTTAAGAACCCTGAAGGCCAGATAGCCAGGTGGATACAAAAGCTTCAAGAGTACGATATGGAGATACGCCATCGAAAAGGCTCATCACATGGAAATGCAGATGCTCTCTCAAGAAGACCCTGCTCAGAGAATTGTAGATACTGCGACCGGGCTGAGAAGAAATTTAATGTCAAAGGTCCTATAGTAAGACAAGTTACAACTGGGTCTACATCATCGCAAGATCCGTGGAGTGACGAGAGCCTGCGTAAAGATCAACTTGCTGATCCTGAAATTAAGCCAATTCTAGAGCTGAAAGAGGAGTCCAACAGGAAGCCCAGCTGGCAAGACATGGCCCATTACCATCCTACGACTAAACGTTATTGGGCTCTCTGGGATTCCTTACATTTGAAGAACGGCATCTTGTACTGAAAATGGGAGTCTGACGATGGGAAGACGTGTAGATGGCAACTACTACTCCCTAAGTCGAGAATTTCTATGGTCCTTCAAGAACTGCATGGTAGTCCCACAGGAGGTCATTTTGGTGTAATGAAGACCCTGCAAAAGGTTCGAGAGCGTTTCTACTGGAATAATGTTCGCAGTGACGTGGAGAAGTGGTGTCGAGCTTGTGACACCTGTGTAGCACGTAAAGGTCCTAAGAGGCGCACCCGTGGACGATTGCAACGTTATAATGTAGGAGCTCCTTTCGAACGAATTGCCCTAGACATCCTGGGTCCACTTCCTAGAACATCTGATGGCAATAAGTACATCCTCGTTGTCATGGACTACTTCACTAAGTGGCCTGAAGCCTATGCCATTCCTAATCAAGAGGCGGTAACCGTAGCAGACATACTGATTCAACACTGGGTTTCCAGATACGGAGTTCCTCTTCAAATCCATTCCGATCAAGGAAGAAATTTTGATTCGGCTGTGTTCAAGGAAATGTGTGAACTACTCGGCATGGACAAAACCCGAACAACACCTCTACACCCTCAATCGGACGGCATGGTAGAGCGGTTCAATCGTACCATCTTAAATAGCCTCTCTCTCCTGGTGTCTAGAGACCAACAGGACTGGGACAAGAAATTGCCTCTTTTCCTGCTTGCCTACAGGAATGCCACTCATGAGGCCACTGGTTACTCCCCTTCTCAAATGCTCTTTGGTCGTGATCTTCGTCTGCCTGCTGATCTTTTGTTTGGCCGTCCTCCTGATGCTCCTTCATCGCCTGAGGAATATGTCGATGAACTTCAGGCACGGATTGAGGAGATTCATTGTCTAGCGAGGAACCGAATTGGACTGGCATCAGAAAAGATGAAGACACGGTACGACACAAAGGCAACAGGACATGAGTTCAACGAAGGTGACAAAGTTTGGTTGTGGAATCCGATCCGTCGTAAGGGACTGTCGCCAAAATTACAAAGAAACTGGGACGGTCCTTACATAGTCGTCAACAGGCTGAATGACGTCGTCGTACGCATACGAAAATCGCCACACGCCAAACCCAAGGTCGTACACTATAACCGGCTAGCCCCTTATTTTGGCCAAAGTGATTAGAAATTCAAAACTAGAATTTTAGACCATGGTCATGAAAGTCACTTTTTGTAAATATGTAAATAGTAATTAGTTCTTATTTATGTAAATTTTATTATTATTGTTATTATTTATTTATTTATTTATTTGTTTATTTATTTTATGTGTTCTCCTCTAACTCAAGGATTGCACTGCCCGGGACGTGCAGTCTTTGAGGAGGGGGTAGTGTTACGAATTTTGTAAATAGTTAGTGTTTGTACTGTAAAATAATGTAAATAATCTTATTAAGCTCCATTCCTTTACTTATATTAGTTTTTGTTACATTGTCTCTGTTATCAAGCAAACTTGTCCATTATTTTCAGTGTATGTCTACGGCAGATTGGCGAAATAATGAAGATATCGCCAAGTTGGCGTCACTTTTGGCGACTAATTTTGGTCGCCAAATTTGGCGATATATCGCCAAGTTGGCGACAAACTTGGCGATTGTTGGCGATGGTAACCCTTCCCTCTTAATTGTAACCCCCCTTAGATATACTGATACATTGTTTGTTGTTCCGTGGTTTTCCAGGTTTTTCTAGAAATTTCTAGCACATGCTACGAGACTATATATAAGAAGAGAAGCGATGCGAGCTGTGGTTATTATTTACCAGTCAGTCATTGAGTGAGCTACTAGAGATTGTCCAAGCAAGTTTGCTTGATGTATTGAGTTTTATCTACGTTGTTTTGAATGTGATATAGTGTTGAGACATTGTATAAAGAGTCTCTGCGACCTATATTTGTACTTGTTCGATAGAGTTAAACAGTTATTTTGGAATATCTTGTAATATTTGTGAGTTTCGAAGACTCTGTTGTTCTGAAGATCTGTAAATAAATTATTTTCTACTTTTCTAAGAGCAAGAGTTTGAAGTTGTCTAACCATAAGATCAAAAGAACCCTATATACGCTACAGTATGGTCAATTCCTGCATGCATCATCTTTTCATGATCTTGACGCACAATCAGCGTCGTTAACCAGGAATGCCGAGGCAAAATGATTGGATGTTTTTCTTCTGTTGGAAGATCACCAAATTCTAGTCTTCCTCCTAAAAGTATAATTTCTGATTCATCTATAAATGGAACAAAGTTGAATAGGGGTGAATTCTTTTCTACTAAATTATTATTTCTAAGAGATTCAAATTCTTCTTTAAAAAATTGCTTCAGTTCACTTCGTATTATGTATTTTTCAGCTTCTAGTAATTCTTCAGTTGTTAGTGGACCGCTAATTTCAGTAGATTTTTTCAGCTTCATTATAAATCTTTTTACCCAAGCAGTTGTTCTTATTACTTTCTCCAAATTGCTAAATTTTTCTATACAAATAAGATTTTTAATCTCTTCAGTTATACACTCGCACTGCAATATCTCATTGGGTTTTTTCCTGTATTCTAATTCATCTTCATCAATTATTTCTTTATCTTCAGATTTTGGCCAAAATTCAAGGGGTAAACTAAGCCATTTTGGCCCAAATAACCAAGTCGGGTTATTGATGAGCTTGGAGACTTTTGCTTCTCTTGAGACAAGGTCTGCGGGATTGTCTGCCCCTGGGCAATGATGCCAATCAGAAGGGAATGTCAGCTTTCGAATTTCTTCAACACGATTTCTCACAAAGGGTTTGAATTTTTTTAATTTGAATATGTAATTTTTGAGTTCGTTAAATAAATGCATGGGATTTTTAAATCTAGTATCTTCAAAATGCTGCAACTTAATTTAGCTGAACATAATGCAATCATCCCTTCCAGTCTGGATAGAGTGAAGGTTTTTAAAGGAGCCACCCTGTTTTTAGAAGCTACGAAAACTGTTCGAATGTCTTTTTTCAGAGGTAGATGCACTTAAATAGGCAATTGTGCCAAAGGCTATTGTACTTGCATCAGAAAATAAATGCAACTGCAAATTGGCAATTTTCTCGTTTGGAATTTCGAAAAAATAATGTTGAGGAATAGAAAATTCAGACATTTGAGGAATTTGACTACATCAGTCTTTCCAAAGAGAAATTAAATCTTTTGGGATGGCATCATCCCAATCTATGCCTAATGACCAAATTTTTTGCATCAAACATTTTATTCTTAATGTGAAGGGTCCTAAAAATCCAATAGGATCAAACACTCGACCCAAAACTTTTATTGAAATAAAAATAAGGATCTACAATCCTATATACACATGTTTACATAACTTTAAATCATTGGGAGACACAATGCTCCACTTTCATATCTATTTTTGACTTAATTGTCACATCTTTTACCGAAATCAAATCATTCTAATCAAAGCAACATATCGGCTGCATTCTGTTTACAAAAATCAGTGTTCTAAAAGTGGAAGTTGAAGTTAAGAATTTGCATAGCGCGTAGCACCAATCTAACTGCAATTCTTTTTCTTCAACGTTTTACCCAATTGTCAAACAATCAAAACATGTTTCCTCCTCTCAATTCAGTCAAAACGTGATTTCTCCAATTTTTAAATGCATTTTATAAATTAGTTTTAGGTTTAATATCTTACGTAAGCTTGGAAATCTCTCGAATAACAGTAATAAAAATACACAAACAAAAATCAGTATTAAATACAAGTTATTTTGTTTCTTAAATTTTTTGGGGGGGTTTTATGAAAATTTGTATCTAAAAGTGAAATCATGGTTTGCGTGTTTGCTCCAGAAATATAACGTCGAATTAAATATTACTTGATGACGTAACAAAGACGTGTAATGTGTTTAATATCAAGTGAATGTATCATTTACGACTAGCCATTATTGACATTTAATGTTATAATTTGGCGATAAGTTTTCAGTCCACGGGGAAATCAAGTATTACCGTTTTATATTTATTTTTAAAGTAACCGGCTCATTAAGAATGCTATCATTAAACATTTTGAAAGTAAGTTGTTATTTCCATGGTAAATATACCTTTCTTATTTTGTTTCCGACGCTAACAATATCGAAGTCAACTGTCAATGCTCAGAATCGGCCATTATATTCCAAGAGCAAGTGCCGACAGCACAAAAACCTAAAATATCAAGCAAAAGAAAAAAAAACCTTTATTCCGTGAAAGAATAATAATAAGGTAATCTAATCATCCATGTCTGCCGGAAGCGAAGGGGTGCACAAGCCAAAAATTAATACCATTAGTGGTTTACTTATATGTTTAGCGTTGTGTTTGCCATACAATAATTTCATGTCTTTGATTGTTCGGAAAACACACATAAACTTACGAGTGACCCTCTAGAAATTTTAATTTTTGGCTTATGCACCACTTCACTTCCTTCAGAAATGGATCATTAGTTTCCCCTATTACTACTCTTTCATAAAATAAAAGTTTTTTTTCTTGTGCTCAATACCTTTTGTGCTGTCGGCTCTTAGACTATTAATTTTGAATTTCAAACAATTTTAATCAGCTTAAATTTTGCTGTAAGCCGTGTAATTATAATTACAGTGCTCAGCAAAAGTTTAGACAATGATCGATTACGCTTCTGTATTCTGAAGTATACACCGAATTTTTATAATTCATCTGTCATGCATTACTTGTGACTTATCCTTTATTCACAAATAATAAATTTTTAATTTTACTTTCTACATAATATAAAATGACAAAAAATCGAAATTATCATTGTGGCAATAGTATAGACAATTTGTATATTTACAGAAAAATAACTACAAATTAAAAGCGAGTTGCACCCACATTGTCTGAAATTAGTGCAAGAATGTGACTTTTCATCGAAGAAACTAAATGCTGCGTCATTAGGGGGTCTATTTTGTACCAAACATGTTCAACAGTAGCTCGAAGCTCATTAACATAAAAGTATGGCAAAAAATTGCATAAACCTTATGAGATATGGTGTTACAAAGGTTTTAGATTGGGTCCAGATCAGAGCTATACGCCATCCAATTGAAATCAGTAATATTTTCAGAGTTAAACAAAGTACTTGTTTTGTATGCAACATGAATAGACGCATTATCTTGCTAAAATTCATACTTTGGACCAGCTAAAAGTTCCCCAAATGATTAAATATTAATCTCCAACGTATGTGCATAGTCTTGGGTTGCTTGGCAACCATTGAATAACTCCAGAGATAGTCGAGCATGAAAGCAAAGTGAGGACCAAATCATCAAAAAGTCACCTCCTTGTTGTCTATTTAAGAAAGTCCCAGGTTTGACGCAAGTCATGCCATTAGTATGCCCACCCGTTTAAGCCATTCAATTTTTCCCTTTTTTCGTTACTGAAAATTATAGGGTACGACTTGGGTCCATATGACATATGTTTGCAAATTCATTGCATTCTCGCCAATTTGTAGCGAGATTTTAAAGTTGATTGTTTTATCATTTTCATGTAAATCCCTTTACCTGTTTCTTTAATTCATCTATAAATCATGTCCGTCGACACAGAAAGTCCGGATTTACTTTTAATGTGATTAACAATCGTCATTTGTGTAAATGCCAGTTTATGGATCCTTTTGTCATCTCATTTTCTGGTCACACAAGGTCTTCCAGATTTATGTTTTGTTTTGAAGGACTCATCCTTGGACTATACTTCATTGACAGACCACTTTAGACGATCCAATGCTGCTGAAATTTCTGCAACAGTCTTTCCTTTGCATTCCGGCTTACCTAATTCAGTTACCTCATCTAAATGAATATTTTTAGCTCACAACATCTACAGTAACTGTTGCTATATCGAGGGATACTTAAATACTTAAGACATGCGACATCATAACTTAGAAATCTGCATTTTTCCATGAACAATTGGCAAAAAATAAAAATAGTGTCTAAACTTTTGCAATATGCAAATTTTACTTTTTTCAGTTAAATTAAATATTATCTTATATTATAACCATTATTTTTATCCTACATTGTTTAAAATATATTTAAAAATAAGTATAGCCATTTGCAAAACTCAAGTGTTCGTATTTTTTATTTAAAAATAAAAAAAATCACCAGTGTCTAAACTTTTGCTGAGCACTGTATATAATTTTAATATGTATGCATACAAAGTTATAGGACAAAACTGTACTTATAAAGTTGTACTTATTGAAGTTAAACTTACTTAAACTAACTTCATATAAGGAGTAGAAAAATGTTTACTTAAAAATATTTATAATAAAAAAGTGTTATTCAAAATTTTACTGTACCGCCAACCAGCGTTCAATCACCAAAAAAAGAAAAAAACAAGTTGGAAATTGCACGTGAAGCGTAGCAAATGAGGCGCGTTCGTACGATAATGAAGTTTTAAAAATATCACTCTCATATGTCAATCTCATAAAATTGTAAATAGTTAATTACAATTAAAATGCGCAACAAACAATGTTCTCTCTATTCTCATTATGTAATGAAATACTCTTATGTGGCCTTGTAAATCAATAATAAAAGTTCTTTGCCCAACAGATTATGCAAAATCTATATTATAATATGTGCTTTATGATGCATATCAATATTATTATGTTCGAATGAGTGTAATATTATTAAAATGCATTTGAAACTTTTTTTTTCCATTGACTGTAATGTAACGGAGTACTTTTGATTGTCCCTGTATTTGATCTATGCATCCTATTTTCAAAAAAAATGGAAATGACTTGACCAAATGATGTAATAAGTATGTAATTTAAATTTCAAACGATTAAAATGCATTTGCAACATTTTTCCCCATTGACCTTAATGTAACGGAATACTTTTGTTCGTCCCTGTAATTGATCTATCCCTCCGATTCTCATAAAATTTGAAATGACTCGACAAAATTATGTAATAATTATACATTTTAAATTTCAAAAGATTCGATTGGGTAGTTTTTGCGTTGTTATATGCGGACAGACAGACGGACAGACGGACGGACTGTAAGAACACTATAGGTGCTACGTATTTGCATAATTACGAACGCACCTAAAAAGGAAGAAAGAATGAAAAATTCCCCTTATTGTTTTACGAATGCTCAATCGCGGCTCGTTGATTTTTTCTTTATAAAAATATTCTTTCATGTTTAAATTAATTATTTCGTCTTTTAATATTATCACACATCAAAACAGTTTTCTTTTTCCTTTCTTTTTTGATTTTAAATAAAATTAGCAACTATTTTTTCTTTTACTTTTCGAAGAATATAGTCGTTTCAATTCTTTCACGAAGAATAATTTTTCGCCAAAAACATGACCAATAATAATCTTTTCCTCCGTAATATTTACCCATCATGGCCACCGCAATACTTACCCATGGTGGATATGAATAATATAATATATGAAAATAAAACATGTGTAAACTATTTATAAAATGCATTGCAATTCCAAAACAAAATTTAAACGTACATTTAAATATTTTTAATATACATAGTAATGCTCTGTTAATGAATTGCTGATGAACCCATTTCGACAAATTGTATACAACGCCAAACTACTTAAATAGTACCGAATTGCGTAAAAGATAATACTTATAGCTCCAAAAATAATAATCCCATTAACTAACAGTTTACTGCGTGGGATTAAGCGTCTCATTTCCAATTAAAACACATCTTTGCATTGCAATTTGAAGGAAATACAGGGTCATGAAATATCGAAGAATGTGGAAAACAGGATTTCAAGTATCTCGGTAACCATTTCTAATAATAATCCGATCTTCTTCATTCTTTATGCAAAATTCGTGTTATTTTGTTGTTTTTTACGTCCATTCCTTAAACAAAGAAAAAATATATAATTTTCATCAGAATGAATTTTTCGAGAGTCCGAAAAATATAGTTCTGGATAATCGAGGTTACTGATATGAAATAGGCTTCATCCCATTCTTACATACTAAGTACATAGAAAATTTCAAGTCTCTATTTCCATTTGTTCGGGAGATAGAGCGTTTACAGACACACAGACGGACGGACGGCAGAATTTTTTTTTTTAAAAATATGTTTTTCGGAATCTCCAGTATCTGAAACGTGTAAATCCGTCAAAAAAGTTTTCGATTTTCAAAACGATTGCAAGATTTACCCTATAGTACGTAATGATGGGCAAATAAAAAAGGTTCAGGTTTTAAAGTTCTGAGCGATGACTTTTATGCAGGGATGCGCAACAAATGGTCGAATGCGACCAATAAAATTTAACAGTACTCCTAATCTTATTTAATGACATAATTGTTTGGATTTAATAACATGAAGAATACTATTAAAATTTAGTGGTTTAAACCAGCCATTTATGGAGCAGCACTTGCATTCCTGCTTACGTTGCGCTTCGATTGAAATTTTAAATCGATTGAAATCTTTATTTTGTGAAGAGTTTTCTATAAGATGAGTAAGTTGTTTTAAAAAGACAATTTCTGCTGTGTTACTTCACTTATTTTGAATTCATGCTGTCCAACAGGATAAAACAAAATTCAAAATCTGCGTTACGGAATTTTAAAAAGTGAGTTTTTTTGCGTTAATGTATGATTATTTCTTTGTATATATATATTTCTTTGTAAATAATGTAATATAATTGTGTGTGCCTACTAATACAAATCTTGTAAATATTCTAAATTTGAGATTATTGTCTATTCAAAATTAAATCAGTGTGCAATGTTTTAAGATTAAATATTGTAAATAAATATTTCCTTTAAAGTGAGATTTATTAAATTATTTGTTTTTAAATTTGAAGTTTAGGTTTGTTTTATTTTATAGTAAGTATTTAGCCGCTCTGCAAGTACGCCATTGCATTTTAGAGGCATATTTCTATGTCTTTGTTTTATGTTACATTGTTTTGAGTTTTTGACAAATGTCATTACTCAATTATATAACATTTTGATCAAGGTGACAAATAATCACCTCACTCCGCCCTATTTCTTGTTGGTGGTTGTTGCGTGATTTTTTTAACTTCTCTACATATTACATGTTGCTGAAGAGAAAAGTAAAACCAGTCTACTAGAAAGGAAAAAAAATGCATATATCTTGACTCATAGAGAAATCCCTTACATCAGCATTCTTGGATTTGTAAGAAAGAATTACTCTTGCCAGAGAGTTTAATTTTAGATGCGTAACGTAAGTGGAACGAATTAGCTATTTACTCGTAGATACCATGCGTAAGGTAGTACAGACTCTTATTCATTCAATTCTCTCGTTTCTTTTTATACATTCTCAGCATAGGCACATGCTGATTTTTTTTTTCGACTTTTTATAACGCCAGAGCAACAACCTTTCAATTAAAAGATGAACGAAGTTTCTGAAGATGGTATCATGCTTCATTCGTCTTAGTCGAGGAACATAATAATTTCTCATTTTTTATAACATGCCTGTTCAGCCTCTTAGCAAACAGGGGCATCCCTCACCTAATTACAAACAATGAAGGGCGCCATTATACAATACAAGGCAGAACCCGTCAAATTTTGACGAAAGAAAATGTTTAAGAAGGAACTGTTTCATTAACTTATAATAAACCTACAAAATTAGTTATGGTAAAAAATACATTTTATATTGGTACGTGTAACTCTTAAACAAACTATATTTATAGTCAAATGAACAAAATACTATTTCTATAAAACGCAGTTGTAGAAATTGTTAAAATTAAACTTTAATCGTATATGTAAGCAGTAAAAAAATTATAAAGATATGTTATTATGATAGAGTTATAAATTAAGGTTCTTATGCTAGTATTCCAAAATGATAAAAAGCAATATTTATTCTTTTGTATCATTCTAACACATTAATAGCGCAGTTATATGTAGCAAAACGGTGTACAGTGGGGTATTTGATGGATTTATCCGGCCAAAATTATTTCTTACTGAAAAAATGGAGTAAAGTTTACTATTGATTGGTTTATCATATTATTACCACTTTTTAGTAGTTTTCGTCAAAAAATAGATTTTTTTTTAAATATATACAGGGTATATGAAAAACATTGTAACATGTAAAGTGCATTTGAACTGCAATAAAATAAATACTCTTCTCTGCGATTACATTCGATCACTTAGTTGAAATGTATCTTTTCATATTATGTTACTGAAAAACAAATTTTTTTAACGCTATATTGCAGTTTCTTTTACAAATTCAAATATTATACAGCATTTTTACCGTTTGTTATCGTGAGTCTTTTGATGTTATTAAAACAATATCAAATACCAAAACTAAACCCATATCAAAATACGTTGAAAACTTACAAATTTTCTTTTCAAATATTTTTACATCTTTATTATTATTATTATTATTATTATTATTATTATTATTATTATTATTATTATTATTATTATTATTATTATTATTATTATTATTTTTAAAAAATAAAATTTAATTTTTACGGTTTTACAGAGTTAAAATTACATGCCCCCCTAGTTTTCCAGGAGCAGGGTCAAGACTTACTTTTTGCCCCTCCAGTTTTTTGTATTATTTTGTTAAGGGCCGATTTATATTTGAATTTTCTCTTTTTAGGTGCGTTCGTAATTATAAAAATACGTAGCACCTATAGTTGTCGCTCAGTCCGTCCGTCTGTCTGTCCGTCCGCATATAACAACGCAAAAACTACCCAACCCAATCGTTTGAAATTTAAAATATATAATTATTACATAATTTTGTCGAGTCATTTCAATTTTTATGAAAATCGGATGGATAGATCAATTACAGGGACAATCAAAAGGATTCCGTTACATTACGGTCAATGGGGAAAAAAGTTTCAAATGCATTTTAATCGTTTAAAATTTAAAACATGTAATTATTACATAATTTTGCCGAATCTTTTCAAATGTTATGAAAATTGGATAGATAGATCAATTGCAGGGACAATCAAAAGTATTCCGTTACATTACGGTCAATGGGGGGAAAAGTTTCAAATGCATTTTAATGGTGTTACACTCATTCGAACATAATAGAATTGACATGAATCTATGAAGTATATATTAAAATATACATTCTGTACAATCTGTGATGCAAAGAATATTCATTATTAAATTACAGGTCCACACAAAAGTATTCCACTACATAATGCTATACGGGGAAACATTGTTTGGGGCGTGTTTCAATTATAACAAACTACTTCACATTTTACGAATAAGATATATGTTGCTGAGGTGTAATAACGTTATCGTACGAACGCACCTCTTTTACTACGCTTCACGTGCAATTTCCAACTTGTTTTTATTTAACCATTTATGTGTTATATTTTGAGTGCAAACTAGAATAAATGCTGGATAATGCCAAAAATCCAGCAGCAACATCTTTACGTTTATATCAGTAGTTTCCGATCTGTATCTTAGAAAAAAAAAATTAAAGCCATAGTCTATATTCAATAAAAAATATTTCATCTGCTCTTTTTCTCCCCTCCAGAAATGTTGAACCTATAAGCTCTTTTTCATTTTAGAGTTATTTGTATGTATGTGTGGGATAGATCTCCTGACTACTTCTCGAGGATTTCATTATTGACATTTTATAACCTAATGATTATATGAATACACCTGGCTTTATCATCGCCTAATTCAAGGTATCAGTCACACATTGGTAATTCACGGTGGCCATAGAACTACAATGGTAATGGATGTCACTGGGAGTAGTCATTAGAAACAGAAATATAAAGAACACGCTCTATTTATAAAACAAATCCCATTTAATAAGTTTTTTATGTGTTGAGCGGAAAGACTGGAATAAAGTAGCCATAGAATAATTACTTTAACCCCTTGGGGACGAGCTACACATATACGAGCTGCAAAAAGACTTAAGAATTCTTGTTTATCCCCACCAGTAAAATTTTACTGTAGAACTTACTTATTTAATCGGAGCATTTTCTCGATTTAATAAGCCACAATTTTCTGCTTTTTAAAACTGGTAACAAAACATTAAAAATTTCGTAAAAGGCTTCCGTCGCGAAGGGATTAAACAGAATAGAAAAATCTGCTGTCATATTCAGTTTTTCAACAATTGTTTGGATTGGTGTAATTTTAAAATTTTTACACGTATGTATACTAATAAAATAAAGTTTCGCTCAGTGTGTGCGGGATGGCAAGAAAAATTTATCGCATGTACAAGATTGAAAATTTAAATGAGGATAATCCACGGTCTCTTCTAATGTACTTGAAACCCAGAATTTTAAATTTCCGATAAATAGCTGAGTTATTAATTAAAAATCAGAAAGAACTGTCATCAAAAACTCACCTTTTTCTTTCCAAGTGCTCGCAAATGCTCAGAAATCGATTTCATAGTTCGTACGCTTTGAAAAAAAATAGGAAAAGTGCTGAAAGGAATGAAACTTGCTCGAAAATTTCCAAAAATGTAATAGTCCTTTAAATTAAAAATAGCGAGCTTCATCAATCGGATACAAAAAAAAAAAAAAAAAAAAAAAAAAAAAAAAAAAAAAAAATTATGAATTTGTATGTGATTTGTTCCGAGTTTTTAGAAAATTTAAAGCATTTGGTGACAAAAATTTAAAAAACAAATTGGTCGTCAGACCGAGAATTCGGACATAAAAAGTTTCATGGTAAAATATCGAGAATTTCGACAAATAGGCGTAAAATAATTTCAATTTTGTCAATCGTTCGCATAAAAAAAAATCCATAATTTCGCCAAAATATTAGTAAAAAATCTAAATTTTGTCAAAAAATTGCGGAAAAATGTGAATCTCATTAAAAGGTCGCAGAAAAAACTCGTATTTTGTCAAAGAATAGAAAAATAACGAATATTTCGTCAAAAGGATCAGGGGAAAAACGAGATTTTCATCAAAGAATCGTTGAAAAATGAGAAATTTGTCAAAGAATGGCGAAAAAGAAAATGCAATTTTTGCAAAGGACTGCGAAATACAGTGGAAATTCGTAAAAGGATTGCGAAACGAAATGGGAATTTCATCAAAGAATCGCAGAAAAAACTCACATTTCATCAAAATACTGCGGAAAAAACACAAATTTCGTGAACGGATCACGAAAAAGCAGAAATTTCTGTCAAAGGATCACGGTAAAAGTGTGAATTTCGCCCAAGAACCATGGAAAAAAATGCAGAAATCTGCTAAAGGATCGCGGAAAAAAACACTAATTTCGTCAAAAGATCGCAGAAAAATTTGCTCTGCGTCAAAGAATGGCGAAAATAAAAACGAATTTCGAAAAAAAAAAATTCCGAAAAAAGGCATAATTCATGAAAGGATTGCGAAAAAAAAGAAAATTTTTTTTAAAAAAATCGCAGAAGTAATGCAAATTTTCTCAAAAAGTCACGAAGAGACCTCAAATTTTGTTTAATATTGCTAAACAATTCAAATTTGGTCAAACTATTGCAGAGCAAAAAAGAACGCGAATTTTGTCAAAAAATCGTACAAGTAACACACATTTTATTGAATATTGGAAAATAATAAAAAATCTTTTTTGTCAAAAAATTGCCGAAAAAACGCAAATTTGTCAAATAAAAAAAAAAAAAAAAAAAAAAAAAAAAAACTCGAGAAAAAAACGGAAATTTTATCAAAGGATCGCGGAAAAACACGTTTTTTTTTTTTTTTTCAAAGAATGGTGAAAAAACGCAAATTTCTTCACCGGATTTCGGAAAAATGCAAACTTTCTTGAATATCGCGAAACAATACGAATTACGTCAAAGAATCGAAGAAAACACGCGAAATTTGTCGAAGGATCGCGGAAAAACACAAATTTTGTCGACGGATAGCGAAAAAAAGACTGATTTCTTAAAAACACGTGGGAAAAACGCTTAATTAGCATCGGGAAAAGAATTTCCTTAATCTCTTCTCTATTGTAGCCTTTCAGAAAATTTGCTGTGAATTTATTATTATTATTATTATTATTTTTTTTTTTTTTTTACTCACTATAACCCTTGTGAATTTCGTCGATTATACATTGAAAAAATTGCGAATTTTTTTAATTTGTCATGGTAAGAAAATACTTTCGAGGGTCCTACAATCAGAGAAATTCGGAAGTTTTGGCAAAAAGTCGAGGAATTTTTTATCCATTACTTTCCGTGCAGTTCATTAAACGTAAGAGTTGTAACAGTTGTGCTACAATACTTTAAATTATCTTTTTAAAGACATAAAATGAGTAATTTCTTTTTTTTTTCTTTTTTTTTCGTATATTGTTAAACATTTATTACTTTTTTTAATATTAAAATTTTTAAGCATTTAAGTGTATGTGTGTACGTGCGATGATTGGAAAGGAGGGAGATATTTTTCTAGAAAAGTACTTCGAGACTTTTGCCCTCCTAGTCTTAGAGCCCAAGTTACGCCTATGCATCTAAGCCTACCCTATCCCCTCCAATCTATTTATTTTCATTTTATATACAAGCCTATCTCTCAAAAACTACAGAAATTGTTATATATACATATATATATATATATATATATATATATATATATATATATATATATATGTATATCATCATCATCATAATCAACCGTTTTCGAACCACTGCTGGATGTAGGTCTTCCCCAGATCACATATATATATATATATATATACAGTGTTCTCGCTGACATTTGACCAACCTTAGTAATTTGGCTAATTAGAAATAAAAAACATTCGCCAAATGAATAAAATATTAGCCAAATAGATTCGCCGTGTAGCACTAAAAAATTACCTTTAATTCTTTAATGTACTCCTCCCCTCCTTTTTATTCTCAATATGTTCTAAAATAACCTAAGTTTATACAACTGCGACAAAGACTGTTATTAATACAAAATTCAACTATCCGCTATAAATATATAAAAATATTTTATTATACAAATATATCAAAAAATAGATAAAAATATAAATACACACACGAAAAAATGAAATAGAAAAGAAAGAAAAAGCAAAAACTGAGCACTAGCAATTTGGCGAATCTAATCACTTGTTTACTCGCCAAATAAAGAATTTAGTCGCAATTTGGCGCAATGGCGAGCGACAGCGAGAACACAGTATATATATATATATATATATACTTTTATAAATAAAACCAAAGTAACTGAGATATTACATATCAATAAGCCAATGAAACCAGTATTTTTAAAATCATCCTATTAAAATCATTTGAAGTTTGAAGTGATACAGAAGGCAGATTACCAAAATTTTGAAAGGCAAATGGATAAATAGACAGTAGAAGACTTTTTTATTAATCTACTCATCAGGGGTGCATGGTTTAATAAAAAAGCAAAAACATCCAACCAGTTTATGTTATAGGTCGTGCTATAAGCTAAGAAATCCTCCCATAATGCACCCGACTGGTCGGACTTTATTTACTGTTTCAAATTAGGAAAAGAAGAATTCACCGAAAAAAATTATTAAAAACAATAATAAAATATTTATTATATATATATATATATATATATATATATATATATATATATATATATATATATATATATATATATATATATATATGCTAAAATATTTACCAAACATATATCTAGAATGATCGATAATTCAAGTGAATTGGATCAGTTAAGAGCTAAGTCAGATTTAAAATTACATGTGACTCAGTAACATGTTAAAGGTTACAGTTATAACAACTAAAGTAGATGATCAAATGATATATGTAGAGGTAATTTAGCCCCAGAAACCACAAGACTTCGACTAACAATGCATGTGCATAGTTTCAATAACTGGGCGAAGTTCAAATGCCCATCCCAGGAAAATATTTGCAAGCTAAGTGCAATATGGAAAAGTGTGAAAGCTCGAAGATTTTGCGGGAGAGATGCCCTTGATCTGCGGTGCAGAGCAGATGGGTTTCCTGCACGCCCGAGTTTTTAACGGAATGAGATTCCGTTTTAGAACTGTGTAAAAGGGATCGATTGATACCCATATTAACTTTAATCAGTTATGTTTGTGTTCATTTTATACTTTACTTAGCCTAGAATTGTATATGTACCAGTTATATAATCAAGAGCTTATTTTTAATTAAATATTCATTCAGTGAAATATTGGAACTGTGATTTATTTCTAACACCCGTTTTTCGTCCGCCCAACTTCTACAAATTTTGGGGGCTCGGCCGGGATGAACCAGTGGACTTGCAAGAACTTTTGATAGTAAGATAGTAATTTGGCAGTAATAGGATAAACCGTTTGACTTCCGTTGGACTTTTAACAACTTTTCAGCTGGTCGGCGATAAAATTGGATATTCCCTGCTACTCCAATGATTGCTGGAATCGTCGCTGTTTTTACGAAGAAAAGAAAGAGTCATTTAGCTGCTTCCACCGGTGTTCGGGAAGAAAACAGTGCTGTTGCGGTGATACAAGAAAAAACGACTCGTAGTGCGTTTTTTTTTACGAGTCCCGAAGCTAGCGCGAGTGCAACGAATTTGTGATTTTTTGTGCAACGAATTTGTAATTTTTTGTGCAACGATTTTGTGGATTTTTTGTGCACTGAAGGGTTTATGCTGTTCAAGAACCCTCGCTGTGATTTTTTTTTTGCGAGGCGATTTTTGCGCGAGTGAAATTTTTTTTGAAGCCAAGTGATACAGGGCTGAAATGTCCTAGTATTTTAAGTTTTTCAAGCCCGGTGCATTTTTTTAGGGCTTATATTTTTTAACATATACAGATATGTATTGAGATATTGATCAATCTATATCGAGTGTTTTCATAATTATTATATATATTTGATTTGAAGTTATTGATATATTTGATGTATTATTTTTGTATGTGAGAACAGAGGATATCCACAATGAAGTAAGTGGTTTTTTCCCATAAATGGTAATTAAATATAAAACTTATAGCATCTTGCTTTTATTTTAAACATTAAAGAATTTGGTTTTGTAATGTGAGTTTATGAATAGAAAATAATTTTGCTTATACAGCTCATATTCAAAATATTAGAATAATTACATTTTTTTTAGAAATTGAAAATATCGTTTGGTAATTTAATGTCTTTTAATGAAAATATGCAAACGATATTTTTATTAAGAACTTATTTTTGATTAAACTTACTTGTTATCTTAAATTTAATATCATTTTTGAAAAGATTAATTGCAAAAAAAATTATTTTGAAAAGTCAAAATATTAGAATATTTATTCAAGTGGTTCAAAATATTAGAATATTTCACATTAATTCTCCTTTAATTATTACCAATTCTTAACTGGTGGCATCATTGATTAAATTCAGACTATTTTATTTAAAATCAGTATTCTTTTTTGCAGTTTGTTTCTTTTTCGTCTTAAAATGGGCCGTGTGAGTGATATTCCTGAATCTACTAAACTTCGTTTGGTTGATTTGTATCGGCACGGTAAAAAGCAATGTTTTATAGCGAATTATTTACATTGTTCGCAATCGAGCGTTAGTAAAATACTAACACAATATTCAAAAAATGGAAAATTTCAAAATAATCGCCGAAATGGTGGCCGAAAACCAAAAACATCTGCTAGAGATGACAGGAAACTGAAGCGTATAGTTAAGAAAAACCGTTTTAAAAGTGTGAGATTCTTGCACCGAAAATGGAAAGAAGAAGGAGTTGAAGTTTCTACATCAACAACATTAAGACGTCTCCATAAATTTAAATTTGAATCTCGTGTACCGAAAACAAAATCTCTCATGAATGCAAGACAAAAGCGTATAAGATTGAATTGGTGTAAATCAAGACGTTTATGGAGCAATGAAGATTGGAAAAATATATTATTTAGTGATGAAAGTATGTTTTGTGTTTCATATGGTAATCAAGGTATTCGAGTTTGGAGAATGAAGCAATAAGCATTTGATAAAGAATGCCTTAAACGTTCCGTAAAATTTGCTGCTAGTGTCATGGTTTGGGGTTGTATGAGTGCAGAAGGACCTGGAAAGTTATGCATCGTCTACGAAAAGGTTAACTCTCTGATATATCAAGAAATTTTAGAATATTACATGATTCCATCATCAGAAGATTTATTTGAAGATGATTTCATCTTTCAACAAGATTTAGCATCCCCGCATACCTCGGTGTCAACTAAGAATTGGTTCTGCCAACGCAACATTAAGGTACTTCCTTGGCCACCAAATTCACCAGATCTTAATCCCATCGAAAACTTATGGTGTATAATGAAGAAAAAACTTCAAGAAAATCCTCCTTCAAGTAAAACTGAGTTAGTGGCACGTATAAAGTCTATTTGGGCTAATATTGATAGAAATGTTTGTAAACACCTTGTATATAGTATGCAAGATCGATTGTACGCTGTTATGAAAGCTAAAGGGGATGCTACAAAATATTAACTACCATTTACTTCATATTCATAAGATAAAATTGTTGCGTAAAATAAAATATTCTAATATTTTGAACCAATCTAAATTTTATTCTAATATTCTGGTGTGTTTAAGGAAGCTGTATACCTAATTTATTGTGCTGTATTTTATATTTTATAAATCTTAAAATCTTATCTAAACATTCCAGATTTAATTTATAATAAATTTAATTGCATTTACTTAGTATAAAAAATAAATAAATGACAAATAATTTTTTCTTATTACTTTTTCTCAATTATTCTAATATTTTGAATATGAGCTGTATATATATAATATTTTTATAAGATATTTTAGTATATCTGATAGAGTTTTTGTAGGAATAATGGCATATTTGGTAAGAGCAAAGAAAATAGACTTATTGTCAGTGTTAAATGAATTGGGACTGAGTGCTGAGGAAAGCGCGACAAAAGTTCAGTTAGCCGACATAATAACCAAATCGGACGGTTATAATGAAGACATAGTCAAAAACTTATTAGACGGTCTCGTTAGCGAACGGTTAGAACGAGATAAAAATAAAGAAATCGAGGAAAACGAAAAAAAAGCATATGAATTAAAAAAATTAGAGTTAGAACTTAGCGCAAAAAACAAATCCGAAATGATGCTTAACGCCGGAGTGAAAACTCCTGATGTTTTAAAATTAATCGCGAGGTATGATACCAATGAAGAAATAAGTATATATCTCACGTTGTTCGAAAGATAAATAAAAAGATTAGGGGTAGAAAAGGAGAATTGGGTAACTTATTTGCTAGGTCTGTTACCGTTAGAAATAGTTAACATAATAGGTCGCGAAAATGAGGAACTCTCGAATGATTATGATTATGTTAAACAGTTATTATTGAAAAGATTCAAGCTTAGTGCGGAACAGTTTCGACAGAAATTCTTTGGCCACAGAAAAGAAAGTTCGGAATCGTGGCGCGATTACTCATTTGAACTTACGAATTTTTTAGAACAATGGTTGACAGGTCTGAACATTTCGTCTTTTGAAGATTTAAAAAACCTTCTAGTTATTGACCAAATAAGGAAAAAATTACCATCGGAAGTAAGGGAGCATTTTATTGATGACTTGCCTAAGTTTACAAAGGTCTCAGATTTTATAAGTAAACTTGATGATTATGAGGCGGTCCGTAATATTGTTAGGAAGAATTCGGAAGTAAAAAATAGCAATAGTAAACGTTTTTCTCAGAACATAGAGAACAAAAGTTTTGGCCGGAAGAACAATTTTTCCCAAAACAACAAGAACGGGGTAAAGAATAATTATAATCCTTTTAAAACTAAATGTTTTTATTGCAATGAATTTGTTTCTCATAAATCGAATCAGTGTTCTCGCAGAATGGATGGAAATAAAAGTAATCACTACGGTTTAAATAACACGAAAGCGGTGAACGCCATGAGTAATAAATTTTGTCCGTCGGATAAAATTGTTAAAAGTATTGAAATTAAAGGGAAACGCGTAAATTGTTTTGTTGATAGTGGGTCAGATGTGACAATGATAAACAATGAACTTTATAGAATTTTGGGAAGGCCTAATTTAAGTAAAAATGATGTGAAATTGACAGGTATTAGTGGTGATGGAGTAATTCCTTCAGGTTTTTTCAATACTAATATAAAAATTGATGATGTTAGTGTAAATTGCGATGTGTACGTTTTGCAGGATTTAAAATATGAAATGCTTCTCGGAAATAACTGTTTTAATAAATTAAATTTCGAAATATCAAACAATGGCTTAAAAGTGACGGGTAAGCGGAACGATGAAAAAAGTTACAGTGTAAATGTTGTTACAAAGATGCCCTTAGAAATTCCAGAGATAGGCGCGGTCAAAGATGTTAAAAACATTCTCACGGTTAAATCTGACTTGCGGTTAGATGTTGAAGAGGTTCCCAAGCCTAACCCAGACTTGCGGTTGAATTCTTCAAACACACCCATGACTGAAAATTCTTTAGATGATTCTCATGAACTCGAATCTGTTTGCTTAGCAGAAATAGCTAATGCGGTTAATGTAAATGAAATCGATATGACGCATATTGCCGACTGCGGTTTAAGGGAAGAATTAATTAATTTGATTACGAATTATAAGCCTGAGAAAACGAAAAGTGTTGACTTGAAAGTTAAGATAGTGTTAAGCGATGACATACCAGTAGTACAAAGACCGAGGCGATTAGCGATTGCTGAACAAGAATTTGTTGATACACAAATAGGAGATTGGCTTGATAAGGGTATTATAAGAGAAAGTTGTTCAAATTATGCTGCACCAATTGTTTTAGCGAAAAAGGAAAATGGAGATTACCGGTTATGCGTAGATTATAGAAAACTTAACAAAAAGATAATTAGAGATAATTATCCCCTTCCAGTGATTGACGATATTTTAGATGAGATTGGACAGAGTAAGGTGTTCAGTACATTGGATTTGAAAAATGGATTTTTTCACGTAGAGGTTGATGAGGATGGTAAAAAGTTTACTTCGTTTGTTACGAATAATCAACAATTCGAGTACAATGTAATGCCATTCGGTTTAAAGGTCGCTCCACAATTTTTCCAATGTTACATATATGCATGCCTTAAAGAATTAATAAGAGATAGAACGATTTCCGTGTACTTAGACGATATAATTGTCCCTGCGCAGACTGAAGAAGAGGCGCTTTCTAAATTGAAACGTGTGTTTCAGGTAGCATCAGAGTATGGCCTCGAGTTTAATTTTCCTAAATGTCAGTTTTTGAAGAGAAAAATAGAATTCTTAGGATACGTAATTGAGAATGGAACAATTCGACCTTCCGAAACACATGTTATAGCTGTTACAAAATTTCCTGAACCAAAAGATAAAAAACAACTCCAGAGTTTTTTGGGACTAACCGGATATTTCAGGAAGTATATCGCTGATTATGCTAGAATTGCTAGACTTTTGAGTGATCTTTTAAAAATGGAAAATGGTCACCAAGTCAAAAAGAAGCTTTCCAAATTCTAAAAAATAAACTGTCTAGTAAACCAGTATTACACATATTTAGAAAGGGGGCGGAAACGGAATTACATACGGATGCGAGTAGTTTAGGTTTCGGAGCAATCTTGTTACAAAAAGATGATTACGGAAATTTACATCCAGTTTATTTCATGAGCAAGAAAACAACGCCCGCTCAAGCGAAATATAGTAGTTATGAGCTCGAAGCACTTGCTGTCATCGAAGCATTAAAGAAATTTTGAACTTATTTGTTAGGAAATAAATTTAAAATAATAACCGATTGTTCTGCTTTTGAAAAAACTTTAGAGAAAAAAGATCTTACACCTAAAGTTGCGAGGTGGGCATTATTTCTTCAAGAATTTGACTACCAAATTGTTCACAGAGCCGGAAATCAAATGAAACATGTCGATGCATTGAGTCGTAACACGGTTTTAACTTTAACGCGTTTACAGGATGAACTTACTGCAAAATTGACTAAAGCGCAAAACGAAGATGATTACATTCAAACTATAAAAACATTAGTTGAAAAAAACGAAAGTAATGATTATTTTGTTAGGCGAAATATTGTGTATAAATATGAAAACGATAGAGAATTAATTATGGTACCAGAAATCATGCAAAGGGAAATTATTCGTGAAATTCACAATAAGGGACATTATGCTGTTGCTAAAACTGAAGCGATCGTGAAACAGGATTATTATATTCCTAAACTTCGAAAACAGATCGAAAGCGTGATAGGAAATTGTATTGAGTGCATACTATGTAACAGAAAACAAGGTAAAAGTGAAGGATTGCTAAATCCCGTTCCGAAACGCCGCTTCAAACTTACCATATCGATCATTTAGGTCCGCTACCTTCGACAAACAAAAATTATAATTTTATTTTCTCTGTAGTGGACGCTTTCACAAAATTTGTGTGGTTTTATCCTGTCAAAACAACATCCGCTAAGGAGGTGATTTCGAAATTAAAAATCCAACAAGCCATATTTGGAAATCCAGAACGTATAATTAGCGATCGTGGAGCCGCTTTTACTTCAAATGAATTTAAGGAGTATCTCGAAGATGAAAAGATAGAACACGTTTTAATTACGACAGGTATACCGAGGGGAAACGGCCAGGTAGAGCGATCACAGAAAACGCTCATAAATATCCTGAGTAAATTATCCATCGATGATCCGACGAAATGGTATAAATATGTGCCAACCGTACAACGAATAATGAACAGTACGATTTCGCGTAGCACTCAGTATACCCCTTTTGAGTTATTAACAGGAGTAAAATTAAGGGATAAGGAGGATTTAAATATTAAACGAATTATTGATGAGGAACATGAAAACGCGTTCATGGAAGAAAGACTTAACAATAGAAATATTGCTAAGCAAAACATTCTAAAAATCCAGGAAGAAAATAGTAAAAGTTTTAATCGTAAACGGAAAAAAGCAAGGTGTTATAAAATTGGTGATCTAGTTGCCATAAAAAGAACCCAATTTGGGGTCGGCATGAAATGACGCATTAAATATTTTGGTCCTTACAAAGTGATCAAAATCAAAAGCAATGACAGATACGATGTCGAAAAAGTGGGCTTCCAAGAGGGTCCAAGAGTGACATCAACTGCAGCTGACTGCATGAAACCATGGGTTTCTACACCCTAAAATATGATGTTTTTCAAGTATTTCTTTTATGTGTTTTTTTTTTTTGTTGTTGTTGTAGTTTATTTGTTTATGTATCGCCATATAGTGTTTTATGACTCCAAGTACATCCATTTAACGTTATTTTTTTAGACATTATTTTATGCAAGAAAGAAAAAAAAACTGAACTGTGACTGAAAAAACAAACTTTTAATAGTTTATGAACACTTGGACTAGCACCAGACTTTTTATTATTATTATTAGTTTTTCAGTGATTTAATATGGAATTTTAGTGTTTGTGTTTTGTGATTTCACTATTTTTATGAAAGTCGTATGGAGTTTGATCTGGAGCTTATAGTTGGTATTAAGCTCTGTGAGGTCACAGATAGGTCAGGATGGACGAGATGTAGAGGTAATTTAGCCCCAGAAACCACAAGACTTCGACTAACAATACATGTGCATAGTTTCAATAACTGGGCGAAGTTCAAATGCCCATCCCAGGAAAATATTTGCAAGCTAAGTGCAATATGGAAAAGTGTGAAAGCTCGAAGATTTTGCGGGAGAGATGCCCTTGATCTGCGGTGCAGAGCAGATGGGTTTCCTGCACGCCCGAGTTTTTAACGGAATGAGATTCCGTTTTAGAACTGTGTAAAAGGGATCGATTGATACCCATATTAACTTTAATCAGTTATGTTTGTGTTCATTTTATACTTTACTTAGCCTAGAATTGTATATGTACCAGTTATATAATCAAGAGCTTATTTTTAATTAAATATTCATTCAGTGAAATATTGGAACTGTGATTTATTTCTAACACCCGTTTTTCGTCCGCCCAACTTCTACATATATATATATATATATGTCGCATTTTCATAAAACGACAGACTGCAAGGAATTAGCATTAATTAAGATTTATTTAAACATTCTAGAAACATAGGAAAATTCTTTCACAGGTCATTACAGTATGGTTTCTCGAGAGCAAGTGCGTAGATGTACATTTGAAATTTCTAATCTCCCTAGGGTTACCAGTTAAAAAGGGCCATGTGTTATAGTTAAATTAACACGATAAACTTAAGTTTTTTGCTGCCCTGTAAAACACGTGACTATAAGTCATGGGGCCCGTATCCAAATTGAGGGGCGATTTATTAAAAAACTAATTAATAGGTCTGATTTTTATAATTTTTTACATATATATGTTTCGTTATTGTAAATTTAACGGACAATGTAACTAATGTTTATGATGACAAATAAATAAGAGAATAAGCAGCATGTCAAGGATATTTTTTCCTTGTGTTCACATGTGCCCCACCTGTGTTCACAAATATCCCACCGCCAAGACACATGTAAACAATGTTTTGATTTTGTAAAAGTATTGATAAAAGTAAGAATAACTGTATTTTTAAAAGTTACCATACGTAAAAAGAAGTTCTGTTTGCTCGTAGTTTTTGTTTATAGAAATGCTTGTAGATTTTGTTTATAGAAATTAATCCAGTTAGCGGCCGTCCATAAATGATCGCACAGTTGAAGGGGAGGGAGGGGATTCCTGAAATTGCGATAGTTTGTGACAAGAAGATGGGAGGGGGGTTAGGAAGAAATGCGACATCACACATTTTGGTTAAAATAAAAGCAATAAAATTCAGTAGATTAAATTATGAAGTATGAAGTTATTTTAATATCAAAATATTTTGTGTTCATAAAGATAATATTTAAAGGCAAATATGTTAAATTCTATTTTAAATTCCAAAATACTACTGTTTTCAATTGCTCTTTCATAATAATATTTTATTACTATTCTATATTAATTCTTTTTATTGTTGTAAACTTAATTTCATACAAAATATGAATCACTTTTAATGTCCAGCTCAGAAATGTCATTAAAACACATAGTTAAAGTTTAAAAATAAAATTTGAAATATAATTTAAAACATAGTGCTTTGCTTCTGATCTACAAGTGTATTTTTATGTAATATAGTGTGACATGTGACAAGAGGGGGGAGGGAATAAAGTGATGTGTTACACTGTGTGACATAAGTGGGTAGGGAGTAAAAAAAAATAAAAATAAATAAAAGAAACACGTCACATTATTTACGGATGGTCCCTTATGAGAAAAAGATATATATGTGTGGAATCCATCGACAAAGGTACCCAGCAACAAAAATTGAACTCTTCATTGCAGAATAAGCACATTCTATGATGAGGCTCTGGATGATCGGCTTAGACTCGCGAACAACGGAAATTTTGATGAACTAACAAGGGCACCACCAAACATGGTGCACACAGATTTTGATGATTTCAAAGTATGTTGTAGGGGTCATACCACTAATTATTCAGCTGAAAGGATTCTTTCAAATGGGCCTTAATTTTTGAGAAATTGGGGGTCAAAGTTCAGCGTATATTTCAAATACTTATTAGTACGAACGCCGCATGTGAATCAGTGGCGTCGTGGTAACGCATGAGCCTGCAAGTTGAAAGGTTGCGGGTTCGAATCGGTCCTCGGCCTTTTATTTATTTTTATGTTTTTTTACACTTCGCAAATTATAAGCAGAATTGAAAATTCTACAGCTTTGAACCTTTTGATATTTTCTGAAGAGGACAGTTTACTTTGTCAACATTTTTTTATTATTATTTTTTCAAAATATGGTGAACTGACTGCACTTCAGGGTTCAACTAAAAGTACATTTTGCAACAAATAAATAAAAATTTGTATTTAATTAAAATTTTGAAAAAGTATAAGAAAATTTCAATATTTAAAAATCTCCACTACTTTAAATATTAATATTTTTAGATTAATCAGTCACTTTTTTTTCTTTTCAAATGTGTATTACACAATATTGTGCTTCGATTTTTAGATAATTTAATACTGCATTTAATATAATTTATATTACTAAAATACTCAATTCGTGATAAATATGTTTAAAAATATATTAAAAGTTATAAAAAAAAAAAAAAAAAAAAAAAAGGTTTAATCATCATTTGTAAAATTGAAAAAATAAGACCAATAAAAAGAAATCTTCATTTATTCTGATAATTACCGAGGAAAGCAGACGATTAAAAAAAGTATTTTTATATGTATTATAAATTTTATCTCATTAAACAGGATATAAAAAATTACACGCTTCTGCTAGGAAAAAAAATTTTGATATGGAAATTTGAATATTCTGGGAAAATCTAATATTTATACATTTTTCATAACACAGACACACGTTTGACATCCTATCTGTTTCTAAGCAATTATATTATTTTTTATAATTTCTCGTTTCAAAATCTACAAAGGATTTAAACCCATATGAATGTAAATAAAATATGCTTATTTAGCTCAGAATTAATATCTTTTTAGACACAATATAAAATAAAAAGGCATGTATTGTGATTTATAAGTTGTTTTGTTGTATTTTTGTTTCTTTTTAATGGATTTTGGTGGCGCCATCTAGTGCCGATTCTAAAAATGGCTGCAAAGTGTTAAAAGATATAGTTTCGAGTATATTTCTGTATTTTATAGTAATGTGCAAGTTTCAATGTGGGAACATTGCTATTTTCGATAAAATATGGATGTTAAAATATTTTAACAACAAATTTACGTAGTCCTATGAGATGGCAAACGGAATCTCATTTTTAAGCATATTTTGAGGCTTCGTCCCATCGTCTATTTCGTATTTCAGTTGAATTACGGAACGAGTGTTTTGATTTGATAAAAAAATAGATGTAATCTGTCATTTCTTATTTGTGCAAACGATAACTTATGTTCATGCTGAACTTTGGAGATAAATGTATTTACAGAAAATTGGAAAATTGAAAACTTGAATAATTGGTAACAACTTGCATTTTAACATTACTGCATTAATATTTTATTACTTTTTCGAAGATACGCATTACTTGAATAATCTAATCCTAAAGACGTTTAAAAAATTGCACCCGAAAATTATTTTGTATTATTTATACATATACAAAAAAAGGCAGGTTTTCATTTAGAATGCTATAAAATAAAAAAGCGAGAGGGAAAAAAAATCATTATTTCAGGATTGTGCTTAAAATAAAAAACGCGAATAATAATTAATAAAAAAAAGTTCTAGGCGTAAACTAGTTTTATAGTTTTGTCAATAGAAATATTCGTTTAAAAATTGCAGAAAAAAAATAAATTTTCATGAAAAAATTTAAAAATGTAAATGTAATTTATTAAGAAAATATCAAAAGCTGTAGCAATTTTGTAATAAAAATACTTAAAATTTGTAACGTGTAAAAATACAAAAATAAATAAATAAACGCTGATGACCGATTCGAACCCGCAACCTTTCTACTTACAGGCTTGTACGTTACCACAACGCCACTGATTCACATACGGCGTCTGTACTAATAAGTATTTGAAATATACGCTGAACTTTGACCCCCAATTTCTCAAAAACCAAGGCCCATTTGAAAGAATCCTTTCAGCTGAATAATTAGTAGTATGACCTCTACAACATACTTTGAAATCATCAAAATCTGTGCGCACCATGTTTGGTGGTGCCCTTGTAAGTAATTTTTTAGGAGAAGTGAAACAGAGGCTAGCGGGAGTCAGCGAAGTACAGATGGTTCTGTGGATGTCCGCATATCTCCGAGTGAGAACCCAGGTCAGATGGGCCTGTGGCAAACGGAATAACGGCAAGTTACTTTGGACTTAAGCAAGCTTGGATAGGCAGACGGCCTATTTCAGTTCGTTTTCTTATGTTGCACATCCATCAAAATGTATATAATTGTGTTCCAGTCTATATATGTGTGTATATTTAATCAAGAACATTGAAACATTAAATTAATCAAGATTTTTATCAAAAAATCGGCTGGGCCATCATTTTTAACCCTAGACACCACTCTAAAGCAATATTTATACTTTCTCACATATATGTGAACTATTCACATGTATCCCTGCCTCCCCTATGAGAAAGCTCCCCCCCCCCTTCCCAACGAACAAAATAAAATGAAACAGTAATGTTTTCTGTTTCCTCAAAACAGGAAGTTTTATTACTTTTGTAAATGGGGCTTTTGGAAAGTTTGCCATCGCTTCCTAATGTCAGTTTCAAAACGATGAATAGTGCCAACGAAAACACAAATATTGAAACACACTGCGACATCAGCCTTATTTATTTTTATTTTACTTTTTAAAAAGAAAGTTTGCAGAACATATTTTCATGATGCAAGGCTATAAATGTAGAGGCGCCATTGGTCTTCTAAATTTTTTTAATCTTTAGTTTAGAAATTGCTTTTTTTTTACCATTATTATTGTTCGGGATTTCTGGAATAAACTTATTATCAGCTAGGGTAAAAAGCTATTCATGACATTGTTTGCATTATTAGCGATAAATATGACAGCCTGATGATTTCTGATTCTTAATTCATACTGTCCTGAGACCGGAATTTCGAAACATCCTGTATATTAAGGGGGAGGGTGTTCCACAAACAATATGCTTTAATATGATATGATACTGTAGCAATAAATAATAATAACAACTACTAACTAATACAGGGTGTTTCAGAAAGGACTTTCCAACTTTGAAATGACATAACTGCGGAACAGTAAGAGATAAAAAGGTGACACAAGTGATACGTTGGACAGATAGGTCTTGAATGAGTTGTACACCGCTTTGCAGAAATGGCTCTAAGTTCCAAGATTGGCTAATAGGCGGTAACACCAGCACATGAAGCTTTAAATAGTATTCAGAAGTACAGAAAGTTTATCCACGACTCTGTTTCATTACATACACGTATAAGGGAGTTGTATCAAATTAGTTATTATCGGAAATTGAAGAACATGATGTCGTATTCCTTGGAGCGACATGATTTTATTGTATTAGAATACCACCGATGGCATTGGTATGGATTGGCCTCCATATTCCCTGGATCTCAATCCATATAATTTTTTCTTGTAAAGAAAAAGACATTGTTTACTCCAATAGTCCTCAAACGTTGGAACAGTCTGAACATATCTGTGAAGCATGTGCATCCGTTTCAGTAAAGACATTGCAATGCAACGAGTGACTTCAAAATTTATCCTACTTATCACTAAGCAAGATGACCCTATCGAAACCATTATAATGTGATTTGAAGTCTATTCACGAAGCACGTTTTCAGACAATATTTCAAAGACACTGTTCTATGGCTGCTGCATTCTCAGATGCCCAATCTTGGAACTATTTTCCCAAACCAGTGTATAACAAATTGCACATCTGTCTGTCCAACATACCACTTATTTCATCTTTCTGCCTCTCACCGTTTTCCAGTTATAGCCTTTCAAAGTTGGGGAGTCCTTTCCAAAACACCATGTAGATATTCAATAATAATAATGTACCCTTGAAAAGTTTTGTCACGTTATTTATTAAATCCCATATACGCGTTTAACCCGCGAGAACTCGCGCATGAGATTTTCTTTCTCCATCATACCCTTTTTAAGACTATTTTTAAGACTGTTTTTCATTTTAATAAAATTTCAAAATGTAATTTCGATTACTTTTTTTTTTTTTTTTTTTTTTTTTTTTTTTTTTTTGAATAAAAATACTAAGCCAAACAAAAAATTTGATATTAAGTGACTATAAAGGTAACGAAAAGAATTGGGCACCATGAGAAACATTCTCATAGCGAGTTCTCCCGGGTTAATAAAATATACAATTGCTAAGGAAAATGTTTTTAAGTCGAAAGAATTATTGATATTTTCAGAAATTACTAATATTTATTACAGTATTGTCGCTTGGCTACTTGAATGCATTGTTTATTTTGCTGCTTATTTTATTGATTTCTTTCAAGGTTAGATTGATAAAAATAATGATATGGCGATAAAAAAAATATATATCAATGCTTCTGTCCACTTATCATTGTTTTGTTTACTTAAATAATGTTTATCATTTAAATAAAATAAATTTGCTATGCTAAAATGCTCTCTCCAAATTATATTGGGTAAGTTGTTAATCGTTTCAACAGTCGCACATTTAATATTTAAAAACTCAAATACAGTCGGCTCTCGTTAATTCGAACTCGTCGGGACCACATGAAATGTTCGAATTATCCGAAGTTCAAATTATGGAAAGTATGAAATGAGAACAAGCTTAATACGGTACTATTACAAAGGAATTAATGTTATAGTGTTTTTTTTTTTAATTCATCATGTCTGTTATCATTAGACTATGACTTAATATTAAATTAGAATGTATAAATACATAAACTAATTAGAAGATTAGAAACAAGCACAGTGGAAGAAAAATCTGAAGCGTCACTGATGGACAGATGGGGCACTTAGAAAGTAGATATCATATGCATGGGATTATATGTATACTCGTTCGGAACAATTCTCACAAAAAACCAAAGAAAGAAAGTTATTCAAATGATCTGAAATCCGCGAGAAAGAAAGGAAGAATGAAAAACCGGAATTCTCGTTAGTTCGAATTAAACGATGTCAATAGAGAATGAGTTCGAATTAATGAAAAGTTTAACGTTATTCTGCCATTGAAAATTTCGGGACTTCATGTTTAGTTCGAATTAGCGAAGATTCGAATTATCCGATTTCGAATTAACGAGAGTCGATTGTATACATTTCTTATTGATGCCAGTATCTGATAATAAGATTCTAATGTTTAAAATGTAGTAAATAATGTAAGTCGCTAAAATATCGTTGCAGTAAGCTGAAAGTTTTCCAAGCAAAGATCTGTGTACCAAACATATCTATACAATGAATCAGGACCGTAGCTAAAAGTGAATAATAGAGGGGGGGGGGGGGCTCATTCTCTCTCTCTCTCTCTCTCTCTCTGACACAGAAAGATAAATTAGTGCATATTCACTATGTAGGTACTATGTTTCTCATTAAACTGTTGTAATAACTTCATTTTATGCTAAGAAAAGAATATGTTGAAAAATTCAATAGCATAATTAGTGCAATATTGAATATCATGTTAGTTTCTATGTGGAAATAGAATGAGCGAGTGTTGAAACAATTATTTTAGTTACAATTTAGTCAGGGGGCTCGCCAAGGGGGGGAAGGGGGAGCCTCCCTCCCCCAAACGTTTGCACAAGCTGTTATAGTTGGCAAATTTACAAACTGAACAGGAAAATTAGTTCAAAATTTTAATAAAAAACTATAAGACACTTTCTATTTCTCATAAATTTGACGAAAGTTAGCAATATAATTAGAAATATTACTAAGCTTTTTACATTAAAAACTGTATTACATTTTCTAATTGTAATAACTTGGTAAAATTGTAAAACTAGTTGGCAAACGCCGAGAACTATTTGTTTGCTTTTCTCTGAGTTGGCAAATACTGAATTTTGACTTGGATATTTAAGGTTCTCTCCCCCACCAATAAACAGTCTTCGCGAGGACCCTGAATTTAGTTTTTCTGGAAAACTGTGATAGGACCTCAAAACTAAATTAGATTTTTAAACAGAATTTCATTTAGATTTTTGTAACATAAACTCATTTAGTGACTGAATCTTTTCCAGTGACCCTGAATTTAGTTTTTCTGGAAAACTGTGATAGGACCTCAAAACTAAATTAGATTTTTAAACAGAATTTCATTTAGATTTTTGTAACATAAACTCATTTAGTGACTGAATCTTTTCCAGTGGAGGCTCAAATTGTTTTAGGGAGGGGGGGGGGGCTGAGCCCGCACCCCCCCCCTCCCCTAAGCTCAGCCCATCAATGAATCCCTATGAATCTAGACTGAAACAATTGGCTAGACATACCTTGATTTTGATTTACTTAGTTGGATTTAACATCGACTCTCATAAATAAGTACGTTTGCCAGCCTTCTCCTTATGGATGGCCGAGTATAAGAGGGGGGTGGGGGATAGCATTTTACATTTTTTAAACATTAAAAAAAGAGTGGATCAAATCTCATTGTTGGGAAGGGGGAATGCACTATATGTATGATAAACAAACACAACAACAACATACACAATAACAATAAACGAAAAAAAAAAACATACAAAAAAAAAGAAAAAAAAGCAAGACATTCAAAACTTTAAGGAAAATTTTTATTTAAAAAAACTACTTTCGTTTGGTGCTTAGATTTCGGCCTAATTGAATTTTTGGAACGTGTGGCGCTTGACGAAAATAATTTGTTAGGATGTAAAGCAAATTTTAATGTCCCAAATTCATATCCAGTTTCGCAATTTTACCATTTAACATCACATTGTACACATAAAACACGGCTGATTAAATACTTTGCCTCATAATACTTTCCATAGAAAAGAGGCACAAACATGGGGGATTCCTATTGTGGTAAAGAAAACTGAGCCCAGAAAAATAATTTATTTGTAAAGTACTTGTGTAAATTTTCTTGACATAAAAAATGGTAACTCACCCACTAAATGACAGATTTTTAGAAAGTCCCAATATTATAATATTTATAGTTATACAAGGGTACGCTATAGAGGCAAATCAATATTGGCCAATGTCTATATTGATTATATTTTTGTGAATATTGGCTATATCTTGGCGAATTTCAGCATTATTGGCTTGAAACAGTAACAAAACAGCCTACATTACACCAATATTGACAAGTAATATTTCGCAATTTTATTTCCAATATTTTCAGTACAATAAAGTCACTATTTGGGAAATATTGCTGTTTTATTACAAACTATAATAATGGTATTTTATTCCAAATATTTTCAACGTAAAACATAATTAAATTATAATTCTTTTCTTTCCAATTAAAGTAATATTGGTATAATATTGAGCGCCAATTATTTTCTTGGTGTTAGAAAAATCTTTCGATCAGATAATGCAGTATCTGCACATAAGTACTATTTTGCAAAAAATTTCATTTCCTTTCTAAATTTCCTTAATTTTAAATTATGTATGGATTTCAGCCGTGCCAAAAATTTTGTGGCATTTTATGTTTATTTTTAAATTAGTGATAAATTATTGAACAGAATTTGTAACTGAATTCGAACAGAAATAGAGAAATGAAAACAGTTTTAAAACTTTTTTCAATTATCCCCCCCTCACTTTTTACCTCCAAAATATATAAATAAATAAATAAAGTAAATAATAATAATAATCAACCTGGTAACACCTGCACGTGTGCATCGTGGGCTGAATTCCCACATTTCAAGCATTCTTATTTCCAAAAGTTTCTCTCATTTTTTTTTTTTTTTTTTTTTTTTTTTTGCCACGGAACGGAATTGTTTATCTTGGCTCCCGCATTTTGTGCAGATCTGTGAGGGCTTGTCATATCTGTGATCTGTGAAGTGCTTCCAGGTCTCGCATTTTTATCACTGCTTAGGGATAGGAAGAACAAAAACGAAGGTCGGGGAAAAAAGATCAAAAGTCACTAAACAAAGCACTAGTGAATGCAACGTTTTAAAATTAGTTTCATTTCAAAATAATCAGAAATTCGTAAAGCGATTACGATCATTGAAATAGTAGAGATTCTTCAGTTATGCTAAGCTACTCTCAAACTAAAGTTAAATGTATTTGATTTTTTTTTTCAAATTTATTGCTTGAATTTGAATTTTTTAAACTTTTTCCTTTCTTTTCTTTCTTTATTTTTTTTAATAAAATATCTAAAGGTCGACCTCTAATAGTCGATTTTTTACTATTTTCATTGCGATTGTACATTTTTTATTTAAAAATATTTTCATTTTCAGAACCGGTTTCGAAAGTGAATGTACGTTTATTCAAAAAATCTGCATCTAAAATTTAAAAAGTAAAAATCGACTCTATCAGAAATCGATCTGAAATATTCTATTCAATAAATAAATAAATAAATAAATAAACAGAAAGATAGAAAATCTAATTTAAAAAATCCCTGTCGGCATGGCCTATAGGCAAAGGTAGATTTCGAAGAGTTTTCATTTCAACAACAAAAAATAAAATATGATTAGAGATAAACCAAGTTTAACTACTTTATTTGGACGCTTTTGAAAATTTTTTAATTTCATTTTTCTGTAAGAACTGGTTTTATCAAAATCATATTAAACGAAATTCGCTCAAATGCCCATTTTGACAACATATTTTGAATTATATTCTGACATTATAAAAAAAAAACTACCAATATGCTCATTACATAGTTTCTAAATAGCAAAAAACTGTCAATTAAATGCCAAATTTATTGACATGATTAGCGTAGATCTGCAAATTTTTTTCTAAAATTCCAACATGGGAGAAAATGCAATAGGTAGTATTTCATATGAAATCTACCTATAATTACAACGCCCATTTGGAAAATGCTTTTTCCAAAGACTAAAATTTAAGACTTATAAACAAATTCTATATAATATTTCTTTATTATATAATTCTATATTTTATAATAATATAGAACTGCATCAGGATATTGTTGCCGTTAGCAGATATAATCTGTTAAATATTCAAAAATTTTAAAATCTGCAACATTTAAATCAGTCTTATCTCAAAAAAGCATCACAATTGAATAAAACAAAATATATCATGCAGTAATTGACTATATGTACAAAAACATGCAATAGAAAAAGAAGTGGGATCTCGCGTTATTTTTAGAAAAAAAAAAAGGACAAAATTTACAAACAAGTATCGTCGATGATGACACTACTTTCCAATCAGAAAAGGAAAAATCTTCTCTTACTGTATTTTTCAACCATGAGAAAAAATGGACTATCCCTTTTTTCTTTCAACTTTCGAAAGAGAAATGGGATGTTTCATTTTTTGATAGAGGAAAAATGTGATCATTGACATTATTTATTTATTTATTTATTCATTTATTGTAACATTTGTCATTCCCCCCTAAAAATATCATGAGACATCTCTTTTTTTTCTTTTCTGCACTTTTGTACATATAATCAACTACTGCATGTTATATTTTGTTTGATTCAACTGTGATGCTTTTTTGACATAAGATTAATTTAAATGTTGCAGATTTTGAAAATTTAACGGATTATATCTTCTAACAGCAACAATATCTCGAAACAGTTCTATGTTATTTAGCTTGTCCTAGTAGTACACTTTCATATTCTATAAGAAAAAATTCGGGGTATTATTCCTTACATAAGATAATAAGTGCGATAAACGGACAAAAGCGTAATTTCCATTGCATTTTGTGGCAACATAGCAATGTAAATTAACAATGTCCCATGGAAACAAATAAATTTTAATAAGCAGGTAGTGTTATAATAACAGTTTATGCCGAAATAATTTCGGGATGTTGTTGCTTGCAAGAGATATAGCACTCCAAACAAACTGACATTTCACTTTTCATAAAAAATGACATTCACAACTATGAACTTTGACATTTTCTGTAGGAAAAAGGAAATTTTTTCAGGGCTTCAAAATTGCACATTATTCATTAAATATGATCTACTTCAACATTAAAAATATCAAGCCAATTAAAAAATACAACAATCAAAACTAACTTTTTTGTCTGAATTTCAAAATAATGGCTCTTAAATGCAATATTACTTACATTCAATTAATATAATATGTATATTATATTAATTATGCTCAAATTATCCACAGTCTTGTTTAATATACATATGAAAGTTCTTAAAAAAAGAATTGTTAAAATATAGTAAAGAATTTTTAAAATTCAAATTTTTATAAACTGTTTTAAAATTTTAACTAAACATGCATTTACTTTTATATATATATAAAATGTACTATGAACACTGAAATGCAGTGAATTCACCATTTGAACCATACTTTTTTGAATAATCGAAATTGTTAAAAAGGTAAACTGTCCTTTTAAGCACATATTGAATGCGCATAGTTTCGATTACATCATAAATTATAGTCATCAGTTCTAAATTGCAATGATCAGCACATTTTAATGTCTAAATATGAGGATTTTTTTGATGCAGTAATGACATAGTTTGTTTTGTTTTTATGCATAAATCACTTATAAAAATTTTTAAGGTTAAAAAAGAAACTTTTTATCGAAGATTAATTTGCAAGATTATTTACTTCATTATTTTAATTCGCAACTTGGTTAAGTAAGAAATTTTTTTTTTTTTTTTTTTTTTACTCAAGCACAGACTGGAATTGCAAATCAATACTCAGTCAAAAATTCAGGTTGTTCCACTCAAATCGGATTGAGTTTCCGATAATAACGGTCAGAAAATATAATGTTATAGGGATTAGCATTAGAAGAGACTGCTTTGTTTTAAATGTGATAAGGTCACTAAACGTCTAAAAAAAATCCCAGTACAGTGAAACCTCTCTATGCGATCCCCTCCCAGAACGACCTTTTTTTTTTTTCAATGATCGAAATTTATTCTCTTTGGATAAATATTAATTTTACTTCAATTCAGAGATCATTCCACTTGAACTACCCCCAATTTCTTCGAAGAAAATGAAACAAATTCCGTTTTTTTCCCCTGATCGCAAGAGGGAGGTCTTATATAATAAATAATCCCGGGAAGCACACTATTCATCAAACTTCTAAACTAAGTTTAGATTTTTTTTATTATTATTATTCCGATAATTTTTAAGTGTTTTTAATCCCCTTTGTGCCTTTTTAGGAAATGAATTTAACCTCTTTAAGAAATGAATAAATTTCTCTGCCCTATTCTGTCTGGAAATTCAGAAAAATAGATAGTGATGAAATCGTCATTATTTTTTTCCCATTCAAAATTAATTGCATTTATTTTCTGAACTTCGAAAGGACTTGGAAGTAATAATTATAAAAGATAAAACCCTAAAATCAAAGTAAACGTCAGTGTATTAATTTTTTTAAACCCTACAGTTGTTAACCTACGTAATTAACTTTTGTTTTGATACTTAAACTTTTATATTTTTTCCTAATCTGAAAAATAAGTTTTAGTAACATTAATTGTTATCTTTTTTCAACAGTTAAAATCTAGATTCAAACATGATTTTTATTAACCCTTTATCTATCGACGTTACTTATAAGTACCATTAAAATTACTTATTATAAAATTCTTCTAATTAGTTATAATACTATTTAGAATGAGTTACAGATACATTACTTTATTTTGTTCTAAAAGTATTATTGGTTATACAAAACAAAAATATTTTTAAAAGGATGATTTCTTTTGCATTTGCATCTTTTTAACTTTCTAGGCGCTGAGAGAGGGGGATGGGGATTTTTCAATTCGGAAATATTGCTATATTTATATTGTAAGAACATCATAGTTGTACATTTTATACGTCTAGAAAATACTAAGAAAACAATTTAAAATAAAAGATTTGAGTGGGGTTATAAATATTGCAAAATTTCTGCAAATTCAAATTTAATTAATACTTCAGAATCCTTCAATCCTTCTAAAATCTGTCAAAAAATTATTAAATGATTATGTAAATCTTTTAATTTAGTTCAAACAATTTACATAAAATGCTTTAGAATGTAAAATTTTCATGAATTCATAATTCGGTAGATAAAGGGTTAACAGACCAACTCTCGGAACGACTGTGAGATGAAATCTTGCATCTCACATTTTTCATTACGTTCGTGGGAGTAATTGGTTTCGTTTCGCCAAGCGTCGGCTCTGGTGAGCGCCTGTAAAGTTTGTTTTTACGCGATACATCGCTTTGCTACTTGCCGATGCGAAGCGCATGCGCAATAGTTCTAATCATCGCGGTTCTTTGAGGAGGCAATCAGCCCATGACGTTTTTCGATCACCGCAAATCGGAAATCGCTTATATTGTTTTAAGGGTTTTGATTTGTCTTTGATGTTTCGCCAACTTTTTAAATTTGATCAATAGATTTAAATATTTCGTTCGTTTATATGTGTACACCCCGTTAATTTTTAGATATTAAAAATTTCGTTAATTTGAATTAGAATACGTTTGGTGTTACTGCTGTCATGACGTGAATTTTTTTGGGAGCGCAGGGCTTCGGGCCCGGTTCACCGGTCACCGTCCCTAGGATGAACGGCGAAGTTAATAAGTCCGCCGTCGCCTCTTAAGGCTCCTTGAATTTTAATAGTATTATAAAATGTTTTTTTATTTTAAGTTCAAATTCAAGTACGATTATTTCAATAGGTTTTGTACTGCTCCTTACGTCTATGTGAAATTCTATTCAAGATAAACTTTTTTAAAAATTGAGAAATCGTTACGGCAATTCGGTGGCCATAAGGTGAAGATCTTTCTTCCTTTTCACGATGGATTTAATAAAGAAGATAATGTTACTGAAAAGTCTACTCATCATTTTATTTTTAAACACAACAAAGTAAGATCATTTCATTTTATTATTTTTGTTTCAACTGCTTACCTAAAAGAACCATCGCGGCTATTGCAAAATAGCTTTTAAACGCAATGTACGACTTTAACGGCCAAATTAGATTATTTACAATTCCATTATCTAAACCACCCATTAATTAACACGACAACGACCAATTTTTATTGGAACATTGTCGCTTTAGTGAAGTTTTAAGGTAAATCAATTAGTGATGCCGTATGCACCGACCATCACATTCGAAATGTGGGATTGCTAAGTTAGTCTCCTTTAAAAGAGCTGACATTGAACATTTCTTGCGCTTGTCTTGATGTTTATCGCATTTAAGGCAAAACAAGGCAAGTAATTTAAAATTGTCATAACAACGTCTTTACTTTTCTCAAAATTACTAGCGGAAGTATAATTTCGGTTAGAGTAGAGCACACTGTAATTGAATTGATGATTGAATAAATGAAATATGGCTCCATGTTCGTATGTTATTAACATGGAACGTAACGTGGAGTCACGAGAAGTGTTTATGAATCGGGTTTGTCTGTAAGAGCTCTAACTTATGTAAGTGTGGCGATCCATGAAGGATCAGGGCTTACAACACCCAACTTTGTTTACTAGACTCTGGGTTCCGAGGTGCTATGCAGCATGTGTCCCGGTCAGGTAGTCAGCCCAACGCGAGATTCTGGGTGTTTAATTTCTAAGCAAACTTGGTGCTCATATTATCGAACCCGAAGGGGAGAAAGAATGAATCAATCTTGTCCAGTCGGGAGCCGAACTCGCAAGCTGTAGCGCGACAGCTTGGCGTGCTGACCACTACGCTATTGGTCTTAGTACAGATCACATATAGGGCTACATAAAGTAATTCGGATAATTTTCCGACGGAGAATGAAGATTGGAATTGTTGATGGGGGGGTTGAGTTTTCAAATGTGTTATAGATTTTCGCTTTCAAATTTGTTTATTTAGACATTATCCTTCTCCTTATCAACCCTTTCCGGCACGGGCAAATTCTTGTAGCAAAATGAAAAATCTCCGACTGTCACCGAAATTTACAAACGATTTTTTTAGAAATTAAGAATCCCTTTATTTAAGTTTTCATTGTAAAAGCAAACTTTTATTAAAATGTTATTGGTGTCATATGCAAGTTCAGAATTAAAAATAAGTATCCCAGATTGGGCACAATGTGCCGGAAAGAGTAACGGTGTCGTTTTGTGACATTATCCTGAATGTTTTGGGAAAGTGTTTCATAATCTATGCTTCATGCATGTTTTTAAATCTTGTTTTTATTTGTTTTTATGTTCCATACCTGTTGAATAGTTATTCTGAACCATAGTTATTCTATATAAATTAATTGGCACCGATGTTTATGAATCCGAATCTGAGGCTTAAAAAAGTTCTTCAAAGCTGTGCATTCGCGAAAAGACAGTTCTATTTCCATCTCAAAATGTTTTTCATAGCGATCGACCGGGAATTCTGTTTCATTTCTGGTGAAAACTCTATCCAAAATTCGACCAGCCCGAAGCTATCTGTATCCCAAAAATCGCGTTGTTTCCTTTTGAAAATTTCAGCTCATTGGTTTGAGCTCTATCGTCTCAAAGGAGACACTCTTTATTGATATGAACTTCACTATTTATAATAATCAGTCATGAATGACTCAAGATGAGAGTGTAAATTATAAAGCGAGAAGAAATGCATAGCTGGTTAAATTCTGAAGACGCTTCTCATGTCCTTGTTAAAAGCAACTGAGTTAACAGTACGAATTTCTAGTTTAAAATCGTGGCAGTGTCTCGAATACTCTTTGAAAAAATTCTAGCACAACAGATATCATTTAAAAAATTCATTACAAAAGATAAACTGAGGTATGCATACCTAAAACTTTTTTAACTTTTAGATGAAATTCATATAATTAAAAAAATTATTTTGTGCCATTGATGAATTATTACACTTTATTTTATTTTATACGAAAAAAAATGGGAAGAGGCACGAAAAGATCACACGTATAATTAATTAATAATTATGAATATTTATATATGTATTAATTACTCTAAAAATTTCGTTGAGCATTTTTTTTTCAGCCGAAAGCAGAAAGTCTGAATAAATTTGGTTTTAATTTCGGCATGTTTTGGTTATCATTAATTTTTCACCACAGGCAATGTAGCAAAATATTGGTTTTATTGAAAACTTAGAATTTTTACATTTGATACATTTTTTAGATTGCAAATTAACAATATTGAAAAAAAAAACATTTTTATGTGAAAAGTATCAATAATGCATTCAAATAGAGTTTTGAAATCTATTAAAAACAATACTTTCTTCTATTGTATACCATCGGCATACAGAAAAAATCGCCAAAAGTTTCGCTACATACAGCAGACTTTATGTTCATAATAATTTTAGAAATTTAAGCGCGTAATTCTATTACAGGGTGGTCATAAAAAAACTTTGCCGATATATGGAGCTCTAGCGACCAGTTCGCTCAACCGATCGAGATGAAATTTCAGATATAGCTATTCAGAGATATGAGCTCGAGATTCTGTGAACGACAACAAAATGGCGCTTACGGTTACGGTTATAGCTACAGAAACTCGAAAATTTCCTATGGCAACACCCTTTTTTTTCATCGCAAAATGCTCAGCGCATGCGAAAACCCTAAAGAACGTTGGAACCGTACGTGTATCGCAAGAAACGGAAATGTTATGCACGCACAAAAAACCGTTCTGGGAATCCTCCCCCCCCCCCCTTAGAGAAAACTTGATTGGGGCGCAAGGAGGAAATTTGCATATGACGCAGAGTCAATACACTAATCTCTGATTACAATACAGATCGGAGAAACTAAAACTTTTATTTTGATTACACATTTTCCACATGGGTGTCATCACAGGCAATTAATGGTGATGGCACCCATGTGGAAAATGTGTAATCAAAATAAAAGTTTTAGTTTCTCCGATCTGTATTGTAATCAGAGATTAGTGTATTGACTCTGCGTCATATGCAAATTTCCTCCTTGCGTCCCAATCGAGTTTTTTCTAAGGGGGGGGGGGAGGATTCCCAGAACGGTTTTTTGTGCATGCTTAACATTTCCGTTTCTTGCGATACACGTACGGTTCCAACGCTCTTTAGGGTTTTCGCATGCGCTGAGCATTTTGCGATGAAAAAAAATGGGTGTTGCCATTGGAAATTTTCGAGTTTCTGTAACTATAACCGTAACCGTGAGCGCCATTTTGTTGTCGTTCACAGAATCTCGAGCTCATACCTCTGAATAGCTATATCTGAAATTTCATTTCGATCGGTTAAACGGACTGGCCGCTAAAGCTCCGTATATCGGCAAAGTTTTTTTATGACCACCCTGTACATGTATATTAAATTAGTGTTTTATTATTTTATTTATTTAATGATGAGGTTTTAATTTCGGTAAGAATATATGGCGGAAACAATTGCTGAATTATTTATATTGTTTTACTTTTAATCCTGTTAGAGATAGATTTTTTTTTTTTTTTTTCGTTTAAAGCATAAGGAAAGAATAAATTGAGATATAGTTTTCAAATAAATTGCATTTGAATGAACATTTTTTCCCTTATTCGACAGTTTAAAAACTAAAATTTTGCGATTTTCAAAAGCTAGGGGGAAAAAAAGCAAAATCGAAGTTGATTAGTCAAGTGTTGGCACTCTCAATATGACATCATCGTTATTCACACAGATGTTGTTATGTTTCAGTATAGTTTAATAATAACTATACTGTCTGCAATCATAAATTTCGAAACTTGTAATAGGGCCAAATTTTCAAGTTCATTATAATATTGTGATATTTTGGATGTAGGAGAAAATAAATAAATGAATAATTAACCAGTGGATGTGCCAATCCCAAAATTTTCTTCTATCTCATACGTACATTTTAATATTTCAAACAGTAGGTATACATGTTAATACTTTAATATTATTAATTCGATACTATACCAACTTTGATTTTCATCTTAAATTTCTGCTTCAGCCAATTAATCGGAGTAAAAACGAGTAATGCGGATCATGGTATTTATTAAAATTAATACTTTTCTCTTATTCTGTTATCATCAGCCGTTTACAAATAACCTGATTAGAAGGACACGAAATCCTGTCTCTGCACGAGCCGATGGACAACAGAACGATCGGCAGATGTTTTCAAATTCAGGGAGGATCTGCTTGCCATTCCCAAAAATAATCATACACAAAAAATATAGTTCAGTTCTATGCACAACTTCATACATTTTTTGATGGTACAATACGGAAAATAACACAGACATCGCAATTATACTGCCATCTTCGGCAGATTTTTTTCAAGGAGGGCGTGCTGACTGTAGCCAAACACTTACACAAAAAATTTGGTTCAATTCTATGCATAACTCTCACTATGAATCTTTGACCTTAAAATGTGTAAATCCGTCGAAATCCTGAAATCGAAAAAATTTCGATTACAATACTTTCTTCTATTGAAGATAGAAGACAGTAAATATTAAACTAGTAAAGTTTTGTTTAATATAGTTAGAACTTAAATGGAAATGAATTTGCTTCCTAAAGAATTTTCGAATTACATTTTTATGATGCAATATAGATTTAAAAAAAATATTTTGCCATTTGAACACATGGGGATGAACGAATGTAAAGAGGGGGGAGTCTGAAAAAAAGGTGAAGAATATAAATGGTACATCACACTGATATGAAACTAATTAAATTAAACCCATATGTTAAAGGACTCAGTAACCTACATTTTGCGCAAATTTATGAAAATATCAATTTTCAACCTTTTCTTTAAAATGAATTTAGGCGTCCGTACTGTATTCTCATGAACTGTCGTTACGATCTGATAATTAAAAATATTCAAAATTGACTTTTTATTGCATTTATTTACCTATAAATATGTCAGAGTTGCAATGTTTATTTATTTTTTTTTCCAATATATCTATATTATAAAGGCCAAACGTATCTGTGCGTAACGCATACGTCATTTTATGAATGGCAACATTTTCTTATGAAATTTCCATTTTGCAATTTTCGTTACTGCTATTTTTTATACTTCTAGGCACCGCACAATTTCAATCTTTACACCGTCGTATGGGGGGGAAAATGCACTTTTAAATGCAATTTGTTTAAAAACTGCATCCATATTTGTTTCTGAGATATTAATTTTTTTGTACTTTTAATATTGTTTTTCTAAGCGTGGCAACAGAAGTACTCCATGTTTATTAAAAGCAAAGGGAAAAAAGCCAAAAAAAAAGTTGAATGCAGAGTCTGCCATTGCAGAATTCAGTTTCGCCTCCGATTAGAAAAAAAAAATCGATAGAAGTTTTTTAGAAGGGCGACCCCGTTTAGATTGCAATGAACTAACTTCATTTTTCTTGTGTTTATCAATATAATAGCAAACAGAACGGCGTGAAATACCCAATTGAATAGCAATTTCTCTCTCAGACATTGGAATTGCGGAATAATAAAAAGATACAATTTGACGTGCTACTTCTCCACTGACTAGATTCATCAGAAACGGATTTTTTCTTTAGTTTAAATGCTTTGTTATAGACTCTGAGTAAAAGGAAATTCAATTTAACAATAAAACGAGTGGAATCCCGTCGAATTCGACGAATGAAATGTTAAAAAGATACGATCGATTTGGTTTAAAAAAATCAAAAGTAATTACATTATTGAATACAGGGTGGTCATAAAAAAAACTTTGCCGATATATGGAGCTCTAGCGGCCAGTCCGCTCAACCGATCGAGGTGAAATTTCAGTTATAGCTATTCAGAGGTATGAGCTCGAGATTCTGTGAACGGCAACAAAATGGTGCTCACGGTTACGGTTATAGTTACAGAAACTCGAAAATTTCCAATGGCAACACCCATTTTTTTTTCATCGAAAAAAAAGCGCATGCGAAAACCCTAAAGAGCATTGGAACCGTACGTGTATAGCAAGAAATGGACACGTTATGCATGCACAAAAAACTGTTCTGGGAATCCTCCCCCCCCCCCCTTAGAAAAAACTCGATTGGGGCGCAAGGAGTAAATTTGCATATGACACAGAGTCAGTACACTAATCTCTGATTACAATACAGATAGGAGAAACTAAAACTTTTATTTTGATTACACATTTTCCACATGGGTGCTATCACAGGCAATTAATGCTGATGGCACCCATGTGGAAAATGTGTAATCAAAATAAAAGTTTTAATTTCTCGGATCTGTATTGTAATCAGAGATTAGTGTACTGACTCTGTGCCATATGCAAATTTCCTCTTTGCGCCCCAATTGAGTTTTTTTTAAGGGGGGAAGGATTCGCAGAACGGTTTCTTGTGCGTGCATAACATCTCCGTTTCTTGCGATACACGTACGGTTCCAACGCTCTGTAGGGTTTTCGCATGTGCTGAGCATTTTGCGATGAAAAAAAAAAAAAAATGGGTGTTGCTCTTGGAAATTTTCGAGTTTCTGTAACTATAACCGTAACCGTGAGCGCCATTTTGTTGTCGTTCACAGAATCTCGAGCTCATACCTCTGAATAGCTATATCTGAAATTTCATTTCGATCGGTTGAGCGGACTGGCCGCTAGAGCTCCGTATATCGGCAAAGTTTTTTTATGACCACCCTGTATAATAAATATATTTACAAACTAAATGTCAAGTTTACCAGTTACAATTTTGCATGCAAATATTCGCACATATTCAGTTAAAATTGTAATCTGAGTGCCGGCGAAATCCAGAAATTTTATTTTATATGCAGTCACAAAAAAATAGTTTTATTATGAAAAAAAAAAAAAAAAAAAAAAAAAAAAAAAAAAAAAAAAACTAATTACATTTTTATTGTGACATTATTTTCACTAACTGAAGTCATCTGAAAGTAACATCTCAATCTCAGTGTCCATAATGAAAAGAAATATTGAAATGTAATATCGGGTACTACCAGGTTATCCCGTCGACCAAAAAAATATCGCCAAACTATAAGATTAAATGCCAATAATGGATGATCGTGAATGTCACATTCAATGACATTAAATGCGATTCGTGTGTTTAAAATGTCATTAAGTGATTTTTATTTCGACTTTTTATTAATATTTTTATTAATATTCTACTAATTATTTGTTTTTTCGTTATTTAAAATAAAAATTATGTCAATATGTATAATTTGGCTATTAGTTTGGCGATTTACATAATTTGACGAAATTGGTCGACGGGATAACAGAGTAGTACCTAATATTGATATGAGTAAAAATGCGATGTTTTAAATAGTGACGTCATTTTCTCTTCGAATGTTTTTTAAAAGTTACTGTTATTTGTAATATGAAAAAGGCATCCGTAATAATATTGTAATTCCCATTTATCTGGTTGCTGAAGGACATCATTTTCCTCATTTGAAATTTTTCTTATTTTGCTTTAGACATTAATTCTTATCATAAATTATTTTTTGTTGTTTTAGTTGCATTATTAATATTATTTCTCAGTAAATATATTTTTTTACCTCAATTAGTGCATAATTATACGCAATCATTTTGGAAAATAAATTTTTATTATCGAGAGAAAAGCTAAACTGAGTGCCACCATTTTGAAGAAATATCGTAAAAAGCATTTAAAATTAAAAATAAAATATAAAAATGGAAATAAATTAAAAAAATAGCTAAAATGGGCACAACTACAAATAAATAGCTTTCATTTAAAAAAATAATTATCAAAATCGGTTGAGTAGAAAATTCAGGGCTGATGACACGACATTTTTTAGCTTGTCTGAAAGAAATAGCATCGGAGGCTAAAAAAAACTTATTACTTTATCTTTATGTTGCCATTTTCTCATTAAAAGTGGAAAAAAAATTAAATTAAAGGACGTGCTGTGTCAGATTCTGTTATAAAACCCTGTGAATTTTCGTTTTATTTACAAAATTTCATGTATACTTAAAAGAATATAAATAGTTTAGTATCAGTTTCAGCTAATAGCATCGAAACTTCAAGTTTTGTATTAAAATGATCAAATTAAAATACTGTTTTTTTTTTTTTTTTTTTTTTTTTTTTTTTTAAAGATGAATACAGATATGAAAGGTGCATATTTAAAATTTTGATACGGTGAAAAGAATGAAGGGTTAAAATTTCGCGGGAAACAAATTCTATGATTGAGTTAAAGTCGAATAAATTCTGCTTTTTTCATTTTGGAATAATTAGCATAAGAGCTTTAATTGATAACTTTATCATAATAACAGATCTTTATTATTATTATTATTTACTGCTTATATGTACGATTAAAGTTTAATTTTAACAATTTTTACACTGAGTTTTATAGAAATAGTATTTTGTTAACTTTAGGTTAAATATCATTTTTTAAGCGTTAGACTTACCAATATAAGATGTATTTTTATTGTAATTAATTTTATTGGTTTAATAAAATCAATGAAACAGTTATTTTTTAAACATTTTCTTTCGTCGAAATTCGACGGGTTCTGCCTTGTTAGTATAATCCCCAAAAGGATAAAAGTTCTAATTGTACTTTTCAATTGATTAGTTATTGTTTATAAACGATACGCAAAGGGGATTTCATATAAAATTAATGATAGAATTTTCTGAAATATAAACAATTCCAAATAAGAAGTCATTTTTACTGCATTCTTACGTATGTTATGAAATATCATTTTATTTGTTTTTTCCTAAATTAATGAACTTTTAGGAAATCGAGTCCTTACAATTATACACTTTCAAGATAAAGTGCGCGAAAAAATTAAAAGTTTCAAAAAGTTCCAAATTGAAGGAGATGAGGAATTTTAAAGTTTTCTTAATTTAAAAATAAATAAATAAAGTTTTCAAATTTTACTATCGTAATTGCATAAAATCATATAATACTAGCCACTAAAATATTATAAAATACTTAAAAAAAAAAAAAAAAAAAAAAAATCAAAGAAAAGTTTGTTTTCTCAAGGTATCTGCACTGCATACCTTCGGATGTGACTTTTTAAAATTTTCTCTTGTTATCCATTTTTTATAACATTTACCTTAAAACTTTGAAAAAAATATAAAAATTTTAACAATTACCCAGAAATAATTTTTTGGAAGAGAAATAGTCAAAATTATGTCAAAAATTGACGCTTCCGCAAAACGTGATAACTCAAAACAATGTATTGACATTTTGTAAATTGCATAATAAACAGAATAACTTTCTTTAGGGCTTATACTACACAAATTATAATCACATCTCTATCTCAGATAATATAGCAGTTAAAGTACTAATATAATGAAAAATTCGCAAAAATTTCTTTCAAGTTCGTCATTTATAACAGTGTAAACATAAAACTATTTAATATATTATCATGAGTGCAGTTTATTCTCTCAAAAGACATTTGTAAAAGTACAGAAAATTTCGTGGCATTTCATGCATAGTTTTTTGTTTTATGATGTTCTGCGTCTAGTAAATATCTGAAAAACTTCATTTTGAGAAATAACTAAAAAAAACTTTTACACACCATTCAAAAGTTATAATAGCTGTAACTTTGGTTATAATTAAGATACAGACATTATTTAAGCAGAATTCGACAGATAAAAGAGTCAATTTTTAAATTATTGCATAAATGAAAAATCGATATTTAATTGAAAGTTACATTTTAAAGGTGTTCGGATACCTTAAAGATATATACATATTATAAGGATTTTCTTTCTTAGCTGATTTCGAGATACAAAAAAATATTGAGCTTCGACTTCACAGATATCTTTTAGCTTTTTTGATACAGGAATAAAGAAGAGACCTAAAAGTGACTTACCGCGAGTGTTGCAGAATCTCCCAGTGGTTTTCAAGTAAGGGAGTTCCTAGATTCGACGAACTTCCGAAAAGAGAAGGCCTGTGTTTTAACTGTGTCCTGAATAGAGGAGTTGACAAAAAGTTAGAACAATCGGTAGTTTTATCTCTCGCTTGGCACTCTCATCAACCACAGAAAGCAGATATAGATTTCCGAACAAGAGTTTTTTTTCCTTTCGAATGACCCTGAAATCGGAGTGGATCGTAATTGATGGAGATAACGCCCGCATATGAATTAATCGTTAGCACAGCGAAGAGGATGGGAAAACCCCTCTGGCAACATTAAAAACTGTTATGATCAGGCACCGGTCAATTGGCCTGGGATAGCATTCTTTTCACACGCCCACAAACTTAATATGCAATTTTTATAAATCTGATATATTAAATATATTTTGATCTTGTACTAATTTTAATCATTTTGTTGCAGTAGGATAAGAATAAAAACAAAAATTATTTATCTAAATGTATATTTGTGTATTCACATTTAACTATATTATGAGGCATACACTGTAAAAAATTTTAAGAAACGTTTCACATCAGAAGCGAAACGTTTAATTTCTGAAAAGAAATTTCGGGTTTCTTTTTATTCCGTTTTGAATACGGAACATCTCAAAAAGATCTGAAATTCTTTCTGCTAGTATCCGTATTTTTAGCTATTTATCGCTATTAACCTAAACCGTTTCATTCTCAAAATGGATCTATTCGTTTCAGAAAAGGCAATTAGTTGCTGTTTCCAAAACGGACCCTATGCAACTTTTTTACAGTGTAGGAAAAGTTCAACCCTTATATGGCAATACTAAAAGCCGATAAGATTAGGCTTTGATTAAAGCATGGGTCAGTTGAGCCGCGGACCTGGTATAGCATCTTTTTCACACACCCACAAACTTAATATGCAATTTTTATAAATCTGATATATTAAATACATTTTGGTCTTGTACTGATTTTAATCATTTTGTTACAATAGGACAACAATGAAAAACAAAAATTATTTATCTAAATGTGTATTTATGCATTCACATTTAACTCTCATAAAAAAAAAACTGGTGGAACCAGAGAGAAAAGTAGAGCTCGATCTAAAAAAAAATGTTATAGTAAAAATTGGGAAATATTTTCAATCTAAAAGTGCGCGTAAAAAAGAAATGGAATCAGTTGATCTATAATGCTCATGAAATAACCCAAATTTTTGTTAGCTGAAAATGTGGACTGAGCTTTACTGGTGCCTTAATATGAACCAGAAAAAGGAGGCATTTTTATCTCATTCCGTATTTCAATCATCCATAAGCAATTTAAATATTTGGGTTCATAACTGGGTCATTCCAAAAATAAAGCACCCTTTGGTGTCCCGACACTTTATATTGCTATATTTTCTAAAATTTTGTTTCAAAATTAAATTTAAATATTGGAAAATATATTTTAAAGATATTTTTCTTTAATACAAATTTTAAATTTGAGATAAATTCCATTTATTATTATTCAAATAACTTTCATAATAATTGTGTCCTGTAAAAAGCCATGTCCCAAGAATAATTTTTACTTTTTAAACCCTATTTTTTTACTATATGTATCGTTTAAGTTATCTTTCAGGATATTTTGTATGTCTTTGTAGTCTTTATATTATCCCTATATACTTTAAATATTTTTTGTAAATATTTTTTTTCATTTTATAAGAAAAATTCCTGTGTCCCTTAATTTTTGTCCCCTGTGTTACCGCCACCTTTTTCTTCCTTTTAAAAATAAGAATTTGCAAGCTAAATGTTGTTAACAGCAGTCCTTCATGTACTTTTAGAGTTAGCATTCATCCTAGGTAGTCATTTTCCTCATTTGTTAAATTTTGAAGAATATTATATAAGTAAAGATGATTTTTGAAGGTGGGTGTGTTTTTTGTGTGTCCCCTGTGTTACTATTGATTTATTTCGATTAATTATTAATTTTCTAGTTTATTGGCATTTAAATTGTAAGTCTTAGTTAAAAGAAAATATTCCATCTAGCTTTACATTGTTTCTATGAAAATAGTAATACATAGGTGATAATTTATTTCATTTTGTCTCCTGTGTTACTAGTCCCCTGTGTTACCATGATATTGGTTGATATATTGTTAAGAGACAAAAAAACCCAAGTTTAAAAATTAAATGCAACAGAATAACCTGTTTTTTAATTCATTTGTTGGTCTGTATCAGAAATACATTTTTAATTAATACATAAGTACACTTTTAAAATTGTTACTTTTTTTATGTTCAATTAGGATGTCTCCTTTGTTACTTTATTGTCCCCTATGATACTGACATTTCCTGTATCAGAAAAAAAGAGAAAAAACTTTCTTATGAATTAGTTTTATAATATGCACTGGCTAATATGTATAAATAAGTTTTACTATAATTTTATTATATTAGAGTAATTTTTACCAAGTTATATAAGTTTTATACAGGCAGAATGCAAAAAAGGGTAACACGGGGGACATAATGTGCCTATATCATGAAAAAAATATATACATAAACAGAAAACTATATGGCACTGAAAAAGAACATTTATATCAAAGTGTTAATATTGTAAAAGCAATTCTCTATTTTAATAAGAAAAAATGAGAAGATTATTTAAAATATGGTAACACAGGGGACATTTTTCAGCCAATGTGTCTGTGTTTCTATGTGTAGTGATAAATATTTTTAAAAAAGTGTGCTGCTGATATTCAATTTCTACTCTTGAATATGTATACAACCCTCTCAATGATATTTTTATTTCATTTTAAATGAAAAAATTTTTGAAAAAAAATTTCTCAAAAAGGACCTTTATTTTTGGAATGACCCAACTATATGTTACAGGCTGATGTACTGAAGTATGAGAATGGTTTGTTCAGTACAAAGTGTGGACACAATTTCATTCCAGAGGTTTTGATAAGTTGAAGATCAAAGCTCCAAATAAACTCAAAACCTTGAACAAATACGATTCAACCAATAAATATTTGTGTTCAGACATAGTTATCTACATCAATTCCTCAACAACCTGATTATATTAATGTTATATACTTTAATTATTACTTCATGGTTTATATTCGTTCAGCGTTGTGGATCTTAATTGATTTAAGGCAACATAACAATATATTATGCTGACTACTTTCCTGAGTAATCATTTTGTTTGGATAATAGTATAATTCTGAATATAAGGCACCAGTAAAGCTCAGTGCACATTTACAGATAACAAAAATTTGTGTTTTTTTATGAGCTTTATAGATCATTTGATTCCATTTCTTTTTTACGCGCATTTTTAGTTTGAAAATATTTCCCAATTTTTACTATAACATTTTTTTAGATTGAGCTCTATTTTTCTTTCTGGTTCCACCAGTTCTTTTATATGATTTCATAGCTTTTACAGATCCTTTCAGGATCTTTATCAATCATCTTCAACTAAGAAATCTAAACTATTATTAGTATTAGTTTAAAGTTATTTTTAGACATATTAGTCTGGCGAAATATCGGAAATACCGCCAAGTTGGCTTCAATTTTGGCGAGTAATTTTGTGCGGCAGATTTGGCGATATATCGCCAAGTTGGCGGAAAACTTGGCGACAGAACCGCCCTTTCCCAGATGGTAGGCCCACTGCAGTTTCTCGATATCTATGCAGATTTTCTTATGATCATAGGTATCTACACAGATTTTCATGGCTTCATTTTCAAAATGTTATTTTTATAAATATAGAAGTTTTTTTTCTAAATTATCTCTTTTTAATTGAAATATCTGTATTGTAGTAACTATTTCGAAAACACTCAAATAAAGGCGCGATGTTGTTTTAACGCATATTTAGCTACAGTTTGTATATATGCTTATGAAAAATATGTATTTTCTGTTTCGAATTATGTTAATTTCAGAAATTCAAAAATCTATCAGGATTTATTACTATTACACGTCGCTGAATGTTTGCTGATTCGGGTTATAATTGAGTTTTTTTTTTTTTTTTTTTTCTTGTTTTACGAGGAAAAAGTGACAAAACAGGTGTTCTGGATCTCCATAACAAATCGGTGGATTTGGATGATTTTTTGTAAACTTTGAGGTCTAGAGTAGGAAACTTCGCCTTTTCAATTTCGTCGCGATCCGATGATTGGGTCCAAAGTTAGTGAAAGGCAAACTTCGGACTTTAACATTAAAGATGCGGCTGAGCTCTATTATACATCACTATCGTGCTATATGATATTTTCTACTAAAAACACTTTTCAAAAGTTAAAAAAAAGCCAAGCAAGAAAAAAAAAAGGATGAAAGTTGTGTCTAAAAAATGGTCTGATATCAAATTTCCAAGCTTATATTATGGTTATTATTTAACATTTTCCATTAAAAAAAAATACTATTTCTAAGTTAATGCCTTTGCATATGTTGATAGAAATCCTTTTCTCTTGTACTAAATGCATCGTAAGCATGTTTTGAAAATTCAAATGTTTTTATGCATGATGGGCTTGGCGGCCATTTTTCCATATTGTATACTAATTTCTATGTACCCAAATCCATAGTTAAAATTTAAAACTCAAAATTGTTACTTAAGCAGATATTTCCGTACTAAAATTCTGGTATTGAGATTTAAAAGTTTTGTTTAGTTGTAGACAGTCTATAAATAGATCGTTGGGTGCTAATGTGTTAAATATATTTGTTCATAGTTAAAATCAGAAGTTTTAAATTGTACTTAATGTAAACTTACTACGCTTTCCTTTACAAACTTGGTGCTTGGAAATTTGTATAAAATATGAAAAGATACAGTGGCCGCCAAGCCCATCATGCATAATTTTAAAACATTTGAATTTTCAAAACAAGTTTACGATGTACTTAGTACAAGAGAAAATGATTTCTATCAACATATGTAAAGGTATTAACTTAGCAATAGTAATTTTTTTAATGGAAAATGTTAAAAAATTACCATAATATAAGCTTGGAAATTTGATATCATACCACTTTTTAGACATAACTTTCATTCTTTTTTTTTTCTTGCTTGGCTTTTTTTTTTTTTTTTTTTTTTTTTTTTGAAAAGTGTTTTTAGTAGATATCACTTTTTTTTAAGAGATTATATAAAATTTAAATAATCTGCTCACTTAAATTGGAATGAGTTCTCGAATAACCTCTGTAAGTAGGAAGTAAGAAATATATATGTACATTGCATTTATGTATCATTTATTTCTTAGAGCAATTTATCATTTATAAGTATGAAAATTATGTACAAAACGGATAGAATCGAAATAAAATATAGATCTATAGTTGCTATTTTAGTTTGATATGATACGTAAATCTAGTTTAGCAAGCAAACGAGTAATAAATTGAAATTTCTCTTTCAGCAATTTGTGCCTGTACAGGACACCTACTTGAATATATTTCTACAGCCCTGTATTTTATCTGCTATCTTTATATTCACACTATTATTTAGCTTAAATTTAATTCAGACTAAAATACTCTTAAAACTAGTAAAATCACACTTTCAAAAATTATTATCCATTGACGGTCATATATCTAATTTTTGCGTGGTCCTGTAAATCGTTTATCTGTATTCAGTAAACATCTTTTAGTATGCTTATAATTCAGCATAAAAATGCATAGCTAACTTAAAAACATGAATTCATTTATGCCTGGGAAAATGGAGCCAAAGGTATTTTCTGATTGGTTTGTCTGCCCGCGAACGAAAAGTCTGTCATTTACCATACATATAACATATTAAACTCATTTAACTCATTTAGTATTTTGCGTGGGTAAATCATTTTATCTGTATTCAGTAAACATCTTTTAGTATGCTAAATGTAAATCAGCATAAAAGTGCATAACTAATTTAAAAACGCAAAATCATTTATATCATCCTAGGAAAATAAAGATACATTTGATTTGTTTGTCTTGTCCGCGAATAAAATGCCTGTCTTTTACTGTTTAGCTAAAATTTAACTCAGACTAAAATACTCTTAAAACTAGTAAAATCACACTTCCAGAAATTGTCATTTGTTGATGGCCATATATCTATTTTTTTGCGTGGTCCTGTAAATCACTTTATCTGTATTCCGTAAACACGTTTTAGCATGCTAAATATAATTCAGCATAAAAAATGCATAACTAATTTGAAAACATGAATTCTTTTATTCCTAGGAAAATGAAGCCAAAGGTATTTTCTGATTTGTTTGTTTTCCCGCAAATGAAATGCCTGTAGTTTATTATTGATGATTATAACTGGTTAATATTGGTCTGGAGGCCATGTTTTCGCATATGACATTAAATTCTAATGTACCCAAATTCGTTTTTAGAATCCAAAGTTGTTACTTATTCAGACATTTAGATAGCAGACATTTCCGTACTTAAATGCTGGCATTAAAATTTAAAAGTTTTGTCCAGTTGTAGGTAATCTATATGGTATCGTTGAATGGTAACGGGTTAAATATTGGTTAGAAATTTGCGTAAAATATTTAAAGATGGCCGTAAATCGATATGATATAAAATACTATTGGTTAATATAATTGCACAAAATTGGTTCGGTTGGTAAAATTATTTCGGTAGATCCAGAGATTACCCTCTTTAAATAAACAATATATGGTACAATCGTATTTCATCATTCAATGACGTCAAAGTTTTTATCTACACTGTAAAAAAAACGGACGATTTTATGGAAGTATTACTGGTAATCTGGACGCCAGTACAATTTACTGTTTTTTAACGGAAAATATTCATTTTTTGCGAGTTTTTCACTGAATTTACGGAAGTTTTTCCGTTAAAAAACAGTAAATATTACTGGCGTCTAGATTACCAGTAATACTCCCGTAAAATCGTCCGTTTTTTTACAGTGTATGTTGATTTTTTGCTCACATACAAAGCGAATATCGTTTACCATGGTTCTCTTTTTATATAAAAATCACACTCAACTCATTTTTTTTCCCCAAAAGTTTTGTTTACATTAGGAATAAAACTTTAAATGCTAATAATTTTAAATGACTACATTTTAGAAGATATCTATTCCTTTAAAAATTAATTTTATTTTAAAGATCTTTCTAAAAATGAACTTTTACATTGTTTTATTCGAAAAAATAATCTCGAAGAAAAATATCTGATTGGAATATGAAACTTGAAGTGGCAGCATTTAAAATGATTTGCTCTACTATAATGTAGCTAGTACACGATTTGCGGGTTTATCACACTTTGGCATAATTTGTTAATTAATTAGCAGTTTTTTGCTTATTAAGAATAGAAATTTTATTTTTTAAATTGAATTTTACAAAAGCACGTAGCTTGAATAATTATCTGTCCGAAAATGCATTCTATACTTCTTTCTATCACTTATTTAAGTCTGTACCTTGATTGAAAAAAAAATGTTTGACGAAGAAAAAAGTGATCATTTTCAGTATCTCGACGTTTTTTAAAAAATCTTGTATCTTTCTTTATAGTTATTTTATAAAGATTAGTTTGATCTCAAATTAAAGATTTTCTTCACTAGATTCTTCTAGTTTTTGTTTTATTTCTCTGTGACAATTATTTTCTTAAAAATCTGAAATATTAAAATACCATGTTTGGTCGATTTAACATGGAGAAGTTGTCTCGAGTATATTAAGCAGTTAAACGGTCGTTATGTTCTTGGCGTTTGTTCGTTTGGCGGACATATTATTTTTTCTAGCTTGGCTTGGTAGAACGACCGCCCTGCTTGAAGATGCATAGGGAAACTTCAATCCCTCTGGAAACACTAAAAGCCGATAAGATCAGGCTTTGATTAAAGCATGGGTCAACTGGGCCGTGACCACCCCTTTCAAATCCTCACATATTTAATATGCATTTTTTATAAACCTGATCATTAAATATATTTTGATGATGTGCTGATTTTAATCAATTTGTTGTTCTGTTACAGTAGGGTAACATTAAAAACAGAAGTTATTTACCTAATTGTGTATTTACACACTATATGGCTAAAAGTGACCGGCCACTTGCGATTTTAGATATTTTGTTAAATATCTAGAACAATACATGAGGAATTATACTGAAACTCTAAGTGTGTAAACATAATAGTACAGGTCATACATTTTCGTAAAGCTTTTTTCCCGAAACTCCATGGGGACCATCAACAAATTGAAAAAGAACGAATATCTTTTGGATAACCTTGTAAAAACTAATGTAGCTAAAGCATTCAAACTTTAGATTATGTTTACGTGGCTTATTGTAATAATTTGTGTTTATTTTTATGCGGACAGCTTGTATACTCGTAGAGAAATTAAAGTTTTTATAAAAATAGTCCCAAATTTCTCCAAGTTTTTTGTTTATAACTTGTTGAGTTCTTAATATAAAATAATGTTCTTTTCCAAAAATATGACAAACAACATTGTGCATAATACCGTGTAACCAGTATGAAAAAATGATAAAAATGTTATGAAAAATGAGCAGGTTTACTAAGTAATTTTTCATTGCGCATGTGTAATTACTAGCATTGTCATTTGCATATTGTGTTAGCTATGTGTATCAGTAGCGTAGCTAGGGGAGGAGGGGCGGAGGAGGCGGTCCTCCCCGGGTGTCACCCTCTGAGGGATGACACCCGATATTTATTGAAAGAAAAAATAATTATAATCTCATAAGATTCGGAAAAGAATTTTGCGTTAAATAAAATTTCTAGCTCACCACGTCACCGTATCAATTTTTTTATTGGAGAATCTGAAACACAAAATGAGGTGTCGAAATTAGATATGTACCAGTGAACAAAAACCTACTTATTCAACGAGTCGGTAGCCAAAACAAATTTCAAAAGAACGAATTAACTTCTACATATGGGCACAGCATTGATTTATGCGGCCTATGGGATTAGTTGTGCCTAATAGTTTCTTATGTGAGAGGACAAAAAAAAAAAAAAAAAAAAAAAAAAAATCAAAAAATCCGGTTTCAGAAATGGGAACAAATTTGACAATGCAACAGAATTTTAATGCTCTTAAAACAGAACTTATTAAGCTTATATGTATTGTATTATTTAGTATGTCTTTAACTTACATGGTTAACCGGATACTTTAAAACTGCAGCAATTTAGATTGTTTTGTAATATTGAGATTGCATCATATCCAGATGGATAATATTGTTTTCTTTTAATGGTACTATTATAAGGGCTTGACGATAATTTATTAACTATTGGGAAAATAGTTGCTTTTCTCGGTAGGGAATTGGGAAATCTGAAGTGCGTCTGAATCTTTTTATTCGTTGAATTCCACAACTTATCTTATTTTATTCGTTTTCTGATTGGTCCATGCTTAATGTCTAGAAATGAAATACTTCTATTTTTTATTTTATTCGTTTTCTGATTGGTCCATGTTTAATGTCCAAAAATGGAATACTTCTGTTGTCACGATGACAAAAAAAAAAAAAAAGCATTAAAAACTACAAAAAATATTAATAACTTAAAAACAAATTTAGATACAGGTTTCAAACAAGTAACAAACATTTAAAAGTTTTCTTTTCTTTTCTTTTTTTTTTTTTTTTTTTTTTTGTATACGACGGTGTGAAAACTGAAAATGTGCGATGTTCAGAAGTTTTAAAATTAGCAGTACCGAAAATTGTTAAACTGAAATTTTATTTAATATTTGTTTATGATGATTGCCCAGGAATATTAACGTGTTTCTAATAGTCCATGCATATTAATATGACTCTGTTATTACGTAAGAAACGTTTTGATCATCATAAAAATGATATTATTATTGTTTTTTTTTAAATATAAAAATCATTTATGTCTAAAATTTATAGTCTTTGAAAATATTATTTTCCAAATAATCGTTGTAATTAGATAAATTACAATTTTTTAGTTTTTCATATTTGTTGACGAACTAGTTTTTTGCACAAGCTGTTTAAGATAACAAACTGCAGTTCTGAACTCAAGAAACTTTAATTCACTCCAACCCTTTGTTCTAACTAATCTAGGTTAATTTATCCTTCTTCTCCAAAAGAGCACGAGAGCATTGACTTACTTGACTTAATTTAATGGAAGTAAGCCAAGATTGATGTATTCTGAAAAAACGAAATCTAGCTCTCTGTATTTTTTCTTAATTTGTTCTTAAGTGTTTATAAGTGGTGTAATAATTATACAACATAAAACAACAAAACATGCAAAAAAAGGGAGAGGGCATCAAACAATAAAAAATACATAAAATAAATGAAATGGCTGTTCTCATTAAATCTGAAATGTAAAAAAATTCACTACATTTTAGTTAAGCACTGGACTGTTTTATTTTGATTAAGACTATTTTATATTTATTGGTGTTTTTCCACACACATGCATGTTGCACAACTTTTAAAACAATATATGAAAGTTTACATTTATTAGCATATATTATAATATCAGCAAGTCGTATGCCTGTGTGTGTGCATGCAATTTTAACTGAAAAGCAGCTATAATGATTTTCACTAAAGTTTGCATCCTACCATATTGGGGTACGAGACCATTGTGCTAGGTCACATGTTTGAGAAAGCTCGATTAATGGATCATTTTGCGGTCACTATGGGTCAATATAAGACGTTTATAATAAGGATACTATACTATAGAAGTTCTAGGCTAATACTATATTTCAATGGAAATAAAGGATGAAAGAGCTAATAAGTTGTTGAACAGTTGACAGTAAACGAGGTCGCAAAATTGCAACATTTCTATAAATTTTGCGAAATTTTACGAAATACTGGCGACATTTGGCGGGAAAGTCGATTTTCAAGATGACTAATACTAAAGCACATGTTTGACGCCAAATGAAAGAATGTTATTAAATTTGGCGACAGTAGATGAAAAAATTGGCTTTCATAATCTGAAGGAATTTTCTAGATACATAATTTAACCAATCAGATATTCCATAGAACGTTCTCTAATACAGAATCCAACGAACATCTAGCTAAACACAAAGTTAAATTTAACCGAGCGGAGCTCTGTCTTCCTCTCTATTTTATTATAGTACGAGAAAATTTTTGTGTCTATGTATGAGTGTGTGAACGCAAATTTTACTTAAAGAACTAATTTGACAAAATTTTGCATTTTATCGGTTTGGGGAGTCCTAAAGCTTTCTTGTAGAAGACCATTGAGCTAGGTCATATGTTCGAGAAAATTCGAATAGTGGATCGTTTAACCTCTTCGGTCTCTGGGTTCCCCTTCGGTGACCTCTGTTTTTTTTTACTTATAAAAACTAAAATGTTTGATTTTTTTACATTTTTACATCATTTCTAAGTAGCTGAATATTTTTTGCGTTGAAAGCAAACTAATAAATGCCTGCATCTAAGCTGAATCCCTCATAAAACAATTGTTAGTTTCATCTGAGTTTGCAAAATGCCCAAGAATGTCCAAAAGACAATGTCACCAAGAAAATGGTAAAATTTCATAAGCATTAAAGAGTCATTATTTTAAAAATCAGACAAAAGAGTAATGTTTTTGATAGTTTGTATTTTTTAATTGGCTTGATATTTTTTTTATGTTGAAGTAAATCGAATTTAATGAATAATGTGTAATTTTGAAGCCCTGGAAAAATTTCCTCTTCCCTATAGAAAATGTCAAAGCTCAAAGATGTGAATGCCATTTTTCAGGAAAAATGAAATACTGATAAGTTTGGAGTGCGATATCTCTGGTAAACAACAACATCCCAAAATTCTTTTGGCATAAACTATTAGTATAGCACTACCTACTTATTAAAATTCATTTGTTTCCATACGGCATTGCTACTTTACATTATGTGCCACAAAGTACAATCAAAATGACGTTTTTGTCCATTTTTCGCACTTAATATCTTATTTAAGCAATAGTACCCCAAACTTTTCATATAGAATATGAATGTGTACTACTAGGACAAACTAAATAATATAATACGGCGGCGTGGAGATATTGTTGCTGTTAGCAGATACAATCTGTTAAATATTCAAAATCTGCAACATTTAAATTAGTGTTATCTAAAAAAGCGTCATGGTTGAATAATATAAAATATAACATGCAGTAGTTGAACTTATGTATAAAAACATGAAAAAGAAAAAAAATGGGGTCCGTTATACTTTTAGGAAAAAAATGTCAAAAGTTACAAAAAAAGCAATGTCAATGATAAAATCCCCCCCCCCCTCCCTATCAGAAAATGAAATATCCCATTTCTCTTTCGGAAGGAAAAAGAAAAAAGGGATATTCCATTTTCTCATAGAGAAAAAACATAAAAAGAGGAAAGAGAAATAGGTTTTTTCATTTTCTGATGGAGAAGTGTGATCATCGGCATTGTTTATTTGAGAAACTTCGTCATTTTTTATTATAAAAATATCAAGAGGCCCCACTTTTTTTTCTTATCCGTGTTTTTGTATATATGTTCAACTACTGTATGCTAATATGTTTTATTCAAACGTGACGCTTTCTTAAATAACACAAATCTAAATGTTACAGATTTTGAAAATTTTGATTATTTAACAGATTACATCTGCTAACAGCAACGATATATCGATGCAGTATTATATAATTTAGCTTGTTCTAGTAGTACACTTTCATATTCTATAAGAAAAAAAATTTGGGATAGCGCCTAAAGGAGAAATTTCTGAAAACATTTTTGTTCTATCATTTACAATGTCATTTTGTTTGTGAAAAAACAAGTAATAAGTATTCGAATTACTATTTTAGCTTTAGAAGTGTTGAGGTTAAAATACTACGAGTCAATGCATTCCTTGGAGAATGAAGGTTGAAACTGTTATTAAGTTCTTGTATAGTTGGCAATAAAAGAAGTCGCAAAGTTGGCAACATTTCGTCAAATTTTGCGAAACATTGGAGAGTTTGGCGGAAATATCGACTTTCAAGATTACCAATTCCAAAATACATGCTGGGTGCGAAAAGAAAGATTGTCATCAAATATGGCGATATTTGGCTTAAAAAATGGCTGAAAGAATGAAACTGAAGGAATTTTCTAGAAATTCCCAATAGTATCCGGGAAACATGATTCAACTAATCACAGTCCACAGAACGTTCTCGAAAACAATTCTTATTTTAATCAATTAGCGCACATAGAACCTTCTCACAATTAATCTCACACCTATATAAGGAAGTACTTCGGTTGAAGCCTAAAGTAGTCTGTGAAGTTCGTCAGTGAATCTTACGATCTGCGACATCAATATACAAATTCAGTACGAATTCAATATACAATAATTCTGTCTCCTCCCCCCCCCCCTACCTAAATGAAACACTCTATTCGACAACATAATGGGAGAAGAAATATACTTAACTGGAATCTGAAGCTAATAAAAATTAAAACAAAGTAAATAAAAGGCAGAAAAGCCATCTGTTGCGCAAAAATTATAAAATTCTTTTCAACATCTATATAATAAAGGCCAAACGTATCTGTGCGTAACGCATACGTCATGTTTTGAATGGCAACACTTTCCGATAATATTTCAATTTTGCAATTTTCGCTATTGAAAAATTTTAAACTTCTAGACATAGCACGTTTTCAACATTTATACCATCGTATGGAGAAAAATAGGCACTTTTAAATGCAGTTTGTTAGAAAACTGTATCTCAAGTTGTTTTTGAGATATTAATTTTTTTATAGTTTTAGTTCATTTTCTCTAATGGTGGCAACTTAAGTATCGCATTTGTATGGGAAATAAAGGAAAAATATCCATAGAGTAAAAAGAAAAATAGAGATGTAATTTGGTGGTTGGAGGTGACGCCAAAAAAGGAACGCTAAAATTCGCTGCATTGCATCAAGCATAACCGCGTGCTTTTGCAAAAAAGGAAAACTTTGAACGATACAGTTTCAATTCATAATACAATGAAATGCTATTTTAGAATGCTAAAATATAATTATTTTTTTTTTTTCATTTAGAGAAAAAATGATGGTTAAGAATTTGGTCTCTGTTCTTCGAGACTGTTTTGTGTGGCCCGAATAAGAGACTTAAATTGGAAGAATAACGCCCATCAAACCGTTTTAATCGCAGACTGCACCTCCATTTATCTCTTTTCTCCGTGGAAAATAACAGATCACTGTGTATTTTAGTTGCCATTTTTTCATAGCAACTGTAAAAAATAGTACTTAAAAACCTGTTATGTCAAAATATCGTCGGCTATAAAACCCGGTGAATGTTGTTGGTTTTATTCCATTTTTTCCTATCAATTTAATGACTTTTAGTTCGTTGCAAACTTAATTTACAAAATATACAACAATTAGCCTTTACAAAAATGTATTTTAAAGAACATCTGTGTGTCATATTTTCTTAGTTGGTTTTAAAAACTGAAAGGATGCAATTTTATTCTTTGGCAAAATCTTTGGCTAATAACTTTTTCTTGCGTCTAATACGGAAGTACCGATAATTTTCAAAGCTTTATATGATTACATAATTAATATTTTTCATATAAAATTGCTGTTTGGAATTAGTTGGCTATTTAAAAAGCATATTACGTAGGAAAAATTTATTAGACTTTTCAATTTTAAATTTTAAAAAAGATTTTCACCTTTACTCTGTGACCCGGAAACCCCGGGTTTGGAGTACTAGTTATGATAATGTACAAAATTTTAACACATTATTCCTTTTACATAGCATTTATATTTTATATCATAGCTAATCTGGACTATTCTTTTCTCCGTAATTTGATTTCACTATGTCGTAAAATGTAATAAATGTTTTGCATTGATACTTTCAGAGATTTTTCTCCTTCCAGGATTTCTGAGGCTCCGAAAGGGAAATCTTTATAAAGTTCTGGGGAGGGAATAATTTGTACTTTAAAACATTAATAATCACAAAATCTCAAATCTTGTAGGAGGATATTTCGATACTCTAGTAATGTCAATCCCCTAAATCGTCACTGAATATTTGGCACAAAATTTTGTCACTAAATTACCGATCGGTATGCTTATTGCTGCAATTAGCTTCTATACACATCCATTCATTATACACATTATCCACAAATTCCTATGAAATTATTTTTACTGTGTGTGGCAATAATATGTGTCTGAAAAAGACCTTTTGATCAAAAAAATAATATTTTATTCAGTTAAAAAAAAACTTAGAACATAAAGTACTTTATAATTTATGCGTAACAGATGGCTTTTTTGTCTTTTTATTTATTTTGTTTTAATTTTTATTAGGTTCAGATTCTAATTAAGTATCTAAGTTCTTCTTCCATCATGTTGTAGAATAGAGTATTTTTTACTGAGATACATTTTAAGTACTTGGTTATGGATGCACAAAATATGAATTTTAAACATCACATAGTATAGTGAAGTTTATCTTTGCTGAATGTCGCTTAACAGATCACAAACGTATTCCCAACAGTTGTTAACAATAGAATAGACGGAAATAATATACATGAAGCCCTACGCGTGGCCTATAAAACATGTGTTTCACGCAGCATTTCACCATTTAATAGAAAAAAAGAAAAGAATAATAAACTGTAATTTAACAAATTACAACGACTATTTGGGAAATAATATTTTCAAAGACTAAATAATTTTAGACTTATAAAAGATTTCTATATTTAAAAAAACAATAAAATTTTTATGATGGCCAAAACGCAACTTACTTAATAACAGAATAATATTACATAATATTAATATGCCTAGACATTTATAGCCACGTTAATATTCCTAAACCAATCATAAACACATATTAAATGAAATTCCAGTTTAACAATTTTCGGTACTGTAAATCTTTAAATTTCTAAACATCGCACATTTTCAAATTTTACACCGTCGTATAAAGAAAAAAAAATTACTTTTAAATGCAACTTGTTTGAAACTTGCATCTAAATTTGTTTTTGATTTATTAATTTTTTTTTTTTTTTTTTTTGTAATTTTTAATATATTTTTCTTATTGTGGCAACAGAAGTATTCCATTTTTGGACTCACACCTATGTAAGGAAGTACTTCGTTTGAAGCCTAAAGTAGAACATGGACCAATCAAAAAACGAATAAAGTAAAAACAGCAGTATTCCATTTCTAGACATTAAGCATGGACCAATCACAAAACGAATAAAATAAATAAGTTGCGAAATTCAACCAATAAAAAGATTCAGATATACTTCAGATTTCCCAATTCTCTACCGAGGACAGCAACTATTTTCCAAATAGATTAAAAAAGGAAAAGAAAAAAAAACATGGTGATAGTGATCGTAAAAACATACATCAATTTCTTTCGATTTGCGATAGAATAAAACCATAAAAAATCACTTCAAACAACTATCGCCCATAGACTGTAATGCATCTGAATGTTTTAGGTTTGCGTATTAAACAACGAAAAATGCTGCACACACTATTTTAATAGAAAACATAATGTTAAAATTGCACAAATAAGTGAAACTCTACTTTTAACAAAACTGGATAATTAAATAATTATAATTCAATATAATTATAATTTATTCAATAATTATAATAATCAGAAAATAACAATAATCAAGAAAAGAGTGTACCTGATAAATGGATGAATCGTTTCTTGTCCTTTTTCTCGATTCAGTTGGTGATTTCCAACTTCAAAGTTTGTAAGAGTTTATCCAGTTTCTAGTAAATAGTGCTAAAAAGAATCCTGTTTATTTATTTTACTTGGCACTCTCGCGAGCATTACCAACAACAACTAGAAAGATTTAAAATTGGCACAAATCCATGTTTATTGAAAAAGGACACTGTGCTCTCGCAAACACAACAATCTCTCCCCCCCCCCCTTTAAAACTCAACACTTTTATATAGTAAAATCAGTATAGACTATAGAGTGGAGTAACTACAAAACAACAGGGACTGAATAACGTCGCGTCCTAATTCTTCAAATGTTAAACAAAAAAGACGGAAATTTTATTAATCTCTAGCTTTTCAAAAGTATGATGAGTTTCATATTAAAGAATGGAAATAAGGATAGTTTTAGCAAAATTTTCTTTGTGATTTGTCACTATGTACAGGGTGTCCCGAAAAGTCAAAATATATTTAAAAAAAAAGCTTCTAAATGCGTGTTTTGCGCCGATGATTTCCTATGATGAATAAATAATTGTTGCTGTTTGTGCTCTACTATTAGGATTAACGTATGAGCAAAGCTAAGATAATTTCAACCACTCTACCCCCCCCCCCCCAAAAAAAAAAAAAAAAAAAAAAAAAAAAAAAAAAAAAAAAAAAAAACACTCTAACTGCTAGTAGCTATCAAAAACTGGTAATCAAAATTAAGCGAATTGGTAATGTTAAAGATGAATATAATTCAGGCAGAACCCGAATAACATCAGATGTTATAATAACAGTACCAGATGAAATTACGAGTTACGCGCAAGTCATCCACACAAAACAGATTTAGTCAGTTGCAGTTCCGAATTCTAACTCTTTCAAAAGCTCTATATTATGAGATAAATAAAGAAGCCTATCATATTCAAGCTGTGAATCAACTTGAAGCTGAAAATTATGCAGCTTGGCAAGCTATGTGTTATAGTCCAAGAGCCGACTGTACAAAATCCTAAGTCATCGAGCACAAGAAAAAATCTTTTATGTTATGAAAGAGTAGTCATAGGGGAAATCTAATGATCCATGTCTGCCGGAAATGAAGTGGTGTATAAGCCAAAAATGAATACCACTAGTGGTTGACTCGTAGACTTAGCATTATATTTTCCTGCACCCAGTTTTCCGTGTTTTCATACTTTTGATTGTACGACAAACACAATGATAGACGAGTGAGCCACTGGTGGTATTAATTTTTGGCTTATGCACCACTTCACTTCCGGCAGACATGGATCATTAGATTCTCCTATGACTACTCTTCCATAATATAAAGAATTTTTTCTTGTGCTCGATGACTTAGGGTTTTGTGCGGTCGGCTCTTGGGCTATAACCATTTGCTGAAAACTGTGAGGAATGAGAACTTAATGTGGGTGAAGTTCTCCTGTATCTTTTCACACGATTATCCATGTAGATGAGCGTAAACAATGACATTTTTTTTTCTTAAGTATTCTGTGTGACTGCTCACATAAAATAAAAAAAAGCTTACATTTTTTTTTTTTAATGTATACAGTAACTTTAGTGATATCCTGTGTACATTGCAAAAATAAGTATACCGCCTTCACCTAGAATGAATAGTTAGTTACTTTCTGAATCCCTGAATTAGAAGTATAGATGACCGAACTATACGAATAGGGAAAAAACTAAGCTGAATAGACGAAATTATCTAGAATTTCTAATCTATAATTTTTTAGTTATTGAAACGACAATGAATCTTTTAGTAGCGAGCAATTATTACTTGATTTCGGAAATGATTTCAAAAACTAGAATTCTAGTTACTACATCAAACCTCTTGTGTGTCGCATCTATTTGGGGGATTTTTAAATAAGTTTGACCACGAGAATATAGGAAAATGCTCTTGAATTCTCGTAGGAGACTCTAAAACTCTTTGGAAAAGGGAATTAGAATTTATAAAGATGACAGGGAATTATTTTTTTCTGTATCCAGAACTATATTTTTTCTCAGTCTATACAAGACTTCTGCCTTTCTTTCCCAGCATTATCAGAAGCTGTTTTGATTAAATCCAAGGAAGCAATCTTGAATGTTATTTTATCACTGGATACTGCCTTTCGAAAACAATGCTAAAAACGGGCTAAATATGGGCTAAAAGTGGGCAAAACTGCTTTCCTATACTCTATGCTTGATCTCGTACGTAAATGAAAATTTCTGCAACTACCCTTGTCTTGTCTAAATTACAGGGGCATACGAAGAGAAAACTACGCACGGGGCAAAATTTCAATTTGGCGTAACTGCCCCCTAAACTTTTTCTTGTGACAAGCCAAAAATAACGTTGGTAGTATAAATTTGCTGCACCCCCTCCCCCAAACTTTTTCTTGTAATATGCTAAAAATGACGTTGGTGGTATAAATTTGGCGCTTCTCCCCAAATTTTTTCTTGTGAATGGCTAAAAATGACGTTGATAATATAAATTTGGCGCCCCCGAAATTTCTGCGCCCGTGGCGACTGCCCCCTTAGTAATCCCCCCCTGTTTCGCACGGCGCTGATTAAATAATATGTAATGTGAATAAAAATTGTTAATTAATATTTTGTAAACGAGCACTTATTACATTATTTGCCTGTGTAAAGCAACTTAACTTTATAAAATGCAGAATAACAGCAAAAAATTACATTAATTTTTATGTTGAATTTAGTACATTTAATCCTGTTAATGAAGTTAACAAATGATGTAAGACATGATGAGATAAGTGATCCATCATTGTATTGAGGTTGCCTTAAACAGCAGTGGCGCAGCTAGAATTCGGTTCTAGAGGGGGGGGGGGTTGAGTTTCTGTGTTAAAAGTGATTTACGTGCTTAAATACACACAATACACACGCAAAATACATTGAAGACCGGGTTTATCAGTACAGAGATCGGCTGTTACAGAAACTTTTTCACAAAAGCAAAACATGACAGGCAGCACATAACTATTTCAACACTAAAGAATCATCCATTAGATCTTCATACTATTTGTTATTCACAGTGTTTTTGAGTCTATGTAATACGAATGCTTTTTGGAGTGTTTAAATAATATTTGAATAAGCAAGTCAAAGTTTATTTGCTGATAAAGTACTAGAGATAAAATTATGATAGAATTTATGATAAAATTATGATTACATAGGCAAAGAAGGATCATAGACGCAGTTAGCCGGTCTCCTTCTAATCGTGCATGTATCACAATTTTATCCATAGTAGTTTATTCGCAAATGTAGTGTGTTTGGTTTGTTTTTTAACATTAGATATTCCTTAGAATACCTTGAAAGAGTTAAAACAATTTGGGACGGCAGTTTGGACCAGGCCATTTAAACCGGAAGTTCTATTTATTTATTTATTTTATTTTTATTTATTTATTTATTTATTTTGTAGTAAATATTAGTAAGTATCCTCTACTTGAGGAATCATAGTTAATTTTAATATTTTTTTCGCATTTATTCAACTTAAATTGAACATTTTATAATATCTAATGCAAAGCTAGAAGAATACAGACCACATGCTTACAAGTATTGTGATTAATGTCACCAAGATTTACTTGCATCCACAAGACTGTTTTTTGGGGGGAAAAAACTGTTTAACAGTGGCGCAACCAAGGGAATGGTTTTGGGTTAAAACCCTTCCCAGAGATAAGAAAGATCGCTATAATTGCCGCTTATATGAATCAAAACCAAACTTAATATTTAAACACTTTGGTGTATTTAGGAATCCGCCGCTTTATTGAATCAGATTTCATTTAATAAAGTGATTCAATTAAATGGCAAAAATTCTATTTAAAACTGTGAAAATGCATATTACGTGGATTAGTTAAGTAAAAATTGGTTATTTGAACTAAATCACTTTTAAGAGACATATTATACTAAAACAATGATGATTTTCTGCCACACAGATGTTCTTTGAGTTTATGTATTATGAAGTGAATATTCTAATTAGTACTGAGTCTATTAACCGGCGATTCAAATAACCGGCAAACACCTTTATCGGAAACTCAAAACCCCCCTAGAACCGAATTCTGGCTGCGCCACTGCTGTTTAAGGCAACCTCAATACAATGATGGATCACTATCTCATCCCTTCGAACGCAGATCAAAGGTGTAGGCGCATTTAAGAGGTTACTTTATTCAAATGAAAACACCCGATTGCTAATACTAATCCTATGGAAGAAATTTATAAAGATATCTAAAGGTTGCATTTTAATATTTTTAAAGGATGTTTTTTTCATTGGATAGCTGAGATTGATCAGTATGCAGGCCGTTTTTTACTTTTTTTTTATTTTCTTTACAGGTATTTTTTACGAGAACGCTTTCCCTTTCGGAACTGGTTTGGAAAGCGAAAGCACCCTAATGAAAAATATCTGCAACCAAAATCGAAAAAGTAAAAAACGGCCTGCATTCAGATCAATCTCAGCTGTCCAATGAAAAAAAAAAAAAAAAAAATCATTTAAAAGTATTGAAATGCAACTAAGATATCTTTATAAATAGGATTATCATTAGCGTACGTGTCTTTTCATTCAATTGAAGTAACCCTTAATCAACTCCTCATACCATTGACGTAATTGGTGTACATAAGATTAGGAGATTTCGTTATTCAGAATTACTTTAAGAATTATTTAATCGATGTAATTTTCACAACAGGTTAGGGCTAAAAAGAAAATGAGCATATACGGAGTTGATTCTTTTATCAAAATTGCGACAGGTTGCTCCTTGTAACAACACTCTAATTTCAATAAGCTTTAATATTTGTGATTATTCAGTACCTTAGTCTATACCTATTATTATAAAGTAGTAAAGTTTGTTTATTTGTAGGAGGTAATCTCCAGAACTACCGAACCGATTTCAAAAGTAATGGTACGTAATGATAGTATTCGCCCTGAATCAAACATAGACTATGTCTTATGTCGATGCCACAAACTTAAAGAGATTGCAGCAGCAAAAAACGTTCTAAAAATGTGACTTTTGCATTGCTGAAGGGCCTAGAAACAGGAAATTTGTCATGTTAATCTACTTATATACATGTTACGGCAAAAACCCGGAGCCTGGCCAATTCTAGAACTGGCAGGTTAATATCCCAACTGGCCAAAACCCGAAATACATGAAATGAATAGCGTATTTCGGGTTTTGGCCGGCCAATTCGCGAACTGGCCGAGAAGCCTTGGCCAACATCCGAACTGGAGATTTAAGGTTTTAAAAAATCTGGAATTGCTATATTTCATGCACTGTAATAGATAACTGTTTATCGTTCATCCTAATGATGCATAGGTATCAATTTTATTGTAACTAAGTAAGATTATGTAACAACATTAAAATGGAGAGTAAAAACGACTCCCATGGATTATATTGAAAGGAAATATTTTTAGTGTATCCCAGTAAATTAACCAAAAATAGTACACAATTCCCTTCCAATATCGAAATTAATTGATAAACCAAATAAGATAACAATCACGAGTTAACTTGAGCTTTTACTCGAGTTAGAGCATCGGCATGAAGATGTCTAGACTATTTGAATTCACAGACGCTTTCAACTATGTTAGAAAGGATTAAGTCGAGTGTCTATATCAATTTCGTTAATTGGCCAATCACATCTGACCAGTTCGCGAATTGACCAATCGCATCTGGCCAGTTCGCGAATTGGCCAGTCATTTTTAAACATGGCTGGCCAGTTCGGGAATTGGTCGACGAATTCTAGAATTGGCCAATTTTTAATTTTGGCCGCAACATGTATAAAATACAAACAGAAATTTTCGGTTTTCTGTTTACTCATCTAATACTACTGAAGGGATTTTCATGGAACTGATATTGTTAGATAGATATTATTTCAGAGAAGGTTTTCGTATATAATACACCATTCTACGTAGATTAATTAAAAAATTACGGTGGAAAGTTCTTTTGTTTTGTACAAAAAGGTTGCCATTAGGCATTTGGTTTTCATTTGGCGAAACAGAGAGGATGTGGGGGACGGCATCCCCGCACTTTTTAGCTCACAGGCTATCATAGCCTGAGAGCTTATGTGCCCGTCCGTTCTGTATGTATGTTCGTTCGTGCGTAACGCGATAACTCATGATAATAATATCCGATCCACTTGAAATTTTGTATATAGGTACATCCTGACAAGGCGCTTCCCTGATTAGTTTTTGGAGTTCATTCGATATGTATAAGAAGGAGAACGGGGGGGCTCATGCCCCTCCCCTTAATTGATATAAATGGGTTTTTCATGCAGAATTAAGTTTTCGTTCAAAATTTAGATATAGCATCATTCTGATGAGGCGATTCCGTGACTGTTATTAGGTGTTCATTGAATAAGTACAAACAGGGGGAACGGGGGTTCTAATGCCCCTCCCCTTAATTTATATAAATGGGTTTTTGCAAGCAGAATTGTCAGATTTCGTTCAGATCTCCGAATAGTTTTGGAAGTTTAATGGTTAAGTATGAAAGAGGGGGACAACTCCTCTTAAATTATATAAATGATAAATGGGTTTTTATCAAGAATTATCCGATTTGCTTTGAATTTTGGATATAGATTTTTTATATGATAAAGCATGTCCTTGATAGTTTAGGAGGTTCAATGATTAAGTATAAAAAAGGGGAAAGGGGAGAGCTGTTTCCCCTTCTTCTTCTTCTTATTTTTTTTTTTTTTTTTTTTTCGAATGGAATTAACCTTTGAAAATATAAGGCTGTAATGTACAATTAGTACAATTAGGCTGTAATGTACAATAGCCTGTGAGCTCAATGCCATCAGTTTAACTGGGCAATATTCTTTTTATTTATTTTATTTCAAGCGTCCCCTTACTTTTTTATCGCAAGGGGGATGCAAAAGACGTGAGAGGAAGTTATCTTTTTGATTTATTAAATGTTTGAAATGCGAAAACACATTCATAAATTAACAATTTTATGAATTAAAGGATTAATTTTTTTAACGATTTTAGTTTTCTTTAACAAGGGACAGTTAAAAATAAATTTAAAGGAATTAAATGGCTGGATTGTAAGGGAAGGAAGGGGTGTTTACTTGCTGCTTTATCATATTTGCCCGCTAATATTAATTTCGTCAGATGCATACATTAGTTTTACTTGGAATTCTCTAATAGAAAGCTGCTATCGCCCTTCTTTTCAGGGTTCTCGCTGGCTTTCGACCAACGCATTGTGTGGAACTGGACATGATAAAAGTAATAAATAAATATACCCAGTGAAAATATAAAGATTTTTCAATTTTGTATAATATTGGTTAGCATTTTCACGCATGCAATCTACCCCCCCCCCCCAAAAAAAGAGCTTTTAAGATAGGGTTATAATAGAAATTGTATTCCTTAATATTTTGTGTGCTTCAAAGTAAATTTTCTTTAAACTGATTTTTTTTTGCTTTTTTTGAATTACAATTTGTTTCAGCAATTATCACAATCTAACATAAATACAACTTTGAACAATGGGGGTAGAGAAGCAGAAGCAGACATTTCATGATGAGAGTTAAGGAGATTTGAAATGATTTTGTTAGTTATATTGTTACTTAATATATATATATATATATATTGCTGAAAAAGGTACAAAAAAAAAAGAAGAAGAAGAAGATGTACATTAATGAGTCAATTTTAAACTACACATGGGGATAGAATTGGTAAAAGTAAAAGGGCAAAATTTTAGGCGAGGGAATTTAACTTAAACTTCTAAAAACTAGAATTTGCAAAAAGCATGGAAGATTTTCTTCATTTGTCAAGAGACAAAGCTTGTACTTATTTGGCGATCTCCATGAAATTATGTGAATTTCCCTGCCTTTTCTAGATTTTGGATAAAATATTTAAATTCCCTGACTATACCAAATTGAGGGAATATTATAAGAAAGGACGTCATTACAACCAGTATCATTCCTAAACAAAATTTCAATAAATTCATGGATAATTGAAGAGTAACGGTTTGATGTTAAAATGATCATTTTTTATTTATCAAAGTTTATAATAATACTTTTACTTTGAAGCAATCTAAACAAAGCTGTACATGGCTTGCTAAACTTTATAAAATATAAATGAAATTTTAGTTTTTCTTTAAATTTTTTAGAAATCATACCAATATAAAATAAACTTTTTTGATGTTCTGTAGTGAATGAGATCATGTAAACTCCTACTTTTTCATAATCTGGAATTGGATAAATTTTGTTATGAATCAAATCTTTCAATTTTGTTGGAGGTTTATCTATTAAATTAATATTATATTTTAGCAATGCATATCTCAATCTATGATAAAGCTGTGGAATATATTCAAATGTGTAATAAATAAACTTATTCAAACATAATTCAATCTTCCTTCTGGGTTGTTTTGCTCGGTCGTCTAAACTATTAATGTATTGAGGAGGGAAACCATTTTCAAAAGCAATCTGTATAATTATGCTAATTTCTTCATTTTTTTCTCTATTATTTTTTTTTCTAATTTCCTTTTAATTTTGCTTAGGAGTGATACTGTTTGTAATGATGTCCTTTTTTATAATATTAATCCTGCAATCATATATATTAAAACAGTACGCTAATTCTTTAAGATCGACTCAAAAATTCAGGCATTTGTGCATGCGCGAAGTTGAATTTATTAGCCCTTCCAGTTAGTGGAAAGTCGAAGCAAGTCTGGTTAACTCAGTGGTTTAAAGCATGAATTTAAAGCTCTGAGCTTTTGTAGAGGACTCGGAATTGATCCCAACATTCGGCAAAATAATTTATTTGAATAATGATGCATTTTACTACAAGAGAAAGTTATATGATTTTTATTCTTTTGTTATCATTATTATTTTAATTCTTTATAATTAAATAAAATTTAACACTCAACTTTTTTTAAAATAACAATTTTATTTTTAAATATTTCAAGTAATTAAAACAGTAATTATTAGATATAACCAACCAATCTCCAGTTCAAGACTTTAGAGATATATTTGTAAGAATAAAATTATTGAAAATCCTTACAAATCGCATTCTTAAAAAATTCAACACACACAAATAAAAATTGGATTATTTGAATTAGTTTTAGTTTCCTTCTGCTAAATAGCAAGCGCTGTTAATTTTTTTTTTAAATTCTGCTTAAAATTGTTTCAGTTGATTACTTGAGTAGGTTAGACTGACAGAACCATGAAACACTTTGAATCTGTTGGAATCACATAGATAACACAGAAATAAATGGAAGCAGGACGTTTCGGTCCCGAGACATTTCGGTCCCGAGACGTTTCGGTCCCGAGACATTTCGGTCCCTGGCCATTTCGGTCCCGAGACGTTTCGGTCCCGAGACATTTCGGTCCCGAGACGTTTCGGTCCCGAGACATTTCGGTCCATGGCCATTTCGGTCCCGAGACATTTCGGTCCCTGGACTTTTCGGTCCTCAGACATTTCGGTCCCTTCTCCATCAAGCTGAAATTTTGTGCACGGGAAATATCTGACATAATTTTATAGGGAACATTTTAGAGTGTTGAATTCAGGGGGCGGGTCATTTCCTCCAGAGCTATCAATGCCCCTCCCTGGAAATTTTGAGATTTTGTGTTTTCAGTGGTAAAAAAGTGTAATCCCCCCAGGACTCTATTGAATCCCCCCGGAGCCACAGAAGTCCCTCCCGGAGAAAAGTGTCTGAATTCAACACTGGTTTTTTAACTGAAAGCCACATAAAGTTTTAGTGCAATGCGATTAATTAGAAGTAACAAGTACCCAAAAACCGCTTACACGTATAACTCGGATCCAAACTCAAACATATTGCAGCGTATCCAAATGCCATGCAAATTTCAGGCAATAATTGTTTTCAGGAGTGAGGGGAGGATTGTTCTGTGGTTTTATATAGAAGTTCTTCAATCATGAAGATCTGGTAATTTAAAAACACGTTTAAGTCGAATTTAATTTGCTTAAGCAAATGTCGATGGCCTACACATTTTCAGTTGGATATAATTTGTACAATATGTGTTTAATAATGAAAAAAAAAAAAATCTGCAAATAGTTTTGGAAATCTTTATTTCATCCTATTATTTAATGGCACATCATTTTTAGATTATGGCATTTTACATTTTTTTTTTTTTTTTTTTTTTTTTTTTTTTTAGGGGTTTTTAACATGGAATTGTGATAAAGCCACATTATTTTTTAAGTTCTGCATCGAGATTGACTAAAACATTTTATTTTTTAAATAATTATTTTATTTCGCTATTAAAAAAACTATTTAAAGGTTTGCGTTAGTCTTTTTACATATAACAATTATTGCTACGAAATAACTTTTTACGTGTAACAACCTTTTTACATATAACAATGCAGGAATTACAAATCCTTTTTAATACATTAAACACTTTTTATGCTTATTACATTCAAAAACTACGAGCAAAATAAACACAAGTCAAATCTGGGAGGTCTGTCCGCATTTGAACTCCAGAGTAAAAAGGACATTGTATTATAGAATGAGGGATTTCATCTGACAAGTGTATAAAGATCAAGATAAGTAGAATAAAGCTAACTACCTAGCTTTTCTAGCTATCTTGTATAAAGATGACTATTTGTTCAGATGGGCGTTGACAATTGATTGACATGCAGAATTTTTGCTTAAAAGAGGTTAATAGTAGTACTTAGCTGATACTTATATGCATATATTTCAAATTTTATAAGAACACCAACATAAAAAATTATAAGTGTTTAAAAATTCCCGGCACTCGGTTTTGATTTGTTTCTTACTTAATGTTATACATTATTTTATTAAATGATTAACATAATCTTTGAAAATTTTAAAGCATTAATAATTATGCTGTTAAATTAAAAAAATTTTAAAAATTAAATTATTTTTATCAAACATATTTATTAATAAGAATTCAAAATTATTTTAACTATTAATTGTTTAAGTGACTTATTTATAAATTACTTGTTTAAAATCTAGTTTATAGCTCTTATTATAGCAAAAATGAAAAAACATATTTTTTAAATTTCAGCTACTATAATGTTATCAAGTACATTAGGATATATAAAAATTATAAGGATTCTCAAAATAAATATGTTATTTATTCATTTATTGGTTAGTTTATGATATTTTTCTTACTCTTTAAAAATAATTAATTAATATATGATTGCTTTTTGCGAACTGTAAACTATAACTTTGTTTCAGAAAATTTAAATCTGCATCTGGATAATAATGTTACCTAACACTGCTAAGAAATATTTTTATGCATTGTTACAGTGTTGCAATATTATGTTTAATTAATTATTACGTTACGTTACTGATTTTTCAATAATAATAATAATAATAATAATTTCCTTTTTTGAAATAAATAATAAATTTTGAATAAAAACTTATGGTGATGAATAATTGCTATAAATTAAATCTCAAAACAGTTAGTGATTTTAAAATTAAAATCAAATTAATATTTTATTAAATATATGTATTTTTAATTTAATGAATCTTTATTTAATTAAATTGATAAAATTATTAATACGCATTTCGAATTTTACTTTAAATAAACTCAATAAATAATTTGTTTTATATTCAATTTATCATTATGTTTTGTAGTAGTTATAAACTGAAACTTATTGTTTACCTGTTTATTTATTTTATATTTAAAGTTACTGAAATTTAAAACTATTAATTCAATCAATAATAAAATTAAAATAAGAATTGTCAATTTTTTTTCTGTGAAAGTGGGAGCGAAAAGGTAATGCAAATAAATAAATAAATAAATAAATAAATAAACGATAAATTAAAAAAGCTTAGTTTTGTCAGTTAAAATTTGAAAATAAAATTATTTAAAATAATAATTACATTAATTATATAAAATTAAAAAATAATCATTTTATTACAAAGAAATAAGCCCACTTTCAATAAAATTAGTTCACAAAAATTGTCTTCATAAAGTGAGAAAACTGTGAAAAAAAAAAAAAAAAAAAAAAATTGCAACCAATAATTATTACATAAAAAAGGTTGTTGGAGCATTTTTATTTTTTAAACAAAAAATTTTCGTAGCACGCCTAGTTAGGAAATCACTAATTTAAAGATTCTAAGAAAGTGTGCTAAAACAATCAATAAAATATATATTTTAGTTTTTTGTATAGATAAAATACCTAATACAAAGAATATATGATAAAACTTAAAATATTCATTATGTTAAATAATAATAATAAAGACAGTGTAAAATTATATAACATTATTTAATCAGATTTTCAACTTGCTGTGATTTTATTATCACGAGTTACAATAGATTAAACTTATTGGACTATTATATTCAGCTTTGTATAAAATTTGAGCGAAGGGGGGCAGGAGAATAAAAATATTAAAAAAAGCCAGAACAATTTTGAGCTTACAGCGTTTAGTAGGCCTTCATCAATCAGAAACCAAGTTATAAGGTGGCCGGTAAAGAAATAACAAGGGACCGAAATGGCCAGGGACCGAAATGTCTCGGGACCGAAATGTCTCGGGACCAAAACGGCGGGACCGAAATGTCGTGTACCCGAAATAAATCAAGTTTTCAGAACTTTATTTATAGGTAACTAATTAAGAAAATCTAATAGTATTTTAATTAATCTTTTAACATGTTTATCATCAAATCTTGACGGTTACCATCTAGTTTAGTATAATATCCTTAGTGTTTCGGTAAACTCTAGATAATTAGAATTGATCTTTTCCCCTCTCTTTAGAGAAGTGGGCTGAACTTTGCTTGCACATGCATACTATTTTTGTTTTGTTTTGTTAATGCTTTCTATTCTGGTCAATTATCTTTTTCTCTTTTGAAAATGGATGAGTGTGTTTCCAAAAGATCTCAGGGATATGTATAAAATAAATAAACCTTTATGTATTTGTAACACCTTTTAAGTAATTATATGTATATTTTAAAACTTATATTAATAACAAGATGTAAATTCCTTCAAGACAGTATTTAAATACAGTGATTTGACTCACTGAATAAAAAACATTTGTTTATTTACAGGAGATATATCTGCTTTCCTTCAATTTCCCAAATTACAACAAATTTCCTTGTGATTCCTTTTCATTAAAATCTTTTATTGAATGTCTATTTCCACATTAATTCAAAGAAAAAATCTAATTGAAAAAATACCTGAAGTTTAGGTGAATTTAGATTTATTTTCATTTATCTGGAAACCAAATTCACAAACTTTTATGTGTGATAGTTTTTCCAAGCCGTCATTGACAGGGACACATATGCACAAGCACAGCCAAATGTCCTTCTTTTATTAATAAACTTTTTTTTTTTTAAGCATTGACTTAAACATATGGTGAATATTATGTGTAAAATTTTAAAGAGCTTTTCAGTTTTCTACAGTGGTGGTCACAATTATAAGGACAAGGCAAAAACTGTCCCATCTTAGTTATATTTGGCGAAAAACTTACGTAAATTTAATGGCTAGAAACCAATGAAAAATGAAGATTATTTTTGTATGTTTTTATGGAAATATGTGGTAAATTCATATTCATAAAATGTATTATAAATTTATACAGCCATCTGATATGGACAAAATTATAAGAACATCTGTATTTGTATGGTCTAAAAAGTAAAAATTGCATGTTTTTTGCTCTGCACACGGAATTTCCAGACGATATAAATGTGAAGTAAGTGTTTGGGATCGAATTATTCTGTTTCTCAATCAAGCCACAAGGTGCAAAGCTTTTGGAGTTTCAGAAAGGAAAAACAGATGCATTTCAAAATTCAGGACTTTCTGTATTCTAAATTGCTACAAAGTTCAACAGATCAAGAATGGTTATTACAATTATCTTTAAAATATTGGTAAATATGGACAGCAAAGACATACAAGCAGGCCATCTTCTGTTTCTCTATGGGGAGAAAAGAATAATGGCGAGTTTGCTCCAAAAAACGAAAAAAAAAAAAAAATGTGAATTGAACTTAGAATGCAAATGTTCAAACTGTTCGATGTGTTTTACAAAAAGAAAGAAAAAGGGTTGCTATAGTAAAAATATGTCAAGACTGCCTCTTACACAAGTTTATGAGAAACAGAGGATGAAGTTTACCAAAAACTGCAAGACTATGAGAAAAAAGTGGGATTCAGTCTTTTCCAATGAGAAAAAGATTAATTTGGATAGACTACATTGTTTTTTCAACTTCTGGTATGATATCCATAGAGAAAAAACAATTTTCTCAAAGCATGTATTTTGAAGTGACTCAGTAACGGTCTGGGTAGGTTTCACAACTGGTAGAACTATTCCAATAGTTTTTGTGCAGGGTAGGAGGAATTCTGAGAGTTACATTGATGTATTGAGCTATAATCTCTTAACGGAAGCACCGTTAATAGCGATTGGAGCCTATTTTTTCAACAGAACAATGAATCAGTTCATGTTTCACAAATTTCAAACTCGTGGTTTGATGCTAATTTCGTGAAACAATTTGATTGGGCATCCAGAAGTTCTGATCTGAATCCAATGGAAAATCTGTTGGGAATTCTGGCACACAAAATAGGCAAATATGGTATATAATCTCAGAACAAGCAGACTTGTCTTCCATCGAAAAAGAAATCACTCAAAATTTTCCAAGAACGTTCTTAAGGAACTGTTCAAACTCCATGACATCAAGACTGATAAAAGTGATTGAGAAGAAGTGGGGCAATTATTAATTATCAGTGTGTTTCAGTCAAAAATATTCATTGTCCTTATAATTTTGTCCAATTTTTACAATGACATATTTTGTTAACTGTGACAAAACATTCATATTTTGCATTTTACAATGTTTTGCATTTTACAATGATTTCTAGCATAAAAAAGCATTTTGTGTATAAATTTCACTTTATTTAGCTCAGAAATAAATTTTTCCTGCGCAATTTTTCAATTGTTCTTTCAATTCTGATCACCACTGTAATTATTAAATGTATAAACTTTGGTGAAAAATGGAAGTTTTCAACAAAGAAATCAATCGCATGAAAGGAAAAAAAGGCATTTAAAAGAGTAAAAAATTTTTCTTTAATGAATTATATAATTTTTTACATCTTATTTACAAGAATTAAAATAACAAACAATAAACAATATACTGTTTAGAGTTCACAGCACAAGAATTAAATAACAATTTATCAAAATGGAAATGTGATATCTTATGAATGAAATAGTCAGCCTGAAAGGCATGTAATCAACACCTAAGAGCTTGACTTCATACTTGTGAAGGTAATTGAAGTTTATTAGAAAGCTTCTGATAGAAATCCCCATGTTTTGCAGCTCTACCTTTAATGTAGGCTAAACAGCTTTTCTGTAAATAAATTCAAACTTAGTTAACAGCAATTGTCACAAATACTTAAATATATATATATATATATATATATATATATATATATATATATATATATATATATATATATATATATATATTTTACAATAGTCTTGGTGCTTCTTGGAATTAAGAAAATATTACATGCAGCTAAATGTTATAAACATCCACAAAAATGAAACTGCTGATATATTATTGTTTATTTATAAACTGTTTCTGTAAGCGTATACAGGTGATACTCATTAATTCAAACTTTTAAGAACAAGAATAAAAAGTTTGAATTATTTAAAGAAAATAAGGCTTTATTAGAATACAAATATTGATTTCCTACATTGCTGATTTTTTATTAGAACATATACTGATATTTCAAATAAAAACTAAATTTCAAATTGCTTAAGAGGAGCAATTGCCAACCTAGTAAAAAAGATTCCATGCCAGGACTCAAACCTGGACTATCAGTAAAGCACACTGACGTTCTACCAACTAAACCACATGGAACGACACCCAACCTGGAACTTCTCACTATTACATGTTGACAAGGCTACAAATGCAGCACAAGATGGAATACTTTCTGTGAGCTACCGACATGGGGCAAACATGAAATTCAAATAAATGCAGCATCCATTGAATATATTAATATTTGGAAATTCATTCTGGAAAATTTTTTAAATATTAACTATTAACACATAAGGATGTCGAAAATTTCATCATTAATAAAGAGTTTTCTTCAGAAATATAAGTTTAAGTGTTCAAGATATTTATTTTATTTTTTTATTTTTATTATTTTTATTATAACCAAAATGATACAAATATGTTATAACTAATACACTGACTTTAATATTAGTTCTAATGAAACATTGTTGGAAATTTAGGTTTAGATACAAGATACAATGAATGAGAATTTTGAATTTATCAGATTTTGATTATTATGAGTCATCCATATAATTCTGCATGAATAGTTTAAAAATATTTTGTAAAGAAATTGTTTCTCTATATGCTAGAAAATGCTTGAAATGCTAGAAAATGCTTGTGAAACTTCCCCAATATTTCCAAACTATTATCATCATTCAAATAAGACAACTGTTATTTGAATGCGTTTAAAATCTAAAATGAATTTAAAAATGAGTCTTTATATAAGCAGTTTCGATTTGAGATTTTTTTTTTACACTCATATATATATATTTTTAATTTATTTTATCTATAAGGATTGGTCCTATGAAAACTTGTCAGTGTAAAAGGTATAGATATTACTAAGATGTAAAATAAATTTAATTGGATTTGATTTCTTAAGAATTGATGAAATTATGGATTTTTTCTTTTTCCAATTCCCCCCCCCCCCTTTTTTTATTTATTTTTATTTCATTTATTTATTTATTTATTTTGCAGTAAGAGTTGGTCATATCAAAAACTTTTCAATAAAAAAGTTTTAGATAATATTAAGAACATTTATAAAAAAAATTATTTGGATTTGATGATGAAATTCTGAATTTTTTTCTTTCAAAAACCCTGTTTTTTTGCTCCTTGAGCCCATTTTTAACTTTATCAAGTATCTATCATTCAAAAACTTTTTGCCCATTTTTTAGAAGTAATATTAAACTTTAAACTGACTGATAACTTTAAACTGATTCAATGTCTAATTTCGCTAACAAGTTACGGGTTTTTTTCTGTTTTCACAAAAAACCTCCCTATTTTGACCCCTTGGTCCGATTTTGCCCATTAACGAACTTGATTTATTTTTTATGCCCCTTGATTTTATGTAAAAGTTTGGAGGAGATCTGAGAATAATCATAGAAGCTATTGTGTCCATAAAAAAGTAATTTATATATACATAAACTTTTTTACTAATGGTAGTTTTGGAATCTAGAAGTCATAATCAGTAAAGATCTGCAAAAATTTTTCAGAAATTCCAACATAGAAGCGACTGCAATAGGTAGTATTTCATACAAAATCAACCTAATATTAATTTTGGAAAATTTCTTAAACTCATGTATAAGCCGACTTCTCTACTTTAAAGCCAAAAAATGCCCAAAAATTTTTGGCTTATACATGGAAATGTATGGTACATTTCCCTGGTAAAAAACGAGGCTTAATGAGACAAAATACTGATATCTGATAAAAGGATTTTTATTTCTTTAATCATATTATTTACCAGCATCAATCACATTTATTAAATTCAACAAATACTAAAAAGAATAGTAGTTTACTCAAAATGTCTGTTTTACACTCCTCCCCCTCTTATGTATAAAAATGATAATAATAATAATATAAGAAAAAAAAGAAATAAACAAAACAAACAGTTAATACTGATATTCCTTTTAAATCTATATTATAAAGGCCAAACGTATCTGTGCGTAACGCATACGTCATTTTGCGAATGGCAACACTTTCTGATGAAATTTCGCTTTTACAGTTTTCGCTACTGTAAATTTTTAAACTTATAGATACCGCACATTTTTAATCTTTACACCGTTATATAGAGAAAAAAATTTACTTTTAAATGCAGTTTTTTTTTAAACTGTATCTATATTTGTTTTTGAGATATTAATTTTTTTGTAGTTTTTACTTCAATTTTTCTGGAGGTGGCAACTTTAGCACTACATTTCTATGCGAAGTAAAGAGAAAATAGCCATAAAGTAAAAATAAAGTGTAGACATGACTTATAGTAGGTGGGAGTGATGTAAAAAATGTAAACCTCAAATCTTCTACAAAAAGCCCAAAAGCAACCGTGTGCTTTCCGAAAAAGAAGAAACTTTTAGTACTACGGGTTTTAGTTTATAATTTACGGTTATTTACAGTTATAGTTTATAATAAAATGCAATGCTACTTTAGAATACTTAAATATAAACAGATCATTTTCAATTAGTGAAAAAAATGCACAGTTGATATTAGAGAATTCGGTATCTTGGCCGAATGAATTCATTTAAATTTAGTGATAATACGCATTACATTGCAAATTGTCTTTACGTTATGCAGCACCTCCACCTATTTCTTTCCTCCGTAGAAAATAGCAGATTACCATACATTTTTGTTCCAATTTTCTCATTTAAACATAAAAATTTTTTTAACTAAAATATCTCTATTTCAAGAGTATTGTCTGCTGTAAAACCCAGTGTGCTTTGGTTTTATTTCGTTTTTATACATCAATTAAATAATATTTAATTTATTGCAAACATATGCAGGGTTCATACAGAGTTGGGAAGAAAAATTCCAAGAAGTACATAAAAAATCCAAGGAGTCCAAAAAAAATTAAAGACATCCACTTTTGTTGTTATTTATGGGGCATGCACTTGCACAGCCCCAATTCCGCAGGGATTCTGTGAGTTACCGCCCTGCAAGAAGAAGGGGGGGGGGTATTCGCGATCTTCAGACGAAATCGATGCTTTCCCGCGATCTTCAGATAAAATCAGCGATTTATCTGCGATATTTTAGCAAAATTGGTGATCGTTTGCGATCTTTAGTCAAAATCGGTGGTTTTTCTGCGATCTTTTATTTAAATCTGTGTTTTCCTGTTTCTCTTATTTATGAAATCGATGTTTTTTCGAGGATTTTTAGACAAAATTTGCATTTTTATACGATCTTTTCTCGAAAACGCCGTTTTATTCCCGCAATCTTTTGACGAAATCATCATTTTTTCTCGCATCATTTTTTAACAAAATCGGCATTATATCCGCAATCTTCAGACAAAATTAGCATTTTATCTGCGATATTTCGTGACACTTTGGTGGCTATTAGTATGATCCCAACCAATCCAGGAATGCCGCTGGACTTGAAAAATCCTGGGTCTCTTTTTAACAAAAACGGGTCCCCACTAATGAGTCATATTTTTAGATGCAAAAATTGAACTTGTTCATTTGCATTAGAAAAATGAAATTCAATAATTATTGTTTTAATAATAAATAAAAATATAAAACCAATATTAGTTGTTTTTAAAATTATGAGAAATTTTCTTTACTTATTTAAAAATAAATTTGCAAGATACAAATTTAACTATAAAATATTGAACATTTGAAAGTAGAAGATAACAAGTACCACTATTGTTTGCATTTCTTTTAAAAAAAGGGGCAAGACTGATTTATAGAAAAAGACATTTTTGCTGAAAAAAAAAAGAATACTTTTGTTGAGTAAAGTGATGAGACTTTTTGTTTAATGAATGGGTGTTTTCCTGAGTCACATTTATTTAGAAAGACTTAGAGCAGTCAAAAATGGATAGTGAATCACGAAAATCCGTTTTTAGAGCAGCAAAATAATAATAATAATAATAATTTTGAAGCAAGAAAATTAGCTTTTGGAACAGGAAAATTCACTTCAGGCATTAACTTTTTTTTTTTTTCCGTGCCCTTTTTTCAAAATTTGAGTCTTTTTCACGATCTTTTGACGAAATCTGCCGTTTATTCGGGATTTTTTTTCACTTTGTTTAACGAAATTTGCCGTTTTTTCGCGATATTTTGAGGAAATTAGCCATTTTTGGAGATCTTGTGACGAAATTAGCCATTTTTTCGCGCATTTTTTGAATAAATCTGTCGTTTTTTCGCGATTTTTTGACGAAATCTGTTGTTTTATCGCGAATTTTTGTCAAAATTTGTTGTTTATTCGCACTTTTTTGAGGAAATTTGCCGTTTTTTTTTCGAGATTTGTGACAAAGTTAGCCATTTTTTCGCGAATCTTTTAAAGAAATTTGCCTTTTTTCGCAATTTGTGACAAAATTAGCCATTTTTCGCGTATCTTGACGAAATTTGCCATTTTATCAAAAAGTTTTTGCAAAATTTGCTGCTTTTCCCAAATTTTTTGACGGAATTTGCTGGTTTATCACGATTTTTTGACGAAATCCGTCGTTTTTCGCAAATTCTTTGACAAAATTAGCCATTTTATCGCGATTTTTAGACGAAATTTGTCGTTTTTTTCATGATTTTTTGAGGAAATCTCTGCATTTTTTCGAAATTTGAGAAAATTAGCCATTTTTTCGTGAATCTTTGACGAAATGTGCCGAAAAATAGTCCTTATTTCGCAATTTTTTAACCAAAGTCGCCATTTTTATGCGTTTTTTAACGAAATTGCGTGTTTCACGGCTCACGGGACGCGTAAGAGCTATTTTACTGCGTCCCATCGCCTATTTTTTGCGTATTTTACGCGCTATAACGAGTTCGCGGCATCCCTGCAATCACTGCTGTGCTTGAAATGAATGACGTGCATAAAGGATTTACCGTGCGTTTTACAATCACGATTTTTTTTTCTTTTTTGGGAGCAATAGCGCAATACAATTTAAGGAGTTTCTAAGTAGTATTTTGTTTATCTAAGTAGTTCTAAGTACTACTTGGGAACGTTTTCATTTCTAAGTAGTTTCTAAGGAGTCCAAGGAGTCTGTGCGAACCCTGATATGTAAAAAAAGAAAAAAAAAACAAATTTTTCTTTACAAAAATGTATTTTAACGGATAATTTTGTGGATTATTTGCTGAGAATTTGTTTAATTCACATCAAAATTCTGAAGGAATTCAGTTTCATTATGGGAAATTACATTTTTCGAATTTTGGAAAAAAAAATAACAATGACATCTGACAACACATGGAAATATTAAAAGAAAAAAATGAAGGCATATGAATCATTTTACTATCGATATGTATTGCTGAGTTTTTTTAAAAGATGAAATCGCTTTTTTGTTGGATTTCTGACGTCAGATTCATATTTTTCTATGTATGTTGTATAAAAATTGACCGTAAATGTCCAATGCGTTAAGCGGATGCAAATGACGTCATTATACGCTTATATAAACGTGTATTTAAAGTCTTAAACCTAAAATATATTTTGTAGAAATATATTATTTTCACTCTGGTGACTTTAAAATTCTTCACAGGTGGAAATGCCTTATTTTTGAAAATAACATAATTGAAATCATACACTGATTAAACGCAATGTTTTAAAAAATTATCCCATGTTTATGGAAAAGCTATAACATGCAGTGTGCATCATCAGAATCGAAGTCTTTGTCCAAAATGCAGCGATTTATATTATAGAACTTGATGATACTTTCCAGGGTTAATTTTCACTGCCGAATTAGACAAGCAAACGAAGATAATCTTGGCAGTAATTAGAGGAATAAAAAATATAAGGATCTCTAAATTTTTGCCCAAAAGCTTCTCAACTGCAATAAAAAATTAGTGCTGTTCTTTAAACATTCTATTGTAATTTTATCAAAATAACATAATTTGCATAATGTAATATTTTATAATTTTCAGTTAAACATACTAGGGCAGATGATTTTTTAATTCTTTTTTGTTACCTGTAATTTCACCAGAAGGAAAATGCAAAACAAAATTATTTATTTTTTCTTTCTATTTTGGACTTTTTTATGTAAATTATTTTTTACTTTATTAGTAGAATTATTTTTATTTTTCAAATATGTTTTCTGAAACGTTAAAAAAAAAAAAAAAAAGATGCACATTTTTCACATAGAAAATTGATCTGAAAAGGAAAAAGAAAGGTGTAAATGATGAAAGGAGATTTTATAATTCACCATTATCTCAGGTTTTAATTGCAATTGAATAATTGTTTTGTCATCATATATAAAAACCAATATACGCGGGTTTCATGGAAAATATGGCATCCGATTTGCATATTGAATTGACGTCAGGCAGTGTTTGCACGTTTAATTTACAAAACGAATTTTAAATTTGTCATAGAGTTAACTTTGGAACAAACTTTCTTTGAAAAAGTGCATGTGCCGTTGTTTCTTTGCTTTTGCTTTTTACTATGCGCGCAAGATTTTACATATGCGCAACATATCTATCTGAATTATAACTAACAAAAGTGTTCGTAGGTAGCACTGACGTCATTTTGGCAACATTTTATGATGTAATGATTTTTTTGCAATTTTTGTTACTGCAACTTTTTAATTTTTAAATCATCGTACATTTTCAATTTTTATTCCGTCGTATAGGAAAATAAATCTTCTTTCAAGTGCAATTTGAATAAAAACTGATTAAAAACTCACTTATTACGACTTTATATTTTTCAAGCATTTCATTTTAATCTCTATTTAAAGTTTTCAAAAAAAGCTAAATTCAGAGCATTATTTGATACCATAATTAAAATTAATATTTTCCAACCCTGCCGTGTTTTTCCATCATGCAATATTTCCATTCAAAAGCTTATTGAACGCAAGATTGACATTAATGTTAACTTTTTTAATTGTATAAGATAAAAGATATGTAAAGTTATCAAATACAATTCTTCATAACAATGCTTTTTACAGTTATTATTTTATTATTTAAACATGAATGAAAATATCTGCAGTACGCTTAAAGTATTAAAAATGCTTTTTCAGTGTGTTTAGTAATCTAAAAAAGCATATTACACATTAAAAATTTATTAGAGTTTTCAATTTTAATTTTAAAAAGATGGTTCTTATCTTCACTATGTAACCCGGGAAGCCCGGGTTCACTCTACTAGTTTAATATAAAAACCAAACGTGAAAAAAAAAAAAAAAAAAAAAAACTGCAACAAATAATCTTATGAAATGAAATAAATAAAACTACACAATGAAATATTTTTAAACAATAAAAATAACTTGTGTGCATAAAAAAACTTTCAAGTATATACATGAAATTCAGACTTCTAGTAAAGTTTTTTATTATTCTTAATCAACTATTAATTAATTTACATATTTATATTCTTTTTTTCTTTAAACATGAAAAAGTGGATGGCATTCTCAGTACAATATCCCTAAAATATAGAAATGAATTAGTATTAAAGGTGATTTAGATCACTTTTCATTTGAATCACTTTTCTAAAAGTGATTTAGAATGCCAAAAGTCTGATGGCATCAATGTGCTGAAAGTTACATTTTTCAACAGAATTTAAATAAGATATAAAACAAACACAATAGAAAACAACTAATTTCTTTATATAAGATAAACCACTTTCACAAAATTAAACTTGTAACTGTGATAAAGAGAAGTTAATGAAAATTAGACTTACAGCTTGTTTTGGATCACAATGTCCATGTCGTTGTGCCAGCATCCAAAGATTATTACATAAGGTAAATAAGGAACTACAGGATAAATCTCCATGAGCAATGATGTGACATAATAAATTTAAAGCTAAGGTACTCTGTTTCTTGAAATTCTGAAATAACATATTTATATAATATTTAAACAAACAAGGAAACAAATTAATAAAAGTGCTATGAAAAAAAAGTATAATAAAAAAATGAAAAAGAAAGGAAAAGAAAGAAATATTTTAATGCTTATAGAAATTAGCTAGTGCAATATTTGTAATTATACATTAACAAATTTTTAAGCAAATATTTTAACAAAATGTAATGCATTCATTTTTAAATAAGTATGCACTGCAAAGTTCTCACTGCCACATGCCATCATGTCAAATCACAACAAAATGTTTCATTTGTCAACAATAACTTAACTATAAGCAATCACAAAAAAAAAAAAAAAAAAAAAAAAAAAAAAAGGAGTAGATTTTTGAGTTTTTCTTGCCAAATGTATTTTAATAACACTTTTTTCGTTTGACTATTGTTTTTATTTCTTATTCACCAAATTGCTAATGTTGGTCAAAAGACAGTGAGAATCCTGTGTGTGCATATGAGATGAATTTCTGTTATCTTTTTATTCTATTGTCTATCACAAGTTTTATAGCAAATCAGAAAACAAAGATGCACAAAAAAGATCACACAATGATATCAAATAATATATTTATTGAGCTTTGATCTTTCATAAAAGATTTTTTCACTATTATTAGTATGAAATCTTAGCTATCATTTGAATATTACCAGTAAAAAATACTTTATTTTAGTCATCAAAATTTAAACACTACACAAAATTCTCATTTAAGAGCAAACTAAGATGTAAATGGAATATAAAATAATCTCACATTCAATGCCTTACTATTACAGTAAAAAAGTAAAATGCTTTTGAATATTTGGCATGAAAAGGCAAAAGCGTCACACGAATTGGCAAGCAGCACTTTTCCTTGCCAAAAGCAAAGCCATCTGAAAATTGTTGGATATTTAAAATGCGTGTAAATGGTATTTAGTGAAATTTTAATATAAACAACGAAAGAGTTTATTATATACATATGTATATTGTATTACTTGTATATATATATATATATATTTTGTTTCTTGAAGGATAAAATATTTTCATTCATAAAAAAATTCATATTGAGAAAAATTATTTTCATGCATTTAAGCATATTTAGAAATAAAAGTCAGACGTTTCTATAGCAACAAAATTGGATCGACAAAGCTCAATTGGACTTTGAGCTTGAAATAATTTTAATTAATTTAAATTATGAATTTCATTTTAAATCGCAAATTTTGATAGTTAAATTTCAATATAAATACTATAAATATCGATTTAACAAAATTATACTTAAAACAAACCAAAACTGACAAAACTAAAGTTATTTAAATTAAATTTATATAAACAAGTTCAACATGAAACTTTTTTCCCTTTAAAATGTATTAGACATAAAAAGATATTTTTTGGAATTGCATTCCATCGCCAAATAATGAAATTTGAATTATTTTTTTTACGGACAATGTATGGAGGTTCCGCCGAATTTTTTTTTTATAAACATACATATCCTCATGAGAAGAACATTCTATAATTTTTTCAGATTTTTCAGAGTATGCCCATATGGAGACCTTCCTTGTAAGTTTATTTCAGTCAGAGTATACTGTAGTAAGCATTTTACTTTATTTAAATGCCTCTTACATGTTTTATTGAAATATATTAGAAAACAAAACAAAAATAACATAATTAAATTGCTAAAGTTGAATTTAAAATTAAAATTTATGATTGAGATAGGCTGTCAATAGTAAAATGTAAAAAACTTACCCCTCTTTCTCCCAAATATTTCAAGTGAGCCAGAATTTCATCAATCAAAGTAGAACAAATTTTATTGATTTCTGCAATGAATTTTGGGTCACCTCCATACAAAGCATCATTAGAATCAACTAAAAAAAAAGCATAAATTAATAAAATAGTAATTTTTCTTTCAAATAACAGATGTTTGTTACATCCTACAATTTATTAAATTTCCAAAAAGGCTTTTATTCTACTGATTTTATGCATTTGTGTTTGTAGAGTAGAGATGGGAAATATAGTTATTTTTCGTTAACAGGTTACATCATTCCATTCTTTTACAGGTAACAGGTTCCAACAACCTGTTATTTTTATAACATGTAACTGACGGATATTTTAATTAGAAGGTCTTTCAAACAAAACGTTTTAAATAACTTTTTGACATAATTATAAATGCTGTATTATTCAAAATCAGTTTGTGATTAAACACTTAATTTTTGCGAGATAAGACTAAACTTAATTAATTATGATACTTTGAATTTCATGCATTTTTGGCATTTTCTGACACTTAAACAGGTTTTCCACTTATTGTGATTAAAACATTAGAAATTCATAAAATTCTAAGTATCATAATTCAGTAAGTTTCGAGCATACAAGAATAAATTTTTAGTGTTTTACTTGTTAGAACATGACAAAATAAACTCTCTTAAAAAGTCAGCCACAAAATAGCTCAAGTTGATCTGAAATCCACTCATCTCAGTGTTGAAAGGCAGCTTCTCAAAAAAAAGTTGAAATAACTCGAGTTTTAACCAATTTAAATGAAGTTGAGCTATTTAAATAACCAATTTAGATCAAGAAGATTTAATCGTTTGAAGAACAACTCTTTTATGATCGAGAAAATTACAGCTCTTTCATGAGAAGCCAAATCAGCTCTTTCGTTTTAAGAGTGAAGCTTATAGGACTCACACATTGGATAAAGTTTGTAATTTCTTATCTATTTAAAAATAATGTAAATTGTTTTTTATATGATGAACAGAAAAAGAAAATTTGAAACATTTTTACAGCTGGAACTACATCGCTAAAACTAACGGTTTAGAAATTAGTTATTGGTAAATGATAAGAGATACCCTGCATAGTAATAAATAGGGTTTAAACACGATTTCTAACAAAAATAAACAAATAAATTTATCCAGTATAGATTATGAAATGCCTTCCAACACATTTCGAATGCTATAACAAAACTTGACAATTTACTAAGGTGGGATGGCGTCTTATTGAGCACTTTGGAAAAAAAACATAATGCATTTGAAAACACGATTTCTGCTATTACCATGAGTAGTCGTTAAAATATACGATTTTTTTTCAGTACTGTATATGATCTACAGTACTTACTATATATAATATGCTAAAAGTTAGCTCTGTTAAAAGCATAGCACATTTGAAAATTTCTATTCAGCAATTTCAGCCAATAGACTAATATTATTGAAAACATTTGTTCGACCTTGCATATGATCTAAAATATGTACAAACCAAGTAACATTTAAAAAGTAATTAAACTTTAAAACGCATACCATTATTGAAAATGCACTTCCAGCAATTTTTATTCATAGGTTTCAATAACTGCAATCAATTTTAATTTTCTTCTATATCCAAATACTTTTGTATGTTCTTATAAATAAGCGATAGATTCTATGCACACCATATTCTTTAGTAAGATCCTTGTAGTACACGACAGTGATGTATATCAATTTTAGTATGTTTTAAATACTGTAATATCATTAAAATACAGAGCAAGTGATTTTTCAACATACACCGTAAAGTAATGGAATTCTTCTGAGCGGTCCTGCAAACTTCCTTCTCAAAACCGAAAATTCCATACTAAATTCTAATAATACATATATCAATTTCATGACAATCAGACTACATTTACACGAGTTAGAGCAAGGATAGACAAACCGAATTCATAAACACTTTTCAACTACATTGTAAAATATTATAAAAGAAAAATTGATCCGCAACTTAATAGCGGCCGCACATCAATCAACACATATTCAAAGTTAATTTTGCAAGAACACAAAAATATTATTTATATTCTTTTAATCGAATGCAATTCATACAAACAAATTTTGTTCATACAAATATATTTTTCAAATTAATTACAACTGTACTAAAATTAAGTTATTTCACAATTATGGAAAACTATTTCCTTTCTTTTTTTTCTTTTTAGCGAAATAAAATCACAGAAATAAAATCTTTTAACGCAAATGCAAAACAAAAATAATAAAATTATTTGGCCGGAAAACAAAATTTATATTGCCAAAATCTCCCCCCACCCCCTCTAAAAAATTCCATAAACATGTAGTAATAACCCTTTTAAATATTCAAAAACGAGTAAACCCTCCGTATCTTCCATCACCCCTCCAATATCAACATAGAATCTTTCCCTATTGAAAATCATTTAATACTTCCTCTTTCATTACTTCCTAAAACCATAAAGAATAAACAAACACTTTTAATAAAATGTCATTCACTCAGATAAAATTGTTATTTCTGTTACATTTATTATCAACATATTTTTTCAACTTAAAACACTTTTGTACCAAATGTTACAGTCTCAGCAGAAAATAGTTACATCAGAAACATACCGATTACTTGGAATAAAATAACAGAAGCGATAACAGAAAAAACAACAAGACAGCCAAAAAAGAATAATAAAATAACCATTTTTCCTTGCCAGTGAATGGCCAAAGAACTTAAAGGGAAAGAACCGAAGGCTTTGGAAACCGTAACTACTGAAACAGCTCTGCTGGATAACACGTTCAAAGGGGAAGATTCAATTGTTGGCTGGTTCAAAGCGTCCGCCGATTCGCTATAAGCGTTTGAAATATGATTCTTTTTAAGCACAATTTTAAGCTCTTTTTTTAACAAATGCAAAAAACAAATTTCAGAAAATTTATTTTTATTATAATTTTAATGTATACTTCTAAAAAACGGTTGTTTCAAATCTTTATTTTTTAATACGTTGCTGAGATCGTGTTCTAAATTTAACAGGGACTTTCCGTTAACCTGTTATTAAATAATGAACTGTATAACAATAACATTGTTATTTATCCTAATACGTTAAATAACGCCCATCTCTATTGTAGAGTAAAAATCTGAATAGATTTTTTTTCTTTCTTAATTTGAATAAAACAGTGCTTTCTAATAAATGTTATTCAATAGTTTTGTTATCTGCAGTATAGATGCAGATTCACAGTTGCCAGTCACCATGCGGCGACTAAACGTTTTGACTTGGTGACTAATTTTTGGCATCTATGTTGCCATATTTTGGCGAATTTTGCTTTTTTTCTCACGATCATTTGGCAAAAATTGTATTTCTCCACAATCCTTTGATGAGAATCTCAGATTTTTTTACAACCCTCTGACAGAAATCACATGTTTTTTAGCAATCTTATGACCAAAATCACGTTTTTTTTTCCTTGATCATTTGATGAAAATTCGTTTTTCTGAAAATCAAGCCATTTTTTGCAATCCTTTGATAAAATTAACTTTTCTTTTGTGATCTTTTAATGAAATTTGTGTTGTTTCTCTGTTGTTCCTTATTTTTTTCTAAGAAAATAAGTCCTGGTAGCAAGTGGAACATTTGAGTTTTGGGAATCTGCACCTATAAACTGCAGGTTTTAAAATAATATTTCAATATCATCTTTAAAATATTTAGTTCTATAGAAATATTAAATTCTATGTGTTCAAAATTTCTAAACTGAGTGTAAAAATGTTCAAACTAGAAGTCGAACCCAGGAAATTCATGTATTGTGTGGGTATTCTGCTAGCTGAATTATTAGGAAAACTTGTCACTGGCAGGCACAAAATCACCCAGAAAAGCTTTTGATAATAACATTTGGTTTGTTATGTGACTCAGGTCCACAAAGTAAACACTTTAAGGCAATTCTTAAAAATTAGAAAATATTTACTTAATAGTAAAATATATGTTTTATAAATAATAAAAATTAAGTCAGCTAATATTTTACAACAAAGAATCCTCTGATTACTAGAATTTAATAAATAAAATAAATATATAAATAAGTAAATGAACTAAAAATTCTGAAGAATAAAAAATGTATACAAAGTAAAAGAAAACTGCTAGAACATGAATATAAACTTAAATAAATAATAATATATAAATAAGAATTTTATCACAAGAAGTACCTCTTTCAATCGACCAGAGGTAAGTTTCTTGAGTCATAGCTGATAACAAATTCAAAACATTTAAATATACTAAAACTTTTGAATCAGAATTAGGTTCCCATGTATAATCCTGTACAACATTCAAGAGGCCTCTGATTAGATACAGTGGTTCTTGGTCTGGATGATCCTAAAAAATTAAAAATGTTTGTGTATTATATGAACAGTTGTTTTACAGTTGATGTAATATGATATAAAAGAACACAAAACTATAATCTTACATATTTAATAAGCTGAGTTGGCTTGGCTATTTCCATAAATATAGGAATTTATGTAATTATAAAATGTATAAAATATGTAATTTTATACAAAAAAAATATATTAAATTAAGTGTTAAAAAAAAATGTAATTTTGCTACAAGAGTTGTGATTTTTTTAAATTATTATTATAGGTTATTTTCTACCATGTGAGTAATTTCACTCAAGTGATTAAGTCAAAAATTTTTAAAAAATTTTAAAAATATAAATTAATAAGGCATAGGATAGTTGGATAATTAATGTCACTATTGTCCCCAATATAGTTGTTTCCATCATAATGGCACAGATTTAGGTTTTGCATAAAAATACAGTAGAATTATCCAAAATGCATTAATCTAGAAGTAGTTTCTATTTATTTAAATTTGATTAGTTCAATTGGTCATCATTGTCATACAGATAAATAAACTGAAATATAACTTAAAGTATTCCGATTTTGCAAAGTGTTTTCTCACAAAAATTTAAGAATAAAATTATCCATTAAAACCAAATTAATAAAGAATGCATTAAAATTTAAGATTTTTTAAAAACATACTATTTTCACAACATATTTATTTTATGGTACCATAAATTTAATTACAAAACTGTTACACAATGATTTCATGCAATGACTAATGGTATACATCCAATATAATATGGATATACAATGGAGCACTCGAGCACTGATTATCTGAACAGGTTCGGACCAACTCTAGTTTGGATAAATAAAAGCTCTGATGAATGGACTGACTATACTAAAGCTTTCACACTTTATATAGGATTAGGACTGGCCACACCAGCTAGTGCTGGCATGATTAATTTTTTTTGCTCACTTTTTTTATCATTTAAAATTTTCTATTTCTGTTATTTATTATTTCTGAACTCAAGAGACTACAATAGCAAAATTAAATTGAAAGTTAAAAAAAAAATAGTTTTTTTGAATAACTGGAAATTTGATAAAAAAAAAAAAAAAAAAAAAAAAAAAAAAAAAAAAAAAAAAAAAAAGAAAAAGGCTGTTTGGATAGTTGAAAGTTTGGTTTATTGGAGTTCTGATAATCGATGCTTTACTGTATTTTTTGATTTATAAAAGTCAAATTTTTGGGAGAGAAATGTGAGGCACAATGAAAAGATTCAGAAAATATTTCTAATTCTTTCCTAAGGAAATAAGTGTTGTGTTTGCACACTAATTGTTTTTTAAATTACGTTTTTACCTATCATATAAATACTATCAATATATTTATTTTGAGATTTCCTTTTTAATTATAGAAATTTCACCATAGGAATGTCCAACTATAAGAAACTTGCTTTTTTTTTTTTTTTTTTTTTTTTTTTTTTTTTTTGTGTGTGTGTGTGTGTGTGTGTGTGTGTGTGTGTGTGTGTGTGTGTGTGTGTGGAACAAGAGAGTCCAATCAATTGTACTAATTTTTAAAAAGTAAAATCTGCAAAACAAAAAAACTTACAGGAACCAGAAGCAGTGTAGATAGAAGATTGCTTATATAGGAGACAAGAAATGGCTCTGTTGATTTATTCTTATTATCCAATTCCACAGTTGCAGGAGCTTCAGGAATCAAGCTAATTGCAGATTTAAAAAATGCATCAGCTGCAATAAACAATAAACATTACAGTGTTATATCTATATTCATTCTACATCAGATGGATAGATGAAAAATTGATAACCTGCCTCTAACAAAAGAACATAACATACAAACAACTTACAAAATTGCTCTAAAAGTTATTGATTTAGAGAGCAACAATTTAACTGCTTCCTTCATCATAGAAAGTAAATGTGTAGCTGTTTCCTCCTTCATTAATGTATTTTTTAATAGTTGTAAATTAATAAACATAGAAGGCATAATTAATAGAAAAATTTAAAAATCATTTTCAAAATGAATAATTATTTTCCAAGGATTGCACTTTCTAAGTACAATACTTAGACAGAAAAATGTGATTACATAGGTGTAAACTCATTTCTGATACAAACAGGTAACCTCCAAAAATTAACTGTTTATACACCAAATTAATATCACAATGTAATCATAATTTTGTTTTCCTATATTACAACTTCAAATGATTTAATTTATGCATACAAATTTAAACAAAAAAAAAAAAAAAAAAAAAAAAAAAAACATTTTTGCCGTTTTTTGGTTGTTTTTATTTCAGTGTTCACATTTTGGAACATGATTATTGATTGACAACCTATGCAAATATAACAAATTATTTCCCACTATATGCTATTGTATATTGTTCTTGAGTATTTTTTCGAATTCCAAAAACATTTAGATTCCTAGCGGCCAAATGTAAATAATATAGAGAAAACGATAAAAACAAATAATATCTTTTTATGCAAATTAATGAATTTGCATTTTTCTTATACCTGTGATAAATGCTTAAACATAAATATTTTTTTTTTTTTTCAAAAGTTGAAATCAACCTTATATTTTATAGGAAAAATAAGGACATCATTATTATGTTGGAAAATATATGTTTTGTATTACAAATAAAGCAATATTCCCATTTGAGAATAGTGATATTTAAATGGTTAAAATGGAATAAATCATAAACCAATAATTAATTACACATAAGAAAAAAAAAACACTCATTATTAAATAAAATAAAAACACATAATTATTCATTTATTAATCTGTCTCACCTTACAAAACCCTAACTTTAGTAATTTTTTTTTTATTATGGGAGATGGTTGTTTATACCAGGGCTGCCAAGTCAGAGTCAGATTAAACAAAACAAGCCAATTGTGATTCCAGATTTTTTTTTTTTTTTTTTTTTTGGCATTTTAAAGTAAAATTAAACTAATTATATGTAATATTAAATCTATAAAATGATTTATTGTTTTTATTTATGGACTATAACAGGCTACTTAATTAAAAATGACTGATCACTACATATGTACAAAATAGATGAGAACTTTAAATTCATAAGAGTATAGATACTTTACATTTAGTATATAGATAACTTTTGGAGTTTACGGGTAGAACCGAGGTACAAGTACTGCAAGCACACAAGAACTGAAAAATGAAGACAATTTTTTACAAAGGTCAGGTAAATAGAATTAAGACAATTTACATTAATGGTCCAGATCAGGCTGCTAAAAAAAAGAGCATTCTGATAAGTGCAATATAATAAATTTGAAAGAACCAATCTATGTCCATAAAATAGGAGTAATTTACAATGGGCATGATTGGGATGAGAAAAAATATAAAGACATGGTCTAACTTTTTAGGGGACAAGTCTTAAAATTTCGATTCATGCAGAGGTAATGCAAAAATTATAAATATTTGTTATTTTTGGAGACAAAAAAAATATTAACCTGGCATAGCAATGTAATAGAAGCTTTTCTCACTTTTTACCTTCTCATTTTTTAAGATATGTATGACAAAATGTCAAAATTCTAAAATATCTTTCCTTTATTTAATTATTTTTGTGCACAGGAGTCACAATAAGATAAATTAGTAATTATTTTTCCCTGAATCAGCAATACCCAAAATAATGATAAAAAAGTTACATTTTGCTATCTTTCATCTTTTGAATTCCAGATTTTTTACATTTGTAGAACCTGAAATAAAGCTAGAATTGTAAAATTAATTCAAAAAATTTATTTTTTTTCTTTTTCATTAGAATCTACATAATCTGGATTATTTCTAAAATAATAAAATTTTCATTTTTATTTTTTTCCTTTTCATAGAAATTTTGGTACTACTCTGTTATTCCATCGACCAAAATACTATCGCCAAATTATAAGATTAAATGCCAATGATGAACGATTGTGAATGTCAATTCAATGACATTAAATACGAAATACGTGTTTAAAACATCATTAAGTAATTTTTATTTAAACTTTTTATTTGTATTTTTATTAATATTCTACTAATTATTTGATTTTATTATTTAAAAAAAAAATTACGTCAATATGTATTATTTGGCTATTCGTTTTGTGATTTGTATAATTTGGCAAAATCAGTCGACGGGATAACAGAGCAGTACCAACATTTTTTGAGTCTGGAGTACACAGCAAAATAACAACTAAATTGCAATGATTTCACTTTTTCTTAACAGCCTGCAAATCTAAAATAGTAAAATTTACATTTTGTATTTTTTAGACTTTGATAGTTGTTTTTTTCAAGTTTGTGGATGTGAAATTTAAAAATTAATAAAGCAGAAAAAATATATTTTTTATTTTTAAAGCCCTAAAAAAGAATCAATGATGAAATAGTGAGATTTATAAGCTTTATTTTTCTCATCATCATTATTTTAACCAACAGGCAACACTAGTACATTAGCCAACCTGGTATCAGAGTCGAAGTTGTTAAGATATCTGGAGTCAGAGTTGACCATTTTTCCCATCAACTCTGCAGCTCTGGTTTCTATCAATAAACAAGTGCATTGGTAAATTCAGGAGGTGACTTGAAATAAGAAAACCTCATTTAGTTTACAGATTTTGATCCCAGAGATCCCAAGATCTGAGATTTTGTGTCTGGCAATTGTTTATAAATGAAAGTTCTTCAATGAAATCCCATAACTCCTAGAAAAATGTCTGAATTTAACACTGGTTGAGTGATAAGCAAGTTCAGTAAAAAAGATACACAATGGGCACTTGTTCGTGGATTGCCATACAAAAGGAGTAGGAACACAAACAGAACCTCTTATTTATATAAAATAGCTCTTGAGAATTATTACTTTATGTCAATTGAAAAGTTACTTTAAAAGAGAAAAATATTTTTATAATGATTATTTTTTTAAAAATGAAAAAATACCTGTATTTTTAATATATATTTTCAAAATAATATTTATATATATTTTTTTTACCTTTTTTCTACTTTTCAAAAAACAAAAAATCATTACCTTGTGAAAGGCATTGATTCAGTAAAGCAACCTGACCAGATAACAGATATAAATCCAGTCTGCTGAAAGCATTCATCAAGGATGGTATTGTGATAAAGCAGTAGGCAATGCATGCCTGAAAATACATTTAATCTAAATTTTAGTATACAGATTTACATTAAAAAAGAATAAATGTCGACATAAATTTTGACATGCACATAACTATAGAAATTAATTATTACATAAATGCAATTAACAAAATAGCACACTATATATAAAAAGATAAATATCAGGATTCTGAAATCAGAATAAAGTCAATAACCATCAAAATATATTATTTCTCATGAAACAAATACATTTTTTTCCTCCTTGTTCTGGGTCTCACCCAAAAATATTTTTGTAGTTCCAAACAAAACAGTAAAAACATTTTTATTTTTTAAAAATACAATTTATAAAATTTTTATTTTGTAAATGATAGATTAAAATACAAGCCACTGACATAATTCAATTCTCATCTTTAAGTTTTTGCTATAAGGTATACCAAAAAGTCAATCAAAAATTATACATCTATGGTAAAAAAAAAAAGAAAATCTGTGTATCTGTGCACACATGCACAGTATGTATGTGTAATAATTAAATAAAATGGGATTGAAATGTAATTTGAGTGTTTGATGTTTCAAGAATTACCCCCCCCCCCCCCCCACATCACACACACTAAATATCAATATTTTAGTAGGAAGTTTGAACATTTGCTTTGAAAATATCTGTTTTACTCATGAAAAATTTAAAAAAATAGGTCAGTTTCTACTGGTGTCACACTCTAGCAACCAACTCGAAAACCTCACAAGCATTTTTATTTACCCATGGAATTTTCAGTTTTATTCTCTACTTTAATTGGTTGAGCAATAATATCTGCTGAAAAAATTGGCGATATTGGTTTGTTAGTGGGAAAATCAGGGTTTGAAAAAACCCGGGTTTTTTTGAAAAAGCCCAACCCACTGGGCCCAGTAGTCTAAAACCCGGGTTTTTTCGGGCTTTTTTGAAAAAACCCGGGTTTTTTCGGGTTTTATCAAAATTTTTTAGAGAACTCTTCACATTTCTAATTTTCACATGCATAGTACCTAAATGTTTCATTTATCAGTGAAACAAAGGTATAATTTTGCATTAAGTAAACATTAACAATAAAAATAAATATATAAAAAGAAAATATAAATATATTTAAAAAGATTATTTTGTATCTCATAGAACTAGATTACTGGAAGAATGATATATTAAATCAAGTGCAACTGAATTTCTTTATATAAATCTTAAGTTAAACGGACTAATTTATGCAATTTCTTTCATTTACTTCAATAGAAATCAGTTTAAAGCAGCAACATTTATGTAAATATTTTTATTTTTGTGAAGAAAAAAGTAGAATTCACACATATATATGCATATATATGTATACTACAATTTAAGCAACATTTATATTGCAATAGTATTAAATTGGATTATCTAAGGCACGCCACACACTAGCGAGACATGCGTCAAAAATCGTGCAACATGTCGCAGTCAAACCGGTTTTTTCTTTGTTATCAGGGTGAAATTGTCGCATGTCTCATGTTTTTTCGCTCAATGTTTCACAGGTGTGTGGCCTCCCTAAAAGTCAATGTCAGTCATATCCATAAAGTTAGATCGCAAATGGCAATACACTTTTACTAGTTTAGTTTTGCTTTTGTATGCCATCTGTAAGCAATCTTTTAAAGTATCTGGATACATTTTAGATTGGATTTTATTAGGGTTTTTTGGATATTATCAAGGTTATTTATGTTAAAGAAATATGGTTCAGAATGTTTAAAAACAAGGTACTTAAACTACTAAAAAAAATTTAAAATAACCAATTGATTACAAAAAGTTTATGAGGTTAAAGGTTAAAAGGTTATGACAATAATAAACATTATAATTTGATTTTACAAAAATTAATTATTAGTAATAATTTTAACAATGAAATTATTAAAGTACTATACCAAAACTTTTTTACTGTTTTTTTTTTTTTTTTTGTTATAACAGGATTCCCAGCAAAACATGACTGGCAAATTCCTTGACTTTCCATGACCAAATCTCAAAAAATTCCCTGACTTTCCCAAACCAAATCTAGAAAAATTCTCTGACCAAACGAGCATACAGCAAAATTTGATACTTATTTTCACAATCTTTTGCCAAAATTAGCAATTTTTTTCTGCAATCATACTTCAATCTTTTTTTTTTTTTTTTTTTTTTTTTTTCTACTGTTTAATGAATTTTGTGTCATTTTTCATTTTTTCACTCAAATGTTTTCCATGACTTTTTTAGAAATTTGTAAATTCCCTGATTTTCCTGACTTTCCATGATGCTGGGAACCCTGTATAATCTGTCACCATTTTTGTGTTGAAAATTACTGTACTGTATAAACTTTCATTGAACATTGAAGCAGGATAATAAATGTTGCGATTAATCTTAAGAGCTATAACAATACAAGCAATCAGGATGGGGATCACATTTCAAGCGCCATCATTAGGTATACATTAAGATTTAAAAGCACTTAGATGCATTTTAAAATATATAGCCATGAAAATCTTCCTTATTTACAAACTAATTTATTTTATGGTCATTTTATCAATACTTAGAAATTCTTTTAAATATGGTTAGTTTGAAATATATTTAAATTGGCATTTATCTTCCCATTCTCATATCTTAGATTAAATAATGATACAGTTGTGAAAACATGAGAAAATTTGAAAAAACCCATAATTGGGTTTTTGATGGGTTTTTTCAAGTGGGCCCGCCCGAAAAAACCCGGGCGGGTTTTTTCGGGCTGGGCCCACTTTGGCGAACCCTGGGGAAAATGGGATCAGATGTCAAAACTGATTTATTTAGGTAAGAAATATTTTTAAATGTTAAATAAAAGATCAGAACACTCCTTACAGGCTCTTTTAATAGAATGTTTATCAATGATTATGTTACAAAAAAACTACTCTACTTTCTTTAACTCTGCTACTTAACAATTTAAACTTTTATCCTGTTTGCTTATTTTTTTCATTATTTTTTGTGAGTTTAAATTGAATAGTTGCTTCTTTAATCTCAATTTGATTTCAATATAACATCAGGATTATGGTGCATGTGAATAACAGCAATTACTTGCATTTCCCAGAGTAATTAATCAGTTTCTAAGATTTTGGACTTTTTATTGAGGTTTCTCAGAAATTTTACAACCGGAATCCCCCTCTCCCTGAGATTTCTTCAATTCTCAGGATATCCTGAGGAGTATGAACCCTGTAAATTTAATAAATAAAATACAACACAGTATAAGGTGATCCAGACCAGACAATCCAATTTGAGATTTAAATCTTTCACTGCCAGTATATTCAATGGATAAACTAAAGTAAGGGAGGAAGAGAAAATAGCACCCTAATTATCCTAGTGATACTAAGTTTTGGTACTATTTTCATTTAATGAAGAAGCATTGATACTGAAAATCATGGAAGAACTGGAGTAAATACGCTGTAGAGCTAGTTCATCTGGAAGTAAAGGTGTTAAAATCTTGGCTTCATAATATCTTCCTTGAATTTTCTAGTGTTTAAACTTTCTAAGCAGTTTACCTGTATTTTTTCATATCCCTAATGATATTTCTTAATTTGACTGCAGATACAATTAATTTTACCAGAATTGTATTTAAAGGTGTATGCCAAATAAGAGGACATGAAATTTATATTAGAAACTAGTTTAAATTAACATTAGTTTTACAAGCATTCTTATGAAAATGCAGGAAAGCCCTCAAATTGCTCAGAGGGTTTACAAAATTCATAAATTATTCTCATTTCTGAAAAATTCAACCTAGGAAATAAATGAACAAGCAAGATTCTTTGAATGAAACTAAATTTTACTTTCTACCAAGAAAAATAGCGTAAAAAAAATTCCACTCTGTGCAAAAAAAAAAAAAAAAAAAAAAAAAAAAGTGTAGAACAAAATTAATTTAAACAAGAACAAAAAGCTTTATTTATTTATTTTGAGAAATAATAAGCAGCAAATTTAAAGAAAAAATTTTCAAAAATTAACAATGCAAGTTCCAGATTTGCTTCAATATTAAAAAAGGAGCAAAATTTTTTTTTCTTTCTTTTTTTAAAAGTAAAAGAGAGAAGAAGAGAGTCTATATTTTGTGGCCACTAGAAAGATATGAAACACGGGAGGAATCAACCATTTTACTATAAGTGTTGATTTTTGTATGTTGAACCTTAACACCTTGCACAGTAAATAAAAGACCTGATAAAAACAAAATTTTAAAACACTATATAATAACTCTAGCATTTAAGATAGTTATAATGATAATGAAGTAGTTAGATAGTTATAAGTGAAACATGAAATTAAAAAATTTCTAAACGCGTATATACTATTATTGTATAACAAATAAACTTGAAATAAGATAATTTAACAAAGAAGTACATTAAAGAATTAATAAATAACATACTTTGACAAATGATGAAGTTTTCCTAGTGTGATGACCTTTAACAATTTGCCTTGTTTTCATAGCCAAAAGATTTACACACTGCATTCAAAAGAAAAATCATTAGAAATATTATATACATTTTTATAAACTTCCAAAATCTGTTAGTTTAAATAAATAGATTTGATTTTTATTGAATATTTCTACTAGGAAAAGTTCAAATTTGGTTACCTGGACTAGCTGCACCAGTGCTAAATCTAAATTACTAAAAGTTGCTCTTGCCTCAACATAAAAACCAAGCTGTTGTTCAAAATCTCGCCCAAAGCTTATTTTTCTAATAAATGCACATATGAGAATTCCTATTTGTCTTTTTTCATCTTCTAATGTTAAAGCACTAAGGGGGGGGAAAAAAATATATATATATATATTTATATAATTACCCAAAACATATCTTTAATTGTTGTTTATTTTTTCATCCTTTTTATGAATGCAATTTGTAGAGAAAAATTAAGAAAAGAGAACAATACTCAACAATTAAAATTAGAAACAAGCGACATATTCTATCAGGAAAGAAAATTTAAGGATTTTTTCTTCAATTTATCTAAATATACACACATTTTATCAATCATTTAAGTATATTAATACTGATAGAAAATTTTGTAATAATTAGGCCTAAAATTATTTAAGAAGACTTCTAAAGATTATTGTTTAATCATATCATATATATTATAAAGCAGTAAGCTCCAAAACTTTGGCTCGAGTGTCTTCAAAAACTACCCAATGGATCTTTTTTGCAGATTGTATCATACAATAGGAAATATTTTTGTGGAGGTTTCTGATTCAAATATACAGGGATAGCTATGATTTTTTTGTAATAATTTTCATAAATTACGGATATTTTCGACAAAAGGGCTGCCAGTGAATATTTTTTTGGTGAAAATTATCATTTCTAAAAGAATTGAAATGACTATATTTATTAGACAATAATACAAATATCTTTCAATAAAAGCATAAAATAATTACTGATAATAATTTGAAAAAAAAAAACGCTTAAATGAGGCAAAATATTAAAAAATATATATGTAAATTAAAAATGAAAGAAGTATTTGTAATGCTTAAAAAAATAACTTACCATGAAATATTACAATTGATACAACATTTGGCGCCTTATCTCTTGCGTTAGAATAAAAAAATGAACTTGAAAATTTGATTAAATGAATTTGAATGATAGCTATTTTCCTTTTTATTATTCCCCCTCCCCTTTTTTTTATTTAATTGAATTTCCGTATCATATGACTTACAGCAGAAAAAGCAGATCTGTATATAAAAGTTACTGTAAATTGTGAGTTACTTTTTTTTTTTTTTTTTTTTTGCTTTTGTTGCCAAAAAATGTGATTTTAAGCTAAAAATACATATGTCTAACATTAGGTTGTTGATGATCGTAAATATGTTTTTCCAAGTGAAGATAATTTTTGGAGTATATTTTAATATTCAATTGTAAATTATATAAATATGGGTTTATGTTTAAAAAATTGGAACCAAATATTTAAGTTTTAGCTTTAGTGTGAATTTCCGCCATACATATATGAATTTTTATGTATAGTGGATGATATTGTAAATTAATGTCATACTTTTTCAAAAGTTTTTCTCCGTAATTTTGAAGAATGCTATCAACAAATATAAACCTTTCTTTAAGCAAATATTTTTTATTGTTCATTTAATTTTTTTGTGCCATTTCTTCAATTTCACATACAGGAAAAATTACAGTTTTAAAATTTAGAAACTGAAGAAGAAAATCTATGCAATTCAAAGTAAGTTTATGCAATTATGCATTATTACTATCAATAAATTCAACATTTTGAAATAAAAAATGCCTCTGAAAAAAATTTACAAGTATTTCTTAATTTGCCATTTCTTCTTCAATTTTCTTCATATTTTCTCTGTGTTAGGTAGTATTTAAAATCATATTGGACTAATCTTCGATAATTGAGTGTCGCCAAATGGCAATTTATTATATTATTGGAAGTTTTGTTTGCACAGATATCATATACGCACGAAGGTAACTTATAGATTCCAAATTGATGTTATTTTGCCTTATATGATAACCCGACTATTGTTATCTATTTATTAATAAAATGTTTATTTACTTCCATTCTTTTCTTTAAAATTATATAAATTGTTTTGTTCTATACTTATTAATTCATTTTTTTTCTAATTGTTATTATTTTTTAAATAATAGAAAATAATTTAAATATATATATGAAACTGGTATTCAAAAACGATGCTTCTGCCAAATTAGTGTAAAAAATTATCGCGTACATGACAACTGCGCTGTTTTGTTTATGTATTAAGGGCACTTTTAGATTATAAATCTGATTACAGAAAATTAGTCAGATTATTTAATTAGAAATTATTAAATTTATGGTTTGTTATTATGAAACAAACGAAGAAAAGCAAATTTACTATTGCTGCACTCCGATTTAACGGCTACATGTTTGCAACTGTTTTATAAAATGAAGAGGCAGTAAAACTGATGTAATTTTAATGTTATTGAAATAATACAGCTTTAAAACATACCTTTTATGCTTCATTGTTCTAATAAATATATAAGTTAAACACTCTTCTTTATCTGTCCATACTTATTTACATTTTTTACTCTATGTACTCTACTGAAACAGATCAAGGTAGATAGGAAACTACAGTAGACCTACCAGAAGAGGACGTTTATTAAAAAATGTATTGTAACATGTGATGATATTGTATGTAGGCTACCAGTACTACACATAATGCAATTCAGATGTCAGGAGATTAAGAATTAACAAGTGATAATGTACGATCTGAAATTTAATAGAGTTTGATAATCAATCTCACTAATCATTGTAATGCCCTCTAATGTGTGATGACTCAAAAGCATTTTGATTCCTGTTGTCATAACGGTCTCATTTTTATATAAAACTCTACTATAAATGATAAAATAAACGATATGTAGTTTAATTGCCCAAATTTTCTCCAAGGCATAAAATAGCACAATGTCGTAATGGCGTTTGCATCGATTTCAGCAATGCGGAAGGACATTCCAGAATGGTCTATACTGCTTTAAAATAAAAATTTTAAATCACCATTTTGTTTGAGTCAAAGTTCGTTTGGAAATATGGACCAGTGCAGCAGGCATTGCCTGCTAGTTATATACTAAATACCAAACTCTGAAAGGATAATAAGAAAAGAGAGGTTTTTATTTACTTAAAATTAAAATTGGGGTTAAATTAATAATTCAGAGTTACCTTACAGTTAAATTCCTTAATGAATTCAGTAATGATTTGAATGAAATCAACTGAATAGTAAGTAAATAGTTTATTTAATTCATTTGAAATAAATTAAAAAATATAAATATTGTAATATCAAAATCTCATAAAGTCATAAATAGAGAGTTAAAATGGCAAAAGAAAACTTTTAACTTACTTAACAGAATCATGGATTGTTTTGCAGATAAACATTGCAGCAACAATAATGACAGGATCACAGGTAGGTTCAATTTGATAGCTAAAATTAAGGATGATAAGGATTAGCTATATGAAATAGATAATAAAAAGAAATTGCACTAAACATTGTATTGAAAAGATATTCCATAATATTGTATATATTTAAAAAAAAAAAATGGAAAAGTTATGTATCATAACATATTGCATAAAATTGTTTCCTATTAGATATATGAATTTTAAGTCTTTCAAATATAATGTCAAACACAGGTCACTTTGTACCTGATGGTGAAAATATTTTTTTAATGCAAAAAGTAACTAAACATCCATATTTAATACAATCTTCTTAGAGTATCTTAATAGATCTACAAAAACTTTTAAATGTTTGAATGAATAACAATATTTTTTACAAAATAAAATGTGTGAATATTTTGACGTAATCAACAAAAAATTGAGTGCTTTATTGCAGTTTCATATTTCCATCACACAATTTTAGAGGTATTGACAAACTAAAAATATGCTCCCAAAAATGAAATTATCTAATAGTTGGTGCAATTGTTTTTGAAATATATGAATTTTAACCATTCAAAATACACCAACAAATGCAGGTCACTTTACATCTCACAGAAACATTTTTTTTCCCAGCTAAAAGTAATGAAATGTCTATATTTTAACACAATCTTTTTAGAGCATCTCAATAGAACAAATTTACATCATCTACAAAAATTTTGAAACTTTTGAAAATGTAGAAATATTTGTTACAAAATAAAGTGTGAAAATCTCAACAAAATTTGTAAAAACCTGAGCATTTCTTTGGGGTTTTGCTCATTTTTGGTATGCACAAACTCCAAAATTAAAATTACTCAAATAAATAATATATGAAATAATATATGAAATAATATATAATATAAGAAAATAAAATACCAAACAGCATATATACTTTCAATTTGGTATTTTTTCATTTAAAAATATAAAATCAACAAAAAGAGTTAAAGATAAAAATGCATAAGTTGTATGCATATAAAACAATTTGCCTTTTCTAATTAGCATTAAAAAAAAAAAAAAAAAAAATAATTAATATTTCAGTTAAAAATTTAAATATTTGAACTTATGACTATTAAACTATATGAATTTTTATTCACACTGCTAACAAGACATAAAACCAACAAATGAAAAAGTATGCAGCCAAGGGCTTTTTCACTCTGTTAGTTTTATGCCTTGTTAGCAATGTGAATAAAAATTCATGTAATTTAACTTATATTCCTCGGGCAGATATTGTTTAAAAATTATTGTACAGATGATTGCATTTTTATTTTATAATCTAAATTTATTGGGTCTAAAAAATTATTATAAATAAATAAATAAAATAAAACCAGTAATTAAAGATAATTTGTTACTATTACCCTTATTAAGTTAACTATCAATTTTATAAATGTATTCCATTAATACTAAAATTACTTAACATTTTTGAGTTCAAGAAGTACTTTCCAATTTTTTAAAGTAGTATCATAAAAAAAAAAAAAAAAAAAAAAAAAAAAAGGGCTAAGGAAGCTCAAGCTTGCTTTTCAAATGAAAATTTATTTTTAAGTTGCATGGGCTATTTTAAAAAATACTATTTTCTGCCTTGACTGCTGGATAATTCATACCTGATGAAACAATTCTGTGCATAAAGAAGCACTGATTACATTTCCAGCTAGTAAATCTGGTAATGTGAGGCATCATAATCTAAGAAATCATACTTTTATTTTAAGTTCATTTTATTTGGTATTTGAAATTTTTGATTTATAGTTTCATTATTTTCATATTAAAATCACAAAATAAATAAATAAAAATAAAATAAAATAAGATTTTAAGTAGCTTTGTGAAACCACTTCTGAAAACTACTAGTAGACTCCATAAATTTGAAGATTAATTGAGACACTTTTTCAGATAAAATGGCACTTAAGAATTTAGTTAGAAAATCTCTAATACAGTAGACTCCCTCAAATCCGCAAATCAGAAATCCGCAACTCTCTAAAATCCGCACATATTTTATGGATGTAAACAATGAAACTTTCAGTTTAGATATTGGGACAGAAATTAATTTTTTAGTTTTGTATCAATTCCATATATTTTTTAATTTGTAATTTGCTTAATAATACTCTATTCATGTATTTTTCATGAAGGAAGAATAAATTTTTTTGGAAAAAATTCAAGATATTGCTGATATCACTGCTAATCACAATCTTATTACCAAACATATTTATGCATTAATTTAAGAATTTTTGGTTATTAACACTGGCTAAACTTAAAAAAAAATCCTTATTTTATGATTTTGATATGAATTAGTAATGAACTTTTATGAGGCAAGTTTTGTTGAATAATTTTGGAAAAATATATTTAATCTTTATAATGAATATTTAATCAAACACTGTTAATTATTAACTTGACCTTTGCTATTAGTACTTTAATCATTTAAAAAATTATCTAAATTTTTATCATTTTAGTTTATTACTTATTTTAATATTTTATTATATTGTAAGCATCCATTATAGTTCTGACTGCACTGTAAATTTCACTCAAATTACTGTTTAAAAAATGTAAACAAAGCAATGACCAGAAATCTGCAAAATTCTAAAATCCGCACAACCTCTGGTCCCAAGCTGTGCGGATTTGAGGGAGTCTACTGTATATGATTTTTGACTATATGATATACAATACTTATTTATGTGTGAAATTTACATATCTTACTATTTACAAATGTATTAATTACAGAAGAAAATCCTTCTGGAAAAATCATTGTTCCATGCAAAAATACAGCATATTTTATGATTGATATATCTGAGCTCTAAACATAGACTGCAGCAAAGAACAAAAAGGAGCACAAGGAAAAATGTGCAAATGTCAATTGGTGATGCCACCTGGATAATGTTTAAAAATTTATATACGTAATATCTTCAGAAAATTTAATTCTTATAAATCATAACAGAAAATACAATTATATGCATACGATTTTTTACTTTCTATAAAAACTTTTATTATACATTTTTTTACAGAAAGGGGGCCTCTGCCCTCTCATCTCCTGTTGTCTCATTAATTTGATAGTTTTAACTCCCTTAAATTTAGTGTAAATCGAATTCAAAACAATTAAAATATCAGTTCCATGACAATAGCAGTAAATATTATTTTAAAAAATCTAATCATGCTCATAAATATTTTATTAATTATTAATGATCTTAATCACTAATTTTTTTTAATTACTTGTTAGCTCCTCTTTCATTTTTGACCTGTTAAATCAATAGTATAAAGAAAATAATGACATTATAAGCAATAATATTAATGAATATATTATTAAATGTTTTAAAAAAATAAGACATGAAATTAATGTTAACATTTACCGAACAAAGGCTTCCATAATAACCTTACAAACATCTACTCTCACAGATTCTTTTTGAAGAATATCAAGAAAAGGTAAGAACTTGTCCATTGAAAAGACTATACTAAAATCATGCATGTGAGCTAAAATGCGGTCAATGACTCTTGTTAATTGAGGGTAATGATTCTCAAAAGCCCTATCTGGAAGCATATGCCGAATAATATCGCCAAGAAAAGTATTCACTTCTCTTTTCTAAAAGTGAAAGAAAAAAAAATATCAGAAAACCAAAATTTACACTTTAGTTAAGATTAATGATTAGAATTATGTGCACTATATTGCTTAGTTATATTCAATTTAAAAATAATATAAGTGCTATAAATAAAAATTATTGCTGCTTATTTATCTTTCCTTAAATATATATATATAAACATGCTCCCCCCTCACCCTCTCCCCAAATAGCATTAAATTTTTTACGTAGGGGAGAGGGGGGCACCTTTGAACATTTTTTCAGAAAATCAATATATTTCTTACTTGAATTATATTTATTGGGTTTTAAGTATTATATAATAAAAACAACGCATTTCTTTATCACATGAACCATAAATTAAACATTTTCCAATTAAATTAAATAAGTTGTGATGATTTAAAAAGTTGAAAGATTTTTGTTCAAACCTGCCCCATGTAGGGGTATCTTTGAACAAGCAAAGGGTCTCTTTGAAGAACTCTTTACTTCATAGTTTTAAGTGTTCTCTTTAAATTATTTCAATTATTATTTATCACCAGTTTATTTGGTGTTTTTTTTGCTGTTCAATGGTGCCCCATCACATGGAGTTTAACATTACAACGGTTTACTCAATTCGGCTCAAGAATTTGAATAAAACAAAGCTTATAAACTAAAGCTAACATCTTTGTTTAAGCATTGAACAATAAATTAAAATTTTAGGGATAAAAGTTTGTAAACAAAAATTCTTTTCTTTTCAAGTTTAGATTCAAGAGGGAGAAAAACACATATCTTGTTTAGACAATACTGTTCATACAAAATAGTACAGATGTGTGTAATTATTCCCTTGAAGCAGCAGTAGTGTATTGCCTGCCATATACATTTTTTAAAAATAATTTATTTGAAAGAAAATATTTAGAGTGTTTGAAGGTGCCTCCAGTTCAAATGTGCCCCCCTCTCTCCTACACATGCACAATTGATTAAGTATGTTAAATTTCATTGAAAATGACAATGTATTTTTAAATGCTAATATAATAAAGTAAAAATTTAACCATTCTTCAACAACATTTTAAAATCTTTTGAATTTTAAAATAAAATCTTAAAAACTGAGCATTAGCTAAACTTTTACCATGATGCCAGGGCAAAACTCCATTAAAGCAATGTGCAGTGTTTACTTAATATAAATAAGATAAATGTACTTTGAAGTAAAAATTTATTTAAATATATTAACTAACTTCCTCATTAGATGTTGTAATTTTAAAAATGCAGAAGTTAAAGGATTAATATGTTTATGTATGATTGCAGCATACATATTTAAGCATGAAAAAGGCAAGACACTATTTAAAAACTAAATAAAATAAAATAAAATAAATCACAAATAAGAAAGACATATTATTTCTAAAACATAGTATTTTCATTATGTATGAAAAGAATAAATACCCAGTGTGTGTGTCTTGCCTTTATTTATATATCATAAACAGACAATAAAATATAGGTTTATAATTTAAAAATAATGTCTATGGAACTTGAAAATAAAAAAAAGACAATATGCTTTTAATTTTATTTAAAAATAGATAACTAAATATACATACACTAAAATGCTTGACAGCATATTCAATCCAAATTTCGGCACAACTCATGTAATCCTATAAAAACAAATTAGATTTAGAAAATAAAATTATAAAGCACACATTCTTAAAACAATTGACTTAGCTACAAATGATATACCTTTCTTGTCAAAGAAATATAATATACATATGTATGGTATTATAAATATTACTTACAGCAGGATTTTTTAACTTGGTAACTATTTTCCAAACATCATTCAATATTTGTAACCTTTCATTTTCTGGAGGATCAGCAACTACTAAACATAAGCCAAGAGTCCGAAATAAGAGTGGCTAGAGTGGGAAAAAAAAATTAAACCATCATATGAAAATAAGTTATTTAAAAAAATCATTATTTATGAAAAAATCATTATACATCACCATTTAACAGTGCTTTCTATGCAAACATATTCAAAATGAAAATAAATAAATACATAAACAGGTAAAAGAAAAAAAAAACATCTGGAAGCTTAAAAGCCTAAATAATTCAAAAGCTGGTTATTGGAAACTAAGTAAACATACAGGCTCTTGCATAGTATATTTTCAGTTTTTACATTATGTTATGCATGTTCAAATTTTACTAACAATAAATTTTATCTGACTTCTGTTTCACATCTGAAGCTTCAAGTATCTCTATATATAACTATGCCTTCATCTAACTTATCAGACGGAATTTAAACTCATTTCCCAAGAAAAATTTGGTTCTCATTTTCAGAATAAGCTTCAACCATGATCAGTTTTATTCTTTAATTAATAATAATTAAAGCATAGGCAGAACATTGACAGAAGTTACAACCCTTCTATTATTGATATCGCTTTACACAAACAACAGTAATCTCATTCTTCTAGATCAAATTAGTTCTCTTCTCTTTCCAGTATTAACATTGTATTCCTTTTTTCCTAAAACCAGCTTCCCATTGCCAAAATTCTTAGACAGCATGATTTCAGAATAATTTTTACCTTATGAAATAAACTTCCCTCTCCAAACTCAAAGATCATATTAAATTATCTAACTCATGGAATATCTGTAATATTAATTGCCAGTGAAGTCTTTCCTATGTAGGACAGACCAAATGGAGTTCAAAATTTTGTATTAAAAAACACCAATGATATATTCAAAAGCAGGAAACCAATAAATCTTCAACTGCTAGCCATTGCTGGTTGATAAAATAGGTACTCTTTTGATTTCAATTCTGTTAAAATCATCTCTAAATCAACTTCTATACACAAACTTAACTTTCTTGAAGCATTTCATATCTATACTAATTAGGACAATATTGTTAACAGTACATTCAATTCTCCCCCTTCATCAGATTGCTGAAAATATTAAATAAAATTCTCTTTTTCATAATTACTAGCAGCAATTTTCATACTTATGGCTGAATTACCTATACTATTCTTCCATTCACTGGTACTCCAATTTCTTGTTTTCCTATTGCTTAATAAACTTATTACTTTTTTCCTGCATAACTAAGGAAGTTTCTGTAATTCTTTGCACAGAGGTTGGTATACTAAAGGCTACCGAAACTAGTCTGCTCAAAGTTAGCATATTCTGGCATTTTTAACGCAGCTTTTAAATTTAAAAATAAACAAATTTCATTCTAATATAAGCATTAATATATTTCATTTTAATATGTGTAAGCTTTTATCGCAACAACTTTATGTTTAAATAAAAATAATTCATGTAAAAGGGTTTTTGTTATAATAGTTGCATTTCTACAGGAAAATTGCATAACTACACAAATTAAATTCATTTTCTAAGAGTAAATATCAATTAGATCATTAGAATAAGATTTTGTCATGATCAATTTTATGTTTTGATAAAAAAGAAAATACATGATAAATGCTTTTATGTTAGTATCATCACTAGTGAGAACTTGCAGAACTATGCAATTTAAATTTATTTCACAAAAATGAATTTTACCGACTTCTACAGAATTTTTTTTTTTTTTTTTGCCTTGGTCATATTTTTATTTTAATTAAAAAATAAATAAAAGAATAAATGGCAGTAGTGCTTATCGTAGAAAACTAGATAGCTATCCAATTTAACTCATTTCTCACAAATATATTTCTCTCAAATCTTCAAAATAAAGTTTATCATGGTCAAATTTATATTTTCGTAAAGATTCTTTCATGACAGGTTTTTTGAGTCAGTAGCATTTCTGGTGGAAAATTGAATGAGTACGCAATTCAAACTGTTAAATTTTGTTACTAAAGGTGATTATCTGAATTTAAATCCCTATTTATAGCTTTTATGATTCCAATGTAACAAGGGAAACCACTTTTGGTGCTGCTCACACCTAGCATCGAGATCTAATACATTTTGTAGCCTTATACTGGGTATCCCAAAAATGACTGATGAATTTAAAAATTCTATAACTTGCAAATGATGACAGATATAGTCAACTCTCATTAATTCGAAATAGGATAAATCGAATCTTTGCTTAATTCGAACTAAACAAGTCCCAAAATTTTCAATGGCATAATAGCATTAAACATTTTTATTTATTTGAACTCATTTCCTCTTGACTTCATTTAATTCGAATTAACAGGAATTCAGATTTTTCATTTTTCCTTTCTTTCTCAGGGACTTGAATAATTTGAATAATTATTATAACAGGATAATTTGAATAATTTTCTTTTTCTGATTTTTGTAAGAATTGTTCTGAACAAGTATATATATAATACCATGCATTTGATACCTGTTTTCATAGTGTTCCGTCTGTCCATCAATGGCACCTCGAATTTTTCTTCCATTGTGCTTGTTCTAGTTCCTTAATTATTTTATGTATTATAATTTAATACAAAGTCATACTCTAATGATAACAGACAAAATAAATTTTAAAAACACTATAACATTAATTTATTTGTAATAGTACCATTTTAAGCATGTTTTCTTCTTATACTTTCTATAATTCAAACTTCAGATAATTCGAACATTTCTTGTGGTCCCAACAAGTTCTAATTAACAAGAGCAGACTTATTTTAAAAAATCTTGCAGGAATATCATGAATGATGTCAGCAGTTTTTATACTGAAATTCTTGATTTTAGTTTGAATTTCAAACAATAGATGGCGCTGAGAGCAATAGATGCTCAATCCAGACCTGATTTTGATGTTTCAGGATCCATTCAATACATTTTAATCTTCTTTTTTTGCATGGAAGAAGAGGTAGGTCAAAAAATCAATCCTGCAATTAACGGTTATTACTTGCAGTGTCATTTATGTCATCTATTTGAAATTAAAACTAAAAATTGCTGCATAAAAATCCATGACATCTTACATAATACTTCTGAAAGAATTTTTTAAGTATCTGTCACCCTTTTCAAACTATTGAATTTTAAAATCTATCAGTCATTTTTGAGAAACCCGATATGTAAAAGTTAAGGAATAGATAAAATTTCTCTTTTAAATTCTTATTTTATATGTATTTTTTATACTTTTAATTTTTTTATTATTGGATTTTTATTTGTTTATTTTATGCCAAAAATGAGTTAAAATGTCAAATAAAGCATTACAAAATTTTTGCCCGCTTTATTCCCTGGAGTATATGTAAGGTACATATTAGAATTAAATCAGATTGTGATTTATTTGAGGAAAAAGGAATAATTTTTTTCTGTGCTGATGATAAATGTATATGTATAAATAGTAAATATATTCCTGTAAGAGTTTTTATGATCATTGAAAATATTTTTTTAGTAAAATACAATAAAAAAAAACTTTTTTTTTTCAAGTTAGATGGAATAAAGTTTTGGATGTTTAAAATGAAATGTTCTTATATGAAATATTGTGTATTTTGGTAAAAGTAATTATAAAGTAAATTAATATTTTTATATTTTTCCATATATTTTAGAAAGTTTACTCTGTCATATTAAGTCAGACATTACAATTTCCAGTGAAGTTCAAACCACAGCTTACACATGACAAGGCAGGCAGCTATGGAATTCGACTAGGGTTGCCAGAAAAATCTTTTGAAAAAGAAAAAGTCCTTTTTCACTGCATAAAATGCGAATATAATACTATAATTTACAGAGTTGCCAAGTCTCTGACTTTTTACACATCGCTTTAATTTTAGAACAAATGTTCTTTTAAATTGTCCAAATGTTCCAATTAAATAAATGAAAATTTTTTTGTATTAAAATACTGGTATTCAAACAGCTGGTGACTTGGCTCCTCTGAATTCTTCAAAATCAAATTTGTAGGTTCTTGAAGGAAGTTTTAATCTTCAATATTTTATATTTAATATTCAGTAATATGTATTTTAAAATGCTGAAAAAAAAATTAATAGTCCAATAAAGGGTTTCTAAAACTGCATTTTCACAAAGTTTTGCTACTGCAAAATCAGAAAATATAATTGTAACAGAATTTTTTTTATAGATTCTCAAACTTCATAATGTAGGGCTTTAAAATGCACTAGGTCTTTAATGCAAGATGCAAGCAGCACCAAAACTAATTATCCTGAACTTAGTATCAATTTCTAAATAATGTTTCAAATTTTCCATTTCACAATCCCAAATATTTATTGTAAATAGATAAAAAAGAACTGAATTAAAAAGACATTAATTACCTTAGGAAAACCCGAGTCATCACACTCTTTCATAATTTCAACCAATTCCAGCGCTCTCTTTGCAATGAATTCAGGTTTGAAAGCAGACATCACAGAGTTCAGGAGCAACGCACTGCAAAAGATCCAAGGAAATTAATATAAAGTAATACGATTATCACTCTTTTCTAGCAAAGAAATAAAAACATACTTTCAGGCTTGAATATATACTGATTTATGTAGATGTAGAGACATTATAAAACTATTTTGATATAGAGCTCAAACTGAAGCTAAACTAATTTGGCATTTACTATTTAAGTAATATTTTTTATATAAAATTTCGCCACACAGAATATTATGATTTGTGTGGAATTAAAAAATATATATTTATCCAGTTTTTCCTTGCTTGTTTTTAAATATCTCTAGACACTGTAACTATATACTCAGTTAAAAAGAAAAGGAAGAGATCATAGATTGTTGATCATAGAGCTTATTGATTTGATATGGAATGTTTTTACAATAAAATAAGAACAACAAAGTTTTAGTTATGCTAAAAAATGTGTAAAAAAGGGTCAACAATTACAAAAATAAAATAGATAATTCACAGACTTCTCAATAAGTAGACTCCACATTCCACTGTTCTTTTGACAAGATTTTGAATCCAACATCTTTTGCTTTCATCGCCAAAAGGGTGCCTTTTTTGGCAGAGATCCCTTTATTCACAACTTTCAAATTTCATTCTCACAGTAAAATAAATGTAAACCTCGGTAAACAGAGAAGCGGATATACAGCACATAATTGCCATTTAAGAAGCTAAACTAATAAGTTAAGAACTGTTACAATAAATTAAAAGGAAAAGCACAAGTGTGATCAACTCAAGACAAATGTAAGAATGTAAGTTTTGGAGGGAATGCAGAGAAAGATTTCAAAAAGATTTTGGCTGGAGAACAACTGGTTTGGCACACTAAATCTGTCCTCCTTCATGTGACAGAAGGCAAACATCCCGACGTTAAGAAAAGGTTACCGATTGGGAATCTACTTGTATAAGAAGTCTGTGTAAATAATCCAACACAATTATATAAAATTTCATTATTGAAAGATGCACTTCAGTCAATACAATAAATAAATCCATTGTATAGGAATAATTTTCTTTACTACAGTACAAACTTTCATATATTGATCAGCATATTTCTTAAGTAAATATTTAATTTAGCACTTAAAAGAAGATCAATATATGATGCATTAAAATATATATATAATAAATTTTGTGATTCATAAGAAGGATACAATAAACAAATATTTATTTACTTTCTAACACCATTAAACAAATTTATAAGGTTATAATGTAAGGTGGACATAAATTAATTTTTCAAAAAGTATGGTTTATTAAGTGTAGCTACCAGGGACCAATTTGCAGATTTGGGGGCCCTGGGTACAGATATTTACGGGGACCCCTTGCACTGATACTTACAGGAAGATTGACTTAAAAAATGAAAATGATAGTTAGCTACTGCTGTTTTTTGTTACTCTGCAAATATTCCACCAATAAATCAATTCTTGTCATATGTTTGCAGTGCTGTAATTGGATGGGAACGTGTGGGAGCGCTGTTCCCTGAAATATTTAATTTGTCACTGTAAAAAAAAAAAAAAAAAAAAAAAAAAAAGTACAAGCATTTTTTTTTTTTCTTGAGTGAAATGATAATTTATGATTATTTCAAGATATGTTTCATTTGTATTCATAAGCTGTGTAGAACCTCCCTTCAAAAGTTTTTATCCTGAACCATGTTCAGGTTAGTGGTCAAAAAGAAAATTTACAAGTGAAAAAGCTTGTTGTAAATTAGCGAGAGCAGAAAACACCTCTCATTATAATTCTTCATGTAAATTTCTAGGATAGATGTGCCAATGAGTAACAATATGGATTTAATTTTGTTATTTCAATTTATTTTTATTCATAATTCAAAATATTACTATGAGATTGGTTAAATATTGTTTTGAATGGATGCTATACAAATCCAATACTATAAAAACTAGAATAAAATAATTATAACTATTACTGGAAAAAAAATGGCTTTTTGCTTAAATGCTTTAACTTGGATTTTGGCTTAGCAAAATTCTGGTGGCATCAACATCTACATTATGAAAAAGTGAGTTCCCAGATATATTTTTTCCCAACTACAGCACTGTATGTTTGCAAGCATGATTATACCTATCAAAGTAAATGCAGTGCTGACTCATGATTTTTTTTTTTTCTCCCAGGAATAGATTTCTAAAATAAAATTATCATTAACAAAACCTCATACACTGAAATCTAGTGAAAGTTCTAGTGATGGTCAGAGTCAGAGTACAATTATTTATCATGTTGGTATATGGTAAATCTGAAGCAAGTCCAAGAATAACAGTTTTTTAAACAAAAAAGAATAGGGCATAAGCTTAGTATACAATATCATTAATATATTTTAAACTGTGAGCTTACAAGTAAGTTTTATACATTATTCAGTTATGAGTTTGCCAACTAATTTGTATCCAATCAATTTACCTGTTACACTGCACTTTACATTTATGAAGAACTTCACTTAAGATTGGTTCAGAAGCTTTATAAGCAACACACTGTAAAATCCAGTCCAAGGCTGGTGGATATAATGTTAAATAAGTAGGAAAATCAACAGATTGCTTAATTAATGTTTCTTTGACAAAGTTACTTTGCAGCTAAAATGAAAAAAAATTACATATTTTATTTTTTGTTTGATATAGGTGAAAAATACATATACTTAATGCATAAATATTTAGCTTTGCAATTTAAACAATTAATATCAAAATTTTGCAAATCTAACATATAGTTTTATTTGTAATTCACGTGAAATTCAAGAAAAAGGGAGAGGGAAAAAGAACTATAATTTTATAAATAAGATTTTTTTAATTAAATTCTTCGACATTTACTTCTTATAGATTATTTAATTTTTATAGATTATTATTGATATCACTACTGAAATAATAAATTATAATGTAATACAGATAAAATTTGGTTAATTTTTACTTAAAATAAACAAAAAAAGTTAGAAAAGATATCTTTACTGTTTATTTGAAAATACTGAAGGAGTGAAGCATAACAAAATAAAACAAAGTAAATCTACAATTCACCAAGCCAAAATGATTTTAGCTTCAAACTACAATAATTACAGCTATTATAGGTGACAAATACAAATTGTAGCCAAAAATAAAATGAATATAATTTTATATATATCATCAAATATGTAAAATATATACCTGATTGTTCATCATTAAAAAATCCCAGAAATTTTCCCGCAGATGTTCATGAGCTTCAGGTGCAACAGACATACCAACCTATCAGTTAAAAATCAATATAATTTAGTTATTTATTTTATAAAATAAAAAATAAAAAAATATATAACCGAATCTTTGAAAATTAAGAATAATTGCTTACTCTACAAAGGTAACATCGAGCATATGCAGCAACTAAAGGATCCCCAATACCTCGAATCATTTTTGTTAGCCTTATCAAAGCTTTTGAATATTCCCTAGATAGATTTAATATCCTTTTATTAAAATCAAAAGCATATATACTAGGGTGGATCGATTGTCTATGGCGAAAAAAAAATTACCATTAATCAAAAAAAAAAAGATGTTCTATTGTATGGAGATTAAGGGAAAAATAATAAAAAAAATTAATTTAAAAATTTAATACTGCCACAAAAGGGTTGAAATTTCGAAAAAATTTGAAAAAAGACCGAATTTTGGTTAGGTTATTTTTGTCAAAAACTAATTACTTTAATATTTTTTTTTAATCCAACAGTTTGGAAAAGATGCTATATCGTATGGAGGTTAAGTAAAAAACAATAATAAGTAATAAATTCAAAATTTAATACTGCCACAAAAAAGTTGAAAATTCGATAAAATATTGAAAAAACGGAAAAAGATCTAAATTTGGTTAGATTTAATTTTGACGCAAAATAAACATTTTAATATCAATCAAAACCTACCTTTGCGTAAGAAATATTATATTGCATGGATATTAATTATAAATAAATAAATAAATAAATAAAACTAATTTCGAAATTTAATACTCCTGCAAGTAATTTAAAGTTTCGAAAAACTGGCAGTTCCAGTTTTTTCAATTAGAATTTGTCTGCTTGTGTATTGTGTAGCTTAGTGTACCTTGAATATTACTGTACCATGGCGTTGTTAAAATAAAATAAAAAAAGAGAGAGATATGAATTACACCCTATTTGGGTCTAGCTTTGATATGCCAGTAAATATGCTCCCTAATACAAAAAGTTATAAAATTTACATATTGGTATTTAAAGAATAACCGAAGAAAGAAATCGGTCAACATCTATTTATTTCCTGCCAGTGAGAAGGAGTTGCTAATAAGTTACTAGTGACCTGTAAATGAGATTCAATCTCAATAACTTACCATAGCAACCTTTTAAGAAAAATTAAACTGTTTAACGACAAATATTGCGCTCTTCTTAATTCCTGTAAAACAAAATAAGATACTGAAAGCTACTACAGTCTTTTGGACCTTTCCGAAAATACTGCCTATTTTTCAGTTCAATAGATTTGAATATGAATATGAATGTTGAGTGTAAACTAAACCGACGTATTGAGAGCAAACTAACTTTTCTACATCATCAGCTATCATTGAAAAGCCAAAATGCTGCCAAGCTAGGTGTCACATCATCCGAATATTGGAGAGTTTGGGCACTTCCGACCAAGCAGGTGCTGCCATCGTGTCTGGTGCACTTCAAGACGTGGGCATTATCTCACAAAACTATGAATCGAATGCTACTGACAGAAAAAAATCGGCCTGACAAAACAAACCAAAGACCACTCCATCGTTTTAGTCATTCTCTTTAGTCATTTGTAAAAGATTATGACCATGGCCATTTTCTTTAAACTTTTATGTGTGTAAAGACTGACTGCATCACTAGAAAACAACAGAAGAAAAATGATAATAGAAGCAGACTTGAGCTTGAAAAAAGAACTGGGTTCCGAATACATCGGCCACATATATATAAATTCCGGGAGAGTACCAAACAATTTGAAAACACGACGTACATTTTTTTCATGTGTTAACAATAATATACATGTAACAAAGTTGGTTACTATCGGTTGTGACGTAATATCTGTTAATATAGATGTTAAAGGATGTGTTATTCGAAATATGGGACTGATCTTCAAGCATCCACTACAATGTTTTTTGTGCTAGTTACACACAAATGAAGTTTCACTATGTCATCTTTTTGTAGCGTGGATGGAACCGCGACTGGGCATAAATGTTTCACTGGTGAAATAGAAAGATTATTCGCAGCATGTTAGAAGCTTTTTGTATTTTCATTTATGTCAGTATATGAATTCTAAAAATGCGCGAGTGAAATCAAACGGTCTGCTGTAATCCTAATCATTACATAAAAACTATCTATATTTTCATTTACCAGCTTTTTGACCTTTTGCGACGGATTTCATAGATTTAATTAAATGGGAAAATGTGTCGAACCTCCACTAACTGACGGATTTAGTAACGACATGATTTCAGAAGCAATATGTAAATCCAGCAATCATTTCAGTGCCAATAACATCTACTATCAATAATATCTATTCGCGCAACTCTCATTCTACAAAACTAATAATCAAAAGAGTCACGGAAGTATTTCTGCTGTGTATGGACCATACATAAGTAACAGTTTTATAAAAATTGAATTGAATTACAAAATCTCATGTCGATTTTCAATACCGAACGTCATTATCGCCATTTGCAATGTTGACGATTTTTCTTGATTTAATACTAATGAAGCTGTTAAATAAGAAACTAAAGATTTTATCTTGTAATCAATTAATATCCTCCCATTGTAATAAATGTTAAAAATGTCTAAAATTCATATTTTATTTTACAAAACAAAAGTTGATTTTTTACCGTAAAAACGTTCAAATACATAAATTTGAGCCACATTGCGGTAGATTTAAATTTTGAAACTAATTTTTTTAATTATTTTCCTCATACTCAGCATATAATATAACATCTTTTACGCATAGGTAGGTTTTGGATAACTTTTTAAACTATTATTTTGAATAAAAAATATTCTAGCCAAAATTAGGTCTTTTTTCACTTTTTTTCGAAATTCAACCTCATTGTGGCAGTATTAAAATTTAAAATTAATTTTTTTAATTATTTTTCCCTTAATCTCCATCCAAGAGAACATCTTTTCCGCATAGGTAGGTTTTGACACAGTGAAAAAAAAAATTTCGATCCACCCTAATATATACGTTATAGAAAATAAAAAACTTAAAAATATTTTATGGTTCAAGAAGGTATTATAGTAATCTCTGATAGATGATGTAGAAAAAACACTCTGGCATAAAAACAGAACTTTTGAGTAGCTTTTCAGCATAATGGAATTTCAATGTTTGAAAATTCATACGATAAGAAACTTAAAAAAACTGATATTTTTAAATTCAATTATCAACAATAGATTAATAAGCTAAAATTAAATAAAAATTATTAATGACTGAATAATTTTGAATATTGAAATAGCAATAGAAAGAGAACAATTCCAATCTATGCAGCACACACATTCATTCAAACATGTTAAATTATTAAATGCAATTTTTTTTTTCTTTTTTTTTTCTGATAATCTGCAGTGATTCATAGTGGATCATATTGACTCGAATTTGTTTTTCTGCTTGTTGGATTTGGACCACATTGATTAAAAATTAAAATTTTGTGTTGAAGGTTAGGTATATCTTTAAAAAAAAATCATGATTTTGATTCAGATGAAAGTGATAATGATGAAGGTATTTGAATATATCAAATTTTCATGCATTCATATTATTTAATAAAAAAAAAATAAAATTTATATTACAATTGTCACTGTAGACTATTCTTTTACCTGATAGTTAAAAAATTTGATATAAGAATAAACATAAATATTTTGCCAAATTTTAAACATGTGATGTTATAATTATGTTGGACTTTGGTTCACAAATTTCATGTTTTAAATAAATTCAATGAGTATTAACTTATATCCTTCAATAAATAAATTAAAAAAAAACTTACTGTTTATTTCTCTTAAAAATAAATGATGTACTTTACTTTTGAGCATAAATCAAAACATAAAGATAAATTTAATAGGCAATTTATATCCTACTGAATGAAACAAATAACAAAAACATTCTTCTAGAAAAAGATTACATACCAAAATATATATAAAAATAATTTTGTTACTAAATAAAAAATACAGAATATAAATACTTTACCCTTGAGTAAGAAAACTGTATGATTTTAATATGGCAGTTTCCATGTAAAATCTTGGTATAAGTTCACGAATAGAAGCAATTTTAAAAAACCAATTTCTACATGTCTCTTTAGCAGTTTCAGAAACTTGATCTGGAGTAAATCGTTCTACATAAAAATGACATACATGTATTCAGATACTAACTATGCATATTAATAAAGAATAAATATTATTCAAAAGAGAAATGAAAACATACCAGGAAGAGGTGTAGGAGTTTTACTACCAGGCTTATAATGTTCCGCTTTAGAATGAATTCTCTGATACACAAGATTACCTAAATTAAATATTTTGTGATTAATTGTTCAAATTAATAAAAGCAGTAACTTAATACATATATATATTTAAAATATATCTATGCACTGCAGATACAGCAGAGGGAAAATACATTATTTTATACAAAACTAGATTTTCTGACATTTCAAGTGAATTTTTAAGTAATCTTTGAAAGCACCAAATTGTAGCAATGTGCCCAAATTTTTTTTTTTTCTAGTTAGCTGTATTTTGCAACTTTCGAAATTATCATAATGCAACATGGTATTAAGTTCTATCCTATATTAAATGTTTCACTGTTGTATATATTTCTCAATTTTACAAAAAAAAAAAAAAAAAAAAAAAAAAAAAAAAAAAATGAAAATACATTGTAGTTTATTGTTGTTGCATCAAAAAGTTGGGAAAACTTGCTTCATTTGTGCTATGAGTAAGAAATACTTCAACAACTGATTCTTTTCAGTTTGTGGCAAATGCTATTTTGTGTTAAGCATGTTTGTGTTAAAAGGACTAAAATCACAGTTAATGCCTATATAACTTAATGATGCAACTAGAAACAATTTGTGTTAAAGATACCGTATTTTCGGGTGTATAGTCTGCGGCTTATACAAGAAAAAAAACTCCCAAAAAGCCGCTGCGGGTTATACAAAGATTTTTTTTAAAAAATTGGAAATCATGATATTTTTTCTACAATTTTTAAACCTTAAACAATTTTTAAAAAAAACATCGAAATTTGTAAATTTCTTTCGCTATGCCTTGAAATTTAGAGAGTTCTCCCATGTTTGTAAAGGCTTTTTTTTTACTGCTTAAATACAGTTATTTCTGGATTTGGAAGAACTCTCGCAACTATCGCCAAGTATTGTACTGATAGATGTATAATAACCATTGTGTTTGTAGAGTACAAAATTCAAAATCCGGAACCCTTCCAATCTCGACAATTCTGAATTTAAGATCATTTTTAGTTTATTTTTCAAAAACAATAATCTACCGACCCTGTTGCAAAGAACAAAAAAAAGTGTGTGATTTATATCATTTCAGAGCAATTCAGAGCAGTCATTCTTTTACGAAACGATTCTGAGGAATCGTTCCTTTTCAGAGTTGTTTCATTTCGGAAGGAGTTCAAGGAATCGAGCTTTTCCAGAGGCATTTCATTTCAGATAGAGTCCGAGGAATCGTTCCTTTTCGGAGTTGGTACCTTACCCTGTTGCAAAGAATTAAAAAAAAGTGTGTGATTTATGTCATTTCGGAACGATTCAGAGCAGTCAGTCTTTTTCGAAATGATTCCGAGGAATCGTTCCTTTACAGAGTTGTTTCATTTCGGAACGAGTTCTAGGAATCTAACTTTTCCAGAGCCGTTTCATTTCAGAATCGTTCCTTTTTGGAGTTGGTGCATTTCGGACCGATTCCAAAGATTCGTTCCTTTTGGGAACCAATGACCTAAGATACGTATACATTTTATTTCCGAAATTTTGAATTTATCACCAATTTTTTTTAATTGTTGGAAAAATTCAGAAAAAAATATCACGCTTGTTTGAAAAAAATTGTGCATAAATGCCGCATCGCTTGAAATTTTATCTTAAAACACATAAATGCCGCGGCGTTTCTTCCGAAAAGTACGGTACTAATAATCTTAATTTTTTAGCCCAATTACTGTAGATATTATGCATCACGAAAAAAATTTGGTAAATTTGTGTTAAAAATTATGACTAATGGCTTCTAATTTCAAACTCTGGTCGAAATATACGTTCGTAAATGGTGTATAGCCCGCGGACTATACACTGATGCATCTCCGCGGGTTATACACGAACTTTTTTAATGCACTGCTCGATTTAGGGGTGCGGGTTATACACAGGGTGTGGGCTATACACCCGAAAATACGGTAATTTGCATTAAGTGTGTCCATGTTAATAAGGTTTGACTGTACTGGATTTGAAACAAGTTTTAAATTCAGAAGGTCTTAATAAATTTTAGCACTGATAGATAAATATCAAAAACTCTAAAAGCTATATCAAATAAAGCTAAAAACCTAAAATTTAAAACATACTATGCTTCTTATATATTTATAAAAGTATAATAGGGTAATAATAAAATCAGTCATAATAATTAAAAATTAATAAATTATGAAATCACATTTTGGTTATTGAAGATTTTGACTAATAAATATGATACCAAAGTAAAATATTTTATTAACCAACTTAATTACTGAAAAAAAGTAAGAAATTTTAAATTAAAGAACACAAATAAAGCATGATGAAATGTGATAACATGTTAAGAAACATAAAGTTCACTTTTAAATGACATAAATTGATCTTACCAAAATTATCTAATATATCAGTAATTAGAACAAACTTGCTTGGATAAAATTGAATAACAGCAGTATCAACTAGAAGTTTGGCACTCTAGAGAAAAATATAAAATTAAATAAAATAAATATATTTATACATAAAAATACATTTATGTATGCAAATTTATATGAATGCATAACGAGAATACATACCAAAGAGTATGGATGTAGTTAAATCAAGATAATAATTTTTTTAAATTGAGAAAGAATTAAAAAAAAAGTGCCTAGTTATATTGAAAGCATTGAGCTCTCAGGTTATTCACACTCAGGGTTCTTAATTGATTTTTACGAATGTTAGCAATTTGGCTAATTAGAAATAAAAACATTTGCCAAAAAAAAAAAAAAAAAAAAAATTATGTGAAACAAAAAATTTGATCTTTAACCCCACCGTATCCTCATTTTTTTTTTTTTTTTTCAGTGTGTTCAAAAATAACCTAACTTTTTGTAATTGCTTATAAATCAATTAGTTATCAAAATTTAATTTATCCACTACAGAAACTAAAAAAGAAAACTGTATTCTAAATCTTGCTCAATTAAGAAAAAAAATTAAAATTGATTTAATTCAATAAAATATTATGAAATAAAACTACCAATTTCAGTTAACTCAAGATTTTGAGGTATTACATTCAATGAATTCAGAAAAAATCCAAATATAATCAACAAAATGTATCAAAAACTTTATTTTTCTATAATTCTTTAAAGCCAATACTTCAAAGCTGATTTAAAAATAGTACTGTTGGCTATTGGTCACATTAGCACATACTGAAATGTCACTTTTTGCTTGCTGTGGCTTTGGCTGTTCCTAAATTGCACTGGTGTTCAGTTAGTATTTTAAAAAATAATGTAGATGGTCAATATGACGGAACATAAATGAAATCTGTTGTTGAGTAATGTGAATAAGAGTGCCTGTATTGATCACATTAAAAAAAAATAAACAAATAAAATGAAAATAAAATAAATAAAATAAAAATTGAGCACTCGCAATTTGGCAAATCTAATCATCACTTTACTCTCCAAATGAAACATTTTGTCGTGATTTGGTATCGCGAGCGGCAGCGAGGACACTGTTCACACTAATTGCATATTATACTCTAATTTCAAAGAATAATGCTCCACAAAAATTAAATTAAGGGGGAGATTAGGTCCCCCATTTCACCTTTATATACTTAACCAATGAACCTCTAAATCTAATCAGTGAAGTGCTTTATCAGAATAAACTGGTATACCAAATTCAATAAGAATCGGATAATTCTGCATGAAAAACTCATTTATCAAAATTTAAGGGAGAGTGGTAATAGGCTTTTTATTCTTCTCCTTCATACTTAACCCTTTAAAAATAATCAAGAAAGCACATTATAAGAATGATCCTATAACAAAATTTGAAACAAATGAGATATTTCTATCAAGAGTTATCACCAGGGCCAAAACTAATGGGGGACAGAAGGGACATGAGCAGTGTTGTAGTTATAAAACAATCAGAAGGTATACACAATAGGCAGAGAGTATATGCTAGAGTCATGACAATTCATGCAACATACAAAACAACATACACTAATGCTTTATTTGAAAAACAGAGGGTTTAACGAGCTTCTCAAAAAAATCCAGAGAGCATATGGCATATGCCTACATATACCCTCCACTACACGCCTGGACATGTGCTCTGGGCCCCAAAATGAAGGAGCACCAAATGTTCCATCTATGTTTAGCATGATATTGTTACAATCATCTTGTTTGGCTCATGCCAAAGCATAGAAGAATTTAAAGATGATATGGCGTAAAGATCCCGTATAAAGCAGAATTTTTTTCAATTCTGTTTGCAAAATTTTAATAAATCCCTATTTGACAAAGCAGGTAACATAGTTCAGTATTACATATTTTATTATTATACATTTTGAATACAAAAATAAGTTGGCTATTAGAAAATTAGTAAAATTCTCTTTGCAAATATACTTTGCGGAGAAGTGAGGGGGAGAGGTGCAATGTTTGTTCTGGGTGCAAAAGAAGCTAGTTTTGGGCCCTGTTATCGCATTACGTGCATATGAGTAGCATTTGCTGGAACACTAGCTATTGTGTTTTGATAGCCTGTGAGCTAAAAGAAGTGTTCTTCTTTTTAAAATTACCTGAATGCCTATCTTTAATGCTTTCACACGTTGATCTTGTTCCCAAGATTCTCTCAAAGCTTGATTTAATTCTTCGATTCGGTTAACATATTCTTGTTGTGTCAAGTTCAACATTTCTTTCACAGAGCCCTAAAATACATTATAGTAACTAAACAGTTAAAAAAATACACTATCAAAAAAGCAGATTTCACACTATATTGATACAAATGAAAAACTTTTAGAGCCTTTATTATGCATAGAGAAATAATTATGTGAAATTTTTAATGAAAAAAAGATAAAAAATATTTGCATTGTAATCTACATATTATTTTCCTCAAAAAATCAGAAAAGAATAGTGAAAAAAAAAAAAAAAAAAAAAAAAAAAAAAAAAAATAGAGAGAAAAAAATAGAGCATGCACATATATTTAGTGTGTATATACAGTGTGTCCGCATGAAACCCCTCTGATTTCAAATGTTAACTACAGTATAACTTCTTTAATCCGGAATCGTTGCGATTACAGCAAGTCTGAATTATAGAAAATTCCGGATTACAGAAGTTTTGTAACTAAAATGCATGTAGATTAATGATATTACTAATATATCTTATTACTATGACAATACAAAAATGTAAAGAACTGGATTATAGAAAACATTGAGAAAAATCCATTCAAAATGCTCAAAAACGAATGTAAATACGAAAAATTACGTAAATTTTATGCAGTGTCGCCATCTGTCATAAACTTTAAGAACAACAAATGTATGTTTTTTTAAAAAAAAATTAATTTCTGAATACTTAATAAATAATGCACATCACAAGAGTAATAGATTTGTCTCACGAAAAATATTGAAGAACTAAATTTAAACCCAAAAAAATTACAGTGAAAAATTTAAGACTTATAATTTAAATTTAAAAATCAACAATATAATTACATGAACGTATTTAAAATTGTGATAGTTAAAGCTAATGTTATAAAAAATCAAATACATAGCAACTAAAAGTATCAATGTAAGTCACAAGTGGAATAGTTAAGAGAAATAACAATAATAAAAATCTGATTTTACGATATTTTCGCAAAACCTTATTATCTTTGGAAAAAAAAAATAGTGAAATTACCATTAATTATGAATTTTTAAAACTTAATATCTAAAAAGACACCTATAATTATTACACATGTTATTCAAAAAGTTCTTACAGTTTTAAAATATAAAAAAAGTTGTGTTATTATGTAATCTTTTTGCATTCTTAGCCATTTCCTGAAATTCGTTTATATATGACCTATCACGCCATCTGTTATCTCTAATTCAAAACAAAAATGAATAAACGTACCAAAATGTCCGGATTACAGAAGTTTTCGGATTAAAGATGTTATACTATATGCAAAAACTAAAACTTGCAGTCCTAGAGATTTGAAGTGCAAATAAATTTACTTTGCTACATTTTTTTTTTCTCTGAAACAGTTTATTTTTATTGTGTGCATTATTCATATGACATATGTCATAGTTCTCAAAATGTCCAGTTGCTATTAAATCTCAATCTACATCTGCAGCATATCAGATATGACTTAGTCGATGGCTCCCAGAATTTTGTAAAAAAATATTTGTTTTACAAAAAAAAATTGCAGCAAAATGAACTCGTTATATTAATATTAATGATACCACTAACTGCAAATCTCTAGGACTTATAGTTACTTCACAATTAACATTTGAAGCCAGGGAGGTTTCATGTGGACACCCTGTATATTAGATCAGCTGATTATAAAAAAGTACATATTTTAATAAATTAACTAACTGCATGGCAACACAATATGTTGCATTTAAATTGCACAAGATATTTCTTTTTTTTTTGTGTGTGTGTGAAAATGAAATGTAATTTTATTTTTCATTTAAAAAGATTTATAATATTAATCTTTCTACTGATAAATTTCAGATAAACATTGAAGAAAGAAACCATGTTTACAGTAAATATAAAAAAAAATTTCTTAATAAAATGTTTCTAATGATCATGTTTCTAATGATGTCATTTATCAAAAGCAATTTAGAAAAAAAATTAGCTCTTAATTTCAGAGATGTTGTAAATACCATTTTGTCGAACTTATATGTATATATATATAAAAAATTTAGTTTTATGAAATAACATAAGTGATTTTTAAAAAATTCCATTTTTAATAATTAATTCATTTGACTGATCTTCAAATTACTATTAGAAAAATGGAGGAAAATATAACAAATTTTTAATAAAAATTAAAAGTTTGACAAAAAATTTAATAAAAATTTTCATTCAAAACACTAAAGGGAAGGAAGGTTTATAAGAGAAAAAATACCAAGACTAAATTTGTTTAAAATGTGATACAATTAATTTACTTTGAGTTAAGTTGGCAATATTAATAAATTGTACATTACTTGAAGGAAATACAATTAATTTTTAAAAAATTATTCAGAAGTAATATAAAAAGCAATAAAAGTTTTAAGAAGATTCATCAGTTTTAACCTTCAAAACATTGATTTTTTTTTTCATGTTATTTTTTAAAAATGTATACAGTTTAGAATTGCACAAAAACAAAGTGCACAAAACATAAATAAAATCAATATGAAAGCAAAGATGCATATTTTAACACAAACTCTGATTTTTGACATAGCATAGATTTTGCCCATGCTATGTGTTTTTGCCACTTGCACATATTGTGAATAAAAAATCATTTGCAAAAAATAAAATTATTTCTTTTGAACAGATATATATAAAATGATAATATCTACAATCTCTATCTGTTCTTTTGTCAATTAAATGATGTAATTTTCTATTTATGATAAGAATGTATTTTGTTATCTAAAATAATATTACTTTACAAATAACTAATAACTACATTCTAAGTATAATAGAGATGCAATAAATTGTCAAAATGTTTTTCAACATGCACCTGATGAACTGATTATTGTTCAAATTTAAATGTTCTTATTCAGCACAAACCAGGCAAGCATGGGAAATAAGAGCAAAATTATTTCACTGGGGAGCTATAAAGATCATTCTTTGAGGTCTTTTGTATGTGACGTTTAACATCACTCATGCATTTCTCTAAATGAAAAAGATCTGTTAAATATTGTGAATGGCAGACGTGATGAGGATTTCAAAGTGAGCTGCAAATATTTGGGTTGCATTGAAACTGATTTTAGCATTGCACTTTTGGTTCCAAGCAAGTTCTCATTTCATCTCTATTAATCTAAGAAATTAATGACTAGACATAAAAAGTTTTTTTAAAAAAAGAAGAAAGTAAAAAAATATTTTAAATAATATCATAAAAACTGAAAAATATCAGATAATTTCAAATACCTCTTCAAAATCATCAAGTTGTTCCAATCTGTTTTTCACTTTATCACTGACAGAGCTTGATGTTTTTACAATAACTGAAAAAAATATGTATCAGTTTCAAATTTACTTTATTTAAGTTTCCTTACTTAGCAAATACAGAAGAGAACTTAAGAGTTTTAGATTCACAATCACACATAACAATATAGAATAAAACACAATATTTAAAATAAATATATAAAGTAAATAACATTGTTTCATGTGGCAAAGTATCTTTTATAATGGAGTAAATACTTTATGGATACTTTGTAATTTTATGTTAGTTTTGAGTTCTCTGTTGAATAATTGAATTATCAGAAAGTTTAATATGATCAAAATATGCACCCAAACTTAAAATAAAATTTTATTCAACCAACTTAAACACGATAAAATACCAAACACAAGATATAAAAACAGAAATTTACAGTCTGTTATCCACATCTCCCATCCCAGTCCTCTTAGCTCGAACCTCTTAGTTTAGCTTTATTATTCTTCTTCAGCGTCTCGTTGCCATTTTGTGTCTCGTCTGAAGCTGAAAAGTCCAAGAGGTCACAGGATGGATAAAATCATTTATAAATAATGCACCAAATAGAATAGCTAACGTCAAGATGTAAAAGAAGTGCAAATATATTCAACATTTAGGCAGGGGTAATCGCTAGTTTCATTGCCCCACCCAACCACTAACCGTTTTTCAATATCTCTGATTTGTCTACTTTTTCTTTTAAATTTGTCCAGTTTCAATTTCTCTTATTTTTTTCCCTTTTACTTACCCATCATACGTAGTATAGGGTAAATCTTGCAATCGTTTTGAAAATCGAAAAAAAATTTTTGACGGATTTACACGTTTTAGACACTGGAGATTTCGAAAAACATATTTTTAGAAAAAAAAATTTGCCATCCGCCCGTCTGTCTGTAACCGCTCTATCTCCCGAACAAATTGAGATAGAGACTTGAAATTTTGTATATATTTAGTATATAATAATCAGACGAAGCCTATTTAATATCAGTAAACTCGATTATCCGGAACTATTTTTTCGGACTCCCGAAAAATTCGTTCTGATGAAAGGTATATAAAAATTTTCGATTTTTTAAATTTTTAAGAATGGACATAAAAGGCAATAAAATAACACAAATTTTCCATGCAGAATGATGTCGATCAGATTATTAGTTGCAGATATATGTGTAATCCTGTTTTCCACATTCTCCGATTTTTCATGACCCTGTATTTCTTTCAAATTTCAATTCACAGATATTTTTTAATTAGAAATGAGACGCTAATCTGACGCAGTAAATTTTTAGTTAATATGATTATTATTTTTTGAGTTATAAAGATGTTTCTTTTACGCAATCCGATGCTACTTGAGTATTTTTGCATTTTATATAATTTGTTGAAATTAGCTCATCAGCAATTTATTAATAGAGCATTATTATGTATATTAAAATTATTTAACTATGCGTTTAAATTTTATTTTGGATTCGCCATAGATAGTTTACACGTGTTTCCTTTTCATATTTTATATTATGATGGGTAAGTATTACGGTGGCCCCCCCCAACGACTAGTTCTATTTAGAGTCCAAGGCATTCGGGTCATAAGTAAAGAATTTTGATGCTATTCTTGGTCGCATTTCAGTGACAGTGCTTCATGCAAGAGAGTAGGTCTGTTTGGGACATAGGTATAGAATTTTGACGCTATTCGTGGTTGCTGTTAGCTATACTACTTCTTAACAACTCATAAACATATATATATTGTAATACAGCATGACTTACAGGTTTTCTTTCATTCCAGTCTTAATTTTTCCTGGTTTTCCAATTCTCCAATTTCTTATTTATTATCCATTGGTTTACCTGTTTATTCCATAGTCTACCGTATATTTCAAATCTGCCTCGAATCTATTTTTAGTTAGTTTCAATTAAATTATCAATTACGAGTGTGGTCTTTCACGTTTTTGATGTGTGCATTCACAAACACATTTGTTATTCTTTCATCTGCTCGCAATTCGTTAATCATTGCATCTCTTTTCCTGTAAAGCAGGATCGCATTGTCTCAATTGGGGGAAACGCAAAAGGGGTGTTTCACGTTTCTTTTGTCAATGCTGGCGGTGTATTTAAAGAGCAGTTATGTTTTGACTGAATTATGCTATAGACACTTTCATTTTACCGTTTTATTGTTTTAATGAACTTTACAGTTTTGAATAAGTGAAATCTGCATTATGAAAGTTGGTTGATCTTCAGTTGTGTTATTTTTCTCCCGGTGAATCATTTTTTCCTCCAACTAGATATTCATTCTCTTTTGTAAGACTTTGTCAATATTTATTTTTCAAGGATGTCCAAGTAAAAGTTGAACTTTTCAGTGACGGATATTTTCAGATGGTTGCCCCCGAGTACTTGTTTTTATTTGCTACCTAGTCATTGCTTGTCATCATGCTGTATAATTTGGTGTATTAAAATGTTTATTTTGATTTAAAACAATTATGTAGTATAAATTTACGTTTTTATTTTATGTTTAAATTTATCAGATATAATTTGTTTTGTTTGTTGTCATCTTATATAATTTTTATTTAAACGTGCATTTAATTTATTTAAATAAATGTTAGTTTTTTTATACCAATTAAAATGTTTCTTTAATGACTTATCACATAACACTGTCACAGTATCGCCTAAAGCATACTTTTTTAGTGTCACCATTTTTCATCTGCTCAATTTCAGATATTATTAGAATGGTTCTGGTTCAGAACCGATCAGTTGCTTATTAGCAACAGCACTGTCGCGCAAGAGAGTCTTACTGTTTGGGATGTAGGCAGGGGTTGCCGACAAAGATGGACCGCTCATTGAGACTATGTGATTTAAAATGAGTTCATTCTGTTCGCATTGCAATTATTTCAACAGAAAATAATATCTCATTAGAGAGCAAAGAAAAAGAGTTAAAAACAATATGAATGACAATCTTGTTTTTAATTAAATATATTTCTATATTTTTTTAATAAAATAAAAAATGCAATCATATTTGATACACACAAATCCCCTGTGTTAGTTATCTCACTACCAACTCCAATATCTTAAGGGCAAAAAAAAAAAAAAAAAAAAAAAAAAAAAAAAAAAAATGCATAAGATATGCCGATTTAGGCAATGCACCACAAATAAATGTCCTTTACCAACCTGAATATGATCACATACTAATAAAATTTGAACTTTTCATCACATTAATAAACTTATATTTTATGTGAACTACCGCCATCTCCAATACCAAAATTTAGATAAATTAAGCTATATTAATTAAATAATTACATAAGTTATATAACACTGAAAATCACCATCTAAAAATAAATAAATAAATAAATGTCAAATTAGTAAAAAATAATTTTTTTTTTTTAAATTACGCTTATTTCTTTAAATTATAAAATTGTAATTATATGCATATTTTAAATTTACAAAAAATACTGGTTCATAATACATTTTTATGAAATATAAAATCGCTATTTTACACACAAAAATTCCTCCTCAGCTATAGAATTAACTAAACAAGCTGCAGAAAATGTTGAGCTCAAACGAACAAAGAAATAAAATCATACACAGTAATTAGAAATAAATGATAAATAAAGAATAAAAAATAACAGAATATTTCTATCATTGATTAAATATAGGTTTACTGTAAAACAGTTTGTTACTCAGTTTGTAATAATCAATATATACAATGCATGAAAAACACTAAGCAGAAATAATACAAACATTGTACAACTTCAAATCGATTCTTAATATTTAACACAATTCAGAAAAAACATTCAGTTAAAATTTGTATAAGATCACAAGATCAATTCCTTATATTTGAAGGAACCAACTTATTTATTTATTTTTTTTCTTTAACTAATCCCACATTAGCAGTTCTACCAGCGCCTTACTTGTTATGCTTGATTCATTACTCACAAATTTATGGAAAAGGTACCAATATGAGTGTTAATCTTAATAGCCTTTGAAAATATCTATTTTTTAATATTAAATTAACCTAAATTATATTTTACACACAAAGAAAAAGAACCTTACAGCAATCTATTTTAATTAAAATCTGCTACTACATTTACAAGAATAAAATCCTTATTACACAAAACAATGCAAGTTTTGATAATTTGTATAAAAAATAATGCTGAAAATTTTGAAAAGAGATATTTTTCCCTTTAAGCAAAATAATTTGACTAATTTAGTTTGGTAGAAAGTGCTAAACTAATATTATATTCAAGTGTTTACAGTAAAAATATAACATAAAATAAAAGTTTCACATATAGAAAATCAAACATTAATAAATAGAAACAATCTATGTTTTATTAACATAAATAAAAGAATTTAAAAGATTATACACAGTAAAACTCTGATAATTCGGATTAATTGGGACCGGACCCAATCCAGATTATCGAAAATCTGGATTATCCAGAGAATTAGAAAAAATGAAATAAAATAAAACATACTTAATGAAAATCACCTTTATGTTAAACTTATTGAATATTTACAGACAGTAAAAAAGTTTACTTTGCTTAATTCTTCAAAAAAGATTTCAGAAAAAGTTTTTTTTAAATTCAGAATACGACAAGGAAACAAGTTAATGTTATGGAAATTAGCCAATCGCTTCTCAAACTTGAAAACAACAAGTTGGAAATTGCACGTGAACATAGCAAATGAGGTGCGTTCGTACGATAACGAAGTTTTAAAAATATTCAGATCTTGCTGATATAGTAGAGCGTACTCCGGATACAGTATAGTAGTACGGTCTTTACGTTTCTGTAAATATGCAGGAAGTAATTTTTATTACACCTCAGCAACGTATATCTTATTCATAAAATGTGAAATAGTTGAATGTAATTAAAACACGTACCAAACTATGTTTCCCGTATACCATTATATAGTAAAATACTTTTGTGTGGCCCTGTAATTTAATAATAAAAATTCTTTGCATCACAGATTGTACAGAATGCATATTTTAGTATATATTTCATAGATTCATGCCAATTCTATTATGTTCGAATGAGTGTAACATCATTAAAATGCATTTGAAACTTTTCCCCCATTGACCGTAATGTAACGGAATCCTTTTGATTGTCCCTGTAATTGATCTATGCATCCGATTTTCATAACATTTGAAATGACTCAACAAAATTACGCAATAATTATACGTTTTAAATTTCAAACGATTAAAATGCATTTAAAACTTTTTTCCCCACTGACCGTAATGTAACGGAATCTTTTGAATGTCCCTGTAATTTATCTATCCATCCGATTTTCATAAAATTTGAAATGACTCGACAAAATTATGTTATAATTATGTATTTTAAATTTCAAACGATTCGGTTGGGTAGTTTTTGCGTTGTTATGTGCGGACAGACAGACAGACAGACAGACAGACGGACGGACCAGGGCTCGAAAAATGTACATGCCCGACATCAGTGTTGTTAGACGGCGACTTTTTAAAAATTCAGATTGGCACCACTTCTTTGGATTGGTAAAATTACATTTTGTTTAATGACATATTAATCAAGAGGAATTTTATCCTTTAATAAAAGTGGTGCCAATCAAATTTTTAAAAAGTCGCCGTCTAACAACACTGATGTCGGGCATGTAGATTTTTCGAGCCCTGGGACGGACGGACTGAGCGACAACAATAGGTGCTACGTATTTACATAATTACGAACGCACCTAAAAATGACCAAAATGGTCATTTTTAGGTGCCATCGATCCGAATTAACGGGGTCTGAATTAGCAGGATTCTACTGTAAATATTTAAATAACTTCACTTTTTAAAATTAATAAAATGTCTAAATATACACTCAATTAATGACGGAAATTATAAAGTAAAAGATAGGCATCAAATGATGATTAGCTTGAGTGTCAAGTTAAAATTTTTAGTTACAATTTCTAAAGTTCATTTTTAAATTACTGTAATCTTGTATGCTACTTTTAAAACAAGCACAAACACCTGTTTTTATTTAAAATTATAGAAGTTATAAATCTCCAAGATTATAATAATTGAAACAACTATAAAATTGATGCAAAGCATTTTTAATTATAGCTATATTTAGAAATTAATAGAAAAGCGTATTTAATCATGCAAAACAAAAACAAAATTTTATCCACTATTGATGATTACAGTTAAATTTAGTAATAAAAAAAAAAAAAGCATCTGCATTTGAATTTTTTAAGATGAAATCTAAAAGGGACTTTTATTTATTTATTATTATTTTTATGTGTGTGTATGTTAACTGGTAAAATAATGGTTAATAAATATATTTTTTAAAAAGCTAAGCATCAAATTTGAAGAGTGAGAATAAAATTGTAGTCATCAAATATAATAATTTAATGGAATTTGGCGACTAGCAACCGCTAATTTATAACATTGCACACAATGATTATATTTAAATTTTCTTCTTCATCATTAATTGTAGTTATCAAGAATGAATGATCCAAGATAGCAAATTTAGAGCACTGACAGAACAAAAATCAAGGGTGGCATAGACTCCCCTCCCCCTTTTATCTTGTTTTTTTAGCTAACCTTACAATGGATGTGTCCAGTGTCAAGACTTAGTATTTTTTTAGAATACACTGAAATTTTTATCTTGAAATTGATTGTCAAGTTGAAAGCACAGAGAAAACCTAGTTGTCAAATTACAGTAATTTTCAAAAATGTTTTAAGCTGAGTTTCTTAAAGAGGAGAATACATATAAGCATGAAATAGGCAAAACTAAGAATTTTTTATCAGAGATTCATGTACAATGCAATTATTTAAATACATAAACATAAAAAACAATTCACAAATGTCACTATTAAAAATATTAATTTTATTGCATATCCCTGCTCTACTCTTCGATTTAAGATTATTTTAAAACATATAAATGAGAAAAAAAAAAGAGAGAAAGAAAGAAATTAAAACTTCTGTTGCATGTAAAAAAAAATCTGAAATTAAAGACTTGATACCTATGAAAAAACTTCTATGAGAGAAATTAGACTTTTGGCACATAATCGGGAGAAAAAAATTAACATTGAGAATTTGACATCAACTAATATTTTTAACATCATAAACATGTTTTTCTGTGGTACATTTGTTAGATCCTATTTTTACCTTTTTCTCCTCCAGATAAAAAGCTGGTAGCAATAGACAATTTTTCCGAAGTTGTATATTTATTGAGGATAGCTGTTTTTTTCATGGACCATGGCTCAAAACTTTCATCTAATCTACATTTTCTAGAAGCAGAAATTTCTTTCTATTAAAAAGAAAAAAATATTGGAAAGAAAGCTAAGAAAATGCTTCACATTTAATATTTATATTACAAATGATTAACAAATCTGTATAATTAATTAAAAAGAGAATAATAATATTAACACAGAAATAAACAATCATTTCATGCATATTGATAAAAATATTGTTGTACAAATGAATAGAAATGAAGATAATTTTAACATGCTATTAATTTTCCTTTAGTAAACTATATAAAATGAAAGTTTTATTTATTATATTTGAAAATAAGGTGGAAAGAACAACAAGAAAGAAAAATCGTTAATGGAAATATTTAAAAAAAAAAAAAAAAAAAAACATTGCTGAATGTATGTTTTAGAAAAATATGATATTGTAACAATGTTATTAGGCAATAACCCAAAAAAAAAAAACATTAAATTGTTAATGGAATCACAAGAAGATGTAATTTTATCCAAATCAAATTTTAAAATTCATTGATTTACAACAGAACTAGTAAATATCTATTAAAATTTATAATATGACATCTTCATTTAATTTTTACATTATTCATGGTCTACCCATGATTTTTTTCTCATTAGTTACTCTGCATAACTATACATAATTTATACCAAAAAGGCAATTAATCATCCTTTAATTAATTTCTTAGGAAAAACAAGTTAAAAATTATTATAACAATTATATGTTTGGTTCTAAATATAATTAATTTTTCTCACTATCTGTGCAACATATAATAAAGAATAAATGCATAATTTACCTTTACTCTTTGCTAGAAGACGAACGATAAAAAAAATAAAAACTGGAATAAAAATAAAAAAAAAAATAAAAGAACAAAGAAAATAACAATAGGTTATTAAACCAATATTTTTTTATTTAAATTGGTAAGGATCGGGGGGAAGAGGAATGACCAAGAGTTTCCTAAATAAGGAAAGAAAATTGAATAAAAAAAAATTAAGATTTTTTTTTAATTAGGAAAAAAAACATTTTTTTTTTATATGCTCAAATAAGTTTCTAAAAAAAAAGAAATCAATTTAAGACTAACATCATTAATTTAAAAAAAAACCAAATATCCAAAAACGGCATTGTGCCAATTTGAAAAACAAAGAAAAGGAAAGAGAAAAATAAAAAGACGTCCTTCAGGCACGAGAATTAAACACCCAACTGAAAATTAGCGCGAAAACTTTTTCCTCCTCAAGGACGCAAACGGCCGCCAAACTTTACTCAGAATTGCTAACCGGCGATCTCTCGGACATGTGCAATGCCTGCACTAAACTAGCGCTAAATAACACCAACCGGTAGTGCGGCGAAATCCGGGATCGCGCCAAGCGACAATGTTTGTTGTAACCTTATGTGCATCTCTCCTGAAAGAAAGGGAAAGGAATCAAAAATGCGCGTCTTATTCAAAATGGCCAGGAAAATTCAAATCTTCGTTTTAAAATTAGAGCAAAAACATCGGCGTAAATTAAAGTTTATACTGCCGTAAATCAAGTGAAAAAAAGACTTTTGCAATGTGAAACAAATGCTGAAAGTACTGATATTATTATTAAAATAAGAATCCTATAGATAAAAATAATTTTTATACATTAATTATTTTTTTCTTCATAAAATAAAAGACGTTAACATATATCTCCATTGTGAAATTCAAGATATACATTGGAGTTAACGATCTTTTGGCGTGATCGTGACTATAAAAATAAATATTGCGTTGTGTTTTAAAAAGAGAGAAAAAGAAATTAAATTAAAATAATACTACTTTTATTTATTTAATTTTTTTTATTTATTTTTAATAAAAAAAACTTAACTATAGTATAAAAGTTATTAGATCTCCTTTTCTTTGACTCAAACTATATTTAATAATTAACTTTAAGAGTAATTAAAAAATTTTAGAACTGAATTCCCTCCAAAAAAAGATGGTATTAGTTTCATTTAAGGAATTATGAAAAAATGTCATAATTCATTATGACATTACTCCCGAAAAACAAGGAGAAGAGAAAAAAAAAATTGATAATACTCCCGAAAAACAAGGAGAAAAAAAAAATCCTTTACTAGAATAATTACTTTCTAGCAAAAGAAACTCCCGACTATTCCTCGTTACATGGGGTTTACATGCATAGTGTACAAAAACACCATATTTTGATCCATAAACAATTTGTAGAATATCAATTGTTACATCAGGATGATCCGTCACAAAAATCTTATCCTCGATAAGAGAATGCTTAAATGATTTGTTTACATAAAATTTTCTGAAAGAAACACAAATTACACTCGTACATATGTGTATCAATTAGTAAACAAATAACATGTTAAACAAATATAAAATGCTAGCATTTGAACGAACGAAAGATGAAGTCGACTTCAGAAGACCAAAGTTATAGGCCTAAATAAGTGATTAATACCATGGATTTTTTAAGACTCAAGATAAGTGTTTTTGGGTATACCCATATGCATCGCCTAAATCATATCAATGAAAATGATTCAGAAATCTGCATTAATTTGACATAACCAGAGACAAGTATTGTGCACATACTGTCCCTGGAACATAGGAAAAAAAATTTTTTTGACTCAAAATTCAGAGGTGTTTTGCATAATTTCAAATAATTGAAATCCTCTGTGCCTATACCTCTGATACGTGTATATCTTTAAAATATAGTTTTTTTTTTTTTTTTTTTTTTTTTTTTCTCAAACTACCAACATGAGTGTATGAAAAAAAAATTTTGGAGTCTAAACACAATTCTTACAAAACTATGTATGAGAAAAAAAATGAATTATAATAGTGAAAACCAATTTTGTTCTACCACAATTGCAAACAAAAATAAACATATCACTAGTATCATAATATGAAAAATAAAAATAGGAACCAAATATATGAACATAATGATCACATTAAAAAAAATACCATATTAAGGATAGGTATATAAATTGCATTTATATTACCACATAGAAGTATGCGGTATCGAACTAATATGTTCTTTTTCTTTGGTAATCATTGCACTATTAAAAAATAAGCATAATACCCAAACATACATATACATAAATTGAATAACAATAAAAAAGTGTAAGAAAGTATAAATTTAGGAAAGATAAGAAGTGAACATATATATAACATATTTACAAAATGAACAAATCCTTGCAAAATTAAGTATATTAAACAATAATGAGATTTTTTTTAAGAATGCATACATGTCCGTATAATTTCTTGAAATCTAAATTTTTCTGCCAAGCAGAATAAAAACAAAAAAATTGCTGCAGTTGAACATCATTAGAGCAACCAATAAAAAAAATAGTCAATGTCTAGCTGTCATTGGAAAAATAAACTCAATGTACTAAACACATTGAGGATGATGTGACATGTTCACAATATCCTTGAACATAAACAAATACTTAAAATCAAAATGTACTTACATATGGTGACTAATTTCAAAAACCTTTATAATTCATTTTTGGAGATGCATACAATAATGAGATTGTCAAATATGACTAATATTAATGGTAAAGTTCTTTAACTGTGAAAGTTCTTAAATCTGAAAATATACAATAAAAGTTATTAATAGGCAAACAGTTCATAGAGAAGATTAAAGAGAAGGTGTTTTCAAAGGTTTTCTGCCTGCAGAAAAGTTCCGAAAAAACATTTCAATTGTAGACAAGATGTTATAAAAAGTGTGCGCACATAAAAGATAGTCTACTGTTTCTTCCTTCTGGCTGTCTGTCTAAGATTATAATCACTAATAATTTTAGGTGCTGGTTGTTTTGATAATTTAGTTGTTGGTACATCCTGTAAAGATTGATCATCTGATGTCTGAATAGTATTAGGTGGATTTAGAACTGAATTATCTGTTGCATCAGTACCTTTTGAACTGACCACTTCCTGCTGGATAAGGTGTTTCTTTCTTTCCGTGATGGGAAGTAACCTGTTTATATGAACCTTTTGAATTCTGGAATTTGGTTCATCTGATAACTGGATCTTGAATATAACGTCTGAGCATTTTTCAATTATCTTGAAAGGACCTTGTGATGCTCTCTTGAATTTATTAGAGTTATCTAGATAAACTTCATCCCCAATTCTTGGGTTTCTTAATTTGGCTTTTACATGTTGTTTGGTGTTTTGGATTTCTTGATGATATAATAAATTGCTATGCACTTGATCATACAATTTCTGCAGATTATTAACTAACATGTAATAGTCATTATGTACATCTAATCTGTTCTTGTATGCATTTGGATTAAAGGTGTCTATTATGTTTGCCAAATCTCTCCCAAAATGAACTCTATTAGGTGTAGTTTTAATGGTGTTATGGAATGAACTATTGTATATACTTTCGTGTATTTTTACAGCTGTGTTGAAATCATATCCTTCAGCCATTAACGTTTTAATGGTGCATTTTATTGAGAAGTTTATTCTTTCTGAAACTGAATTTGCTTCGGGATGTGCTGTTGTAGTGTTCCTTAACTTAATTCCTAGCATTCTGTTAAATTCATTAAAAATATGTGCTTTGAATTGGCTTCCATTGTCTGAAAGTACCATTTCTGGTCTACCGAATGTTACAACATAATCAAATATTTCATATACTACTTGCATTGCTGTGATGTTTTTCAATGCATATAATTTTAGATGTTTGCTGAAGTGATCGATAACCGTCAAAATGTGCTTTCCATTTCTGAATGGGCCAACGAGATCTAACGATAAAAGTTGTCCAGGTCTGGTGGGTATTATGGTTTTTTGAAGTGGAGCCGAAGGTACACGTTGAGGTTTTATAGTCAGGCACTTATCACATGATTTGACATAGTTCACTACATCCGAAAACATGCCCTTCCAAAAGAATTTCTTGCATAAATTCTGGTATGTCTTGTCAATCCCGAAGTGGGTGAGATGATTTACCCTTATGCATTTCTCCTTTAAACCTGCTGGTACAACTATTTTATTGTGATATTCCAGGTTATTTTCTTTAGGCTTGGTTGTATATAATAATAATTTAGTAATGGGACAAATAGAATAATTTTTAAATTTATGTTTTGCTTCACTATTGTTTTTCTTTAATGCATTATAGATGTTTTTAAGAATTTTGTCCTTTTTCTGTTCCTTTAATAAATCTTCTAATTCGATATCTAGATTCTTAAAATTAGGGTTCTTCTTAATTAAATTACAAAACTGTTCATTTACATTTTCTCTTGTATCTTCTACTATTGGTAATACTTCTTCTGAATAGATTAGGTCAGGGTCTGATAACAAATCGATGGAATTCTTGTCGAGAGGAGTTCTAGACAGATAATCTGCCAAAACATTTTGACGACCTGGAATATGTTTTAAAAAAAAGGTATATTCCTCTAGCTCCATCAACCATCTGGTTATAATATTCGCTGGTGACGTTGTTTTTCTATATTTGTCAAGTGGTTTACTGTCGGATAATATAATGAATTTTCTCCCATACAATATATGACGAAACGCTGCTATGCCCTTCACTATTGCCATGAGTTCCTGCTGGATCGCTGGGTACTTTATTTCTGCCTTTCTTAGAGCTTTAGAAAAATAAGCTACTGGAAGAAGATGCTCTCCATGCTGTTGGAGTAACACAGCACTAATTGCATAAGAAGAGGCATCTGTGTTTAGAATGAATGTTTTATTGTAATCTGGTTGTCTTAAAAATGGCCTTTGGAAAAAGATTTTCTGCAGTTTTTCAAATGCCTGATCTTCGATTTCTGTCCATGCAAATTTTTTATTACTTGACGTCAATCGGACAAGAGGGTCTGAAAGTTCTGCATAGGATGGTATTAGAGTCCTGTAGAAGCCACAAATGCCAAGAAATTTTTTTATTTGACGTTTGGTCTTGGGTCGAGGAAATCCCTTAATTTTTACTATGTTTGATGTGATTGGGTAGATCTTCTGATTTTCTAGTCTAAAACCCAAATAATCTATTGATTTTTGATGAAATTTACACTTTTCTAAATTTAAGGTAAGATTGTGTTTCTTAAAGACTTGCAATAATTTATCTAATTTATATAAGGTTTCTTCAAAAGAATTTGCACAAATTACAAAGTCATCAATATAGCTTATTATTCCAGGAAGGTTTATTTCTTCAACAATGGAATCCGCTAAAGCCTGAAAATGTCCCGCAGATGTTTTTAGTCCTTGGGGCATTCGTTTTAATTTGTATGTTCCAAATGGACTTGTGAAGCAAATTCGCTCTTGGTATTTATCAGGTAAATTGACCTGGTGGTATGCTGATGGCATATCTAAAGATGTAAAATATTTGTATCCGGCTATTGTAGAAATTATCTGTTGAATTTTTGGTATGGGGTAAGAAGAGTGTTGTATAACTGCATTTAAAAGTCGTAAATCGAGAGTCATTCGATAAGTAGTAGGTTTTTCTCCTATAGCTTTCTTCTTCACTAAGAGCATGGGACATGCCCAAGATGCTACATTTTTCTCTATTATTCCGGCCTCTACCATTTCCTCAATTTGTCTCCTCGTCTCTGCTTGCAAAGCTTGTGGAATAGGGAAAGGTAAGGTTTTAATCGGATAATCTGTTGTAAAATGTATCTGTGGCTCAATGATGTCGGTATGTCCCAAAGATTTTAGTGAGCTAGAGAAAGCTTGAAAATTCTTTTTTAACACTTCTTGTAGCTTCTGCTGCTGATTTTCTTCTAAGTGTTTAAATGACAGTTTAGCTTTTTCAAATTCTTCTTTTCTTAATTGTAAGGTTTCTGGATTAGGCTGAATAACATTTATGGTTTCATTAATTGTGGGTGGAGGTGTTGAAAAAATTTTTTTATTCTTCACATCGAAGGGGATTTGAATGTCCTCTACAATGTTCATGACACCCAAATGAGTGTTTTTCTTAAGATGCACTGTTTTTTCTGAATTATTCTCTGTATAAATGTAGCAGTTCACCCAGTGCTGATCGTAACATTTTTTGTTTTGTTTTTTGTTGCAAGGATTTGTGAGTGGCATGTTTTCATTCTCGAGTCTGAAGGAGTATAATGCCTCATGTAAAAGAATTCTCTTATCATTTAAGTTGGGGATAAAGATAAGATCTTTATTTTTAAAGTCATTAGTTAAATTTATTTTAGCCTTAATGTAGGATTTTTCCCTAGGCTTCAACTGTGCATTATGTGCAAGTTTGATTATATTAAGTTCATCAATATTTACACTTTTCGGGATGAATGGGTCAGCATGAACAAATTTTGCCAGATCACTACCCTCTAAAATCTCTTCTGGTGTAACTTCATTTGAAGTTAGGAAGTTTTGATTATGAATTAGTTCATTTTCTATATTTCTGTTTAATTTACCCATTGAGTGATTCGAGAAATAAATGAAATCATTTTTTATTTTACAACACCCAATTTCTGGGAAAATTAGCACATTATATTTTGAAATGAAGTCATAACCAAGTATAATAGTAAAGGGTGATTTGTCTGAAATTTGTGATACATACATGTGATGTCTGAAAAACTGATTTTTAATTTTAAACGATGCGCTAATGCATCCACTAAATTGTACTTGCGAATTTATTGTGGAGATGGAAACTGACCTGCCTAAGTTTTTATATTTAAGTTTATGTTTGACAGAATCGAAGAAAAATTTGGATATAAGCGAAATAGAACTCCCTGTATCCATAAGACACTGTATATTTTCATCTGCTAATTTAATTGTTATTGTTGGAATGAGTGGGTTTTCCACATTAACATTAGCGATGATATGACTATTTATATCAGTTGCTGAAATTTTTGTAACTGGAGGCTCACTAGTTTCAGCGTCTGTGACCTCGTGAATTAGTTTGGGTGATTCATTATGGCTGGAAAGGTCTGATTTGTTGTATTGTGATTTGAAGAGGTGTCTTGATATTGATTTTGTATGTTATTACAATATTTTGCCGTGTGGCCCCACATGTCACAAAATTGACATTGAATTTGATTGTAATTATTTCTATAGTTCTCGTTTCTGTTATCATAATTATTTCCTCCCCTGTAATTTCTAAAACGGTTTCTGTTTCTTACATTGAATCTATTACCCCTAAAATTCCTCTTAACATTCCCAATGTTTCCTCTTGGTTTTGAGTGAAATTGGTTGCTATTGTTTTTTTTATTAGATTTTTCCTTCCCAATGTTTTTTGTATTTTCAGATTTTCCCTTTTCTATTCTCTCTAATGATGCTTGTAGCGAATTTATTTGATGTGCAAGATCGTTAAATTTTTCATTTTCCTCTTTATCACTATTTAGTATTTTATTATTAGCGTCACAATTTTGCATCAATTCTGCTTTCTCTACCGCTTCCTGGTAAGTAGTAATGTTATTTTCCAAAATCTTTATTCTAAACTTTGATGGAACAATTTGTAAGAATTTGACAAATTTAATCTTATCCAAATTTTCATTGTCCATGTCCTTATAGACTCTATGAGCTATCACATCTAACCGGTGTGCAGTGTTTTGGATGTTTTCCTCTGGTAAAATAACAAAATTATGGAAATCATTAATGTTAGTTGCCAACGATTGTATTTTGAAAAAAGTCTTCAGTTTGTTGAAAAGCTCTTCTGTGTTTTGAAATTTACTGATTTCTTGTGCTTGATTTATTAGCTGTTGTGCTTTTCCTGTTAATTTGGATTTTGTGTACATTAGTGTGTATTTATCATTCCATTTGTATGCCTCAGCTAAATCCTTAATTTGTTCAATAAAGAAATTCACTTGCATATTATCTCCGTTAAAATTTTGCACATGGATCATAGGATTTTGTGTGTGATTATTAGAAGTTTCCTGTATTGTACTCACTGTTAAAGTTTGAGAATTAATAGAGGTTTGTGGGCTTAAATTAGGCATATTTATGTTGTTTACTGTATTGTCAGGTAAGTTATTATTGTCTGTTATGTTGTTGGCAGCTGCCCTTTTTTTAGATTTTCTTGGAGCCATAACTTTATTTCAATAAAAACAATTAAAAAAAATACCCCCAAAAATTTTAAAAATATATACACATTTTATAAAAAACAAACAAAAACACATATGATTTCATAAATTTTTCATTCCCTGCATTTTTTTTTTTTTTATTCTCAATATATTGCACTTATGAGTTTGGTGTTAGGCACCAATTGTAACAATGTTATTAGGCAATAACCCAAAAAAAAACATTAAATTGTTAATGGAATCACAAGAAGATGTAATTTTATCCAAATCAAATTTTAAAATTCATTGATTTACAACAGAACTAGTAAATATCTATTAAAATTTATAATATGACATCTTCATTTAATTTTTACATTATTCATGGTCTACCCATGATTTTTTTCTCATTAGTTACTCTGCATAACTATACATAATTTATACCAAAAAGGCAATTAATCATCCTTTAATTAATTTCTTAGGAAAAACAAGTTAAAAATTATTATAACAATTATATGTTTGGTTCTAAATATAATTAATTTTTCTCACTATCTGTGCAACATATAATAAAGAATAAATGCATAATTTACCTTTACTCTTTGCTAGAAGACGAACGATAAAAAAAATAAAAACTGGAATAAAAATAAAAAAAAAATAAAAGAACAAAGAAAATAACAATAGGTTATTAAACCAATATTTTTTTATTTAAATTGGTAAGGATCGGGGGGAAGAGGAATGACCAAGAGTTTCCTAAATAAGGAAAGAAAATTGAATAAAAAAAAATTAAGATTTTTTTTTAATTAGGAAAAAAAACATTTTTTTTTTATATGCTCAAATAAGTTTCTAAAAAAAAAGAAATCAATTTAAGACTAACATCATTAATTTAAAAAAAAACCAAATATCCAAAAACGGCATTGTGCCAATTTGAAAAACAAAGAAAAGGAAAGAGAAAAATAAAAAGACGTCCTTCAGGCACGAGAATTAAACACCCAACTGAAAATTAGCGCGAAAACTTTTTCCTCCTCAAGGACGCAAACGGCCGCCAAACTTTACTCAGAATTGCTAACCGGCGATCTCTCGGACATGTGCAATGCCTGCACTAAACTAGCGCTAAATAACACCAACCGGTAGTGCGGCGAAATCCGGGATCGCGCCAAGCGACAATGTTTGTTGTAACCTTATGTGCATCTCTCCTGAAAGAAAGGGAAAGGAATCAAAAATGCGCGTCTTATTCAAAATGGCCAGGAAAATTCAAATCTTCGTTTTAAAATTAGAGCAAAAACATCGGCGTAAATTAAAGTTTATACTGCCGTAAATCAAGTGAAAAAAAGACTTTTGCAATGTGAAACAAATGCTGAAAGTACTGATATTATTATTAAAATAAGAATCCTATAGATAAAAATAATTTTTATACATTAATTATTTTTTTCTTCATAAAATAAAAGACGTTAACATATATCTCCATTGTGAAATTCAAGATATACATTGGAGTTAACGATCTTTTGGCGTGATCGTGACTATAAAAATAAATATTGCGTTGTGTTTTAAAAAGAGAGAAAAAGAAATTAAATTAAAATAATACTACTTTTATTTATTTAATTTTTTTTATTTATTTTTAATAAAAAAAACTTAACTATAGTATAAAAGTTATTAGATCTCCTTTTCTTTGACTCAAACTATATTTAATAATTAACTTTAAGAGTAATTAAAAAATTTTAGAACTGAATTCCCTCCAAAAAAAGATGGTATTAGTTTCATTTAAGGAATTATGAAAAAATGTCATAATTCATTATGACAGAAATAAATAAATAAAAAAAAAGTACTGCTTCATAAATGAGAAATATTATACCTTAACCCTTTGTTGAATCTTTCGGCTTTTTTTTTTCTTTTTTTTTGGGGGGGGGGGGGGGAGAAGTGGGAATGCGTGAAATTCTTACAATATAAATTCAAAATTTTTATTTACATTTAAATTCCTTCAAAATTAAAATGGATAATTCAAAGAGCTTATACTTCTTTTTTCCATACCAACTTAGCAACAGCACACTTTTCCAAGATGAATTCAAAATTTCCCATTTTCATGAATTAGAATTTGTGTATTTTTCAAGCATTATAAAGATTCTTTATAAGTGATAACTTATTTTTCCCTAGAATATTTCTAGTAATTAATAACAATTATTTTCATATGGTTAAATTCAAAATTTGAGTAGGTGGAATTAAGCAGCAGGGCGATTTTTATATGTCAAGGTTCAAGATCTGAATGTCATTTGTCACTAGATGACAGCACTATAGAACACAGCATCTACTGGTCTTTCAGAATAAAAAAAAGGTGTGTTTGTGTTTCATTCAATTTCAAGGAATCTGAATTTATTCAATACAATGATAAAGCATCAAAGTACTTTTGAGAATGGGAATGCGTGGTTCTAATAATGTGGTGCGTGTAATGCATGGTATAATTCATAAAAAAGAATATTAGTTCTTTCACATTGCACTGCTGGGACATACAGTTTTATATTGAACATATTTCTACAAGCTTTTAAATATTTTTAAAAACTACTTCATCTAGAAATTTGATATATTTTTTAATTATTCAGTATCTTTATGTGTTTTCTGTAATTTTTAAAATTTATATTTTCCAATTTACAGCTTTTTTGAAACACTTCAATGACTAGTTTCTTTTAGAATTTATTAATTTACATATGTTTATGAATATATAGTTTTTTATTAATTTGTTTGATAATGATATAACTTTTCTAAAAAATGTATAAAATATTGTAAAAAATTAATTCTTCAATAAATGTATATAATGTGTATTGAAGCTATGCATATATAAAATGAATGTATATATACATAAACATATACACATAATATCTATCCTTTTATTACTTTGTTCAGTTTCATATGTTACTTGATATTTTACTACTTTGTGCAATATTGATTTTTGTCTCAATATTGATATACAGTCAGCTCTTGTTAATTTGAACTCATCGGGATCACAAGAAACGTTCGAATTATCCGAAGTTCGAATTACTAAAAGTATTAAATGAAAACATACTTAATATGTTACTTTTACAAAGGAATTAATGTTATAGTGTTTTTAAAATTTATTTCATCTGTTATCATTAGAATATGACTTAATATTAAATTAAAATGTATAGATACATAAACTAATTAAAGGATTAGAAACAAGCACAATGGAAGAAAAATTTGAAGCGTCACTGATGGACAGACGGTGCACTAAGAAAGTAGATATCAAATGTATGGGATTATATGTATACTCAGGGCTCTCGCTGCCACTCGCTACTGTGCCAAAATGCTTCATTTGGCGAGTAAATGAGCAATCAGACTCGCCAAATTGTGAGTGCTAAATTTCTGCTATGTTTGTGTGTGTGTGTCAATACAGTCGAGAATTTTTCAGCGTTTCTGAACAACTGATGTCTCTTTACATATTAGTCGCACCATTCCTTTTACATTGCCCTATTTATAGACACTGACTCAATACCAGTTCAGTTTAGCAAGATCCAAAGATACAGAAAGGATTATGCGATAGATAATTTTTTATTGTTAGTTAATCACTATCTATGTCCCATCAAAGCACTGATAAAAACATAAACACAATTAATTGCATCAAGTGCTAAATAAGGAAAAGTTTTGCTGGAATGTGGTGTTGAAATTAGCCACTTAACATATTATTTATTTAGATGTATATAAAGTATCATTGGCTGATCAATTCTTTTTCCTATTGCTTAAAGTGAAAATATCATAGGAATTTTTAATGTATATTTTTGCAACGATAAATCAAAAATATCTCTTTTAAATTTTTTATATATACAGTGCTAAAAGAATGTGTGAAACATTTACACATTTAAAAAATCATTTAGAATGTATTTATTTTTAATAATTCCTGTCGGATAGTCGAATTTTAATTTTATAAATAATTATAAAAAACTAGTTTATTAAATAGTAGATATTAAAAAAAGGTGTAAACAAAAAGCGCTGAATCTATTTTGCTAATTTTTTTTTCATTTGGCAACTGTTTTTTATTTCTTACTAGCTTAGTCGCCCAGCATTGCCCAGGCCTGTAATAACATTCTAAAATAGACCTGAAATTTGTACTACAAAACAGTATAAAAAGACTGATTCTCGAACCTAATCCCCACTGCCTACGGTACCGTTTAGCAGAAAAGCTGTGTAGGGGAGGGGGGGTTGTCTGGAATCTTTTAGTTTCACATTCCACCACGAACTCTTTTTTTAACAAAACCATTTCTGGACTTAAGAAAGATATTTGATGAAATTATTATTCGAAAATAGGGGTAAGTACATTTTTTAAATTTTATATTAAATAAGTGTTATTTATCCCAGGGCTCTGAAAATTCTGCATCTAAAACGTTACGGTCTCAAATATTTGATCAATACCTCCCTAAAATAATTATTGTCCTCCCTACTCCCTACCCTACTCTTTAAAATCTATATTAAGTGTTATAAACTATCTGAAAGTTTTATATGAAATAAGTAATATTTATCCTAGGGATTAGTGAAAAGTCCTCATTTGAAATGGTGGAAAACGGTACAATTTTAAATATTTGGTTGCTCCCCTAAAAAATCCTTTTGCCCCATATTTGATGCTCACTGCTCTTTAAAATATTTACTATGTGTTATTATTTATCTGAAAGCTCCAAAACAATCATTTTGCGAGTTATTTTTATAATTTTCATTAATTCAAGTTTCAGCGTTTCTTTTCCTTTTTTAAAAATTGACTTTTTTATTTAAAAGAATACTTGGATTTTTACAAATTTAGATATTATTAAACAGCGTTTAAAGATATTGCTCAATGCATAATTTTAAAATTTCTAAATGATGTACTTTTAAAAATTTAGCAGCGTACGAAAGCATCCTAATATAAAATCATTTGTGGTTTCGAAAAACTTGCTTTTAAATAGAGCAAGTCATCCAAGTTACGAATTAGTAATTAATATCTGAGGTTGTAATTGAGCGACTATGAAGAAATTTACGTATTTGAAATCAGCGAAGTATTTGTCATCTGTGTAAAAATTAAATTTATGAATTTAATATTTGAAAAAAATTACAGGTCGTCTATAAATGCTAGTATCCACCAGTGCCCAGCTGTCTGCGTTGAACACCTGCTCTCGTTATGATAGATTTCTCAAAAATCTGTTTTTTGAATGGAAATAAAATGAGATTTTATAAATGGATTTTTTATGAATTTTTCAACTATTTATAGGAGTAGGAAAATAATTTTTAGAATTTCTGGAAGGTGATTTTTTTTTGCATTTAGCTGTTTAATTTTTGAGTTTTTAGGCTCAGTAGAATTTAAAATACAGCCCCTTATAAAAAAAGCCGAGTACATTTATCGCCATGGCAGCCCTCTATTTACATTAACCCTTTTCTCTCTTTTCCAGTTTTCAAAGAAATATTCTGTGGTTTGATAAAAATCAATGCTCTTATTGAATTATGAGTACTTTTTCAATCTTCTAATTTAGGAATTTTAATTAATTTCTCAACTAATTATTAGAATTTTAAAAGTCTGAGGGTCAGATACATTAGGAGAGGCCTTGAACAATCTTCACAAAAAAAAATTGAGCCTCATACGTGTTGTAGTTTCGTTAACCATCGCAGACACACACACACAGACAGAGCAATTTGTTATTTTATTAGTATAGATTCGTGAAATCGCTAATGCTTGTGAAAAGCATTTCAAATTCTCACAAAGAATTCTTGTTAGTTCAAATTAAACAAAATCAAGAGAAAAGGAGTTCGAATTAATGAAAATTTTTAATGTTATTCTGCCATTGAAAATTTCAGGACTTCATGTTTAGTTCAAATTAACTGAAGATTTGAATTATCCAATTTCGAATTAACGAGTGCCGATTATATGGGAATATCATGATATAAAGATGTTGATTTATCATGATATTTAATTCCAGACATCAACCAGCCCTTTCCCAACTTCTATATACTCCAAATACTTGCTTTTCACTTTTGATTTGATCGAAATAATATTCAAAATTGATTTTAAAAAGGAGGATTACACCTTTTGGATAAACTTTTACATGCTTAATTAAAAAATTGCCATGTTTTAAGTTACTATTTTAAATGGCATTCATTAGGAAATCAGTTTTTTAATTCTTAAGGGGCTATATAAATATAATGTTATCAACTTTTTGGTAATTTTGGACACCCCTCCTGCCCCTTCTGATATCATATGTTATCATTCCTTGACCTCCCCCCCCTTCCCGTAATGATATTGTTATTAAAGTGGAAAATTTTTTTGATTTCCAGTTCTTTTATTCAAAGTGATATATACAAAACTGGTTATATTTATATTTCACATACTTTTATGATTCAAATGAAGAGAAGTCAATAAAATATAAATTTGCATATGAAAAAATTTTATACAAAAAAACACTCGAAAGAAATAGTTACTATTTAAAAGTATTCTATAATAGCTTTTTGTTACATAATGCATTCAACAGTAATAAAATCTTGTTGCACTTGCCCCGAATGACGGGGGGGCAGATAAAAAATTTTACCAGCAAAACAAGTGGGAACATTCCTTTTCTTTTTCCTTTACTTATTAGTAAACTATCACAAGCTTTATTTCAAAAATACTTCATATATGGTTTCTCAAATCATGATTATATATGGATGCACACATGAAGAACAATGGGGATGTCAAACGTTAAAGTATTCCACATTTTAGAATTAAATTATTTTATAATAATTTAATGATTTTCAAAATAGCTTAGTATTTTCATAAAAATAGATAACAAGCTAAGAAAATATACGTTATTTTGCACCAAAGAACATGTTACAAATATAAAGAGAAATTTTGATAGGAATGAAAATGATATCAATATCAAAATATAACCCCCTCCCCCTAGAGATACCTTATGATATCATATGCCTAATCCCCCTCACCCCTAAAATAATAATGTTATATTTGCACAGCCCCTAATGTGTATTTATTACTTTATTATTTTACTTCTATACTTTTTTTTTTTTTTTGTAAGTTTAAAGAAATAAAGAAAAAAATCATAAATTGATCAATAATTAAATTAATAATAATTAATTAAAATTTATTTATAAATTGCATACAGCTCTCTCATGCTCTTCTGCCATCTGACTTAAAGGATCTAAACCTGATGCAAATTGTGAAAGGGGATCTGATCCATCTAGAGCTGAACTTAATGGATGAAAAGATGTAAGAGGATCTGAAATAACTTTCTTGGGAGTTCCTGAAAGGGATGATGAAGCACTACTGGCATTACTTCCACCAAATCGTCTTTTTATTTTCCCTTCTTGAACCTATAACATATCAACAATTATTAAAAAAATAATTTAAAAAAATTATCAACAAAGTTATGATAAATTAAAAGAAAAAATAGACACTAAAAACACATATACAAAGCATAAAAATATATTTTGTAATAAAAAATGCAGCTTTTTTTTTTTTTTTTTTTTTTTTTTTTTGATACGTTAGAAAATACAATAAATAAATAAATAAAATAAAATAAAACAAATTTTAAAATTGCACTTTAAAGCATTATGAATTGTGATCAATCAGATGGAATTTGCTCAAATGCCTCTATTATTGTGGAATGAAGAGCGATGAATGAAATAAAAGTGATTTAGACTGATGGCTTTTTTTTTTTTTTTTTTTTTTTTTTTTTACTTTTCCTTTTAGAGTTATTAAAAACTAGAAAAGAAAGAAAGAAAAAAAAATGCATTTTTATTGTCTTTGCAATATAAAGTTAAAATATTGTCATTTAGACTTCTACATTTGTAGTTATTTGATACCTTTTTTTAAGAATTTCCATTTGATGCTGCAAGTTATCCATTTCTGTTTGTTTATTACTATGATCTATTTTAATATTTAAATATAGATCAAAATATTTTAATTATTACTAATATGTTATTATCATATTTTTCCATAGGCAATTTAATTTTTAAAGTTTTAAATTATCATATTAAGTATTGTCTACTGTTGCTGATTCCATTTGATTGTCTTGTCATGTTTAAGTTTTTTATATTGGGTTATTCTAATTCATTATATATGTTGATCTGTGGTATTATATAATGCCTACACACACACACACATATATATATAGCCTTATTTTTAGTATTTGCAAGGGAAATAGATAAATCATTCCAAAATTAAGAGAGAGTTTTTAATAATCCGTTACTATAAAACAAATTTTGCAATAACAAGATTTTTTTTTTTGTAAAAGTAATGTTTATTTCTATAAGGTAGTAACTTTTTATGATATCAAGTTGAAATTTCAAAATTTTTTGAAAACAATTTGTTATGGACATTATTATTTCATATTAATTTCAACTTGATAGATTCAACTTTTTCTGGAAGAAGAATTATGAATAAATGATTTTAGATTATTTTTTCTTTACACGTATTATAAAACCATCCTTCGTGCCAAATTTTAAGATTCAAAGTTAGCAGGAAGTACCTTATAAGTTTTGAGTATGAGTTTGTATAGAGAAAACATTGTATTAAGACTAATTTATTAAGATTTTTTTATTGCATTGAGTTACAGACACAAAATTTTTACAGAACAATGAGGCAAAGTACCTTATTATTAGACCTTAATTATTAGAACCTTAATAATTAATTCTAATACCTTCAACTATTCACAAAAAACTGCCTTGACAGTTTTTTGTTAATAATGAATAAGAATTTCACCAAATTAGTCAATTATAAAAAAAAAAGAAAAACTAAAATGGACAATTTTTTTTTCATTATTTTCTTATTAAAATTAAAAAGAAAAATTATAAATTATTTTCAATTTTAATAGATGCTGAAAAATGATATTGATTAAAAATTAATTTTCAATAAAACTTAAAAAACACATTTTCACATATTTAAGCTGCATGAGGGTCATTCAATGTCAAATCATCCTACAATTTTATGAAATGTCACCCACCATCTCAGATTTTGACGAAACTTGGAACATGAAAACATACATATATAGGTACATATATATGTATACATACATATATATACCATGTGAAATTTTAATTGAATCCAATTAAAATATTTCACATTATAGGCATCTAAACATGTGGCACTTTTTTTATTCTATGGACATTTTTAGAGAACTGATTTTCTGTATGTTTCCACAAAATATGTCACAACTCTTCACCAAATAATTAAAATTTTTGGAAGAATATTCTTTATATTATATATTTCATAAAGTTATACTAATTTTTATTTTCTTTTTACAATAAATATATATATATATATATTTTTGAATATACATATAAAATTGACATTTAATGTATGAATCTCAAAAAAATATTTTTAAATGTTGCAGCCTTTTTATTTTGCTAGATATTTTTTTATGAGCTCTTTATTAGTCTATCTTTTCTCAATAAAAAAAAAAATCAGAGAGGTGTTTTTTGAAAATTAAAATTTTTTTTTAATATCCATGTAAAATTGACATTTCATGTATTAATTAAAAAATATATATGTATTTTTTAGATGTACATCCCATTTTATTTTGCTAAATATTTGTTATGAACTTTTTATTAGTCAATCTTTTCTCAATAAAAAAAAATTAAAGGGATGTTTTTGTAAAACTTGAGAAAAAAAAATTCCTTTCAGATTTTTTTTATATACATGTACTTTGAAAACACATAAAAACATATATAAAGAAATAATCTAGCATAAAAATGATCTGGAGACTGATAAACTTCCATTATTGATAACATAGTAGATGCTCCCCCCCTCCCTCCTCCTACATTTCAAAGATTCCTGAGATACACATTTAGACAGATTCTTGCAGTATCCTGTCAAAATAAAAATAACTGCCACATTTTTCTAACAAATCTAGATTTAACTTTTTTTTTAAGGGGGACATCTTCACAATTTTTTTCAAAATGATTTCAATTATTAATATATAATATAAAAGTATTCACTATTAAAACTAACATCAAGTCTAATCTTCATTAACAGAAATAAAATTACAATACAATCCCTCAAATATGCACAGTTAGGAACAACAGGTTGTTCGAATTTAAAAATTATAAGTTAGTTAACTACCTTTTGATTTTTCTAGTTCAGTTTATTTTTTAAATGTAGAATGTACGTATCTACCTATCTATTTTTAAAAACCAATATTCTTGTTTAGGGAAACGCATTTGTTTTAATTCTTAAACCTTAACCCTTAACTGCTGTGACAAAAATTGTCAAATAACTACTGTGAACGATCTGTCAGACTGCTTAATTTAAAGATGAATAAAATGTTACATTAACTCTCAAAATACAATTTAAGTATTAAACTTTATATACTAGATTATTATAAATAAAATTCAGCTATTCAAAAGTCTCTAGAAATAGCAATAAAGTTCCAAACAAAACAAAATTTGACCAGTATCTATAGTTAAACTGTGAAACTTGAAAAACTCAGCTGTCTCTGAGATCAATAACAGTAGTTATGGGTTAACTCCTGGCCTCACAGACACGCTGCTGTATTTAATTTTCACAATTTAACTTGTAATTTTCAGTTAAATTACTGTTGTTATAGTTTAATTTTGATTTGTTTAGTAACTTAGTAATATCGCTAAACATTTCTGATTGAGAGTTTTTATTACATATGTTAGCATAAATAAACATTCCTTGACACTTATACACTATTTATTTACTCTGTTATTATTCATTTCTTTAATTTAAACTCTCCTTCCCAACCTCAAATCAAAACAAAGTATTGTTTGTCTCTTTTCCATCTGGTTATTTTTCAAATTTCCTTTCTTTAAGATCAAGGTTCAGTATTAAGTCATTCTGTTTCAATTACGTCGTCATTTGTCATTTCGTTCCAGAGCGGCATCATATCGGAAATGTCTGTGCAGGGCCGTAGCTAAGGGGGTGCTAAAAAATGAGTCCGAATCCGAGCATTGTCTCATCTCTAATACAAACATTTAGGAAGTATGATTCCAGGCTGGACTCTACCTGGAGGAAAAACATTGTTGAATTCAGGTGGTAACCCGGGAGGTAGAGACATCCCCCCCGGAAATTTTTAAATTTTGCATATTCAATGGTAAAAAATTACAATTTCCCCCCTGGAACTAACTGTATAATGTCCCTACCCCCGGAGTCATTGACGTCCCTCCCAGAGAAAAGTGTCTGAATTCAACACTGAATAAAAGCATGCCTGACTGGACCTAAATTGGCAGAAAAATAAATATCAGGACATGGCCTGGCTCTGAAAGTCAGAAGACCTGACCCAGCCCGACCCTAGGTCGGGCATCGTCGCTTTGCCATCCCCCCCCCCCCTCTTAGATCCACCATTGGGTCATTCCACGTGAAATCAACCAATTTAAGGAAAATTTGTTGCATCATAGTCACAGATTTTTTTTTAATTTTTATCATAGACAGACATAGTACTGAAACCCTCAAATCTGAAATTTAAAAGTAATTTTCACAATATTGGCCGAGATATGGCCATTTGAAAACTGGCCATTTTTAAAAAATGGCGGCCATCTTGGAATTGTATCACTGTCTAAATATGGCCATAACTTGACAACTAATGGCTCAAAGTTTATATATCTGGTACCAATTTGAAGCTATTTGTACAAAGAATGAATATTTCACATCAAACCATAATAAATTTTCATTTTTTTACTTTTTATTATGTGCAAAGTGAAAATTTCACCCCAAAAAAGGGCAGATTGTAATGGCTCATAAAAAAAAATGAATCATCATGAATTTTTCTGAAACTTGGTAAAAACGTTGCTCCATCTGTGTGCTTTAAATAAAAAAAAAATGGAAAGGTAAAATTTGTTGTTTTAAAATAAATGGTTTTTTACAGATAAGGTGTCATTAACCAAATAATGATATTTTTAGAATCTGTGAGCATTCCTGATTCAAAAAATAATGGTTAAAATAAAATTTTCTAACATCTAAATTAATGCAAAAGTATAATCAAAACCTCATTTGTACTAATTTTGTAGAAATCTGCCTCCAGCCCCCCTCCCCCCCACCCCCCCCCCCAAAAAAAAACAAAAACAAAAAAAAATTAGACAATTCAAAAAGTTTTACACTGAAAAAGATAAGATAATAATTAAGGAATATAATGTATAATTATAAAATACCTATAAATGCAATGCATACATATGGTGATTTACTTCACATATAGGGGCAAGTGGGGGTAGAATGGGACAGTAGGTTTTTCTCTTTATGTATCATTCTAAATATTTCATCAATCACATATTAGATGAAGTAATGGTACCCCAATCTTCAGTTGAAAAAAGTAGCTAATTTACACAAGCTTGCAATTATATAAAGAAAAAGATTATTTCAAGAATCAAAACATGAATTCAAAATTTTAAATTCAAAACATGATGTAAAAATTTCATTATGTTTCTATAAGCTGATGTAATATTGCATCATGTTCTATATAAGCTGATGCAATTTAAAGAAAAGATTGCTACTGTACCTTCAACTGCTTCTTAATTGGCTATAATCAAAGTATGATGCTATCTTGCATCATGTTCTATATGAGCTGATGCAATTTAAAGAAAAGATTGCTGCTTTACTTCATCTGCTTCTTAATTGGCTATAATTAAAGTATGATGTAATCTTGCATCATAATGTCCAAGAAACTTGAGTAATTCCTTTTAAATACCATATACCACTTCTAAAGTTTTCAACGAAGTGTATTTAGACATACAATAATTATTTTGTACTTATTATACAGTGGAGATGGAGTGTTTTGTATGTAAAAAACTCAATGTTTCTCTGAGTACTGATGTTATTTCTGTTCTTCAATTATCCCCACGAGATTTACATTTATTAAAAAAAAAAGGTTACATATATAATCCCAGATGAAAAAAGTTTTTTGCATGCGAATATATGCAAGGTTCACAAGGATAAATTTCTAAAATTTTATAGTTTAAATCAGAGACAGTGTTGTGATCCATTTAATAAACATCCAAATAGTAACAGAGCAAAATCACTGAAAACAATTTCTTTAGATATGTCTATGACAAATCCAGACATCCTCATTCCAGGAAAAAAATTATGTACTTCCTGCTATTCATCAATAAATAAGATGATTTCAATTGTTGACATGAAAAGCATCTCTGATCCAGAATTTAGTGAACCCACAGTAGTAATGGAACAATTAAACAAAAGCTGTGAAATGTTAGAGTTATCGCCAATAAAAATGAATAGGCGTAGCTCAAAGAGGAAACTTGGTTATTTGCAGACAAAAGTTACAAAAATTTTGAATGAAATGAAATAAAAAGTACTGTAAAAATAAATATTTAGTGTAAATAACTGCAAATTGATATTTCTTTATTGAATTATATAATATAAACACAATACTTTAATTTAGATGCTAGAAAATTTCATTTTAACCAATATTTCTTAAATTAAGAATACTTACAGATTTTAAAATAATCATTATTTGGGTCAATGACATCTTATATGTAGAAAACCATTTTTAAAACAACAAATTTTACCTCTCTAATTTTACAGTATAATGTTCCATATATAGAGAAACTGTTACATCTATGCATAATCAAATCATTATACAGAAAGCATAAAAAGTATATGAACTAAATTTACTTTTCATTTTTGAAATAATCTTTTTCTTTATATAATTGCAAGCTTATGTAAATCAGCTACTTTTTTCAACTGAAGATTGGGGTACCATTACTTCACCTAATGTGTGATTGATGAAATATTTAGAATGATACTTAAAGAGAAAAACCTACTGTCCCGTTCCACCCCACTCGCCCCTATATGTGAAGTAAATTATCATATATATATGCACTGCATTTATAGGTATTTTATAATTATACATTATATTCCTTAATTATTTTCTTATCTTTTTCAGTGTAAAATTTTTTGAATTGTCTAATTTTTTTTTTTTTGGGGGGGGAGGGGGGCTGGGGGCAGATTTCTACAAAATTAGTACAAATGAGGTTTTGATTATACTTTTACATTAATTTAGATGTTAGAAAATTTTATTTTAACCATTATTTTTTGAATCAGGAATGCTTACAGATTCTAAAAATATCATTATTTGGTTAATGACACCTTATGTGTAAAAAAACATTTATTTTAAAACAACAAATTTTACCTTTCCAATTTTTTTTTTATTTAAAGCACACAGATGGAGCAACGTTTTTACCAAGTTTCAGAAAAATTCATGATGATTCATTTTTTTTATGAGCCATTACAATCTGCCCTTTTTTGCGGTGAAATTTTCACTTTGCACATAATAAAAAGTAAAAAAATGAAAATTTATTATTGTTTTGATGTGAAATATTCATTCTTTGTACAAATAGCTTCAAATTGGTACCAGATATATAAAATTTGAGCCATTAGTTGTCAAGTTATGGCCATATTTAGACAGTGATACAATTCCAAGATAGCCGCCATTTCGTAAAAATGGCCAGTTTTCAAATGGCCATATCTCGGCCAATATTGTGAAAATTACTTTTAAATTTCAGATTTGAGGGTTTCACTACTAAGTCTATCTATGATAAAATTTAAAAAAAAATCTGTGACAATGATGCAACACCCATTGGTTGAATTCATGTGGAATGACCCCATTGCCTGATTCATGAATTGACGAGGCCCGAACTTGAGCTTCAGCCCAAGTCCTATTCCATGACTATTTCTCATGTTAGTTTGAAAACATTTATGGACCTGGGGGTGGGTGGGGGTGATCGCCCCCTCCCCCCCCCCCTAGATCTGCCACTGGAGAAAATTTCGAGCTATTGAAGATGAAAAAGCGTTTTTTCGAATACACCCTTAATTAGTAACTACTTTAGCATTAAAAAAACTGTTTTAAAAATTTTTATACTATTTTAAATTATTTACAAAACTTGATCAAATATTGGCCCATGTATCTGGGGTAAATCTTTGTCACTGGGGGGTAATTCCTGGTCAATGCTTTTTTTTTCATCTTTTAATCCCTTTTTACTGTCATATTTAGTGATTTTAATTATCAGCTAACTCTTTGAGCATTAACTGTAATCACACTGTTCACCACATTTTAATTAATTGTTACTTTTAATAACGTACATTAAATATACTTAAATCTTGTTTATATTTTAGAATAGTGATGCACAACCTTTTTGCCAGAAAATCGTTTGCCACCAGAATATTTGAAAAGCGACGTTTGTTTTACTTAATAGCAAATTTTTTGACATTATTATAAGGAAATTTTTTCTGAATAAAAATGGTATCATTGTGGCCCGCAGGCCACAGGTTGTACATCCCTATTTTAGAATATATTTTTTAACAAGCTTTTTAATATTTATAATTAAGTAAAAAGAAGCTTTAATTGTAACAGTAGTGTAGTAGTATTATAAAGACAGTTATGAGTTGCTATATTTTTTATGGCCCAATTATTTAAAATGGTATAGATCTACTCACAATGAATATGAAAAAAATAGATCCAGTGTTGAATTCAGAAATTTTTCATGCAGAGAGATTTCTGTGGCTCCAGGGGATTGGGGATCACACTTTTTTTGTACCATTGAAAAACACAAATCTCAAATCTTTCGGGGGGGGGGGGGGGGGGGGGTGATCTCATTGCTCTAGGGTTTGGATTGATCCATTGGTTTAATGCAATGTAACATACATAAAAAGTTATCTATTTGTATCAAATATGTCAGTGACCAATAATTACCTCAGATCTCATATGTGACTAAGAATTACCCCATTTCTGGGGTAATTCTTGATCACTTAAAAATTATAATTATTTTAATTATAAATGCATACACTTTTAAGTAAGAATTTTATTATATACATGCGTGTAGCCAGGGCCCCCCCCCCCCTGTTCACGCAGACACATGAAGGATTTTAAAACCTAAGTAAAATAATCAGCATTCATAAAAAAAGAATAATTGAAAACAATATAATTAAAAACAATTAACAATTTTTATTTTTCATACTTCTTGTTCATATATCACTTCTGCGGAACACAACAACAATTTTTCAAGTATCATGATGCAACAGCTGATAATTAATATTTTCACATTACATTTGTACTCATTTATCAATAGTTTATAAAGTAGAGTATTTTAGATTTTCAAATGTTTGGTAAGCAGGCGCCAGACACCGTTTCGGCCTGCCATTAATCGAACGTTTGCAAGACGCCATTACATTAAATGTTCAAACTGACAACAGACTCCCCCCCCCCCCCTACTGAAGATATTTGAGAAAAAACAAAAACATTTGAATCTAGATATGGAAGCTATGCTTAATAATTTTTATCTTTCAAATAATAATAAATATTAAAGCCTGCCAGTCACATTATAGGGTTTTCCGAGAAGAGAAAAATCTGTTTTATTCAGTTTTCATTTGCTTGGCCTGTATCGTTCCGAAATGGGCCAAAAAATTATATTTAATTTGTTAATATACTCCGCACTTTACCAAGCGTATTTAAAAAATATGAGACGCCAGAAAAGAGAAAACGAGCTTTAGAAAAACCTGCAAAAAATGCAAGACATTTCAGGATATTTTTAAAGAAAAAATAACTGTCCAACATGATGTCAAATCTCCAGAAGCCACAGTAACCAAAGAAAGTAAGAATAGTTTATTATGCTCTCTTAAAGCGGTTCTGAAATCTGTGCTTAACAAACACAAAACTTTCTGACACATTTTATGACTTTTTTTTTTAAACATAAAGGCACAAGATTTGATTTCAATAGACGTGTACATTGAAGCGATTAGGAATCGAATTGCGTATTCCATTTTTTGATAAACATAAATTTATTGAGTTTAAGTGACTTTTGTAGTTAAATTTTTGTATTTACTTTGTTTACTTATGACTGAATCCATCAGTGATACGTCTAACCTGACGTGGTACCTGGTTATGAAACACCAGCAGTAATATCTTTATTGTGGCACTGAGATCTGAGTTTATAATGTGGTTTTATCATAAAATTTGACTAAATGCTTTAACTTTTTTATTTATTGTGACATTTATTATTATGTTCATAATTATGCTGCTGATTTATGCATATACGCGCATGCACACTAGAGATGAGACGGGCTCAGCCCGTACCCGAAAACTCAAGCCCGGGCCCGACACGGGTACAGGCTCTATTTTTATTCTAATCTTCGAGCCTGGATGGGCTCATTTTTTCTGAAACCGAAAGATTTTATTTATTCATGAGTAGAAAAGATTGAAAAAACTTTTTTTCATTTAAAATTGCATACTTATTCCTTTTCAAATCATTTTGATCAAAATGACAGGGAACCGAAGCAGTGTTTATTTATTTTAGTATTTGATTGCTGTTTCAAATGAAAATTTGTGATAATTACAGATTTATGTCTACATAATTTCCGACGACAACCTCTGAATGGCGCCATTCAAAATAAACACCAACTATGAATTTGCTTTTAGTTGGCTTTTCGTTAGTAAAAGTTTTTTTTTTCTTTTAATAGGATCGTTTTTTAAAATTTATTATTTAGTTACATAACGCGAAGAGAATACTTTCTTTTGTTATTAATAGACAAAAGTTAGCTGGAGGCTTGCAAATTATTTAATCTTCTATTGTGCATGAGTTATTGTCGTTTTTCATATGAAAATTAGTGATTGTTCTATCTATTTGTCAACATGAACCCTGTTTCATGCTGAGGACGGTATACATTTTCGAAGTAAACTTTCCTCCTTAAGTAAACATAATTACCATCTTATTCTGGTATAAAGCAATTGTTCAGTGTTTCTTCTTTTCCGATAAAAGCATCAGACCTTTAAAATAACGTCATCTTTTTTTTTTTTTTTTTTAATTTTACATTGATTTTCTGGCACCTATCATTTAAGGAACATTGTTATGAGAAAGGAATCAATTATAATTAAAGTTGTACATTTTTTTCAGAAAATTGAAGAACGCCATAGATTCGCCAGATTACAAATAGTAGTTTCTGCAAATTTCATGCATTTATTCATTAAGTCACAAACATGTACATGAAATTTACTTATGCAATAATAATAAACATAAATAATTAACATAAATAAGTAATTAACATACTAATAAATTTTTAATACCATAAATACCATATAATTTTGTTTTGTATATTTTTGGTATCGGGCTCGGGCTCTGGTAACAGAAAATCTTTCGGGCTCGTGCGGCCCGGGTCCCGGAAAACGAGCCCGAACTCATTTCTAATTCACATTCATGTATGTGTATTTCGCCGGATGAGATTTATCATCCGACTAAAATTCATCTACAAGACTTTGATTAATAGGATATTTTGATCTCATACAGCTTTCTTTTGCGCCTACAGAAGTTTCCAGCATAATAAAAATCCTTTTTTAATTTTTATTAGACTTTAGGGTGACTAAAAGTTTCACACTTGTGTACACACACAGTCTGTCTTATACCACTGCTGTAAGAAAATTATATGTCTTTTTTTTTTTTTTTTTTTTTTTTTACCATTAGATTTAGTTTAGAACCTCTTCTAATACCCCTAACAAAAACAAAATTGTGTTTGGGCCCTTTTAAAAAAAAACACCACACAATTATACCTTCTAAGATAAAAGCTTGTTTAAAACGGAAATTCGAGCAGTCTCATGAGATTCCGTTTTAACAGGTTTTACTATATAAGATATTGTTTGTACCCAACAGGTCCGGGTTAAAAAATCTGGGCACTCCCTCGTTCAAAAGGCTGGCTATGCCTATGATATAGCTATAAGAGGGAGCTTATTCCACATAAAAAAAATTAGGAACAATATCTTTAAAATAACATTTATAATAATTGGACGTTGATGATTTTTGATCAGGACAGAATAACCTTTCAGAAAAATATGAAATTAATATACATTGTTAAAGTAAGAAAGACTGGTTAGTTTTAAATATCAGAATGCTTTACTGAAACTCAAACAGATTTACATGAGGGCAGGGCCGTAGCTTGAAGTGAACAATAGGGGGAGCTCAAGAGAATATAGGGGGGGGGGTATCTATTTTTTTTTCTCTCTCTCTCTGATTCAGAAAGATAAATAAGTGTATATTCATATTGTAGGTACTAAGTTTCTTATTAAATTGTGTAATAGCTTCATTTTATGCTTAGAAAAGTATAGGATGATGAAAATTTTGAGTGTATAACTGGTGCAAAATTAAACATCACATTAACTTCATATGTGCAAATAGGATGAGCGATTGTTGAAACACTTACTTTAGATACAATTTAATAATTCTGCAAATAATTTTCTTTAGTAATTCTGTGCAAAGGTCTCAAAACTAAGTTAGATTTTTTAACAGAATTACATTTGTATTTTTGGAACAGTAATTTAGATTTTTTAACAGAATTATATTTGTATTTTTAGAACAGTAATTCTTAAAGTGACCTTCAAATTTTTTCCAAGGGGGGCAGCAGCCCATACCACCCCCTTAGCTAAAGCCCTGCATGAGGGTAGTATAATAAAAATTTGCAAACTGCCGTTTTATACCAGACAAAATATATATACAGTAGACTCCCTCAAATCTGCACAGCTTGGGACCAGGGGTTGTGTGGATTTTAGAATTTTGCAGATTTCTGGCCATTGCTTTGTTTACAATTTTTAAACAGTCATTTGAATGTAATTAACAGTGGAATCTGAACTATAGTGAATGCTTATAATATAATAAAATATTAAAATAAGTTATAAACTAAACTAATCAAAATTTAGATAATTTTTTAAATAATTAAAATATAAAAGCAAAAGTCAAATTAATAACCATTAATGTATGATTAAATATTCATTATAAAGATGAAATGTCTTTTTCATAAATTATATGATGAAACTTGCTGCATAAAGGTACGTTACTAATTCACATCAAAATCATAAATAAAGGAAATTCTTTTTGATGTCTAGCCAGACTTAACAGCCAAAAAAACTTAATGAATACATAAATATGTTTGGTAAGAAGATTGTAATTACCACTGATATCAGCAATATCTTGAATTTTTTCAACAAAAGAAAAAAATGATTGTTCTTTCATAAAAAGCAAGAATTCAGTAATATTAACAAAATTACAAATTAAAATACATGTGGAAATGATATAAAATTGAAAAAGTCAAATTTCGTCCCAATATTTGAACTGAATTTTTCAATGTTTACATCTGTAAATTAAGTGTGAATTTTAGAGAGTTGCAAATTTTAGGGTTGTGGATTTAAAGGAGTTTACTGTACCATAACTTCCAGCATATAATTCATAGATCAAAGAACAATGTTTTGACCCAGATTTTTTAAAATAAAATGCTACTTATTAGATCACAGTGAATATTTTATTTTCAATTACTGAATAAAATTTCTGGGCCGAAACAGAATTGTTTGATTTGCAGATTATACATTGGAAATTATAGTATACACATAACATTCTAAAGAGTAAATACAAAATATTCATGCACATGTAATTATATTACATAACTTGTTGATATCAGAATCAAAAGGCATGCAATTTATTTGCATTCAGAAGATAGTAGATATGTAAAAAGTAAAAGTATACATAAATGACTATTTCATATATTACACTATATATCAAAAATAACAATGATAATAATAAAAGAAACTGAGCACACTAACTGTTATAGTAGATGGTTTCAAAGGATGATCCAGTACTTCTTCTCTTTTGGATGCCCATAAACTTTGATCTTCTTCATAATGCTTTACAGCAGCTTGCCTAGTAAGTAAAATAGTTAAAATTTAATATAGGAGAGAGTGTTGTCCCTTGAGACGCTTGTACCTCAGGACATCAATAAATTCTAATAAACTATTGGCAACAATGATCTTTTGTTTATTTCTAATAGTGACCTATAACCAACTGATCTCATTATAGTAAAAGATAACATCAGAAGTATTGCATTAATGATTTGGTGAGAAAAAAAAAATTTCACTACTCCAAAGTAAATATTTTCCCTCAATCAAAATTCTTTTTTTTTTAACTTTATATTTTTACAAGGAGTCAACTGCAATTTATTTTTTGAAAAAAGAGAAGATTTTTAAATGTTTTGGCTATGAGAAAATAGTGATAGTGCTTCTAGATTTACTGTCATTTTGATTTTTCTTAAACTATGTGATGATTGTACCTTGGGATAGTAAAAATGTTGTACCTTGGGTCATGTCGAATAGTATAACAAATGCAAGGTTTGTAGTAATTTCCATAAATAAAAGAAATTTTGCTATTTATTTTACAGAAAATTTTACAAAACATGTGAAATACAGTAAAAAAAAACTCAACTTTATTTTGTATACATTTTATAATGATTGAACTGATGATATGAATTGCAAATATGAACCTGGTAACTCTCGAAAAATCTTTTTCTTGCATGTTGCGCAATGTTCTAAAGAGCTGTTCTGATGTATTTTTCTAGGTCTTGAATCAATTCTAAAAGGTACATTTATGTATTATTTTACTATGTTGCTAATTATGGATAACATAACAGCTATATCTTGATTCTTACAACAGAGAAAAGCCGGGAAGTTGAAATTATTTTATTTACAATTTCTACCCAACTGTCTTTGGGCCATAGTATGGTGTCACATTCTAGACAGTTAAATCACAATATATGCCATAGTAGAAGTTGTTGGAAATGCATTTTAAAAAGCTTTCACACCATCAAACATCATTAAAAGTTTTGAAGTAACAGGCATTTATTCAATTAATGAAAATGTATTCAGCGAAAATGAACTTTTAATAAAATGTAACTGATAGACCATTTAATTCAAATGAAATGTTGAATGAAACAGCTGAATTTACAGCAGCAAATGTGTTATCCATAGCAGGCATAATCAGTGTTGAATTCAAACAACTTTTGTCCAAAAGGAATCTCTGTAGTTCCAGGGGGAGGGAGGGCGTTGCATTTTTTAACATTGAAAACACAAAATATCAAGTCTTCTTGGGGGGGGGGGGGGGATCACATTGCTCCAAGGAGGAATGTCCTTCCCACAGTGTTGAATTCAGGGGGTAGCCAGGGAGGATATTATCTCTCCCCCCCAGGGCCGTAGCCAGAAGTGAATAATAGGGGGGGGGGGGCTCAAGAAAATGTAGGGGGGGCTCATGTTTTTTTTTCTCTCACTCTGAAGTAGAAAGATAAATTAGTGCATATTCATATTGTATGTACTATGTTTTTTATTAAACTGTTGTAATAACCTCATTTTAAGCTAAGAGAAGAATAAGCTGATGAAAAATTCGAGTGCATAACGAGTGCAAAATTAAACATCATCTTAGCTTCGTATGTGCAAATAGAAAGAGAGAGTGTTGAAACTTATTTTAGTTATAATTTAGTATTGCTACAAAACTTTGAAAAGGCCTCAAAACTAAATTAGATTTTTGAACAGAATTTCATTTGGATTTTCAAAAAAGAAATTCATTGAGTAACCATGAAATCTTTTCTAAGAGAGGCTCAAAATGCTTTAAGGGTTGGGGGAGGGGGAGGGGGCTGAGTCAGCACATCCTTAACTACGGCCCTATCTGTCATACTAGAACTTTTTGACAGAGTAATTGAAATGCCTCTGCATTTTCGAATTAAAATTTTCTAATAACATTAAATCTGCTTTTTTAAAAAAGCACATGAAAAAGTTAGTCATATATATCCATTGCTATCTTTATAGTTTGCACTCGCGTCTTGAGTAATTCATGACAGATAATTATAAAAAAAGAAGTTCATAGGTTTTAATATATAGGTTATAGAATTTTTGTCAAAAACGAATTTTCGTAAAACTCAGAATTTTGGTCGAAAACGCAAAAGAATTGGCGTTCGATCTCTAATACTTATACTGGTGAAATAAATGATGATGTCAACAAGTAAATAAAAGCTTACAGTTCACTTGTTTCGAAATAGTTGCAACCTTTAATCTTTTTTTTTTTTTTTTATCTGCCCTCAAGGAAGCTTAAGTTTCATTCTTTTACAATAAAAACATTAAGCAATCAAAGTTGTATTTTGCATTTAAAATTATTACTGTGTTCATTCAAAAATTAAAAGCATGTACATTTGAATTGGCTATTGGCATTTTTCTTTGATTACCATTCATAAATCAAGGACTATATATGTATATATTTTTAAAATTTAAACTAGAAATATTCCAATATACAACAAAATGTTTATCATAAGATAATACTTATGATAAAATTAATTATAAGTTTGATCTATGCTAGTAATAGAAAACGCTACAGAATAAATATTTTCAGTATATAACTAATGCTGATACAATATAATATAAATAATATGTCAAAAGTAATTAAAATGCTCGCATTTCACCTATTTAAAACGAGTTGTAATCTTCATTTCTAATCATTATCTTTTTTTAACAAAAAGAGAACTTCAATTATTGTTATATAATAAAAGCATAAACAAATTCACTCATAGATAAAGAATTTTAAAATTATTTTTATGCACAGTCAAATGTTAAAAACATTTGCAATTGAGTATACTATTAAAAAAATTCTTTAATTTGAAATACCATAACTCAAACTTCAAACACAAAGCAAAATATGAATACTTAAAACTTTATTTTATACTAGAAGCAAAATAGGATTAAAAAATTCTTCAGAAAAAACGCTTTATAGCAAAATGCTAAAATACCAAATTGCAACGAACTGCATTTTTCATGTAACACGAAAACAAAATAATAAAAACAAAAAATAGTACATGTAACAAACACACTTTTGTAACAAATGGAATTTTTTTAAAACCAATTTGGAAAAATATAATGAAGTATGCTTTAATGGATACATGAAACAATATAAAATATTTAAGTTAAATAGATATATAAATACGAATGGTTATATAAGCATTATAAATGTGAAAACTAACCTTGTAGTGTATACTAAATACATAAACTGAAAAAAGTAGATTTAAAAGGAATAAAGTAGTGTCAACAAATTGAAGTTCACCTGCTTTAAAACAACTGAAGTCTTCTATTCTTTTTCTCATTAAATTTTTTAAGGAAAACTTTCATATTGATTGTTTCTGTTCTTTCTTTTTCAAACGCAAGAAAACTCAAATCGGCCATTCTTTGATGAGACATTGTTAGTCTTTGTGGACGATTTATTCTTGTAAGGACTGAAAATGTTAATTCACATATTGCAGTACTACATCCAAAAGTTTTAACAGTTGCTAATAGTTTATAAGTGTCTTCAAATGCAACCCTATATTTAAAAAATTCATTAAATACAACGGTGTTTGGATTTTGTTCAATGGTTCTTTTTATAAAATTCTTTACAACAATTATTTCATCTTTAGATGGAAGCTTAACATTATAATTTTCTAATATCTTCATTTTATTTAAATCCATATCAAGCTCTGCACTTGACAGCGCTAGAAGTAACTTATCGTTATTATTAAACCGCCTTTTCATTTCATTTAATACTATATCTAAAATTTCAAAATAAATAGCTTTTAGATGTAATGTTTCATCAATATTCAAGCTAGCACCTGTAGTTTCTACAATTAAATAATCTCTGAGTTTTGTAGAAGTGGTTTTTCTTCGCTTTTTTGAACATATTTCTTCTTCCTCTTCCTCAACAACAAATTCAGTGGACATCAAATTTAAAATTTCTTCGTAAATTTCATCTGACCTTAAACAAGTAAGTGAATCTATTGTAGAATCTACAATTCTTAAAGAATCAGTTAAACTAGTTTCTAGCTTTTGCAATAATTGGTTAGCAGGATCTAGCGTTTCAAGAATTCTCTTCAAAAATATTAAGCAGAATTTGAAAGCTTTAGTTTTCATTATCGTTAACAAACCAGTGCTTTCTGCAATGTTTACTCCATCTTGTTTTCTGTCCAGTTTTACTTCTTCTAGAGTATTCAGAATTTTTTTATAATTGTTATACACAATTTTTGTAACATGTAAATGTCCACTCCATCGCTGTTCTAATAAACGAACAAGGGATTGACCTTCATATTTCTTATCTATGTTATCTTTTCTCAAAAAGTTGTACAGCATGGAACACTGATCAAAAAACTGTTCGGTTTCACTTACATCATTTATTGCTTTTATAATTACTAAATGAAGTCTGTGGCTGCAGCAATGTACATATGGGATATTTCTATCAAGATGTTTCTGCAATATAGCTTGGACACCTCCTTTTTCACCGCTCATGACTGAAGCACCATCAAAACATTGACTCAAAGTTTTAGAATTATCTAAATTACAATCATGAAGGATCTTTAAAGTTAAATCAGCAAATGTTTTTGAATCCAAGTCAGAACATGTTTTTATTGCGATAATTGATTCTTTTATTTTCCCGTCCTTTACGTATCTTGCTCCTAATGCAACATTTTCTCTATTATTTCTATCACGCGTTCTGGCTTCCAAAATCGAAAACCAGGGAACATCAGCATTGTTAATGTCATTTGATATATCTTCTGACATTATTTCAGCAAGGATTTGTATTACTTCATTTTGTATTTCAGGTGAAGTGTATTTTGCATTAATTGGCACTGATTTGACACATTCTGCAAGTTTATTGTCCTTTTTGATTGTGTATTTAAAAAGGTTTTGAAATAAACTAATTTCCTCGTGTTCATCTATATCATACGTACCACGTAATGAAAGTTCATTTATAACTAAGAATTGTACGATTTCTGCAATAGATTGAACATAATATCGGTTTTTTTCTAGAACATCGTTACATACCAAAAATGACACACTTAAATTCATCTTTTCACGTTCTTCTCTTTCTGTCCACATGCTCATTGATATTAAATGATTCTGTGACGAAGCATGCTTTTGAAACCCTCTGTCCTTGGACAATGCTTTTTTCCAATTCCGGAAACAAACTGAGATAAATGGATTTTCTTTAGTCCCCGAATGAGGAAACTGTCGACAAGGATAACAAAATACAGCATCTCTGCTCTTGGAATATTCCAGCCACTTAAATTTTTTCATCCAATCTGGTTGAAAACTCCTGTTATCCGCATTTTTTGGGTACTCTGATAAATTTGTACTTTTTAAATTTCTATCGCCCACCTTCGATATGTCACTAGGTGCATCGGCATTCATCCTGCCTGATAAGTCACCGAAGACCGAAAGAATAACCCTCACGCCTGTTGAGTTTCTGATATCCGATTGCGTAATACGGACTAAAAATCATAAAATCACTTCCAACAACAGAGGGGGGGGGGGGGATACGACAACTCATTGACCGAATGAAAACTTTGCCCTAAGAGCAGATTTCTATAAAATAAATTGATAATTTAAAATTCCTTTTTTTTTAATTAAACCACACACACAAGAAAAAACAATTATTAACATAAATATAAAAAAATATATAATAAAAAAAAGAGTCATTTACACTTCCTGGATCCTAGTCAAGCTAAATTCTACATTTGCTTAAAATATATATATATATATATATAATGCGTTACTGGGTTTTTGGTGCCGCCTGATCATGGCGCCACACATACGTCACCCATGTATACTGACAGTAGAAGACAATAATACCAATAATAATTAGATAGGATGCACATTACAAAATACCAACGATTTAAATTTACAAATCTATAAATAACTCATTCACCTCGCCGACAAATGGAGGGGGGGGGGGGTAAGATAATAAACATTTCTGTTGATAATTTGCCAAACCAAACTGTTGATTGTTAAAAGCAAAAATATTTTTTTATGATCATAATTAAGTACTTTTTTTCCATTTCAGAAAAGATTGCTCAACTTGAAATGGAAATCGATAAATAATGAACGTTGATGATTAGATTCAAATGTTTGTTTTATTTCTGCTAAACATAAACCGAATAATCTAGATAAATTTTTGAAGTATATACAAATTTATATTGATTGCAAAACATCATAATGTACGATTATAGACATTCAAAAGATTTGCACAGGCCGGGTTCGGGCCGATTTCTCATTTTGATTTTTTAAACAGTTTTATTTAGTGACCTTGGAATCTTTTTCAGGGGGGGCTCAAAAATTTTTAGGGGGGGCTGAGCCGCCCCTGGCACCCCCCTAGCTACGGGCCTGCTCCCCCCCCCCAGAAAATTTGAAATTTTGCGTTTTCAATGGTCAAAAAATACAACCCCCCCCCTCCCCCAGAACTCTATAATGTCCCCCTCAGAGCTAATGAAGTCCCTCACAAGGAAAAGTGTCTGAGTTCAACACTGCCTTCCCAGACCACCCCCTGAAATCAACGCTGTGCATTACAAGTTTATCTTCACATTCTCAAAATGTCGCATCCCCAGTAATTATTAGGTTATTTTTCATAGCAGCAGCTTGTAAAAGCAATGTCTGCAGGTGAAAAAGAAAATCTACATATGGGGTATAACCTATAGGTATAGAATGCATTCATATATTTAAAATATCTCCTCAGGAAATTCAAATTTTTAACTTACTGTTTTCTATGAACTCCTATTAAAGGATGCTCTTTTGTTTTAATTTAAAAAGTGTTTATAAAAACTATGATTAATTTCATATTTTATGCACTAAAAGATGATGAATTGTGAGTAAAATTTTAACACTTTACTTAAATTTAAGCATATTTTAGAAATATTTTCACAATTAAAAAAAAAAAAAATACCCCTGGGTCATTCTATGTCAAATCAACCAAAAAAATTCAATATTCAACCTGATCATTTCAGATTTCAATAAAACTGTCAGGGATCATTCTTATGATGATATAAATTAGAGCATAGTTTTATTTTTTGTTTATTGCTTTAAGTTTTCATACAATTAATTATTTAAATTTTAAAAAATCATCATTTTTTGATTTGCATAAATATTTTCAATTTTGAATTTCTCAAGTTCTATCAAACATAGAAAATTTTCTGACCACTCATTTTAAAGTGGAATTTATAAGGTTTAATTTTATATGAAGTCAACTATGCATAGTTAAAAAAATAAAATAATTTTGTTTTAAGTTTAAAATTCAAGATTTTTTTTAGATAGTCATTTAAAAAAAAAAAAAAAAAAAAAAAAAAAATAGAAGTTTGTTGTAGTATTATAAGCTTAGAATTCTGAAATTTTTAGAATGGGATCAGGAGTTATGAAATAAAAGCTGAAAATTGCCATACAAATCATAAATAAATAGCAAAATAGATAGAATTAAATTGCTATTTTAATGATAATTTTTTTTAATAACTCCTGATCCCACTGAGATCTCACTCTAAAAATTTCTGAATTTTAAGCTTATAATATTACAACAAACATACATTTTTTCGAAATTTTTAAAAATGACTATCTAAACTTTTTATTTAAAATAATTTTCTTGTTAATTTTATTTATTTTAACTATGCATAGTCAACTTGCATATCAAATTAAACCTTATAAACTTCTCTTTAAAATGAGTGGTCATAAATTTTTCTACATTTGGTAAAACTTGAGAAATTCAAAATTAAAAACATGTAAGCACGCCAAAAAAAAGATGATTTTTCAAAATTTAAATAATTAACTGGAAGAAATTTTGATGCGAAATATATATATATATATATATATATATGTATGACCATATATTGTCATTTATATCATCAGGCAGAACGATTCCTGGGAGTTTCATCAAAATCTGAACGGGTCAGGTTGAGTCATTGGTTGATTTGGCATGGAATGACCCTCCTTTAAAACATCCTTTAAGAATGTACAGAAAAAAAAAGTCAAAAATATTAATGTACTATAAAGATATTTTAAATATACAAATGCATTCTATGCCTTTAGGTGGGAATTCGGAAATTGGTTGATTAACAATTTTAAAAAGATGTTGCCGTCTTTGTTTTATGTTTTTTCGAACGGCCTACGTTATATTATCTCTAACAAAATCAGTTTTTTTTTTTTTTTTTAAGTATTAATTTGGTATTTATTACTTTTATACTACTATTTAAAATTTCATTAAACAAAGATATCATTATAAATGTTTATTTAATCTTTAAAATGAAAACACATACAGTACATCGTGTTTTTAAATTAATATTATGGAATGTAAACACATAAATTTTAATTATTGCTATTTATTTTATAATTTTATCGCAATAAATAGGCATGAAGGTGCATAAAAAATAATTACCACTCATGAGCCATTTTTATATTTTAATTTAATATATTTAAATTAATTCAAATATATTTAAATTTCATAAGAAAATAAAAATAAACATTTAAAACTTAACACCCCCGGAAGACATCTCCTCATAAAACTCTTTGTGATTTCTGATTTGATTTGTAAACAAATGGTGGTGGTAAAGAACGATATTGGTGAAAATGTAATTTTTGATTTTGATTGGTTCAAAAGCCTGGCAACATAGATTGGAAGAACATGAATGGCTGATATTTTCATGCTATTTTAATAACAGCCAATCAATAAATAAATATTAATCTCTCTCAAGAAGACTTTCCACAATCATGAATGACTCTCATTTTCGGATTTTTCGTCTTGAATTTAAATCATCATCATAAGTTTACAAAATTTGTTCACAATCTTAAGTTTAAATCCAGCAGATGTTCATTAATTGCGTATTTCTAGTCTAAAATCGAAAAATGTCTACAGAAACGGTAAATACAGATTTTCTGCCAATTATATATGATATTATTAGAAGGTATATACACAATTTTTATAATCATTTTAATCATGTTTTTATTATTGAGTATCACATTACTGGATAATGATAGTTTGATGTTTTTTTTTTTCGATTTATTAATAAACACACATACAAAACTTTAGATAAACGTAAATCTTTTAGAAAAGCACGGTTATTAAAGACTCTTACAAGTATTATTATTCAATTTTACTGATCTTGGCTAACTTGTTGACAGGATCAAATATTATTGAAAAGTGATTAAATAATTCAAATTGAATAGTACTTAATTTTAAAATGTGATTATATTATTCTTAATTTATAAAATGGTACTTTTCTGTGGAGATAATGGGATAATAATGGCAAGAAAAGGAAATTTCTCATCATGCATTTATATCCATTGACAACCAAAGTATGAAAAATCATAAAAAAAGAATCGATTTTTTTTACTAATATTATTTTGACACTAATTTACATATGTACATGCATTTTTTTCTGTATCCATTTACATATTAATTTCATTACATTTCCTACATATGAATTCAAGATATTTTAAATAAAAATAAAATATTGTTGAAAACAAGTTTAAAAGATTCATTTAAAACTTAATTTTACTCTACTATTAAATTTAAATTATTATACTTTTATCTATGCTATTTTCTCTGTATAGATTTCTAGTTAAAATTATTGTTTTATTAATTTACTAGCAGGCTACACTGGTCCTGTTTTTCAAAACAAACCTCGAATCAAACGAAATATAACAATGAATATGATGTATTTTAAGGCAATATAAATACCTACCTGTAATGTATTTTCGAGATACAATGTAAATGCCATTGCAGATATATTTTCTAATGTGTTGCACAAAATTTGAGTTATATAACAGGGTACATACCGTGCTTGAAAGTCCTTGAATTTTTAAGAGAGAAAAATAGTCTTTGAAAGTGCTGTAATTTGTTTATATTTTAATGAAGGTGCTTAATTTTCAGTATTATTTTAAATAGGTGCTTAATTTTTCTTATTCAGACGTTCAAATTAAGAGTTGCAAATTAAAATAAATAAATATTCAGCAAAAATATTTATTCTGAAATCTTTTTTTTTTTTTTTCAAGGAAGTCAGAGTATGAACATTTGTACTTTGCATTGTTCTTCTCTTCTTTTCTTCTGTAAGTTATCAAAATAAAATGACAAGACTGGTAACTAATGCCATTTGAAGATCAGGAATTTCTCCAATTGAATCACATCCCAATGAACAATGGAAAAAAACACACTTGTTCTTCTCTTTCTTCCTTTTTCCATCCTATACAATTCTGATATTGTGAAATGTAGGGTGTTTGAAGACGATAACAATGTTATTTTTGTATCAAAACTCATGTTTTTTTTTTTTTTTTTTGGTAATTAGATAGTTTAAGTTTGTATTTACTTTAAAAAATAGTCACATTTATGTTTCTCTCATGACTATATTTTGATTAATCAAATACTTATTAATAATGTTTCCTCCCACGAAACAGAAAGATAAAAATCCCATACCTAAATTAAGATCTGATGATTGATGAATGTTCATGTAGTAAATTGATTTATTTATTTTTATTGCACACTAGCTGACTCACCTGGTGTAGTCCAATTCCCAATAAAATTTATGATTTTATATTTTTAAACAAAAATCTTTCAAAATGAATTTGAGATCAAGAGGCCACACTGACTTTTGCAGCATATTTCTATACATTCTGCCCGACATTGCCCATTTCCCAATTAAATTTATGTAATTTTATATGAAAATCTTTCAAAATAAACCTGTGACTGGTGTTCCCACTACCTTTGCCAGAATATCTTGAGCATTCGGCCTTATATTGCCCAGGCTCTGATCAAATTTGCATGATTTGAAATTTTTAAAAGAAAATCCTTCAAAATGAGCCTGTGATCTCTTTATAATTACTGTTTTTAACAGACATGCTACTTTTCCGCGGAAACGCAGAATTCTGCTTTTTCGGCGACGAATTTTATTATCCCTGGGATCAATGCAAATATGCATTAAAATTTGTTGATATTTATATGTAGGAGGGGGAGGGGCTAACGATGAAATACAACGAAAACGCGAGTCAAACGGCGCTAAATTAAGAAAATTTCTTCAAAGGATTGCAGAAATAACGCAAATTTCTCCAAAGGATCGAAAAAACTATAAAATCATCAAACAATCGTGGAAAAAATACTATTTTCTTCAGAGGATCGCGAGAAAAAACACGATTTTTGTTAAATGATCACGAACAAGACGCGATTTTCGTCAAAAAAGTGCTGGGAAAACACGATTTTTTTGAACAGGTTGCGGAAAAATACTCTAATTTTGTCAAATAATCGTATTTTATCGAAAGATCGCAGAAAATATGCAAATTTTGACGAAAGATCAAGGAAAATACAGAAATTTCAACGAAAGATCGCAGAAAATACACATATGTTGACGAAATATCGCAGAAAACATACAGATTTTGACGAAAGATCGCGAAAAATACGAAAATTTTGACGAAAGATCGCAGAAAATACGGAAATTTTAAAGGAAGATCGCAGAAAACACGCATATGTTGACAAAAGATCGCTGAAAACACACAAATTTCGACGAAAGATCGCGAAAAATACACAAATTTTGACAAAAGATCGCGGAAAATATGCAAATTTTGACGAAAGATCGCAGAAAATACGCATATTTTGACGAAAGATCGCGGGAAATACGCATATTTGAAGTAAGATCGCGGAAAATACGCAAATTTTGACGAAAAAGTGCGAATTTCGCTAAAGGATTTTGGAGAAATGCAACCCTTATTAAAAAGGTTGCGGGAGAAAAAGTGCAATTTTCGTCAATTGGTCGCGAAAAATGCTAATTTCTTTAAAAAATTGCAAAAAAAATGCAGATTTCGCCAAAAGTCTGTGAGGCCGTGAAAGTTCAGCTTTTTTCTTGCTGAGCCTGTAGCATGTCTGTTTTAATAATAAATAGAAATAGGTACAGTCAAAGTTCTATAATCTGCACACCCATAATCCACTGTTTTCTCATTTTTAATTTTTTTTTTTTTAAATCGTTTTTGGATCACTAATTTGTAAATTTTTTAACTGTTTATTTCATTGTTTACATTCGTAAAATAACGTGAATTATAGAAAACAGTGGATTATGAGTGTGCAGAACTGCAGAGTATAGATCTTTGACTGTATTGTATTTTTATTCATTCTGGTTTCATGTGATCATTTTCATTATATTTTGTTCAATATGCACTTCAACCTCACTTCTTTTTATTTTATTTATTTATTTATTTTGGCCTGTTTTTTAAACATTTGAAATAAAAAGAAAATGCATATAATAATCTATTACTTTATCTTTTCATGTTATGTTAAATTGTGCTTGACTTTAAATAAATGATTTTGATAGTGAAAAAGAATTAATTAAAAGGCAAAAAAAAAAAAAATATATATATATTGTTAGGCCTGAAATTCTTTCACATCTTTAGTTTTATTAATTTTTGTTATTAAAAAATTTAGATATTTTGAAAATCTCTTTAAATTAGCGGACAAAGGACATTTCACTGTATTATTTGGTGAAACTTTAAATAAATCAACACAGTCCAAGCAAATCGATTTATTAGTCCAATTTGGCATCCAAGCTTAAATAAGATATGTATTAGGTTCAAAAATTCAAGTTCCTTGGGTCATTCAACAATTGACCTACTTAATAGTATAAAAACTGCTTTTAGTAATTTCAATATGGAAAATATTGTGTAATCCATGGATGGACCAGCTGTAAACTAGAAAGTACATGAAAATCTCCTGAGACCTTCAGTGTATGATTGTCATATACTAAATATAGGGACTTGCAGATTGCATAATCTATTTAAAGCTGTGTAGTTTCTTCAAACTAGCAAATTGATGCATTTTTGACTGATTTGCACAGACTGTTCAAGGACTATTTTGCAAGGCTTCAAGATTATTATGAAATATTAATTGGCGGGATTGCCTTAATGTTTTGCAGACATAGATGGCTTGACTGCCTACCAGCTGTAAAAAAACCATTGAAGTTTAGGTAGACTTCAAGTCATTTATCTCTTGTGTCAAAAAAAAAAAAAAAAAGTTACATTTTCTCTTGTTAGTTGCAGCCTTTCATAACGAAATATAAAACCGGAAAACCAGTGCTGCCATTTTTTGCAGCTGATTTAGCAATGTTGATTTGTTTATGCTTGTTAAATTGCAAAACTCTTAAGGATGGTGAAATAAAACATGTAACACTACACTTTCGAAACTTCCTCATCTTGAATTCAAAAGTAATATGTTATATCTATTGCTAAACTATGCTGGATTCACTAGGGATAAATTGCACAGAAATCCTAACAGAGCAATAATCTCTGAATGAAAGCGATGCTATTGCTCTGAAACATGAAATAAGCGACTTCATTAGTGCAATGATGAAAAAAGTCCAATAAAATATAGAACTGTGTGCAATTCATGTTTAAGGGTACAGTGGACTTTCAAAATCGTAAAAAATTCTCAAATTGTCGAATTTTCATTTTTAGCATAATAACATTATATGAACTCCCTGCTATTGAATGCAAAAAGAATTTTTCAATTTCGACTGTATTTACTGGAGTTGCAAGCATTTTTGTCCAATCAGCTGGTTCTGCCATGTTCCTTTATTTACTTTTTCGCCGATTCGTAGCCATAAAATTTAACTTAGTTTTTCGTTTTACCTTACTCAATGTTATTATTTTGCACTGAATACTTAATTTTGTGATTTCGCAAAACTAACTTGAACTCTAACTAAGTGTTTCTTTTAACGTTTGTTTACAATGTATTTAGAAGAGTTGCTTTTTGTCCCCAATCTTTTTAACGTAAAAAAAAAAAAAAAAAAATCTATTTATCAACATTTATTTAATATATTTAACAAAAATTTGTATAATAAGAGGTATTTATACCATGAATATTTCCAGAAAATTTTTTTAAAAATCATCATAAAATAAATAAAGTTTGTTTTGAGAAGATTTTTTTAAATTCAGGTACTTTAGGTCCTTTGCATGAATTGCTGTCGAAGCCACACATTTTATGTGAATTAACCATAAAAACATAAAACACTTACATATAAGTTAGAAATGATATTATATGCCTTATATATAACTGAAACTGTGACAGTAGGAAAATATTAGGCAATTATAACCATTGGTGCTTACTAAAATCTGTTTTTCTCAGAAGGAATATTTTTGTAGTTTTCATGCTTTCAAAATGTTCCATGCGAAATACTTTATGCCCAATTTTTCTATTTTTTTTAATGCTTTCTATGTATGTGTTAACAAATGTTACTAAAAATAAACTTGTTTAAATGCATTTAAATTTCCAGCGGCATCTTTGGTACTGCTTGGTTATCCCGTTGACCAATTTCACCAAATTATGCATATTGACATAATTTTTATTTTAAATAACGAAAGAACAAAAAATTTAGTAGAATTTTAATAAAAATACAAATAAAAATTATTTAATGACATTTTAAATGCGTGTATCGTATTTAATATCATTAAATGTGATATTTATGATCATCCATTATTGACATTTAATTTTATTATTTGGTGGTAGTTTTTTGGTCGACGGGATAACCAAGTAGTACCTAAAAAGTCAAATTAAAAATCACTTGATGATGTAACAAACCCGACTGTTTATCATGTTTAATGTAAAGTGAATGTGACATCTGTGATCACCATTATTGTTGTTTATTCTTAGAATTTGGTGACATCTATTTGATCGATGGGATAACCAAGTAGTACCTTTTTTTTAATGCATTTTTGCTCATCTACTTCTACAAATTTATCTTTTTTTACCAATAATTTTGATGTTTTAATATATCTGTATGTGTACAATTGCAATATTTTATGTACAGTATGGATATGGAACCATTGATCCAGAAACCAGTTATCCGGAATGATATTTCTAATAGACTGATGTTAGAATCTTTTTAGAAAAAAGTGTCATACACAATCAGTTTGACATATACATTGCTTGAAACAATTGTATAGTTTGATAACAGCATCTAGTATTTGAAATAGTAGCATATAATCATATTATAGATTAATAAATAATATTATACATAGTATTATAGATGTTTTCATTTTTATGCCGAGAAAACAGAAGAAATTTTGTTCAAGGAGTTCCCATAAATTATCTTCTTTCAAACTCTAACAATTGATTTTACTTGCATCAGATTCTTGGTTCAAGTAATCTAATAATCAATTTAAAATTAGAAGTAATACCGCAACTACATAGGTTTCACAAAACTTATCAAATGGATGCTGCTTTAATGACCAACCAGTTATCCGGAATACATTTGACCCTAACCATTCCAGATGAATGGTTCTGTACTGTATTTTATTTTTTTCTTTATCTTAACACGTTAAGTCTAACATGTTGATAAATAGCTGCTCTGATGTCAACCGCTTCTTAGGTTTAAAAAAAAAAAAAAATTGTTTTAGAGATAGAGTTACTATAAAAGCTGAACATAATCAAAATGTTATTATTCCATGGTTTTTTTTTTTTACATACTTTTATGAGTACTACTCTGTTATCCGGTCGACCAATTTCGCCAAATTATACAAATCCCGAAACTAATAGCCAAATTATACATATTGACATAATTTTTATTTTAAATAACGAAAAAACAAATAATTAGTAGAATATTAATAAAAAGTCGAAATAAAAATCGCTTTGTGACATTTTAAAATTTAAACACATGAATTGTATTTAATGTCATTGAATGTGACATTCACAATCATCCATTATTGGCATTTAATCTTATAGTTTGGCGAAATTTTTTGGTCGACGGGATAACCTAGTTGTAGCCTTTTATGTCTGAAACATTTTGCTCATAAATATGTTTCATAAAATACTTTGTAGAAAAACAAATTATATTTATAAAATGAATATTTTAAATGAAAACTTTTTATGTATCAACTGATAGCAGGGTTGCCGGCCGGCTTTTTTTGGTTTTATCCATTTTAAAAAAGCTGGTTTTTATTTTTAAAGTGTTAATTTGTATCATATCCATATTAAATTTGGACTGATTTATTGTTAATACATTTTTAATTATTTACTACTAAAAAGTTATAAATTTCTATTTCATTATTCAAATAAATAAGTCTTTATAACCGCTAGAAGTCAACTGTGAAGGCATTATGTCTGAAAAAATATATAAATCTTGAAGAAAAGAAAATATACTCAAAAAATGTGTTTTAAACTTCTATATTTCATAGTTCTACTTATATTACACATTCTTAAGAATTACAGTTTTGAATTATGACAAAATGTAACACATCAAAGCATTCATGGAAACATTCTTACAGGTCAATGTGTAAAGATTAAGTCATAGAATGAACAATGTTGAAAGAGAAATTAGGAAAGATTCAGTATTTGAGGAGAGTTTAATACATAATTATATAAAATTAAACAACAACAAAAAGTTCTAAAAAAATTTGTTGAATTAAAATTTTGAACAGCTCTTTGTTATTTAAAAGTGCATGTATGCCCTCTTGCATGAATATATTCATGCATATGCTGATTGAGTATACTGAAATAAATTGTGAAATATAAAATATTATGAAATATGCATAATTCATAATACTATTTTCAATAGTGAGAAATGGTGTTTATATATGTATGATTTAAAAATTTTATTGGGAATAAAGCATGACATTTTAATAACTCTTAAAATTAGTTAAGTAATAAAACAAGTAACTAAGTAACCATTGTCCTCTTTAATTTTATAAAGTGTAAAAAAAAAATAGAAAAACAAGGGTGGGTTTAAAGGTCAATGTAAATGAGAAAAAGCACTTGGTATGGCCATTTTAAATTTAGTTGACATATTTTCAATTGTGACTTGCCACAAGCAACTCCATCCTCCATCAATGTGTTATTCTAGTATTAATGTCTTCCTTATTGAAAAATTGGGTATAACATAATTTCTCATAATGAATCATAATTAAAATATCAATTTTTCAGTTTAATAAATAAATTTATTAAACTCAAAGTAAATTAAACATCATTAAAACTAGTTAAAAGACACTTAAAAATATGTAGCTTATAATTAAAATGCTTCACTGTATAAAAACCAATTATGGCCAAAAAAGGCCAATTTTGGCCAAAAAAAATCTGGTTAAAACCAATAAAAGCCACTGGCCTGGCTTTTTTGCTATCCTGACTGATAGGCTTTTATAGAAATTTGTTTTGTATCTAAAAATTTCTTATTATTGACTTTTTAATAAGTAAATAGTAACTTGTATTCATATGTAAAATTTAAATATTACTTAGATAATTTTACTTTATCTTTCCAGTATTGAAAAAGATACATATGAGAATGCTCAAAAGCCACATGAAATTACAGATACTAATTTGAAAATTCCTGAATTAAAGAGCAAACTTCAAGATTGTCGTAACCAAATCCAGAAACTTCCTGGAATTGATTATACTAAAGAAGAACAGTTAAGAAGACTGGAAGCTCTTCGTGAACAGTTAGTTCAAAAACGACAGCTACTTCTAAAGTATAAAAATATGTGTCATTTTGATATACCAAAAATTTAGAGCTGTGTAATAAACATGACTATTTTTAAAAGTATTACAATACATTTAAGACTTTCTTTTTTCGCTAGATTCATTCGTCCATATCACTATGTTCATGATAAATATTTTGATTACTTTCGAAATAATAAACATTATAAAAACTGTGTCATTCAGTTAAATGCTGATGCTAAAATAAATAAATCAATTAGTTTTGATAAAAAAGATTACCAAGTTGAGAAAATTTTTCCTTACCTTATGCAAAGAGAAAATGTAATGAAGCTTTCTTCATTGCAGTTAAAAGACATTTTGTACCTCATGGCTAATACAGAAATTGATTCAGAAAAATTTGAAGATGCTATAAAATTTATAGATGAGAAATGTGCTCTAAGTGTCAATCGATGGCCACTGGATCTCTCACTCTATGTCTTAGATGCTTGGTTTATTATCCTGGGACCAAAAGTGTTTAGGAAACATTATTATTGTGCTTTTTCAAATTTGCTGAATAGAAAAATGAAAAAGTGTTCAAAGTATGATTTAATACTTTCCTTATATTTTATAGGAATGAGTAAAAAATCTCCACCATTTCTAATGGAATTTATGAAATATAAACTGGAATATTTTGTTTCTGATTTAACTGATGAAGAATGGGCAATAGCATGTTTGAGTTTCTTCAAAACTAGCACAAAAATGGATTCTGAACTATTACTGAAACAATGTTCTAAAGCAGCAGAAAACCTTATGCTTAAAAATGACCGTTTCAATTTAATTAGTGTTCTCAAATGTTTGAGATTATCAGAATATTTTGATGCAAATTTGATGAAGAAGTTAGGTGATTTTATTAAAAAAGAGTACAAATCATTTAATTTTGTTGAGTGTACAAATTTCCTTGCTTCATTTGCAACTCTAAATGTACATGACTATGAAATTTATAATTGCCTTGAAATTCAGGGTGTATCTGAATTATCAAAAGAAAATGCAATTCCAGAATATAACATTGATATTAAGAAAATACATCCTGCTGAGAGAAGTAGAGTAAAAGATTTAGCAAGATTTTTATGGGGGATGTCTTTTGTTGGACATAACATGGATAAATGGTCTTTAGATAAACTGATTGATTTTCTAAGTGCAAGACTTGAAATTGGTGAATTTGAATCAAACTTGCCTGTTTTAGTCGACTGTGTTCAGTCTTTGATTCTATTAGGCCAATATCCTCCAAATATTATTGAATATGTTTTAAATCCTCTTTCAATGCAAAAAATATCTAATATTGAGAAAGCAAAACCAAAGTATCAACTATATTTCATTAGTAGAAGTGCTTATTTAGAAAATTGCATATCTGAAATTAAAAATAGAAAATCTATCAATAATATTCCAAAAAGTTTAGTAAAAGAAATTTCTCAAAGACAAGGATTTTTAGAAATAATTGATTATTTAAATGTTAATTTAAAAGAAAAATCATTCATATGCTGTTATATTTTACCACACATTATGATTTCAGGAATATTCATTGCCACAGATCATAAAGAAAACAATAGTAATAATTCAGTTACTTCTACATTATTGAAGCTAATAGAAGATGGAATTGTGTCAAAAAGTGTTCAATCCATTTTGAATGAAAGTAAAATTTATACTTGTATTGAATTATTAGATCCATCAGTGTGCATTCATGGAGGTAATATGCCTATTGGACTTATGAAAACAAAAATACGCCAGTTGCAAAAACTAAATATTAATGTCATTACCTTATCTCTTGAAGAAGTTAATTTCACCAAATTAGGACTACAGAACTGTACAAAACTTCAGAGTTTATTTATGTAATATATTTCTTTTATTCATAAAAAAGGTCTTTTTTTCTAAAAAATAAAAAAAATGGTGGATTTTTTCTCGTTTTCTCAGTAAATTTCACAGAATAGAATATTTCATTATAAGTTTAAAATTGCTAACTATGTAAGGATGCGCTGAAGTAGTATAGTCATAGTTTTTAGTATTGTCAATATTCTCAATACACAGGTGAATCAAATATTGAATATTTGGCTGGCTGAATACTATATTTCAGAGTTTACAGTTACATGAAATTAAAAAAATTAAATTAAAAAATAACTTTGCACAATATGTAATATAAATAGAGCGGTATCGAGTACTCAGTAAATACTCGGTACTCGGCCAATACTGAGTATCAATACATGGAAATTTTTCCAGAGAGAAAATTCCCCTTGAATACAATATTTCAAATGAAAATCAAATTTCAAATTCTTTTAATTGCTTATAGGCGTTAATGCCAACACATTGAAAAAGATTCCACGCCGGGAATCGAATCTGGGCCATCAGTATAGCGCACTGACGTTCTATCAACTAAACCACATGGAACGACAACCAGCTTGGAACTTTCTCACTATTGTGTGTTGGCGAGACTACATTCACAGCACAAGATGGAATATATTCCGTGAGCCACTGATCTGGGGCAAACACAGAACTCAAACAGAACCAGCATTGATGAATATATCAATACATGGAAATTTTTCCAGAGAGAAAATTCGCCTTGAATACAATATTTCAAATGAAAATGAGATTTCAAATTCTTTTAATTGTTTATAGACGTTAATACCAACCCCAATACAGTGAAAAAGATTCCATGCCAGGAATCGAACCCAGGCCATCAGTATAGCGCACTGATGTTCTACCAACTAAACCACATGGAACGACAACCAGCCTGGAACTTTCTCAATATTGTGTGTTGGCGAGACTACATTCTATACTGATATCGGTATACCATTGGTACACCTACTCGGTATATCATCAGTATATCGAGGCATGTGCTATACTGATGGCCTGGGTTCGATTCTCGTCATGGAATCTTTTTCACTGTGTTGGCATTAATGCCTATAAGCAATTAAAATAATTTGAAATTTGATTTTCATTTGAAATACTGTATTCAAGGCGAATTTTCTCTCTAGAAAAATTTCCATATATTGATATATTCATCGATGCTGGTTCTATTCGAGTTCTGTGTTTGCCCCAGATCGGTGGCTCATTGAATATATTTCATCTTGTGCTGCGAATGTAGTTTCGTCTACACACAATAGTGAGAAAGTTCCAGGCTGGTTGTCATTCCATGTGGTTTAGTCGGTAAAATGTCAATGTGCTATACTGATGGCCCGGGTTTGATTCCCGGCATGGAATCTTTTTCACTGTGTTGGCATTAACGCCTATAAGCAATTAAAATAATTTGAAATATTGTATTCAAGGCGAATTTTCTCTCTGGAAAAATTTCCATGTATTGATATATTCACTGATGCTGGTTCTATTTGAGTTCTGTGTTTGCCCCAGATCGGTGGCTCACGGAATATATTTCATCTTGTGCTGTGAATGTAGCCTCGTCAACACACAATAGTGAGAAAGTTCCAGGCTGGTTGTTGTTCAATGGGGTTTAGTCGGTAGAACGTCGGTGCGCTATACTGATGGCCCGGGTTCGATTCCCAGCATGGAATCTTTTTCACTGTGTTGGCATTAACGCCTATGAGCAATTAAAAGAATTTGAAATACTGTATTCAAGGCGAATTTTCTCTCTAGAAAAATTTCCATGTATTGATATATTCATCGATGCTGGTTCTATTTGAGTTCTGTATTTGCCCCAGATCGGTGGCTCACAGAATATATTTCATCTTGTGCTGTGAATGTAGCCTCGTCAACACACAATAGTGAGAAAGTTCCAGGCTGGTTGTTGTTCAATGGGGTTTAGTCGGTAGAACGTCGGTGCGCTATACTGATGGCCCGGGTTCGATTCCCAGCATGGAATCTTTTTCACTGTGTTGGCATTAACGCCTATGAGCAATTAAAAGAATTTGAAATTTGATTTTCATTTGAAATACAATACTGAGTAGCTGTAAGAATTTCATTTTTTAAGCATATGAATTTATAACTGATCTGCAAAAAGTTATTTTAATATCAATGTATAATATATGCAGTAATTCATTAAACTATTTACTTGGTATTTAACAATGTTTGCAAAATATAGAAAAAGTTCAGAACAAAAACCTTCATAAAATAACTCCAGATTAAAATTTAGTTTCACATTTATACAAATAAAAATAAATACTTTTTTGTTATATAGGAAAACAGAAAATACTATTATTTTGGATAAAGAAACTGGAAATACAATAAATGCAATAAAAAATTAATAATTAAATTTATTATATTTCAAATTATGGTACAAAAACACCATAATTACATTATCAGTAAATAGGGCATTTCTTTTATTACTATAAATTTGGCCTGCCTCTGAAAATATACATTCAGAATAAACAGTTGTTGAAGGTGTTTCCACTATGCAAATGGAGTATCAGTTTTACATGAGTCTTCTGTTAAGAAAGCCTGTATCTCTTTTTGTACCAATTCTTCATGGGGCTATTTTAAACTAGTACTAGTGCCACAATCTTTTTGCTCATTCACAATTTCCTCAAAACATTGCCAGAAAATAGATGAACTTTTTCTGCCATAGTCTACTTTTTGTTCATCTACATTAGTATTTTCATGATGTATTTTTTGTTTCTTTGGTGGATTTTCAAGTTCTAGATTATCTACTTTCATCAATTCTAGAGCTTGCTTTTAAAGGCATTCTTTAATCACACACTTATAATTATCATTGAAAAAGGTTAGTTTATAACGAGGATCAACAGCAGTTGTCATAAAACAACCAAAGTATCTTGGATTTCATTTTCAATATCCTTGTGATTCAATTTTTTAAAAATTTTTTAATGAGTTAATTTATATTTTATATATGTATATTATATATCTGTACACACAGATGTAGTTATATGTACACAGGTATATTTATATATATGTACACCTAAGCTCACATTACGCACACATCAGTGTTTTTTTTTTTTTTTTTTTTTTTTTGCTTATTACACAACTACTTGGCCAAAGTACTACTCGGTAGATCACTAAATATAAATACAGTTGAACCTCATTAACATGAATAAATAGAGGAAACTTTTTTTGTACATATTAAAAGTAGTGTTAGCTGAACTTAAATATATTACATACAACTGGACAGAATAATTGGCATCAGTTCATGCTAAAAGTGATTCTCATTAAGTGTGTTCATGTTAAAGAGTTTTGATTGTACTTCCATTTTAATGAACAAGATCTTTTTATGAATGAACTCTACACTAAAAAAAGTTTTATACTATGACTGCTGCTACTTCAAAGGCTGCTGCACATTCGTTAAAATGTTCTTTTAACCTTTCAACATTCCTTCAGAATGGTAAGCAACAGGCCCAATTGTGGAACATGTAACAGGAAAAATTTAAAAGCTAAAAGCAACAAGTTTAAGACATCGACCAGCGGTTTGGATAGTAACGGGGTGTTTAATACTTTGACGATTGCTGCGACTTTGAGGCATCCATTTTGAAATACTAAAGACAAGATTGCTGCGACTTTGAGACATCCATTTTGAGATATATTTTTTAAAAAATAGACAAGAATAGTTTTAAAAACTAGACAAGATATAGACAAAAATAAAGAAGAATAGTTTTTTCTAGACAAGAATAGTTTTAAAACAATTTTATTAATAAAATTTAAAACTTCACGGCTTTTTCTTGTCAATATAAATAATTTTTTCTTATATTCTAAAACATTCTAAATTGAAATTTTGAAGGAATTAGAAAGAAAATTTTACAGTGATATAGCATTTGTCAGGAAATGGACTAAAGTAAATAATAAATAATACAATCTATTCAAATGATAGCAACTAAGGAAGAATAACTTTCCTGTTCTTTTTGATTCAGAAAAGAAGTTTTTAAATGCATCAGAGAGCAATCCTTTTTAGAGGTAGTAAACATGCATGGTGTTTCTAAAATCTTGGAACTAACTTTCAGAGTTCGAAACAAATATTTTTTGTACAGGAAATCAGCATGTCAATCCGTTTATTCTGTCAAAAATATGATACATTCAATAAAAGATATTGAGTGGGTTATTATATGTTGCGATTAAATTTTCATTCACAATTTAAACAATCTATATGTATATTATGCTATCATATGTGGCATAAAAATCACTAATATTTGTTAATTGTTTAATGGCAACGTCCAAATGAAATGCATCTTATTAGTTACTGTGCAAAAGTCCTTTGGTAAGATTTAGGTTGTGGTAAATTAGATTTATTTATGTTTTCTCTTTTGTTGCAACTATGGAGCCTCAAAATATTATGTTTATTTTTTTCTGTTCTTTTTACTTAAAATAATAATAATAATAAGTCATGAATTTTAAACTTTTCAAATTAAAGTTATGTATTATAAATGAAATGAGTGAAAGGATCATAATCAGGGTTGGCAAGTTTCTCCTGCAGTGGAAAAAAACGGCCGGAAGAAATAGGTTTCTTCCAAGTGGAAGAAATAGAAGTAACTGTTTTTCTTTAAGAATTTGTCATATATTTTCAATTTTGTAAGATATAATAAATAACTTCTTACTATAATCTTATATAAATTAATTTCCCTGGACCAAAACAAATTTAATTAAGTATATATGCTAAATTAATAATTACATCAGCTTTTTAGCCAAGATCACACACAACGCTTATCTAGAGATCTTCAACCATTGACTAAATGAAAAGAAATTTTATCGAAAATAAATAAAATCAGTTAAATGTTATATATTTCAATTTATCCAATATATTTTTTTATTATTTAAATTTCTGAAACTAGTAGTAAATAGTAGAGATTCTTGACTAATGGTAGAATGAAACCCATTTAAATAAAAGATTTTAATTTACATGAGTTTTATTAATGTAAGCAATGTATAATAATTACAGTATTAAATAGACATCAACCAAAATTACAGTTTCGTTTTTGGCCCAAAATTGCCGAAAATTTGGGCGAAAATTTGGTCAGACTGAAACACTCAGTATTCCAAAAATCTTGTTTCTTCCTTCGGAAATTTTCAACATTAGTCACTGATTTGAACTGTATCGGCTCAAATGAATCTATTGAAATGAACTTCATTGTTTATAATTATCAGTCATGAATTATCAATCATCTCATAGAAAATTTTTAGTTTAAACTGCATTAGATTTCAAATATTCTTTGAGAAAGTTCTAGAATAACAAATGAGCATTTGCGAAAATCATTATAGATGAAAAATCATGGTGTGTATACCTAAAACTAAAATATTTTTTAATTAAATGAAATTCGTATAATTATAAAATCTTTCTGTGTCATGGATGAATTAATTACGTATACAAAAATAGTTTTTGGATTATTAACAGTTCTACATAATTAATAAATACTATATATATATAATTAATTTACAATTATGTATATTTATGTATGTAATAATTACTTTAAAACATACAATTTAATTACTTAAATTTTTTTGGGGTATTATCGTTTTCAGCTAAAAAGTAGGAAAGTCACCTAAATTCGGTTTTGGCCTTAAAAACCTGTTTCGATCTATCTTTAGTATTAAAAAAAAATCATTAAAATCTTTATTTTTCTTAGTACAATGCAACATAGTATAGCAAAAAAGTTTTTTAGCAGTAGGATGCTGCAATCAATTTCTTAACTTAAATTGGATGAAAGCAAAAAATGAAGATTTTTTAAAAAGTTCTACACTTCAGGATAGTTTAAAAGCATTTTGACATACCCATAGATATTTTTAGAACACTAATCTTTTTAAAATCATTATTGAGATATTTATGCTAGATGAAAAATATAAAAAATTACAAATTTATTTGTTTACTGTGTTGCACAGTTTAAAATAATGCACTTTTATATGAAAATAATATATTTTTATATGAAAATAAACAATTTGTAGGTAGTTTCTTTTTTTCATAAATGGAACAATTAATGAAAAAACCCATTCCTCTACCTATAGAGTAGTAAAAATTCATCACCTGAAAATGTCACCTGAAGTCTGAACCTGAAATTTGTTATTAAAAAAATAACTTATCTTTGCAAAAATAATATTTTTAATAGTAAATAAATTTTCCAATTTACATTTCATGTAATTATACTTTAATTCTTTTATGCATAGTTAATATACTTTAACTTTGAGCATTTGTTTTGGTTTCTGGTGGTTTCTTCCATTTCTTCCTTTTTTTTTTCCAGTTTCTTCCACTGTCCTGGAAGAAACATGTTTCTTCTGGAAGAAACCCAACCCTGATTACAATATTATATTTCAACTACTTAATGAAATACGAAAAAATGCCAAGGGTACAATATTTAATGATTTATTATCTGCGCCAAGCTAATATAAAAATACTAAATTCTTCATTTATCAGCATAGATGTCATATATGCACCACATTGCCGTGTTATTTTTCTGACACTAATTTGGCAAAAATTTCATTTTCAAACACAGTTACATACATATTTTTTAAACTAATTTCTATTATTTTAAAAAGGGAATATTAATAAATGAAAAAATAATAAAAAATTATAGAATAAAACAAGTTATACCATTTTAAAAAAGGAAATAAAAGTAAACAGTTTATTAATTAAAAAAATAACAATAGCCGGGTTACCATATGAGGCACATATAATTGCCATTTTGTTGCAATCATGCCATTTTGATGCATGTATGATATCTGTGTCTATTTCCTTAGAAGAATCTTCTAATCTGGCAAAAAATTTAGCAATTAAAATAAATTATTAATAAAAGCAATATGATTTAATGCTTAGTATACATTAAAGGGAGACCAAACTGGGTCATCAAAGGCAGTTGGTAATGAAGATATTTGGGTAAGATTTTTCTCAAATTAACTTAGCTTAAGTATGAAATGTAATGACATCATTGGAATGGATATATATATATATGAATTTGTTAATATATACAGTATAAATATTCATATAGTATATTTCAAAACAGCAATTTTTTATTTAAAAAACTAAAGAAATAGCTATTAAAAAAATAAATGTAAATACTTTATACTAAATGTCGATATTGAAAAATAATGCATGATAAGAAATTAAACATTTTCAGTGCTTTAATTTTTAAATTTGCAAAATACTAAGTCTTATTTGTTACACTATTCAATTTCAAAACAAAATAGTCTTATGAATATAAAATACAAAAAAAAAAAAAAAAAAAAAAAAAAAAACATTATCCCATTTTATATATATATATATATATATAATTATACTGATTGACAGTGAAATTGGCTTTGAAGAGAAAGTGTACTATTTTGTATGAAATTAAGTCACTAAACATTAATATCACTATGAAAAAACTTCAAAAGCTCTTGTTTTGGAAATACAAATGCACAAAATAAAATGTTTTTTCTCCAAAAATATGTATTTTCAAATAACATAAAAAAAAACATGAAACGTAATCTATAAATGTTTTACAGAAATCCATTTCTAGCAGTTTAAAACATATGAATCTAAAATTGCAGTTCATTGCATCAAGTAGTTTTTAAGTTATTTTTAAAGAATTGACTGTATTGCAGTTCATTTTGGAACAATATTCAAAATGTTACATGTATTCACATCCAAAGTACTTCACCAAATGATGTCCTGTCTTATATCTAAATATAAAATTTATTGAAGCTCCAAATATGATGAGAAACTTTGTTCTTAACAGTGATCAAACACTATATAAAGCTGCCACTGACCACTATTTTTATGTTATTTTCGTACCACTATATATTTAAAATAATTTTTTTTATATATATATTTCTCTTGGACATTTTGTCAAAGTACAAGTGAAAATGTTGATTAAAAAGGTGCTAACCAGATAAAATTAGTTACGATATGTTGGTTTTAAACAGGTTAAACTTGTTACCTCACATGACCTTAATTTTTTAAGTATACTTCAAAAACTATTGGATGGAATAAATTATAATTTTAGATTTACATATTTCAAGCTTTTCAAAATTAAATTCTGTTATCAAATTTACAGATAAAATTACCTATATTGTTTGAATATTAATTTGAAAATGCATATTTTGGGGGGAAAACAGGGTTTGTGATTTTTTTAAAAATTTATTTTTAATAATAATAATAAAAAAAATTGATTTTCATTTAAATCTGTTTTTTTTTTTAAATCTCTCACAGTATTTTTTTTATGTGACTTTTCTTTTAATTTATAAAATATAAATTATACATACACACATGCATGCTATAAGTGTTACCAATATATATAATTAATATTACACAATTTACATAAATGATTCACAGGTAAAATTTTAGGCTATTGAAAAATCTTTATTACACAAAACAGGGTTGGCAAAAAACCTGTTTTTTTTTTTTTTTTTTTTTTTTTTTTTTTTTCGAAAAAACCAAATAAACCAGTTTTTTTGGTTTAAACCAGGTTTTTTTTGCCAGGTTTGTTTCAGAGCCAAATCGGGTTTTTTTTTTAAATACCCTTTCTTATTACATGTACATGAATATTTATTGATAAAAAATAGACATTGTTTGATTATAAGTAGTGTAACTTCATTTAAAAATAATTTCAATTAAAAATAATTTTAATTAAAAAATTAAAGTGAATTTATGTAGAAAATGGAAAATGTTCATATTATTTTAATTTAAGCAGTATTAGCAAACAGTCTTATGCTCAAAGAATAAACTGCTGTACGCAGTGAAATATTGATACTGAGAAAATCTTTAAACAATCTTTTGATTGCTAATAATAAACATTTGGATGTAGTTTGATAATATTCTTTATAATAATATTATATTCTTTTCCACAATTATTCAAACACTTTTTATGATTTGCACGTCACTTCTGTTTTGCTGTTAAACACGATTTGTCCTTCTGTGAGTTTAAATATTTTTCCTGAGAAAAGATACTCGCCTTTAATGAGAGATAAAGAGCCATCGGCGATAAAGCATGCGTTATCTCCTTTGAGCTTTACTTTTCCTTTCCATTCAGAATTAACCCCTTTACCGCGAACAAAGATTTTGTCATCAGCTGTTAGATCAAAATCGAGTTTTATTGGAAAAAGAGGCTTAGCATCAAAAGTATAGGCAGGTAAAATTTTACTATTTTATTTTTTGAGTGACAATTTGAAGTCAACATTTTTGGTCCTTAGATTAGCAGATGACATGAAAAAAAAAAAATAATAATATTGTTATCATTTAAATGCTATAACAAACACCCAATCTTTCAATACTATCTTATTCAACATCATATTTTGATTTTAATTCTTCAAGATAATCTCCCCAATCAAGAAAAGTTTCTTTTACAGCTTGCGCAAAATCTTAAAGATCGCCGTTACTAATTGCGTTAAATAATCTGCATTTTTTAAAAAGTTAAAATATTTTATACTAAACATTGAATATTTTTAATCTACGAGGGGTGATCCAAAAAAAGGTTTACAAGGCAAAGGGAAAAATATTTATTAACAATAGAAACAAGATACAAATGGCAATCAAGAGACACATCTGGCCTTTACTTTTCCACATAGTCGCCAAACCTGTTTAGGCATTTGTGAGAACGTTTGACCAGCCTATTTATCTCGTCTTTGTAGTAATCAGGGCCCTGTTCATTGAGCCATTTCTTGGCAGCTGTTTTCACTACATCGATCTGAGGTAAACAGTGTTCCGGATAAGTTTCGCTTCAACGCCGGAAAAAAGGAAATAGTCACTTGGATCTAAATCAGGGCTGTATGCAGGGAGATTCCAGACCTGTCACTTGAACTTTTTCAGCAATTCCTGAATCTGGCGAGCTGTATGGGGCCTGGCATTGTCATGCAGAAGAATGACGCCTTTGCTCAACGATTTGTCTGTGAATTTAGCATGCGGCACATTCTAGGCCCATAAGAATCTAATTATGGCTCGCACCTCTATGCAAAACCACTTTTCTAGATGTCGAGGAATTATTGTCGCTCTTAAGTATCTTCGTACTGACGCTACTTACTCGTAGAACAACTAGCTCCGTCTGTCAACCACCCTGGGTGGAAATATTTGCTCCACAATTATTACATTTCAAATGCTTCTGCTTGTAAACTTTTTTTTGGATCAACCTATGTATTTTATTTTTGTTCAGTTAGCATGTTTGAAGCATTTTCATTGCAGCAATAGATATGTTTACCAATGCATCATACTGATTTTAAACTTATACATAAAAAAGTGAGCTAAACCCATTATACTTAATGCTTATTCCTGAAATAAAGTTTAAAAATAGGAATTATTGATATTCAATAAACTGAAACACATAAATTATAAAGAAAAAAGAGAAAATGCTATTAGATTTCTTCTAAAAAAACAAATTGTTTTTTTTTTTTTTTTTTTTTTTTTTTTTTTTGAGAAAAAAACCATTTGGTTTAAACCGTGCCAACCCTAACACAAAATGCATGGAAAAGTACAAATCAGTTGTCAAAAATCAATTCAACCTTCAGTGTTTTAGTTAAAATACAAATAACTGCAAAACATAAAAAATTCAAACAAATTTAAAAGTTAATTGTAACCTAAGTTGTTAACTTTTGTTTTTTATTTTGTTAAAGTGGTGCTGGTGCAGAAAAACAATTTTAGCAACTTTATGAATCTATTTCTAATTTTTTAATGTATCAAACCAAAGGTAGAAAACATTCGTTCCACTGAAGTAGATGAAGCTACTGCAGTAAAAAACTAGTTGATCGTGAATTCTATGTTTTTTAGTATCAGGCTTTTCAATAGCTGTAATGAATACTTTATCCAGTTTTGAATTCAGGGGATGGTCCGGGAATGGGGGGGGGGCATTCTTTCCTAAAACTATCAAATGCCCCCCCCCCCAGAAATTTTGTATTTTCAATGGTAAAAAAGTGTAATTCCCTCCCCCCTCTCAGAGCTACAGAAGTCTCTCCCAGAGTAAAATGTCTGAATTCAACACTGACCTTATCTTCCACCATTCTAAAAGGCTGAGATCTATTACATTAGATAGTTCAGATTTTACTCAAGTTTTAATATAATAGGCATCAGCAAAATAAAACACACAAAGTCATGCAGTTTTATTTTATCTCAATATGTTTGTTTACATCTTAAATTTATTCAAAAATAACTTTTATGAAAAACTAATTCAAATCAATGATTTTAAAAAAAAATCTATTTAAATCATTATTTATATCATGATTAAAATCAAGCTGATTTAAATCAACAAACCCTGGGGGAAAATCTTGAATTTGTTCATCTGTATTTCAATACTGGGAGCTAACAATAAAATTTTACAGTTAAATCTGCATTCTGCGACATCAAATTAGTATAAAAATATATCATTTATTTATAGGACACAAAAAGTTTTATTATAGTTTTTATCTCGCTATGCTTCATTCTGTTTAGAAAGTTTGTACAAGAAAATGTGTTCTGTTTTGTTGTTTTCTTTTTAAATCTCATATTTGTGCTTCAGCTTTTCTTTTAATAAACACTAGTACATGCATTCAAAGAAAGAAAGGTATAAAATACTTTCATTTCAATTATTCATTTAACCTAAATACTAGATTTTAAATAGGCCTGCTAATCTTAAGTAGTGTTTATTTAAATCTTTGCATTTATGAATATACATTTTATTAATTTAGCTAATGATTTGGGTAAAAATTTAAATGTAATAAAATTGTACAACGTAATTAATTAATAGTGAGTGAAATGAGATTAAAAAGTTTCAAATAAACTTTTTAGTTTTGAAATAAAATGTACAAACAGAAAAAAAGACATCAGTAAATATTTATTTACAAAATAAATACAGTGCTTTGTTACACAAGTTTTTACAATTACTAAAATGCAAAGAGAAAAATGATTCTAAAATTCACTCTAAATCAACTGTTAATGAGTAAAGACAAATTTTTATTATTTTTATTTTGAATCTATGTACAGTTTTATTTTGGCTGGTGGGCATATTGTTTATTGAATTTTTTTTTTTTTTTTTTTTTTTTTTTTGTTCAATTACTATTGTTGACCTTTTTATTACAGAGGCACAGAGATACCTTTCAACTAAGTAAATATTATCTTTTATCAAAAAATACTATATAAGACAGTATATTATCTTTTATAGGATTCAAACTTGCACATAAAACAAAGCTAACAACATCTAATTACTATATGGTACATTCTCATAAATATGCACAGCTTAGAACAAAAGCTTTTCAAATTTTAGATTCTTGTTTTGTTTATATTTTAAACCTCATCAGAATTTTTAATATTTTTCTAGTGTATAAGACTTTTTTTTTTTAAACTTGCAAAATGGTCTTTAAAAATGGAGTCCATCTTATACAATAAAGGTACATATATATCATATTCCATTTGGTATTTATCATGATTGTATAGTATTAGTTTATTTAAAAATGAAAAAATAATATATAATTAGTTAAATTGGATAACATAATTCATATACAGCATGCAATATGTTATCTATTGCCGACCTTTAATAGCTTAACTATTGATGGAGACATTCCAGTTATAAAAATATTTATGTGGCATTGTTTAAAGTAAAAAATTCATTATAAAAGTTATAAAATTTAACTTTTTATATGGTTCTTCAATCCCTATACTTATATTTAGTAAAAGTTTACACATATCATATCAGGTATAACACAAAAAGTTTGACTTCTCAAACTTCAAGTAGTGTGATGTGGCAATCCCAAAACTTTCATCTATCTCATATGAACATTTTAATATTTAAAAAAAACAGTTACACAAGTTAATGCTTGAATAACTTTAATTCAATATTATACCAACTTTGATTTTCATCTTTAATTTCTACTTCAGTCAATTAATCAGAGTAAAAACGAGTTTCTGTCTCTGCATAAGCCGATGGATAATAGAATGATAGGCAGATTTTTTTTTTTTTTTTTTTTTTTTTCAAATTCAGGGAGGACCTATTTGCCATACCCAAAAATTTTAGTTCAGTTCTATGCATAACTTCACATATTTTTTTATGGTAAAATAATGAAAATGGTACTGACATCGTGATTATAGCACCCCCTTCAGCAGATTTTTTTCAAATTTAGGGCGGACCAACTAGCTATAGCCAAACACTTGCACATAAAATTTGGTTCAATTCTATGCATAACTTCATACACTTTTATGTGGTACAATATTGAAAATGGCACAAAAATCTCTATTACAGTGCCTCCTTCCTGCGTATTTTTTTCAAATTCACGGAAGACCAACTAGCCATAGCCATACACTTACACAAAAAATTTGGTTCAATTCTATCTATAACTTCATACACTTTTAGTTGGTACAACATTGAAAATGACACAAAAACCGCTATTGTAGCGCCCCCTTCCAGCGGAATATTTCAAAAATGAAGCAGAACCTGCTTGCCACAGCCAAAAACATTCACAAAAAATTTGGTTCAATTCTATGCATATCTCATACACTTTTTGATGGTAGAATGGCGACATACGGGCACACACACACACACACACACACACAGACATTTTGTAAAAACATTCTTTGGAATCTCTAATCCCTAAAATGTGTAAATCCGTCGAAAAAAACTTTGATTACAATACTTTCTTCTATTGAAGAAAGAAGAAAATAAAAAGTTTGACAAAAATCAGGGCTTCAAAAAAGACATCCTTTTCTCAAAAAGGCCAAATCATCCGGCTTTTATTGGAAAAAAAGTCTTTTTTCAGTACATATCTTACTATCTATTTTTAATAACTTTATATGATAATTTACTTTACTCATGGCCATTTTGTATAAATTAGAACTAAAATCTTATAAAATTTATTTAAAATCAGATGTTTATTTTTATATCAAATTAATAATTAATATAGCACAGAAGCCTCACAAATAGCCAATATGATTAAAAGAATGCTATACTATAGATCTAATGACACATCCTCTGCGGGAAGATGTGTCAACATTTACACATTAAGGAATTGTGAATGTGCATTACTGGTCTCTGGAAAAACTCCATATTGCCTGCACAGTACGATCCCAGATACGCTAGTCAATGAACATGTAGTGAGGTATATGAAGAACTCAGATTGTTGGACCCATCTTCTATGATGGGATCTTAAGAAGTGATCATTACCTTCACCTGCTACAAGACATGATATGTGACTGACATGAAGAACTGCCTCACTAACATGCATACCAGATATGGTTTCAACATGATGGAGCCCCTCTGCATAAAGCAACAATTGTCCATGCATATCTGGCCAAAGAATGTGGTCAACAAATTATTGTATATGGTGGTTCAGTAGAGTGGTTACCGCATTCACTGGACTTGAAAAACCATGGACTTCTACCTCTGGGGATACATCAAGGCCCAAGTCTATGTGACTGAGCCCACTTCTCTGTTTTATCTGAAGCAGCACATCATCTTTGCTTGTTGCACAGTTATACCTGCTATTCTCCAATATGTCCAGGACTCAGTACTGTCATGCATTAATTGTACATTGCCATAAATGGAGAACACTTTGAGCAGTATCTCTAATAAATTCTGGTACTTGATGTATTCATTTTTTTTTTTTTTTTTTTTTTTTTTTTTTTTTTTTTTTCTAATAGTAGACCGTTTTCTGATATGGAAATAAACTAATATTTATTTTTCTGTTTAATTTAAATATTTCATTCTTTGCTTTGTATACAACCCCTAAAAGTCAGCTTAAATTTTTAGATGAAATAACTTTCTTTGGTGATACTGGCTAAAAGTGGTTACGGCATAAAAAGAACACTGCACCTTTATTTCTATCTTGACAACTTTAATTCATTTTTAAATTAATCCTTGAATGAACAACAAAATCATGTGCAGAAATTTCAAACTTTGAAATATAATAACTATCATTTTTTGTTGCATAGAAGTAAAACTTTTTGTGTTATATGTTTTATCTATTATGATATACACTATATTGCCATTGATTATGGGACACTTGCGATTTTAGACATTTTACTAAATATCAAGAAAAATACATGAGGAATCATCTCGAAACTCTTAGTGTATAAATATAATAGTATACGTCATACATCTCCCTGAAGATTTTTTACTGAAACGCCATAGGGGACCGTCAAAAAATTAAAAAAGAATGAATATTTTTTGAATAACCCTGTCAAAACTAATGTAACAAAAGCGCTCAAACTCTAAATTATGATTGAATGCCTTATTGTAATACACTGTGTTCATTTTTATGCAAATAGCATGCACACTCGCAGAGTAATTAAGGTTTTTATAAAAATGGTCCCAAATTTGTCCAAGTTTTTCCATTATAATTTTCAGAGTTCTTAATATAAAATAATATTTTTTTCAGAAAGTATGACAAACAACATTGCACACAGTACCCTGTAATCAGAATTAAAAAATAATAAAAATTGTATGAAAAATGAGTAGGTTTACTATATAATTTTTTACTGCGCATGCGTCAAAGATATCAAAATTTCATTTGCATATTATGTTAGCTAAATGTATAGAGCAACTTTTGTTAAAGTCTCAAAATCATAGCTTGAAAATTCTGAAAGTAATCGTCTATAGAAAAAGGACAAAATTTGTTGTTTCCAAAATGAAGCAAAAAAATGAGGGATTTTATCCGAATGCAGTAGTACATCCCATATTGTGTATTCTATATTGACACTAATCAATGAATATATGGATACAACCCCTCTTGTTTTTGCTTCATTTTGAGAATAACGGATTTTCGACTTATTCAATTGACGATTATTGTCGGAATTTTCAAGTTATGATTTTGTGACTTTCACAAAAGTTGCTCTATACATTTAGCTAACATAATATGCAAATGAAATTTTGATATCGTTGACGCATGCGCAGTAAAAAATTATTTAGTAAATCAACTCATTTTTTATACAATTTTCATTATTTTTTAATTCTGATTATAGGGTACTGTGTGCAATGTTGTTTGTCATATTTTCTGAAAAAAATAATATTTTATATTAAGAACTCTGAAAATTATAAGGAAAAAACTTGGAAAATTTTGGAATCATTTTTATAAAAACCTTAATTACTCTGCGAGTATGCATGCTATTTGTATAAAAATAAACAAGGCTTATTACAATAAGGCATTCAATCACAATCTAGAGTTTGAGCGCTTTTGCTACATTAGTTTTGACAGGGTTATTCAAAAGATATTCATTCTTTTTTAATTTGTTGACGGTCCCCTTTGGAGTTTCGGGAAAAAATCTTCACGGAGATGTATGACTTATACTATTATATTTATACACTAAGAGTTTCGAGATGATTCCTCGTGTATTTTTCTAGATATTTAGTAAAATGTCTAAAATCGCAAGTGTCCCATAATCAATGGCAATATAGTGTATGTAAACTTTTACTAAATATAAATATAGGGATTGGATGACCATATAAAAAGATAGATTTCATAATTTTTTTTTATAAAATTCATTTTTCACTTAAAACAATGTCACAACAGGAATATTTACCTCATTTGAAATGTTTTTGTAACTGGAATTATATGTCTATGACTAATGGTCAAGAAATTAAAGGTCAGCGATAGAAAACATAATGCACCTTGTATAAAGAATAGCATTTAATTTTAGAAAATGATTACTTTCATAGATTAATTATATTCATTAGATAATTATGCATAACTGAAGTTTTATCAACAAACAATTTTTAAAGTATGTTAGAAAAATTTTGTTATTGAATTTCAATAAATATTTAATTATTAAAACATTAATTATATCTTTTTTCATAAATCCGATATCATCTTTTTACTTTGATGATTTCATGTAAAGATGTGTTTATATTTTGAGGTATCTCTTTATACCAGAAAATATATGTATTTATGAAATAGCTGTATCTAGTAAATAATAATGTCAATAAAAATTAATATATCTAATGATAATGGAAACAATTTGCTAAAATAATATTGATAATGAACATTTTGCTATAAATTATTACATTTTTTAAACATTTTAAAATTTTGCTTTGATTATCATTTACTGTATTTATATTATAAACACTTCTCACACTTATAAAAATATAAATATTGTAGAAACTATATCTGCTTTAAATTATAACAAATAAATATTGGAAAAACTATGTATAGTGATACAGTAGACTCCTTCAAATCTGCACAGTTGGGACCAGAGTTTATGCCGATTTTAGAATTTTGCAGATTTCTGGTCATTGCTTTGTTTACATTTTTTTAAACAGCAATTTGAATCTAATTAATAATACAATTGAAACTATAATGAATGCTTACAATATAATAAAATATTAAAATAAATAATAAACTAAATTAATAAAAATTTAGATAGTTTTTAAAATGGTTAAAATATTAAAAGCAAAGGTCAAGTTAATAATCAATAATGTATGATTGAAATTGAATATTCATTATAGGTGAAATGTATGGTTCCTAAATTATTCAGTGAAACTTGCCTCATACAGGTGCATTTCTAATTACATTAAAATCATAAAATAAGAAAATTTTACTTCAGGTTTAGGCAGACTTAATAACCAAAAAAGCTTGATTGATACATAAATACATTTGGCAAGAATATTGTGATTACCAATAATATCAGCAATACCTTGAATTTTTTCAAAAATAAATTTATTCTTCCTTCATGAAAAAACAAGAATTCAATAACATTAACAAAAATTACAAATTAAATATACATGGAATTGATATGAAACTAAAAAAATCAAATTTTGTCCCTACATCTGAATTGAATATTTTATTGTTTATATCCATAAATTATATGCAGATTTTAGAGAGTTATGGATTTTAGGGTTGCAGATTTGAGGGAGTCTACTGTATAGGTAGCAAACATTACAGAACTGAAAATTGTTCATGAGATGCATACAATATTGCAATGAAAACACTTATGCAATGGTGTTTTTGAATAGGTACTTAATATGTGAAATTGCTCAATTTACATTAACATTTTAAAGTAGCATGCAAATCCATACTTGTTGCTTTCTGTCATATTCAAGAAGCCAGTTTTATTTGTAAATGAATGATGGCATCATTAGATAATGATAATTTTTATATTTTCATTAAATTTTTTTGTTTCCACCATTAACAATATTACTTATTTGTGCACTCTTCAACTCCACTGTCAAGTATTTCCATGTGTATGTGTGCTCCAGATTAGGGAACTTTTTATTTAGAAAAAACATTTAATCTCCAGAAGAGTCCTGCGTTGATATTGTCAATTTGTTTCACTGTGGGACAGGTTGATTTTAGCTGTTTGGGGATGAGTTCAGGTTGATAACTTTTTTGAAAGAAATTCTACAATATTTATCCAGACTTAAAACTATATCTGAATATTAATGAATACATATAAGTTCATTTTCTACTGAAAAGCTAAATTTGATACTAGAGATATAATTATAGATTACTTTTTCAAAACTGTATACAGATTTTTTTTTATTTGGATTTAGATTTATTTTTTTTATGTTCGGACTGGGTTACACATCAATTATTATTACTATTATTTTATTTATTTTGCAGGTCTCTCACCAGAGCTTAGGTTTTTTGTTAAGTTCAGATCAGGTTAACATGAAATGGAATGTTGGGGTTGGGTATAACCTGACCGTAGTCTACATAACCCGTAGTCAGAAGGGAATATAAAAGTTTTTTTTTTACATTCTTTCAACTTCCTTAAAAATGGGTGTGTGAGTTTTATGCCAGTTTTGTTTCAATGAACTATTTCATTCCCCATTCTCAAATGAGTAGGTTTCACTACAAAAGTTTCTTTTTATTTAACCCTCTAAGCATTTGTCCCGTAATATTCCGTACACTAAACTCCAGGTTTCACTGCAATATAAGCAATATTTAAAATATTATAATTCTATAAATTTAATGAATTTTCAAAGCATTGAAGAATGATTAAGTCTCTCAAGGATTACATTTATATTCCTAAATAAGATTTTTTATGTAATATTGAAAGAATCATATTTTATTAGCATTTAAAACAAAATGCAGAGAAAACAAAATTACAATTTTACCCATTTGCAAGACACTTGGAGGGTTAAACAATTAAAATATATAATCTTAATGCCACTAATAGCGTAATAGCATATAAGTGAAACTTCTTTTAAAGGGAATTCCTATTCAAGGGCCACTTCTATTAAGGGCCAATATTTGCTGTGAAATCTTTCCCACCGACTTAATGTTAATTTTATCCCTATTAGGGTCTGCACCTACCTCTCATAAAGGCCATTTTTTTCTATGTGTGCCTTAAATCCAAAGCAGGTGTATTGGATTTCAGAATCAACAAATAAGAATTTAGCAAACAACTATACTTGCAAAAAAGAAGGCAGGGGAAGATGGGAAGGATTTACTAACACAATAAAGGAACACAAACTTTTGCACAAGTAAGACCAAACAGGCTTTTCTAGACTTTTCAACCTGTAGGGGTTGATAGGATTGCTAAGGAAACTTGACATTTGTTGTGGGCACACAAAAAGTAACAGGTTTAGATCTGTATATCTTTTTATGTAAGAAAAACTGATTCTACATTTATTAAAACTGTAAATGCATATTGAAGAACAATTTTTACATTAAATTTTTTATGCTCAATCTTATGTAAAATTTAAAATTATGGCACCTAAACCAAGCTAAAGAGTACATTTGGATTTGAGTGGCAAAATCAAAGTTTTTTTAGTTATCTTGATCAAAGAACATCTGTAACAAAATTAGCTTCACAGTTTAATGGCAGCAATTAAACAATATCAAATAAAAAATATTGTTAAAAACAAAGAAAACTTACTGAAAGAACATGAAGATTTTTAAAATCACAGAATATATACAGGGTGTCCAGCAAATAACACCCTGATTTCAAAATTAAATTTCTCAAAAACAAAGATCGATAGTAATATATAGTAAATGGTTTTTTCATTAGGTAAGTTGTAAAAATATTATACAAAAGTTTCGAACGGTAAATATTTTGAAAAGATTGTGTTCTGATTGCAAAGACATGGTTCATACACTTGAGACCAAATAAAATTCAAGCACTTTTCAAGGACTATTTGCATTAGGACACGCATAAAAATGGCTCTAGAATAATATATCATAAAGGAAATAGTCATCATGTTACCTGTGAGTTTAATTATTCGTTAGTAAAGATACTTTCTAAATTTTCGTCTAATGAAGTTTTATTTGTAATATAAAAAGAGAAAAAGGATTAAAATATTAATTAAAAAGTAAATGAAGATTAAATGTAAATTTAGATTAAAATGTAAAATCAAAAACAGGGGTGATTCTGGGTGAAAATTTTTTTTCAGATATTCACATTGCATTTTCAGAAATCGGTGGCGAGGAGGGGTATCCACGATCTTCAGACGAAACCGGCGTTTTCCCGTGGTTTTTTTTTTTTTTTTTTTTTTCTTGACGATCTTTAGACAAAATTTGCAATTTTATGCGATCTTTTCTCGAAAACGGCATTTTATTCCTGCAATCTTTTGACGAAATCGGCGTTTTTTCTGTGATCTTTTGATAAAATCGGCGGGTTTTTTTTATGATCTTTTGACAAAATATTTGTAAGCGATCTTTTAACGAAATCGGCATTAAATCCACAATCATTAGACGAAATCAACGTTTTCTCGCAGTCTTCAGACGAAATCAGCGTTTTAACTGCATTATTTGGGTGAAATTGCTGTTTTCCCCGTGATCCACACAGGAAATTTGCATTTTTCAGCTATCTTTTGATAAAGTTCGTCGACAAAAACACTGACAAAATCTCATTTTTCCACGAAATATTGACGAAATGTGTGCTTTTTTTGGCAATCCTTTCACGAAATTTGCATTTCTCAGCGATTGTTTTTTCCGCGCACAAAATCGTACAAGTTGGCAACTATGCGCTACTGATAACCCAATTTGAAATTTTTGGAAATTTCAGACGAGAATCACTCCTGATCAAAAAGAAAAAAATTGTTCTTGGCTAATAAAACTTAGTAAAATATAATTCCAAAGTCAAATTGAGTTAAATTCTTTGCAAATCTTTTAATGTATTAATAACTTCCAGTATCTTTTGCCACAGTTTATATTCTGATTTTTTCAATCCATAAATCATTGAAAACGCATTTTCCTGCCATATTTCTTTATGGATTATATGACTGATGAAAGAAATTAAAAAATAAAATCGATCGTAAAAATCATATTGTAAAATCCGAAATAGATCACATTAAAACAAAGACACGTTCGAAACAAAAAGAGACTTGTAAAAGGCTCAAAATTGTTGATGGATCTGGAAAGCACGACTAACGAGCAACCAATTACATCGACTCAGCAAAAAGACCCCAATGCCCCGCGGAAAAACAAACATTTCTTCCTGTTGAAAAAGCAAAGTTATTCCAAAGCTAGTGCATTCTGATTTGTTGTCCTGAGTCGCACTTTCTAGCTGCTAATGTGTAGTAAAAAGTGACGTAAGCGTCCGCTCTCTCCTCTCAAGGAGGAGCACATTGGCGAAAAATCACACTTCTGGCTATTATGCCGCAATCTGCGTTCTATTTTTTTTTTTTCCTCGCTGGTTTCTGCATGCATCCGATTTTTACAGCCAAGGAAAGATGCCAAAAGGGTTGTTAAGAGAGAAGGAAGTTTTTGGCTGTAGGTGATTCAATGTTCCATTGAGAAAGAAAATAATACGATTGTAGTAATTTTTTTTTTAAATAAAATGTATAAAAGGTTTTTTTTTTTTTTTTTTTAGAAATTTTAAAATTTAAGCACTAATATTGTTTTTTATTTTTAAATTTTTCCAGCACTTTTCATTCCTTGAAAATGAATCTTTTTCTTTCCAGCACTTTTCATTCCTTGAAAATGAATACTTTTTTTTCCAGCACTTTTTCTATTTTTTCCAGAGCGTACGAACCATGAAAGAATGCTTTGATTTGACATTTTTCTTGCTTTAGATTGCTGCCAGAGAATGTGTTTTTCGGCTTAAAGTGTCATATTTCATAGTTTTTTTTAATTAAATTTTTGAAATTCTGAAATTCTAAAAATTTACTTCGAAAAATCTTTAAAATATTGCACTGTAAGTTGAAAAATTATTTCTCTGCAGCCAATCTAAAACAAGAAAAATGTCAAATCAAAGCATTCTATGCAATCAGAATGAAATTTTTTCAAAATATTCCCTGTTTGAAATTTCTGTATAAGATTTTTACAGCTTACCTAATGAAAAAAAACTGTTTACCGCATGTTACTATCGATCTTTGTTTTTGAGAAATTTAATTTTGAAATCAGGGTGTCATTTGCTGGACACCCTGTATATACATTAATTTTTATTTCAGGAGTTCAATCTGATTCAGATAATGAGTCGTCAGTTGTGAATATGTACTGTCAGGAAAGGCTAATGGAAATAAACTAATCTCATTCTAAGGCATTACTAAATTATGCAAATTCAAGTTATTTGTTCCATGAAGTAAAAGACTCATTAGAAGCCAAAACTGTCTGTGAAAAAATAATAAAAAGTAAACAAACTTCAATAGGAAAATTTTTGAATAATGTATAGAGCTTGAAAATGTTAAACATTTTTTTTCTCCTATGTAGATTTTAATTTGATTATTTAGGCTGTTTTGTTTTTTCTTTTGTCACCGCTAATCAAGGGCCACCTCTCATAAGGGTCAATTTACAATGGAGCAGAAGGTGACCCTTACAGAGAAGTTTCACTGTATATATATTTCTTCTAAAGAGCAACAGCTTTGTCTATAGCTTTCAAGATAAAACCACTTATAAATCAAAACTCAGTTTGAAATTATTAATATTTTAACAAGCATGCATTTATGATAGTATAAGCAATTGTGCTCAATAATAATTTCACTTTAAAAGTTCATAAAAATCTTCTAAAATGAATATTTTTCCTTCATTCTACTGTTTTCAAATCCGATTTTTTTTTTTTTTTTTTTTCAGCATGCTCCTATTTATTCTTGGATGCATACTTCAAAATAATTAGCATCTTGTTCACTTACATGAGGAGCTCATAAGCTCAGCTTATCAAGTATGGTGGTTATGCACATTTTCAATTGCTCCTCTTCTCAGCAATGAGAAATGTAAATGATTTTTGAAGAGAAAGTGACCTAATTTATCATCTCTGTAGCAATATGGGAAAAACTGGATGATGCCTTAAAATAATAAAAACTTACACATCATTCACATCTTTTTTTTTTAATTCTTTACTTTTATGGATTGTTTCTATATAAGACCTTATATGCGCATAGCTAAAATTCAAATTATCAACTTAAAGTTTTATTTAACATGATTGAGCAGACCATGTAGTATCAATAGTTATAAATGGCCATATCTTCCCAACAGAATGCATATAGGTACAAATGTTTTAAAAAATAAACAATTGACAAATGAAATTGGTAAAAAAATTGTCACTTTTTTTTTTTTTTTTTTTTTTTTTTTTTAACTATTATAATGGGAATTTTTTTTAGGAGAAAAAGATGGGGAGAGATGTTGCAGGGAGATTTTGATGATATACTTGCATTTGATTTAAATTTGTAACAAAGAAACCTCATAAGAAAATACATTGACATGTTTTTTTATTATTATTATTAAATGAATGGTAGTAAAAATGTCTTATTAAAAAACAAAACATATTAAAAGTTGTCATTTGAGCATATCATTGATGTCATTTGAAACATATTAAAATCTGTCATTGTTATTTTTGAAACATAAATAATACATTTCAAATAAAATAATGACAACAAATAAAGTAGCCAGTCTTTAAATAAAACAATTATTAAAGAGGCAGGTAAAATATCTCAGAATTTTCTTTACAAATACCATATAATATCATATATTTAAAACTATATTAAATTTTTTATATTGAAAAATCTATAAACATTTTCTTGGGATACCTAAAATATCAGAAAGTTATTAATTTAAAAAAAAAAAACATTAATTCTTATTCAAGTGAAACAAATTTATAAATACTATATATAATCTAACTTTGATTATATCAGTATCTAATTTACTGATATTGTACCTAATATTCATAGTTATACATCAAGATGTTGAAAATTTGAAATTTAAAAAAGTAGAGTTATCTTATTTTTAAACTTAAGAAAAATAATTTTATTTTAACAAGAATTTTTAGCAAAGGAATAATGCAATGTTTTTAAAAATGGATACAAAGTTTATATAACAACAAAACTCAGATTTCTATTTTTTTTCACTCCTTTCTTTTATTAAATACAAACTTATTATTTGCTACTCTACAAAATATTAATTTATTTTGAATTAGAAATCATTTGATTAAATAATAGTTATTAAAATTAAGAATATGATAAAAGTGAATATTATAGGAGATACTTTTTAAAAAATATGTAAGATTTTTACACAACATGCATAACTATTTTTTCATTAAACTATCAGAAGGTTTAATATGTGTGCAAAAAAATGATGTAGAAAATATTCATGAGAAATTGCAATTTCATTTAATAATAGATATATTTTGGTTTGAATTTAATGTAAAACTCAAAAACCATAAATACACACAAATGCAGCATCTTTTCAGGTACTAAGTAATTCACTGAACATCACAGGTTATTTTAAGCAGGATCAATGTCTTTTTTAAACCGTTTGTTTAATAAATTACTTTTCCTCTTTTTTCTAAATCTCGAGCAACCTTTTCCATACCAACCTGATACAGAACTCATAGAATGGTCTAAATTATCAGCAGTTTCACATTCACCATCTGTCCTTTCATCTGTTTCAAGTATCACATCTGTTTTGTTATCGAGATCAAAATCTAAATTTAATGTTTCAAGATTATCAGTATTTTTAATCACAGCTACATTAGATTCTCCTTTTAAAACATTTTCTTCTTTTTTAACAGTAGAATCAGGTGTTTCAGTTTTATTATTTGGAAAATAATTTGTATCAGATTCTCTTGAGAGACTAATTCTTGTGGTGGTGGACAATTCCTCTGGCCTGAGTGATGTAGCCATTTTAAAAATTGGATCATTTATTCTAAAAGATAAAAGATAATAAGCATACAAATTTAGCATTTGACAACATTAATGAAAAACAGACAAAACTTGGAATTATTTAAATATATACTATATTATCATTTAAAACAATAGTTTTTTTTTTCAATTATAACATTCTGATAATCAAAATAATTAATCTTCACACACACATAAAAAGATAAATGGATACAATATCTGCCTCAAATTTGTGCTCTGCATTATTATCTTATATTTATAATTTGTATAAACTGTTATTTAAAGTTAAAACAAGTAATTGGCACTAATAACAAAAATTGTGAATGCTTTGCATAAAACACACTATACAAGATGTCGACTCTCAACAATGTCCAATGGCTAATTCCTAAATTGTTAGTCATAAACGAGATAAAAAGGTATTTTTAAAATAATTTGGGTTTAAGAAAAATGAAAATGAATTATGAAATTTAAATTCACTATATGGTCCTTCAGACCTATTAGTGATATTTAGTAAAAATCTCCTATTACACTAACAAGTAAAACTATAAAGTCCCATTGATTTAAAAATCAAACTGATTGAATTATGAAAGGTTCAATTTCATGAGTTAAACCAATTTTCTATAATTAAACACAGATGAATTGGGCCAAGGTTTGAGGGATCGTACACAAAATGCTTAAAGTATTAGAAGAATTTTTTTTTTTCTTTTTTCACATGTACATTTCTACATTGCAGTAGAAGCAATTATTTCAAACAAGTTTTAAGATACCTCTAATTTTTATTGATTAATTTTTAGATTATATAATCAAATAACATTTTAAAATAGATGATTTAGTAAAAAATTGTGACTGTTTCTTTTCATCAATTCATTTGACAAAAATTCTATTACTCTTTAATTTATATAATTTACAAGTTGTATATTTTCTTTAACAGTTCAGAATGAAAATAGATTTCAAATTTATATTGTAATGTTAATTTTATTCTCAACCTTTTTTTTTATAGTAATATTTTATGATTATTTCTTTTTTAAATAAATTAGTAAATAACTATTTTTAACAACAACAAAAAAAAAAAAAAAAAAAAAAAAAAAAAAAAAAAAAAAGGAAAAAAGCTTCAATTTTAATGAATTATTTCTCAGTCAATTTCAATCATGGAAGAATGAAGATTTTTTGTTTTATTTCTTAGTGTAACAGGATATTTTTGTTAAATGTCACATATAGGACCAGAGCACCATATAAAAGCTCAAATCTCATAATTTTTTAATGAATGCTTTTTATGATCCAAATCCCATTTAAAATATATTTTTTTTTTTTACTTCATTTAAAACATTTTGCAATAAAAACTATATGTCTATGAGTAACAGTTTAGCAGTTAGCCATTGGACATTGTTTAGAGTGGACACTTGTTTATAAAGGATGGTGGTGTCATTTTGGATCAAAAAAATAAAGCAACATTGAATAAAACCCCCTTTTTTTTTTTTTTTTTTTTTTTTTTTCTTATGAAGAATTTTTACAGCTCCTGTAAGAAGAGACATTATGGAGTTCCAGAAGAGAATTTTATTTCTAGATTATATGCAAATACAAAAACCCGATTCTTTGGGCGGTGGGGGAGGTATTTCAATGCTCAGGAGAGAAAATCTTTTCCTTTTAGGTTACTTTCTGATTCATCTCTGTAAAAAAGCAATCCTTCCTCAGGTTCACAAAGAATCATGTGTAGTGTGAAAGCAAGCACATCATTCAATAATTTACTTACAAATTTATATGGTATTTTTTACAAAAAACACTCATGTCATTTTCTATCACAAACTTGGAAGAAAAAAACATTAACCCCTTAAGTTTCTTTTTCAAAATTTTCTGCAAATTTTATATATTCCTGTTCAGTTTACAAGTAATAAAATATTATTAAAAATAACATGTCTAATAAGGTTAAGCAATTAAAACAACCTTGATAAAACCATAATATTTTGTACAGATATTTTAGCAGGAAAAAAGAGAATAGCAGTATAGATGAACTATTATGCACACATTCACTTATAAAATTTTAAGAAAAATAAATAGAAAGAGTGGTTGTGTTTCTTCCTTACAAAATTTTAGAGATTATACAAAGGAAAACCCCTGCTAAATATAGGAAATACAATTGCATGTTTTAGTTATTTTATATAAGAAATGACAATATTTTATGAATAATTTTGAACATAAAAAAATAATCAGTAAAACAAATATGTACTAATAAGTTATAATAAAAATTAACATACTTCTCATATTTTGGTACATTTATGCCCAAGTAATTCATCACTTTCTTCATAACTTCATCACATTTGCCTGAAAAATGCAACAAATATTTTTTTCAAATTTTTTATAAATGATTCAATTGTTTAATCTGTTAGTGTATGGAGGTATCTAAGCATATCAAACTATTAATAGAAAGACTTGTACAAGCAGTGGTTTGTTCAAACTTTTCTCACAAAGTCTTGGTTTTGTAAAATTGTGAAGATAATTATTATTTGTGAAAAGTTGTCTTGATTTTGTGAATTTGAAATTTATGATTGATTATTCAAATTCCTGTTCATTTCTATGAAACAAGATTCTTTAACTATACATACTAGGGAGCATGTCCTTCTGCGAGCTATGGTTTTCGATCACTGTCAAGGTTTAGCAGCCTTTAAAAACTTTGTTTTAAAAATATTTTATGGTTACAGAAAGGCTGAACAATATTATCACTATAACAGCAGCTACCTTTTGTAATGAGGTTGCTATGGTTTTCCATTTAATTTTTTTTGTTTTTGTTTATTGGCCTTATTCATCATGTTTTCCATGTCATTTGAATTGATTGGTGTTTTTAGGATTCATAAGTAACATCAATTACAGATTTGAAAATCAGCTTGTATAAAATGGTTAGGATAAATATGTTGCTATGCTTCTGACTTTTATAATGACTATTTGGACACTATACTTTCTTTAAGTTTGAGGTTAAAATTCTCAGTCTGCTTAGGAAGATCTTAAAGTACACAGTACCAAGGTGGGGAGGGGCACAAATTTTGTCAAAATATCACAAAAAAGAGGAAATTTGGTGAAAAGATTGCAAAAACAATGAAGAATTTCATTTACAGAAGGCAAAACAACTGCAAATATCGTTAAAAGAGAGTGAAAACACTAATTTCGTCAAGAGGGGGGCAAAATAACTGCTAAATTTGTCAAAAAAGAACGAAATAACTGCAAATTTTGTCAAAAGAAAGATAAAATAAAAGCAAAATTCATCAAAAGATAGCTAAAAAATGCAGATTTCATCAAACGATCACTAATAATTGCAAATTTTGTCAAAGGACGGAGAAAAAAATCGTGGTTCATACTGTTAGTGGGTTTCTTCCCATTACCCCATATTGCTGTAACCTTTGAGAAAATTTGCTGGGAATTTCAGATTTTTTTTTTCACTTAGAATCTTCTTGCCATGCATAGTTGCACATAAGTAGAGAAATATTGAAAAATAAATTTCCTATACCTACGGTAATACAGCATTTGCCTATAACATACCGTGGAATTATGGGGAAATTTTCATGTGGATTGGGGAAAATGTTGGCAGTAGAAACATTTTTTTCACTCCTGCTTTCTTTTATCTTTACAAGAAGAAAGTATTGAATTCGTGAAGATTTTCAAAATCTGGTTTTCAACGGATTTACACATTTAGGGATCAGAGAACCCCCAAAACATGTTTTTACAAAATCTGTCTGTGAGTCTGTCTGCAAGATATGCCAGGCATCTGATCAGACTTTTTTTCACAAGGCCCTGTTTTGATGAAAAGTGCTAATGACAAAAATTTTGTGCATGCTCTATCTCAAGAACTAAAGCACAAAATTTTACTCGAATTTAGATTCTTTTAGACCTTGATATAAACTAGATCTGATTAGTTTTTGGTATATATAGCTCAAAAGGTGGCTTTAGATTTAGTTAATAGCTAACTTTAGATTTAGTTAATACTTGATATAACATGGAGCTGATTACATTTAGGTGCAAATCACCCAAAAGGTGGCACTGCCATGGTACATTGTTCCTGATTATTGCAATAGCTCTATCTCAAGAACTAATACACGGAATTTCACAAAACTTTAGAGTCTGTGAGACCTTGATATAAACTAGATCTTATTAGCTTTTGGTGTATTTTGCTTAACAGGTGGTACTGCTATGCTGCATTATTTACAATTTCCTCAATAGCCATATTTCAAGAGCTACTGCATGGATTTTCATAAAACTTTATATTTAGTTAATACTTGATATAACATAAAGCCAATTACGTTTTGGTGCAAATCGCTCAAAAGGTGGTGCTGCCATGGTGCATTATTCCTGATTATTGCAATAGCTCTATCTCAAAAACTAAAGCACGAAATTTTCTAAAATTTCAGATTCAGTTAGTCCTTGATATAGATTAGTGTTGTTTAGTATTTGGTGTAAATTGCTCAACAGATGGGCACTGCTATTCTACATTTTTCACAATTTTGCAATAAATGCATCTGAAGAACTAATGCATGGATTTTCATCAAACTTCAGATTCAGTTAGTACCTGATAAAAAATTGATCCAGATTAATTTTTTGGTGTACATTACCCAACATGTGGTGCTGTTACGCAGATTTCTTTTTTAAAGATTTTGCAATAGCTGTATCTCAAAAACTAATGCACAGATTTTCACGAAACCTCACATTCAGTAATAAGTTGACATAAGTTGTTGCTGACTAGATATTGGTTTAAACCACCTAATCTGTGGTACTGCTACGCTGCATTTTTCAGGAATTATTAACATTTATAAGATAGAAGAAAGTTTTGGGGTTGCCACATCTGACTAATCTTTTTCTTGACAAAAGGCAAAGAAAAAGAGTGATATAATAAGGAGCTAAATATTATGAATATGGAATAGAATAAAACAAGAATGAATATTTGTGTGTAAATTAATACATTAAAATAAGATAATTGATAGTAATCTTAATTTATAATAAAATATGCAAATTCAATTCTTAATACAAAAAGCTAAATATAAACATATGCATTTCAGAAATGCATAAGTAGCAAATGATTACTGATGAAAATTAGTATAGTCTGAAAGATAGCATATAACTATCAAGTAAATTATTATCACTATAAAGTTTAGATTAATTATTCAATTTTCAACACAAGATATGCCAGGCATCTGATCAGACTTTTTTTCACAAGGCCCTGTTTCGATGAAAAGTGCTAATGTGATGAAAAGAGATTTTATTTTTAAATCAATTAATTTGGAAAAAGTTTGGTTGGAGATTAAAAAAAGAAAAAAATAGTCTTGTGAAGAATCTAATATGATATTGCAGTTTTGTATTGCACACTGTTTTTAAACATACTGTAAATAAAATAAAAAAAAATTGTGAAGAATTTTTTTCAAAGAACCCAAATTTTCTCTTAAAGTCCTATATGCATAACTTAGATGACAGATTATATTTTAATATGATGATTATTAAATACATTAGCATATTTATCAATGACTAGTAGCTTGCTGCAGAACAACTCACTGTATTGCATTTTAAAAGAACTTTAAAGTTTTCTGGATATAAACTAAAAATGTAATTATTACCATTTATAAATATTAATTAGACTTAACAATACTTTTAATATTAATTAAAATTTACCAGTTTGTTCCTGAAATTTTGAACTTTGAAAGATTGGCTGATTGATTCTACCAATTTTTCCCCATTTCCTTAGAAATTATTTAGATACCAAAATGCAAAAAACTGTAGATTGTAGCCAGAAACATTTTCTAACTGACCTTGTTAGGTTTAGCACAAGCCTTTTAGAGCCCAACAACAAAATTTTAAATACTATCTTTGAATTTGTATCCCAAACAGTCAAATGAATTTAGAAATAAGTGCTTATCTAAAAATCACATATACTACAATTTTATACTTTAATATAAATTATATTACCATGAATTTTTAAAGTTGCTTGTGGGTCTTTAGGTGTCCACTGCAAATTGACAATGTATAATTTAGGTCTTTTGTCATGAGACTTATCTGTAGCCCATAGACTCTGATACCTTCGTAGAACCTACAATAATTAAAAAGGAATATTAATGAATAAAATTTACTTTTAAGAATATTAAATAGAAATATATTTAAAATTATGAAAAATAATAATAATAAGATTGCAACTTAATATATGAAATGAAATTATTACATAAGAACATATCATAAAAGTACATTAGATATGTCTGTTTTATTATCCTATTTTATTTTAAGTAATTGATACAATTTAAAAAAAAAAAAAAAAAAAAAAAAAAAAAAAAAAAAAAAAAAAATGAAAGCCATTGATAAAAAGCAAAAACGATTTTCAACCATAAAATAAATTTATTTCTGAAATAAAATAGATATAATTTTGATATTTATAAATTTAGGATTAGGAGGACCTCATCTATTTCAGCCATAGTCAAACTTATTGTTGATTATTTGATGATTTATAGGCAGATGAGAAGAAAAATAAAACCCCATTGGATTTAAAGTAATTTGGTTATATGTTGTTAGAGACAATTGTACAATAATTTACATTTAGATTTTGGAAGTATAAAATGACAACAAAAAACAACATGAAAGATGGTGATATTATAGAGAAATGTTTGAAAAATATGTTAATGGAGACAGTTTTTAAATCAAAAAATAAGAGAGATATTTAAATGTCAAAATTGGTCAAAATCATTCCATTAAAAAATGTTTTATAGGTATACATAGGAAAAAGAGATAGATAGAAAGATAGCAAAAAGTATACATAGGAATTTAAACATTTTTAAATTATTTTATACATTGGAAGTTCCGGGTGTGCAGACTGCATTTATTTATTTATTTTTTAATTTAACTCATTTTTTGAGGATTTATTTAATTTTCAGTATTTTGAAAGACATTTTTTACATATTATAGAAAAGATTAATATTTTAAATTGTTGCCAAATGATCAAAGAATAATATTTCCTTCAAATTAAAAAAATATTTACGTGTGACTATCACAAACAGACAGAAACCTTTCAAATGAGAATTAAATAATAACAAGTTAAAATTGGGAAATATTGAAAATTACATCCTAAAACTACATTTACATGTGAATATTAAAAAAGGAAGAAAATACTAAAATAATGAATTCATTGAAACAGTTTAACCACCATAAATGGAAAAAATATGTCATATGTAAAATAGTCAAACAAAAATATTATAAACAGTTTAAATTTAAAAATATATATTTATGTGAGACATTTCACACTTCTAAATGATCTTTTAAACTATTGTTGCCAATTCTAAGGCAGAGGAAATGAAAAATATTTCTTTTCTAGAAATAAAAGTATCTTCACATGAATATCAAAAACAGAAAAAAAAAGTTTTAAATAATAAATAAATTCATTAATGTGTGTTAAAAATAGCAAGTAAAAGAATTACATTATATTTAAAATGACCAAGTAATATTGCAAAACAGTTAAAATTTTAAACAAACATTTAGACAAGGCATTTACTTCATATTTTGATATAACCTTTTTAACTATTGTTGTGAATTCTAAGATGGCACAGATAATACTTCCTTTCAAACAACAAAAGTATTCTCATATGAATATTAAAATGAGAAAGAAAAATTTAGAGAAAATTACATTAGATTTAAATGATACATTTAAAATGCCTTATTTAAAAATTATGATTCTATTAAAAAAATTTCTTGTACCACAGTTTAAAAACTATCAGGAGGCAAAGACTCTTTGTATTTCACTGTTTAACTGATCTTGTTTAATCAAACTAGTAAATAGCCAGTAGATGTTTAACAGCAGCTGATTAGACCTTAAAATTCCTCAATCTAAAAGAAACGAATGGATCCCTGTTTACAAGGAGATCACCATATGCATATAATATTAGGTATTTAATTATGCCAAATATGTTATATATTTATAATTATATAATTTATATACATATAAACATGTCTAGATCAATGTTTTGCAAATTTTTAAAAGCTAAAAGCGTATTTTTAGAGTTTGTCATGCCTCAATGGGGGTTGATGAAAGTAGCTCATAAGGGGCAAAGACCCCTAGTTTTGTAAAATGATGCAATTTTTTTTTTTTTTTTTTTTTTTTTTTTTTTACCAAACTTTAAACTTAATTTTTTTTTTAAATTCTTTCTTAAGGTATTATATATATATTTATTTTTTAACTTAGAGAATGCAGTTTTTTTAATGGTTTGTTGATGAAAAAAAAAAAAAAAAAAAAAAAAAAAAAAGAGGTTGTTTTTTTATTCTCTCTCTGATTCTATTTAAAGAATCATAGCTTATTTATAATTTAAAGCTGAATTATATAAAAATTGGGACATTTAAGTAAAGTTAGATATCTGTTCACCTTATATGCACTCTTTATCAAAAGACAGAGTTACTTACTATTTTCTATTGCAGTACATTTATAACAATAGTGATTCTCAAAGACAATTAAGAAATGTAAATACACATAAAAAAATAAATATTTTCCATAATAGTGCAGCAAATCTGCTTTTCTTATTTTCAAGGTAATGGAGCGAAATATTTAATAATTATCTTTAAAAACTTATTAAGACAAATCAACATTTATCATATTCATAATAAAAATGAAATATATACAATATTAAATTCAGATTATTATTTTTTTCTTTTTATGGAAAAAAAAAATCAGGTTTTTATTACTTTTTTTTGCATTAAAACATTGAATGACTATTTAAAAAAAAAAAAAAAAAAAAAAAAAAAAAAAAGAACAGGCTACCAAAACACATTTACAGTAGACTACCTCAAATCTGCATAGCTTGAGACTAGAAGTTGTACAGATTTTGGAATTTTGTGGATTTCCGGCGATTGCTTTGATTTTATTTTTTAAACAGTAGTTTGAATGTAATAATGCATTCACAGTTAGCACTAAACAAAATGAGATTAAAAGTTGTAGTGCATACAGCAAAAAAGTAGATAAGTGTGATTCTAGATCGCACTAAGGATTTTGTTTAAAATGTCTTTTAAAACATTTTATCCTTAAATTCATAAATTAAAATTGCTAATTTATAATTATTAAAATTTTATGAAATGACAGCACCATTATATACTATCTACCAACAGGACACTTTCAATTTTTGACATTTTGTCAAATAGTTAAAAATATACTTGATGGATTGTTCTGGAATTTTGGGATTATAAAGATTATGTTTGACCTCACATTTGTCAACATCCATTTTATAAGCAGGGAAATTAGGGTGCCAACAAAAAATGAAAGAATGATAGAAATATTTGGGATCACCCTGTACATGAAAATGCATGAAACGATTTATCGCTGCAGAATACAAATATGTGGAAATTGTACAACATGTACACTAATTTTTGTAAGAATAGCATGTATATCATGAAAAAAAAACGATTTTTTTGAAAATTTAAAAAAATTCTGATATGTTTTTTGTTTATATCATGCAGGGTTTTTGACCAAATTTAGTGCGAATTTCAGAAAAATTGGCAAAATATAGTAGAAAAAATATAGCGCAATTGGAATATAGATATATTAAATATTTTATGAAATGTGAGTAGTTGTATGAAAAAATTTTTATCTGCGCATGCGCGAATGATAAAAACGATTTTTTTATGTCATTTAATAGTCAATTCTATGGAGTAACTCAGAAAAAAAAAAAAAAAATCCAACCAAATATCATGAAAATTCAAAAAGATATAATTATTACAGTAAGCTGTTTTTACTTTGCTTTCTAAAACCAGCTGAATGATAAGGGATTCTCCACAAATTGACATTTTTTATTTATTGACTTTAGGAAAAAAATTACTATTTAATGAATACAATATTTAACCCTTTAACCGTTTGTCCCGGCTTATTCCGTATTTCACCTTCTTACGCTGAATCGTTTGCTACGGCTTTTCTCGTAAGGGATTTCATGTCAACGAAATGTTTGTTCCGGCTTTTTCCGTACACTGGTTTTTGTTCGTGAAACGTTATGCCCAGCTTTTGCTTTCTCTTCTTTCCCCTCTTGTAAACTGGTTGATTGACGTGTGGGCGCGTCCAAGTATGAGTGGTTTTGACTATAATCCTTTTGTGCTCCCTTAAAGAAGTTATTTCACTGTGAAGATGCATTAATCTTCACTAAAATACCACCTACTTTCAGTGATTTTTTTTTTTTTTTTTTTTTTATTAATCATACAGTGAGTGATCCTGTTTGAAATAATCCTAAAATATTGGTATAATAATTGTAGATTTTTTCATATGGCGGGAATACAAGAGAAAATTATAAGCAAGAAATTATCATATAAGTGTATAAAAAATATGTAATTGCGAAATTAATTTTACATGTTAATATTCACTTTCATACTATATATATAAGTATCATTTAATAATGGGATTTTTTATTATACTTAATTTCAAACTATGTATGATCATGATATTGCTATTTTAATATCATTTATAATTTTTATATTGCATAAAGCATGTTAGAAAAAAAAATCAATGTATGCACATCCAAAGAATAGAATTTTTCCAGCATGTAATTATTTGTTACTATATTTCATCTTAATATGAATTTTTATGAGGTGTTAGCAGGATATATCTTTCTTTCTCTTTTGTAATAATGCTGAGATTATTCTAAATGCATAGATTTGTTTAATTTTGCAATTTTACTCACGGCATTCCCTTAGTTTTAAGAAAAACATCGTCAGAGGCTAACATCCAAATATTTAAAGCATTTGTATATCCCCCCCCCCTTCAATAAAATAAGACTGATGTAATAAAACTTTATAAATTTTATTTGTATGCTCTGAAATTGTTTAAAAATAACAATAATAATAAAAATCGGGTGTTTCTAGTTCCATTGCACATACATTCTATTATTTGACTTATTGCAAACTGAAACATCCGTGCAAAGAAAATTTAAAAAAATAAAATAATTAAGCAATTTGTATTATTTTATATGTTTACTATAAAATAGGATATTTCTTTTCAGAGTTATTTTAGAATGATAAGAAATCTCTATAAATTATAAAAAATTTGAGAAATTGAAAAATCGTGTTATTATTCCGTTTGAAAGTTAGTATAATTCTAAAAAAATTAAAAGTAATAATAATTAGATTAAGTTTAGTGTTTGTTCAGATAAATTTCATAAGCTAATTCTAACGAGGATGTATTTTTTATTCAGTTTAAATTCTGGTATAAAACAAAGAAAATGAAATGTAAAATATAAAACTTGTATTACAAAAAAAAAAAAAAAAAAAAAAAAAAAAAAGAAAAGAAAAAAAAGAAAGAAAAAAAAAGAAAAAAAAGAAAGGAAAGAAAAAGGCCCCTTGATAGTTTAGTATTCTAAACATAATTTTCATTATTTTATGCACGAATTTGAGTATAGCAGGGGGAAAAGTGCATTTTAAACAGAGTTAATTTGCATTTTTTGTTATTACTATTCAATATTTTCAAAGCATGTTGTACTTAATATGTTTCAATTAGTTTCTTTAATTTCATGGATTCCTTAATTTCTCCGTTATTTATTTATTTATTTATTCGTTTTTTTCTGAGATTGGAAAAGAGTATTAATAAATTAAAGAGACTATTACGAAATAAAAATCAAACAGTTACTGTATAACAAGTAACAAACTTTTTAATAACATTTATATGTGTATGTTTAACATTACCAATAAGGGTACATGGGAATCTCGTAAAGTAAAATGAAGCAGTTCTTGTGAAATACTTAACATCAACATCATGCATTTTCTTAAAAATTTTAAACTTTATTAATAATTAAACTTTTTTTAAAGTAAATATACACATTATAGCTCATATACAAATCAAACGAAATTAATTTCATGCATAAATTTACTTTTCAGAATTATTTAACTTATTGCTTATTTTTTGAACAATATATCTGTTCGGTACATTTAAAAATAAAAAAAAAATAAAAAAACATTTGAATCTATCACTTTAAAATTTCTTGTGGTGTCAGAAACATGCTTTTTGAGAATTATAAGAAGCAATTTTCATTTAGGCTTAAAATAAATAAAAATAAAAATATTTCATTAAAAAAAAAAAATATGAGAATGCAATATTGTACTTAAAAAACACTTAGACGTATAATGTTAGATATTTTCAAAGTAACAAGATAGTTACATAATTTTTAAAGAGCTTTAATTGTTTACTAAAACAGATTTTTTTTTAAATGTACCAAAGCAGTAAAAAAGAAAAATATATATGTATATGCATATGCATACACACATCTGCCAGTGCTTAAAATATATAATTTTAAAACGATTCTATCACCATGATCTTTTAAGTCATAATTATTTGGCACAATAAACTTTTATCTCAGATTTTAGGCCGATAATTCAAAAATAACCATTTTATATTTCATGTGCCCTTAACTAAATGGTATAACAAACGATCAGATCATTTTTTTTCTTTTTCGATAGTTTGAATTCATGAACTCATATGATAAATATCGAGCATATATATGTTAATATACACTTGCGCATTTCAAAAATCCTTATATTGCATGAAAAGTTATATTTTGGATTGTATCTTTGAAATTACATTTACATCGAGTGAAAAAAAAAAAAAGTTAATATAAATCACAATATTTCACATAAAATTAAACTTACGTAAATTACTTTTTTTTTTTTTTTTTTTGTATCGCAAAGGATCTGTTTAAAAAATTTTCAAAAGTCCTTAACCCCCTGACCACCGAGCAAAAGGGCAAAAATGTAATGTTGCTTTATTTTTAATTTTTTTTAAATGTTAATAAAAGGGGGATTTTTTAACATGGTATGATCTTATCTGCTTATAAGCCTTGAAAGTATCAATCATAACTTAATTTCTTAAAAGTGGATTATATAAAAGTCACTGTCCTAACCACAAGTTATCCATATAACTTGTTAACCCTTTCCGGCATGGTCAAATCCTGTTACTAAAATGAGAAATTATCGACTATCACCGGAATTTACAAACGACTTTTTTAGAAATTAAGAATCTCTTACTTTAAGATTTCATTGCAAAAGCAAAATTTTATTAAAACATTATTGGCGCCGTTCGCAAATTTGGAATTAAAAATAGGTATCCCGGACTGGGCATAGTGTGCCGGAAAGGGTTAAAAGAATCGTACAAATATCTTAGTAGTGCTTTTGCTTTACTTGAAACATAAAATAGATTTTCTATATAAATATAAATATTTCAAAATAAGTACTTCGATAACTATACCAATTTTTTGTTGAATGAAATATTTATACATAAAGTTTTATTTTCACATACTTAAAAAAATATTTTTATCAATGTTGCCATTTTTTCGGTTTACCTAACAATACACCAGTTTATAAACTTTTTTGTGTGAAGGGACGAGGGAAAATATTTAATTTTTAAGTATATTTCGCATGAAATGCTACCTATTGCGGTCGCTTCTATGTTGGAATTTCTGAAAAATTTTTACAGATCTACACCGATCATGACCCCTAGACCCCAAAGCTACCATAAGTAAAAAACTTATATAGACACGATAAGTTCTATAATTCTACTGAAATATCCTCCAAACTAATACATAAAATCTCGTTCAAGTTCGTTAATGGGCAAAATCGGACCAAGGGGTTCAAGAAGGAAAATTTTTGTAAAAAAAAACAAAAAAAAAAACCATAAATTTTTAATGAAAATAGATATCGAATCAGTTTAAAATGTATATTAATTCTAAAAAAAAAAATGGTCCAAAAGTTTATGCATGACAGATTTTTGATCAAATTAAAAATGGGCTCAAGCGGCGCAAAAAATAGGGTTTTTGGGAGAAAAAAAACTCAGAATTTCGTCAATTCTTCAGATAAAAATCAAATATCAAATCCAATTATTTTTTTTATATAAGTTCTTAATATTATATAAAACTTTTGTATTTACAAGTTCTTGATAAGAACAACTCTCATTGCAATAAATAAATAAATAAATAAATAAAAACGAAAACAAAAAGGAGGGGGGTGAACAAAAAAAATCTGTAACTACGTCAATTCTTAAGATATTAAAACCAATTAAATTTATTTTACATCTTCTCAATAACATCTACAACTTTCACACAGAAGGGTTTTTAAAACCAATCATTATAGCAAAATAAAATTAAAAAAAATTGGAGTGGAAAAAAAATCTCAAATCCAAACAGCCTTTATTCTGACTCATTTTTAAATTCATTTTTGAATTTAAACGGACACATTTTTCATTTTAAATGCATCCAAATGACAAGTTTTCTTATTTGGAAATTATGTAATGTGATATATTGGCCAGTTTTTCGATAAAGGCAGAATATAGTTGTGATGAAAAAATGCTTTGAAAATGGGGCATTTTGAACAGAATTTCCCAAAACGATTGTAATTGAAAAATTAAGAAACTATTCAAAGAACAAAATTGCTTATTTTCCGACTCATTTTTAAATCCACTTTTGATTTTAAACGCGTCCAAATGACAGGTTCTTTTTTTTTTTTTTTCTTTGGGAACTATTTAATGTGACTTATTGGGCAGTTTTTTGATATATGCAGAATATATTTTTAAAAAATGCTATCAAAGTGGACATTTTTAGCATAATTTTCCAAAGCGAAAGTGATTGAATAATTGAAGATTTATTCAAATAACAAATTGCTTATTTTCTGACTCATTTTTAAATATAATTTTGCTCTCAAACGCCTTTATTTGACAGTTTCTTATATTTAGGAAATATATAATGTGCTGTAATGGTCGATTTTTTCATAGTGTTAGAATATATATGAAAAAATGCTGTCAAAGTGGGCATTTTGAACCGAATTTCTGTTAAGATGATTCAGATAAAAACAGTTCTTATAGAAAAATCAAGTTAAAAATTCTTCAAAAGCGACCAAATAAAATTGTTAAACTGGATTTATGTCTAATCATATATTATTTTTAGTTGTTTAAATGCGCACTTAACTTCCAAATTAACCTCCGCCTATAGGCCAAACCAACAGGGATTTTCTTTTAAATTTAAATACTTTGTGACAAATTCCATCTACTTCTTAAATCTGTTGGTACTACTTTTTCTGACTAACATTTTTTGCTTTATTTAATCACTGATATTCTGGTGGCAAATAAGGTAAAAAATGTTTTGAACATTCAAAATGTTTTGAAAAAGCGAAGATTTTGGCTGGATTATGAATGACTTAAGCCAATATTATCTTTCATAAATTCTTAAATCGAGGGCCAAATTTTTATATAAATGCGAAAATTAAAAAATAAAATACATAAAATTAGCAATTCTTTGATATATTTAAGACTTTTGTATCGAAATCTAAATGATTATTTCATACTATAACATACACAATACTTATCATATATTAGATTTATGAAATTGAATAAACAATCTGTAACGAAAAAAAATATATATATAAATTCATAATTTTTTTTTTTTCATGTTTCACCCTTAATCATAAAAATATATTTTAAAACTAAAAAAAAACTTAGTTTATGCGATTTATAAACATATAAAATGCTATAATTTGAGTAAATAAATATTTTTTTCAAATAAAAAATAAATGAGCATTTACAATTAAACAAATATTGAAATTTCTAACCTCTCGCGAAAAGATATTTAAATTTTAATGAAAGAGTTATTTTAAAATGATCCATTTGTTTTCTTCTATCGATTCCAAATACTATATAATTTATTTCAATGAATTTTGTAAAGATTTCTTTATACACACAATTAATGAAAGATTAAATCATTAGCAAAAATGTTAAATGCAATTTCATTTCTGCAAATAAAAAATGTGAAAACTTAAGGTAAAATACTTGCTATATTTTTAATACACAAATAAAATTACGTAATTATTTTGTGAACGCAAAAACCACTCATGTATAATTCAAAGTACTTTCTGAATCTGTAAGTCTAAATCAATATACAAACACAGCTGCAATAGAAAACATACTTCCTAGTTTTTTAGTCTCAAGAGTAATTTTGACACTCTCAGTGCAATACACTAATCCTTTTACTTACTGACAGTCATTGTATTTTCACCCTCCTTCCAAACAAAGCAAGCTAGCTATGCACGGAAGTTTGTCTGGGGGGAAAAAATTGCTTTGAAAATGCGCGAGATACTTGGTCATCTGGGAGCAGGTTTCAGTGAAAGAAACTGCGAATATTTACAAGAATGTTTATCGGGAAGAAAAATGAAAAACCTTAAGGCGATGAAAGGGTTAATACAATATTGTTGCTAATAAGTATCTTGACACCTGTGATAGAAAAGAAAAAGAGCTTTTATTCACATTCAGGGCCAAAACTAAGAGAGGAGGGAAAGAAGGGCATGTGCCTCGGGCACCAGGGCGAAAAGGTGCCAAATGTAAATTTTGTATGGTGATTTTTTTCATGTCTATGTTTAGAATGATATTGTTAAAATTATCCTATCTGAGATATTCCAAAGCATAGAAGAATCTAATAATGATGGCATAAAGATTGTGTTTAAAGTAGATTTTTTTTTAATCGGTTTCTTGATTTTAAGGTATTGATTTTTAACAAAGCAGATTACATTGTTCAGTATTACATATTTTAAGTTTTAAAATCAGCTGGCTATTAATAAATTAGAGAAATTTTCTTTATAAATATACTTTGCAAAGGAAGGAAGGGGGAGGAGTTCACAAAAATCCACGTTTAGTTCTGGGGGGGAAAAAAACCAAGAAGGCTGGTTTTGGCCCAGTTCACATTTTATTGTTTGTAGACCCTCCACGGGAGGCAATTACAGCTGCAACTCTCCTGGGCATGCTTTCTATTAGTTCTTGTAATACATGCAATGGTTTTTCATAAAAAAAAATCGCCAAACAAAATCTACATGTGGCATCCTTTTGCCCTGGTGCCCGGGGCACATGCCCTTCTTCCGCTCCTCTCTTAGGGCCCTGAATGTGAATAAAATCTCTTTTTCTTTTCTATCATAGATGTTAAGATACTTATTAGTAGCAATATTGTATTAGATATTGTATTCATTAAACACTCATTTTTTCCTAAAAGTCAATTAATAAAAAACGTCAATTTGTGGAGAATCCCATTCTGCTCTTTTTAGAGAGCAAAGTAAAAACAGCTACTATATTAATATCTTTTTGAATTTTCACGATATTTGATTGGATTTTTTTTTTTTTTTAAATACTCCATAGAATTGACAATTAAATGATGCAAAATAATAGTTTTTATCGTTTGCATATGTGCAGATAAAAATTATTTCATACAACTATTCATATTTTATAAAATATTTAATATATCTATATTCCAATTACCTATATTTTTTCTACTATATTTTGCCAATTTTTCTGGAATTTGCATTAAATTTGGTCAAAAATCCTGCATGATTTAAACAAAAAACATATCAGAATTTTTTGAATTTTTCGAAAAAAAAAATGTTTTTTCTCCATGAATATACATGCTATTCTCAAAAAAATTAGTGTACATGTTGTACAGTATCCACATATTTGTATTCTGCAGCGATAAATCGTTTCGTGCATTTTCATGTACAGGGTGATCCCAAATATTTCTATTATTCTTTGATTTTTTGTCGGCCCCCTAATTGTACTGCTTATAAAATGGATGTTGACAAATATGCTGTCAAATACAATCTTTATAATCTTGAAATTCCAGAAGAATCCGACGAGTATATTTTTGAATATTTAACAAAATGTCAAAAATTGAAAGTGTCCAAATACTTATTGGTAGATAGTGTACTCAGATTTAATTAAACAATGTCTTTTTATTATGTTTCTATACATTTCCCAAAAGATAGCAGCATCAAAAATATGTCAAAAGCATTTAATTTTGAAATAGTATCTAAATATACTTAAATTACATTTTAAACTTTTTTGTTTTTGTTAACAATTAAAAATATTTTGAATTTCCCTTTCCTTTGCAATTATTAGAGCTATTTCAGAAGCATATATAATAGAATAATTTAAAAATAATTATAAATTGAAATTATTTAATAAAATTAAAAAGGTTCAAACCAATTTTTTAAATAGAATCTGAAATTTCCAATTTTTTTGAAAATCTGAAATTAAAAAATTTAATGTATACAGGGTGGTCATAAAAAACTTTGCCAATATATGGAGCTCTAGCGGCCAGTCCGTTCAACTGATCGAGGTGAAATTTCAGATATAGCTATTCAGAGGTATGAGCTCGAGATTCTGTGAACGGCAACAAAATGGCGCTCATGGTTACGGTTATAGTTACAGAAACTCAAAATTTTCTAGTGGCAACACCCATTTTTTTCATCACAAAATTCCCAGCACATGCGAAAACCCTAAAAAGCATTGGAATGGTATGATTATTGCAATAAACGGACGCATTATGCTCGCAGGTTTACAAACGACCCCAAAAAAAAACACGATTAAGGTGCACAAAGAAAATTTGAATATGACAGAGACAAAATACCAATCACGGAATATCGCTTGCCAGATAGTTAGTGTAGAAAGCAGATAAAAGTAGGGTGGGAATGTTAGTTCTTCAGCCGAAGCTCGCAGATGCCAATGAAATGACTTCATTCGTGGTGAATTGGTAAAACTATTATCAAAATGAAATGAATGCTGCGAAAACCTGCCGCCTTTACCGTCGAAACTATCATCAAATACGTGGCTTATGCATTTTACAAGCTATTCGTGATTTAGTAATGAAATTCGAAGAAATTGGCTGCACCTGGGATAGTTTGCGATCCAGATGACCAACTGTTCCTGAGGATACTGTTATGGAAGTGCATCACATAGTGAACAGAGGACGCATGCAAACTACAAAAGGTGATTCTCATGTATTTGATATACCAAAATCAATGGTCTTAATGTTACAGCGCTCTGTAATCTGCATGTTTCTTTACCGGGACCAGCGCGCCCAGATGTTGGAAGTGAGAGAACATCAACAACACATAGACTTTGTTAATGAATTTCTTATCCAATATGATCGAGATAACAATCGACCTCTTTGCATATTATAAACGGACAAGGTACATTTCATTTTAACTGGTAACGTCAATGGCCTCCACGATCTCCCTACTTCAAACCTATGGATTTTGTTGCTTAGTGTTAAACAAGCTTTAACCTTTTTGGTCTCATTGCCTCATTAAAGTCTTTTCATTATATCAATATAATCGTTTTATTTTTATTTTATTAATCATTCAATTTTATTCTTAATATTTTAAAATAAAACTTACCTTTTCTTGGCCAGGAACACTCCTTTAATCTATTTAAAGTTTCATCTGTTTAAACTTAATTGTCAACTGCCGACTTCTGAAAACGACACTACCATCGTAAATAAACTTTATCTTATGGCGCATGGGTGAAAGTTTTCCATCCACAGATGGAATTCCGTCTTTCAAAAACTCACGTGGACAGAAACGGGACGAAAAAATTTCCGAGGACGGAAGCAGATTGCGAAAAAGATGTGGATGCTATCTTTTACCTAATGTTAAGTCTACTGGCTCTTAAATAAATAGCAGAGTATGATAAATACCATAAAATGTAGTTTAGATTTTGAAAATGAAATAGTGTACTCACAATAAGTAGGCATGAAATTTCCTTGTGAAACCATCTTTATTGTAGATTTTTGAAATTCTTGAAACAAAATAAATTCCATATTTCTTGAAGATATGCAATGTCATCTTTAACAAAAAAACTTTACTCTTGATAATATTTAACCAAGTTCATTTCAAATGCTTTCACTATCACATAATTTCTAAATGAATATCCTACAAAAATCAAGAAACTGACACTAGTCATAATTTCTCACACTCAAGAGACACATATCTTTACCAGAAAGTAAATACTATTTAAATGCCCATTGAAGCCTTTCAGCCAATCACAGCAAAGATTCATGAATCATTCATGAAAAACTCTTGACATATGCAAAACAGATGTTTTGCATAAAATAAATTTGCCTACAAAAAGATTCTCTAATAATTTTCTTTTAAAAATAGCTAGATAATTTAATTTAAACATTTAAAACTTAAATCGGTCAAAAATAAACTTAATAAATTAATACCTACAAAAAAACTCATTTCACAACTTGTGAAAACCAGATGAATTGCGATGTCTTATGAAGTGAAGTGAAGCGATCAAATGTTTTGATCTAAAAACATGGCTGCTCTCACAAAATTAGCGATGTATTGCTATTGAAAACGAAGTAAGAAAGAAAAATAAAAGGAAGATAGATGACATTGAATATCTCCTGAAATAAATAAGAAATGAGCAGGAAATAACAAAAACAAGCACTACAAAAGATGCGCTTTTCGTCAAATAATCGCGGAAAAATGAGATTTTCGTGAAATGATTGTGGAAAAAAAAAGAGCTATTTCTGTCAAAAGATCGCAAGAAAATATGTGTTTTCTGTCAAAAGCTTGAGAAGAACACGCTATTTCTGTTGAAGGATTGCGAAAAACATGCTAGTTTTGCCGAAAGATAGTGAAAACACGTTAATTTCGTCAAAGGATCGCAGAAAAGACTATTTCTGTTAAAAGATTGTGAAAAAGATGCTATCTTGACCAAAGAATGTTAAATAGACACAGTCTCTGTCAAAGGATCCCCAAAAAGATGTGTTTTCTGTCAAAAACTTGCAGAAAACACAGGATTCTTGTCAAAGGAACGTGAAAAAGACGCTATTTCCATAAGATCATGAAAAAGATGCAGTCTCTCTCAAACGATCGCGGAAAAAAAAAACGAGATTTCCGTCAAATGATAGCAAAAAACCCCACGATTTTTATCAAATGATTGCAGAGGAAATGCGATTTTTATCAAAGGGTCGCGAAAAAGACGTGAATTTTGCCAAAGGATTGCGAAAAGAACACAATTTCAGTAAAATAATCGCAAAAAAAAAAAAAAAAAAACCCTAAGATTTTTACCAAATGATTGCAGAGAAACGAGATTTTTATTAAAGGATTGCGAAAAAAAAAAAAACACAAATTTTGTTAAAGGGTCGTAGAAGAGAAGCAATTTTTGACAAAAGATTGTGTAACAGATGTGATTTCTGTCAATGGATCGTGAAACAGACACTATTTCTACCAAAAGGATTGCGAAAAAGATGCGATTTCTGTCAAATGATCGTAAAAAACCTGCGGTTTTCATCAAATGATTGCGGAGAAGACACGATTTCTGCCGATCGCAAAACAGATGCAATTTCTGTCAAAGATCACAAAAAAGATGCATTTTCTGTCAAAGGACCGCAGAAAAGGTGTGTATTTCGTTAAAAGATCGTATTAAATACTTGGATTTAATCCAAAAATTGCAAATTTCGGCTAAAACCGTAGAAAAATTGCAAATATCGGCAAAAGAAGGCAGAAAAGTGGCAAATTTTGGCCAAAGATAAGGTAAAAAATGAATTTCGACATAGGGCCGTGGAAAAAACTCACATTTTGTTTATGTGCTCATTGGGGAGATTCAAAATATTTTCAGTCTTGGCAAAATTTCAAACTTGTACCCATGTTATGGCATAGTATGCCGATATATTCATAGATGCCATCGCGATCATGTCACTTCCATCATCCCTTTCCTTGCAATGGATCCAAGATCGTTCCAGAAAGAGGGCATATCACGGCACGTGACTATTCATTCAGAGTATAAATACTGGGGAAATTTCTTTCAACTTTGCTTGTTTTTAAACCTCTTGAGAAATGGGAAGCTTTCCTGCTTTCCTTCATGTTTTTAAAATAGATCCTTTCATTTAGTTTGTTTTTCTAATGCTGCACTGGTAAATATAGATCTTTATCTTAAATTAAGTTATGATAGCTTTTCAACTTTTAAAAACATGTTTTAAGTAAAAGTAATTTTGCATAGTACTGGATATTTTTGAAGATGTTTTGAACTGTAAAAGATGTGATATATCTCCTAGCTGAGATGAGCTGTTATTGTCAACATCATTCTTGTTTTAATGAAGAAATAAACCCTGGATTGTTTTTAAACTTCATCTCTATTATTTTTACACAATTTTAACCACTTTTTGCACTACTACATTTTTGATGCTGCAAAACCTTTTAATGCCTTCTCGTAGGCATAAATTTGCATTTCCACAAGCGCATGTTTTTCTACTCTGCTAATGTGTTAATTTGTCTAAAATTAATGTAGTTTACAGTTAACTAAATTTTCAACAGATTTCAGGTTCTGGGGATATCTAAAATCTAGAGTGTACATGTGCAATCCGCAAACTTTACCAGATTTGAAAGATTCTATCAAATGTGAGATTGCAAACATCCCTCATGCGATGTAACGTTCAGCTGTATTGACCACAGTCGCCACCATGCAATGTGTAACTGCCTGTGATGGCACCCATGTGGAAAATGTATAATCAAAATAAAAATTTTCTCCAATCTGTGGTGTAATCAGAGATTAGTGTACTCACTCTGTGTCATATGAAAATTTACTCCTTGCACCCTAATTGTGTTTTTAATGGGGGGGGGGGGGGGGGGATTCAAAAAACAGTTTTTTGTGCGTGCATAACTTGTCCGTTTCTTGCTATACACGTATGGTTCCAATGCTCTTTAGGATTTTTGCATGCGCTGAGCATTTTGCGATGAAAAAAAAAGGGTGTTGCCATTGGAAAATTTCGAGTTTCTGTAACTATAACCGTAACTGTGAGCTCCATTTTGTTGTCATTCAGAGAATCTCGAGCTCATACCTCTGAATAGCTATATCTGAAATTTCACCTCGATCAGTTGAACGGAGTGGCCACTAGAGCTCCATATACCGGCAAAGTTTTTTTATGACCACCCTGTATATAAATAAAATTTTAAATTTCTAAAAATAAAACAGATTGTTTAAATGAAATTTAAAATACTGAATTTTTAATAAATCACAATATTTTTTAAAATATAAAGAAAATTGAATTCAAAAATATATTAAGTATGTCAGTGTTAAAAAAATATATATAAACCCTTAAATGGGCAAAAAACATGAAATTTTTAAATCCATCTTAATAGAAAAATTTCAAGTTCTAGCACTGGTTTCGAGCTAAGAATCTTCTATTTACTAGTGAAATTCTTTTTCACCAAACTATGATGCCTACAAGTATAATGTTGAAATTAAGGTTCTCTTTTGAAATTTAAATTATAAATATAAACGGATCACATTGAAATAATTGATTTAATTAAACAGACTTTTCAAATTTTTGCGATTCGTTGTGTGACACGCAATATTCAGCTGTAAGTACACAAAATTTGAAGCTTCTGATTTATACAGTTTTTGTGTACAGACTCTGACAGACAGAGGACAGAGAGGAATAATGTTTTGTCAGATGAACAAAACCTTAACAAAAGGGCACTGGTGAACATCAAGGAAATATACCATATTCCCTCACATTATCTGGCATGCCACATAATTCGAGGGCAACCAGATTTTTGAAAATTAGCTCCTGGTCTTTTCCATCATGCCGGAAAAAGCCATGATCTTTGAAACCAGAAAAGAATGAGGTTCATTAGCTGCATTCAGTTGCAGCAGTTTCTGTTGGGAACGAGGGCTGCAAAATAGAGTTCATCTCCACTTTTCTAATTACTTAGTTAATATTTTTTACATATTCAAGAGACTAAAGAGGGCTTTCATGTCACATACAACTTCACACAAAAGCTATCTTCCCAGCACCCATCCGATATTTAGAACGTAGAAATAGACTATCTCATAAATTATTACATGAACAGAAATATTCTTTCTATATACAAAATAAAATATCTATAATAATTATCTAAATATATCAAAAAATGTGTGTTTACATTTTATCAAAAAGTAATTTTATATGATAATTTAATTATTTTAATGTTGTCATCCTGTAGAAATGTCATGCATAAAAATTTTTCATAATGATTCGATAAATAAAATCTAATAATTACTTAAATATAAATAAATATATAAAGAGAGACAGAGAAAAAAATTATCATTGATGCTTTTTCCTCACAATGAAAAATTTTGATAGAAAAACCAAAATAAATCAGACGCCCATACTCCAGTAGCCAAACCTCATATTTTACGGCATGCTGGTAAATACGAGTTTTTAAAGCATGCCGGGTAATATGGGGGAATATGGTATTTAGAAACAACAAATAGTTCAGGGCTGTTTCAGGCGATTATTTCTATATTCTGTTTGCACCACTTTGCACTTTTTATAAAAAACACTTTTTTGGTTTTTATAAAAGTTATTTTTTTAAAACATTTCTTTTTCTTACAAAATTTGTCAAAGGGATTTTTGTTTTTAAAAAATGGTACGAAATAGAATTAAAATATAATCACTTATTTCAACCCTGATAGATGATAGTTGCAATTCACAGAATTGACATGATTTTTTAAATCAGCCATTTCTCATGAAATAGAAGAAATCAATTGACTATTTAATTTTCAAACTTTGATATTGTTTTTAAATTCAAATACATAGTAAAAAATAATTTAACAAAAATGCCAGATATTATAGTTTTGACTACAATTCTACAAAGGATACTATATAATAAAACAATTTTGATCAGAAGTAACATACAACCACTGTAGAATATTGATAACACAATTTTCGATATACTCCTTTATCTACCAAATTACGAATTCATGAAAATGTTACATTTTAAAGCATTTTACGTAAATTGTTTAAACTAAATTAAAAGATTTACATAATCATTTAATAAATATCTTACATTTTAAATTGTTTTCTTAGTATTTTGTAGAATTATAAAATGTACAAATATGATGTTCTTACAATATAAATATAGAAATATTTCAAAATTGAAAAATCCCCATCCCCCTCCCTCAGCATCAAGAAAGCTGAAAAGATAAAAAGGCAAAAGAAATCATCCTTTTAAAAATATTTTTGTTTTGTGTAACCAATAATACTTTTGGAACAAATAAAGTAATGTATCTGTAACTCATTCAAAACAGTATTACAACTAATTGACACATTAAAATAATTTATAATAAGTAATTTTAATGGTACTTATAAGTACCATCGGTAGATAAACGGATACATTATTCGTGCAAGTAAATTAAAAATGAATGCATATCAGGTTTTGCAAAAAGTTTAAAATTTTTCAGAAAGCATAACCTTGCATTTCTGATAATTTCCAATGTTATTAAAAGTTACTCTGATCTGTTTGTTAAAAATGAAAGATTCTAAACTATGTAAAATCAAATAAAATCTAAATTAAGAAGTTCATTTAGCAACTGTAGTTAATTGTCCATAACATTAAGTGAAAGTTGAAAAATGGACATGGCTTGATTCTGTTCCATTGTTTAAATAAAAATAAGCATTTTGGATAATTATATTGGGTTGTTGACTAAAACTATTTTAATAGTATTTTGTCATGTCTGTTTAAATGGAAATTTTTAAATGGCATGTAAAAAATAGCAAGATTTAAAGATATCTTTTTTTCTCTCTCAAACAGATCAACTGCCCTGCATTTATAAATGTTAAGAAAAAAAAAAAAAAAAAAAAAAAAGAGAAAAGAAAAAAAAAAAGCTTTTGCAGAGAAAATTTGAATTTCAAACCTTGATATTTAAAAAGAGATAATTTTTGTAAATTATATTTCAATATTTTAAAAATGTTTTAATAGTGTGTGAAAAATGTTTGTAATTTACAGTAAGCTTCCTCAAGACCGCAACCCTAAAATCCACAGCTCTCTAAAATCCGCACATATTTTATGGATGTAAACAATGAAACATCCAGTTTAGATATAGGGACAAAATTTGACTTTTTTAGTTTTATATGAATTCCATTTATATTTTAATTTGTAATTTTTGTTAATATTATTGAATTCATTTTTTTTTTTTTTTTCATGAAGAAAGAATAAATTTATTTATGAAAAAAATGAAAAGACATTGCTCATATCGCTGGTACTCACTATCTTTTTACCAGATATTTAGGCATTAATCAAGCTTTTTTGATTTTTAAGTCTGGCTAAACCTAAAATAATTTTTTTTTTTTTTTTTTTTTTTTTTTTTTTTTTTTTTTTTTATGATTTTGACAAATTTAGTAATGTATTTTTATGAGGCAAGTTTCATTCAATAATTTAGGAAAAATACATCTCATCTTTATAATGAATATTTAATTATACATTATTAATTAAAACCTGACCTTTGCTTTTAATATTTTAGTTTATTACTTATTTTAATATTTTATTACATTGTAAGCATTCATTTTCATTATAATAATTTCGACTACATAATTAATTACATTCAAATTGTTGTTTAAAAAATGTAAACAAAGCAATGACCAGAAATCCAGAAAATTCTAAAATGCACACAACCTTTGGTCCCAGACTGTGCGGATTTGAGGAAGTCTACTGTATTTTCTGAGAAGGCATTATATAAAGAAAAAATAAACATTCACCAAAAGTAAAAACATATCTAGTACCAGATATCTGAATCTGGCAGACAAAGGAGTTTCTGATATATGGTATGTGATATCTGGTTCATCCCTAGATTTGAGGTAGTCTATTGTGTTACAAAAAATAAATTTAAAATAAAACCTTCAAACTGGATCCAAGGCATAGGATAACTTCTGCTTTGGATGCTGCTTTGACAGCTCCTTTCCAATTCATAGGCCAATTCAATGTACCTTTTTCACCAAAGTGAACTATAGTATCTTTCAATTCTGATTTACATCTTCTACAAAAACGGCCAGTATTATGCCTGTGAAGAGCAGTTCGTTCAGTTACATCAAATAAACGGATGTACTGTTTCAGAGGTTTGCATTTAGGACACACCTATTTTAAAAAAATAATAATAAAGATATTTAGAAAATTTTGAACATATTCACTATAATTGAAAAATGTACTTAGATATTGCTCCTTAAAAATCTAAAATCAGAATTCTGGTAATATTTTATTGGGCATAAAATAGTATAGATGCCAACAAAAAAAGTGACTAAATTAGTGCTTCTCAACCTTTGTTTGGTTGGCAGCATGCTAAAAATATCTGGAATTATTTGCAGCACATCTGCATGTGAAAAATGTAAAAGCTGTATAATAGCAAAATAAAAATAAAATTATTCATTTATAAAATTTATACATTGAGATGGTTGAGCCTGTTTTTTTTTGTGCAATTTCAAGCAAAATGAGGTTTTTAAGTCACAGATATTTTATATATCTCATCATAATTTCTAAAATTCATTCTCACTTTTTGAACTTGATTTCTGTCGATGCTGGAAATCCAAATTTCCAGAATCATAAAGATGCAAAAGGTAGAAGAGTTTTAATAGCTTTGAAGATGATTGAAGTGTACAAATTTTTGACAGACAGCTAAAACTCACTAAAATTTCTATCAAACAATGTTGAGTGGTAAAAATTATTGCTCAAATCAATAAGCTGTTCTTTTTCTGTTTTTGTCAAATTTGGTGTCTTACAAATTACAAATGAGAAGTCTAATATGAGAACAGGGGTGAACAAGGAATATAGCACATGCTAAATGGAAAATATTATATTGTCAGAGGTGCCAAGTTTCAATAAAAGTTACCAGTAACCAGAGCTTGTGGGTAGGGGAGGAGCAAAATTTCAAAAACCAATTCTTTCATTTTTTCTCCGATCTTTTAACAAAATTTGTACATTTTTATCAATCTTTTGGTAAAATTTGCACATTTTTTGCTATCTTTTGATGAAATTTGAATATTTTTCCGGATTTTTTGACAAATTTTGTGCATGTTTTGTGATCTTTTGACAAAATTTGCACTTTTTTTGCCAATTTTTTAATAAATGTGTACTTTTTTGCGATTTTCAAATGATATTTAACACATTTTTTGTGATATCTTGACGAAATTTGTGCATTTTTTAAAAATCTGCTGACTAAATTTGCACATTTTTTGTGATATCTTGACGAAATTTGTGCATTTTTTAAAAATCTGCTGACTAAATTTGCACATTTTTTGCTATTTTTTGACTAGATTCTTGTTTTTGCGCGAATCTTTGACAAAATTCTCATTTTTTTATGCAAGTTTTGGATAAAATTTGCGTTTTTTATGCAACCGTTTGGCCTAAATTTGCATTTTTCTGCAATCTTTTGACTAAATTTGCTCTATTTTGTTTGCAAAACTTTTAAACGGGTATTTTTATACGATCTTTTTAACAAAATTTCTCGTTTTTTCCATGATTCTATGTCCAAATTTGTATATTTTTTTTAATCTAATACTTTGACAAAATTAGTGATTTTTTTCTTTTTCTGATGCTTGTAATGCCCTATTTTTTGTTGTATATCCGTAGTAATTACGGAAAAATTGTAATACTTGGTACCTCTGTATTGCTGAACAACAATGTGCAGTTTTAATTATTTGTCAAAAACTTTTATGGCACATTTGAAAATCTCTCGCAGGTTGAGAAACATTGGAATAAATAGTCACAAAAAACTTAATTAAAAAATGATAAATAGTGATATCACATTTCTTCAGTTATACCTTCTCTTATTATTTTCTCGTTTTCTTTGCTCTTAAAAAAATAGTGATAACTTTTATAAATACTTTGCGGAAACTTATCATTAGCCTTGAGATAGGAACAAGCTCTGTCAATAGGTTTGAGGTGTTATGACCATGTGTTATGCATTAAACAGAATGGAATTTGATTTACTATGAATATTCAAACCACAGCCAATATTCAAAATAAAAACCTCTCGACTAGTAGACTTTTGAAGTTCTAACCACTAGATAAGCAAATAAGTAATTTTAATGGTTTAAAGAGACTTGGAATGGCACCCCTCTAAAGCACTTTACTTGAAGTAAGCTGCCTTTTGACATAACTACAACTATGGAGGGGGGGGGGGGATAAAAATGAACATTTAACTTCCTCATCGCCATGAACTGATATATCCGTTCACTAAGCTGCAGGTTTCACTGCAATAGAAGCATTATTTAACTTAATATAATTCTACAAATATAATGAAGTTTTAAAATATTTTGTTATAATTAACTCTCTTAAGGTTTTCATTCCTATGGACAGTTAAATTTTTTATGCCACGTTGAAAAAATTGTCTTTTTTATATTTTGAAAAATATTAATGTTACTTATTTTATGGCTGTTACCATAGCATTTTCAAAAGTTTTAAGATAATATATTTCTATCCTAGTTCAAGTTAGAAGAAGTGTTTAATCATGTTTCTAAAGAAGTTATCACAAAGTACTTAATTTGTGTTTATAAATCAAAATCATAAAATCAAAGTACAATTTCTGACAAAAAAAAAAAAAAAAAAAAAAAAAAAAAAAAAAGGCAATAAAAGGGTTTTTTTTTTTAAATAAATGACAAAAAAGGTAATTAACTGTTTAAAAAATGTGACTAAAGATGTGTAAAGTGTCTGAGTTGCATGTGTGTTTGAGCAATATTTTAATTAAAGTGATGTAATAGTTTTGAACGGTTGTTTATTTATTATAAATTATTTTGCTAATTATTAGCATTTTACATAATTTTCTGTATTCTTTTTAATTTTACAATAAAGTTCATTACTCAAAATATAATTTTTAAGCATAAATAAAGATAATTTTATCATAAAATTAAAAGATGAATGAGCTTTACGTATTTCATCAATTTTATTGCAACACAAAATTTTGTGTTGTTGAGTAAAAGTGGAAATTTTCTTTCCATTTAAGAAATGTAAAATTGCTACTTTTAAATAATAATACATAAAATCATGGGTTACATTAGTTTCTTCTATTATTACCATGCTGATGACATTGCTTTTAAATAACTAACCAACTTTATTTTACTTCTTTTAAACTTAATCTTGATAATTATATCAAAGTGATACTTATTATCTTGAAATTAATTATAGTAAAAATTTAAGGTATTACTTGACAATCCCATCAACCAATTTCGCCAAATTATACAAATGACCAAACTATTTGCCAAATTATATAAATTTACATAATTTTATTTTAAAAAACAAAAGAACAAATGAATTAGTAAAACATTAATAAAAATACAAAGAGAAATAAGATATCACTTAATGAAGTAACAAAAACACATGTATCATGTTTAATGTCAAGTGAATGTGACATTTATAATCATTTATTATTGGCATTTAAACTTAAAGTTTAGAAATAATTTTTTGGTTGACGGGATAATCAAGTTAACACCAAATTTAATTTTCTATCAGAAAAAAAAAAAAAAATAATAATAATAATAATAAGATTATTATTTTAAACTTTTTTCTGGAAATATTAAACATACACAGTTATTGACACAATATATCTAATAAATATTTGTAATGACAATGTTATAAATTACTAAAATTGACCACAAATGCAATAAAAGTATGTTTATGAATAAGATTATTAGATACTTACCTCAATAAACATGTTACCATGTAATTCAGATAAAGCTGTTTTAGGTATACCACTTCTTAAATGCAATCCATCACAATTTTGCGATACAATGTGTGACAGAAAGCCTTCCTTGTGGAGTTGTTTTAAAGCCATATGTGTAAATGTAGGCTCAGCAAGACTTAAATCTTTAAACCTATCAAATGAAATACAAAAGAAACTTTATCTAAGACTGATAAAATGATCCTCTTAAAGACTACAAGATAAAAAACTGAAAGACATTAGACGAAATTAGACAGCTAAAAAGTAATATGATAAGTCTCAAGTTTGATGACATGTTAACACTATTTTTCAGCATGTAAAGACCCTATTATTAGTACATTAGTGTAAATGTAAGTACTAGAACAGTGGATAAAAATTGTGTTTTTCACTTAAAATTTGAAAAAACTGGTAAAAATAACTGACAATATGGAAAGGTTTAGATGAGCAAAATTTAGCTAGTTTATCTTCTAATAAACACACTAATAGCATTTACAATACTTTTGGGTAAATCAGGCTTTCCAACTAATATACCATCACAAAATTAAGATTTCTTAATAAAAGAAAAATTTAACAAACATACCTTAAAGCTGAGTAATTCTAACTGTCTTTTAACAATGCATTTAAAAAAACTGTCTTCTAATAACTGTATTTTTTTTATCTTCCAATTGTCTGGTAACTTTTGTCCCATAGTGATGCGATTATGAATTGATAAATGTTTTCTCTGCATTAATCGACTGCACCATGTGGGACCGCTAACAAAATTTTGAATTTCACCTATTCACCTAAAAACTTTGCTTTTCTCTTAATACTTAATGTAGAAATAGGTGCACCTTTTTCTCATTGCTCTAAAATCTCTAAATGATCTGAAATGAAGATCTTCTTCCAAATTGGGCCACATTGTCTTTCCATGACGAAAAGATCGTCTAGCACGACCACCTCCAGAAAGTTTTCCTTGTTCTTCAGTCCATAATCGAACATTAGATTCGTCAATGCTAAATAGACAAGCGGCCTTTCTATTACTAACTTCTGTCTTTTCTATTACACCCAACTTAAATTTTGCTGTGTAACTTAATCATTTTCTTTTAGACATGATTCTTTAGCTTATACAGTCAAATTTGTCTATCTTGAAAACCTGCTTATGTCGAATTTTTTTAATTTCCCTGCATTTTCATTTAAAAATCAATGTATTTTCCAAACTCATCTCAAATTATTTTTTTTCCAAACCTGCCTATCTTGAATTTTCGAAAGAAATGACAGTTTTCAGTTCAAGATCTGACATTTTATATTTGTAAAAAAACATTCCATTGCTGCAAGAATAAACATTTTTAAATCACCACTTCTCATTTCCATGACATTCCTAGAAGAAGGACATCCTTGCTCCTCGTAGCACCACGGATGTTGCTGAGGGACTGCGCAGGAGTTTCCAAAATGGCAGATGGGGGGGGGGGGGGGGTTAGATTGAAGGTACAAATATTTCTCCAGATAAACAACTTATTCTTGGTTACTTAGAAGGTATGTGATCAAAAGCACTCAGATAAAAAAAAGGGAGGGGGGGGGTTGAAATGCATGGGAAATACTTGAGAGCTATTGGCTGAAATGAAAAACTTCTCTACGTCGCTTCGTGTAGAGAGAGAAAGAGCTGGCCACTACAGTCATTTAGTTAAATGAATACAACACATTTCTCTGTCTAATTTTAGAGCTAAAATGTCAGGCACAAAAAGAAAACTAAATGTTTTATTGACTGGAAAAAAGATGGAAATTTTGACTTTTTTGAAGGAAAATCCTTCTATGATGAAAAGTGTGGTTGCATCGAAACTTGGAATTCCACCAAGTACTCTATCCACCATCATAAAAAAATAAAGATTGTATAGAAAATAACTTTGAAAACAACAATAAAACCATGAAGAAAAAAAAACCATGCATGCTTTTTTCCCAATGTGGACAAATGTACAAAAAAATGGTTTGAGCAATATTTTGGAGAAGGAGTTCCTATCAGTGGCTTAATGCTTCAAAAAAGAGCTGAAGAATTTGCAAAAGAATTGGGACTTAATGATTTTAAAGCGAGTAATGGCTGGCTTGAAAGCTTCAAAATGAGACATGGCATTGTCTTCCGAAAAATTTGTGGGGAAAGTGCGTTTGTGCCAACAAGTGTTATCAAGGATTGGTTAAAAGCACTTCCATCTTTGTTGCAAGGATATGATCCATCTGATATTTTTAATGCTGATGAAACCGGCCTTTTTTCCCAATGTTTGCCAAACAAAACAGCAGTTTTTAAAGGAGAGGAGTGCAAAGATGGCAAGCAGAGTAAAGTGAGAGTAACTGTGCTTCTAGCTGCTAATCAAAATGGCAGCAAAAAACTTCTGCCAATAATGCTTGGCCGTTCAGCAAAACCAAGATGTTTTGCAAAAATAAAAACATTTCTGATTCTCTATAAATCAAACAGAAAATCTTATATGACCAGTGAAGTTTCTGGCGAGTGGCTAAAAAAAAGTCGATAAATCAATGGGCTTGAAAAACAGAAAAATTCTGCTCTTCATCGATAACTGCAGCTCTCATAAGAATCTTCTTTCAACAAAAAACGTCACAGTAAAATTTTTACCCCCAAATACAACTTCAAAACTTCAACCATTAGGTCAAGGGATTATTCGGAGTTTTAAAGTTGAATATAAAAAAGAACTTGTTCGAAAACTGATGAATGCAATTGAAGATGGTGAAAAACTTCCTAACATAACTGTTTTGGATGCTATGAGAATGATAGACTATGTTTGGAGATGTGTCACGGAAAAAACTATAAAGAACTGCTGTTAAAAGGCTGGATTTGGACAATCATGTACTGTCGAAGAACAACAGCTTATAGAAAGAGAGGAGTTACCGGCTGAGGAAATTGATGAAAACTCAAAGGAATGGAGAATTATTAGAGATGAACTAAATATTGATAGCTCATTTAATGATTTTGTAAACACTAATGAATTATTCGTAATGAGTGGAACATTATTAATTAATTCTGAAATTTTAGAAAGCATTCAAGGAACTTCTGATGATGAAGAAGAAAATGATAACGAGGACAACATAAATATAGAAAGAGTGGTTACGCCAAAAGAAGCAGAAAAAGCCGTAGAAACATTGAGAATTTTTCTTGAATTACAGCACACTATTGATCAGGGTGTCTTCTCTGCTGTTGTAAAATTACAAAAAATTGTCCAATTAAAAAAAGTTTTGCATCAAAAACTCCTAACAGATTACTTTTTGTAAGGTATGTAAATAAAACTTAGTATTTTAAATCTTCAGTCTTTTGTATTTAGTTTAAAGACATTTTCTTTGTCTGTTTATATAAAACCTGTCTATCTCAAATTTCTTTTTGGCTCCCAAGAGATTCGAGATAGACAAGTTTCACTGTATATATTACATGTGACAAACAGGGATGTAGTGGAGGGCACACGCCATATGCCTTCTGGATTTTTTTAAGAAACACCATATATCCTTTGTTTCTCAAGAAAGCTAATAGTATTTACACTCTAAGGTATTAGAGATGAGATGGGCTCTATTTTTATTCTAGTCTTCGGGCTCAAGCAGGCCCAGGCTCATTTTTTCTAAAGCCGGAAAATTTTATTTATTCATGTGTAGTAAAGATTGAAAGAACTTTTTCCACTTAAAATTGCATACTTATTCCTTTTCAAGTCATTTTAATTCTTTTTATCAAAATGACGGGGGAACTAAATGCTTGTTTATTTATTTTAGTATTTCATTGTTGTTTCAAATGAAAATTTGTGATAATTACAGATTTATGTCTATGGAATTTTCGGCGGTAATCTATTTATGTGGTGTCAATCAAAATCAAAACAAACACAACAATGAATTTGCCTTTAGTTGGCTTTTCGTTAGTAGAAGATATTTTTTAATGGGATCATTTATTTATTATTTAGTTACATAACACAAAAATAATATTTTCTTCTGTAGACGAGAATTAGCTGGGGATTTGATAATTATTTAATATTCGATTATGCATGAATCATAGTCGTTTTTCTTATGAAAATAACTTTAGTGATCATTATATGTATTTGTCATCGTGAAATCTTTTCATGCTGAGGATACTGTTCCTTTTCAAAGTCACTTTTTTCCATATGTAAATATGATTACTATTTTATTCAAATAGAAAGCAATCAATCAGTGTTTCCTCTTTTCCTATAAAAGCATAGAATCTTTAAAATAACAATGCCAATTTTTTAAATTTACGTTGATTTTCAGGTACCTGTCAATTATGGAAGATTCTTATGAGAAAAGAATCCATTATAATAAAATATGTACACTTTTTACAGAAAATTGAAGAATGTTGTTTAATTTGCTAGCTAAGAAATAGTAATTTCTGTTAGTTGCAAATTTCATGTATTTATTCATTAACCACTTCACTGGCGACAGATATCTGAAAACTGTGCTTTTACTCCCGACTTATGTTGGGACAGACGGTGAAGTGGTTAAACACAAATGTGTCCATCAAATTTTCTTGTTAACCCTTTCCAACACACTGTGCGTGGTCTGGGTTACCTAATTTTAATTCCAAACTTGGAAACGGCATCAATAAAGTTTTAGTAAGATTTTGCTTTTACAATAAAAACTTAAATTAAGGAATTCAAAATATCTGAAAAATTTGTTTGTGAATTCCAGTGTCAGTCGATAATTTCGCGTTTTACTAACAGATTTTGCCCGTGCCGGAAAGGGTTAAAGGAGGAAAAAATATGAGAATCATTTTAAGTATGAAGTATATTTTTATTTTATACGGATTTTGATAGGATTGAATTTAAATTTTCATTTTAAAATTATATCCATGTAAGAAGTTTTTAAAAATGAGATATTACTTTTGAAACATTTTTTAAATACCATACAATTTTATTTTGTACATTTTTGGTATTTGGCTTGGGCTCTGGTGACAAAAAATCCTTTGGGCTCAGACTTAAAATCATCAGGCTCGGGCAGGCCCCTGAAAAATGAGCTCGAATTCGTCTCTATAAGGTATACTTTCTGACTTGAGGGTATACCCTCTGTATTTTTTATGACTACATCACTGGTGACAAATAAAAGAAGATTCAGCTAACAAATGATTAGATTGCAATTTTCGAACGAGATGATTTGAGAAACTCTGTATTCTTCATAGAATTGTTGCCAAAAGACTAGACAAATATTCTTTAAAAATCAGAGGTCAATCCCACTAGAGCATACATATTATAAGTGAACCATTCACAAGCAGTGCTGCGAGCAGTCCCCCAAACAGACAAATGCTTGATATGTTTACATTTTATAATTGCCGGTAGAAATTGGATATCAGATGCAAAGTTCTGATTAAAAAGAATTTCCTCAGATTATTCGCCCTTGAAATTTTTGAGGTTTTTTTTAACAGATAATCCATGGATTATGAGCAGGAAAATATGATATATTGACTGTTAAAATTGGAATAGTGTATAATATTTCAGTTATGCATGATACAAAACTTAAGAATTTTTTCCCATGAACTAGCAAAATGGGACATAGTATGTCAGAATACAAATTTTAACAGTTTTCCACATCATTTTATAAAATAAGACTATACAGGGTGTCCACTCTCAATGGTGGCCAATGGCTAATTTCTGAACCATTAGACAAAGGCATATGGGTCATTTTCAAAAAACTTGTACATTCTATATCCCCCAAATTTAAGAATTTTTAATAACTAAAATAGAGTTTTAAAAATAAAATTTAAGCATTTACATTACTTGACTGACTGTTTAGAGTAAATGTGGGCTAAATAGTATCAGAAATTAAAAATAATATTTGTGTAGTTATTGTTTCAATGTGTCAGCTATAGCTAAAATGCTATGTCCCCTCTTCCCTTTTTACTTTTTCAAATGCTATAAAATTATAAATCAATTGTCAAAAGTGCTAATTTTTTCAGTTGTGGCAATTGTTGCATGTCGCATCTGTAGCACAGACCACATAATATATTTTTTAAAACTTGTTTTTTTATAAAAATGGAACATTTTATTGTTGTCCCCAGATTTTTTCCCCCTCTGTTACCATATTTATTGTAATAAATTATTACTACTAAGTGTTCAACACAAGGTTTTGCAGTTCTTTGAACAGTCTATTTTTAGATGAGGCCATCATTTTTTATATTATTAAGTTATTTTCACCGTGGTGTTGAACTAAAGCATTTACAAGATAAGGATGTTTTATTCATTTTCCCCTCTGTTACCAGCTTATTTATGTGAAATTTTTTTTTATACTTTTATAAAATTTTAACCATAAGATCAAATGGTGCTTCTTAAATAAATAGGCTTAGTTTTTCTTGTTTTTAATTCACTTTGTGCTGATAAAATTATTTGCAGTTTTTTTTTACCCTCTGTTACCATGCTTATGGTAACAGAGAGGAACAAAGTGGAACAGAGTAAGAAACTACTAAAAAAACAAGTTTATTTAAACATTGTTGTTGAAGGCTGCACATTATCGTTTCATGTTCTTAGAACTGAATTAAAAATATGCATTTTTCTTTTTAAATATAAAATTGTAGTTTCTGTGGTGAGCTAGTTGCCATAAACATTAGGCTTTAATTTTCTCAAACAAAATGCTTCTTTAATTGTAGTCATTTATATTTATGAATCAATACTACTTATTTATGAAAAAATAATGCAGCGTGAAATACCACTATTTTCGAATATTAATTTTTGTAAAAGCCTTTAATTCTTGCTTGGTCTGTTTCAAATTTTAGGATATTTTATAACACTTGATAAAAATGTATTAAAGAAGAAAAGATCATTATTTAAGTAGGAAACAATTTATAAAAATGATGAACCGCGTCAAATACTACTATTTTTAAATAGCAATTTCTGTGAAAATCGTTATTTCTTGGGTTAAAGCGTCATTCAATTGGCACGCGAATTTGTTAAAATTTGAAAATCTAAGGCGAGCTGTTAGAAATTGAAACACAGATTATAACATATGATAAAAATTTATAAAAACAATGCCTCATGAAATACCAGTATTTTCGAATAGTAGTTTTTTGCAAATATTTTAAATTCTGCCTTGATCTGTTTGAAACATTGAAACTTCACGATAGCTTATAATACATAATAAAAAGTTATATTAAAAAATTGCCTGGTCTAATCCCAATATTTTTTAATAGTATTTTTTGCAAAAATCTTAAATTCTTGCTTTTAAAGCACCTTTACCCTGACTAATATATGACAAGATTTTTTTTTAACTAAGCAGTGCGTTTGTCATAGCACATGATATAAATTTACAAAAGAGAATGCCCCGCCAAATACCACTATTTTCCAACAGTAATTTTTATAAAAATCTTTAAACTCTTGCTGGATATGTTTGAAACATTAAGGTCGGATACAATACATGATATAAACTTATAAAAAAATATGTCACATCAAATATCGCTTCACTATCAATCAGCGTTCCCTTCGGTTACTTTTTTTCCACTGTGTTACCGTCAATTTAAGCTGGTTTATTTCACTAAAAATTTTATCAATCATCATTTTGAATAATTAATTGTGTAACTTTAACTAATATTTTATTTATGTAATATTTTTTTTAATTTAACTGAAAAAATTTAAATGCACATTTAATTAAAACTTATGATTTTTCCAAAAAAGTAACAGAGAAGAAATCTTTTGTATTTTACAAAAATAAAAATAATCATAACAAAACAACAGTTAGAATTTTCTGAAAGTAGCAATCATGTAATTAAAGGAAATGTGATATTTATTGTTTTAGGTGTTTTATTTTTTTAAATAAAAATTTTTGACTGTTGGTAACAGAGGGGAACATTTTACTGTTGCAAGTTGATACGTTATTTTTTATTTGACATTCCAAATCAAAAAGCGAACTGCTGTTTTCAGTTTTATATACAAGAAATGTTTTAGTATCGTCTAATATTTTTATAAGTTGCATTTAAAAAAAAATTTTTATTTGTGAAAAATTTCCCAAACGTACAAGTTTTTTGAAAATGACCCATATAGTTCCAATTGCAAAAATGCTTTAAAAAAGGTAAAAAAAAATTTTTTTAATGATTTAGGTCAAAAAAAATTTTTTATAAAAAAATATGAAAACTAAATTTTTATACTGCTATATACCAGTCCTATAAGTGATACTTAGTAAATTTTTACCACTATTCTAACAAATAAGACAAGAAAACTTCCATTCCTCTGCGATTAAATCTGACCGAATAATGGCTGTTTAAAATTGAAGCATCTTTTTTGCTGCAAAATAGGGGTCAATCACAAATTTACTGGAAATAAAAATTAATGTCAGATATAAAAATTAACATTAAACATTGAGAGTAAAATAACTTTTACAATATTATTTTTAAATGCATGTTGATGTTTACATATTGAAGCAAAATATACAACTTGTACTAAAAATATAAATAAAAAAAATAACAGAAATTTTGTTAAATTAAATTAAATTAAGAAAAGCAACAGCCACAATTCGTTACAAAGTTATACATATTTAAAATTCTATTAGAATACTTAACCAAATGGAATTTAGTGTAATCCCATAAAATAAATAAATGGTATGCACCTAAAATAGTATTGATATTACATTGTCATTGGATATAAATAAATATGCGAATTGAACATCGATCAAATATTTGGAAGTGAATTAAAATTTGAATAAAAATTTTTGAACTAGGAAAACATAAATACGGACATTTTAAGTAAAATAAAAGCTTATCAAAATAACACACCTTTTTAAAATAAAATCATGAAAAGAAGTAATTTCTTTTCCTTACAAAATAAAACATATGTAAAAATACAATTGAGGAACTGAATTTCAAAACTTGCCTTATTGCTTTTGTTTTATCTATCAGTTTATACAAATCTGCACTAATGTAACACTACAATCTCCAAATTTATAATGAAAACCAATGGATGCATTTAAAGGTTTTTCGCGATTTCTCAAAATTTGATTTTCTCGATAAAGAGAATTTTGAAACTCACACCTTAAATTATTTTAAACAATCTAAGAGTTAATTAATTAAAATTAACACTACTGTAAAACTTATACGGTGGCAAAACCTTCAGTTAAATAGCTTTAAAAATATTTCTTTACCTCATTTAAAATATTTTTGTAATTGGGATTATATGTCTGTGGCAAATGATTTAGGAAGTAGCCATCGGACCATTTTAGAAATGGACGCCCTTTATAATACTTTAAGCACTTAGTGTACATTCCCTTAAAGCTCAGTCTAATTCATCCATTTTCAGCTACAGAAAAGTGGTTCAAGTCATGAAATTTAAAGTTTCATAACTCGGTCAATTTTAATGTGAGATGAATGGTGCCTTTTTTCTCTTACTTGTTAGAGCAGTGGGAAAAATTTACTAAATATCACTTATAGGACCGGGGGACCGTATAAAAATTTAATTTTTCCAATTTTTTAATAATTTTCTTTTTACCTAAATTGGTTAAAAACAATTCTTTACCTTTTTTAAAGCATTTTTGCAATTGGAAAAATATTTCTATGACTAACGATTTAGAAATTAGCCATTGGCCACTGTTGAGAATGGACATCTTGTATATTTTAGTCAATTATTTTATTAACTTAATCAAATAATTAAAATTACAATTTTAAACTATTGATTATTTGATAAAAGCTGTTCATCTTAATGGATACTGTCATCCATGATACTTTGTATTAGTAAATTACAATAACCTGGTATCTACTACCTGGTATTTTATACCATATCTAGTTATATTTTGAATGCAATTATAATAATAAAAAAAACATTTGTATAATTTCTATGTAAAGAATATGAGAATAAGGTGACATAAATTGCTGAAGGAAGATTTCATATCAATGTAATTAAATAACATCTGAAGATATTCATTTTACAATCTGTTTAAAAACATGTTTAAAGTTGATTTTGCATAATGAATAGAACACATAAACAAATTTGGTTCTTAGTTTTTTTTTTTTTTTTTTTTTTTTTTTTTTTTTTTTTTTTTTTTCATGTTTCAATAATATAAATGACTTTTTAACTACTAATATTTCATAATTAAACATGTGATTAATTTAACTTTCTTTTGAAACTTTATCAAGCTCTGTAAGTTTTGCTAGAAAATTACATTTTTCATGCTCTAAATTTATAATGCTTATGGAAAATAACAGATCCACTGCAGAATATAAATTTATAACAACTTGCTTTGCTGGGGGAAAAAATAGTAGAATTATTAATAATAAAACTGATATAAATGAAGCATTTTTTCGAATGTAGCACAAAGAAAAATCAGAACAGCACAAGCAAAGTAATAGCAATATTTTCTTAAGACTAGAAATGGGAGCAGGGGTTAAAATTAAGATTTAGTGCCATAAAGAATTGAAAATTAATATAAAAAATTACTAAGCAATCAGATTTTGAGTAATTGGAGACAGACATCAGAAAATTGTCTTGAAAAACTGCCAGATGCATGATCTGTAGGAACCTACTGAATATGGCATAAAAAACTAGTATCAAGGTTGCTACACAATTCTGCTAAAAGAATTCCTTGACTTTTCTCAAAAAAAGAAAAAGAAAAGAAAATTGGCTTATTTATTCTTGTAAAATCTTTCCCAATATTTATGTCATTTTAAAAAAATAAACTGTGGATTGAAAGATGTTGATTATGGAAAGTAAGATTAAAAGACAATGACTTGCACATGTTGAGGCTTCTTTACTAGTTAGATATTTCTAAAGGCTACAGGTTAGAATTATCCACTGAAGTAAAAAATGCTATTTATTAATAACATTTACAGTTCCAAATAGATAAAAGTAATTCAGTTAAAAAGGCAATGTAATTAAAAAAAAAAAAAAAAAAACTTACGTAATTTTTTTTCCTTTCTGTAACAAGGTCCATATCCCGTTTGGTCCACGGTAATCAGGGATTTCAGCTGACTAAAATAATTAGAAAATCATTAAATCTTTTGAATACATCATACTAAATTTGCAATAGAACTCAGATGATGAATATAGAAACAGAACAAGAAAAGAAAATCATAGATTATGAAAAACTTTCCAACAAATTCAAAACACTGTAACAAAACTTCCTGTTTAATATGGTCAAAGATAAATAAATAATATTTAAATACAAAGTTTGAAAAATGCATAGCACATTTGAAACCCCAATTTCAACAATTACAATCTATAGCCAGAAAAATATTCAAACTTTTTTGTGAAATCCTGTATGATATTTATAGACTGTATATATATTACATACTACAAGGTCTGCTCAAATTTAGTTCAATTGGAAAAAAAATATAACACAGTTGAAAATTTCCCTTTAGCAATTTCTACCAATAAACAAATACACTATATGGCCAAAGGTGACCGGACACTTGTGATTTTAGACATTTTGTTAAATATCTAGAAAAATACATAAGCAATTTTCCTGAAATTCTAAATGTGTAAACATAATAGTACAAGTCATACATTTCTGCGAAGATTTTTTTTCCCGAAACTCCGTAAGGGACCGTAAAAAACTGAAAAAGAACGAATATCTTTTGGATAACCCTATCAAAACAAATGTAGCAAAAACGTTCAAACTATAGATTATGATTAAGTGGTTTAGTGTAATAAACTGTGTTCATTTTTATGCATACATATAGAGAAACTAAGATTTTTATAAAAACAGCCCCAAATTTTTCCAAGTTTTTTGCTTATAATATAAAATAATGTTAAAATAAAATAAAATGTTAATAAAAAATAATGTTAAAATAAAATAATGTTCTTAATATAAAATAATGTTATTTTCTGAAAATATGACAAACAATAATGTACACAATACTCTGTAATAAGAACCAAAAAATAATAAAAATTGTTTGAAAAATAAATAGACATAATAAATAATTTTTCATTGTGCATGTGTGAACGCTATCAAAATTTAATTTGCATATTGTGAGCCAAATGTATAGAGCATCTATCTTTGTGAAAGTCTTAGCATGAAAAATTCTAAAAGTGATTGTCAATTGAATAAGCTCAAAACCCATTATTCCCAAAATGAAGCAAAAAGATGAGGGGCTGTATCCATTTATCTATCGATTAGTATCAATGTACAATGCACAATTGTGCACATACTACTATATTTGGATACAACCCTTCATTTTGGGAACAATGGATTTTGAGCTTATTTTATCCACAATCACTTACAGAAATTTCAAGCTATATTTTTGAGACTTTCACAAAAGTTGCTCTATACATTTAGCTAACATAATATGTAAATGAAATTTTGATAGCGTTCATGCATGCACAATGAAAAATTATTTACTAAACCTGCTCATTTTTCATACAATTTATATTATTTTTTAATTCTGATTACAGGCTACTGTGTACAATGTTGTTTGTCATATTTTTGGAAAAGAACATTACTTTATATGAAGAAATCTGCAAATTATAAGCAAAAAATTTGGGATTGTTTTTATAAAAACCTTAATTTCTCTACAAGTATACAGGCTATATGCATAAAACAGAACACAATTTATTACAATAAGCTATAACAACAGTGTTTTTGCTACATTAGCTTTGATATTGTTATCCAAAAGATATTCGTTCTTTTTCAAAAGTTTTTTATAGTCCCCTATGGAGTTTTGGGAAAAAATCTTCATGGAAATGTATGACCTGTACTATCATGTTTACACACTTAGAGTTTTAGGATAATTTCTCATGTATTTTTCTAGATATTCAACAAAATGTCTAAAGTCACAAGTGGCCAGTCACCTTTGGCCATGTAGTGTATGAACACTCTTGTGCAACTTTGTACATAATCTATAGCATTTATACACAACAAGCAGTATGCAAAAAAAAAAAAATAAAAAAAAAAAAAGTTAAATTTTAAAATATATACCACAAGTAAATACAGACTTCCAGCAATTATCAGTCATAGACAGTACAATAACCATATTCTTTTGTGTGACCCTTTAAATAAATGATAAATATATGAAAAGAAGTAGATTCATTACTTTTATATTCACACCATCTTTATAATTTAGTTCATTATAATGTAGTTGTAGTAAATAATCAAACAAGTTCAGTTGGAATGGGACTTATATTCTTTTTGCATACACAATTCTTTTAAGTTCGATTCAGAGATTATTTAGATCCATATTTTACAGAGAAAGTCACATTGGAGTGATGTGGAGAATGCTAACAATTGTGTTAGAGAAAAAAGCCAGAATATTTTCCTATCCAATCTTTTTATTTTGCAATTAATATTTTCATAGTAAGGAGTGAGAAGAGAAATTTTAATTGGCTTAAATTATGTATAGTATTATGTATAGTCTGGGAGCACCTGACATAAAAAATTTTGTCATCATGGATTTGAAAAAAAATTATGTAAATCGTCAATAAAAACTCAAACAAACTAAGTGAGCTAGGTAAGACTAGCTTTGATATGCCGAAAATAAGATTAATTAAATGAATTATTATTAAAAAGCTGTAATGAATTATCACTTTTGCAGAAAATTGACACTTGGCCAGCACCTAGAAGTGAAATAAAGTAGTAAGCAGTAAAAATTTGAAGTAAAATAAATGAATAATTTTATCACTGTCAATCATTTTAAAATAGGTACGATAGTCTTTTCTGCAAAATAGAGTTTGTCATACTTTTTTTTTTTTTTTTTTTTTTTTTTGAAAGAGCACAAAATTTTCTACAAAATGTGTGAATAAGAGTTAATATTCACAATGATGATAAAACGTTATATATATTTAGATAATTAACTATAAACTTAATTTCTTCATGTCAAAGCTAGTCATACTTAGCTCATTTTGTTTGTATAAGACTTTTTACTATTGATTTACATAAAAAATCTTTCGATTCTACAATGACAGGACTTTTGATGTTACCTGGCTTCTGGACCATTAGTTATGTGATGCACCATGATTTGGTTAAGGCCCAGGTGCAACACTGATTGTAAGTAAAGGAAAGTTGTATGAAGCTCAGCATTTTTAAACGTTAATTTGAACTTAAGTGCTGATCATAATAAACATCAGCCTGAGAAACAAATTAAACAGGTTTTGATTTAAAGTTAAGAAAAAAGAAACTGAGAATTTAAATTTTAAGTTTTACAAACAGGTTTTATTTTTTAAATTCATTTTTTCAATGATCATTTGATTGATAACATTTTCTATAATAGAAATAATGTGTGTGATGCTTTAATGTACTGAATAATTTAACCCAATTCCTAAAAATTCTGAAATTTATAATTTAACTGGGGGGTCATTCCATGTCAATTCAACCAGACCTTGAAACCCGACCCACAGGGATTTTGATGAAACTTTGTGTACACACTAATTCTATCATAAAATGATTCCATCAGAAATTTTTCCTTCCCAGACCTCATAGTTTGTGAGATATGGGGGGTCCAATTTTTGGGTTTTTCACAAATCGCAAATTTCTGAGTCTGTATTTTGAGATTGCCGTTCCATCTTCAAAAAATTGTTTCTCTGGATCTAAAACATGAATCATCCTAAAAATATCACTGTAAGAAGATAAAAAGATGCAGATTTTAATAAAAAATATTTAAAAAATTTACTTGTAATTTTTAGGATAAAAAAAGTCAGCCAAAGTTGAGAGTTATGGTTATTTTTCCAAATTTTTGCGACTTCACGAAAAAGGCTGTACACAAAAAGGCAAATTAAATTTCCAATTTCTTTTTGTTTTAAATAAAAGTTTACACTTTGGGCTTTCTATCTATGAAATAAAAATGATGTGTTTCGCATGGCTTATGCAAAAATTTTGGATACTTTCCAATTAGCCGGATGCATGCTTTATTTTTATATATTACATATGCACACAAAAAGGCAAATGAAATTTCCAATTTCTTTTTGTTTTAATAAAAAGTTTACACTTTGGGCTTTCTATCTGTGAAATAAAAATGATGTCTTTCGCATGTCTTATGCAAAAATTTTGGGTACTTTCCAATTAGCCGGATGCATGTTTTATTTTTACATGTGTACATACGTATAGATCTATATAAATACAGATGTATTATACATGTACATATATATTTATATATACAGTATATTGATATATATATGTATAACACTGGGGCCCGTCTAACCTAAAAGTACCAAATTTTGCCTTATTTTGAAAATTTTGACCAATTAAGAGGAAAAAAAATCTGACTAAATTTAGCTATGGTACTTAAATAATTACTGGAATTTCTATGAGTTATTGAATTTAATGTTATTTGATGCATGTTTTTTTTATTTGCAAAGTAAAGTTTAGGCTTTGTTTTTTCTGATTAAAAAAAATCTGACTGTAATATGTTTCCCCATTAAATTTAGTGAATGGTCCATATATTTCATTTAGTTATTTAATAATGGGCATTTTTTGCTAATCTAAAGAATCTTACTTTTATTTTCAATGATTAAACTCAAAACAGATGTTTTTTTTTTTTTTTTTTTTTTTTGTACAGTATAAAATAAATATTTTTTTCTCCTCACATTTCCATTTTTTCTTTCGAATGCTTATATATTAATTATTTGTGTTTAAAAAATGTTCAAAAACTTTTATTTCCTTTCCTTGGTTAATTTTAATCAGTTTAAATATTTATATTGGCAAGTTTAAATACACAAATGTTTAACAGAACTTAAATTTGTTTCTATAGTCTGAAAGATTTAATTGCACCTGCCTTGTATAAACACGCTCTGATAAAGGCAGGGTAATGTTTGTTTGTGAAAGCAGATGTTTTGAAATCAATTTAATCAAATTATTGTCATTATGTTGTTTCTTTTCATAGAAGAATTATCTAACTTTTACTGTACTACTAAAAATATATTCTGATTGTAGTTTGTGGTACGTATAAATATTTTTTTGCTTTATTGTTTTAATATGGAGCTTGATATTAAACCTTCTACTAGTCTTCAGGCTTGCAGTATTGTAATATTAACTGGTTTAGAAGGTCACAAAACTAGCTATTCAAATAACAGAGAAATAGACTACATTGATAATCTCTGTGATTCAGAAAAAGAACTTTTATTAGTTAGGACTATTGCATTTATAAAACAAAAATTAAGTGAAAACCGTTTTATTAATATATGTGAGAATCACAGAATTTGGCTCATAATGAAATATAAATTTTATCAATATAAATGTGGAGATCCATTTAAGCGGCATAAAAATCAAGTGAAAAAAGCAATTAGGGCAGTTAATAGAGATTTGTACACGGCCGAAAAAGTAAACCAAAGTTGAAAGTTATGATTATTTTCCGAAATTTTGTGATTTTATGAAAAAGTCTCTACACAAAAAGGCAAATGAAATTTCCAATTTGTTTTTGTATCAAATAACATTAAATTCAATAACTCATAGAAACTAGTAATTATTTAAGTACCACAGCTAAACTTAGTCAGATTTTTTTCCCCTTAATTGGTGCAGAATTTCAAAACAAGACAAAATTTGGTACTTTTAGGTTAGACGGGCACCAGTGTTATACATATATATATATCAATATACTGTATATATACATACAAATGTACATGTTTAATACATCTGTATTTATGTAGATCTACACATATGCACATATGTAAAAAGAAAACACGCATCCGGCTAATTGGAAAGTACCCAAAATTTTTGTATAAGCCATGCGAAAGACATCATTTTTATTTCAGAGATAGAAAGCCCAAAGTGTAAACTTTTATTTAAAATAAAAAGAAATTGGAAATTTCATTTGCTTTTTTGTGTGCATATGTAATATGTAAAAATAAAGCACTTTTCCGGTTAATTGGAAAGTACCCAAAATTTTTGCATAAGCCATGCGAAAGACATCATTTTTATTTCATAGATAGAAAGCCCAAAGTGTAAACTTTTATTTAAAACAAAAAGAAATTGGAAATTTAATTTGCTTTTTTCTGTGCATATGTAATATATAAAAATAAAGCATGCATCCGGCTAATTGGAAAGTACCCAAAATTTTTGCATAAGCCATGCGAAAGACATCATTTTTATTTCATAGATAGAAAACCCAAAGTGTAAACTTTTATTTAAAACAAAAAGAAATTGGAAATTTAATTTGCTTTTTTCTGTGCATATGTAATATATAAAAATAAAGCATGCATCCGGCTAATTGGAAAGTACCCAAAATTTTTGCATAAGCCATGCGAAACACATTTTTATTTCATAGATAGAAAGCCCAAAGTGTAAACTTTTATTTAAAACAAAAAGAAATTGGAAATTTCATTTGCCTTTTTGTGTACAGCCTTTTTCGTGAAGTCACAAAAATTTGGAAAAATAACCATAACTCTCAACTTTGGCTGACTTTTTTTATCCTAAATATTACAAGTAAATTTTTTAAATATTTTTTATTAAAATCTGCATCTTTTTATCTTCTTACAGTGATATTTTTAGGATGATTCATGTTTTAGATCCAGAGAAACAATTTTTTGAAGATGGAACGGCAATCTCAAAATACAGACTCAGAAATTTGCGATTTGAGAAAAACCCAAGAATTGGACCCCCCATATCTCACAAACTATGAGGTCTAGGAAGGAAAAATTTCTGATGGAATCATTTCATGATAGAATTAGTGTGCACACAAAGTTTCATCCAAATCCCCGTCGGTCGGGTTACAAATGGGGGAAAAATTGGTTGAATTGACATGGGAACCCTGGACCATGAACCCTGGGATCAGATTCTAAAACAATTAAAACAATTCAGAAAAATCATTACAAAAGTAATTTTTTCACACAAATTTTTGCCACCATTTATTTATAAATGAAACAATCTGCTTATTAAAAAAAAAAAAAATAAAAAACTGTATGCATTAGATGGGACTTACTATCTGGGGCAGGAAATAGATAATTAAATATGGCTGCGTATTGCCAATCTTGTTTTTCTTTTCTTTCTTTTCTTTATTATTATTTTTTTTTTTTTTTTTGCCAGTCATGTTCAAAACAGAAATTAAAGTTTATTAAATACATAACATTTTTAAAAATAGTAAATATTGAGAAATAAATGATTAAATTGATAGATAAAACATAATCAGTGAACTACCATAAAATACCATTAATACGCCTGCCCAAACATGATGAAATATTGTAACGTTATCACAGGATTTTTCTATGATCTTTTTACAAAATATATATGTTTTTCAGGATATTTCACAAAATTTGTGGGGGTTTTCAAGTCATTTGATGGAATTTGCAGAGGTTTTTTTGTGATGTTTGCTGAAATTTGCAAGTTTTTAATCATGATATTTGAGAAAATTTACAGGGCTTTTTTTTGTAATTCTTTAACGAAATTCTCATTTTTCCCCATGATTTTTGATGAAGTTCACGATTTTTTGTCGAGATGCATGTCTTTTTCATCATCCTTTGATAAAATGTGAGTTTTTTTGTGATTCTTTAACAAAATTAATATTTTTTCTGTGATGTTTTGACGAAATTTGCAATTTTTCAGTGATTTCTTAACAGAATTCGCCTTTTATTCATAATCTCTTGAAAAAATTCATGTTTCTTCTTTTTCCAACAATCTTTTGATGAAATTTGCATTTTTTTCCATAATCCTTTGACTTAATTGGTGTTTTTACCACGCTCCTTTGATGACATTAATATTTTATCATAATCATTTTGCAAAATTTGTACTTTTTTTGCGATCCTTTAAATGTGTTTTTTTTTTTTTTGTTTTTTTTAGATCCGACATATTTGCATTTGTTTCTGCAATCTTTTGACAAAATTTGTGATCCTTTAACAAAATGTGAATTTTTTTGCAATCCTTTGACAAAATTCATGATTTTCTCGTGATCCTTCAACGCATATTGCATTTTTCAGTGATATTTTGACGTAATTTGTGTTTACAGCAGTTCTTTGATTGTATTTTTAAACATCTGACATATTTCTTGTTCTTTCCTGCAATCTTTTGATGAAATTTGTGATCTATTGACAGATTTTGTATTTTTTTATGATTCTTTGATGAATTTTGTGTTTTTTCAGCAATCGTTTAATTATTTTTTTTTTCTATGTGATCTTTTAATGTAATTTCCATTTTTTAGCAATCCTTACATGTAATTTATGTTTTTTCAGCAATCTTTAGTGTGTGTGTGTGTGGGGGGGGGGGACATTTGATCGGGAAAGGCTGATTAACGGGATTTTATGATATATTAAATAAATGACAAAATAATATAAACAATAATAAACTATATTGCATATTAATTTTGCATTACAGCTCTTATTAAGTATGCTGCAGTATGTAGTTGTCAAAAAATAAGAATTACTGCAATTAGCATATTTGGCACAACTGCATCTGACCTCACTTGGATAAGTAAGTCCCCATACTTGTGTAAAAATATCATTTCTTATAAATTATAAATTTTTGGATATGTCACCAATATTTCCCATCAAATTTTTATTTAAACTAGACACATGTGAAAGAAATGATACGGATACTTCCTTTACATTAAGTGTTTGAGAGAACTGGCAGCATGTGATTCAGTGTCTACTGAAAAAAAAAAAAAAAAAAAAAAATGAACTAATTTGTTAAAGCATGGTTTCCTCTGCAAAAACATAGTAATACTTCAAAATATACAGTGTACCTGCTAAAGACTGTTGCCACCCCAATAATTTCTGAAGAGTAGCTATATTAACAAAGTGGGGTCTAGGTGTAGCAAAGTAGCCATGCATTACTGAATGAAATTATCTATATTGCCACATGGTGAAAAACTGCAAAGTTAGAATTCCTATCGCAAAGACAAAAAGAGATAGGAGGAAAAAAGTGATTTAAAAAGTTGTAGAGCATCATTGAATTATTATGAAAATGACACCTTGTGGACATTAATGCAAATAATAGAATGGTTAAAATGCACTTGTTTTTCTTTTCTTTCTTTCTTTCTTTTTTTTTTTTTTTTTTTTTTTTTTCTGTGATTTTCTACACTGTAATGTGAAAAAACAATACTTGAAAGAAAGTAAGAAAAAAAAAAAAAAAAAAAAAAAAAAAAAAAAAAAAAAAAACTAATTACAACAATACACCCTTATTTGAGATGCCCAAACTTCTCACCTTCAGCTGCAATACACATTTTTCTAAATGATGATAATTTCTCCTTCCTTTCAAGTTTTGCGACATCACTGTGCAAGAAATCACGAAAAAATAAATGAGTGTTTTAATCATTCTATTCTTTGGATTTTAATGTCCACAAGATGTCTTTTTATACTAAATTGATGATGCTCTACAGCTTTGTAAATGACATTTTTTTACCTTATTTTTTAATTTCCAAGATAAAAATACTAATTCTGCAGTTTTCCACCAGGTGGTACAGTAGCAGTATCATTCAGTAGCACATGGCATTTTTTCTGGACCTCATTTTTATGACCATAGTTTCTGCCATTCAGAAATTATCCGGATGACAACAAACTTTAGCAGACACACTGTATATGAATGTTGTTCTAATTATTTTTTAAATGTTCATAATAAAATATCTTCAACATACATAAAAACTACCTGTTTATAAAATGAAAGTGAGAAATTTTTGAGAAATGTTTATTTCACAACTTGGCTTTTTTAAATAATCACACTAGTTTTTGAATTTCTGTATATCAGGATAATGTCCAGAATTCATTAATCTGGATACTTAGATTTTCACTGTACTTATTTTACATTCATATTGTACTGAATTATGAGAGTCTTCTATAACATAAAACATACCGTACTTATTCCAGCACCAGTATAAACAACTGTAAATGCAGATTCTTTCAAAGCTTTTGCTAGCTGTTCACATTTTTGAGATAAAATTTCAGGATCATCATATATCTAAAAATATGGAAAAGAAATATATACAGAAATTATTTTTTATTCATTAAAAAAGTATAGTAATTAGCATTATGTACAATATGACATAGAAAAAAAAAAGCATCAGCTCTCATCTCAGAAAAGGTAATGTTTCCATCAGTAAAATCACATTATATATAAAATAATAAAAATAGCTTCTTTTATAACACATTTAAATATCTATAATTTAACATTTTTTGTTGATAATTAAGATAATATATTTTAAAATTTTGCTCTGCCTAAGATTAAAAACACATTATTTTAAAAATTTTTAGTTGTATCTACTTATTTTTAAAAAACATTGTAGCCATTCAAGTCCTTTCAAGGAGCAAGTCCGTGAAATTGACATAACTTCAAAAAATAGTCAATTAAAAAAAAGTGAAAGCAAAAGCTTTTATTATTTAATTTATTATGTTAAGGAGACAATTTATTTCAAAACTGGTCAAAATGTTAATTTATTTTTTTAAGTATTAAATGAAAACATGTTTAATTGTGAATATTTTGAAAATTCATTTTTACCTATAAGGTAATTATATGATATTCTAAATTTTGTTGCACCCAGTACAATTACCCATACAAATTAAAACTTTAAATGGCTTTTTTTTCATGTTCATATTTATATCACTTTTTTATTTAAAAATTCTAATGCCTTTTTTTTTTTTTTTTTTTTTTTTTTTTTGTATTAGTTTGTTTTAAGTTTTGTATTAAGTTTTTTTTTTTTTTTGTATTAGTTTTTATAAATGAGGAGTTTCCATTGAAAAATAATTAGACAATGCACCTTGGAATATCCATGGTTAAAGATATATACTGTCTGTTCACAGAACAGGAAAGAAAAAAAAAAACATTTTTAGATTAAAACAGTAAAAGAAATTTTACATTTACAATAATTTTTAGAATGCTCCACAGTTAACATAAAAAAGAATTCTTAGTACTTTTGTATTAACAAACAATAAATTGATTTTTTTTTTTTTTATGCCAACCTTTATTTGTCTGATAATTTTAAACAGTTCAATTTAATATCAATTAAATTTGCAATTTTTTTTTTTTGTTTTTCTGTTTGTTGATTTAGTTATGGAATATTAAACAAAAAATAAATGCTAAAATATTTTCACTATTTTCAGAGCAACCGGATTCATCTTTTGTAATTGGAATACACGCTTGTTTAAAAAATATTCATGTTTAAAAATTAGTTTCAAATATATTTTAAAAAAAAAAAAAAAAAAAAAAAAGTGAGGTACATGGTACATTTTTTAACAAACGGAATTCAAAGTACCTTTTGTTTTCCATTCGATGTTGTAAAATTTGAAATTGTGATGTTTAGAGGTTAAACAAACTCCTGTAAAAACAAAATTTATGGGTGAGGTCATTAACCAGTAAAAATACAATGACAATGTTACACCTGGATTCTTCTTTATAATATACTAGCTGATCTGCCTGGCATTGCCCGAGCCCGTGATGTTATTCTGTTTTTAAATGTGTTATTTGCTTTCTAAATGACCCTTAAATTAAAATCAAATTTTTATGATTTTATATCTTTAAGTCCTTTTTGTCAAAATTTATATTTTTAAACGGAAAAATCGTGAAAAGATATTGAATTGATAGCACATGCTGTTTGGTATTTTATTTTCTATGTAATTTGATTTTTTGGAAACTATGCAAACCGAAAGCAAATGAAACCGCGACGGAACACTCAGGTTTTTACTGAATTTGTAAAAATTTTCACACATTTTATTTTGTAAAAAATGAATTCTATCCATATGAAAGTTCCAAAGTTTTTGAAAGTAATGTAAATCTGGTTTATTGAAAGGTTCTAAAAAGATTGTGCTAAAATACGACATCTAGTTACTTTTAGTGTAGCAAAAATGTGTTCTCCATGAGCCGGGATATTATTTGTGTTTGTGGGTGTATTTGAAAGCGTTAAATCTCATATTTTTTTTAAACAAATTGCAACATAAATTATGAGAATGTTTTAGTTTTAAGAAAATATTTTCAGTTTGTCAGGACGTATATAGAATTGCACCCTGCAAAGGCAAAACTGCAACGAAACGATCTGGTTTTTATTGATTTTGTCAAATTTTTCGCACTTTTTATTTTGTAAAAATTATTTCTACTCATCCGAATGTTTCAAAATTTTTTAAGAAGGCATAAATTTGGTCTATTGAGATGTTTTTAAAAGATTGTGTTGAAATATGTACGCTTATATACTTTTAGCGTAGAAAAAATATTCTACAAGTGAGTCGCAAAGTGCGTCCTTTTGCCGGTGTATTTGAAAGGGTTAAATCTTATATTTTAAAAACAATTGCTTCATAGATTATAAGAATGTTTTTAAGCTTAAAGAATATGTTTTTTGTTTACCGGTACTTATAGGATTGCGTTTTGCTAAGTCAAAACCGCAATGAAAACGAACTGTTTTTTATTGATTTCATCAAATTTTTCGCACATTTTATTTTGTAAAAAATATTTTTATCCGTCCAAACGAGTCGAATTTTTTGTAGGGAGTATAAATTTGGCCTATTGAGAAGATTTTAAAAGATTGAGTTGAAATATGCACATTAAGATAATTTTAGCATGAAAAAAATATCCTCTCTGCGAGTCACAAAATGACCTTTATTTGCCAGTGTATTTGAAAGGGTTAAAATCCAAATATTTTAAAACCAATAACACCATCAGTTAGAAGAAAGTTTCAACTTTAAGATCTGCTATTTTGTTTGTTTACATCTTAAAAAATATGCCCTGGAAGAGCATTGAGAAAAGGGAGAAAAATGGTTTTGGGAAAAACGACTCTTTTTGAATATTTCTTTTTAAAGGGTTAACTGCAACATTATTTCGAACTAATAATAACATTTGAGACCTAAAAGTACGATCTTTTGAAATATGTCTGTCAAGTTTAACTGCGTCAAGCAGTTTGATTGATTTGGATTTAAACGAAATGATCCAAAAACAGAAATAAATGCCGAAAAATGCTTCTTCTTTCGTGTAGGTGTGTAAAAGAGTTTGTGCGCATGTGCAAAAGATTTCTTTCCTTGAACATTAAAAAAAAATGGCTTTTCAATGAAAGTGAGTTCTACTTCGTAATTAATATGTCTGAAATTAATTAAAATATTAAAATTCTGAGCTTTAGGTGCATCAGGAGAGGTATTGGGCTACTCCCATAAAAATGTTGCACCTTGTACATCCCATAGATTTTGCTAGCCATCGCAGACAGAGCGATTTGTTATTTTATTAGTATAGATGAGGAAATGTGTTCATCTATTGTAAGTTGGTTGCACACAAATTTAAAAATATCCATGTTAGAAATTTACTTTATAATCCATTAAAAATAAGAAGATAAAATTTTTAAACAAATTTGTTTGAATGTGCTTTTTTTCTATTTGGCAACGTAAAAAATGAAATTATGTGATTCTTAGACATGAGAAAAATTGCAATAAAAGCACAATGTATGAGTTAGATAATTGCCACTACCAATATGATTCTAGCATTATTCACTGACTTGTTTTTGCTTTATAATGTAAATAGATGGCATGCAAAGAATTTCACTAAACTGTAACCAAATCTTCTATGATTTTTTTTTTTTTTTTTTTTTTTTTTTCAATGAAGTTGTTAAAATCATATATTATTATATTACAATCACCAAAGAAAATGTGCATTCTGATATTTAAAACTGAGCAATTATAGGTTGTGACATAGGGATGTCATATTTTCTGATTATCTTTTTAATCTTTTAATGATGGAAATGAATAAACTCCATTGCTGTATTACTTCATTTTATTTTATTTTATGTGGAAGGCCCACATTTTTTACATGGGCAAAGCTGGGTATTTTTGCTAGTGCATAATAAAGGATGATAAATTTTCCTTAAATTATTCAATGAAACTTTATTCATAAAGATAACCTATTAATTCACATCAAAATCATAAATGTTTTATTTTAAGTTTAGCCTGTCTTAATAATTAAAAAAAAGCTTGGTTAATACATATATATATTTGTTGGAAGATTGGGTACTTATGTATTAATGCCACTGCAACAGAACTTGTGCTAATGCGCCAATAAAGAGCAATCTTGTTCTTCGCATGTGCACAAAAATAATGGCGTCAAAAAATGAGCAAAAAAAGAAAATGCACTAAAAGGCGCTATAAAATATGCTTTAAAAAAAAAAAATACTAACCAACTTCAAAAAAAGAATCAAGCTTGGCGACAACTTGGCACTGACGCATATGAATGCATAGTTTTAATATGCTTATGATTTGAAAACGGTTGCAATAATGAAAGATGATTTGTGACAAGTCATTATTTTTTTTATCAAATCCACATTTTTTTATTTAAAAAAATTCTTATCATCAGAATTTAATGAAATTAAAATGGGACCACATGGGTATCTTATACTTTCAAACAAAAAAAGAATTATCAAAATCGATTCATATTTAAAGAATTTATGAGCGAACAAGAAATACATACAGGTCGAAATCATAATCTCCTCCTTGAAGTCGGTTAAAAAAAGCACTAAAACACTAAAAAATGGCGTCAAAAATCAGCAAAAAACAAGGCAACAAGGAATCTGAAAGATGACTGCGGTGGCATTAATACGTAAGTACAAAAAATTATGATTCAGCATTTTTTTTTTTTTTTTTTTTTTTTTTTACAAATAATTTATATTTCTTTCATGAAAAAATGAAAATTCAGTCATATTATTGAAATTTACAAATTAAAATACATATGGAATCATATAAGAATAAAAGATTCTGCAATTTTGCCTCTACATCTGAATTGAAAGTTTCATTGTTTACATCTGTGATAAGTGCAGATTTTAGGCATTTATAGATATGAGGGAGTCAACTGTATGATAAAATTGATATTATGTTTTGAAATTAAAAAAGAATGAATTAATTAAAATAATACAAGACTTCTTCAAAATTTTATGATTTTGGATATGACAGACAATATTCAGTTCTATGCAAAAAAGTCAGAAGTTTGAATAGTTTCTGAGTCTGAGTGCTGTGATGGATCAAAGAGAATGAAATGAACCTATATAACTTCCATAAAAACAAAATCAGACAGACAGAGAGAAATATTTACAAAATTAATTGTCATTAAGAAAAGAAATGGTTGTAGGTTGCATTGAAAACAACCTACGGTGAGAAGTCCATTTAGAAGGTGCATAAAAATGTGCTTTATTCACTTTCACAGTAAACCAAGTTTGTTTTCACATACTTTCTCATATATATCACTTAGTTACAGACTTGTTAACTGTGAGAGTGGATAAAACCATGTGCCATGGATAAAATCATGTGCCTACTACATTGACTATATCACCCCCCCCCCCCCCCCAAAAAAAAAAAATGAGACTTAATCTACAATGATTTTTAGTCCCTCATATCATATCATTGAAAAATCAAAAGACAACTAACAATTTCTTTTAACAAAATCTCATAAATGTAATTGTATCCAAAATTTTTTAATATGCAATAAGATACACATCATAAATTTTTCAAAAGAAAATAACCATTTCATTATTATTTTTTAATTTACAAGCAAATAATTCTTAAGTAGATGATAAACATGATTTAAATATGTATTCTAACTTCATTCAGTTTGGATAGAATATATATTTAGAAAAAATAAAGTTAAAAAGAAAAATGATGAAAAATCATTAAGGTTTTAAAAATGTAAAAATAGCTATACAGAAAACATAGAAAAAAATACAACAGACTTCTCTTTATATATATACTAGAGGTGGACATTATTTAACATAACAGTTAATAAAACACTATTACTGCTTTGAAGTTTGTTTTTTAGTAACAGAATATCAAAAACTCCCTATTAATTTTATAATGATTTCTCCACATACCTCGCAAAAAATTTGATAAAAAAAGTTTTATTTTAACTTTTTATTGTAATGAAAATAAAGTTGCAAGACCTTTTTTAAGCTTTTAGTAATCTTCTAAAAAAAAAAAAAAAAGAAAAGAAAAAGAAAAAAAGAAAAAAAAAACAATTCTACTATTACAAACGAGTTGAGTAAATCCTATTTCAGAGAAAAAAAACAAAACCTAAAAACAATCAACCATCGTATGAATGAAAAAGAAAATCCACAACTTAAAATCCCTTTAATTTCATTCATTAGCCACCCCTGCTATAACAATAATAGATGCGTCCACGCAAAACTCATTTGCCTCGTTTTTCGTTTAGACTAGTGAACCTCTGGACGCATGGAAGATTTACTGCAAACTTTGTCTTGATTCTGTTGTTAGGAATAAAAATTATCTATAGTTTTGATTATCTGTCTGTATCAAATATTCTATGCTAACTGTTAAATGTTCAAATGTTGTATTCCCTTCCAGCGTTCGACTGTATTTGTTTCAGTTTCAATGCATAAACAAATTTATTTACTCCTCCAAGAGATTACAGTTACATGTAATGTATAACTATGAAGCAATTACATTATTCTAAAAATATATTGCTGCTTTGAGTTTGAATACGTTGTTTAGACTGGTAGTTGGTAGTATTAGAATCTGAGATTTTTATGCTATTGAGAGAAAAGGAAAGGTTCTTCATAGCTTGTAAGTTAGAATCGCGCATCGATTGGTGATATAATTTCGCATTTGTTTTGTAGTTGGGGATGTTTTAAGGCGATGTAAGTAAGTCTTCGATTGCGTGTTGAAGAATATGTCTGCTGATGCGACGGGCAACTGCGGTAAAGCTATTTAGTGATTTATTAATTGTGCATTATGTCATAATTATGATTGCTAGAAAACTCTTTTTTTTTTTTGGAATTAATTTTATTAAAGCAATGGCATTCTTATTTTATAGAGCAATTTCTTAAAATTTTAAAAATATTTTAATCAATTTGGAAAAAAATATCACTTTTGTCAATATTAAAGCGAAAACAACTTTTAAAAACTACTTGTTTGAATAATTTTGATAATGGAAAATTTCAGTTAACAAATTTTTCCTTAAACCTAATTAGGTCTAAAAGATTTCATTAAATTACTTTAAATAATTCATTGTATATCCCATAATATTCAGTTGATCGCAGCGTTGTGCGAAAGGAGGGGGGGGGGGGTGAAGGGAGCGCTCAATCCGGGCACGGAAATTTAGAGGGCACCAAATTTATACTACCAATGCCATTTTTTGGCCTGTCACAAGAATGAGTTGAGGGGGTGGGGTGCCAAATTGAAATTTTGCCCCGGGTCCAGTTTTCTCTTCGCACACCCCTGGTTGATTGTATCACCATTATTTGATAAATGGCACAAATAAAAAAGTGAAGTACGAAAAAGCGAAAAACATTTTTAAATGAGAAAAAGTGCTTGAGTATAAATATAATAAAACATTTATTTTAATATGATCAATCTTGTTTATTGAATTTATGTAAACAGTGAGACTATAATATGTAATTATTCTAATTTGGTCTCTTTTATAGATATTGAAACATCCTTCTTTAATGTCAAATGGGGATATGTTTGTAACCGAAGAATAATGTTGAAAATAGGTTCTAATGTTAAAAAAAATATGTAATACAGGGAATCTTACTTTTCAAACAGTGTCCTGTTTTTATGACATTATGAACATTTTTTTTTATATTTGTGAAAAATCTAGTCATAATTTTGTGAATTTTAAATGATCATTATATTCGGATTTTTGTTCATACATTATTAAGACAATATATGCATTTTAAAAACATATTTTCAATGTATATGTAAAAGTGACAAGTCAGATTTTACTTTTAAATGATTTAATTTTTAAAAAGTTCAATTTGGAGATGGAAATGATGAAAGGTATATTTTTTAATACAAAGAATTTTGAGAAGAATCCTTTTTGAAGGGTGAAAAGTTTTGTAAAGGGTCCAGTTTGAAGATGAAAGATTTTGCAAAAGGTCCTTTGAAGGGATAAAAAAAGAAATGTAAAGGGTCCTTTAAAGAATCCGGTTTCTTTCTAATCAGATCCCTGAATACTGTTCTGTGTTTTCTTATCTCCACTGCTGAAATATGAAAACTTGTTTTGATTTTTTGCAAATTTTAACTCTACGTTTTAAATGTGAGCTTGATCCTTTTTCAGGTATTAATATTTCAAAGAAAAAAATATGCAAAATATTACTCAAAAAGTCCAAAAAATGTTCATTACCTACAAATATGTATCCAACATCTATAAAAATGACCTAAATTTAAAAAAAAAAATTCCCAAAAGTGCAAATTTAAACAAATTTTTAGCCTTTGGTAAAGAGATAAAAAATTATTAGGTTATTGTAACATATTACCAAACTAATGGTGTAATAATGGAACCTGTTAACAAAAAGTAACTGTTTTTCCCATCTCTAATATATACATATATATTTTCCCATAATAGTTACATAATTCAACTTTCAATCAAATATAATTTCTTACTTAATATGAACTATTACAGTAATAAAAACATTATACAAAGTTGCTTTTTTCAGTAACTCAAAATCTAATTATTATTAATGTTTTAAAAACATGCAATACTACATATTACTATAAAAGCAAGGTGCATACACTCCTTAGAATTTTCAAGGAGTAAATTACACCAGATAAAAATGATTTGAATTAACACATTTTCATGAAATTAAATATTTTTGGCAATTAAATCCAGAACTTGTAATATTTTTCTCCCAATCAATAAGACAACAAATTCTATTGGAGTAATGTGGTGAAAATATACACATACTCCGTATATACAAGTTGCATGTAATAATTTCAATCAAATACCTCTTTTGCTCTCTCTTGCCGATTCTTGTGCTTTTCAATGGTACTTTCAATGTGTTGAACAATCTCTGGAACTCCTTCTATTATTTTATTTTCTTCATCAGTTCTTTCAAAATAAGACTTCTTTAAAATTTTTCTTACCTGAATAAAATAGAACTTATTAATATAAAAAATCATTAGTTTGAACAAATAAATAATAAATTTTGATGGGCAGAAACAATTAGTTTAAAACAGGATATATCCTTCCCCCCAAAGCAGAATATGCTTAAAAGTGTGATATACGTCACAGAACAACAAGCTTCTCTGCAGAACATTTCAAGAAATCAGTTAAGAAATCCGTCATTCAATCGAAGGAAAAATCAAGAAATTCACAGATTCCGAATCTTCCAAAAAAAAAAAAAAAAAACCATCGATCATATATCCAAAAATCTATCGCGAATTTCGACAAATGGTCACCGAAGCAAATCAATTTCATCAATTGTGTAAAGAAAAATTGCCAATTTTGTCAGAGGATCATGGAAAAAAAAAAAAAAAATTGTCAAACTATTGCAAATAAACCCAGAACATTCATCAAAGGATCGTAAAGAAACGACAATTTCGTTAAAGGATTGTGAAAAAAAGGCAAATTTCACTAAAGAATCGAGAAAAACGGCAATTATTGCCAAAAAGTTTTGAAAAAATGGCTAATTCAGTAAAGAACTGTGAAAAAACAGCAAATTCAGTCTAGAAATGATGAGAAAATGGCAGCAAAACGGCAAATTTCACCAGAACATCGTAAAAAATGGAAAATTTCTTCAAAAGATCGCAAAAAAACAGCAAACTTTGTCAAAAGATGGCAGGGAAAAAAAGAAAATTTTATCAAAAGATCGCAGAAAAACAGCAGATTTCTTCAAAAGATCACAGAATAATGTCAAATTTTTTCAAAAGATTGCAAAAAAACCCACAAATTTCATCAAAAGATTGCAAAAAAAAAAAAAAATTCATCAAAAGATAACAAAAAACAACAAATTTTGTCAAAAAATTGCAAAAAAAAAAAAAAAAAAAAAAAAAAAAAAAAAAAAAAGCAAATTTCACCAAAAGATTATGAAAAAACACAAAAATCTTCGAAAGATGGCGAAAACCTCCCCCACAAAATTCGTTAAAAACTATCGAAAGAAACGCAGATTTCGTCAAAAGTTTACATATTAATCGAATATTTAGTTGGAAGATCACATAAAAACTGAAAATTTCATCAAAGAAGTAAAAAAAAAAAAAAAAAAAATATTCAGAATTAGTGCTTAGAATATATTCCATACCTGTTGTTATCTTTCTGGAAATTTGCTGTTAATTTCAGAATTCTTTTTAAAAACTCGGGATCACCTCTGGAAAGTCGTCGCTCAATAGCCAGGATAAAAAAATCCCAAAATTCTTTAATAGTTTATTTAAAAAGGTTGCGGAAATCACCAATTGGTCATAAGAAAAATTCATGCAATTCTTACAGAACATTTTTGATCAGCTAAGAACATTGCAAAGTATTCTGCTTTGGGGATCCTTCCTATAGATCTTGTTTAATAGAAGGATTTTTTTTTTTAAAAAACAAATTCATTCTGTTAACAGATTCTGGATAATATCAGAATTTTAATATTGTAGTATATTGCTGACCAAATATCGATATATTTTAATTTATATATTATATGTCACTCCATTATAGGTTGTAAATGTAATTGCCCTCTGTATAAAATACTACAAACACACACACACAAACGTATTATATATATACATGTGTGTGAGTGTTGATTATGTAGAAAAAACAAAAATTCATTTTCTTAATTTGACATATTAAAAGAATGTATAAATTTAAACTTTTATGTTTTAAAAAATGCAAATTTTTTCAATGCAGATCTGATCTAAAATACATATTATTAAAAACTTTTCCAAAGTTAAACATTATAAATCCTTTAAATGAAACAAGAAAATGTGCATTAGCCAATAAAAATGTTAAATGAAAATAGTTTAAACACCTAAGGGGGCTTTTCAAAAAAGCGATTTTTTTTTTATGATCTAGTTTGATTATTCAATTAATTCCTAACTCAATGCAAAAAACCGCATAAAAGTATTAGCATTTTTAACGGAATTATAGGCATTTATGTATCAATACTTACATAGCCGCATCCATATAATTTCAACTTTAAGTCGTGTTTTCTCAAAACTTGATTTTTGACGACAACACCAAGATTTAAAAAAAACTATTTGATGGAATGGCTTAAATTTTTTTTTTTGCATGCATATAACATTATAATCTAGATTATGAATTAAGGATATAACTATCACTTAATAAAAACAGTATTAAAATATCTCTCAAAGTTGAAAATTTAAAAAAAAAAAACCTAAAAAATACAACTTTTTTTACATTAAAAATGCTCAAAATATTAAACTATCTAAAATATATTAATTCATAATCTAGATAATGATGTTATATGCATGCAAAAAAAAAAAAAAAAAAAAAAAAAAAAAAAAAAAAAAAAAAAAAATTAAGCCATTCTATCAAATAGTTTTTTTTAAATCTTGGTGTTAGTCATCCAAAATCAAGTTTTGAGAAAATACAACTTAAAGTTTAAATTATATGGATGCGGCTATGAAAGTGTTGATACATAAATGCTTGTAATTCCGTTAAAAATGCAAATATTTTTATGCAGTTTTTTGCATTGAGTTAAGAATTAAATGAATAATCAAATTAGATCATTAAAAAAAATCGATTTTTTGAAAAGTTTTCAACTCCTGAGCCCCCTTAAAAAATCTTTCATTACAATGCAAAAAAAAATTTATTTCTGCATTTTTGGGCAGTTCTCTACAAAAATATCTATAAATTGTACTTCAAGGCTTGAAATTCAATTTTTCCTAGGAAGGGAGTCTCCTTACCAATATTCATAAATGAAGGGGAGTTGAGCTGTTTCGGAGGGAGGAAAAAACTTTTATACCCACTAATATTTTAAGAAGTATATATAAATTTAATGTAGGCATGAAATAAATACACTTGTCAATCGATCGGTGGGAGAAAAAATGTGAAATTCAATCACAGGTTAGGGTAAAATATCATGAAAGCCGTCAATCGGTCTCAGAAAAATATGAAATTGCTCTGCAGGTTGCGGGGAAATTTTGGAAAATTTTTTCGCTCAGATGCAGTTAAAATCTGGGAATTTCGCCAATCTATTGCAAAAAATAACCACGAGATTCCTTCATGTTTTCAATGTAATTCTGAGTAAAAAAATTCACAGCAATTTTTTTTAAAACTGTTACAGCAGAGAGAGAGAGAGAGAGGGGGGGGGGGGGGATGGTGAGAAACCTCTCATGGCACTAAATATTTTTTGTTGCAAGTCTAGTAAACTGTGTTTGGTTCAGGTCGATTTTAGCCTGAAAATGTAGTATGCAAATTAGTTCGGTTTATCATTTTATATTAAAAATTATAATTATAATAATAAACATAAATATTTTTGTCTATGGCATTTTCTACAGAAATTGCTATCTTTTTTTCTGCCAGTTTTTGACGAAATTCGTGTTTTTTCTACAATCCTTTGACAAATGTTACGTCTTTTTGCAAACCTCTGATGAAATTTGCATTTTATTGCAAAATTTTGTCGAAATTTACATTCTTTCCAGGATTTTTTGATGAAAATTGCAATTTTTTTCACGATTGTTTGATGAAATTTAACATTTTTTAGTGATTCTTTGACAAAACTTAATACCTTTTTGCGATTATTTTTCAAAATTCAGTTTTTCATGTTTTTTTTTCATTTTCCTTTGATGAAATTAACATTTTTTTGCGAACCCAGAAGGAAATTTGCATTTTTCTGTGATCCTTTGATGAAATCAACATTTTTTTGCGAACCCAGAAGGAAATTTTCATTTTTTCTGTGATCCTTTGATGAAATGTGCATTTTATTCACAATTCTTTTAAGATTTTTTTTTTGGGGGGGGGGGGGGGGCGATTTTTTGACAAAATTTGCATTTTATTCATGATTTTTTGACAAAATTTGCATTTTATTCATGATTTTTTCATGAAATTTGCATTTTATTTGTGATTTTTTGGTGAAATTTGCATTTTATTCATGATTTTTGATGAAATTTGCATTTTATTCGTGAACCTTTGCAAAATGTGCATTTTATTTGCGATCTTTTGACGAATTTTGCATTTTATTTGTGATCTTTTGACAAAGTTTGCATTATTTCTACAGTTATCTGCGATTAAATTGATTTTTTCACCATCTGTTAATCAAAATTCGTGATACTTTTCTATTGCATTTTCTATATTTGAATTTCCGGACTGAGGACTGATTTTTCATGATTTTCAGAAGCGAATGCTTTAAATTTTTTGGAGCAAAACTGTCTTGAATATGCCAATCAGTTGCAGAAAAAACGAACAACTTGTCAATCGATCTCGGGGATAGAGATGGGAATGCTCGGAAAAAACCCGGAAAAGTTGGGAAAAAAAAAAGTTTTTTTCAGAAGGTCTTTTTTTTTTTCAATGAACTCGAAAAATTGAAATTCCATTTGTAAAGTAATATACTGAAAATTTTGCAATAGCTAAATTCTCATACTTTTAATTTAATTTATTTTTATGTTGAGTGTTCCACATGAAAACTTTAATGTGGGTAAGCTGATCTTTCAGCAGAAATCTGTTTGAGATGACTTTAAAGGATCCTTCACATTTCTTTCTACTTTGAAACACAAGAGCCTTTGCAAAATTTCTCTTGAAAATAGACATTTCAGAAAAAAGTTTAATCTCCAAATTCAATCCTTTACAAATGCAGTGATTGAAGAAAAAAAACCTCATGTCATATAGCAGCCATGGTAGCAGAAAGTTGAGACGGGAGTCACAGATTTTCTTTCTCTTTTGCAGATTCTTTTATATCAAATCTTTATTTAGCTTCGTATTATGTTCAGCTCTTTATTATGTAATACAAACAGTTAAGATTATCATTTAATAAAAATTTATATAATGCTTAAAAAACGCTACAGGTAAATGATTGTTTGATTAATGAACGGTTCAGTTATAAAAATATTTTACCTGCAGATTATTTTTGTTGCTGAAGTATTCGTCGCAGACGCGTGAAGAATTTTCTGTTACTGGGATAGCAGCTGAATCTTATCAAGTTGTACATATATGAATAACCTTATTAAAAATGTCTAAATAAGAACCTAAATATCTATATTATAAAGGCCAAACGTAACTGTGTGTAACGCATGACGTCATTTTGCGAATGGCAACACTTTCCCCAGTAATTTCAGTTTTGCAATTTTCGCTACTGCAAATCTTACACTTCTAAATATCGTACATTTTAAATTTTTACACCATCGTACAGAGAAAAAAATGTACTTTTAAATGCAATTTGTTTGAAAGTTGTATCTCAATTTATTTTTGAGATATTAATTTTTTAATAATTTTTAATACCAATTTTGTAATTGTGGCAACATAATCACTCCATTTTCTCTTAAAATTGAAAAAAAAAAAAAAAAAATTAAATACACATCACTTTTTTATGCAATTTCAGTTTTGCAGTTTTCGTACTGCAAATTTTATACTTCTAAACATCGTAAATTTTTAACTTGTACACCATCATATAGAGAAAAAAAATGTACTTTTAAATACAATTTGTTTCAAACTTTATCTCAATTAAATTTTGTGATCTTATTTTTTTATATAATTTTTAATACCAATTTTGAATTGAGGCAACAGAACAATCCATTTTCTCTTAAAATTGAAAAAAAAAAAATTAATAATAAAAAAAAAAAATTAAAATGCGTGCATTTTTTCAAAAATATCGTCTGTTATAAAATCTGGTGAATTTCGGCTTTATTAATTTGGATAATTGAGTTTTAAAATATTTTGTTAATTTTAGCTTAAAATAATATTTGTTTGGGAGTTAGACTGACCAATATAAGATGCATTTTTTACTGTAACTATTTTTGCAGATTTATTATAAATCAATGAAACAGTTCTTCCTTAAAGATTTTCTTTCGTCGAATTTCGACAGGTTCCACCTCGTAGTAATAATTTCTTAATCATAAATTCTGATTATATTTTGTATAAGTGTATACAAGAAGTTCACAATTTCACATAAACAGGATTACATGAAAAAAATCTAAATATATAATTAAATGCAACTTCTCTTTTTAAAAATTAATTCATGTGCAAATTTATTTCAATAATATGCTGATTAATGGAAATGGTAAAAATGAAAATTTAACATAAAATTTGAAGCATGCATTTATTATTTTCTTCTATCTTTAAAAGAAGTAAGTATTGAATTCATGAAAAATTTGACTTCCAGTTTTTGGTGTATTTAAATGTTTTAGAAGGTCCTGAACACGATTTGGTGGTTTTTGAAAATATTTGTCACTCTGAGAGTCTGAATATTACAAAAATTTTACGGGCACATAATTTCACAAAATTTTCGCCTGGACTCATATATGTACGCTAATTAGTACCAGATGTAAGTCTAGTTCAACTGGTGTGAATGTGAAATTCATTTTACTATCATTTTACAATCACCGATGTCAACGGTGAGTCATTAGCTTTTTAAGTGCTCATAAAATAAATCCTAACATGTTCCGGAAAATAAACAAAATCAAAACCAATTATTATTCTTAGTTCCTCAACGATAAAGTAATGTGAAGATGCATCAATAAACACTTTTCCCAGCGGATGAAGCATTACAATTACATAATCAGAAACTGCAGCGTCAAAGAAAAATACAGTCGAGTTTCTGTATAACGAAATCCATCGTTCCAGTAAAAAATTCGTTATATAGAGAAATTCGATGTATAGAGAATGATGTTAAAAATCGTATTTAATGTGTAAATTTTGAACAAATATTTTTAATTAAGAATTTTAAATGTTTAAAAGTACATATTAACCGAACATTTTATTTCTTAATTATTTAAGCAGTTTCAAAAAAGAGAACAGACATTTATTTGAAAGCCTAATGAAAATCAAATAAGGAAGACTTGCATTAATTTTAGAGGAAGAAATCTGTAATTTTTTGTTGGTTTGATTTTAAAATTGTTACGCTCTCAAAAAAGTTCAAATTTTAGCAAGGAATGAAAAATTGTAGTTAACATTTTCCTCCATTTAAAGGCCTCTATTATGTGCCTGTCATTGATTCCTCTCTTATATGTGTAACAATCCAATTGACTCTGTTTTGAGAAGGATGTTGAAAGATGTGTGGGAGGTGGGATGAAATCGATGTATTTAAAGAACAAGGAGAGAAGTAACATTTATAAAAAAAAAAACTCGGCACTGAACGATAAATCAAAAATAAGTGATGGAAAATTGATTCCATGTGATTTCGAAGCTTTTTTAAAACTGAATAAATTAAGACCAATTTGTGTAAAATTCGTTATATGGAGATAGATATTTCGCTATATAGAGACTGTTTTCAATGTAATCATGCGAAAAGGGGACCATTCCTACTAAAAATTTGTTATATAGAGAAATCTGATGTATGGAGTTTCGTTATAGAGAGACTCGACTGTAGTTATTTACTTAGGCCGAACATTTACAATCGGAATGACAAGTTTAAAAAAATAATAATAATCCGTGGAGACATTCAACATCTGCTAGATCTTTAAAATCCTAGTTATTTTTTACAGAGAATTCTACGAAACTGTTATTGTCATAGGATAATTATAACGGCTCATTTCTAGGAAGGGGGGGGGGGGAGCAGGGATCAGTGTTGAATTCAGGCACTTTTCTCCGGGAGAGCTTTCTGTGGCTCCAGGGAAGGGGACATTATAGATTTCCAGGGGGGATTTCAATTTTTGATCCTTGAAAACACAAAATCTCACATTTTACGGGGAGGACAATTCATTGCGCCGAGGGGAATGTGTCCCCCCCCCCCCCCCCAGACTCAGATGAGACAGCTCAGGAAAGTCATCTCCAAATAGCAGTCGCTTATAATGTATTTTTTCGAAAACGGAAAAATGCATTAAATTTCAAATCACTTTTTTAAATACAGTAGACTCCCTCAAATCCGCAACTCTCTAAAATCTGCACATATTTTATGGATGTAAACAAGGAAACTTTCAGTTCAGATATTGGGACAAAATTTGATTTTTTTTAATTTTCAGGCATGAAGGTGGACCAAAGAAAAAAAGGAGGAAAATTTTTTTCGACTTCAGATGCCAAATATAAAGAGAATCTAACGGCGACATTTTATAGATTGCAGTGCAGTTTTAAATTTTACACAAACATGAAAATTACAAGAAGTTTCATTTAAAAAATAAATAAAATAAAAATAATTTCTTTTTTTCAAAAATCACACAATAAATGTTTATTCCTCGATAAAACAGGTGGCCTTAGTACCAGGGGTGATTCTGGGTGAAAAAAAAATTTCGAAAATTCACGCCACATTTTTGGAAATCGGCGGCGGGAGGGGGGGGCGCCCTTTTTTTTTTATGAAATTGGCGTTTTTTGATGATCTTTAGACAAATGTTGCATTTTTACGTGATCTTTTCTCGAAAACGGCATTTGATCCCCGCGATCTTTCGAAGAAATCTGCCTTTTTTTCATGACCTTTTGACAAAATCGGCATTTTTCCTGTGATCTTTTGATGAAATCGGCAGTTTTTTTTTTCAATGAACTTTGATAAAATATTTTTAAGTGGTCTTTTATCCAAAACGGCGTTTTTTTCTGTGGTCTTTTATCGCAATCGACATTTTCCCACGGTCTTCAGGCGAAATCAACATTTTATCTGCGATATTTGGGTGAAATTGCTGTTTTTTTCGCGATCCACACAGGAAATTCGCATTTTCGAGCTATCTTTTGACAAAGTTCGTTGACAAAAACATGGACGAAATTATCGTTTGTCCACGAAATATTGACGAAATGTGTACTTTTCCAGCGATCCTTTCATCAAATTTGTATTTCTCCATGATTGTTTTTTCCGCGCGCAAAACCGTACAAGTTGTCAACTATGCTGAACCCAATTTCAAATTTTCAGAAATTTTGGACGAGAATCACCCCTAGGTTTTGAAGGGAAATACGCTTAAAACTGCAAAAAAAATACCATAAACAAGATTCGTGGACATCCTCTCTCAAAGAGAAAGCGGAAGGGGAAAAAATATAAATTAAAAGAAGTTGGTGCCGATTACAGATGTTTGACAGCTGAACCATTTAGCCGATAAGTAAGAAATCTTTGTTATCAGTTGCACTTACACAAAAAAGCAACATGACTTTTAAATTATAAAAATTAAGACCCTGCTTCTAAAAACAGGGTCCTTAAAACAAACCCTTCAAAAATATATAAGTCACCATTCTTCCCGAATTTATTCAATAAAATTCTCTCAATAAGTAATAAATAAATAAATAAGCATTTTATTTTACACCGGAAACTCTAAAACACGAATTCCAAAAAATAATTTGAAAGCATCGTTTCACAAAAATGTGTGCAGTGCTGAGTTTGTTTGCATAAAGTGAAATGCTTTATCTTACAATAATTTATGACCTTGCGCATACGCTACACTGTGATTAAAGACTTAACAGGCATTAAAATTATAAATACCAAATATTCTAAAGTGAGAAATTAAAGGGTTACTTCTCCAGGGCCGAAACTAGCCTTTTTTGCATCTGGGACAAACATGGTTTTTGGCATTACATCCTCCGCAAAGTGTATTTACAAAGAGAATTTTACTAATTTTATAATAGCCAACTTACTTTAAAAATTTAAAATATGTAATATTGAATTACGTAATTTGCTTCGTGAAATATCGATTCATTAAAATTTTGCAAACGGAATCAGAAAGAATCGGGAAAAAAATCCGTTTTATGTAGGATCCTTATTCCATATATCATCCCTAGATTCTTCTATGCTTTGGCCAAGAGAATACAGACATAAGAAAAATCGACACACAAAAATCTGCATTTGGCACCCCTACGTTCTGAAGCCTGGGGCACATGCCCATTTGGCCCTCCCCGTTAATTTCGGCAATGTACTTACTCACATGGACAATGTTGATATTAGAGGGGTATTCCCCCCCCCCCCCCCTCCCCGGAATTCTATAATGCCTCCTGGAGAAGAAAAAAGTATTAGATCAAAACTACACAGTTCGCTAATGATAATCCTTAAGAAAGAATTTTTTTTAATGTCCTTCCGAAACGAAAAATTTTTTTATCAACCTGACCCAGTGAAATCAGGTTACCTGCCTGATCTGATGATTTCTGAAAGAAAATATCTAAAATATTTCTTCAAATAACTTTTTCTTAAACGGTGATTTATCATTGCAGAAAAACAAACAATTCAAGTATCAAAATAATAGTTATTTTAGAAAACAAAGCAACTGAAAAACTAGTAGCGAAACACTTATCACTGTTTTAAAGCACATTAATCCGGATTAAATCATACCTCTCCCAATATTTTCTTTCTGTTCAGCATCGCAGTGACCTATGGACCCATGACTAAAGGGCAAAATTAGCACTAGCCACTGGCCACAGGGCCGGTAAATGCGAAAAAGTGGCCAGTGTAAAATTGTCTATCAGCGGCCACCTTGTGGCCACTTTTTTACAAAGAAAGAATACAAATTACTTACATTTCATCTATGATTCTACTTTTTTAGGTTCCAATATATTTATATTAACATATTTATTTGAGTTATTTAGTTTTAGATTAATACTTATAGAAATTTTAACTATTTAGTATTTTTAAATAAAAAAGTGGCCACTAGTTTAAACAAAGTGGCCACTTGAAAAACTAGTCTTACTGGCCAGTGGCCACTAATGAGATTTCCCAATTTTGCCCAATACCCATGACTGATGGGCACTGCTTACTCGGAGTATAGAAGAAAAAAAGAAAGAAAAAAAAAAAAACTCAGTTGCCCATTCACAAAGTTAAGGACCGGGAAGATATAATTACTCTGAAGTTAAACTTTATTCCCGGAACTCCCTTTTTTTTTCTCCCGCTTGCGGTTTACTGACAATGGGAAACGAGGGCGATACAATGGTCAGGGGAGATCACTACGGAAAGATTCCCGTGCTACTCTTGGATTGAAGTTGAACTGAAAAACTCATTTGCATCAAATGTGCCGCCTGCGAACATAAAAGGTGCCGCCTGCTAACCGCAAAAAAACTGTGTGTGTCTGCAGCCTTACTTCCCATTTTCTAAAAATAGATTTTCGCTCCGCGAAATGCACTGCATATGAAGATCCTGAAAGTAAATTGACCGCTGACTTTGATCAGCGGCGATTTAGTGGGTGAAGAGAGAAATCGAGAAGTTATCCGGAAGCTTCTCGGACCCTGCCTAAAGGCGGAAGTCTTTCATCCCTGAATTTTGTATCAATTCCATACATCCTTTATTTTGTAATTTTCTTAATAATGCTCTATTCATGTTTTTTTTATGAAGGAAGAATAAATTTTTTTGGAAAAAATTCAAGATAATGCTGATATCACTGGTAATGACAATCTTCTTACCAAGTATATTTATGCATTAATCAAGATTTTTTGGTTATGAAGCCTGGCTAAACTTGAAAAAAAATCCTTATTTTATGATTTTGATGTGATTTAGTAATGCACTTTTATAAGGCAAGTTTTGTTGAATAATGTTGGAAAAATACAGCTAATCTTTATAATGAATATTTAGTCATACACTATTGATTATTAACTTGACCTTTGCTATTAGTATTTTTATCATTTAAAAAATGTCCAAATTTTTATTATTTTAGTTTATTACCTTTTTCAATATTTTATTATATTGTAAGCATTCAGTATAGTTCCGGTTGCACTATTAATTGCACTCAAATTGTTGTTTAAAAAATGTAAAAAAAAAAACCAATGACCAGAAATCTGCAAAATTCTAAAATCCGCACAGCCTCTGGTCCCAAGCTGTGCGGATTTGAGGGAGTCTACTGTATACCAGTAAATTCCATGCTTTTTCGTTATAAAATGAGTTTAAATTAACGGTTCTTGATGAATTAATGTGCAAATTTTCTGTTTAATCCCACCCTCCCTTCGATATCTTTGCTCGTACAAATGAGTTAAAATGATGTCTCAAAAGAAAACAATATTTTTCAATTGTTAAATACTTTTCTTTCCTTTAGAAGATAATGCCAGATCAGCTCTTTCATATCTATACATACATTTCCCTAATGTTCATTCTAGACCATTTTTGAAGGGTGCAGCACCCTGCCCTTTTTCAAATTTGCAAAATGTACCCTGCCATTTTTAAAAGTAGTAAAATGCACCACTGGTTTTACCCAGAGATTTTTAATAAATATTTTTTTTATTCCTTAGTATTTCTAAATTTGTGTGCCCAAAAATGATAAATTTTTTTCATTTCTTTAAGAAAAATAACATGAGACTATCCAATCATGTTTTGATTTAATTGTATTTTTAATTTTTATATTATACAATCATTCGAAATTAATGTTACTTGATTTATCATACTTAAAACTTATGTATTTTCCTGCTTTCTTTTTTCCCTTTCTAAAGGCAATAACAATTTTTCTCTTTCAAAAGTGCCCTTTTCTGCTGCAATAGTCCCCTTTTTTGTGAATAGCACCATGCCCTTTTTATTTCTAGAGTAAACACTACATTTCCCTTTAATAATAATAATAAAAAAAAAAAAAAAAAAAAAAATTGAAATTTATTAAATACTAATACACTATATACTTTTATTATTAAGATTAAAAATAAATAAAATTGTTCTTGAATCGCTTCCTTACAATCAGTGGTGTAGTCGTATAGACAACAGAAGGTATACGGTCTAAGTAGAGGTTATACGCTCAAGCCATAGGGCATACACTAGAGTATATATACTATAACTTTCTTAGGAAACAGAAGGTATACGGTGTTACTTTTAAAAATCCAGAGGATATACAGCATATACCCTCCACCACACCCAGAAGGGTGCGTATACCGGGACGTGTGAAGAGAAAACTGCACCGGGGGTAAAGTCTCAATTTGGCGACCCTCCACCCAACTTTTTCATGTAACAGGCCATAAACGACATTGGTAATATAAATTTAGCACCCGTAAACTTCTGCACCCAGGGCGACCCCCCCCCCCCCTTTTGCATGGCGCTGCTTACAAGCCTCAAAACAAAAGCATGAAATGTGAAAATACTAGATCAAAATGTGTGGGCCTTTTTTTTCCCCATCATGTTTTGGAGCTAAGAGCATGCACTCCTCGCTGCGTTTCATCCTTGTAAAGTTTGTTTTCTAGCAATGCTTAAAGTAACAGAATGACGTAGTTGGGAGAGTAGATCGCAATTTACATTGGGCCTATGACAGCTTTCGATCTTGTACCCTTCGATATTTTTGCTTGTGGTTAATATACAATAACAGGGGTTTTGAATTGAGAACAAGTTTGTTTTCCATCCTAGATTTTATTTCCACATTTTTTATTTTTTAATGTCTAAATTATCAGAACTGATAACCCAATTTTAAATTTTCAGGAAAGGATGCCTTAAATTTTCAGATGAGAATCACTCCTGGCATACAAAGTGTTGAGCTCTTTACCAATGATGAATTTCAAGAAAAATTTTAAAGTGTATAAGGAATAACAGCAAATTTGCTTGTTGGACTGATGATTCCTAAGATATCTGTTTATCAGGTATTGAATGTTCATTCTCAGATCCAATTTCTACAGATGAGTCGGAATGATAAATCACACAGCTGATTTTCCAAGCTGACTTTTTGTCATATAATGTTAAATAATCAGGACTTTTATATTTTACTATCTTTAGAATTCTTGAACTTGAGATTCATTCTCTATTTAAAAATAAATAAATAAAAATAAAGTTTTTTTTTGCTGAAACAAAATTAGTTCAAATTATAGTACAAAATATTGTATTAGATATTATACAAAATTATATTGTAATTATATGCCTATTGCACGAATTATATAGTATGTCCCAAAGCATAACAGGATGTTATGCCTGGGGACAGATTGCCTTCCCTAATTCAAATGAGTGGCATTTTTTTTTTTAATTGCCTGAATTTCTGAAAGTAGATTATAGAGAAATATGTAGTTGTATTAAAATGTTGCCTTTAAATTTTAAATATGTTTATAATCATTGAAGTAAAAAAATTAAAATGTAAAAACTGTCCCAAGGTACAGCTCTCTCCCCTATATTATTAAGTTAGCACTGAGATTTTCAATATTCCTTTTTTTACTTTATTGTATACAATAGGTATAAAAAAATATATTTATTTATATGAAAAAAAAATATTTTCACAGATTTAATTATTCGTTTGAATACTATATATTCAGTGAATACTTTTTCACAGAATATTCAGCATGTATTAAGAAAAAATTAAAGCAACTTTAGAAGAGACAGAGTGAATGGTTCAATATAGACCAATAAATAATGGATAAACAATCAATGGCCCCGACTAATACATTAGCGGCATACTTTTTAAAGTGTGAAATGCGATGATTTTGCTTTTTTTTTAATTCCGTAAAAAAGTAAATTATTTCAAACAGGTGAAATTTATGGCAAATAGAAAACAAAGAATCAATTAGAGTAACAACTCTCTTAAAATTGAAAATAAGCAGCTAATTATTCATAAGATGCGAGACAAAATACCGTATGTTTAAATTTAGCATAATAAAAAATGACAAAATAAAATAACTATATAAAAAAAAGGATCAAAATTTGAAAAATACTACAACAGTAATAAGGAATACCTGACGAATCTGATTTCGTTCTCGTTCTTTTACTAAAATATGCTGTAAATCTAGATTTTTCTTGACTTGCCTACGGGATCTCTCCATTACAAAGGCAAAATAAAACAAGAAAATGAATTTCCCGTACTGTTTGAAGTTATTTGTTATTTGTTATTTGGGCTTTGAGGTAGGCGCTACAGCTATCCGCCGGCATAACCTCAAATGATCACTGGAAAACTACATCGAACAACACACATCCGCACAACACCGAAGATACAACCTCAACTCGCAACAAACAAAAACAAGGAAACCAGCAAAAAACACATCTCCGACCCAAAACCCGGCCGGAACCAGACGCAACACAATAAATAAAAACCAAAACCCGAACTAACCAGGACCTATGCAACTCAACAGCACCAAAACAAGGCAGAACAAGAAATAAACAGCAGCCGCATATTTTTTTTTCCCAACTAGGTTTTGCCACCCAAACAGCATCTCGCAATCTGATTGGTCAGAACCTTCGGCCTGAATTCGACGCTTCTTGGCGGCAATCGCGCTTGGCGAAAAACACTTTTCTGTTTTAATTTTCTGATTCTTATATTTTTTTTTCTACGAATTTTATGTTGTCATATGAAATTAACGAAAAACGGCCCTTATCAGGGCCAATTTCTGAAAATAACTTTTCAGAAAGAATCTCGGTAAATCATGTTTATTTTTTAAAATTGAAATATTACGGCTTTTCTAAAATACCTTTCTGAATTTAATTTTATTAGAAAGCACATGAAATTGGTTAATGTTATTATTACTAAACAATGTAATCGAATGGTGTTTTACTTTTTTTTTTTTTTTTTTTTTTTTTTTTTGTAAAAGCAGAAGATTTTTTAGGAAATACTGTCAAAATTAACGTTCGTTTTTTTTTTTTTTTTTTTTTTTTTTTTTTAATAACGCAGTTTATTTTTGAGAAATTTCTGTAACAATCGCAATGATCGCAAATATTATATAATATTGAATATAAATAGTATAATATACAATTAAAAATTATACTAAAAACAACAACCAGTTAAGTGCAAGTTTTACTCACACAGAAGAGATACCGTAATGCAAAATACAACCAGGTACTATGTTTAACCATAACATTTTATTAAGCGCGCTTCGAAAAAAGGTCTCAAACTTACAATATCGCCTTGGTACGTGGCGCTTTTTCTAGATAGGTTTCTAATTCTTTTTACTTTTTAAGTAAACAACTTAAAAAAACTTTCATTTTAATATTTCAAAATGACCATTTTTATAACAGTGTTTATGAGTTCGTTATTTCATATTAACTGAAACATCTTTTTTTTTTTCACTTTTTACTATTTTTACAATAAGAATGAATTGGATTCGTGAAAATTTTCGAAATCTGGTTTTCGACGGATTTGCATATCATAGGGGTCAGAGAACCCGAAAAACCTGTTTTTACAAAATGTTTGTCTGTTAGTCTGTCCGGTAGTCTGTATGTGACAAAAAATTGTGAGCGCTCTGCCTCAAGAATTAATGCATGGAATTTCACAAAACTTTAAATCCTGTGAGACCTTGAAATATATTAGATTTGATTAGTTTTTGGTATGTATCACTCGACAGGCGTCGCTGCTATGCTGCATTATTCATAATTTCTATAATAGCCATATCTCAAGAACTACTGCATGGATTTCTACAAAATTTTAAATTTTGTTCTTACTTGACATAATATTATGCTGATTACGTTTTGGTGCAAATCGCTCTACAGTTGGCGCAGCCATTGTGTATGATTATCGGGACAGCTATATCTCAAGAACTAATGCATGAAGTTTTCTATAACTTCAGATTCAATTATTCCCTGATATAAGTTACTGTTATTTAGTTTTTGATGTAAATCGCACTACATATGACTCTGCTGAGTTACATTTTTCACGATTTCACAATAAATGTATCTAAGAAACTAATACATGGGTTTTCGTCAAAATTCAGATTCAGTTAGTACCTGATAAAAAGTTGATCCTGATTAGTTTTTTGTGTACATCACCCAACATGTGACGCGGTTGTGCATATTTTTTTAAAGATTTTGCAATAGCTCTGTCTGTAAAACTAATGCACCGATTTTCATCAAACTTTATATTCAGTAATAAGTTGACATAAGTTGTTGCTGACTAGATTTTGGATAAACCACCAAACCGGTGATGCTGTTATGCTGCATTTTGACGAAGTATTAACATGCATAAGAGAGAAGAAAGTTTTGGGATTGCCAGATCTGACTAGTTTTTTTTTTTTTTTTTTTTTTTTTTTTTTTTTTTTTTTTTTATAACTAACTATATTGAGGGTTGGAATTTAAGTTTTGTAAACTAAATTATTTTTAGTGCCCTTAATGCATACGTTTCAAAGTTCAAACAGATCCTAATGAAATGAAAACATTAAATTAAGGAATAACTAGTCGGAATGTGACAATCCCAAAACTTTCTTCTATCTATACATGTTAATACTTTAAAGTTCGCTCCCACAGTTCCAAAATTGAATGAAAATCTAAGCTCATCGTGAGGATTCTAAAGGCATGAAATTCCGTGTATTAGTTATTGAAATTGCACTGTTGTAAGTATTGAAAAAATTGCAACATAAAAGCGCCACCTGTTAGGCGATTTATGCGAAACATAAACAGCAATAATACTTATCAAGCTATACCCGAATCTAAAGTTTGATGAACATTCGAGAATTAGTTCTTGAGATTGAGATATTACAGCAATCGGAGATCATTCACCATAGCAGAGAAACTTGTTGGGCGATTGACGCCAAAATGTAAACAGAACTAGTTCATATCACGGATTTACTGATTCTGAAGTTTAATGAAAATCTATGCATTAGTTCTTGAGATAGAGTTATTGCGGAAATCATGAAAAATGCAGCATAGCAGCGCCACCTGTTGAGCGATTTACACCAAAACGTAAAGAACATGAATTCATGTCAAAGATTAACTAAATCTGAAATTTGATAGAAACTTGTGCATTAGTTAGAGATAGAGTTGTTGCGGAAATCGTGAAAAATGTAGCATAGCAGCGCCATCTGTTGAGCGATTTGCACCAAAATTTTAACAATTCATGTCAAGGACTAACAGAATCTGAAGTTTGTTAGAAATCCGTGCATTATTGAAGTATAACTGTTGTGTAAATCGTAAAAAATGCAGCACAGCAGCGCCACCTGTTGAGCGATTTATTCCAAAGCTAATCAGCATCAATTTATAAAAGGGACTATCAGAGTATAATTTCTTACCAAATTTCGTGCACTAGTTCTTGAGATAGAGCGCGTAGATCTTTACACACATTTTTAAAAAGCATGTTTTTTTGGAATGTCTGATCCCTAAAACGTGTAAAACCGTCAACAACCGGAATTCAAAAATTTTCACGAATCCAATAATTTCTTGTTAGGATAGAATAAAGTAAAAACTCAACATTATTAAAGTAATTTAATTATCCAACAAATATAACAGTTTCAGACAATAACAATATACTGGATCTTCAACTAAAAGGATAAGAGTTTTATGAAGATGCCCAATTTTTAATGAATAATTATTGTGTTATATTTGAACAACATATTGGAATTTTATAACATGTTTTGTTTAGAAGATGCCCATTTTTAAATGGGTGAATGCTGTGTTACATTTAACAACATATTCGAATTTTGTAAGCATTAGATTATTTTTCTTTAAATAACATCATACAGGCAAAACAAAACAAGGCAAACAATATATATATATATATACCTATACAAATAATTTATTTCCCCTCTTCTTGAAAATAAAACAAAAAGCGATTTGAGGATCATTTTCAAAACGGAACAGTTTCCTAAACATATTTAGAATAGAAATTCAGATGTATAAATATATGTGCATACCAGAAAGAAAAAAAAAGAATATTGACCAGTTAAACTGACGGCATAGTGCTCACAGGCTATGCACACTAATTTTATATTACAGCCTTATATGAAAATGCTCTTCGAAAAACAAATTAAGGGACCCTCCCCCTCGTTTCCTTTCTTTATACTTAATCATTGAACCCCCCAAAACTAATCAGAGACACCCCTTATCATATAAAAAACCTGCATCCAAAATTCGAAGCAAGTCGAATAACTCTGCTTAAAAACCATTTATGTAATTTAAGAAGCGTTGTCTTCCGTTCCCTCCTTTATACTTAACCATTAAATCTCCAAAACTGTTCAGAAATTCAACTTATCAGAAATAACCTACATCCAAAATTTAAAGCAAATCGCATAATTCTGTATAAAACTCTATTTAGCTAACTTAAGGGAGTGGTAATCGCCCATAAACCCCTTTATACTTAACAAAAGAATACTACAACTAATAAGGGAAGCTTCTTTCCTCTAGGAATCTGTATCGAAAAACCGAAACAAATCGGTTAATTTTGCATGAAAAAACCCTTTACCTAAATTATGAGGCGTAATCCTCCCTATCCCCTCTTTATACTTATCCAATGAATTCCAAAAACAAACTAGGGAAACGCCTTTTCAGAATGAACCTATATCCAAAATTTGAAGCAAAACGGTAAATTTTGCGTGAAAAACCCATTAACTTAAATTAAGAGAGGAAGGACAATGACCCCCCTATTTCTCCTATTTAACCTTATCTAATAAACACCCAATACTAATCACGGAAGCACCTCATCAGAATGATCTATACCTAAGATTTGATCGAAATCTGCTAATTCTCCATGAAAAACCCATTCATATATGTAAATTAAAGGGAAGCGCCTCCCTTTAATTTATATAAATGGATTTTATATAAATAACCCCCGTTCCCCTTCTTATACTTATCGAATGAACTCTTTAAATTAATCAGGGAAGCGCCAATAAGCTTATATTCAAAATTTTAAGTAAATCGGATATTTTTATTATGCATTACGTATGCAAGTACATACATACAGAAGGGGCGGGCACATAGGCTCTCAGGCTTTGATAGCTAGTGAGCTAAAAAACTAAGATGTACTGCTTACAAACTGAACTGTGTTGTACCTAAAAATGTTTTATCGGAAATTGCAAGGAGGAATTTAGGTGGTTGACTATTGTTTGAACAAATATTGAAAATACTTTTTAAATATAAATATTTCAAAATTACATACGCATATGGGTAGGAGAAATTAAAATTTCAAGTGAAATTTTTGACGACGGATTATTTACTTGCTATTTCAGAAAAATAAAATCATTGCATTTTTTTTTTTTAAGTTTTAAAAATTTTGTATATTACTGATTTCTACTTTTTGTAAATAGCACAGATAATCTTCTCATCGAGTTCACGGATTCACAATGGTAAATCTACCAGTCAACCTCTGACAGCGGGTTTTCACGTGTTTTCCACCAAAATTTGATTTGGCAGACCGATTACATATGCAAATCGGGGTTTGACTAATCCTAAAATTTCATCCTTAAACTCGATGAGGTGATTGTCTGTGCTGCCGCCGCTCGGTCTAAAAGATTTTTTCTCTAAATTTAGTGCTCTCTGAAATTTCTACTTCCAGAAACTCATGCAAAATTTACAATCTATAATTATTTATTTTTTAAGTCATCCCTCCTATTCGCTATTTTTAGTATTTTATTATATCTTCTACGATTCTTCAACTACTGACAATTTTATTTCTCTCTCTCCAAGCACATAATCCTTAGAGCTTACAGAGTTTCATATTTATGAGGATTATTAAATTTAAAATCATTAAAAATGGGTAAAAATTGTAATCTATTTGAATAATTACAATTAAATTCTTCAGTTAAATAAATTTAAAATTATACCAAATTATAAATCAATAGAAAATTTAAAATTGGAAAAAATATTTTAAATTTAAAGAATATGTTAAATTTAAAAAAGTAAAAAAAAAAAAAAAACATCAAAATTATTTGGATTTTTTTTTTAATTTTTTAATAATTTGGCAATTTGCAGTTACACTAAATGACCTTATCATATCAATCTCCTCTCTTCTGAAATTTTCACTTCGGCACCTTTTTTCTACTAACATATAATGTTTAATGTCATATATGTATGTATATTAAGTAATGTACACAGTCTCCCTCATGATTCTTTAAAAAGTGGCAAAATGCTATCGAAACGCAGATGACCCCCCCCCCCTTCTCCTGTTTTGTCACATTTCTTATAAATTATTGAAAATTATATTTTTTCTGCAGAAATCACTTTTGCCATTGACCTCTAACTTAAACAAACAACAGAAAAAAAGTCTATCGAAATGCAGAATTCAATTTTTTTCTTTCCCCGTCCATCTTATCTAAATTCTCTACTTCTTAATTTCGCCAAGCATAATTCCTTCCCGAAAAGAGAAGCCTCTTTGACGCAGAAAGTTCTGACCAATCAGATTACAAGATGGCAAAACCCAGTTGGGAAAAAAAAATACGCACAGCAGCCATGACAAAGTTGACAGGCAAAAAGTGACTAGAATCTTCCGCTCCCGAGGAAGAGATCAACGAAAAGCCGAAAGCATCGAGGGTTAGAATTTAAGCAGAGCCACAAGTCGTTCCAACTATCAAGGTAAGAGTTCTCAGAAAGCATAGCGTCTTGAAGAATAGACCGTTCAGCATCAAAAACACGACATCTAAAAATGTAGTGGGCCTCCGTCCCATCCTCCTCTGAACACAGCGAACACGTGGGGGAATTCTTAAACTTGAAAATATGTAAGCGAGCATCCGTGACAGCAGTTTGGGTTCTAAAACATGCGGTAAAAACATCTTCTCTTCTGTTTTTTGTCCATTTGTAAATATTAGGGCCAAGGTATTGAGAATCGATGGCATATTTACTCTCATCCCACCAACGCTGGAAATTAGCGTAGAGCTGGTCTTGTAAACACTTCTTAAGATCGTCGGGGGCCACACCACCGTAGGGGTGAATCTCATAAGGGCCATTAGCAGCCAGATAATCCGCCCTTTCATTCGGCAAAATACCAACATGTCCGGGGACCCACAGAAGGGTAATTTTCTTCACATTGGACCGAACGCTAACCAGAGTATGAAAAAGGTGTAGAATCACCGCAGGAGATTTGTAAGTGAGATGTTTAAGGGCCACTAAAGCAGACTTGCTATCCGTTAAGATGACATAGCTGTCCAAACGATTAAGAAAAATCTGGAGGGCCAGATTAATGGCTAAGACCTCTGCCGTGAAGACAGAATTCATGTGATGGACGAGATGAGCTCTGGAAATGTTGTCCGTGGTATTAACTGCTGCAATAGACGTCTGGGAATCAGTTTTCGAGGCATCAGTAGCAATGATGCAGCAGTGGCGATCTTGCTGGAGCTCACTTATGTATAAATTGAAGCATTGACTGATAGTGGCGGCAGGAAGATTTTTCGTTTGAAATGGAAGTTTATCCACAATGATGTCACAATAATCCGTAATATTCCCCGACGGCCAATAGGCACTGAGCAGCATATCCGGAGTCACAACAGCGTAGCCACAAGACCAAGAAAAGTTATCGGGGAGATAAGCAGGGCCAGGCCGATTGAAATTAACAGCAGACGTGCAGCGGAGGTAAAAAGAGTGGGAGAGATAGGAGCGACGGAACTTGAGAGGCGCTTGATTAGTCTCCCGGTAGAGCTTGAAGAGGGGGGTCCATTTCGGTAAACCAGTAGCAAAACGGAGACTAGCATTATAAACCACGTCAAGCTTACCCAGAACCGAAGGAGCAGCATTTCCATAAATCGGGCAGGCGTAGTCTATGATACCCCGAATTAGAGAGTTGACAAGAGGAATGAGATCGGTCGTTTTCGTGCCCCAGCGAGGACTGGCAATAGCTTTCAAAAGGTTCAGACGCTTCAGACATTTTTGTCGAATATACTCAATATGATCATTAAAAGATAAGTTTTGAGAAAAAATGACGCCCAATATTTTAACAGAAGTCAACCACGGAATGTCCGAACCATGAAGCCGCAGGTTTTGAGGAAGAGAAACCTTGCTTTTAGAAAAGTTGATGGCTGCACATTTGTCAGGACGAAGATCTAATTTCCAATGGGAACACCAAGTACTAAGCCTGCTTAAAATATCCTGAAGTTTGGCGAGGGCTTTATCCAACAAGATATCCGACACATACAGGACGATGTCGTCCGCATAAACAATGATTTGTACCCCAGAATCAATAACGTCGAACAAGTCCCACAAGAAGATCATAAATAAAATCGGAGAAAGGACACTCCCTTGAGGCACGCCACGGTAGGACCGCGCCGGACGGGAAAAAACACCTCTCCACTTGACTTTGATACTTCTAATACCAATCCACTTCGAGATCCACAGGGCAGTCCTGCCAGCAACACCGATCATCGCCATCTTATAAATAAGCCCATCCCTCCAGATGGAATCGTACGCAGCATGAATGTCTAATTTAACCGCAAAGACAAACTTGTTCTCGGCTCTGGCCTGCTTGACATCGGTGTAGAATAGATGGAGAGCTTTGGAACAATCACTGTTAGGAATGAAGCCAAAATGACGTTCATGGAAAATCTGGCGAGGCATTATCCAGTCAAGAATACGCTTCAAAAGGATGCGCTCCATAATTTTGCAGCTCACCGCTGTGAGGGCAATGGGACGGTAGCTACTAAGAGAACACCTGGGTTTTCCCACCTTCCAAATTGGCAGAATTATCGCAGACTTCCAGCTGTTCGGGATATTTCCCGAAATGAAACTTTCGTTGAGAAGGGTTACCAAATTATCGATATTCTTGTTAGAAAGGGCTTTAAACACACGAGCCGGAATTCCATCTTCACCAGGAGTAGAGTTTTTTGTGAACTGTATAGCCCGGAGTACCTCGTCAACAGTAATCCGCTTATCCCAGTAATCTTCGGTAGGACTCAAATCGTAGGGGATACTATGGAGGCTATCGGCATTGCTAAACTGATCAACAAAAGCGTTGGCTTGATCCCTCTTGTCCAAGATTTCGCCGGTCTCATCAGTCAGGAGATAATTAGATTTCGGGCTACTTCTTTTCCCCAGAGCCTTAATTATGTGGTAAACAGAACCCTTGGCAGCCTTTTCACACATACCACCCCAGTACTCCCGGGCCTGGAGTTTCATATACCGCCTGAGCCGAGCAGCAAAAGCCTTGTAGGAGATCCAATGGTCTCTGGACAGAGTATTTCTAGCGAGCCGAAGGAACTTCCTCTTCTGGCCAAGAAGCCAAGAGCAATGAGGGTCCCACCAGGGAGGGCTGTCCCGCCGCTGTACCTTGTACTTGAAAGAGTTGCTCGAGATCGCATCCCTCACCTTATTATGAAAGATCTCGATCGAGGAAAAATCACTGGAATCCAGATTTTGGTTGATATTGGACTCGACGGCCCCCCAACTAATAAAAGAGTAAAACTGATTCTCGGTACCATAATTTATTTTGTGGATAATAGGCCAATGGTCAGACTCGTACAAATCGGGATGGACATAGGTGTCCGTGATACGAAATAGGTCAGGACTAGCAAAGGACAGATCAATCAAGGAGGGCATTCCAGCGGGAACAGCATGAGTAGGCTGATTAGTGTTTAAGATACATACATCGTTACCAAGCAGCCAGGAAAGAATCTCGTCAGCGCCAGAAGAATTAGAGGAGCAACCCCATACATGATGCTTCTGATTAAAATCCCCGAGAACGAGAAAGGGGGAATGGATACTATTCGTAAGCCTCTGAAGCCAGGATTCGCTAACTCTTCCCTCAGGAGCGTATACATTGACAATAGTCACCCAACGTCTAGCCAACCAAATACGAACCCCAAGGGCCTCAACACCGTGAGAGTTAGAAACATTCAAGTCTAGCAAAGCAGAAGTAAGGCGATTACTCACCGCTGTGAGCAAACCACCTCCTCGGCGGTCTCGATCTAACCGATAGACAACCATACCCGGGTAGGCAAAGGAGTCGCCCCCCTTAAGAAAAGTCTCCTGAAACACAAAAACATCCGCCTTAGAAAAGGGGGAGCACTTTAACCACTGGGATTTGTTTCTAACGCCCCTGGCGTTCCACTGGATCAACGTAAACGGTTCTGCGTACGGAAGCATGATAGTAAAGGATACTGAAGAAGCTGCTAGAAATCCAATAACATAAACACGAGCACCCAGGGAAAGACACAAAACATGAATAGAAACACAAAAATAAAACAGGAGAAAAATTAGTCCATACCTGCATCGCCGGGATCATCCACTGAGCTCTGGGATGAAGCGAACATGTTCCCGCACAGCTGGACACTTTCCTGGACATAGCTCACGTTAGAGTTGTCGAGGGACAACTGGGTGGTAACTTTTTGTTTTTTTACTTTCTGGGAAACTTTGGAGGGGGAGGTAACAGAAGTCTCTTTGGAACTGCTAGTTTTCTGAGATTTGACCGCACAGGCCGCCATCAAGGTAGGTACCAAGCCTTCAATAGCTTTTAAAAATATATTTGTTTGTTGTTGTAGCACCTGCAAAATACACTCTTGGGTGCGCTGTAAATATAGTTCCATTGATTTTTGAAAATCATCTTTAGTGATGTAAGTTGAGGTTGGGCCTGGCTCGGCGTCTTTAACCACTTCTGCGTAATTTTTTGATTTGGAAGATTTGGTATATCGTCTCCTGGCTTCGGTGATTGAAAGATGATTATCAGTCTTGTATTTAAGAAAGTCCATCTCTTTTGAACGGGCCGGACAGTTTTGATCAGATGCTAGGTGGGGGGCTTGACAGTTGCTGCACTTTAGGTCAGTGGTACTACAGGTGGCCGAAGCGTGTTTGGCACCACATTTCCGACACTTGGTTTCATTCTTACAGTGTACAGTGGCATGGTCAAATTGCCAACAGTTCAGGCACTGGCGGGGTCTATCGTAGAATGGTCGAATTTTCTCAATCATATAAAAAAATTTAATTCTGCTGGGGAGTGCCGTTCCATAGATTGTAACCAGGACAGTCTCGGTAGGGTGAGTTGAAGAATTTTCTTTTTTTGTAAAGCGGCGCAGCTCTTTAATTTTAACTGGGTTTTCAGCTTGAATCTCCTTGCCTAAGTCCTCCAATCTAACACTAGTATCTATATTATGTAGCACGAATCTCGAAGTGATGGTTTCTTGTTTAATGGAGGCTTTGACTGGAACGTTTAGTATTTTATTAATTTCAGCAATAGCTTGGGCACATGCCCCGTCTGATGTTTCCAACAAAAGTTTTCCAGACCTAGCAAATCGAATATTGACTGGCGCATTAAGGCCCAAAATGCTATCTATTTCCGTTTTTAGAGCTAGCGGCTTATTCCTCGGAATATTACCATCCAGCGGTTCCAGGAATATACATACATTAGAAACTCCATTAGCAAACGCAAACGCAACCTGTTGAGATGGGGTGAGAATTTCTTGAACAAAGCACGCAGGATCATTTACACTGGCATCTGTTATAATAAAGGACGAAGGCATAATTAACAAAAATAAAACAAAATACCCACTGCAACACTATGCAGAGGATAAAATATACTGTGAGACAACAAATGACAATTTATAAAAACTGCAATATATATAAGCGCAAAAGGAGCACACACTTTGCAAGCAAAAATAAAGGCCACGCGGACACAAGAAACAAACGGCTGCAACCTGCAGCAACAACAAGTAAACGGGGTCACCAAACCTAGACTCACGGAGACGGATAGCTAAGCACCCTACCTCCGCCACGTCTCAGAGGCGAAAAAAACCTGTTTGAACGAGTGTAAATAAATAAACAGATAAAAAGTTAAAATCAGACACGGTTAGAGTTTTACTTCTTTTCTTTTCCCTTTTTTTTCTGGAGGACCGGTGAACAAAAAAATGCTTCTTTTGGCTGGTTGGAGATGTGGGATGATGGGATACCTCCCTACTATTTAGATATTTTTGTCTGGATTTATATGGCAACGCTTGTTAAGTGTTTTGATTCTTCATTCTTGATTATTTGTTTACAAAATTGCCGATCCAGTGGCGTGGTCGGTAGCGACGGCTCCTCCCACACCGCTGGACCCTGGTTCGAATCCAGCTAGCGGCATGGATGTCTTGTGTTGTCCATGTGTTGTCCATGTGATGTGTATTAAATGTATGTAATGTATTTCATGTAATAATAAAGTGTTCTGTATTGGTTTCTGTGGATTAAGGATCATTCGAGGTAACAGCCATTGTAGCTTCTAGACCTCAAAACATTGTTCTCTCAAACCCTCAGTGTTTACAAAATTGGTTTAGAGACTTGTAGAAGAATTTACTTTTTTTTTTACTATGCATTCCCTAATTATTGCTTCATATAATTGTTTTTCTAAAATAAAATTGTTGCCCAATATTCTACCTGTTAGTACTCAAATAAGATGGAAAAAAAAGACTGGAGGATGGAGAAAACCACGATGGTTGCCGATGGCGAAGAGTAAAGTTTTTAGAATTCCTCAGCATCCATATGTAGCACCAGAGGAAGTTCAACTACAAAAGGATTTGTTAGAAGAGCATTACAGGATAATGAACTCTCTTAAGTAAATTTTATTCTTTGAAACCTCTGAATTAAATCGTATAGTATATCGGGTCATTCCATGGTAATTTACATTACATTTAGAACTATTTTCAGTAATTTTAAAATATAGCACACACACACGAAAATATATATATATTCAAAATGTGAATTTGACATGGTGTTCTAATTAAACTTTTTCAAAGCCCAATTTAAATTAAATTTACCTAATTTTAATGTTATTTCTTAAATTTTGGTAGTAATATTTATTATAACTGTCATTACTGAAAAAAGAATGTAAGTTATTATATAAAGTGTAATTTTCATTATCATTTTTTAAGTAATTTTCATCCCAATTGATCCTTAGATAGGTTTCATTGATAGATCATGTTAATTTTTCATTTGAATATTTTTTAGTGTTATGTTATTAAAATTACTGCAGTAAATTGTTCTAAATGTAACGCAAGTTGCCTTGGAATGACCCTTTCATCATTCATTCTCATCACCAATTCCCTGTCAATTCAGGCTGCCAAAGAAAAAAAAGATCTTACCATCATAGCCTCAGAAGTTTTTGAATTGAACATATGTTAAAATTGAGAAAAAAAAAATAAGACACTGGTATATTTTTGTTTTGCCTCAAAAAATTCCTGGCTCAAGATACAGGGTGCCAAGTGTGGCATCCCGAGCACCATTTTCCTTTTGTGATTTTCAATAACAATTTTAAAGTGTTTTATCACTAGGGAATTTTAACATATGTTCAATTTAAAAACTTCTGAGACTATGGTAACCCTCCTGCCTGAATTGACTCTGGGTTCTGCCTCTTTTAAAGATGTTTTTGGCCTCTAGTATTTACTCAAATGATTTGAAATAGATACAGTCGGACAAAGACAAAGACTGAAATACAGTCGGCTCTCGTTAATTCGAACGCGTCGGGACCACAAGAAATGTTCGAATTATCCGAAGTTCGAATTATGGAAAGTATCAAATGAAAACATGCTCGATATGGTATATTACAAAGCAATTAATGTTATAGTGTTTTTTTTTTAATTTATCTCGTCTGTTATCATGTAGAATATGTCTTAATATTAAATTAGAATGGATAAATACACAAACTAATTAAAAGATTGGCAAGAAGCACGATGGAAGAAAAATTTAAAGCGTCACTGATGGACAGGCGGGGCACTAAGAAAGTAGACATCAAATGCATTGGATTATTTGTATACTCGTTTGGAACAATTTTCACAAAATTCAAAGAAAGAAAGTTATTCAAATGATCTAAAATCCGCGAAAAAGAAAAGAAAAATGAAAAATGGAATTCTCGTTAGTTCGAATTAAACGAAGCCGAGAGAAAATGAGTTTGAATTAATTAAAATGTTTAACATTATTCTGCCATTAAAAATTTCGGGGCTTCATGTTTAGTTCGAATTAAGCGAAGATTCGAATTAACGAGAGTCGACTGTATTTCAGTCTTTGTAATTCACATCAAATAATCTTTGATAGATATCTTAGCATAACATATTTGATGAAAGTTGCTTCTTCAAAATCCTAATTTCTGGAAAAACATTTGAAATCTGCTTTTGTTGATACTAAGAATTATTAACTGTAAAACTTTTCATAATTTCTTTTTTTTTTTTTTTTTTTTTTTTTTTTTTTGCATGTCAGCATATGAGAATTTTTGGTATTATAGAATCTTTCATAAGGAAATTTTCTATTGAATGCTAAACATGGAAAGGTTTTCACTCTGGACAACACTACATACGTTAAGCCAACTGATGTCTCTTTATCCCCATTATCTACAACTGCTTCATCTAATGGATCAACCCTTAGGATTTATGAATTGTAACAGCAAATGCTAATAGCAGAGGAAATTGTTTTCTTGAGTAATTTATATTTTTCAAGAATGTAGTTATTGGTGGAATCAGAGCGCAGCAATTCTTATTAGTTGAATGACTGTAGTTTTCAAATTTAACTGTGATTATTTGTGACATCTGGTATAGTGGCCTGTGATTTTCTTCATAATATCTGCAACCTGCAACATAGCCTAAAGCCCCATTTACTAAACCTTTTTCTGTCCACATATTAGAACACATCACTTTAGACCTAATATATAAACTAAAGAAATGGTTTGGTTCAAGTCCCTTTATCATTTCAGAATCAGCCAACTTTCCTTTAGTACAGTTATGAAAAGCTTAAATTTTGTAGAGTCTTGGAGATTGCACTTGAGAAGTGGAACAGTATTCCTTAAAGTCTTATCGATAACATCATTACCTCCATGGAAAATATGTGTGCAGCAGTCTTAGCTGTTTGATGAGACCACATGCCATATTAAAAATCTTGCATCTTTTCTAAACACTACTTTTTAAAATTATTTATATGTAACCAAATTGTTGCCCTAAATCATCTTTTCATGTTTTTTCCATCTTTTCAAAGAATTAGAATTTGTCAATATTTTTTGCATCTTTTTTCGGTATTGCGCATTGATATGAGTGTACAATTCATTTTATGTTAATATATGGCTGTCTCGCAGAGGTTTCTTAACTATCTTTGCTTGCTCCCCTAATTTTTTTGAGCAGTGTATGTATTTTTATAATTTAAAAAATGTTCTATTGTGTTTTACTCAGTACTACTTGCTTTATCTTGTTGACCAATTTCACCAAATTGTAAAAATCACCATGCCACACTAATAGCCCAATTTACATGTTACCATAATTTTATTTAAAAAAAAAAATAGTGTAACATTAATGAAAATACAAATTAAAAGAGGAAGTAAAAATCATTTGATGACGTTTTAAATATGTGTATTGCGTTTAATGTCATTGAATGTGACATTTATAGTCATCCACTGTTAGGCCTGGACCTTAAATCGATTTATCTCTTAAATCGATTTAAAGCTTACATCAGAAATCGTGATTTAGTCAGTTTTTTAAATCGCTACATCGGAAATCGTGATTTAGCCATTGCCATACATCGTGATTTAGCCATTGCCTTACATCGCGATTTAGCCATTGCCTTACATCGCGATTTAGTCAGTCTTAAATCGTGATTTAGCCATTGGTTTTATATAGTTTTCAAATAATGATTCAGAGCTAACATCAGAAGAAAATTGAGTTATCTACTTTGGTGTATATACTGCTTGCATGTCAAACTAGTGTTAAATCGATTTAGCGATTTAAGCAAACTTTACAAACCTCAATGCTTTCCAATTTAGGAAAAAGGTGATGTAAGGAAAAGATGATTTAGAGAAAACAGAGCAAGTTGGTGTTAAATTGATTTAGAGGATCCGATTTAAACATACATCACAAACCTCAGTGTTTTCGATTTAAGAAAAAGACTATTTAAGAAAAACATTGCAAGCTGGTGTTAAATTGATTTAGTAGGATTTGATTTAAAATTAGCAGCAGTCACTTGCCATGTGGTTATTAAAAATGTAAAAGTGGCAATTAAAAAATTGCGTTTGCCACCCTTGTCATTCGCCAAGTGGTGGTTAAAAAAATCTATTTTCGGTCGCCCAGTGAAATGCAGTTTTTTTTCATAGAAGTACGCATCTCTACATTGATCACATCTAATTAGAAAAGTGTTTTCTTCTTTTTCCAACTGGATGCAAACAGATTTCAATGACATAGCTGTATTTTCAATATTTTTGTTTTTTGCAGAGTTCTTTTACTGTGTTCAGTTTGGTATTTTTTCGAGAAATGCAGTTTCATTTTGCAAAAATGTATTCATCAGCATTGATTCCACACACATTTCAAGTAATTTGTTGGCTATCGATCGCCATCCTAGTCGTCACTCGCCAAGTGGTGATTTAATAGATCTATTTTCAATCGCCAAGTGAAATGCAATTTTTTTCATGGAAATATGCATCTCTACATTAATTACATCTAATTAGAAAAGTGGTTATTTCCTTTTCCTACTGGATGCAAACAGATTTCAATGACATGGCTGTATTTTCAATATTTCGTTTTCTTTGCCACATTCTTTTATCTATTTCAGTTGCATGTTTTTTTCAAGAAATACAGTTTTATTTTGCAAAATATATTCATCAGATTTGATTCCATATGCATTTCAAGTAATTTATTGGTCATCGATCGCCACACTAGTCATCACTCGCCAAATGACGATTTAAAATAATAACTACTGATCGCCAAGTGAAATACAGTTTTTTTCATAAAAATATGCATATCTATATTAATTACATCTAATTAGAAAACTGGTTAATTCTTTTTTCTATTGGATGCAAGCAGATTTCGATGACGTTTTTATATTACCAATATTGCGGGGTTTTTTTTCCATGTGCTTTTAGTATATTCAGTTTGATTATTTTTTCAAGAAATATAGCTTTATTCTGGAAAATATACTTATCAGCTTTGATTCTACGTGCATTTCAAATAACTTATTCCTTTTTTCACACTGGATGCAAATGGATTTCAAGGGCATTTCAGTACCTTCAATTTTCGACTTCTGTTGCATGCTCAGCTCTTTTATTTTTTTCCCAAGATAATACTGTTTAATGATGCGAAATACACTCACCAGTATAGATGCCAACTGTATTACATTGGTAGTGTAAATTTGGCGTCTCCTAAATTCCCGCGCCTGGGCGACCGCTCCCTTCACTCCCCCCGCCCTTCTGCACGGCGCTACCCTCTCAGAAATGTATGCTGTATCTCAGCCCCCTCTGAAATGATAAGTCTAGATACGCTACTGCTAGCATAGATGTCAACTGCATGTGATGTGTGTAGTGTATTACTAACACATTTATTAAGGGGGTCCCTCCCCCGGAAATTCTGTGTTTTTAATGGTGAAAATGTGCAATTTCTCCCCCCCCCCCCCTCTTCCTCGGAGCCACAGAAGTACCTCCCGGAGAAAAGTGTCTGAATTCAACACTGCGTTTATTTATTAATTAAAATCCAAAAAACAGTGTTTTTTTTTTTATTAATTCACTATTTATGCCTGGGGGGCGGGGGGAGCAATTTTAAAGTTAAAATTCAAATTTGCAGGTCTGAGCCTTAAATTGTTTTAACGCTTACATCGGAAATCCGATTTAACTATTGGTCTTGAATAGATACATCGAACGTCGCGATGTAGCGAAATGATGTAGCCTTGATTTAACGCTTACATCGGAAATCCGATTTAACTATTGGTTTTCAATAGATACATCGGACGTCGCGATTTAGCCAGTTCTTAAATCCCGATGTAGCGAAACGATGTAACCTTGAATCAATGCTTTCCGATTTAGGAAAAAGGCGATGTAAGAAAAATACGATTTAGGGAAAACAGAGCAAGTTTGTGTTAAATCGATTTAGCAGGGTCAGGACAGGACCGTAGCTAGAAGTGAATAATAGGTGTGTGTGTGTGTGGGAAGGAGGGGGGGCTCAAGAAAATGTTGGGGTGCTTATTTATTTTTTATCTTTCTCTGACACAGAAAGAAAAATTAGTACATATTCACATTGTAGATACTGTGTTTCTCATTAAACTGTTGTAATAACTTCATTTTATGCTAAAAAAGTACATGATGATGAAAATTTTGAGTCTATAACTGGTGAAAAATTAAACATCATGTTAGCTTCATATGTACAAATAGGATGAGGGAGTGCTGAAACGCTTATTTTAGATACAATTTAGTAACTCTGCAAAACTGTGAAAGGGTCTCAAAACTAAATTAGATTTTGGAACAGAATTTCATTTGGATTTTCAGAACAGAAATTCATTTAGTGACCTTGGAATCTTTTTCAAGGGGGGGGGGGGGGGGGTCGAAATATTTTAGGGGGGGCTGAGCCGCCCATAGCGCCCCCTATGTGTTAAATCGATGTAGCAGGATTTGATTTAATACAGATAAAAATTAGCGGCTGACACTTGCCATGCGGTAATTAAAGATATAAAACTGGCGATAAAAATTTTTTTTTCGATCGCCAAGTGAAATGCAGATTTTTTCATGGAAATACGCGCATCTCTACATTGATTACATTTGATTAAAAAAGTGGTTATCTCTTTTCCCTTCTGGATGCAAACAGATTTCAATAATTTAGCTGTATTTTCAATCCCGGGAGCAGAATCGGCGCAACGCTGCGACAAACTATTTTTTAACTTTTAAAAATTTAGCAAAAATTAAAAAAATTCTGTCCTAAATCCAAAATTTCGGACATAAAATGCATCGCGAATTTCGATAGTCTTCGAGAAAAAATCAATTTCCTCATAGAGTGCAAAAAACACGCGAATTTCGTTCAAAGATTGCGAAAAAACGGTAAATTTCGTCAAAAAATCACGAAAAAGGGCAAATTTCTTCAAAAGATCACGAAAACAGCGGAAAGTTTCTTCAAAACATTGCAAAAAAAGGCAAACTTCCTCAAAAGATCACGAAAAAACGGCAGTTTTTGTCAAAAAATCAAGGAAAAAAACCGACAAATTTTATGAATAAATTACAAAAAAACTCGGCTAATTTCGACAAAAAAAAAAAATCACGAAAAACGGCAATTTTCATAAAAGATCGCGGAATAACGTCGAATTTCTTCAAAAAATCGTGAAAAACAGCAAATTTCTTCAAAAAATTACGAGAAAACGGAAATTTTCTTCATAATAACACGAAAAAAAGACAAATTTCTTCAAAAGATCGCGAAAAAACGGCAGTTTTCGTTAAAAAATCCAAAAAACTGCAAATTTTGAAAAAAAAATCACGAAAAAACGACAAATTTCTTCAAAAGGTCGCGAAAAAACGGCAAATTTCTTCAGGAGATCGCAAAAAACGGCAAATTTCTTCAGCAGATCGTGAAAAAAAACCCAGCAGGTTTCGTCAAAGGGCCCCCCCCCCCTCCCTCTTTTGGACAATGTATGAGGTGTTAAAAATTCTGAGAACAAAGACAATTTCTTTTAAAAATATGCTTTTCTTTTGTCTATCACAAATACTTAGGAGGTTTGAGTGCATATAATGTAATGCGAGGTATTGGTCTGCAGACTGTTTTTTAAGTTTTTACTTGTGTTGCAGACTGCAGAAAAAATTTCTGCTGCTGGGTTTTCAATATTTTGGTTTTTTGTCATGTTTCTTTAGTGTGGTCAGTTGGAATTATTTTTCCAAGAAATAAAAGTTTTATTTTGGAAAATATATTAATTCATCAGGTTTGATTTCACATGCATTTCAAGTAAATTTATTGGACATCGATTGCCACCTTAGTCGTCACTCACCAAGTAGCAATTAAAAAATCTATTTTCAATCGTCAACTGAAATGCAGTTTTTTTCATGGAAACATGCATCTTTACATTGATTACATCTAATTAAAAAAGTGGTTATTTCTTTTTCCTACTGGATGCAAACAGATTTCAATAACATAGCTGTATTTTCAATATTTCGGTTTTTTGCCGAGTTCTTTTATCGTGTTCAATTGGATTATTTTTTTTTTTTTAAGAAATACAGTTTTATTTTGGCAAAATATATTTATCAGCTTTGATTCCACATGCATTTCAAGTAATTTGCTGGTCCTATCGCCACTCTAGTCATCACTCGCCAAGTGAAATACAGTTTTTTTCATTAAAATATGCATATCTATATTAATTACATCTAATTAGAGAACTGGTTAATTCTTTTTTCTATTGGATGCAAGCAGATTTCGTTGACATTTTTGTATTTTCAATATTGCGGGGTTTTTTTGCCATGTGCTTTTAGTATATTCAGTTTGATTTTTTCTTTCAAGAAATATAGCTTTATTCTGGAAAATATATTCATCAGCTTTGATCCCACATGCATTTCAAATAATTTATTTCTTTTTTCTCACTGGATGCAAATGGATTTCAAGGACATTTCAGTATCTTCAATGTTCAATTTCTGTTGCATGCTCAGCTCTTGGATTATTTTCCCCCCAAGATATACTATTTAATGATGCGAAATACACTCACCAGTATAGATGCCAACTGTATGTGATGTGTGTAGTGTATTAAAAACACATTTATTTATGAATTAAAATCTAAATAACATTTTATTGTGTTTTGTTTGTAAATGATTCACTATTTATGTCTGAGAAAAATAAAAAAAAGTCTTAAGGTTAAAATCTAAATTAACCCATTCTTAGTTTATATTTTTATGCATTATTTTGATGAAAAAATATTTTTCATATGTTTGTGTAGCATTAGAATACTTTAGTTTTAATTAACTATTTAATTAATTAAAAATATTTTAAGAGGGTTCTGTAAAGTTTTAGGTAATTTGTTTTTTACAGCAGAATGAAAAAGCATTCAATGAATTTTTCTGTAGATTTGTGGTTTTCTACTTTTTTTGTCATTATAAAGATATATATATATATATATTTAAGATTATGTTTTATTACTAATCTTACAGGGGCCAACGGTCTAAAAAAATCAGCAACTTTAGTAATGTGGCCTTTCAATCTTTCTCCATTCACTATATGAATGTCAACATTTATATTAAACACATTTTTTTTAATCTAAAAGTTAAAAAAAAAAAAAATGCACCCTTTTTCTCAAATCTCTCCCTCCCCCCCTCTTTTTTATACTACTGTTCATCTGATGGTAAATGAACAGCTAAATTTATCAGTGAATCTGCTTCTGTCTTACTTCAAAAAGTTTTTAACTCAGTGTCTGTAAAACACAAGTGCATGCATGTTATTAGCAATGAAGTGCTATTTGAGCATGTTATGGGAAGTTGCCCCCAGGCTTCCCTACTCAAATAATTTAGATTGTATCTGACTTGTTTTGAATGCTACAATGAAAAAAATCCTTTTTTATTTTATTTCCTTAAGGATGAGTTTATAAAAAATATTAAAATAGATCACTAATTAAAAAAAAAGGCATTTTTTTTTTTTTTTTTTTTTTTTTTTTTTTTTTTGTGTGTGTGTGTGTGTGTGTGTGTGTAAAATATATATTTTTTAGTTATTTGAACAATTTAATGCTAAATAAATACAAGTGTGTGTGTGTGGGGGGGGGGGGGGGCATAAAGCCGTATTTTGTTACTAAAAATTAAATGATAGGTTTCATATTATAGAGGGCAAAATTAGTGCTAAATCGCAATGTTAGATGGATGATAAATCGATTTAAGAAATCTCTACATCGCCCAGTCCTAATGTTTTCACTTCAAATTAAATTACATACTCCTCCTATTAAAAAAATCGATTTGTTGAAATTATTATAAAAGATGTTTATCAATGTATTTATTTGAGTCTTATGTCTATAATAGGATGGGATTCAATTTTTATGTGTTTATTATGTAAATAACTGTTTTCAAAAAATTTTGAAAAATAACTGTATACTATATAGCACAAGAAAGCAGTGGCGCCGACTTCCGGGTCTGCGGGTCTGCCGCGCAGACCCTGAAAAATATCTGCAGACCTTGCAATATCTTGGCCGACCCTGAAAAATGCAGGCATGAGACTCGCGATTTTCCAGGGTTTTTTTTCATCCGATTTTTTGCTGTTTCGCACGGGAGTGATTTGTTCGGAATTTTAAAAAGTCGTTCATCAATCCGAAAATTTATGGATAAGATCGCGAAAAATCTCAAATTTTGTCAAAAGATCGCGTAATAAACGGGAATCAAAGAATAGCGGGGGGGGGGGGGGTGTCAATTTCGTCGAAAAATCGTGGAAAAACGCCAGTTTCATCAAAGAATCGCCGAATAAACGAAAATTTAGTGAAAAGATAGTGGAAAAAACATGAAAATCGTAAAAAGATCGCGAAAAATTTCGTCAAAAAATAGCATGAAAGACGCGCATTCTATCCAAGAATCACAGAAAAAATGCAAATTTCATTCTAAGATAGTGGAGGAAAATGCAAATTCTGACAAAGAATCGAGAGAAATACATGGATTTTCGCAAAATATCGCAGAAAAATACGAATTTCTCAAATAATAGCGAGAACAAAATTAAATCTTTCAAAAAAATCGCAGAGAAAACTCAAATTCTGTTGAAAAATTGCGAATTTTGACTAAAGACGTGAATTTCGTTAAACAATAGTGAAGAAAGTGCAAATAATCGCAGAAAAAACTCTTAATTTCGTTCAAAAATAGCAGAGAAAAAGCAAATTCTGTCAAAGAATCGTGGGGAAAACGCGAATTTCGGCAAAAGATGGCAGGGAAAACGCGAATTTCGGTTAAAGATGGCAGGGAAAACGCAAATTTCGGGAAAAGATTGCGATGAAAAATGCAAATTTTGACAAAAAATCACAGAAAAAACGCGAACTTTGGCCAAAAATCAAAAATGCGAATTTTGGCAAAAAACGCGAAAACATTTCGGGCAAAACGCAAAGAATAGCGAAAAAACTAGAATTCTGTTCAAAAACAGCAGAGAAAAAGCAATTTTTCTATCAAAGAATCGTGGAGGAAATAAGAATTTAGGCAAAAAATCGGCAGAAAATGCAAATTTCGGGAAAAGATCGTGGAAAAATTCGAATTTTAGCAAAAAATCACGGAAAAAGACGCGAATTTCATTAAAAATAGCAGAAAAACGCAACAAAACGCGGGAAAAACTCAAATTTCGTTTAAAGATAGCAGGAAAAAAATTCAAGTGAAAGAATCGTAGAAAAAAACGCTAATTTCAGGTAAACATCGCGGGAAAACGTTAATTCCGGCAAAAGATCGCGGGAAAAATGCTAATTTCGGCGAAAGATCGCGATAAAATGCATATTTCGGCAAAAAATCAGGAGAAAAATACAAATTTTGGCAAAAGATCGCGAGAAAAATACGTGATTATCTTGCCATATTTATTAACTGATGTTTTGAGTAAAGGATATGATCATGTGAACCCAGATGCAGAATCGGCGCAACGCTGCGACGCTTGTCGCAGACTCTTCGGAAGTTTCTGCAGACTATTTTGCAACTGTTAAAAATTTAACAAAAATTAAAAAATTTCGGTCTTTATTCCAAAAATTCGGTCATAAAATGTATCGCGAATTTCAACAAATAGTTTTCGAAAAGAAATCAATTTCGTCATAGATCGCGGGAAACACGTGAATTTTGTCAAAAGAAACGCCGAAAAAACAGAAAAATTCTTCAAAAGATAACGAAAAAAATGACAGTTTTCGTCAATAAATCAGGAAAAAACGGCATAATTCCTCAAAAAATTGCGAAAAAACGGCAAACTTCTTTAAAAAAATGCAAAAAGGACATATTTCTTCAAAAATACACACAAACGGCAAATTTTCACAAAAAATTGCGAAAAAAGGGCAAATTTCCTCAAAAAGTTGCAAAAAACGGCAAATGTTCTCAAAAAGCTTGAAAAACGGTAAATTTGCTCAAAAAGTTGGAAAAAACGGCAAATGCCCTCAAAAAGCTTGAAAAAACGGCAAATTTCCTCAAAAAGTTGCAAAAAATAGCAAATTTCCTCATAAAATTGCGAAGAAGCGACAAATTTCCTCAAAAAATTGCGAAAAAAAGGCAAATTTCTTCAAAAAATCGTGAAAGACGGGAAGTTTCTTCAAAAAATCGTGAAAAAACGGCAAATTTCGTTTAAGAATCGCAGAAAAACGGCAGTTTTCGTTTTAAAAAAATCGCGAAAAAACGGTAAATTTCTTTTTTAAAAAAATGCGAAAAAACGGCAAATTTCTTCAAAAAATCGCCAAAAAACGGTAAGTTTCACTAAAAGATCGCGGCAAAACGGCAAATTTCTTCAAGAGATCGTGACAAAACGACAATTTCCGTCTAAAGATCGCGACAAAACGGCAGTTTTCGTCAAAAAAAAAAAAAAGCGAAATATCGGCAGTTTTCACCAAAAGATCGAAAAAAACATCGAGTTTCGTCAAAAAAGCGCGATAAAATGTAAATTTCGTCGAAAGATCGCGAAAAACCCGCAAATTTTCTCAGAGGAAAGCTCCCCCCTTTCAGACAATGCATGAGGTCTTAAAAAATCTTAGAACAAAGGCAACTTATCTTTAAAAGTACTTTCTTTTTATGTCTATCACAAATACTTGGGGGGTTTGAGTGCATATAACGTAATACGAGGGTTTGGCCTGCAGACTGTTTAAAGTTTTTACTTGTGTTGCAGACTGCAGAAAAAAATTCTGCTGCTGGGCATGTGAATTGAACAACTAGCAAAGATTGCTGTGTTTAAAACATTGAATCATAATTATGGACTTAAAATAGAAACTTTCAATTTAAAATTACTTATAGTATTTGCATAAATTATTGATTTCTCCCGGCCTCCCCCTTGAAATAAAACAGCATTTGAAAAGTATAATTTCTTTCCTTTTTTAACATATGTTTAAACACAAGCTATTTTAAGTAATTTCTCATTTTCCCGTTTCACGTGCTTTTCCTCTTTTTTGTCTTTTTGGAAACGCATGCCTGAAAATGTGTTTAAAATATCACTAAAATCTGAGCCACCGTCCTTTATTTTATTATTATTCGCAACAATCAAATCAGTTGACTGTCACATGTATATGTATTGTGATCATGGGTGCAAGTTTTCCGTCCACAGGACTGAATTTTGACTTGAAAATTAATTCCTGAGGGTGGAAACGGAATGAGAACACCCCCCCCCCCCCCCCCATCAGACAACTGCCCTTGTGGCAGACCCAGCTTTGGGATCAAAGTTGGCTCCTATGCAAGAAAGGATAAAGGGGGGGGGGGGTTTAATAAATACTGTATTTTGTCTCTATAAATAAAAAAAACGGGTTTTCATAGTCTAAATGTAAAATCGCGATGTAGGATGGGTGATAAATCGATTTAAGAAATTCCTACATTGGCCCAGTGCTATCCACTATTGACATTTATTTAATCTTGCACTTTGGCATTAGTTTTTTGGTCGACTGGAAAACCAAGTAGTACCTTTTATTCTAAGAGATGTTAAATTTGTCAGCACGGTGATTTTTTAAATAAAATTTCTATTAACTGTAATTTCTGATACCCGAGGTACTGTGGTCTTAATTAGCTCAGATAATTGAGGTTGCATTGTAATTTCTATTTTTTATCTTAAAATTGATTTTTGTAAGTATTCAATTCACAGTAATATTACATTAATATTTTTTGTATATTTATTTCTTAAATGATATATATTTCTAAAGTTTCTTTGTATTATCTAGAAAATCTTTTCAAGAAGAAATTCAACAACAGGTTGTTAAAGAAGAAGAAATTTTATTACAAAAACAAAAGGATGAGGAAGAATTTAGACTTCTGTTAGAAGAGAACAAGAAAGAAAATGAAAGAGTTAAAATTATAAGGTATCTTTTATTATGTTTCCTTTCATTCAATGAATTAAACAGTATTCTGCAGTTATATAGATGTTAAATACAAAACTGTTTTGCATATGAGTGCATGACCCATCAGTTATAATTGATGGCCTTTTTCATATTTTACATTTTCAGGGTTGCCACTCTAATCTTGAAAAAAAAATTCTCTGTATTTTCCCTATACTGAAACGCATTTATTTCATGTTGAGTGCGAAAAAATATATGCGTGTATGAAGGCTAATTAGAAATGTTATAATTTGCCATTACCAAATTTCCTGTGTTTTCCAGATTTTTTAGAATTTTTTTAAAAATTCCTCGGATTTTCCCTGTTTTGGGAGGAGATTTAAAATTCCCTGTGTTTTCCAGGTTCTCCAGGTGGCGTGGCAACCCTGATTTTTGTTCTTGTCTATCTGGCACGACATTTTTAGTCTATTCTGTAAATGAGTAAATTAGACAAGACATTTACTCTCCTGTTTCTTTATACATGATACTTCATAGATGTCATTTTCCACAGACATTGTCTTAGCAACATAACAGTGAAAAAAAATTCTCCTCAGTCACTGAATTGATATACAATCTGCAGTATTGTAAACATTTGTGTCCTGTAAGTCGATGCTTGCATTTAATACAACATTTTTATTAGATTGCTTTCCAATGATGTTATGTTTTACCTTCTCTGAAGTTGAAGGGACTTTCTTTCTTCAGAAAATGAATGTTTTCCATATTTGATTACATATTTATTTATAGGCTTTGAATAGTGTGTGCTGTGTGTATAAGAAGAGGAAAAATTTTTACCCTGTTTTTGTGAGCTCTATAACAGGCTCATTTATTGTAGTTTACTTGGCGAGATAAACTATGCTTTAACATGTAGACAATTTTTGTAGTTCTTTCAACCAGGCCTAAAACTAGTCTGTTTTATACCCAGGGCAAACATGGATTTTGGCATCCCCCCCTCCTTCTCTTTCTTATGCAAATTAAATTTATAAAGCTAATTTTCAGTGGCATAGCTAGCAGGGGGCCAGGGGTGACACCCAATCTTTAATTGCAAATACAAAATATAATTTTATAAGATTTAGAAAGAAATTCTGAAATAAAATGAAATTTTTAGCGCACAACACCATACAGCTAGTTTTCTTTTCTTTGAGAATGTGAAATTTTATACAGAATGGTGTATCTAAATAAGACATGCGCAGGGAACAAAAACCTACCTATCCGACGAGTAGGTAGCAAAAGCAAACTTTAAAAAAAAGAATTTTCTTCTACATATCGCATGTGCATAACCAGGGAGGGTGCCCGGGCACCCTCCCCTCCTTGCTCATGCAGAGACAAAAAGGATTTTAAAACTGAAGTAATCAGCATTCGTAAAAAAAAAAGAATAATTGAAAACAATGTGAGAAAAAACAATTAACTATTTTTATTTTCCATATATCCTGTTCATATGTTTTTTTTTTATATATCACTTCCGTGGAGCACAACAACAATTTCTCAAGTATCATGATGCAACAACTGATAATTAATATTTTCACATTACATTTGTACTCATTTATCAATATTTTATAAAGTAGTCTATTTTAGGTTTCCAAATGTTTGGTAAGCAGGCGCCGGACACTACTGGCATACCATTAATCCAATGTTTGCAAGGCACCATTACACTATATGTTCACACTAACAATAGACTTTCTCCCCCCCTCCCTCCACTGAAGGTATTTGAGGAAAACGAAAATATTTGCATCTAGATATAGAAGTAATGCTTAATAATTTTTATCTTTTAAATAATAATAATAATAAATAAAATCTGCCAATCACATAGGGTTTTTGAGAAGACAAAAATCTGTTTTATTCAATTTTCATTCTCTTGGCTTGTATCATACCGAAATGGACTAAAAAAATATGTTTAATTTGTAAATTTATTTCATACTTTATCATGTGTATTTAAAAAAATATGGGTCAGCCAGAAAAGAGGAAACAAGCTTTAGAAAAATCTGAAAAAAAAAAAAAAAAATGCGAGACAATTCAGGATATTTTTAATGAAAAAGTATTTGCTCAATATGATGTCAAATCTCCATAAATGACAGTAACCAAAAAAAGTAAGAAAGTTTATTATACTCTCTTAAAGGCAGTTCTGAAATCTGTGCTTAACAAACGCAAAACTTTCTGACATATTTTATGACTTTTTTTTTTTTTTTTTTCGTAAAGGCATAAAATTAATTAATCAATGTTTTAAAGCTAATTTTAGCCGACCTATATTTAAAATTTTTATTTTAAAATTTAATAATTGATGTATCTTCTGACAGAATAAGTTTTTTTGTTTTTTAATCATTCGTAAGTACACTCACACAAAAAGGAATAAATAATAATTTTCATTTAGAAATTATAAATAAATAAAATGTTTTTTATATGACACATTTGAGAAAAATTAATTTTTCAAGGAAAAAAATTCTTGTAAATAATTTTTACTGGCAACTTTTACAATTTTCTCAAAAAAAAAAAAAAAAAAGGTTTATGATTATATATATATATAAACTAAAAATAATTGTATGAAGTCTAGTAGCTCTATTTTTTATAGAAATTTTGTCATTTTATTCTAGAGTGTAAAAATTATTTTGTTTCATGGAGGGGAAGTAAATATTCGAGACTTTTCTATTATTAGTCATATTTTAAAATAAAGTTACTATGGGCGCAACAAAGAGAGGTAGGATCATTGCTCCCTTAAATTTTGAAATGTGCTTTTTTTGGGGGGGGGGGGGGGAGGGGTGTAAAATGTATTCTTTTCAAGTTGTTTAAATTGACTAAATACTAAAAGAATGGGGTATGGGAGTTTTTTCATCCCGTAAACAGAGCCCCTAAAACTATTGTGTAAGTCAGTTTTTATTAGTTATGCTTATTTTCTTGCATTGTTTTTCTTGTCTTTAAAATTTTCTTAACCCTCATGTTCTCCTTTTTTCAATATGATCCGAATTTAATTGTTCACAACTTTTTTACATGAATTTGTTTTTGTTCAAAATTTGTGGTTCAAAATATTAGATATATAACAACAAATTGCATAATATTTTGAGCAAAAAAGTCAGAAATTGCATGCCAAGCATAGCAAATGAGGTGCATTCATACTACAACAAAGAAAAAATATATTTAAGTCTTTGTGTAATAATATTCAGTACTTCGAATACAGAATAGTAGCTGGAATCCTACATGCGTCCCTGTAAATACAATTATGCTGCTGGTTTATGCATACATACACACACATGTATGTGTATTTCGCCGGATGATAAATCTCAGATATTATCTGAGATTTATCATCCGTCTAAATTTCATCTACAAGACTTTGAATAATACAATATTTTCGACCTCATACAGCTTTCTTCTACACCTACAAAAGTTTTCAGCATGATAAAAACCCTTTTTTAATTTTTATTTTACGTTACGGTGTCTAAAAGTTTGACACTTATGTCCATACGCAGTCTCTGTCTTATACCACTGCTGTAAGAAAATTATATGTCTTTTTTTTTTTTTTTTTTTTTTTTTACTATTAAATTTAGTTTTGAACCTCTTCTAATACCCCTCACAAAAAACAAAGTTATGTTTGGGCCCTTTTTTAAAAAAATACCACACAATTATACCTTCTAAGATAAAAACTTGTTTAAAACTGAAATTTGAGCAGTCTCATGAAGTTCCGTTTTAACAGGTTTTATTATATGGGATGCTGTTTTTACCCAACAGGTCCCGGTTAAAAAATCTGGACACCCCCCCCCCCCCTGTTCAAAAGGCTGGTTATGCCTATGTATTGACATTACATTGACTTATGCATACTATGGGTTGAGTGATGAGTCGCCCCTGTGGATTTTTTATGGAGGAGAACAAAAGGTAAATAAGTAATGGTATGGTCATTTGTAATAATAACGCAGAATTGTGATTGAAAAAATATGATGGATCGAAAGGAGGGGGGGTGACACCATTTATATCCGTCCCGGGTGTCACCCATCCTAGCTACGCCACTTCTAATTTTATTAAGTTTTGAATAGCTGACTTATTTAAAATATATAATCATAAAATATGTTATACTGAGCTACATAATCAGCTTTATCAATTATGGAATCAGAAAATAGGAAAAATTGACAAACAAAATCTTCATTTGATGCTCCTTTTGTCTGGCACTCTGGGCATGTGTCCACTCTGCCACCCCCTTAGTTTTGGCTCTGGTTTCAGTAAATACTTTTATTGTTATAAGTTAATGTAAAAATTGTTATAATTTTTCCTGCCAATATTGGATGTCACACTGAGCATTTTACTGAGGCTCCAACACCATCTACAACTCTTTTACTGTGATTTGTAGCAATAAATAAAAAATATCAAGTGATAAAAATTTTATGTTTTTGAAACATGACAATCTAATTTGTAAATTAATAGTGCTACATTTAAATTGGCTTGATGCACAATCACTAAAGAATTTTATATATTCAGGGATGGGAATTTTCCGCTTTTTTGTTTTGTTATTTTGATAAGTTTCAGATCCCCCTCCCCCCCCCAAAAAAAAAAAAAAAATCCGCTTTTTTCCGCTGATTTCAGAAGTATGTAATAGGGATGCCGCGTATGCGTTATAGCGTGTAAAATACGCAAAAAATCGGCGACGAGCCCCAAAAAAAATGGAGTTTACGCGTCCCGCGGAACGCGGAATTTTCGTCAAAGAATTAGAAAAAATGTCAACTTTCGTTAAAAAATCGCGAAATAATGAATAATTTCTGGTAAATTCCGTCACAAATTTCGCGAAAAAATGGCTAAAATTGTTACAAAATCCCGAAAAAAAGTCAGATTTCCTCAAAAAATCGCGAAAAAATGACAAATTTTGTCTAAAAATCGTGATAAAACGGCAAATTTTGTCGAAATATTCGCGAAAAACGGTAAATTTTATCGAAAAAATGTGATAAAACGGTAACTTTCTTCAAAAGATTGCGAAAAACCCGAACATTTCGTCAAAAGATTGCGAAAAAACGGCACATTTCGTCCACGAATCGCAAAAAGGCGAATTTCATTAAAAAATCGTGAAATAACGAATAATTTCCGGCAAATTTCGTCAAAAGATTCACGAAAAAAAGGCTAATTTTTTTACACAATCCCGAAAAAAAGGCAGATTTCCTCAAAAAATCGCGAAAAAACGACAAATTTTGTCAAAAGATTCGCGAAAAAACTGCAATTATCATCTAAAAATCGTGATAGAACGGCACATTTCGTCAAAAAATCGCGAAAAAACGGCAAATTTCATGAAAAATCTCTTAAAACGCAATTTTTGTCAAAGGGGCAAGAAAAGAAAGTTAATGTAACAGTGAAAGATAACTACAAAAATAAAAAATCTATTTTCAAAATTAAAAACTGCAAAATAAGTTGTGTATAAAACAAAAGTTCAGAATCAACTATAAATGTAGAAACCAGTAAACAAAATAGATGTCAACTGTAAAATCTGAAGAAGAAAATACCACCCAATTCAGGTGCCAGAAACTGCTTTAAGATCTGTGAATAAAGAAATAAGTTCCAAAAGAACAAAAGGAGTCAGAATTGAAGATAACTGCATGTCAACTCTAAAATCTACTGAATCTAAAGCAGAAAATACTGTTCATTCAATTTAAGGGCCAGACAATTCTTTAAAAAGATCTGTGAATGAAGAAGCAAGTTCCCAAGGAACAAAAAAAGAGTCAAAATTCAAGATAAAGAAATTTGTCGGAATGAAAAATCAGTTCTGAAAACAAAAAGTGATAAAAGGAATTGTGGCTATGAAAAATCTGTTCTGAAAATAAAAAGTGCGAAAAAGTATAAATGTATGTCAATCAAAGATTAGTTTGCTAACCAAAAGCAAAACTTGTAAGTGGAATATAAATTAAAATAGTAATTTTAGAATTATTTTTATTCAATTCTCTTTGTTTGTTATTTCATGAGTAATTAATCTTTATTCCAAGGTCATGTCTTATGATTTTTTTCCCCCAAGGTCCAAAACTAGTTATTTTAAGAATAGAAAAGCTGCCTTAGCTTTATTGAAGGGGTGGGAGGGGAGGCTTGGAGAGGGCAGCATTTATGGTATTGAGAATAGATATAAAATTTTTGTGATAAAGGGGAAAGGAGAAAATGAGAATTTGTAATTTAAATATTGCCACTCCTGTAATGTAATATACAGGCTGGTGTGCTTGTTTTCATTTGCTTGGAAATCAAGACCTGCTTTTGTTCTTTGAATTATCTTTCACAAACAAAATGCGGTGCAATTTTTCATTCCCGCATTTGATCAAAATGTGGTGCAATTTTTTATTCGCACATGTGAATACAATGTGGTGCAATTTTCCGTTCACGTTCATGCTTATTTTCAGTCTTTTTGCTTTTTTTCAGTTCCCATCCCTGTACATTGAATTTTTGGATGGGCAGCAATGAAATCAAATTAATGTTTCTAAAACAAAAATACACAGCAACATTTTCGTGATTTGTATCATCACTTACAAGGCCATAGTCTTATTCTCTTATGTTTCCATGTCATATATATATGCATTGAAAAGTGACAATTGTGTATTTCATCAATGATATCATCTCGTATGATAATTTTATCTATCAGTTTCATTGTGTTAAAATATTAATATAAATAAATATATTTCACAAAGTGTTCAGATTTAATTTTTAATGAATTACATCTATAACGAAATTGCAAATGTAAAAATATATTTATTTTCTCATATTAGGGAAGAAACATTAGAAAAAGAATTTCAAGAAAAATTGTTGGAGTGGATGCAGATGGCTGAAATAACAAAGCAAGAACAAGATGAAGCAAAATGTAGAGTAGAAGAAATCATTAGAAAAGAAAAGGTAGTTTTTTTTTAAAATTACTTTTGGCACTAGGGACTTTTTAGTAATATATTTATTTGTGCAAATTTAGGTTCAAACATAGTATCATTTATCTTAATACATTAAATAATGCTCATCCCTAATTTCAGTGTATAAGGTTGGTCAAAGTTATGTTAACACTTAAATTGGCTGACATTTACTGGATATACTATTTAAATATTTACTGAATATTTTTTTTCTTAACCTGTCATCCATTATGCACATATAAAATTCCATTGAAGTGATACTACAATTTTGGCTATTAAGCTTTCACATAATTTTGACTAACCCTGTAATTATATATAATAAAATCTATAATTTTATTTGATTTGGTTGAATTGCTGTGATCTACTAAGCATGTTATTTGTTTGAGTGAATGATCAATGCATAAAATTGAAAAGTTGATTGATGCTTTCATTTATAGTTATAAGCCAAGGGAATCAATCTTTAAGTACACTCATGTTCAAATTTAAGAGAAGTTGCATATTTTGTCAAATTTCATGAAAAGTACTGAAAGAAAGATAAAACTAATGCATTGAAACAAAAAATGCTACTCTTTAGCGTCTGATACATAAGCCCACACAGATCTGCTGTATGCATACTTCTGCACACAGGAGAACCCATTTAGCATGGTGCAAGGATCTCAGTTCAGCTTAACATTATTTCTTGATTTTCTTTCATATGGAGAAAAGCAAGGATCTGCCATCCGAAGCCTGAGAAAGAAACCACTAAGGGAAGTATGGTGATCTGGGCAATCAATATATTGGATTGGTGCATTCCTTTTCCTGTGTTTGGCAAAGACTTTATGATTAGTTTGAAGTGTGGGGATGATGGTTTGGTATTCTATGTTTGCCTTTTCATGAATAGCCTAATTTCGTTTTGGACTATAACACACACCCAGATAGAACTTATCTGTTCGATGAATTTCGGAAAAGTGAGAATATTTGCTTGATGGATTGGCCAGCCAGAACATGTCTCTGACACTGTCCCCCCTGAAGACAATTGGAACTTGTTTTTTATCTCCCAGACTTCCCTTTCCCAGGCCAAGACCTTGATGTATGAATGACACTAACTGTCACAGAAATTCCTAAATTGCTTGACTCCAGTGTGGATTCATGTTATGAGAGCTATATAAATGTGAGATAGCACCAGGGTTCTCGTTGACTTTTGAGCAACATTAGCGATTTGGCGAATAAGAAGTTAAAAAAAAAAAAAAAAAAAAAAGATGCTAGAAAAATAGATTTGGTGGGAAACACTGAAAGATGTATCTTTATCCCTTATTGTATCCCTGTTTTCTAAATGTTCTAAAATAACTTAATTTTTTGCAATTGCTTATAAAATAAAAATTCGACTAACTGCTAGAGAAACTATTACAAAAGAGTACATTCTAAATGTCTCCTAGTCTTAAATGTGTAAATGTTTCAGACATTCTCTTAGCATTAGATTAATTTTGAAACACGATTATTCATTCGGTAAATTAATTATAACAGATGTAATTTCTTCCTTTTTGGGTGAAAAAAGTCCAGACCAGGATTTGAACCAGGGATGTATTGGCTGAAGCCGCCAATGCTCTACCAACTGATCACGGACACGAACACTGGTAGACTATTTCATCCAATTAACCTCAACGATCACTTTATCTGGTCTGATACTCTGGATCAGCTCAACAGAATAAATCGAAGATCAATATATGGAACTGCAGAAAATCGCTGCATACAGTTGGTAGAGCATTGGCGGCTTCAGCCAATACATCCCTGGTTCGAATCCTGACCCAGACTTTTTTCACCCAAAAATAAAAAATGGAAAAATTACATCTGTTATTCTCTTAGCAGTCTAAATAAAAATTAAAAATTGCTATCGTTGATTTACCATTCTGAAAATATACACTAAAAATTGCTATGAGATTTCGACTTGGTAGAAAAAATTTGACCAGCCAATGGTTACTTTCTACACAATTAATAAATAGTATGGTAAATGGCTAATTACAGCATTGCATTACGGCTACAAAATTGGATTTTTGCTGCTACAAAAATAGATTTTACTGCTCCAAAATTCGATTTTTGCTGCTCCAAAGCTGTTACAAAATGTCTTAAGTGCACTTTCATCCCTGGATGATTGATGTGAGTAATTTTGTTTGTGTATTTATCATTTACGACACCAGTACACAGATAGTGATTAACTAACAATAGATAAATATATATATTGCATAATCATTTCTTCCTTTGACTGTTGCTAAACAGAATTGGTGTTGAGTCAGTATTTCTTAAAATTGAACAATTTATGTGGCAAAATGCGATTCCAGTTGAATATTTAAAGCGACATCCAATCATTCAACAACTTGAATAAGAATTTCCACTGTATAGGCACATATGCACACACATAAAAAAAAGGAGCAAAAATTGAGCCTTCATAATTTGTCGAATCTGATATTTCTTTTTCTTGCCAAATGGAGGTTTTTGGCGCTCTGGTGAGTGGCAGCGAGAACCCTGTATAGCCCCATAATCCCCTATTAACCCACATTTTGGCTTCATATTGTAAACTCCATTTTATACCTTCTGAGCCTGATGAGTCTTATGCACGATCATGTGTGCATATTATAACTTTTGAATGGTTATTTCTTTTACATTATATCAACCTATGTACTTACATAATTTCATTAAAATCTGCCAAGTAGTTCTGGAGATAATTTATTAAATCTGAAAATTCTCTTAATTTTGAACAGGATGTACTTAGAAAACAAACATTTATCTATATGAGTACATATATATACTCATTCATATTTAAATGTTTGTTTTCTTATGAAAAAATTAGTCTATCCCCAATCAAACTGATTACAATCAATCTAAGTTTATTTTTGATATGCATGATATATGATTTGTAAAATAGAGAAATGTGATTTTTTATTCTATTTTCCAGGAGAAATGTAAATTATATATAACTCTTGAAAATATTGATGAAGCAATAGAAAAAGCTATTGATAATCCATCAAATATAAACTTTACTCTCAGTGTAGATGGAACAATTAATTGGGAAGGCAAACCTTCTTTGGAATATGAAGAATACATTAATCAAAGAGTAGCTAAAGGTAAAATTACACAACATGTTGTAAAATAAAAAATAACAAAATGTATATTAAAAAATATTGTTTTACATGTATCTCTTTTTTTCTTATAATGTATATGCATACTTAGAAATAAATGAATTTTAAAATATTAACAATGGCTACAAATAATTAAATTCCTTTTCATGTAAAAATTTTTTTGAATGATTAAGCAGAAACTTTTTTAATAATTTTATTATTCTTGGTTTTAAAAATTCCCCTTCCTAAACTATTTATTTGAAGCGCTGTAGCATAGTGGTCAGCATGCCTGTCTACCACACTATAGATTAAGAGTTCAACTCCTGACTGGGCAATATACACTCAACCTTTCGTTCATTCAGGATCGATAAAATAAGTGCCAAGCCAACTTAAGAATTAAACACTGAGACTTCTCCATTAAATTGAACACTTGACCAGAAAATAAAGCACTTCGAGGCCAGAGTCAAGAGAACAGAGTTGTGCATTGTAGGTCCTGATTCTTAATGGATTATAAAATCGCACGTTTAATCTTTAAAGCACTTATTTAAAGATATGCTAATATTTTCTTCCGTTTCAATTACTTTGAGTATTGTTCATATATTCTGTAACTGAAATATTTAAACAATAAACAGAATTTTTAAATTATGGAAAAAATATATATATACAGGGTGAGTCATAAATGTCGAAACAATAGGCTATCTCCTTAAATATTGTCCCTAGACCCATACTTCCTATTGCAAAAATTTCTTTAAAAAAAGGTGAAATTTTTGATAAGATAAATTGCAGTTTCATGGGGGGCGGGGAGTCTATTTCAAAAAATACGAAAATTAAATTTTTTATACATCCCCCGTAGGACAAAATTCCCAATTAAGAAATTATTCCTTATCCATTCCTAAATTGAATAAAAAAAATTTCATTTTCATATCTCAAAACCTCACAGATATATTAAAATCCAAAATTCGTGACTTACACCATTTAACTATGCCTGTAAACGAAAAGTTTTTGACTTATTTTGTGAACAAGTGAGAGGTCGTCCACAAATTGTCGGTACTTAAATGTCAATTACAGACAGTGCCTCTTATTTGAACATAAAAAAGCAGCATATTGATTCAAAGCAAAACTTGTTTTCAAAATGTGTTGGTAGTCTGCACTGGAGTCTGCATGGGTCAAAATATCTAGGTCCGGTCCCAAACCGACTCACAGGGAGAAAAGTTTGGCCCAATCTAGAAAAGTGTTAAAATCATAACGTGCACCGGCCTGGAAAAAAGTTTAAATCATAGCCTGGTTCAGCCATGAATTTCTACATAATTTTTACTTCGGTGTGGTTAAAAATTGTTTTGCAAGGAGGAGTTCTGACTAAAAATACTTATTATAGCTTTTCGTTTTTTCTTATTTTTACTTTTTATTATTAAAGAATCACCAAAGGCTGTGATGTATCTATTTTATCAATGAATCTCTATTTATAAGTAAATGTTTCATTTATATTTTAATATTGTTATTCCATATTCGATGCGTTGGAGACTTTGAAAAATGTTATACAATAAAACCTTTTAAGACATGAAGTAACTTGATTGTTACAAAAGGTAGTTTAAGGGGCCGGAGACTAATTTCAAAATTCGCTGCCTTTTCGCACTTTACTGTTGAAGTCGGCGCCGCCGGTGACAGCAAATTTCACAGCAATGCATACGTAGCTGGGCTGACAACTGTCAGGAAAATAGCCCTTCGGCAATTGAGATCTTCCATCCCATTTGCTTTTAAGAAATGCTGCAAATTCTCAGTGTATAAGGTCCAGAATGCGTTTAATGCATCAAATTCTTTCATTTGTCCAAACGAACCCATCTTCGGCAACTATAATTGTTTCAACAGCGATGGCATGTATTCCTTCGATCCGCACTTAGGCCTAGCTACGGCGACTCTGTTGGGAAATACAAATGTATCTCCCAGGGGTTAAATAAAAATAGCAGAGTTGCTTAAAGCAGTAATGAAGCGTTAACTGGTTTAAACCCCATTTAAAATAAATCTGAAATAAGAGTCAAATTAAATGATAACAATTATTTAAGACAAACACATTTTTATTAAAAACTAGAAACAAATAAAAGTAAATAAATTAATTACAGATTATCTTCATTCATATTTAAAAACAAACATAACAATAACAAGAAGACATACCTTATAACTTGCATGATGTATATCAAAATATTATTATTTTTCTATTACCAAAAATATAAATAGCTTAAAGTCAAAAACAATATTTCAATACATAAATGTCCATTGCTGATTGTCTAAAGGGAAGACAGTTCAATTTGATCTAAACTCCTACTGTTCTCGGTGCAAGGTTCAAAAGATTCATTCTAATTAAATACAGCTGAGACGAACCAAACCAAAAGCACTATATGTTCGTAATACCAAAAATGGTCTTAGTGGATTTTACACTAATAAAATAACACACGCTGGTTCTTAAACACAACAAATGTAGACTGTAGATGCGTTTTATTTCACACTGAAATATGCGAGCCATTGGTCGGCTATCAACATTCCATCATCTTTTTACATTCGAATAAACACACAACTTAAAAACAAAACATAGAATGCTGCCAAAAACATAAAATAAAAAGAATAAATTACCATGGTAACGAATAATACAATTTCTTACTGGAGCTTTTTCACATAAATGAAAGCAGACTATTTTTACCAAAACATCCTGCCCTCCCGTTGAAATCCCTTAGGATTTCAACAAGTGGCTAAGTGGTCTTCTTACAGTTTTACTATAATGAAAAAACAATAACACAAATAAAATTAATGCAAAATATAAAAAATGAAAAAAGAAAGTTTATAGTTCATAGTTTTTAGTTTTTTATAGGAAGGGGACAGAGTTTCACTATTGGTCGATTTATGATACCACTATTAGTCTTAATCGTGACAACTCTGACTCTATTGTCTGAACTTGGATGAACAGTTATTATTCTTCCTAGTTTCCATTTTAGCTGTGAAAGGTTGTCATCTTTGATGAGAACTAAGTCATTAACTTGCAAATCTTTGTGGCATTTTTACCATTTAGCTCTTTGCTGAAGTTGAGACAAGTATTCTCGGCTCCATCTTTTCCAAAATTGCTGTAGCATGAACTGTCTCACATGCCATCTATCAAGGTGATTTAAGGGACTGTGACTCAGATCTTGTTCAGGTATGGCAGTCAGAGAAGTTCCAACTAGAAAATGACCAGGTGTTAGAGCAGTTAAGTCTGTTGGGTCAGATGATATAGGACACAATGGTCTAGAGTTGAGACAAGCTTCAACTTGCGTAACCAGGGTTTGGAATTCAGGATAAGTTAACACAGTATCACCAACGGTTTTCTTAAGGTGCGATTTCATTGATTTCACTGCAGATTCCCACAGTCCACCAAAGTGTGGAGCTGAAGGCAGGTTAAATGTCCAAGTTATTTCCTCTGACGACAGAAATTTGTGAATTTCTTCATTCTGCTGGCACTGCAATATATACTTGTTGATTTCCTTTTTTGCACTTTTGAAGTTGCTTCCACAGTCACTAAAAATCTCAAGAGGTTTTCCTTTTCTTGCAATAAATCATTTTAATGCCCTTAAGAATGCCTTTGTTGAAAGATCTTCTACGACTTCAAGATGCACTGCTTTGATCACGAAGCAGACAAATTCACAGACATATGATTTAAATGATTTTGATCCACTTCCAGCACGATATTTAATCATGTATGGTTCTGAGAAATCTGTTCCAACTCGATTAAATGGTCGTGATTGTGTTACTCTGGATACTGGAAGATCAGCCATTATTTGTTTTGCAGATTGAGCTCTGTATCTACAACACGTAACACAAGTTCTCACTATTTTACGAATAGCAGATCTGGCAGCAATGATCCAAAATTTCTGCCTAATTAAAGAAAGAAGAAGTTCTGGAGCTACATGTAAATATTTTTCGTGAAAATGTTGAATTATGATCTTAGTCACATGATGCTTTGATGGTAGTAAGATTGGATGTTTTTCATTCTCTGACAGCTGTGCATTTTTCAATCTCCCTCCGACTCTCAATATTTTGTCATCATCTAAAATAGGACACAAACAAATAAGACTGCTATTTGCAGGTAATTCTTTTTCGGTTTCTAAACAGTGGATTTCTTTACTAAAGTTCCCATTCATCTGTTGAACTATTCTAATAATGCAACGTGTTGCGGCCTGAATTTCTTTGCTTGATAAAAAGGATGTATTTCTTTCTGGACGTGTTACCTTAGAGTTGGAGATGAATCTCAATATCCATGCAAATATGCGTTGCAACATTAGAAACGAGGATATTTTCAATATAATATCAAGTTCCTTTGCAGTTTCAGAAATTACAAGTGATGATGTTTTCCGTGCTTCTGGTAAATGTTCTTCATTTATGGGAATAGGTTTATTCACTGGAACCTCACTGCTTCTTAACCATGGTGGTCCATTCCACCACAATTCATGAGACAGTAATTCTGCTGGAAATAATCCACGAGATGCATAATCAGCAGGATTTTCCTTTCCATCTACATGGCTCCAATTTTCAGCTGGTAATATGGATTGAATTTCTGCAATTCTATTGGCTACAAATACTTGCCATCTTTTAGGATCTTATGTTAACCATGACAACACAATTTTTTAATCACTCCATGCGCGCACTAAATCTGGTTTTATATGTAATGCTGATTTAACAGCTTGTATTAAATGTGTCAGTAATACTGCAGAACATAATTCAAGCCTTGGAATCGTGATGGGCTTTAAGGGTGCTACTCGAGTTTTCGCTGCTAAAAGTTTCACATCAATGTTCGAGTTATTACAAGTTTTAACATAAATAACGGTGGAATAACCCTTTTCTGAAGCGTCGCAGAATCCATGAAGTTCACATCGAGAATAATTGGGCAAGACGACTTTTCTGGGTATATATATGGAATTTAAGAGTTTGACTTCATGGCACAAAATTTTCCACTTTTGGTTAATAATTTCTGGTACTGGATCATCCCATGATAATTGTAATTTCCACAGCTGCTGAAAAATAATTTTAGTTAAAATTACAAAAGGTGCAATCCACCCTAGTGGATCAAAAAGCGTTGATACATATGACAAAATAATTCTTTTAGTAGGGACATTTTGATAATCTATATCACTGAAATTGCATTTGAACATATCATTATGAGGATGCCATTCAACTCCTAGAACTTTTATGGCCTTATTGCCCACTTTATTATGTATATTATCATTACTTATGTTTGTAAACTCAGCATTTTTCAACAGTGATAATTCATTTGTGCACCATTTATGTAGCTCAAAACCTCTTTTTCTAGCATATTCTGCAATTCATTTATCAATTCCGTACCTTCCTGACTACTTCTAACACCGGTTAACACATCATCAACATAAAAATCTCTCAAAACTATAGTCTTCGCTTTTGGAAAATTAAGACCCTCATCCATTGCTAACTGATTCAAACATTTTGTTGCAAGATATGGTGCAGCCGCAGTTCCGTATGTTACTGTATTTAAGCGATAAGTTTCTATTGGTTTTTCAGGACTATCTCTCCATATCTCTGAAAATCCCTATCCTTTTCATGAATTATTACTTGTCTATACATCATTCTTACATCAGCTGTTATTGCAATATTATGAAATCTAAATCTCAATAAATTGCAAATTAAATCATCTTGTGTTTTAGGACCTATCATTAGAGTGTCATTTAAAGAAACACCTGTTGTGGTTTTAGCACTCGCATCAAAAACGACTCTTAATTTGGTAGTTAAACTAGAATTATTCAAGACAAAATGGTGTGGGATGTAATAATGTTTATTCTCCAATCCATGATCTCTGTTTGAAATAAGATCCATATGCCCCAAATTTAAATATTCTTTCATAAATTAAACATATTGATCATAAATTTCTGGCATGGATATTAATCTTTTCTCAAGATAAAGAAATCTTCTATACGCCATTTGACGAGAATCACCTAGACTATCTCGATCATGTTTAAATGGTAATGCGACTGAATAGCGACCTGATTTTTCTCTAAAATGAGAATTCTCAAAATGTTTTCCACAAAGTTTTCCTTCAAGTGTTAAAAGTGGCACATTTGGAATTTTTTCTAATTCCCAAAATGAATTTATTAGCTCATCAGTTTTTGTACTTAAATGATTTACATGTACTGGATCATTTGCTAGCGTTTCAAAATTTGTAGTACCTGAAATTATCCACCCAAGTCTCGAATTTAAGGCAAATGGAAGGTTAGGTTCGCGTTTAACAAGTTCCCCAGTCATTAAATGCATAAATACATTTACACCAAAAAGAATATCAATTTTTTGTGATTTATAAAATAATGGATCAGCTAACATTAAATCACTAAAGTTATCGCAAATGTTTGAAGGCAAAGACACATAGGGAATGTTATCTGTGATTTTGTCCATTACGAACGCTGATGTGGATACTCTGAGATCATTTTTGAAGTGAGAAGTGAATAATAAATCGACTTCTCCATCACTCACAGTATTAAATGTTCCTAAACATGAGACAGAAATAGAACTGTCTTTCATTTTTAATCCTAATTTGTTTACACATTCTCGAGAAATGAATGATCTTTGAGAACCTGTATCCAACAAACATCTACATTTTACAAACTCTTGTTTATAATTTTGAACTTTTATTAATGCAGTACACAACAAAATATGAGTCTTTTGATTACTCTTTGCGTTTGACTCATAATGGGAAGCACACACTGTAGACGACACATTCTCATTTGCTGACTCAACTTTTTGAGGGATAAATTCTTGTGCATGTGGTGACATACTACTATTTGAACGACTCTTATTCCTTGAATAATCTACCATATGCAAAATACTGTGATGTTTCTTAAAACAATGGTGGCACGTATTAAGACTCTTACATTTGTTTAGTAAATGCATGTTAGATAAACAGTTGAAACAATAATGATTTCGCTTTACAAATTCTATTCTTTGTTGCACAGGTAAATTAAGAAATTTTGAGCACTTAGCTAAACTATGATCTTCTTTACAATAGCCACAAACCGAGGTAGCTACAAAAGTATTATTCTTATTCGGAAATGTAGGTTTAGATACCTTATTTACAGCTAGTTTACTATACTGAAGAGTTCTTGCGTAATTTTTAAGAAATTCAATCAAATCACTAAGTTTCGGAATCTCATTGTTTTTAAGCTGGCGTTCCCACCATAATTTTGTAGAAGTATCCAATTTTTGCAAAACTAAATACGTCATTAATGTATCCCCAAATTTATCAATGCGTTGGTCCAATATTTCTAACGAGCAAATTATTTCATTAACATTGTCAACTAAATTTAAAATAGCAATAGCTGATTCTGTTTGAAGTGTAGGTAAACTCAGAAATCGTTTAACATACGCAAAAATTTGCTCTCTCTTATTTGAATATCTTTCATCTAGCAAATTCCATGCTAACTCAAAATTAGAATCCGAAATTTGAATAGAATGGATGACGCGATATGCTTCACCTTTTAATGAAGCCTTCAAATATTGCAGTTTTGGGGAATTTGAAATATTTTTATTGCTATTTACGCAAGCATTGAAAAGATCTTTAAATCCTATCCATTCTGTTATATTACCTCCAAAAGTAGGTAAAGACAATTTTGGGAGTTTAGCATTTTCAAAAATTTGTTCTGTAACTACACTAGATTTATTTTCACTTTTATTTAACTGAGCATTTTGAATTTTTAATATTTTTTCACCTTTAAATTTCCATATATCAATTTTATCTGAAATTTCTTGAGTACCGTTTATTTCGCTCTCTAACTGTTTAGGATCTTTAATTAAAATTTCTATTTCTATATCAATCTTTTTTAACTCAGTTTCCTTTTGTTTTAACAACTCAATGTTTTCTTCTAAATCATTCACATTAATTTCATCCACCGCAATAATATTTTCAATTTTCTTAATATAATTTGTTATAGTTCTACGTAAAGCAGCTCATTTGGTTTTAAAAGTGTTCAAGTCAGTCATTTTTATTACATTAAACCAATAAAAGTAATTCTAAACTGTACTAATTCTTTTTTATACATAAAATCGAATGCCAAATTAACTCACCTTCTCTTTTTTCCCTTGCTATGAATGTCAACACTGAAAAGGATTTCGGAAAAATGTTCTTTTTTTGCACTGATAATTTTCACTAGCTCCGGCTAGACTGGAGACCAAAAATGTTCGTAATACCAAAAATGGTCTTAGCGGATTTTACACTAATAAAATAACACACGCTGGTTCTTAAACACAACAAATGTAGACTGTAGATGCGTTTTATTTCACACTGAAATATGCGAGCCATTGGTCGGCTATCAACATTCCATCATCTTTTTACATCCGAATAAACACACAACTTAAAAACAAAACATAGAATGCTGCCAAAAACATAAAATAAAAAGAATAAATTACCATGGTAACGAATAATACAATTTCTTACTGGAGCTTTTTCACATAAATGAAAGCAGACGATTTTTACCAAAACACTATAGTTCAAGAAAAATGTCCAGGAATCAGACTGTGAAACATCAACCGGAACCAAATCATTCCTTTATCAAAAATGACCGCCCATGCACGTTGCCTCAATGTCAACTTAACAACACCAAAGAACAGCCGACGTTCGATGAAAAAGTAAACCTCCTCTGGGAAACAACTGCTAAAGCCAAACACGAACTGCCGTTCGTTCCATCATATGGCTTCATTATTTTCCCGAGTGACTTTATCACATCGTATTAAAGCGCTGCTCCATTCTATTTCAATATATAACTGTTGACAATCTAACACATATTAAACAAGACAACATTATGTAAACGGCACAACGAAAATAAAACTTCTAGGGAAAATACTACTTGACACAAACACGACTATCTGAAGAAAAGAGGTGAAAGGGACACTGAACGTCAATATCCTCATATCATATATATAGGTCACAGCCGGACTAAAAACAGTCTTCTACACATCATAACAATGCGCCCTCTACCGGTCACTTTAGTTTGCTTCTAGAAGGTACCAAAACGGTAGGGCTGAGTTGCATATGCAAATGTTACCTATGCACAGCTACCGCCATCTCATAGCGTAAAAAGAAACTACGTAGAAACTCAACCGGAAAGAACGTGAACAATGTAAACATGGATGACGTTTAACGTGACATGAAAGAAAAGTATTGCCGGTTGGAAAAAAATATTTTATGGAATGATTAAAGAAATAATATCTACTATTTTAGACTAAAAGAAGGAATAAATATCTACAATAAAGATAAGTGAGTTTAAATATTGATCTATAAGGTAGGTATAGTAAATATGTGTACAGTGGCAAGTGTATGGGAGTGCATATTCCTAACAGACTCGCTACTTTGTGCGACTGTGTGTAGGCCTAGCTCGGCGCATCTAAGTTCGGCGCTTAAAACTACTGAGAAAAAAAATCTCTTTTAATACTATGCTTCGATCCTAACTCATCGCCGGTGAAGTAACTTGAACGTTACAAAAGGTAGTTTAAGGGGCCGGAGACTACTGTGGTGAATGATTTTTATGCATACTTGTTCACGACAGATGGCATCTGTACCGTGCGCATATTGCGATTGGCAATAGTCAGTCTAGAGCTGACCGTCATGTAGCTAGGTTGTGTTTGTGTCAATAAATGTTATTTGCACAATGACAGATAGTCTCCAGCCCCTTAAACTACCTTTTGTAACGTTCAAGTTACTTCAAGACGGAATCACACAGAAAAGAAAAAATATGTTAAAGACAAATACCCTACTAGTGAGGTGTCTAAATGGAGTTTGTTTTTCTAAGGTATTATTATATTTATTTTGCATGGATCAACAAACTTTCCATTTAAGACAGAATTCCGTCATAGACAGATTTTTTCACTGGATTTATTGTATTTAAATTGCCTTTGAATATGCTATTCCTTAAAAAAATGAATTTTAAAGTTTTTTGTAAAATAAAAACGATTTCAAAATCTATGTGTTTTTCGTAAAAATTTTGATTGAGCCAAATTTTACTTATTTTATGCATGTATTAAGTCCGTCAGAGACAATAATTTTCATATGGATTGTGTCACGATCGGGATTGAAAATTTTGACCAGTGCAGACCTAGGAAGAATTCCTTCTTCCCCCAGTATGAAAAATATGCTAGGCCCGGCCAGATGAGACTTCAGAAAAAAAGTAATGTCATGTTCCAGACCGGGCCTGGGTCCATAATATAGATTTTTTTTAACAGCCTCTCCAGGACAATAAAAAGCGTGAAGTTGTGAGAGCTAAATTTATAAAGGATTTAAACTGCATCTCAGAAAAAGCATTATTTTAAATAACTGATGGACATTTAAACAGTACCGAAAATAAAGATGGAAATGAGAAAAGTTAAATTTGATCGAAAGTTTGGGCTACAGAAAGGAGTTACTTTATACTTTCGAATTTTAAAAAGATTTAAACATTTTATTAGAAGCCCAACTTTATTTAAAACTTTAAATTCGTTTCTCTGCATGAAAAGTTTTTTCCCCAATATTTCTCATCTTTTAATCATTAAAAGTCTGGAAGTGTTGAAGAAAAAAAGTACAAGAACATGGAACATGTCATTTTTTATTATTTTACATTAGTTTTGTTTCGGCAAATTTGAAAAATGTTTACTTTTAAAAATATGATTTTTTTAAAATTATATCATTTTTTAAATAAATATTTTTAATAGTTTTAAAATTAATATTGAAAAAAAAAAACCCTGGAGCAAAATTAAATTTAGATTTTCATCTTTAATGGAATGGAAATAGATTGAAATCCGATAAATAATGTTTCAAGTTATAACGATTTAAAATTATCCCATTATCAATACTAACCATTAGAACTTTTAGGACATGATTTTCTTAGCAAATTATATGGCTAACCATCACAAAAAAAAAAAAGAAAAAATAATCGAGATTCTAACTCAAAAGATAGATTTTTTACATGTTTCCTAGAAATTTTAAAGAAACATTGTTTCTTGAACATTGGTTCTTTTCAATTTGTGTGTAATCCCTTAAAACTTTATGTATTATTTAAATGCTTATAATTCTTCGAGTTTTGAAGATATGAAAATGCAATTTTTTGTGTCTAATTCAGGACTGGATTAGGAAAGTTTTCCTAATTGGAATTTTTATTCTACAGGGGCCGTATAAAAATTCAGTTTTCGTAATTTTTCAAATAGACTCCCCATGGAGTTACAACTTATCTTATCAAAAAAGTTACCTTTTTTATGAATTTTTGCAATTGGAAGTATGGGTCTAGGGGCACTATTTAAGGAGATAGCCTATTGTTTTGATATTTATGACTCTGTATATATGTATGTTATACATTCATATTACAAAAATAAACAATTTTATAATACAGCATAGTTAAAATCTTACACAGTTTATTCCAATGCAAATAAAAATCTGTTCTTAAGGTTAGGTATTTAAGAAAAAATTTTGGTTATCAAAAAAAAAAAAAAAGGCTAGTGAAAACATTTACCCAAATATTTGTTTTAAAAAAAATTGCAGTTTTATTTCTATTTGAAAGATTATACAAATAAATACGAATGATTTAGTAGGTTGCCAGGAGTTTAACAATGCACTTGACAACATTGCACAGCCTGCTGAGAAATAAAATAAATGGCATCTCAATTACAAATGACAGCCACCATAGTTGGAACAGCATTAATTTTACTTTGCATTAGGCTATGTTATGTTACTAAGCGTACATTTAAACCATTGGCAACCTGCCTAATAACCATACCTACTTAGGTCAAGATCCTCTTATCATAACAACTGACCTCACAATCCAGAAAAAAATCCATGGATGAAAGTGCAGGTGATAATTGCCAACTTATTAATTTTGAAAGGAATATTGTGCCATCTGGTACATACTACCTGTAATTTAAGCTGTGTTAGTGCGATAAAGGAATACTTTTTACTTTTTCAGGTAGTCTAAAATTTTTCTCTCAAAATCCAAACAATCTAAAAGAATGGGGGGAGATCATTATAATTGTTGGTGCTTGAATATGTAATATAGTTAGGATATATTGGATCAGCTATTATAATTGATGATGACTATAATAGATAGTTACAAGATCGGCACTAGTCATTTGCCAATGTGCATTATAGATGCATTTGGGAACACTTTTCGGAGCCCGGGCCGGACAATTTTAAATCTGAACCCAAAATTTGTATTATCAGAGTCTGAGCCCAAATTTATGCAGTCTCCTCTTCCCCCCCCCCCCCCCCAAAAAAAAAAAAAAAAAAAAAAAAATACATTTTTAAAGTTGTTCTAAATGAAATATAACTACTTCTTATTAGCAGCACATAATTAATTTTATGAAATTTACATTCAATTTTATAAAAAGTTTAGTATCAAATAAAGTATATTTCCTAAAAAGAATTCTCATATTTTTCCTGTGACAAGCAAATCTGATAAACACATAAACAAAGTGAGTTACTTGAATAAATGAATGAAATTTGCAGAAATTGCTATTTCTATGACAAAGAACGAACATCTTTTTTCTATTACCTATAAATTACTTTGATAAAATGTTACATAATTCTCATGTCCTTGAAAATTGGCTTAAATTAAAAATTTGACATTTATCTCAAAGATCCAGTGCTTTTACTGGAAAAAATGAAACACAGCTTGATTGCTTTTTATCAGAATAATAATGCCTGCCAATTGTATCTATGTATGAATGAAAGTGATTTTGTGAATGTGGAGAACAGAAATGCAGCATGAGTAAGTTTATAGTGAAAAATACATATACATTACTTTCACACTTAGAACTATTATGACTTGCACACAATAGAAGACTAAAAATTTGCAAACTTTAAGCTAATGCTAGTTGATTAAAAACAAAAGAAAATATTGATTTTGCCTTAGATCTCTAAAAAACAAGTAATAAATAAACATTCCAGTTAAGATAAATCGTAATGGTACCATATCAATAATTCATCACAGTCAATGACAAACAGCAATCTGAAAGTATCAAATTTTCTTTTAAATTAGCATTCTAATACTATAAAAACACAATTTTTATTTCTTCTTCATCTGATCAAAGCAGCATTAAAAAAACTTAAAACTAGCAAAAGCCATGCTTTGTTTGGATTCGCGAAGCATTATTTTATAAAACAGATATTTGAAAGTAACAATATTTTTCAATATTATTTTTGCACCTTTATTAAACAAAAACTTTATTTTATGTTTTGGCGCATTTTACTTTTTTATTTATGATGTAAGATTGGCATAATAAAATATTTTCGAAGCAAACTTTTACAAAATATTTGTAATTTTTGAACTAAAAGCTCTTTTAAAGATGTTTTTACAATTTCCAGTAGCCACTGGTGTTTTTTAAAGTTGTTTGAAATATGCATGTTTCCAACCTTTGTAATTAACATCCGATAATCTTTGATAACTATTTTAGAGTAATATATTTGAAGAGAGCTTGACGAAAGTTACTTCTTCAAAATCCTATTTTCTGGAAAAACATTTGAAATCTGCTTTCGTTGATACTATGAATTTTTAACTGTAAAACATTTTATTCTAATTTCTTCGTTTTTATACATGTTAGCGTATGAGAATTTTTGATATTGTAGAATTTTTCGTAAGGAAAATTTCTATTGAATGCTTAATTTTGAAGGATTTTCACTCTCGACAACGTTACATACGTTTTTAAGCCAACTGGTGTTTATATACCCTCTATATCTACAACTGCTTCATCTAATGTTAAACCTTGGGATTTATGAATTATAACAGCAAAAGCTAACTGCAGAAGAAATTCTTTCCTTGAGCAATTTATGCTTCCATTTTTCCAGAATTTAATTATTGGGAAAATCGGCACGCACCAATTCTTATAAGTTAAATTACTGCAGTATTCAAATTTATCCATGATTATTCTCGATATCTGGTCTGGTGGCTTGCAATTTTTTTTAATACGTGGAACAAAGTCTAAAGTCCCGTTCACTAAACCTTTTTAGGCCCACAAATAAGAACGTAACATTACTTTAAATCCAAATGATAAAGTAAGAAATGGTTAAAGTCTATTTGTCGTTTCTGAATCTGCCAACTTTGCTTTAGTACATTTATAAAGAGCTTGAATCGAGGCAACATCTTCACGCAGTTCTTTTAATTTTTCATTTATATATTTGTTTATATTTTTGTTTGCAATTCTTTTGTTGCCACTTTACAAAAAAAATCCATAATACAATTCTTTTAAAATGTTTAAGTGTCATCTGTGCAAACGATTTTGCGGAATAATGAAAAAATGTTTTATTTATTAAATTAATCATGATTCTATCTATAATTACTTACCCCATGATTTATATTTTTTTCTGAAAATGTACGCGTTTCTTTTTTTATTTATTTGCTAAAATGCGTCCATATTGGCATGTAAAATAAATTAATTAAAATAATAATTTTTTTTAACGTTTTACTGTAAAAAAAATTATATTGTGCAAATCTACAGATCATAATTTATTTTTGTGTTTAATTTGAAGTTAAAATATTGAATAGTTTTTTTGTAAAGCGTACGACAAAATGTAATTTGAGTGGCCTAGTAGAGGATTCGCTTCGCTCATCCTAATGAAATAATTCATTTTTAAGGAGAAAAAGTTATTCCCATTTTTTCTATACAACAATAAATAAAATTGTCAATTTCAGAAAGAATGAGCCTGAGCCCAAAGACACATATTGATTTTCTTGATTGTATGGACATCTCAATAACATTCAATTGTGTAAAACTTCTCTTGATGACTCCAGTTTGCAATTGCTTTTATATCTTACCCAATTCGATTTTATCAAGAGTTATCTGCATTTGAACTGGATTGAATCTGCACTAATAAAGACAAGGCAGATTTGCTCGCTAATGAGCCCTTCCTTTCATTGGGGTTTTTATTTGTATGCAATCTTGTAAATGAAATCTCGAACTGGATCCCTGTTATATATGGCATCGTACAGCAAACCAGGTGTGCATGCTTAGCAAAATCTTGGAAAAAAAAAATTGAACCGAACGAACTTTTGACTAGATCTTTGGGGGGTAAAGGTAGGGAAAAGGGCATAGGAGCTGTATAATATGAATAAGTGGACATAGGGCTTTCTAAAGACATATCACATGAGGGGTGTTGGAAAAATTTAGAAAGGTGTCCTTGAGAGGACAAAGTGGAGTAAGGTTCGTTGATGTGAATAACATCAATAAATGATCATAACCTTTGCCACCTGAGAAGTATTGATATAAATTAAAAAATGCCCTCCCTTAAGGCACAAAGGTGGGGAGGGGCAAGGGAGGTTAACATGAGAAAGTAGTCATGTGTCTTTCCAACAATGTCACATGAGGGCTCTAGGTTAAATTTAAAAAAATGCACCCCATGATTGTAAGGTAAGTGGAGGGATACCGCAGGTGAGAAGGGGAGGTTTAAAAAGTGGGATCATGGAGATAAAGGTGAGGAAGGAGCATAGGAGCTGCATAATATGAATAGGTTGTCACATGATGGGCTTGGGTAAATTTATAAGAATGCTCTCAGGGTTCCCAAGTGGGGCAAGTGGGAGGGAGGACTGTGGTAGGTGCATAACATGAGAAAGACTCCATGAATGTGAGAGGTGCATAAAATGGGCTTTTTCAATGATATGTCACATAAGGGGTTTCTTCTTAAATTTATAAAAATGTTCACTGTGCGGGAAAGCGAAGGAGGAAAGACTGAGGGGAAGGGGGGTGCATAAAATGAGAAAGTAGTCACAGGCCTTAGCAACAATGTGTAACATGAGGAGTCTTGGCGAAATTTAGAAAAGTGCCCTCCATAGTGGTAAAGTGGAGGAGAGATACTGGAGATACATAATATGTATAAGGTGATTGCACGCCTTTCTAACAATGTGTCACATGAGGGGTCCCTTTTAAATTTATAAAAATGTCCCCTGTGGGGGCAAAGTATACTGAAAGGATGCAAGAAGAGCATAACATGAGTAAGTGGTCACAACTCTTTAAACAATATGTCACATGAGGGTCTCAGCTAAATTTTGAAAATAGCCCTCCAAGAAGGTGAAGTGGGGGGAAGTACACCAGAGGTACATAAGATAAGTGGTCACAGGCCAAACTACAACTTTCTGCTTTTCTAAATTTCATATATTATAAATATTTACTGAAGGGCTCCATAAGAAAAAAAAAATTGTTTCTAAAATGATAAAAACGCAAAAAGGTTCGAAAATGTCCCCTGCCGTGGGAATCAAATTCAGAAGGGGGGGGGGGGGCGAGGAAGAAAATATTCCCCCATAAACTCTTCTCAATACACATTTTCACATCTCTTTTTTGGCAAGAATGAGAATCATCGTGGAGCTGTGTCATCAAAAAAGATACTCATCAGGGAACCACATAAGACACTTGAGATGCCACAGTCATCAAAGTAGACAGTCATCGTGAAGCCACAAATCGCTCAAAATGCCGGGTCATTGTTGTACACTATATGGTCAAAAATGACTGTCCACTTGCGATTTTAGACATTTTGTTAAATATCTAGAAAAATACATGAGGAATTATCCTGAAACTCTAAGTATATAAATATAATAGTGCAAGTCATACATTCCTGTGAAGATTTTTTCCCGAAATTCCATAGGGGACCATCAACAAATTAAAAAATAATGAATATCTTTTAGATAATCCTGTCAAAACTAATGTATCAAGAGCGCTCAAACTGTAGATTATGTTTAAGTGGCTTATTGTAATAAACTGTGTTCATTTTTATGTCGATAGCATGTATATTCGTAGAAAAATTAAGGTTTTTATAAAAACAATCCCTAATTTTTCCAAAAATTTAGCTTTTTATTTGCAGAGTTCTTAGTATAAAATAATGTTCTTTTCTGAAAATATGACAAACAGTACTGCACACAGTATCCTGTAATCAGAATTTAAAAATAATAAAAAATGTATGAAAAATGAGTAAATTTACTAAATAATTTTTCATTGTGCATGCATCACCAATATTGAAATATCATTTGCATATTATGTTAGCTAAATGTATAGAGTAACTTTTGTGAAAGTCTCAAAAGCTCTAGCTTGAAAATTCTGAAAATAATTGTGAATAGAATAAGTTGAAAATCAATTATTCTCAAAATGAAGCAAAAAGAAGAGGGGTTGTATTCATATATTAATTGATTAGTGTCAATTTAGAATACACAATATGGGACATACTACTACATTTGGATAAAACCCCTCATTATTTTGCTTCATTTTGTGAACAACAGACTTTGTGCTTGTTCTATAGACGATTACTTTCAGAGTTTTAAAGCTATGATTTTGAGACTTTCAAAAAAGTTGCTCAATACATTTAGCTAACATAATATGCAAATAAAATTTTGATATTGTTGACACATGCACAGTGAAAAATTTAGTAAACCTACTCACTTTTCATACAATTTTTATTATTTTTTAATTTTGATAACAGGGTATTATGTGCAATATTATTTGTCATATTTTCAGAAAATGATATTACTTTATATTAAGAACTCTGCAAATTATAAGCAAAAATCTTGGAAAATTTTGGGACTGTTTTTATAAAAACCTTAATTTCTCTACGAGTATACATGCCATTGAAATAAAAATGAATACAGTTTATTACAATAAGCATCTTAATCATTATCTACAGTTTGAATGCTTTTTGCTACATTAGTTTTGACAGGGTTATCCAAAAGATATTCATTCTTTTTTAATTTGTTGACAGTCCCCTTTGGAGTTTTGGAAAAAAATCCTCAAAGAAATTTATGACTTTTACTATTATGTTTACACTTTTAGAGTTTCAAGATAATTCCTCATGTATTTTTCTAGATTTTAACAAATTGTCTAAAATCGAAATTGGACGCTCATCTTTGGCCAGGTAGTGCATGTATTTTCGAGATGAGATTTGCTGAAATACGGGACATATCTGAAAGCTTTTTTAACCATTCTTTCATATTATGAATCTTTCTCCTCTTGGTGTTGCATTTTGACAGGTAGAGGGGGGGAATGATGAAGGGGTGAATTTTTTAAATTGTAGTTTTTTCCACAAATGGCTCATTGCACACCAAATCACCAAGTGCCCATGTGCTCTTACGTCTCAGATTTTGTTAATATTTTTTTTGTGTATAGATACCTAAGAGATATGGCCACAGTAATTTTTTCAATTTTTTATCTCAAAAATTGACTTTAGAAAAAATATTTGAAATTTGCACATTTCGTGCAATTCTTCCCATCATTGTGTTGACATCAAATTGCATAAAATGCTGTTGCTCTGTTTTTTTGTAAAACAATGTAAATTATTTTTGTATCAAATTAAAGCTAAATATTTATTCTTTCTAACATTGCTATAATATTCACAGAAAATAATTATAAAAATAAAAATTGGAGCCTTCAAACTAAAATTTTTTGTTTTTAAAAGTGCCGGTATAATATTGCAATAATGGGCAAGTACCATCAAACACATATTTAAAATTTTAACATTAGCTCTATCTCAACATTTGTTTCAATTTTGAAAATAAAAAATGGTGGTTAAATTATTCAAGTTTATTGTTTTCTGATATTTAATTGCAATTATGACTAATTGGCTGCTACTAAGATACTTAAAAAAATGTTGAAATTTAAAAACAAGGTGAAACAATTTGATATTTGGATATCATATAAATAAACCAATAAATCTATATCAAGCTATTAGTTGTTTGATCACAGGATAGAATAAACTTTTATTTCATTGCACTGTATCCTCCAAACAAAATTACTTTGAATGAGAAACATGAAGTTCAGAATAAAATACCAATTTTAACAGATATCTCTTTGGATTAACATTGAAGAATATATTTAATAATTGTGCAATTTAACTGTTAATACCTGTTGAAAGAACACCAATTTATACAAGTCTGAAATTATATGTCAAACGTGTCAAATGAGGTGCATTCATACTATAAATTTCATAAATATTCAGATTTTGTTACCATAGCTGTTGCATTCTAATGGAAAATTTATTATGATACTGTATTTATTAAATTCAGTAATATGGAAATAATAGAATTCTATTTTAAATAAGTAATCACGATGGCAACCTAGAATCATCACCTATCATGGGATAGCACTAAACTAATTATGTAGAATAGGATTTAATAGAATGAAAACTTTTATTAATATCTTTGTAGGTTTTGATTTGACTTTCTTAAAAATTAACATGATTCAACAAATTTCTGCACCGATTTTACATATTAAATGTTAAACCATTTGCAGATATGTATTTATATAATTATGGCATTTCTCAATAAACCATAATGTAATTTGAATATCTTTGTAAGTAAACTTGAATCTTACATACTTTATTTTCAATACTGTACATGGAATAGTAAATCTCAAAAACATTATCAATTATAAAACAATCCAACTATATTAACACAAGTTAGAGTTCAGATAGACGGCCAGACTGACAGATAAACCAAATTTATAAACCTTTTTTGACTATGTTGGAAGATGTTAAAAATGCATAAAATCTTGAAATTTCACTTTCAGCAATTTATACTTTTAGATGGACGCATACTAGTGACTTTTGTATAGCCCTGTATTTTACCTATTATCTTTAAATACATGCCACTATTTAAAGCTAAAATTTATTTAAAACTAAAAAAGATAAAAACTACTGAAAGTACACTTCCAGAGATAATCATCCAGTTGTCCAAGTATCCAATTCTTTATGTGGCTCTGTATATCACACATTTAATCTATATTATATAAACATATCTTTGAATACTAAATGTAGTTTGGTGTAAAAATGCATAACTCAAAAATCCCTCTTTAAATGGAGCTAAAAAAAAAAATATATATATATATATATATATATATATATATATATATATATATATAGATTTATGTTACCACAAAAAAGATCATAGAATAACAGCTGAAAGGAATTTTTTCGCAACCAGCCGTGGTAAAAATGTCTGTGGTGGTGTTGGTGGCATATTTAAGTGATTGGCAAGGACAAGCCTTCAAAGAACTACTGATAAGTTTAATTTTAAGTATTGACTATTTATTGACTATTGACTATTATTTATTGACTATTTAAGTAAAACTTGTATAAATTTCCTTCGAAAATATAAAGGGAATCAAAACATTCCATACCGCTTCAAGAGATATCAGTACAAGAATAAAAAATGCTCTGGTGAGCAACAAAAAAGGTTAATATGTTTTAAGTTTAAAAAGTGTTTGACAAGTGCTTCTAATTGAGCATGAGAAAGGACAAGGGGTCCTTTCTTGGCTGCAGCTCACTGTCAATGCCAAATTTGAAAAAATCATGTTTGCGCTTTTTCCAAAAGAAAGAAATCAGTCACAATTACGAAAAAGATGTGTAGCGCAAAGACTGCCAGAAAAAACGCAGCGTAATTAAACAATAATAGAAGGCAAAATAGTTGCAGAAACCTTAGTTCCAGTGGTGTATCATACTCATTCAAAGCCTCCAAGTATGTCCGCAGCATAGAACTGCACAGAAAACTGATTTGTATTGCAGTTGCAATGCAAAGTAAACAGTGTAGTTTGCAGTGCAGAGTCAACAGCGCAGTTCACATGTAAAGCAGGATTGAAAATTTTACTAAAAAGAAAGACGGAAAGTTTTATGCAAATTTCTACATTAAACTACCCTTATAATCGAAATCTCTCAAACATGTGATCTAACTCATTAGTTTTTGCGTTCCGAAAAAACGTTAGATACAAAATTTAAATAAAATCGATTGAGTTGTTTTTTAGTGTTGGAGTGAAATAGACCAGCAGTTGCTTTTCCACAAACCACTCATATTCTAACTCTAAATATATATATTTTTCTTAGCTGAGTGACTTTACGTGATCGTATATATAATCCCTACCTAGAATGATAGGTCCTATGCTGGACTTTAAGGAGCGATATTTTACTTAATCATCGCCAAAGCGTTGTGAATTTTTAGTAGACATTCTAGCTTATAGGATTCCCTTAAAATCTTTAGAGTTTAATCATCAAAATATAAAGAATAACTACACTCATTTTACTAGGAAGAATGATAAAAGGGAATTTTAAATTAATTAATTTATTTGCAATTCTATTAAATTACATACAATTTCCAATACCTTTAAATGTTACATAATTTATTTTAAGCATCATTTAAACTAATCTAGAAACAGATGCTAAATATATTAAAGTTATACATTACTCACTTTCCCATTTCCTCATCTGGGTACAAAAATCCCTAATCACAAAACATGTAATATAAATATGGGAACAACAATATACATTAAGCATTACCTGTTCTCTTTTTTTACATCAGCACAGATGGAACATCCACTAACTTTTTTTTTTATCACTGACTATTTTTTTACGTGCAGAACTCACCAACATTCTCATTCTTCTTCCAACAAGAAAAACTGACTAACTTCTCTGGGAAAAAAAACTGGAGGCGGACTTCTAATTATCATATTCAGATTTTTTTTTGGGGGGGGGCATCATTCTGGCCTTCGGAAAGCCCCTTAGCCAATCTGTGATTAGCCCCACATCTGATTAGTATCATGAACAAAGCTATTTGCACAAGGGTCCTACATGCTCCTCCCCTGGTCCGGCTGAGCTGACATTTGCCCCGACGTCCCTTGCCTCCAACATTTTCCCAGAAGTGGCCCCTTCAAGGGGGTAAGAAAAGGGGCGCAGTCCTGCGGACTGTCATAAATATTTTTTGTGACTGGCTATAAACTATAGCCGACGTATACTGTCAGCCCCATTGTATGGGCTCCCCAGCTTGGCGCCTCATGACTGCTCAACAATTAATTATACAGAAAATCATACATCTCTGTAAACAAAATTAGTTACATTTTTTTTTTTACACAAAATAAAATTTCACAAAATTTTACTTTCACTACAACATCTTCCCCCCCTTGGATAAAAAAAAAAAAAAACAAGTTCTGTTGTGTGTGAAATGTTAAAAAAAAATGAGTTCTGTGCTGCTTTTTATTGCAACGCACCGCTGAAGAATCCAGTTCATTGATCATAGTGGCCCAGTCATCAGTGTCTCTGAAAAGTTTTACCTTCCATTACAGTGTGGTGCAAGAGTCTGTGACACCTTTTTGAGTGTCCTTCAGCTGTATTCCAGTCTATCTTACTGTATTGCAACAGTCTGTAGCACAAGTATAAGTGTCCTTTTGCTGTGTCGCAATCCGATTTTCAGCCGTGGAATTCGTGAAGCCAACCTCTTTGATACAACTCTTCAGACAGCAGAGAAAGAAATGCTTAGCTGCTATGCCGTAATTGAGACTTTTTACTTTGTCCCGACCTCGCCCGGTCCTTCACAGGCTTACTAGACTGGGTATTTAGCCAATTTTTGTTCTAGTTCAAGCAATGGCCTATTCAAAGAACTTTTCGTGTAATATAACTTCGAAGTCACTCTTGCTTCAACTACTATGGTAATGATTATTATCATTGTTCCCAAAATTTTGAATATTTTGGTAGATGAGCCCTGTAAACATAGGCTCAGATTTCTAGACCAAATGTTAAACCAAACTCTGATAGCATCTAATATAGAAAGTAAGACTCTGGCTAAATTTACATCATTGTACTGAAGAATGGCATTTTAATATATATAATTAATATTTTCAAATATGATGTACACACAACTTATAAACTTGATGTATGACAATAGTATATAAAGAAACAAAACAAGAATAACACACTTCAATATGCAAGAGTCCGATTCAAAATCAATTCTATATTTGTTCATACCCACATTATGACAATATATCTTCAATTATATATATATAACATCCTGAAGAGGAATCAATGTATGCAAAAAAATATATATATTATACTAACACATACGCCAGAAAAAAATATTTACAGCGGACAGAACAAAGTTCACGCGTATGCAGCAAAATCATTCTAGACTATATATAAAAATCTATACCGATTATATTGATCCCTACATTCTTTCAATTCCCTTTCAAAACCTAGTCATCGTGAGAGAAAAAAAAAAATTTTTTTTCACCACCCGTTCAAGACAACTGAATTTATGTGAAGACGAAATCGTGAAAAGAGAAACAAAATATATTCCTCTTTTCGCCCCAACACTGACAGCCAGGGACGGGAATCCAGTTTCCCACGATTAAAGTGTCATTAGTACTTCACACCCCTTTAAAAGAAACACAAATGAGCTGACCCTAGACTTCTGCCGACGCGGGAGAAATACAACGCGTTTGACCGCTCAAAGCGTCATCGGAAGGATTACTCATACAAAGTAAGTACATATATATCTCTGTATATGTTGTATAACTTAAATGAAACAGTGTGCTTTATTCTTTTAATCTTAGCCTATAAGAGAGAGACAGTAATCATTCCCGTATATTAATTGCCTTATGTGTCTCGTAAAAGTTGAATTATTTACAGGGGCGTAGCTTGAAATTTTTATTGGGGGGGGAGACCAAAATTTGGCGCCTTTTAATGTTTTGCCGCCCTTGAATTATTCGTAAACTTTTTAGGAGAGGGGGGGGGGTAGTTATGCTACTTTTTATCTTTAGTTACTTATTCATGGTAATGACATCTATTTAGGTGATGTAAGTGATGCAGCCATGGTTTGATTTAGATTTTAAGAGTGCTTGCCACTGTGCGGCTAAAATATCTCTCCCAGCTCTTGTTTTTTCAAAGCTAAAAAGGCAATGTGGAATGTTTATAGAGAAATCGAATACTTATGAATATTTATGATTTAAATAAATAAACAGGCGCGGATCCACGGGGGGGGCGATCGCCCCGATCGCCCCCCCCCCAAACCAGTGATGAATTCAGACTTTTTCCCGGAAGGGATATCTGCGACTTCGTCGGAGACAGTCTTTTGTTCCGGAAAAAACGCGAATTTTATTAAAATGTCGCTAAAAAGCGCTAATTTTGTCAAAGTGTAGCGGAAAAAGAGCGAATTTCACCAAAGATCGCGAAAAAAGCATGAATTTTGTCGAAGGTTGCGCAAAAAAAAAAAAAAAAAAAAAAAAAAAAAAAAAAAATTGACAAAGGATTGCTAAAAAACGCGAATTTTGACACAAGATCGCTGACAGCGCGAGTTTTGTCAAAGTGTCGAGGAAAAAGCTCGAATTTCGTGAAAAGGTCGAAGAAAAGCACGAATTTTGTCAAATGTTTGTAAAAAAACGTTAATTCAAAGTATCGCAGAAAAAGAGCAAATTTCGCCAAAATGTCGTGGAAAAAGCGCTAATTTTGTCAAAGGGTTGGAAAAAAGGAAGGCAAAGTATAGCGGAAAAAGTGCTAATTTTGACATAGGATAGCTGAAAAAGCGCAAACTTCGACATAGGATTGCTGAAAAAGAGCTATTTTTGGCAAAGTACCGCGAAAAAGCGCGAATTTCGTGAAATTAATACGGAAAAAGCGCGAATTTCACCATATGGTGGCAGAAAAAATGCGAATTTCAACAGAAATTCGCGTAAAAAACGCACTCTTTGACATAGGATCGCTGAAAAAGCACTAATTTTGCCAAAGTATCGTGAAAAAGCGCGAATTTCGTCAAATGATCACTGAAGAAGCGTGAATTTCATGTCAGGGTCGCGGAAAAACGTGAATTTCGACAGTGGATCGCGTAAAAAACGCGAAATTTGACATAGGATTGCTGAAAAAGCGCGATTTTTGTCAAAGTGTTGCGCAAAAAGTTTGAATTTCGTCAAAAGGTCGAGGAAAAATCGCTACTTTTTCAAAGGCTTGCAAAAAAACTGGTAATTTTGTCAAAGTACCGCGGAAAAGGGCGAATTTCGTCAAAGGGTCGCGAAAAAGATGCGAATTTTGAGAGAGGATTGCGTAAAAAGCGCGAACTTCGACATAGGATTGCTGAAAAGGCGCGATTTTTGTCAAAGTGTCATGGAAAAACGTCGAATTTCGTCAAAATGTCGCGGAAAGAGAGCTACTTTTTTCAAAAGCTTGCGAAAAGGGAAGGCAAAGGAACTCGGAAAAAGTGCGAATTTCGACATAGGATCACTGAAAAACCGTGAACTTCGACATAGGATTGCTGAAAAAGCGCTAATTTTGTTAGAGTATCGCGAAAAAGCGTGAATTTTGTCAAATGATCACGGAAAAAGCGCGAATTTTGTCAAATGATCACGGAAAAAGCGCGAATTTCGTCAAAGGGTTGAGAAAAAATGCGAATTCTGACGTAGAATCGCTGAAAAGCACGTATTTCGACATAGGATTGCTGGAAAAGCGCGATTTTTGTCAAAGGGCTGCAAAAGAAGCGGTAATTTTGTCAAAGCATCCCGAAAAAAGAGCGAATTTCATCAAACGATAAGCAGGGATTTCGTCAAACGAAAATCTCGGAATCGCCCCTCCCAAAACGATTCTCTGGATCCGCCCCTGTAAATAAAACATACAACAAATCACTGAATGTGTAATTTGGATTAAGCATTTATGTCATACTCATTTCCTATTCCATCAAAATATAGATTTTTAAGATATTTTTTGCAATTAAATTTAATATAACACAAGTAAGAAAAAATACAATTTAAAATGAATATATAATAATATTACAAAATGCTAATTGTCGCAGATTGTTTTAATTTTTCTATTTTTTAAAGCATTCCATTTCGTCACAGCTGAGGTTAGGTCCATTGTTTCTGCCAATGATTTTTCACATTTTAGTATCATTAAATTATTCAACCGTTCATCTGTCATTGTTGTCCGTGAGGAATGTTTAATGAGCTTAAGTTGACTGAAAGAACGTTCATTTGAACCAGCTGTTATTATAAATTTTATTATGCGAAAATTTTCTTTGAGTACTGAACGTAATTTTTTAGATTCCTTAATAACTTCATTTAATGTATTGGAGGTTCTACATCGGTCAAATAAAATTTCCATTTCAGCCTGTAAGGTACATTTATCTGGTTTTAAAACAGATGGAGGCATCATGAAAATCAGAGCTTCGACATTAGAAATTTGTTTTTGAGAGTGGAAAGTTAAAAATATCGAATATGGGTGTGGCGGAATCAACAACTGCTGTTATATTACACTTTAATTGCATAATTAAAGTATCCAAAACGCATTTGAATTCTTTTCGGTAAAATGTATGTATTAATAATGTAAAAGTTTCAAAAATCCCCATTTATCAAAAAATAGCGATCTGTTTAGGAAATAAATAATAAAAACCATTAAAACTTAAGACACAGATGTCATATACGCACCACATTGGCGCGATTTTTTTTCTAAAGCCAGTATGGAAAAAAATTCGTTTTTAAATATCAGCTACATACATACTTTTAATTATTTTCAATTATTTTAAAAAGGAAATGCTAATAAACTACAAAAGTTTAAATAATAATTTTTAAGCAAAATAATTTATATCGATTTATAAAAGAAAATGTAAAGTAAATAAACAGTTTATTAATAAACTAGCAGGCTATGCCCGCTGTGCTGGTCAATATTTCAAAATAAACCGTAGATAAAACAAACTGGTGAGTGTAAATTTGTATTTTAAACAATTTGGACCTCCAGCAGCACCTTGCTCATTGCTGAAAACGATTTAGAGACGATTGTGATATTAAATTATCTTGTACATTTGATATTAAATTATCTTAAACGTTGGACAAAATCCTGCTTTTAAGTAGTAACTATTTTAGTTTATTACTAACAGTGCACATTTGGAAGCGAAATGAGACCATTGTGGCAACAGGATTTAAATTTTTCCCTTATCTGAAGAAATATTAATTATTACAGTCGTTACCATGGTACGACTTCTGAAAAATTTCTTCACAACTTTTCATTATGTGAATCTAGAAACCCAAAGCTACTCTTAACTAAAAACTTTATATATATACTAAATTTTGTCCGCGTGATAAAAGGCGCAATTATGCAAAAATCATTATCAAACTCGTCAAATACATTGAGATTGTTAATATCTCAGTGGGGATTGCAAATGAGCAAAATCGGCTCTAGGGGGTAGTAATTGGGAAGGGTTCAAAAATTTGAATACCACCTTAACATGGCTTTGACAAAACCAGTTCTTACAAAACAATGGCAGGAAAAAAAATAAACATTTTTCGTTACAGCAGCTGCCAACGATTAAAAAAAAAAAAAAACCATTAAAATTCAAACTACAACAATTACTTTGTTATTGCAAAATTTCCACCTGAAAAATGAAAAAAAAAATTCCTCTTTCGTATTTAAGTATTTTCTCTTTTGTTATTTAAGATAAAATTATGTAAATTTGTATAATTTGGCGAAATTGATTGACGTGATAATCAAGTAGTAGGCAATTTACACTTTTCATATTTCACAAAAGATTCCAACACAGACATCATATACGCATAGGCTTAGCACGATTTTCTTGCAACTCCAATGTGGCAAAATCCTATTTTCAGAATACCAAAGAAATTTACGTATATTTTATTTTTTTTTCTATCATTTTAAACAGGAATTAACAATAAATAAAAAAGTAACTGTCGAACAAAACAACTAATATCATTTCAAAAAAGAAAATTAAAGTAAATAAACAACTTATCAATAGATAAACAACTATAGCTGGGTTACCATATAAGGCAAATAATGCTATTTTGGCGCCAGTGAGATACACCTCGATGAGTAAATGACCAAATCTGTGACAAAATTTCCATTTTTGGCAAAAACTTTAATCGGCATTTATACTGCATTTTCCCTACTTATGCATAGTGAAAAAACTTTGGCACAGATGTCATGTACGCACCACATTGGCACAATTTTTTTCTGACACCAATTTGGAGAAAACTTCGTTTTTAACTACCAATTTCATACATATTTTTTAATTATTTTCTATTATTTAAAAAAAAAATTATAAATAAAAAAGTTTAATTAATAGCTATAGAACAAAATGATTTATATCATTTTAAAAAACAAAATGAAAGTTAATAAATAGTTTATTAATAAATAAACAACTATAGTCGGTTTACCATGTGAGGCATAAAATCGCCATTTTGTTGCAATCGTGCGAATGTGGTGCATATATGACATCTGCGCCAAAACTTTAAAAAGTTGCAATTAAATTATTTTACAGTTTGGATGAGGAAGACATTTATACTAAAATTTAAGCATTATACGCAATTTTTTTGCTATAACTGCTATTTATATACTTACATTTAAACATAAAAATATATCCTAAAAATGCTCTCACATATTTAAAACAGAGTGAGAGAATTTAGTTATTGCGAACATCGCTCCGGCTTATCTCTTCTTGGCATAAAATCGCATTGTTTTGGTGACAAAAGTAAATTCAAACGCCCAAATTAACAAATATCATACAATTAACAGATAAAACCATTTTTAAAAGTAATTCTGCTATTTCCTCCTGTAAGACACATAGAGGTAGAATTAGATTTAAAAAATATGTTTTTTAAAAAATAGAAAATGTTATTTACGTTTTATCTAATAAAATATTTAAAATACATTTTTTTTAGCCTGGCGCGAAAGAGATAAATAGCGTTATATTGATTGAAGAAATATTGAAGAGGAAATTGTTAATTAAAAAAGACTTGTAAATTTTATTCAACAGGAATTTTTGGTACTTCTCTGTTATCCCGTCGACCAATTTCTCCAAATTATACAAATCGCCAAATTAATAGCCAAATTATACATATTGACATAATTTTTATTTTAAATAACGCAAAAAACAAATAATTAGTGGAATATTAATAAAAATTCAAATGAAAAAACGAAATTAAAATCACTTAATGATAGTTTAAACACGTGAATCGAATTTAATGTCATTGAATGTGACATTCACGATCATCCAATATTGGCATTTAATCTTATAGTTTGGCGATAATTTTTTGATCGGAGGGATAACCTAGAAGTACCGAATTTTTTATCTCAAAATGTTGAATTTATCAATAGTAATAACGCATAATTACATAAATTTCCTTTGAATTGCAAAATTTTTCCTTTAGTACTACTTGGTTATACCGTCGACCAATTTCGCCAAATTATACACATCGCCAAACTATTAGCCAGATTATATAGATTAGCATAATTTGTCATTTAAATAACGAAAAACAAATTAGCAGAGCATATATAAAAGTAGAAATAAAATGCCGAATTAAAAATCACTTGATGACATAATTAATATTTATGTTATGCTTAATGTCAAGTGAATGTGACATTTTACGATCCTCCATTATTGACATTTAATCTTGGAATTTGGCGGTAGATTTTTAATCGACGGGATAACCTTTCCTTCTTCAGCTTCTAAATTTTAAAACCGTAATTTTTCCTGTAAGTGAAATTGACGAAATGGCTAAAAAAACTTAAATTAACAATAAAAAACATTTACAAAAAGAAATAAAAGGGTTATATTCGTTGATCACATTCTTCAAAATTACGGTGAAAAACTTTTGAAAAAGTATGACATTATTTTACAATATATATGTGTGGCAAAAATTCATACTAAAGTTAAAATTTAAATATTTTCTTCAATTTTTTTAAAATATTAACTCATATCTATATAATTTACGATTGAATATTAAAATATACTCCAAAAATTATCTTCACTTGAAAAAATCAACATTATTGCGACCATTAAGAACCTAAGTCAGGCATTAAGTCAGTAGTGCATTTTCGGCTTAAAAACACATGATTTTGGCGACAAAAGCAAAATGAAAGTCGCATAGAAACGAATATATAACTTACAACTTACAGTGTCATTTACAATTAGATCTGCTTTTTTCTGCTGTAAGTTATATTGTACGGAAATTCGATAAGAAAGAAAATAATAAAAAGGTAAATAACAATCATTCAAAATTCATTTAATCAATTTTTGAAATTCATGTTTTTATTCTAACGCCAGGGATAAGTAGCCAAAAGTTGAAATATTTGTTATATTTCGCGTTAATTTATTTTTTAAGCATTACAAATATTTTTTTCATTTTCAAGATAAATATATTTTTATAATATTACGCCTCATTTAAGCGGTCTTTCTTTATTATTATTAATATTATCAGTAGTTATTTTCTGCTATTATTTGCAAGATATTTGTAATATTTCTAATAGATCTCATAGCCATTTTAATTCTTTTAGCAATTATAATTTTCGCCAAAAACAGCTACTGGCAACCCTTTTGTCAAAAATAACCGAAAAATACGAAATTTACTACGAAAAATCAGAGTTATCCCTGTAAATTTGAATCATAAACCTTCGGAAAAATATTTCCTATCGAATGATACAATCGGCAAAAAAATCCATCGGGTAGTTTTTGAAAACACTCGTTTGGAAGCTTCAGAACTTCTGCTTTATAATATATATGATAAACAACAATGGCCAGGTTACCATATGAGGAAAAAAATCGCCATTTTGTTGCACTCACGCAAATGTGGTGCGTATATGACATCTGTGCCAAAATTAAATTTAACGGAAAACTGAGAATGCTATTCGATTTTTTCCACTAATAATAGAAATGATAATAAATTAACTCACAACTGCGTCAGAAATATAAACATTGTACTTTAAGAACATGCTCAACTAAAGGTAAATATGTATATTTTTCACCTTCCACTGCATCATCATTTTTCATCCACTTTTTCATAAATTTCCATCCTTTATCCGCTTTATAACTCCTTTTTCTGTTTTATTGTATGTAGTAAGATCCTGGCTTTTTGTTTTTATGTTTTATTTCAGTCAGATCACTCATGACTGAATTTCTACTCTCTGGACGGCTACGAAAGACAGCTTTTTATTTTTATTTTAAAAATTGAACGAAATAAATCTCTAGTTTTAAAAAGTCGCGCAATCAGCTTCAGTATGACAATCTGACAATACAGGATGCTGGAAAACCAAGATGTGTGTAGGTGACGCCCTGAAATTATCTAACCTACACACGGAAGGGCATAAGAAGGGAGTTAAAACAGTCTAAAGGTCAGATGACCCTCTCGAGGACCACCAACCTTGGATTGGAGGGTAGAGCTTTTCTCCGAAAGATCAAGTTACATGTAGTGATCGAACAATGCCCATTTCCGGAATGTGTTCTTGCTTTCGCACTAGGGATAGCGCCTGGTAGTAATCTTAAAATGTCTCAAATGTAATGGATCTCCTATATATTATTTGAAACCATAATTTATTTTCTTATAAATTTACTGTAATATTAGTTCCAAATCATGTTTCTGTTATCTGATTTTTTTTCTGTGTAAATAAGAATGTCACATTAATAACAAAATGAGGGTGCCTAACGGCGCCCTTAAACATTCCATCGCCCCTTTTTTGAAACCCCTTATTTTAGGTGCCTGACTGCGCCCCTAAACCTACTGAGGCGCCCTACTACTAAAACATATTATATAAACATTCCATCGCGCCCTTTTTGAAACCCCTTATTTTAGGTGCCTGACTGCGCCCCTAACCTACTGAGGCGCCCTACAACTAAAACATATTATACAATCATTCAAACGCACTACAGTCGCTTCCACGCTTATTTTCCCTTTCTATCTATGTCTAAGAGTGACCAACAACTACTATACGAAAAAAATAACTGTATCAGTGCCGAAACTAGCCTTTTTTGCGCCCGGGGCAAACATGGATTTTGGCGACCCCCCCCCACCCCCACCCCTCACATATATGCATTCTTAATAACTAACACACCAAAGAAAATCTCAATTTGGCACCCTCTTCACCTTCTGTTCTGTTGGCGCCCGGGGTACGTGCCCCCTCTGCCTCCGTCTAGTTTCGGCTCTAAAGTGTATATCTATCCCGGAATAGATTACAAGTCTGTTTTCGAAATTTTTATTTCAGATGCATAAATTTTCTTCGGGATAGGAGTGGGAGATAAATGTAGTAACAAGTCTAAAATTAAATGCCTTATTTATGTTTTGTAAGTGAAAAATAACTTACTTTGTAATTTTACATTTAAAATTAAGTTATTTTATAATTACTTTTAACCACTAACAAAGTCTTTTTTACGGGCGCCTAGCGGCGCCTTAAACCTTCTTTGGCGCCCTATTGCATGAACATATTGGGGGGGAGGCTCCCCCCTCTTCCCCCCTAAAGCTACGTCCCTGATTATTTACTATATACTTTAGACAACATGGTTGATAGCCTTAATCATTGGCCTCTCACTTTTATCCAGAGAGCCAGACATGACACACAGTTTTGCTGTAGAGTGTTTGATGCTATCTTATGTTTATAAACTTTATACACCCAATTATTTTGATCTATTAAATCCTCAGTGAAACATAAATAAACTAGCCTGCTTTGTAAGCACCCTATTAATTTTTTTTTCTCTTTTTTTTTTTCTTTTACGCTACATCGCGTACAGAGTAGCTCTGCCTAAGATGAACCTATTATCTGCCTAAACGGCCGGTTCACAACGCAAACAGGTTAGTTAGCGACTCATTGTGCTAGTATAGAACAGTTTTTTTAATTATTTATTTAATCATGCTACTGCCATGTAATTTTTATGCAGCTTAGGGTTATAAGGCTAACAATGAATAATAGTTTAAACTTTGTCCTGATAATTATGTTTTATCCATTTATTTATTTATTTCTTTTCTAACTGCAGCTCCAAATAGTATTAAAATTTTAAAACATCTAAAATGAGATTTTCAAAATAAGCCGAAATTTAACTACGCTCTTCTATGCATACATTTTATGTATATGTTTATTTATTTATTTTCTTAAATCTATATATATTGTACATTCACTATACTAACAATAGCTCGGTTCTTCCCCTTTTTTTTTATTTTAACAGGTGAATAACAGAAAAGCTGAGACTCCATGATCTGATGCCGGCCGGAAGCAGAGATCTTCGCCTGCGAAGCTGTCTGCACATCAGACGCATCGAGACAACCCCTCTTTTATGTTAAAAGTATGTACCATTTTATTATAATGATTCATTACTCATCCTTGCTTTTATCTTAATTTATTTATTTGTGTTTTTTTTTTTTAAACAAAACTGAAAAATTTACGTATTTAATGCCTAATAATTATTTTTTTAAATTTAAACAGAAAAACCAATTCTAGATGGAACCTGGAGCTTGGTATTTGCATTTTTTTTGTATTTTAAAATTTTGACATAGAATTGAAGCTTATTGTTGTTATTATGTTTTAAGAGAGTTAATAAGATAACATTATTATTATTATTTTTATTATTTCATTGTTATAATTTTTTATTATTATTATTATTATTTTAGCCCTACCATGTAACACTTAATCCTGTCTCCATAGGAAATTAAACGACGTTACTTCCCTTGCACTTTTAAGAAACTGAACATTCCCACTCTTAACGAATTTATGTTTTATTTAATTTTAAACTTATAATACCCCTTTTTTTTATTTAAAAACATTTTCAATGATAGATCCACAGAATTACTCGCAAAGTGCTGTTTTGGCCAATTTTGCCATCGTACCTTTAGTGATTCTTTTTTTTTTTTTTTTTTTTTTTTTTTTTTTTTTTTTTTTTTTTTTTACAACTTATATGGGAACTTTAAGTACTAGCAATACATATATCTTATTTTTATTACACTATTCCTGAGATCTAATCTGTTTGGTTTATTTCAGCGCCCACTGAAGATATTACTGCCCAGCCATGGCCTTTCTCCAACTGTGGACTTCCTGGAAGGCGAAGCATGACCCTTCAGCTAGATCGGAAAGCGAAGCAGGCTCCTCAGCTAAAACAAGGTAAGTCTCTCTTGTAAGCATGACCTCCAATCTTCCTTGCCTGACGCCCCCCCGTTCCCTCATTCTAGCGACTCAACTGACCCAACCAATCCCACTGAAACATATCTCCGTTTGTTTACCAACACCTAGTCAGTGAGGGGACCAGAAGTGTCGTAATATCACGAGTAATCGTTTCACTCTGAGTCCTTTTTTTTATGCATTACATGACGAATCCCTAAGCGAGATCCCCGCATCAAGTCTTTCTAAGTCAAAGTTATTATTATAACTCAGTGAAAAGAAAATAAACTAGATACCAACAACAATAATTTTTTTTTCTTTTACATCCCAACCATATATTTCTTTATTATGTTTAATATCTATGTTTCAATTATCCTGTAATTTGATCATGATACACACACATCTCTTCATAAGAAGAACCGAAAACCATCAATCCCAACATTGACACTCCCCTCTTTTTACTTGCATGAAGAAGCATGAAGAATTGTCCTTCAAGCTTGCGTTTGCACGCTGTCTTTCTTTTTTTTTTTTATTATTCACTTATTTTATTTATTTATTTATTTATTTTATGAGAATCTTATTGTAAGCTATAAAGCGAGATTGCATGATATTATTATTTCTTTTTTTATGAATTTTATCTGTCATTATAACATGTTTTCAGGACAGAAGAAGAAGCTGTATGTCACCAAGAAATTTATTTAATTATTATGTTTTACTATATTGTATGCATATATATTTACTCGTGGAAATTTGCCCTGTATAAACTGTGTTTCATTGTTATAATATGCACTATTTTAATTTATTTATTTATATTTCAAGTATATATTGTGATTATTGTATCACTGCTCCTACTTATATAGTGTGCCAGCTGATTGTTTAATTATTTATATTGTTAGAACAAAGTTTAAATATATTGTGTTCGTACTGTAATGAACTGAAACGTGTTTCAAAATTTGTAAATAACTAATATTTAATTTGTTAAATTTATAAACCGGGACTGCAGATAACCTCCATGCCTAGTGAGCTTATAAAACTTCGTCTGGGGACAGGGAAAACCTAAAAATTTATTATGTCTATATTTTTTTTTTGTTTCTTTTGTTGCTTATTTTAATCTGACCATTTTTTTTTATTAAGATTGTCCATATGTGTGTGTGAATCACGTTAAAGTGAAAAAACCGGTATTATTCATATTATTATCATTACTGACCCCAATAAGCGCTTACTTAATTTAGCTATATGCTTGCATGCCTGCAAAACACGATTCCCTGTGATTTGTCCCGTATTAATAAATTCTCTCTATGTGTTATCGCTCAAAGTACTTAAATGAAACTTTAGCAACCAGTTTCTTCATGTAGCTAGCGTAGAAAGAAATTCTCTCTCGACAACAGCATACACGAACTGACTATTACGCCTGTATACACTGACCCCGGAGAGAGACATAGTATGACGTCACCATACCCTCCTACTACATCGTAGCATAGAAACTTAGACAGCGCATTTCTCCTCTCTCCACGAAAAGCGAAAAGGGAGGGGAAAACGGCGCTCCGACACTCGTAGCTCATTTGCATAAAAAAACATTCCTATTTCTCATCGGGGAGAGAAAGCAGTGTGTTACGGTAGAAAAAAAAAAGCCCTCGCCTCCGAATGGGTTACGGGGAAAAAAACCGCTTTCTCCGCCGAAGAAAAAAAAAAAGCTGTCCCAACAAATCGCTTTTATTGTCAATGCTGACCTCTGCTACTTCAAATAACAGAGTAATTTATACCTAATTAACATTTTTTTTTTTTTTAGTACCTCTAGTAAGATCTTCGAAACAGTAATCATTTATTTACAAAGGAAAAAAAATATATATATATACATATTTATTCAAGGTTCGGCGTATAAGTTGATAACCCATCGTGTACTTAAGTGTTTTTACTGCATAGAACCCGTTTTATCCGAATCTTCTAAAAGTTTTTCGACATTCCTTGTCATCTTAGGCGCATACAGATGCTGTATGTGTCTTCTAATCGTAGGCGCATTTTTATTGAATTCATCCTGTAATACATAATTATTGTTACGAACTGCTTTTACTACTATAAATGGCCCTTCGAATCGCGGGTGAAGTGCTCTGGGTTTGCCAATAACTTTCATAAATACTCTTTGACCCAGACTTAAACTTGTAGTCTTCTGGAAATCATCTTCTTTAATGTATTCGCGCAGCATTTTTTGTTGATTTGCTAATGCTTGTTTGTACACTTCCTGCATATGTTCTAGCCTATTCTTAACATATGTTAGTGTGCACATTTCGTCGGGAGAATTATAAATCGTAAACTGATTTCTTATCTCTCGACCGAAAAATAGTTTAGCTGGTGAAAATCCAGTAGCCCTGTGTAGTGATGTATTGTAATGTAATTTAAAATAGTCGAGACGCGTGTCCCATTCTAATGTCGAATTGCTCATAGCTACCAAAGATGATTTTAATATTTTGTTCGTGATCTCTACTAAACCGTTTGCGCAAGCCTTATACAGGCTCGTAAAATTTAAATTTATTTTAAGAGCACGCATATATTCCGTAAACACCGCCGACCTAAAATATTTCCCATTATCCGCGACAATTTCCGACACCAATCCATAAGAAGCAAAGTATTTATTTAAAATATTTAACAATGTTTGCGATTCCACATTCCGTACCGCAACTGCCTCTAAAAATCGTGAACCCGCATCTACAATTGTAAATATGAAACAATTTTTACGTAGTGTCAGAGGTAATCGCCCAATCACATCGATATGTATAGTTGCCCCAATTTGTAGATTTCTATCCATTTCCTGAATCGGCACTTTAATTGTCGGATGTTGTTTACTTTTATTGCACCTTACACAATTACTGCAATAGTTTTTGATATGTTGGTACATGCCATACCAAAACAACCGCGATTTTATTGTTGCATAAGTTTTTGCAAATCCAAAGTGCGGTCCATGTGCTTCTTGTATAATTGTTAACTTTAAATCATCTGGAACTATAATTAGTTCAGGGTGTTTTGCATTTTGTTTTAATATTAAGAGTTTCTTATCATTTAACGCAAATTTTTTATTAAGTTTCTTGTTTTTGCCTGATTCAATCTTTTTAATGATAATTGATAATTTTTCATCTTGGTACTGATGTATTTTTATATTTTCATCAGAAAGTTGGGGATTAACTTTAAATAAATTGTTTTGTAATTCAGTTTGAATAGTAATATTGCATATGTTCCTACTTACGTAATCTGCAGGATTAATTTTCCCTTCTAAAAATTCAATAGTGTAATCAAAGTCACTAAGGTTTAATATCTATCTAGCAACAATGTCCGATTGATTTTCTAGTTTTAGAGGATAAGTTAAGGCTTTGCTATCCGTTAGGATAGTGAATTTTCTACCAATGAGAATTGATTTGAAGTGCATGACAGCCTCATGAATAGCTAACAGCTCAAATTTTAAACTCGGATACACAGATTCAGTTTGTTTAAGTTTGCGTCCAAAAAATTCTATTGGGAATAAAAACCCATTATCCTCTTGCGCCAAAATGGCTGAGATTGCAACTTTTGATCCATCTGTGATTAAGAAAAATTCCTTGTTAAAATTTGGTGGTTTTAACGTAGGATTATTTATAATGGCTGCTTGTATGTTCAAAAATGCCTGATCTGCTTCCTTAGTCCATTTAAATCTCGCACTGTCTTTTGTCATTTCTACCAAAGGGTTAACTATCTCCGCATAATTATGAATGAGGGTTCTGAAATAATTGGCTAATCCAAGCAAAGATTTAACCCCTCTCTTGTTTTTGGGACGCACTAAACGCTGAATTTTCCCCACATTTCTGTCAGAAGCATATCCATTTTTATTAACCTTAAATCCTAGAAACTCTATCTCCTCTTTACAAATCTGAGCTTTAGAAGGCTCCACAGTTATATTATTATTTATAAATGTTTGCAGGACCTCCTGTAAAAGTTTAAGCATTTCCTGCGGATTTTCGGCAGCTATTATAACGTCATCTAGATAGTAATTTACTTTGACTTTGGGGAAATGTCCTAACACTTTATCCATTAATTCTGCGAACTTGGTGCTACTGATCTTCAATCCGAAATTTAAACGACATGGTGAAAAAACGCCATATTCTGTAACAAATGCTAATTTATGTCTGTCCTGTGGCCTCAAATTTATTTGAAAAAAAGCTGAGTGAAGATCTAAAACCGAATACAGTTTTTTTCCACTCATTGCCTGTAAAATTGTCTTTGCGTCCGGTACCGGGTAAGGAAACCCTTCCAATATCTCATTTAAAGTTCTATAATCTACAGCCATGCGGTATCGAATTTTCTCCTTGTCAGTACTCTTTTTTTTAACAAAAAGTACGGGGAATGCATAATCGGAATCCGATTTTTCTATTATTTTAGCCTCCAAAAGTTTGCGAATCTCTTGTTGTGCATAATCTTTCGCCGCTTGTTGAGTCTTGTAAGGTTTATGCTGAATGGGGAAATTATGGCTAAGTGTCACTTTTGGAATGACTAAATCTGTTTGACCCAAAGTTTGGTAAGATTTAGAAAATGCGTGGGCATGTTTTAGTAATAAATTCGCTACTTCCTCTTTAAGATCCCCCGATAAATGATCAATTTTAAAATCTTTGATATCAAATTCTGCTTCTCTCAATGCTCTAGTTTCCTCTAAACTCAGATTATTGATTTGATAAATTTTCCCGTCCTCGATATCATTTTCGTTTAAATTATTTTTGCTATCAAAATTTGTGATAATGTGTCCTACCTTCGCATTTTGTTTAATTATTTTCTTTTCTCCGCTGTTATTTGTTATAATAATATTAATTCTGTTTGTACTCTTAACCTCATGAACTGACTGTTCAGAAATCAAATCCCTAAAATCTTCCAAAGGTTCAAGTAAAATCAATTGATTTGGTTGAATGGAACATGGACAGTTCAATGGCATAATTTTTACTTCCCCTGGCTGAATGTGAATATCTTTCACACTTGTTGCGAAAATTTCCGTATTAACTCGTTTAACTTTCTTCGTGTTTCCTTTATTTGATTTATTTGTGACTACCGTATTATCATTATTTTTATGCAATACATTAATTTGACTGTTGTAGTCCTTGTCCTTCTGTGGTTCCAAAGACAACCTAGTATTTTTAAACCGCAATGCTTTTTCATTAAAGTCTAAAATCATTCTATTTATTTTCAGATAATCATATCCTAATAACATATCATAATCGCCCTGAAAACTTTTTGATGTTACATAAAATGTACCGGTTGTGAAAATGTTGTTTATTTTAAACGTTAATTTTATGCAGTGTCTGAAGGATATTTTGGAGTTATCAAAAGATTGTATAGTTATACGATTACCTAAATATTTTATTTTTGCTTCAGTTTCTTTTAGAGATTCAAAAATGTCCGGTGATAAGAGGCTGACAGCTGCCCCTGAATCGAAGAGTATTTTCACTGAAATCCCATAAATATCTAATTGTATGATAGGTAAACTATCTTCCTTAGTAGAATTTACACTTGAAATCAGAGCTGTTTTATTCCTTTGTTCATCCCATTTCGGTTGTTTTTTTTCTTGTAAATTGTACCCCTTCCTAAGGGATCTACCCGGGTACATCCTTTCTTTATTTTGAATTGTAGACCCCCTTATTTGTTTTCCGATCGATTATTTCTATTATTATCTGTTTTCGAATTATTTCCTTTACTTCTATTGTCTTGCATGGTGTTTCGTCTGTTATGGTTGTTTTGACCACGCCACCCTCTCGTATTACCTCTCCGAAAAGGTTGTTGCCGATTTGTATTATTGTGTTCGGTGTAATACTCATTATTAGGGAATATAAAATTTTGATTAGGAGCGTTTTGGCTGCTAAAATTATCCCTCGGATACCCATGATAATTGTTATAACCATGATTATTGAACGGAGTGTAATTTTGCGTCGAGTAGGAACCTGGAAATCTCGTGTTTCCATGACCATAATTTTGGGTCAAACCATTTTCATTTTGAGTGTAATTTTGCTGCATACCTGTGTTAAAAAAATCCTGTCTAAAACCTCTATTACTCTTTAAATTGTACCAACAATAGCTAATGTCATGCCTACTGAGGTGCCTCTTCGATCCAGAACATTTAAAAACTGTCAACAGATGGCGCCACATGCGCATCGGACAAGGACTCTAAGCAGGTTGTAAGAGACTGTTGGTTCGGTGAGTCAGTTACTGTACTGCCGCCGCTTATGTAGCACGCAAGGAAAATCACCTTGTTCCGAGAGACAAAACGTGTCTCAAGATATTTAGAAATGTATTCTATTTCTTTATAAGTTTAATTAAATTTATGTTTGTTTAAGTACGTGCTATTAATATTTATCCATATACACCGTACTTTTGTAAAAAACATCGACAAGATGAAAGATTAATTCAGATTGAGCAGCCGTGATATCCCATAACCACATGGTAGCTTCAAGTGGTGACCGGACAATTTTGAAAGATGCCTTCTGATATCTCGTTCCTGGACAACTACAGCGATGAAAAAAAACGGTATGTGCCATTCTCTATGTTTCTTTGTGGTATTCTCTGGCCCAATTGTTATATTTACCAGTTATTTTAATTAAAAAAATTTTCGAGCCCAAGCGTTCTTATTCAAAATTTTACTAAATTGTATATTTATTTATTTATTGCTCTATCAATATATGTATTTTTAATTCTGCGCTCACAATGCCTGATGATATTCCTGCCGATAATCCGACAGAAACGCTTGCTAGGGTAGCTGTTAAAATTCCTCCCTTATGGAAAAGTAATATTTCTGTTTGGTTTGTACAAGTTGAGGCAAATTTTGCCGTGGCGCAAGTAACGAACGACACTACAAAGTACAATTATTTATTATCTACTATAGACACAGATACATTAAGTGCGGTATCTGATTTAATTCTTACGCCGCCTCCAAATGACAAATATAATGCTTTGAAACAGAGACTAATTCAGGAGTTTTCAGATTCGCAATCGCAGCAGATACGTAAATTACTCTCTGAACTTGTGCTAGGTGATAAAAAACCTTCCGTTTTACTGCGGCAAATGAAAGAATTAGCGCAAAGTTCCGTTACCGAAGAATTTTTGAAAGCTATTTGGTTGGAACGTTTGCCGACGCATACGCAAGCAATTTTGTCGGTTTCAAGCTCCGGATTACAGGAATTAGCAACCCTAGCTGACAAAATTAATGAAATTAAATCTGAATCGGCAGTGTATGCAGTTTCCAAACCCACCGAATCGTCGCGGAACGACCAAAACGCGATCTTAAACCTTCAAACACAAATTGAGCAATTGACACTGCAGGTTTCAGAGTTATCCAAAAATGTGTTTAGGCGTTCGATGTCTCGCGGCCGATCGCATTACAGGGAAAGACGATACAGTAAAAATAGAAATTCCCAAAAACCGAGTTGTAAACAAAACGAATCAGACTTATGTTATTACCATCAGAAATTTGGTAGTGATGCTCGAAAGTGCCGCGAACCTTGTTCTTTTGATGAAATTAAAAAAAACTAGTGGCTGCTGCTAGGTCAACAAGCGAAAATACAGTTGGCGTAGCAGCATTAGAACAATGTAGGTTGCAGGTGTTTGATAAAAATTCAGGGTTCAAATTTTTAATAGATAGTGGTAGTGATATTTCTTGTATCCCTGTACCAAAACAAGTAAACAAAAAGAGTCCTTCTAATTATCTTTATGCTGCAAATAATTCCAAAATTCCTGTTTATGGTAACAAACTGCTTGACCTAAATATCGGCTTGAGAAGGAGTTTTCGCTGGTCATTTGTTATTGCAAATGTCTCTTGCCCTATAATTGGAGCAGACTTTTTAAGAAATTTTGCTTTGCTTGTAGATTTGCACAAATTTCGATTAATTGACTCTGTAACTGGATTGTCCACTAAGGGTGAGCTTACTTGCTCAAAACAGTCCCAAATTAAACTAATTTCTGAAGACATGTCTTTTAAAACTATATTTGAGGAATTCCCAGAGCTCTTAAATCCCATACCAAATTTTAAAAAACCAACATGCCATGATACAGTTCATCATATCGAAACTACGGGACCACCACTTTATTCCAAACCTCGCCGATTGCATCCAAAAATTTTAAAGGAAGTACAAAAAGAATTCCAATATCTTATGGATGAAGGTATATGTCGTCCTTCCAAATCCCCTTGGGCATCCCCTATTCACGTTGTACCAAAACCGGATGGTTCTTACAGAGTTTGCGGTGATTATCGACGTCTAAATTCAGTAACTCTTCCTGACCGTTATCCAATACCCCACATCCATGATCTTACCAATATTCTACATGGAAAGAAAATTTTTACAAAATTAGATATAGTCCGCGCTTATTTTCATATTCCAGTGCATGAAAAAGATATTCCTAAAACAGCGGTAATAACCCCTTTTGGAAGCTTCGAATTTCTATATTTAAATTTTGGACTTAAATGTGCAGCAAACACTTTCCAAAGATTTATTAATGAGGTTCTCTATGGTCTTCCATTTGCTATAGCTTATTTGGATGACATTCTAATTTTTTCCGAAACGGAATCGGAACATATAGACCATGTACGAGCTGTTCTAAGCAGACTCTCTAAATACGGACTTAACATAAATATATCCAAAAGTGTTTTTAAACAAGACAGCGTATCATTTTTAGGACACGAAATTTCTCTTGCTGGAATTCGACCATTACAAACTAAAGTTGAAATTATTAAGCAATATCCACGACCAAAAACTCTTTCTGAACTTCGTACATATATTGGCTTATTCAATTATTTTCGACGTTTTTGTCGCAATGCTGCAACTATCCTTGCACCCTTAACAGATTTGTTGCGTGGAGCTAAAAAGAAAGATTCAACTCCTATCGATTGGTCTGAAAATGCAATAAATTCTTTTGAAGCTTCAAGAAAGGCATTAACGGATGCAACTCTTGCATTTCCTAGCCATGACGGTCAATTAGCACTTCATTCTGATGCTAGTGATTTTGCTATTGGTGCTACACTAAGCTTAGAAACAGAGGAGGGTCTCAAACCACTCTCATTTTTTTCCAAACGTCTAAATGAAACACAATTAAAGTATTCTACCTTTGACAGAGAATTGTTAGCAATTTATGAGTCCGTTAAGCATTTTAGACACTTTTTGGAAGCCCGTCAATGTACAATCTTTACCGATCACAAGCCAATTGTTTTTGCCTTTAAAAAAAGAACAGATAATTACACTAACAGACAAAGTCGGTGGTTATCTTTTATATCTGAATTCACCACTGATATGGTATTTTTAAAAGGAAACCAAAATGATGCAGCCGATGCACTTTCCCGAATTAACGTAATACAAATGCCTACTCCATTAGATTACGATAAATTAAGTATGGAGCAAAAAGAGGATTCAGAACTTAGAGAAATTATGCAAAGCGGTCGATCCAGCTTAGAACTCAAATTAATTACCCTTCCAAATTCCACAACAGAAATTTATTGTGACATTTCTAGTGGCAAAGCACGTCCATATTTAACTCCAACTTTTAGAAAACAGGCATTTTGGAATTTACATGCACTTGCTCATCCTGGAACTAAAGGTAGTGTGAATTTATTGCGACAACGATTTATCTGGCCTTCCCTAGCTAAAGATTGTCGAACTTGGGCACGTGAGTGTTTGGATTGTCAGCGCTCCAAAATTGTTAGACACACAAAAACAGAGTTAGGAAAATTTGATCTTCCAACAGATAGATTTGCACACATACATTTAGATTTAATTGGACCTTTACCGGAATCAAATGGTAAAAGGTATTGTTTAACCGTAATTGATAGAGCAACGCGTTGGCCAGAGGCATACCCACTTAGTGACATCACAGCAGAATCAGTGGCACGTGCACTACTTTCCGAATGGATTGCAAGATTTGGATGTCCTGAGAAAATTACCACGGACCAAGGACGCCAGTTCGAATCTGAACTTTTCCAGCAGTTAGCCAGATTGTTAGGTGCTAGAAAGTACCGATCGTCTCCGTACCACCCTCAGAGTAATGGGATTATCGAGAATTGGCACAGACCTCTAAAATGTGCACTAAAAGCCAGACGAACTGAAAAATGGACTGAAATACTTCCAACAGTGTTATTAGGGTTTCGTGCTGCACTAAAAACCGATATAAATGTTTCGCCAGCTGAACTTGTTTTTGGGTCTACTCTCAGACTACCAGGTGATTTCTTCGATGACAAATCCACCATTAAAAGTCCTGAAGAATTAGTGCAGCGATTAAGAAATACCTTCAACGAATTCAAACCACAACCAACTAAGTCCCATAACAGCACAAAAACATTTGTGTCTCAGCAGTTTAAAACATGCACGCATGTATTTGTGCGTCAAGAAGGTATTCGGCAAGCTTTACAACCGCCGTATGATGGACCTTTTGAAGTTGTTGAGCGCAACGATAAACTTTTTAAAGTGGCCATAAAAGGCAAAATAGTAAATATATCGCTGGACAGACTGAAGCCAGCCTTTTTGGTGAATGATTCACTATCTTCGACTCCTGAAACAACCTCAACCCTGGAAACAACTGCTTCGACTCCCGGGACTGCCTCGAATTCTGGAAAAACAAAACCACCTCACATCACACGATCTGGCAGAACTGTCAGATTTCCAGAACGTTTAGTGGAAAATTAAGAGTATCGTTTGCACTAGGAAGGGGGTACTGAGGTGCCTCTTCGATCCAGAACATTTAAAAACTGTCAACAGATGGCGCCACATGCGCATCGGACAAGGACTCTAAGCAGGTTGTAAGAGACTGTTGGTTCGGTGAGTCAGTTACTGTACTGCCGCCGCTTATGTAGCACGCAAGGAAAATCACCTTGTTCCGAGAGACAAAACGTGTCTCAAGATATTTAGAAATGTATTCTATTTCTTTATAAGTTTAATTAAATTTATGTTTGTTTAAGTACGTGCTATTAATATTTATCCATATACACCGTACTTTTGTAAAAAACATCGACAAGATGAAAGATTAATTCAGATTGAGCAGCCGTGATATCCCATAACCACATGGTAGCTTCACCTACCATCATTGCAAATTTGACAAAATTTCTGTGATTTATTTCCTTCAGTTGTGTTTTCTTTATTAGTCAATTTCAAATTATTTATTTCCATTTTAAGCTCCGATATGGCAGTCGATTGATCCGCATTTATTTTTAATAAATTTTCGCAAAATTCATTTTTTTCTGTACTCGCTATAGCTGAAACTGCATTTATTTGTTCTAATGTTGTTGAATTGAAAGCATTTTCAATAGTTTTAGCCTTTTCGCATAGACGCGAAAAATCTTTATTTTCCGATTTTCGCAATTCTAAAGAAATATTTGGGGAAATTGCTTCCAGAAACTTATTAATTTTTTGTCTGAGCGAAGCGAAGTCTTTATACTCAGAGATACGTAACGATATTAAAATTCAAAAAAATTCTTTCGTCAAGCAAATCTCAAAAACTACATGTCGGATTTCGATTCTGCTTGTACCAGAAGGTACCTACGAAGGTAATCTGGTAAATGCACCTACTTTTAAAAATTAATTCCAAAAAGTTTAAAAGTAATATTAAAAAAACTGATAAAAAAGCACAATTTATTTGCATACGTCACAGAAATTTGGTGTGCGTGATTTTCACAAGCTGGATATTTTCGTAGATAACCGAATCAGTACATGGAGTAAATAGTAATCATTTACGCACTCAGAAATATTGAATGCAATAAAACATTTTAAAATTTAATCATGCAGGAAAATAAAACTGTTATTTTTTTATATTAAAAAAATGTCATAAAAACTTAATAGCATTTTTTGATAGCTAAAAGAATATTTTATATATTTCGCGTGTGAAAATTAGAAAAAATTACGTTTTTAAATAAAAAGTTTCTTTTATGACATCATTTTCCCTTTTTATTTATTTTTATTGCATGTTTTCTTCTAACTTATATTTTGTTTGTGTGTGGAAGTCAATTCTGGTCACTAATTTTTCGGCACGGATACCACACGCGCATCAGACTTGGAGCATTTTTTTTCAAAGCTCATTTGGCGAAAACTGCGTTTTCAAATAACGCTTACATACATATTTTTAAATTATTTTCTATTATCAAAAAAAACTTACAGTAAATAAAATAATAATAATAATTAATAACTATAAAAACAAATATTTTATATAATTAAAAAAAGGAAATGAAAGTAAATAAACATTTTATGAGTAAATAAGCAAATAATAAATAAATAAAGCCGGGTTACCATCTCAGGTAAAATAATGCCATTTTGACGCCAATTATGTACCCTGGTGCATATGTGACATCTTTTCCCATTTTTCATCCATTTCCTGTTGGCATACAACTTTGAAATTTGGAATATGTATGCATACCTGGGTGCAATACTGGAATTAGACATTGATTTTTTTTTTAATTCGATCCAAAAAGGGGCAACGGGGGTTATTTTTTAAAGATTTATACAATTTATACTGCATAAAGGAGCCACTTACCTATTTTTATATGCAAGAAGAAGTAAGTTGCATGTAAAAACAATTATAGTATACATAAATAAAATTCTTGAGATAATATACTAGAGATATAAGCACCGGGTTTGGCGAGATTTTTTATGCCAGTTAGGCGAAAACATCGTTCTGATTACCAGATACATATAGCATGCTATAATAACAAGTTATTTATTTGTTTCAAAATAAAAAAAAGGAATAAACGAAACATTTTCTGTTATTAAAAAAAAAGAAAAAACAACCAATAAATGATAATATTTTTAGAACAATTTATTATAACATTTATATGATAATTATGTTAGGCAATTGAACGCCAATTGGCACCAGTTAGGTATCTTGGTGTGTATAGGGCATGTATGTGCCATATTTATTTGTAAAACTGAGCATGAACGTTTACCAAGTGTGTTTTCATAGCCGCTTATATCTTTTTGCAAAATAGCGCACCTTTCGAAACCAAAACTGCACAAAAGAAAAAAATTAATATTTGCAGTATTTATATTTAATTTAAATTTTTTTAATGTAATGCACATTTAGTAATCAGTAGGTTCGATAATCAGACCTCGTTTTTTTGCTTTAAAAGATGATATTTCATACGACGTCTTTTTTGGATTCGTTGTTTTTCCATATTTGATAATATGCGTCTACTCGTTTTGTAACTTTTTTTGTAACTTTCTTCTTTATTAACAGCGACATTTGGATTTCCTACTTAAATAAAAATTCTTCTAAATGCAAAGAATTTTGTTAAAATAAATAAATAAATGAAATGCGGACATCTATTGCTCAAAGAACAAAATTTTTCCTATTGAGTTAATAAAAATCAGTAAAAACATAATTTTTATGATGATAAAAAGGTGACTTATGTAATAACAGAGTCATATATTATGTACGTTATGGATTAAGTATTAATATTTCTCCACCATTTATAAATAATAATAATAATAAAATGAAATGCGGACAGACCAAAGTCTATATTTGACTGAAAACAACAACCGTTTTCTAAATGCTTTAAAAAATGGCCAATGAAAAGTGATATTTCAAAAGTATTATGAAATTAGTTTAAAACCATTTACTTTAAACTAAATGAATAAAAGATTTATATTTTTAATAAAATAAATGGGATTTGAAAAATTATTAAAAATTTATCACCATAGATGTATCAATATAACAATCGGTACCTTGTATGCAAAATGGAACAATTAGCAATACTTTTTGTACCCGAAAAATGGTCGTTGCTTTTTTTAAGGTTAAAAAGTAGATTACGAAATATTCCTATACAGAGATGCCAAGCCCCCGCTTATTGCACAGCAGAATTTCCTTATAGGAAAAGTTATTTTTTAAATCCGCAGAATGTTCCAATTTAATAAAACATTTTCTGTATTAAAATACCGGTATCCAAAATACCGGAGACTTGGCAGCTCTGCCTATGACATTTTAATTAATCACGGTACTTTTTTTAATCAGATTCAAATTTAGTGGAGACTACGTTTTTTGACCAAAAGCAGCTTTTTTCCACATATGTAACTACGATACAATTCCTTGATGTTGAAATAAAATGTTTTGACTTATGCTATTACTGCTTCCTCTTATTTATTTGTTTGAATTTTAAATAAGATGACTCAAAATCGTGTTTTTTAAATGTACGGAAAAAATCCATTTCGAGAGAGGGCGAAAAGAACATTATTTAGCGAATTATTATCTGCGCTTGGCTAAGTGTCTTACTACCTTGTATTTAATACTCTTCACAATACTTCGCTGTTATATGGACTTTGGCGATTTTATAAAGAGTTTGATGTAATTCGGGCTTAAGAAAGTGAGTTTTTTACTGAATAATACAAATAAATGAAAAATGAATATTAAGAAATACTAAGAAAAGAAAAATGAAGCATTATATTGATCTATGTATATTTAAAAATGCATCTGCTAGCACTAACTGATAATTTATGTATATAATAGAAGATAAATAGCTTTTGATTCTATATTTCTATGCTATAAAGCAATAACATTTGTGTGTTTTTCGTTATCATTGGGAGTACCTAGCCGATTTAAAGAATAATGTGGGCAAAAAATGTTGGTAACCATGTTTGCTGCAAAATATACTATATTTTGCGTAGGAACAATAATCAACATCAATGCACGAGCAAAAATATTCTAAAATTGAGAATTCTTTAATGTTGATATGACTAAAAATTTATTTTTTTTTGTGGCAACGTTTAAGATATAATATTCTCGTTATGAACGATATCTAAAACATTCGACAATTTAAATTCTTAAATTAAACATTTTTTTTCTAGAAAAAGTTTTAAACCCAATTTCTTGAGAATATTGCAATTTCTAGGATACTGTTGGGGTTAGAAACTGGAACTTTGGCATCACAGTAACTTATAAGATGTAAATGCTCGTTTAGGACAAATTCTTAAAAAAGGATTCCTTAATTGTTATCGACAACCTCATGGCATCCATGGAAAACAGATGTTCAACAATATAAACTATTTAGACGGATCTCACACCATATAAAATACACTCCATTCTCTTCAAACATAATAGTTTATGTTATTTATAGTTTCTCAAATAGGCGCGGAGCTTCAGTTTATGCTCATGACATCATTTCAAAAAGTTATATTTCCAATGTAGGAAAATTTGATGTTTTATTTTCTGTATTACTTTTAACATTTTGCATATTTGCAATTTTATATCCATGTATGGTTTTCTTTCCCTTTTATAAAAATAGTATATGTAACTTTATATGTAAGATTTTGTAATTCTATGATTCAATATGCTTATTTTCATCATATTTTATCACAATGAATGACCAATTAAAGGTAACATCTCATTTTCTTTACTTGTCGCAAGTTATTAAATGTGTATTCTCAACAACATCGCTCAGACTAATCCCTCTGAGGGAAGTCCTAGTTTTAATTAAATCAAAAAGTTTTTTAGCTCCATCCTCTGTTGCATGCCCAGAAGCATTCAGATAGTCCGATGCTGCTCTTTCAAATTCACTTATAAAATCAATAATAGACTGATTTGGTTTCTGTTTAATAGAATTAAATTTTGTTTGCGAATCTGCAAATGAATCCTTTTTTTGAAAAATTTTAGTCATTTTTGTTTTAAATTGTTTGTAATCAGTTTCATTATTTAGACTATCATCTGAAGCAAGTTTATCGCGAGCGTCCCCTATAAATTTTGCTTTTAAAATTTGCAATTTGAAGTCTTCTGAGACTTTTACTTGGTCTGTTAGAGTATCAAACTCTTTCAAATAAAAGACGACATTTTTTACTTTTTTTCCATCAAAGGGTAGTATTAATGTCAAAATATTCGCTAGATCTGGTTTAACTTCTGCCATATTGTTACCAGTTAATTTGTTTAATGCTTCCTGCAATTGCTTCCTTGTTTGTACCCCTGAGTTATCTCTATTAACGGATTTTCGTTTTCTCCCACGCGACATATGCTATGCACCAATCAATACACATAAATGTACAATTATCACAATAACAAGAAAAGAAATATGTATGTATGAATATTATTATACAATACATAATACCATTATTTAAATTTTCTTTGCTTTACCACATAGTGTGATAATTTTAAAATTATTATATTTCTTTAATTACACTTATTATCATTATTTTTATTTTATTTTATTCGTTTATTTATTCATTTATTATTATTATTTTTTTATAATTTGCATTTTGCTATTGTTATGTATTTTTTTTTTTTATTTAATTTTATACATATAGAAACCAATTCAAAATAGATAACATACACCATTTCTAAGAATAACAGTTTAAAATTAACAGCATGATTGCCAGAATATTTTTATAATATTAATATCGAAACAAGTTACAAATGCATAAAATATCATAGTATGTGCTATCTTTACTATATATCTATAAATATACAACCCTAGTTAATATCTGAAACACCTATATATAGATATACATATCAAACTTGAAAATGCCATTCTCAAAAATTAATTTTGCCAGAGGTTTACTTTGTGTACCCAGTGAGGTGGGAATAGTTGTTATTATGATTAGATATTAAATTATGTAAGATGATTTTATACTAAAAGTCACCACGAGTTGTGAATAGTTAATTTATTATATACCATAGCAAATGTCCATTACAATTTAGAATCCGAAAAGAGGGTAAAAAGAGAAAAATGATATGAAGTTAACGGAATATACATATGAAAGAAGAGAAATTTCATAAATACTCTAAACATAGTCATAATATATTTTAATTAACCCAAGGAGATATCCGTGAGGGAACTTGGCACCACATTAATTATTATATAAGATGTTGGAGTGAAATAGACCAGCAGTTGCTTTTCCACAAACCACTCATATTCTAACTCTAAATATATATATTTTTCTTAGCTGAGTGACTTTACGTGATCGTATATATAATCCCTAGCTAGAATGATAGGTCCTATGCTGGACTTTAAGGAGCGATATTTTACTTAATCATCGCCAAAGCGTTGTGAATTTTTAGTAGACATTCTAGCTTATAGGATTCCCTTAAAATCTTTAGAGTTTAATCATCAAAATATAAAGAATAACTACACTCATTTTACTAGGAAGAATGATAAAAGGGAATTTTAAATTAATTAATTTATTTGCAATTCTATTAAATTACATACAATTTCCAATACCTTTAAATGTTACATAATTTATTTTAAGCATCATTTAAACTAATCTAGAAACAGATGCTACATATATTAAAGTTATACATTACTCACTTTCCCATTTCCTCATCTGGGTACAAAAATCCCTAATCACAAAACATGTAATATAAATATGGGAACAACAATATACATTAAGCATTACCTGTTCTCTTTTTTTACATCAGCACAGATGGAACATCCACTAACTTTTTTTTTATCACTGACTATTTTTTTACGTGCAGAACTCACCAACATTCTCATTCTTCTTCCAACAAGAAAAACTGACTAACTTCTCTGGGAAAAAAAACTGGAGGCGGACTTCTAATTATCATATTCAGATTTTTTTTTTTTGGGGGGGCATCATTCTGGCCTTCGGAAAGCCCCTTAGCCAATCTGTGATTAGCCCCACATCTGATTAGTATCATGAACAAAGCTATTTGCACAAGGGTCCTACATGCTCCTCCCCTGGTCCGGCTGAGCTGACATTTGCCCCGACGTCCCTTGCCTCCAACATTTTCCCAGAAGTGGCCCCTTCAAGGGGGTAAGAAAAGGGGCGCAGTCCTGCGGACTGTCATAAATATTTTTTGTGACTGGCTATAAACTATAGCCGACGTATACTGTCAGCCCCATTGTATGGGCTCCCCAGCTTGGCGCCTCATGACTGCTCAACAATTAATTATACAGAAAATCATACATCTCTGTAAACAAAATTAGTTACATTTTTTTTTTTACACAAAATAAAATTTCACAAAATTTTACTTTCACTACAACATCTTCCCCCCCTTGGATAAAAAAAAAAAACAGTTCTGTTGTGTGTGAAATGTTAAAAAAAATGAGTTCTGTGCTGCTTTTTATTGCAACGCACCGCTGAAGAATCCAGTTCATTGATCATAGTGGCCCAGTCATCAGTGTCTCTGAAAAGTTTTACCTTCCATTACAGTGTGGTGCAAGAGTCTGTGACACCTTTTTGAGTGTCCTTCAGCTGTATTCCAGTCTATCTTACTGTATTGCAACAGTCTGTAGCACAAGTATAAGTGTCCTTTTGCTGTGTCGCAATCCGATTTTCAGCCGTGGAATTCGTGAAGCCAACCTCTTTGATACAGCTCTTCAGACAGCAGAGAAAGAAATGCTTAGCTGCTATGCCGTAATTGAGACTTTTTACTTTGTCCCGACCTCGCCCGGTCCTTCACAGGCTTACTAGACTAGGTATTTAGCAAATTTTTGTTCTAGTTAAAGCAATGGCCTATTCAAAGAACTTTTCGTGTAATATAACTTCGAAGTCAATCTTGCTTCAACTACTATGGTAATGATTATTATCATTGTTCCCAAAATTTTGAATATTTTGGTAGATGAGCCCTGTAAACATAGGCTCAGATTTCTAGACCAAATGTTAAACCAAACTCTGATAGCATCTAATATAGAAAGTAAGACTCTGGCTAAATTTACATCATTGTACTGAAGAATGGCATTTTAATATATATAATTAATATTTTCAAATATGATGTACACACAACTTATAAACTTGATGTATGACAATAGTATATAAAGAAACAAAACAAGAATAACACACTTCAATATGCAAGAGTCCGATTCAAAATCAATTCTATATTTGTTCATACCCACATTATGACAATATATCTTCAGTTATATATATATATATAACATCCTGAAGAGGAATCAATGTATGCAAAAAAATATGTATATTATACTAACACATACGCCAGAAAAAAATATTTACAGCGGACAGAACAAAGTTCACGCGTATGCAGCAAAATCATTCTAGACTATATATAAAAATCTATACCGATTATATTGATCCCTACATTCTTTCAATTCCCTTTCAAAACCTAGTCATCGTGAGAGAAAAAAAAAATTTTTTTTCACCACCCGTTCAAGACAACTGAATTTATGTGAAGACGAAATCGTGAAAAGAGAAACAAAATATATTCCTCTTTTCGCCCCAACACTGACAGCCAGGGACGGGAATCCAGTTTCCCACGATTAAAGTGTCATTAGTACTTCACACCCCTTTAAAAGAAACACAAATGAGCTGACCCTAGACTTCTGCCGACGCGGGAGAAATACAACGCGTTTGACCGCTCAAAGCGTCATCGGAAGGATTACTCATACAAAGTAAGTACATATATATCTCTGTATATGTTGTATAACTTAAATGAAACAGTGTGCTTTATTCTTTTAATCTTAGCCTATAAGAGAGAGACAGTAATCATTCCCGTATATTAATTGCCTTATGTGTCTCGTAAAAGTTGAATTATTTACAGGGGCGTAGCTTGAAATTTTTATTGGGGGGGGGGAGACCAAAATTTGGCGCCTTTTAATGTTTTGCCGCCCTTGAATTATTCGTAAACTTTTTAGGAGAGGGGGGGGGGGTAGTTATGCTACTTTTTATCTTTAGTTACTTATTCATGGTAATGACATCTATTTAGGTGATGTAAGTGATGCAGCCATGGTTGGATTTAGATTTTAAGAGTGCTTGCCACTGTGCGGCTAAAATATCTCTCCCAGCTCTTGTTTTTTCAAAGCTAAAAAGGCAATGTGGAATGTTTATAGAGAAATCGAATACTTATGAATATTTATTATTTAAATATTCGAATATTTATGATTTAAATAAATAAACAGGCGCGGATCCACGGGGGGGGCGATCGCCCCGATCGCCCCCCCCCCAAACCAGTGATGAATTCAGACTTTTTCCCGGAAGGGATATCTGCGACTTCGTCGGAGACAGTCTTTTGTTCCGGAAAAAACGCGAATTTTATTAAAATGTCGCTAAAAAGCGCTAATTTTGTCAAAGTGTAGCGGAAAAAGAGCGAATTTCACCAAAGATCGCGAAAAAAGCATGAATTTTGTCGAAGGTTGCGCAAAAAAAAAAAAAAAAAAAAAAAAAAAAAAAATTGACAAAGGATTGCTAAAAAACGCGAATTTTGACACAAGATCGCTGACAGCGCGAGTTTTGTCAAAGTGTCGAGGAAAAAGCTCGAATTTCGTGAAAAGGTCGAAGAAAAGCACGAATTTTGTCAAATGTTTGTAAAAAAACGTTAATTCAAAGTATCGCAGAAAAAGAGCAAATTTCGCCAAAATGTCGTGGAAAAAGCGCTAATTTTGTCAAAGGGTTGGAAAAAAGGAAGGCAAAGTATAGCGGAAAAAGTGCTAATTTTGACATAGGATAGCTGAAAAAGCGCAAACTTCGACATAGGATTGCTGAAAAAGAGCTATTTTTGGCAAAGTACCGCGAAAAAGCGCCAATTTCGTGAAATTAATACGGAAAAAGCGCGAATTTCACCATATGGTGGCAGAAAAAATGCGAATTTCAACAGAAATTCGCGTAAAAAACGCACTCTTTGACATAGGATCGCTGAAAAAGCACTAATTTTGCCAAAGTATCGTGAAAAAGCGCGAATTTCGTCAAATGATCACTGAAGAAGCGTGAATTTCATGTCAGGGTCGCGGAAAAACGTGAATTTCGACAGTGGATCGCGTAAAAAACGCGAAATTTGACATAGGATTGCTGAAAAAGCGCGATTTTTGTCAAAGTGTTGCGCAAAAAGTTTGAATTTCGTCAAAAGGTCGAGGAAAAAGCGCTACTTTTTCAAAGGCTTGCAAAAAAACTGGTAATTTTGTCAAAGTACCGCGGAAAAGGGCGAATTTCGTCAAAGGGTCGCGAAAAAGATGCGAATTTTGAGAGAGGATTGCGTAAAAAGCGCGAACTTCGACATAGGATTGCTGAAAAGGCGCGATTTTTGTCAAAGTGTCATGGAAAAACGTCGAATTTCGTCAAAATGTCGCGGAAAGAGAGCTACTTTTTTCAAAAGCTTGCGAAAAGGGAAGGCAAAGGAACTCGGAAAAAGTGCGAATTTCGACATAGGATCACTGAAAAACCGTGAACTTCGACATAGGATTGCTGAAAAAGCGCTAATTTTGTTAGAGTATCGCGAAAAAGCGTGAATTTTGTCAAATGATCACGGAAAAAGCTCGAATTTTGTCAAATGATCACGGAAAAAGCGCGAATTTCGTCAAAGGGTTGAGAAAAAACGCGAATTCTGACGTAGAATCGCTGAAAAGCACGTATTTCGACATAGGATTGCTGGAAAAGCGCGATTTTTGTCAAAGGGCTGCAAAAGAAGCGGTAATTTTGTCAAAGCATCCCGAAAAAAGAGCGAATTTCATCAAACGATAAGCAGGGATTTCGTCAAACGAAAATCTCGGAATCGCCCCTCCCAAAACGATTCTCTGGATCCGCCCCTGTAAATAAAACATACAACAAATCACTGAATGTGTAATTTGGATTAAGCATTTATGTCATACTCATTTCCTATTCCATCAAAATATAGATTTTTAAGATATTTTTTTGCAATTAAATTTAATATAACACAAGTAAGAAAAAATACAATTTAAAATGAATATATAATAATATTACAAAATGCTAATTGTCGCAGATTGTTTTAATTTTTCTATTTTTTAAAGCATTCCATTTCGTCACAGCTGAGGTTAGGTCCATTGTTTCTGCCAATGATTTTTCACATTTTAGTATCATTAAATTATTCAACCGTTCATCTGTCATTGTTGTCCGTGAGGAATGTTTAATGAGCTTAAGTTGACTGAAAGAACGTTCATTTGAACCAGCTGTTATTATAAATTTTATTATGCGAAAATTTTCTTTGAGTACTGAACGTAATTTTTTAGATTCCTTAATAACTTCATTTAATGTATTGGAGGTTCTACATCGGTCAAATAAAATTTCCATTTCAGCCTGTAAGGTACATTTATCTGGTTTTAAAACAGATGGAGGCATCATGAAAATCAGAGCTTCGACATTAGAAATTTGTTTTTGAGAGTGGAAAGTTAAAAATATCGAATATGGGTGTGGCGGAATCAACAACTGCTGTTATATTACACTTTAATTGCATAATTAAAGTATCCAAAACGCATTTGAATTCTTTTCGGTAAAATGTATGTATTAATAATGTAAAAGTTTCAAAAATCCCCATTTATCAAAAAATAGCGATCTGTTTAGGAAATAAATAATAAAAACCATTAAAACTTAAGACACAGATGTCATATACGCACCACATTGGCGCGATTTTTTTTCTAAAGCCAGTATGGAAAAAAATTCGTTTTTAAATATCAGCTACATACATACTTTTAATTATTTTCAATTATTTTAAAAAGGAAATGCTAATAAACTACAAAAGTTTAAATAATAATTTTTAAGCAAAATAATTTATATCGATTTATAAAAGAAAATGTAAAGTAAATAAACAGTTTATTAATAAACTAGCAGGCTATGCCCGCTGTGCTGGTCAATATTTCAAAATAAACCGTAGATAAAACAAACTGGTGAGTGTAAATTTGTATTTTAAACAATTTGGACCTCCAGCAGCACCTTGCTCATTGCTGAAAACGATTTAGAGACGATTGTGATATTAAATTATCTTGTACATTTGATATTAAATTATCTTAAACGTTGGACAAAATCCTGCTTTTAAGTAGTAACTATTTTAGTTTATTACTAACAGTGCACATTTGGAAGCGAAATGAGACCATTGTGGCAACAGGATTTAAATTTTTCCCTTATCTGAAGAAATATTAATTATTACAGTCGTTACCATGGTACGACTTCTGAAAAATTTCTTCACAACTTTTCATTATGTGAATCTAGAAACCCAAAGCTACTCTTAACTAAAAACTTTATATATATACTAAATTTTGTCCGCGTGATAAAAGGCGCAATTATGCAAAAATCATTATCAAACTCGTCAAATACATTGAGATTGTTAATATCTCAGTTGGGATTGCAAATGAGCAAAATCGGCTCTAGGGGGTAGTAATTGGGAAGGGTTCAAAAATTTGAATACCACCTTAACATGGCTTTGACAAAACCAGTTCTTACAAAACAATGGCAGGAAAAAAAATAAACATTTTTCGTTACAGCAGCTGCCAACGATTAAAAAAAAAAAAAAACCCATTAAAATTCAAACTACAACAATTACTTTGTTATTGCAAAATTTCCACCTGAAAAATGAAAAAAAAAAATTCCTCTTTCGTATTTAAGTATTTTCTCTTTTGTTATTTAAGATAAAATTATGTAAATTTGTATAATTTGGCGAACAATTTGGCGAAATTGATTGACGTGATAATCAAGTAGTAGGCAATTTACACTTTTCATATTTCACAAAAGATTCCAACACAGACATCATATACGCATAGGCTTAGCACGATTTTCTTGCAACTCCAATGTGGCAAAATCCTATTTTTAGAATACCAAAGAAATTTACGTATATTTTATTTTTTTTTCTATCATTTTAAACAGGAATTAACAATAAATAAAAAAGTAACTGTCGAACAAAACAACTAATATCATTTCAAAAAAGAAAATTAAAGTAAATAAACAACTTATCAATAGATAAACAACTATAGCTGGGTTACCATATAAGGCAAATAATGCTATTTTGGCGCCAGTGAGATACACCTCGATGAGTAAATGACCAAATCTGTGACAAAATTTCCATTTTTGGAAAAAACTTTAATCGGCATTTATACTGCATTTTCCCTACTTATGCATAGTGAAAAAACTTTGGCACAGATGTCATGTACGCACCACATTGGCACAATTTTTTTCTGACACCAATTTGGAGAAAACTTCGTTTTTAACTACCGATTTCATACATATTTTTTAATTATTTTCTATTATTTTAAAAAAAATTATAAATAAAAAAGTTTAATTAATAGCTATAGAACAAAATGATTTATATTATTTTAAAAAACAAAATGAAAGTTAATAAATAGTTTATTAATAAATAAACAACTATAGTCGGTTTACCATGTGAGGCATAAAATCGCCATTTTGTTGCAATCGTGCGAATGTGGTGCATATATGACATCTGCGCCAAAACTTTAAAAAGTTGCAATTAAATTATTTTACAGTTTGGATGAGGAAGACATTTATACTAAAATTTAAGCATTATACGCAATTTTTTTGCTATAACTGCTATTTATATACTTACATTTAAACATAAAAATATATCCTAAAAATGCTCTCACATATTTAAAACAGAGTGAGAGAATTTAGTTATTGCGAACATCGCTCCGGCTTATCTCTTCTTGGCATAAAATCGCATTGTTTTGGTGACAAAAGTAAATTCAAACGCCCAAATTAACAAATATCATACAATTAACAGATAAAACCATTTTTAAAAGTAATTCTGCTATTTCCTCCTGTAAGACACATAGAGGTAGAATTAGATTTAAAAAATATGTTTTTTAAAAAATAGAAAAATGTTATTTACGTTTTATCTAATAAAATATTTAAAATACATTTTTTTTAGCCTGGCGCGAAAGAGATAAATAGCGTTATATTGATTGAAGAAATATTGAAGAGGAAATTGTTAATTAAAAAAGACTTGTAAATTTTATTCAACAGGAATTTTTGGTACTTCTCTGTTATCCCGTCGACCAATTTCTCCAAATTATACAAATCGCCAAATTAATAGCCAAATTATACATATTGACATAATTTTTATTTTAAATAACGCAAAAAACAAATAATTAGTGGAATATTAATAAAAATTCAAATGAAAAAACGAAATTAAAATCACTTAATGATAGTTTAAACACGTGAATCGAATTTAATGTCATTGAATGTGACATTCACGATCATCCAATATTGGCATTTAATCTTATAGTTTGGCGATAATTTTTTGATCGGAGGGATAACCTAGAAGTACCGAATTTTTTATCTCAAAATGTTGAATTTATCAATAGTAATAACGCATAATTACATAAATTTCCTTTGAATTGCAAAATTTTTCCTTTAGTACTACTTGGTTATACCGTCGACCAATTTCGCCAAATTATACACATCGCCAAACTATTAGCCAGATTATATAGATTAGCATAATTTGTCATTTAAATAACGAAAAACAAATTAGCAGAGCATATATAAAAGTAGAAATAAAATGCCGAATTAAAAATCACTTGATGACATAATTAATATTTATGTTATGCTTAATGTCAAGTGAATGTGACATTTTACGATCCTCCATTATTGACATTTAATCTTGGAATTTGGCGGTAGATTTTTAATCGACGGGATAACCTTTCCTTCTTCAGCTTCTAAATTTTAAAACCGTAATTTTTCCTGTAAGTGAAATTGACGAAATGGCTAAAAAAAAATTAAATTAACAATAAAAAACATTTACAAAAAGAAATAAAAGGGTTATATTCGTTGATCACATTCTTCAAAATTACGGTGAAAAACTTTTGAAAAAGTATGACATTATTTTACAATATATATGTGTGGCAAAAATTCATACTAAAGTTAAAATTTAAATATTTTCTTCAATTTTTTTAAAATATTAACTCATATCTATATAATTTACGATTGAATATTAAAATATACTCCAAAAATTATCTTCACTTGAAAAAATCAACATTATTGCGACCATTAAGAACCTAAGTCAGGCATTAAGTCAGTAGTGCATTTTCGGCTTAAAAACACATGATTTTGGCGACAAAAGCAAAATGAAAGTCGCATAGAAACGAATATATAACTTACAACTTACAGTGTCATTTACAAATAGATCTGCTTTTTTCTGCTGTGAGTTATATTATACGGAAATTCGATAAGAAAGAAAATAATAAAAAGGTAAATAACAATAATTCAAAATTCATTTAATCAATTTTTGAAATTCATGTTTTTATTCTAACGCCAGGGATAAGTAGCCAAAAGTTGAAATATTTGTTATATTTCGCGTTAATTTATTTTTTAAGCATTACAAATATTTTTTTCATTTTCAAGATAAATATATTTTTATAATATTACGCCTCATTTAAGCGGTCTTTCTTTATTATTATTAATATTATCAGTAGTTATTTTCTGCTATTATTTGCAAGATATTTGTAATATTTCTAATAAATCTCATAGCCATTTTAATTCTTTTAGCAATTATAATTTTCGCCAAAAACAGCTACTGGCAACCCTTTTGTCAAAAATAACCGAAAAATACGAAATTTACTACGAAAAATCAGAGTTATCCCTGTAAATTTGAATCATAAACCTTCGGAAAAATATTTCCTATCGAATGATACAATCGGCAAAAAAATCCATCGGGTAGTTTTTGAAAACACTCGTTTGGAAGCTTCAGAACTTCTGCTTTATAATATATATGATAAACAACAATGGCCAGGTTACCATATGAGGAAAAAAATCGCCATTTTGTTGCACTCACGCAAATGTGGTGCGTATATGACATCTGTGCCAAAATTAAATTTAACGGAAAACTGAGAATGCTATTCGATTTTTTCCACTAATAATAGAAATGATAATAAATTAACTCACAACTGCGTCAGAAATATAAACATTGTACTTTAAGAACATGCTCAACTAAAGGTAAATATGTATATTTTTCACCTTCCACTGCATCATCATTTTTCATCCACTTTTTCATAAATTTCCATCCTTTATCCGCTTTATAACTCCTTTTTCTGTTTTATTGTATGTAGTAAGATCCTGGCTTTTTGTTTTTATGTTTTATTTCAGTCAGATCACTCATGACTGAATTTCTACTCTCTGGACGGCTACGAAAGACAGCTTTTTATTTTTATTTTAAAAATTGAACGAAATAAATCTCTAGTTTTAAAAAGTCGCGCAATCAGCTTCAGTATGACAATCTGACAATACAGGATGCTGGAAAACCAAGATGTGTGTAGGTGACGCCCTGAAATTATCTAACCTACACACGGAAGGGCATAAGAAGGGAGTTAAAACAGTCTAAAGGTCAGATGACCCTCTCGAGGACCACCAACCTTGGATTGGAGGGGAGAGCTTTTCTCCGAAAGATCAAGTTACATGTAGTGATCGAACAATGCCCATTTCCGGAATGTGTTCTTGCTTTCGCACTAGGGATAGCGCCTGGTAGTAATCTTAAAATGTCTCAAATGTAATGGATCTCCTATATATTATTTGAAACCATAATTTATTTTCTTATAAATTTACTGTAATATTAGTTCCAAATCATGTTTCTGTTATCTGATTTTTTTTCTGTGTAAATAAGAATGTCACATTAATAACAAAATGAGGGTGCCTAACGGCGCCCTTAAACATTCCATCGCCCCTTTTTTGAAACCCCTTATTTTAGGTGCCTGACTGCGCCCCTAAACCTACTGAGGCGCCCTACTACTAAAACATATTATATAAACATTCCATCGCGCCCTTTTTGAAACCCCTTATTTTAGGTGCCTGACTGCGCCCCTAACCTACTGAGGCGCCCTACAACTAAAACATATTATACAATCATTCAAACGCACTACAGTCGCTTCCACGCTTATTTTCCCTTTCTATCTATGTCTAAGAGTGACCAACAACTACTATACGAAAAAAATAACTGTATCAGTGCCGAAACTAGCCTTTTTTGCGCCCGGGGCAAACATGGATTTTGGCGACCCCCCCCCACCCCCACCCCTCACATATATGCATTCTTAATAACTAACACACCAAAGAAAATCTCAATTTGGCACCCTCTTCACCTTCTGTTCTGTTGGCGCCCGGGGTACGTGCCCCCTCTGCCTCCGTCTAGTTTCGGCTCTAAAGTGTATATCTATCCCGGAATAGATTACAAGTCTGTTTTCGAAATTTTTATTTCAGATGCATAAATTTTCTTCGGGATAGGAGTGGGAGATAAATGTAGTAACAAGTCTAAAATTAAATGCCTTATTTATGTTTTGTAAGTGAAAAATAACTTACTTTGTAATTTTACATTTAAAATTAAGTTATTTTATAATTACTTTTAACCACTAACAAAGTCTTTTTTACGGGCGCCTAGCGGCGCCCTTAAACCTTCTTTGGCGCCCTATTGCATGAACATATTGGGGGGGGAGGCTCCCCCCCTCCCCCCCCTAAAGCTACGTCCCTGATTATTTACTATATACTTTAGACAACATGGTTGATAGCCTTAATCATTGGCCTCTCACTTTTATCCAGAGAGCCAGACATGACACACAGTTTTGCTGTAGAGTGTTTGATGCTATCTTATGTTTATAAACTTTATACACCCAATTATTTTGATCTATTAAATCCTCAGTGAAACATAAATAAACTAGCCTGCTTTGTAAGCACCCTATTAATTTTTTTTTCTCTTTTTTTTTTCTTTTACGCTACATCGCGTACAGAGTAGCTCTGCCTAAGATGAACCTATTATCTGCCTAAACGGCCGGTTCACAACGCAAACAGGTTAGTTAGCGACTCATTGTGCTAGTATAGAACAGTTTTTTTAATTATTTATTTAATCATGCTACTGCCATGTAATTTTTATGCAGCTTAGGGTTATAAGGCTAACAATGAATAATAGTTTAAACTTTGTCCTGATAATTATGTTTTATCCATTTATTTATTTATTTCTTTTCTAACTGCAGCTCCAAATAGTATTAAAATTTTAAAACATCTAAAATGAGATTTTCAAAATAAGCCGAAATTTAACTACGCTCTTCTATGCATACATTTTATGTATATGTTTATTTATTTATTTTCTTAAATCTATATATATTGTACATTCACTATACTAACAATAGCTCGGTTCTTCCCCTTTTTTTTATTTTAACAGGTGAATAACTGAAAAGCTGAGACTCCATGATCTGATGCCGGCCGGAAGCAGAGATCTTCGCCTGCGAAGCTGTCTGCACCACAGACGCATCGAGACAACCCCTCTTTTATGTTAAAAGTATGTACCATCTTATTATAATGATTCATTACTCATCCTTGCTTTTATCTTAATTTATTTATTTATGTTTTTTTTTTTTTAAACAAAACTGAAAAATTTACGTATTTAATGCCTAATAATTATTTTTTTAAATTTAAACAGAAAAACCAATTCTAGATGGAACCTGGAGCTTGGTATTTGCATTTTTTTTTGTATTTTAAAATTTTGACATAGAATTGAAGCTTATTGTTGTTATTATGTTTTAAGAGAGTTAATAAGATAACATTATTATTATTATTATTATTATTTCATTGTTATAATTTTTTATTATTATTATTATTATTTTAGCCCTACCATGTAACACTTAATCCTGTCTCCATAGGAAATTAAACGACGTTACTTCCCTTGCACTTTTAAGAAACTGAACATTCCCACTCTTAACGAATTTATGTTTTATTTAATTTTAAACTTATAATACCCCTTTTTTTTATTTAAAAACATTTTCAATGATAGATCCACAGAATTACTCGCAAAGTGCTGTTTTGGCCAATTTTGCCATCGTACCTTTAGTGATTCTTTTTTTTTTTTTTTTTTTTTTTTTTTTTACAACTTATATGGGAACTTTAAGTACTAGCAATACATATATCTTATTTTTATTACACTATTCCTGAGATCTAATCTGTTTGGTTTATTTCAGCGCCCACTGAAGATATTACTGCCCAGCCATGGCCTTTCTCCAACTGTGGACTTCCTGGAAGGCGAAGCATGACCCTTCAGCTAGATCGGAAAGCGAAGCAGGCTCCTCAGCTAAAACGAGGTAAGTCTCTCTTGTAAGCATGACCTCCAATCTTCCTTGCCTGACGCCCCCCCGTCCCCTCATTCTAGCGACTCAACTGACCCAACCAATCCCACTGAAACATATCTCCGTTTGTTTACCAACACCTAGTCAGTGAGGGGACCAGAAGTGTCGTAATATCACGAGTAATCGTTTCACTCTGAGTCCTTTTTTTTATGCATTACATGACGAATCCCTAAGCGAGATCCCCGCATCAAGTCTTTCTAAGTCAAAGTTATTATTATAACTCAGTGAAAAGAAAATAAACTAGATACCAACAACAATAATTTTTTTTTCTTTTACATCCCAACCATATATTTCTTTATTATGTTTAATATCTATGTTTCAATTATCCTGTAATTTGATCATGATACACACACATCTCTTCATAAGAAGAACCGAAAACCATCAATCCCAACATGACACTCCCCTCTTTTTACTTGCATGAAGAAGCATGAAGAATTGTCCTTCAAGCTTGCGTTTGTACGCTGTCTTTCTTTTTTTTTTATTATTCACTTATTTTATTTATTTATTTATATTTTTTTTATGAGAATCTTATTGTAAGCTATAAAGCGAGATTGCATGATATTATTATTTCTTTTTTTATGAATTTTATCTGTCATTATAACATGTTTTCAGGACAGAAGAAGAAGCTGTATGTCACCAAGAAATTTATTTAATTATTATGTTTTACTATATTGTATGCATATATATTTACTCGTGGAAATTTGCCCTGTATAAACTGTGTTTCATTGTTATAATATGCATTATTTTAATTTATTTATTTATATTTCAAGTATATATTGTGATTATTGTATCACTGCTCCTACTTATATAGTGTGCCAGCTGATTGTTTAATTATTTATATTGTTAGAACAAAGTTTAAATATATTGTGTTCGTACTGTAATGAACTGAAACGTGTTTCAAAATTTGTAAATAACTAATATTTAATTTGTTAAATTTATAAACCGGGACTGCAGATAACCTCCATGCCTAGTGAGCTTATAAAACTTCGTCTGGGGACAGGGAAAACCTAAAAATTTATTATGTCTATATTTTTTTTTGTTTCTTTTGTTGCTTATTTTAATCTGACCATTTTTTTTTATTAAGATTGTCCATATGTGTGTGTGAATCACGTTAAAGTAAAAAAACCGGTATTATTCATATTATTATCATTACTGACCCCAATAACCGCTTACTTAATTTAGCTATATGCTTGCATGCCTGCAAAACACGATTCCCTGTGATTTGTCCCGTATTAATAAATTCTCTCTATGTGTTATCGCTCAAAGTACTTAAATGAAACTTTAGCAACCAGTTTCTTCATGTAGCTAGCGTAGAAAGAAATTCTCTCTCGACAACAGCATACACGAACTGACTATTACGCCTGTATACACTGACCCCGGAGAGAGACATAGTATGACGTCACCATACCCTCCTACTACATCGTAGCATAGAAACTTAGACAGCGCATTTCTCCTCTCTCCACGAAAAGCGAAAAGGGAGGGGAAAACGGCGCTCCGACACTCGTAGCTCATTTGCATAAAAAAACATTCCTATTTCTCATCGGGGAGAGAAAGCAGTGTGTTACGGTAGAAAAAAAAAAGCCCTCGCCTCCGAATGGGTTACGGGGAAAAAACCGCTTTCTCCGCCGAAGAAAAAAAAAAAAGCTGTCCCAACAAATCGCTTTTATTGTCAATGCTGACCTCTGCTACTTCAAATAACAGAGTAATTTATACCTAATTAACATTTTTTTTTTCTTTTTTTTTTTTTAGTACCTCTAGTAAGATCTTCGAAACAGTAATCATTTATTTACAAAGGAAAAAAAAAATATATATATACATATTTATTCAAGGTTCGGCGTATAAGTTGATAACCCATCGTGTACTTAAGTGTTTTTACTGCATAGAACCCGTTTTATCCGAATCTTCTAAAAGTTTTTCGACATTCCTTGTCATCTTAGGCGCATACAGATGCTGTATGTGTCTTCTAATCGTAGGCGCATTTTTATTGAATTCATCCTGTAATGCATAATTATTGTTACGAACTGCTTTTACTACTATAAATGGCCCTTCGAATCGCGGGTGAAGTGCTCTGGGTTTGCCAATAACTTTCATAAATACTCTTTGACCCAGACTTAAACTTGTAGTCTTCTGGAAATCATCTTCTTTAATGTATTCGCGCAGCATTTTTTGTTGATTTGCTAATGCTTGTTTGTACACTTCCTGCATATGTTCTAGCCTATTCTTAACATATGTTAGTGTGCACATTTCGTCGGGAGAATTATAAATCGTTAACTGATTTCTTATCTCTCGACCGAAAAATAGTTTAGCTGGTGAAAATCCAGTAGCCCTGTGTAGTGATGTATTGTAATGTAATTTAAAATAGTCGAGACGCGTGTCCCATTCTAATGTCGAATTGCTCATAGCTACCAAAGATGATTTTAATATTTTGTTCGTGATCTCTACTAAACCGTTTGCGCAAGCCTTATACAGGCTCGTAAAATTTAAATTTATTTTAAGAGCACGCATATATTCCGTAAACACCGCCGACCTAAAATATTTCCCATTATCCGCGACAATTTCCGACACCAATCCATAAGAAGCAAAGTATTTATTTAAAATATTTAACAATGTTTGCGATTCCACATTCCGTACCGCAACTGCCTCTAAAAATCGTGAACCCGCATCTACAATTGTAAATATGAAACAATTTTTACGTAGTGTCAGAGGTAATCGCCCAATCACATCGATATGTATAGTTGCCCCAATTTGTAGATTTCTATCCATTTCCTGAATCGGCACTTTAATTGTCGGATGTTGTTTACTTTTATTGCACCTTACACAATTACTGCAATAGTTTTTGATATGTTGGTACATGCCATACCAAAACAACCGCGATTTTATTGTTGCATAAGTTTTTGCAAATCCAAAGTGCGGTCCATGTGCTTCTTGTATAATTGTTAACTTTAAATCATCTGGAACTATAATTAGTTCAGGGTGTTTTGCATTTTGTTTTAATATTAAGAGTTTCTTATCATTTAACGCAAATTTTTTATTAAGTTTCTTGTTTTTGCCTGATTCAATCTTTTTAATGATAATTGATAATTTTTCATCTTGGTACTGATGTATTTTTATATTTTCATCAGAAAGTTGGGGATTAACTTTAAATAAATTGTTTTGTAATTCAGTTTGAGTAGTAATATTGCATATGTTCCTACTTACGTAATCTGCAGGATTAATTTTCCCTTCTAAAAATTCAATAGTGTAATCAAAGTCACTAAGGTTTAATATCTATCTAGCAACAATGTCCGATTGATTTTCTAGTTTTAGAGGATAAGTTAAGGCTTTGCTATCCGTTAGGATAGTGAATTTTCTACCAATGAGAATTGATTTGAAGTGCATGACAGCCTCATGAATAGCTAACAGCTCAAATTTTAAACTCGGATACACAGATTCAGTTTGTTTAAGTTTGCGTCCAAAAAATTCTATTGGGAATAAAAATCCATTATCCTCTTGCGCCAAAATGGCTGAGATTGCAACTTTTGATCCATCTGTGATTAAGAAAAATTCCTTGTTAAAATTTGGTGGTTTTAACGTAGGATTATTAATAATGGCTGCTTGTATGTTCAAAAATGCCTGATCTGCTTCCTTAGTCCATTTAAATCTCGCACTGTCTTTTGTCATTTCTACCAAAGGGTTAACTATCTCCGCATAATTATGAATGAGGGTTCTGAAATAATTGGCTAATCCAAGCAAAGATTTAACCCCTCTCTTGTTTTTGGGACGCACTAAATGCTGAATTTTCCCCACATTTCTGTCAGAAGGTGCATATCCATTTTTATTAACCTTAAATCCTAGAAACTCTATCTCCTCTTTACAAATCTGAGCTTTAGAAGGCTCCACAGTTATATTATTATTTATAAATGTTTGCAGGACCTCCTGTAAAAGTTTAAGCATTTCCTGCGGATTTTCGGCAGCTATTATAACGTCATCTAGATAGTAATTTACTTTGTCTTTGGGGAAATGTCCTAACACTTTATCCATTAATTCTGCGAACTTGGTGCTACTGATCTTCAATCCGAAATTTAAACGACATGGTGAAAAAACGCCATATTCTGTAACAAATGCTAATTTATGTCTGTCCTGTGGCCTCAAATTTATTTGAAAAAAAGCTGAGTGAAGATCTAAAACCGAATACAGTTTTTTTCCACTCATTGCCTGTAAAATTGTCTTTGCGTCGGGTACCGGGTAAGGAAACCCTTCCAATATCTCATTTAAAGTTCTATAATCTACAGCCATGCGGTATCGAATTTTCTCCTTGTCAGTACTCTTTTTTTTAACAAAAAGTACGGGGAATGCATAATCGGAATCCGATTTTTCTATTATTTTAGCCTCCAAAAGTTTGCGAATCTCTTGTTGTGCATAATCTTTCGCCGCTTGTTGAGTCTTGTAAGGTTTATGCTGAATGGGGAAATTATGGCTAAGTGTCACTTTTGGAATGACTAAATCTGTTTGACCCAAAGTTTGGTAAGATTTAGAAAATGCGTGGGCATGTTTTAGTAATAAATTCGCTACTTCCTCTTTAAGATCCCCCGATAAATGATCAATTTTAAAATCTTTGATATCAAATTCTGCTTCTCTCAATGCTCTAGTTTCCTCTAAACTCAGATTATTGATTTGATAAATTTTCCCGTCCTCGATATCATTTTCGTTTAAATTATTTTTGCTATCAAAATTTGTGATAATGTGTCCTACCTTCGCATTTTGTTTAATTATTTTCTTTTCTCCGCTGTTATTTGTTATAATAATATTAATTCTGTTTGTACTCTTAACCTCATGAACTGACTGTTCAGAAATCAAATCCCTAAAATCTTCCAAAGGTTCAAGTAAAATCAATTGATTTGGTTGAATGGAACATGGACAGTTCAATGGCATAATTTTTACTTCCCCTGGCTGAATGTGAATATCTTTCACACTTGTTGCGAAAATTTCCGTATTAACTCGTTTAACTTTCTTCGTGTTTCCTTTATTTGATTTATTTGTGACTACCGTATTATCATTATTTTTATGCAATACATTAATTTGACTGTTGTAGTCCTTGTCCTTCTGTGGTTCCAAAGACAACCTAGTATTTTTAAACCGCAATGCTTTTTCATTAAAGTCTAAAATCATTCTATTTATTTTCAGATAATCATATCCTAATAACATATCATAATCGCCCTGAAAACTTTTTGATGTTACATAAAATGTACCGGTTGTGAAAATGTTGTTTATTTTAAACGTTAATTTTATGCAGTGTCTGAAGGATATTTTGGAGTTATCAAAAGATTGTATAGTTATACGATTACCTAAATATTTTATTTTTGCTTCAGTTTCTTTTAGAGATTCAAAAATGTCCGGTGATAAGAGGCTGACAGCTGCCCCTGAATCGAAGAGTATTTTCACTGAAATCCCATAAATATCTAATTGTATGATAGGTAAACTATCTTCCTTAGTAGAATTTACACTTGAAATCAGAGCTGTTTTATTCCTTTGTTCATCCCATTTCGGTTGTTTTTTTTCTTGTAAATTGTACCCCTTCCTAAGGGATCTACCCGGGTACATCCTTTCTTTATTTTGAATTGTAGACCCCCTTATTTGTTTTCCGATCGATTATTTCTATTATTATCTGTTTTCGAATTATTTCCTTTACTTCTATTGTCTTGCATGGTGTTTCGTCTGTTATGGTTGTTTTGACCACGCCACCCTCTCGTATTACCTCTCCGAAAAGGTTGTTGCCGATTTGTATTATTGTGTTCGGTGTAATACTCATTATTAGGGAATATAAAATTTTGATTAGGAGCGTTTTGGCTGCTAAAATTATCCCTCGGATACCCATGATAATTGTTATAACCATGATTATTGAACGGAGTGTAATTTTGCGTCGAGTAGGAACCGGGAAATCTCGTGTTTCCATGACCATAATTTTGGGTCAAACCATTTTCATTTTGAGTGTAATTTTGCTGCATACCTGTGTTAAAAAAATCCTGTCTAAAACCTCTATTACTCTTTAAATTGTACCAACAATAGCTAATGTCATGCCTACCATCATTGCAAATTTGACAAAATTTCTGTGATTTATTTCCTTCAGTTGTGTTTTCTTTATTAGTCAATTTCAAATTATTTATTTCCATTTTAAGCTCCGATATGGCAGTCGATTGATCCGCATTTATTTTTAATAAATTTTCGCAAAATTCATTTTTTTCTGTACTCGCTATAGCTGAAACTGCATTTATTTGTTCTAATGTTGTTGAATTGAAAGCATTTTCAATAGTTTTAGCCTTTTCGCATAGACGCGAAAAATCTTTATTTTCCGATTTTCGCAATTCTAAAGAAATATTTGGGGAAATTGCTTCCAGAAACTTATTAATTTTAATTAAATCAAAAAGTTTTTTAGCTCCATCCTCTGTTGCATGCCCAGAAGCATTCAGATAGTCCGATGCTGCTCTTTCAAATTCACTTATAAAATCAATAATAGACTGATTTGGTTTCTGTTTAATAGAATTAAATTTTGTTTGCGAATCTGCAAATGAATCCTTTTTTTGAAAAATTTTAGTCATTTTTGTTTTAAATTGTTTGTAATCAGTTTCATTATTTAGACTATCATCTGAAGCAAGTTTATCGCGAGCGTCCCCTATAAATTTTGCTTTTAAAATTTGCAATTTGAAGTCTTCTGAGACTTTTACTTGGTCTGTTAGAGTATCAAACTCTTTCAAATAAAAGACGACATTTTTTACTTTTTTTCCATCAAAGGGTAGTATTAATGTCAAAATATTCGCTAGATCTGGTTTAACTTCTGCCATATTGTTACCAGTTAATTTGTTTAATGCTTCCTGCAATTGCTTCCTTGTTTGTACCCCTGAGTTATCTCTATTAACGGATTTTCGTTTTCTCCCACGCGACATATGCTATGCACCAATCAATACACATAAATGTACAATTATCACAATAACAAGAAAAGAAATATGTATGTATGAATATTATTATACAATACATAATACCATTATTTAAATTTTCTTTGCTTTACCACATAGTGTGATAATTTTAAAATTATTATATTTCTTTAATTACACTTATTATCATTATTTTGATTTTATTTTATTCGTTTATTTATTCATTTATTATTATTATTTTTTTATAATTTGCATTTTGCTATTGTTATGTATTTTTTTTTTATTTAATTTTATACATATAGAAACCAATTCAAAATAGATAACATACACCATTTCTAAGAATAACAGTTTAAAATTAACAGCATGATTGCCAGAATATTTTTATAATATTAATATCGAAACAAGTTACAAATGCATAAAATATCATAGTATGTGCTATCTTTACTATATAGCTATAAATATACAACCCTAGTTAATATCTGAAACACCTATATATAGATATACATATCAAACTTGAAAATGCCATTCTCAAAAATTAATTTTGCCAGAGGTTTATTTTGTGTACCCAGTGAGGTGGGAATAGTTGTTATTATGATTAGATATTAAATTATGTAAGATGATTTTATACTAAAAGACACCACGAGTTGTGAATAGTTAATTTATTATATACCATAGCAAATGTCCATTACAATTTAGAATCCGAAAAGAGGGTAAAAAGAGAAAAATGATATGAAGTTAACGGAATATACATATGAAAGAAGAGAAATTTCATAAATACTCTAAACATAGTCATAATATATTTTAATTAACCCAAGGAGATATCCGTGAGGGAACTTGGCACCACATTAATTATTATATAAGATGTTGGAGTGAAATAGACCAGCAGTTGCTTTTCCACAAACCACTCATATTCTAACTCTAAATATATATATTTTTCTTAGCTGAGTGACTTTACGTGATCGTATATATAATCCCTAGCTAGAATGATAGGTCCTATGCTGGACTTTAAGGAGCGATATTTTACTTAATCATCGCCAAAGCGTTGTGAATTTTTAGTAGACATTCTAGCTTATAGGATTCCCTTAAAATCTTTAGAGTTTAATCATCAAAATATAAAGAATAACTACACTCATTTTACTAGGAAGAATGATAAAAGGGAATTTTAAATTAATTAATTTATTTGCAATTCTATTAAATTACATACAATTTCCAATACCTTTAAATGTTACATAATTTATTTTAAGCATCATTTAAACTAATCTAGAAACAGATGCTACATATATTAAAGTTATACATTACTCACTTTCCCATTTCCTCATCTGGGTACAAAAATCCCTAATCACAAAACATGTAATATAAATATGGGAACAACAATATACATTAAGCATTACCTGTTCTCTTTTTTTACATCAGCACAGATGGAACATCCACTAACTTTTTTTTTTATCACTGACTATTTTTTTACGTGCAGAACTCACCAACATTCTCATTCTTCTTCCAACAAGAAAAACTGACTAACTTCTCTGGGAAAAAAAACTGGAGGCGGACTTCTAATTATCATATTCAGATTTTTTTTTTTTTGGGGGGGCATCATTCTGGCCTTCGGAAAGCCCCTTAGCCAATCTGTGATTAGCCCCACATCTGATTAGTATCATGAACAAAGCTATTTGCACAAGGGTCCTACATGCTCCTCCCCTGGTCCGGCTGAGCTGACATTTGCCCCGACGTCCCTTGCCTCCAACATTTTCCCAGAAGTGGCCCCTTCAAGGGGGTAAGAAAAGGGGCGCAGTCCTGCGGACTGTCATAAATATTTTTTGTGACTGGCTATAAACTATAGCCGACGTATACTGTCAGCCCCATTGTATGGGCTCCCCAGCTTGGCGCCTCATGACTGCTCAACAATTAATTATACAGAAAATCATACATCTCTGTAAACAAAATTAGTTACATTTTTTTTTTTACACAAAATAAAATTTCACAAAATTTTACTTTCACTACAACATTTAGATAAAATTAGTTTGACCTTGACCCAAAATGGCCCATTAATCAAATTTTCTCAATATCTGACCTAATCCAATGATTTTTTTGCTCCCGAAAACGATAGAATACAAAATTTAGTCTAAATTGCGCGAGACATTGTCTAGATAAAATTAAAATGACTCACTAATAGAAATTTTTCGAACATGTGACCTAGCCCAATGATTTTCTCGTGCCAAAAATATGTTGTATACAAAATTTCATTAAAATCAATTCACCCGTTCTTTAGATATAGCTTGACATGACCCTTATAATCGAAATTTTTCAAATATGTGACTTAGCCCATTAGTTTTCTCATGTGAAAGACCTGTTACATACAAAATTTCGTTAAAATCGATCACGCTGTTCTTTAAATATAAATAGCTTAACCCAGATGCTTTATGACCCAAAAAGACCCGTTAATAAAATTTTCTTGAACATATGACCTAGCCCAAAGATTTTCTGAAGTCCGAAAATGATAGAATACAAAATTTACTCAAAATCGTATCAGCCATTTTCTAGATAAAATTAGCGTGACCCAAAAATGACCCACTTATCGAATTTTCTCTAACACATGACCTAACTCAATGGGCTTCTCGTAATCCAAAACATTAGAATACAAAATTTGGTCAAAATTGTTAGAGCCATTTTTTAGATAAAATTAGTTTGACCCATAATAGCCCAAAAATGACCCACTAATTTAAATTTTACAAACCTCTGACGTAACAAATAATTTTCTCGTGCCAAAAAATGGTTGTATGCATAATTTCGTTAAAATCGATTCAGCCATTCTTTAGATGTAAATAGCTTGACTCTGACCCATTCTGACCCAAAATGACCCACTAATTGATTTTTCTCGAACACATGACCAAGCGCAATGATTTTTTTGTGTCCGAAAATGGTAAAATACAAAATTTTGTCAAAATCGTTAAGAGCCGTTTTTGAGATTAAATTTACACACACACAATTTTTGCTCGTATTATAGTATAAGATTAAGAAAGTTATTGCATTATCATATAAAATGCATGATATCTGGAAAATAAACCAAGGAGTCGAACGAAAATAATTATAGTGCGCTCACAACTTTATTCAAAGAACTGAAACTAAATGCTTTCCAATAAAAACAGATAATTATGTTTTTCATGTGATTTATTTAATTTCAATGAATTATGGTACATGCATAAAATATTTATACTTATTTAAACTTGGTGGCAACGAATAAAACAAATTACAACAGCAACTACAAGAGACAATGTTCAACTGGAACTTTAAGACACAAATTCGATTTTTTCAGCGATTGTCAAACATACAAAGATGGGAAAAAAAATCATTTTTAAGTTTTACAAAAAGGATTAAAATAAACCAAAAATGAAGCTAATCCATCCGTGGGATCGTTAGCTATCGCTTGTTGAATTTTAAGTCTTCATTTTTTCATTAAAAATTGAATAAAAAACTACAATAAACTACGATAATTTTTTAAATGCTATCATCTTGTTCATCTCATCGAGTTCTATCTTTTGAAAAAAAAAAAAAAAAAATCCCTGTCGTACGTCAACTGGTTCGCCAGAAACTTCAAAAAGACGTTTGCATTTTCCATTTCTTAAACAAATTACACCAAACGCTACTGCGTTTGCTGTGATATACCATGATTTTTTAGAACGGTATGCTAATGCTAAAACTGTACCTGGAATAAGGGAAAATCATTACTTTCTGCCCATAAATGACAGATATTTTAGTAAAACGAGTTTCATCATCCAAAATATCTTTTAAAACTTCTTTTGCAAATACAAATAAAGAAGATCTTAAATAGCTTGGCACAGGTTTATTAGTCTATTCATATGTTACCCAAATATCAAATTGTTACACCTTCGGATGAAGGGGTGAATTTTTTAAATCATAATTCTTTCAAGATTAAATGTCATTTTAGATGTGTTTTTTTGATGGAGCCCACCGGTAAATGTTATTTACTACATATAAAACTTTTAAAGTAGGGTCTACGTGATTTCCAGGTGTATTTTGTATTCTGGAAAGAAAAAGTAAATCCACGGGTGAGGAGTAAATTTCGCACTTTTTTTGGACCCTGTCATGTTATGTCATGTATCATCAGAAAGTTTTTTAACCCCTTTTTTATATTATGAACTTTTCTCCTCCTGGAGTTGAATTTCTGGAGGGGAGAGAGTGAGAGCGAGTAGGGGATTAATTTTTTAAATCGTAGCTATTTTGACAATAAATATCACTTCAGATGTGGTTTTCAGATGGAGCTCTCTGGTAAATATTATTTATTAAATACAAAAAATTTAAAGTGGGGGATTGTGTGATTTCCGGATGTATTCTGGGAAGAAAAAATAAACCCACCAACATGGGTGAAGAGTAAATTTTAAACTTTTTTTGGACCCGTCATGTGATATATCATAAGAAAGATTTCAAACCACTCTTTCATATTATGAACCCTTTTCTTCCTGGAATTAAATATTAGGAGGGAGTAGGAGGAGTGGTGACTTTTTTTAATCGCAGCTATTTTGAGAATAAATATCATTTTAGAAGAGATTTTTTGATGGAACCCTCTGATAAAAATTATTTATTAACTATAAACATTTTAAAATGGGGAATGCATGATTTCCGTGTGTATTCTGAGAAGAAAATGTAAACTTGTGGGTGGAGTAGATTTCAAAATGTTTTTGGACTTGTTATGTGATTGATCATCAGTATGTTTTCGGACCACTCTTTCATATTATGAACATTTCTCCAACTTGAGATGAATTTTAGCAGGGGGAGGAGGGGGTGAATTTTTTAATCGTAGCTGTTTCAAGAATAAATTTCCTTTTAGATGTGATTTTTTTTAATGGAGCCCTGCGGTAAATACAATTTACTAAACATAAACATTTTAAAGTTAAACTGCATGATTTCTGGGTGTATTCAGGGAAGTAAAAGTTGTAGAGTAGGGAGGAGTAAATTTCAAACTTTTTATGGCCCCGTCATATGATATATCATAGGAAAGTTTTCGGACCACTCTTTCATATTATGAATCTTTCTTCTCCCTTCCCTAATTTGGTCCCCTTACAGAGGCACTTTTCAAACTTTTTTGAAATCATTGCGTTTTTATCATTTTAAATTGGATTTTTTTTTTTTTTTTTTTTTTTACATTGACTTCCAATATGTACAAATTTACAAAGAGGGAGTATTCTGGTAGGCACAATAGTTGGAATTCTAAAGGGGGCACTTTTCTATCTTTTCTTGATACATCTATCATGATTATAACATTGGAAAACTGTGACTATATTTTATTTTATATACTGCGCGCTCGTCCCCTCCCTCCAACTTTGACCCTGCAGGGGGCTCTTTTTAAAATTCAACCGACACCCGTCATGTGATATTGTTAGAAAGTGCTATGACCATTTAATCATATGTTCTTTCATTGCTCCTCTACCACTTTGCCCCCCAGGGGTTCGTTTAATGTATTCCAGTAGGATAGTCTTCTAATAATTTGGAAATTGTAGAACTTATCTCAAATGATGTACAAAAATCAATAAAAGATCTTGATCACATTTACTGTCTTTTTACTTCATGTTCTTGACACTAGAGGTGCTTTTGATTACTTTTTCTTTGGTCATTTTGCAACTAATTGGCAAAAAATTCAAATTCTTTATACTTAAACTCCCCTTACTTTTTCATACTTACTCGCGACTTTTCAACATTTTGCAAGCCAGGGAATGTCATTACATGACATTTCTACTATTGTGACTCCATTTTAGCCTCTTTTCGGCTTGTTGTTTTTAAGTCCATCTGTTTTCAGTTACCATGCATTAACTAAATTATGCTTTTTAAACATGTAACAAAAAATATTTTAATAATCAATTGTAAAACATCCCAATTGCAGATTATCGAAATTAATAGATGGCTTTATCGATTGTGTTTTTTTACCATTATGATTTTTATAGATTGGTAAATTTTCAAGAATCGTCTATAACTACACTGAGCCCATCTCATGTTTAACCTGCATACATGAATAAATAATGAAATTTAAAAAGTATATACTTTGGTGAATATTTTCATTAACAATATGATCTTAATGATTTGATTTTTATCTATCACACAGCACGATAGTGCTGTATAGTAGAGCTCAGCCGCATCTTTAATGTTAAAGTCCAAAGTTTGCCTCTTAATAACTTTAGACCCAATCATCGGATCGCGACGAAATTGAAAAGGCGAAATGTCTTACTCTGGGCCTAAAAGTTTACAAAAAATCATCCAGATTCACCAATTAGTTACGGAGATCCAAAACCATTGTTTTGTCACTTTTTTCTCGTGAAATACAAAAAAAATACAAACAACTCAAATATAAGTCGAACCAGGAAACATTCAGCGATGTGTAATAGCTTGTATGTTCGAAAGCTTTTAATTTAAGTATGTACCTTTCAAAAGTCCTGTCAAACAATATCCAATATTAAGAAAATGACACCCATTTAAAATTTATATAACGCTATACCTTCCATAATTTAACATTAAAGAAATCTCTACTTTTTAATTGTTAATTCAATCATTTCTTTCGAGTTGCCACCAACAAAGACACAGTTCAATAATTTAAAAAAGAAATGATAACACATGTCCTTTTTTTATAGATCAATAAAAATTCTGATTATCTTGATAGATTTTTGAATTTTTTAAATTGACGTCATTCGTAACAGAAAATACATATTTTTCATAAACATATATATTAACTGTAACTAAATATGTGTTAAAACAACATCGCACCCTTATTTAAGTGTTTTCGACGTCAAAACAGTTACTACAATATAGATATTTCAATTAAAGAAGGATAATTTAGAAAAAAAATTCTTCTACATTTATAAAAATAACGATTTAAAATGAAGCTATAAAAATAAGTGTAGGTACCTATAGTCATAAGAAAATCTGCGTAGATACTGAGAAACTGCCATCTGAGTAGGACTACCATCTGGAAAGGGGCGGGTTCTTCGCCAACGTGGCGATATATTGCCAAATCTGGCGCATAAAATTACTCTCCAAAATTGAAACCACTTGGTGTTATTTCCGCTATTTCGCCAAACTAATATGTCTAAAAATAACTTTAAACTAATACTAATAATAGTTTAGATTTGTTTGTTGAAGATGATTGATAAAATTCCTGAAAGGATCTGAAAAAGCTATGAAATCATATAAAAAACTGGTGGAACTAGAGAGAAAAGTAGAGCTCGATTTAAAAAAAGTTACAGTAAAAATTGGGAAATATTTTTAATCTAAAAATGTGCGTAGAAAAGAAAAGGAATCAGATGATCTGTAAAGCTCATGAAATAACACAAATTTTTGTTAGCTGAAAATGTGGACTGAGCTTTAATGGTGTTTTATATTCAGAATTATACTATTATCCACTCTATTATCCATATGCCTTAAAATCAATCAGGGAAAGAGAGGCATTTTTAATTCACTCCATATTTCAATTATCCATAACCAATTTAAAAACTCGGGTTCATAACTATATGTTACAGGCTGATGTAATGAAGTATGAGAACGGTTCGTTCAGTACAAAGTGTGGACCCAATTCCATTCCAGAGGTTTTCATAAGTGGAAGATCAAAGCTTCATGTAAACTCAAAATCTTGAACAGATACGATTCAACCATATACTAAATATTTGTGTTCAGACATATATTTATCTACATCAATTCCTGAACAACCTGCTTAAATTAATGTTATACTTTGATTATTAATTTATGGTTTATATTCGTTTAGCATTGTGGAGCTTAATTGATTTGAAACAACATAACAATATATTATATTGACTACTTTCCTCAGTAATCATTTTGAGAGGATAATAGTATAATTCTGAATATAAGGGACCAGTAATGCTCAGTCCACATTTTCAGCTAAAAAAAAATTTGGGTTATTTCATGAGCTTTACAGATCATCTGATTCCTTTTCTTTTCTACACACATTTTTAGATTGAAAATATTTCCTAATTTTTCCTGTAACTTTTTTTGGTACCTTACGTATTAACGCCACCGCAGCAGAACTTGCGCAAAATAATGGTGTCAAAAAATGAGCAAAAAATACATTTAAAGGTACTAAAAAGCACTAAAACACTAAAAAATGGCGTCAAAAATTAGCAAAAAACATGGCAACAAGGAATCCAAAAGATAACTGCGGTGGCGTTAATACGTAAGTACCCTTTTTTTATATTGAGCTCTACTTTTCTCTTTGGCTCCACCAGTTTTTTGTATGATAATGTAGGCCTAAGTATGAAAGATTAAATTTTTACATGACATAATGCTGTTTTATTTACCAATGTAATTTTTGTTTTCCTCAGTTACATAATTTGCTTTGTTACATTATAGATTTAAACTTCTTTCTTGAATGTTACAATGAAAACTGTATAAATTTTTTGGATTATACACTATTTGATATTGAAAATGTAACACCAAAGAGTGGCCAGAAAATAATGAAACTCGACAAACAAAGAGAGACAACAACAAACAATAAGTGGTCTTTATTTCAAAATGACATTCATAATACAGAGCGAGAACAGCATTGGCTCTGTAAAATGTAAGACCACCATGGAAAGGCAATACATGAAACAATATGTCTAGGCACAAAGTCAATGAGAGTATGGATTGCATCCGCATCCTATCACCCATTTGCCAGTGTTTCTTCTGAATGCAGCAGTGGCAGGGTCTGCAAATGATATTCAATCAAATCTCAAATGTATTTGATTGGTGAGAGATATGGAGAGTATACTGGTCAGGCAAGCATCTGTACACCTAGCAGCACACGTCGGCTGATGTAAGCAATAGGTAGTTGGGCATACAGCATCTCCTGCCACCAGCCACAGCACATCATCTATGTATCGTTCAGCCATCATAGGATGCTGAATACGAACTAGAGGTGATCTGGAATCATTTGTAATTGTGCCCCAAGCCAAGATGGCATGCTCCGCAATTGCTGCAGGATTGGATCTATCTCCATGTAAAAGTCACTCTCGTATGCGGCGACTATCACTGGAGAAATATAATCATGGCACATTTGAGAACACAGCCATATGCTATTCCATCTTCCATATCATGCCAGTTTGGCACCATTGTAGATATTAACGTCTATCCTTTGGGGTCAATGGCAGTCCTTTTAATGAATGCAATGAGTACAGGCCACTAGCAACCAATCAATGTGAAATGGTTCTGTTCAGTATGGAAACATCCAAGGTGTCTTGAACATTCTACAGAATAAAGATAGAAGTGGCTTGCGAGTTTTCCACTGCATGTCGGCAGATGCGTCAATCCACTGGTGTCACACTGGCTCACCGGCATTACTCAAACTAGCTACATTTCCTCATTCGAATCATCTATGTCACAATGGACGAACCTGCTCTTTTCAATCTAATCACTATGTGACATGTGAAATCATCTGTCTACTGGAACTGTCTCCATTGATGGAGGCCTGGTCTGTGATGTTACACACATACAATGAGAAAAGAACAAAATGACTATTTTCCTAACAGAAGTAAGGGCACGAATGTTGCTCATTCTGCAGGTTCTTTCCCTCATATCTTAATCAATGTGTGCTGGAGATATGCACATTTCACATCATTTGAATAACTCAGTGACATGTGTCTACTCTCCTGTAGCAGAATGTGCACGATACTACGACGGGCATCACAGACTTTTAAGGACACCTGCAGGCTCAGTGATGTCATGAACACGCTATAGCGCATAAATTACACAAGAAATCGGCAATGGGACACAAAAAATATCTTTTGCACGTGCCCTGGAGTGCGTAATTTCATCAAAATATCATGGAATAAGACCGAATTTCGTCTAAAGATCGCGAGAAGAAATACAAATATCATCAAAGCATTGCGAAAAAAAGTAATTTTCTTTTAAACAATTGCAAAAAAACCTGACAAATTTCGTCAAAAAATCCTGAAAAAAGACCAAATTTCTTCAAAGAATCTCGGCAAGAAACGATAATTTCATCGCAACATCGCTAAAAATGACAAATTTTGTTAAAAAACCACTTAAAAATGGCAAATTTTGTTAAAAAAAAACACTTAAAAAAGGCAAATATCGTCAAAAAATCTCAAAAATGTCTGAAGTTCTTCAAAGAATCGCGGGAAGAAACAATGATTTCATCATAACATCGCTAAAAAAAGCACATTTCGTTTAAAAAAAAAACCACTTAAAAACAGAAAATTTCGTTGAAAAACCACTTAAAAATGGCAAATTTGGTCAAAAAAATCCTGCAAAAAACAACAGATTTTATAAAAAAAAAATTGCGAAAAAACGGTACATTTTGTCAAAAAATCCTGCAAAAAAGCTGATTTCTTCAAAAGATTGTGAAATAACGGCAAATTTTGTCAAAAAATGCTATAAAAACGACAGATTTCGTGAAAAGATTGCAAAGAATTGGCAAATTTCGTAAAAAGATTGAGAAAAAAAAAAAAAAAAAAAAAAAAAAAAAAAAAAAACGCAAATTTTGCCAAAAAATTATGAAAAAACCCCATAAATTTCATCAAAAAGGCTGAAAAAAAAAAAATATTGCTGGAAGTGGATTTTTCTGTTCCATAATTATTATTTGTAAATAATGGAAATAGTTCACACATACACAAACACATATGTTGTCATAATTGGTTAGCACTACAATAACACAAAGAATATATTTATATAACACGTTGCATCTTACAAACTATTTTTGAAAATATTATTAGCGTTGCAGACATTTGAAGATAGTTCTACTGGGGTCTACTCTAGATTTTCATAAATGTCTGCCACTCGTTCTTAGTATTGACTTTCAATGTCATGTAGTGTATTATTTGGGTATAGACTTTTTGGATTTTGAACATGCAACAGTGCTTTACACTGTCTTTATTTATTCAACTGCACCAGGAGATTCAATCACTGTTATTATCTATATTATCAACATTTTATTACAATTAAGAAATGTATTGTATTACAGCAAATAAAGTATATTCTTTTAAGTAGTATAATATATGGTTTATGCAATTATTCTATGATTTTATTTATAACCACATTTAAACAAATACAAATCACTATTTTCTAGTTCAAAAATTTCTTTATTAGCCTACATATTATAACTGCTTATAACAAACAAATTCTTTTTTAAATCATTAGAATGGATATTTTACACAAGAAAGCATATACATGCTTTAATTAATTACATACAGAAAATTAGTAAAAAAATCTTAGTTATATAAAATTCTGTCAAATTTATTAGAAACCTATCAATATAAAACATACATATTTTGATTTATATTAAATTAACTTACAATTATCTTAAATTAAAAATACTTTGAATTATACAATGTTTTTGGAATAAATCAAATAAATTTTTAGACATTAATAACAGAATAAAGATATTTTTACATATTAACAATACACTGTTCAAAATAAATATCACAAACTTTAAATGTTCTTTTGGCACCTTTCATATCCGTCAGATAAAAAGAGAGATGTACCTGACAGTAACAAATTTCTTTATACTTAAACAATGTTCTTACTGATCTAACAGAATTAAACAGCCAGTAACTACATATAACTTGCATTTAAAGAAGAAAAAAAAGAAATCACACATGGCTATTTCAACACATTTGAGTGCTATTACAATCAACTTGCATTCCATTCATTTATCAATTTTTTATAATATAAAAAATACTTTATAGTATGAAAGTCAGTAATTTTTTTAATAATGTAAATTTATATAAAGCAGATGCAGTTAAATTATCAAAAATAAAAAAATAGTACAACACACGTTTTATTTTGGAAGAAACATGAAAATGTATAATATAAACGATTTTTTAAAATCATGGAAAGAAAGTGGAAATATTTTGTAAAATTTTGTAATGTTGTGCATTTTTTTCAGAAATATAAAGCATTAAAAGCTTTATAAATTCATTTAAAAGCTTTATGGGCTTTCATCATGAAATAACTATAGGAGTTTAAAATAATATTTATATCAAAAGAAATGAAGCTAACCCCTAATCTAAGTTATAATAATACATCAATATAAATATCAAAAGTAGCATTAAAATTTATCACATATACTACTTTCTGCTGTTACTTACAAAAGTGATAAAAAGTTTAGAATGTAAAAAGAGAAAAAAAATTAAGAAAAAATGTTCAAGATCAATTACATACTTTATAGGATGTAGTGCAGCATATAAAATATATTCACATGGAAATTAAAAGCAGGGACACAGAGTAGAATGTTATTAAGCAGGATTTACAATGATTATGAATGCAATATTTCCACGTTTGTTCATAAAAAATCTTTTAAAATAATTTTATAGATGCAATACAAAATTATTTAATTATTACATTAAAATTACTTAATCTATGTAAAATAATTTTGAATATGATTATTTGACATACACAGACATATCTTAACTAAGTTTCGGTTATTAAAATATAAATAAGACATTCCCCAGTTATTTTTCTCATCAGAAAAAATACTGGGAATCTTAAGTAATTTCATGGTGTGGTTTAGATCAATCAAAAATTCAGTTTGTTTTTGGTCCAAAATCAGAGTTTCATCAAAAATTCAGCCAAACTGAAACTATCTATATTTTAAAAATCTCATAACTTCCTTCGGAAATTTTCAACATTACTCATTGATTTGAGATATCTCGATTAAAATGAGACATTCTTTCTTTATTGCTATGAGCTTCAGTTCATAAATATCAGTTATGACCGATTCAAATCATGAGTGCAAATTATAAAGCAAGGCTTTACAGTACTTTACTGCAGGCTTAACAGTGATAGAAATTTTTTAGTTTGAAACCACATTTCTTACAAAAATCATTATAAAGGATAAATTGAAGTATGTATGCATTAAAAACAAATATTTTTAATTAGATGAAATTTGTATAATTAGAAAACCATTCTGTGTCCTAAATAAATGAATTATTTTTTATTTTACATAAAAATAAAGTTTTGGCAAGAGGCACAGACAGCCAACTTGGGCCACACATATAATTTCATGTATAATTAATTAATAATTCTGTATATTTATGTAGCATGTATTAATTATTTAAAAAAATATTTTAGACATTTTTATTTTTGTTTTATATTTGGCCAAAAATAGGAGGATTATCGAAATTCAGTTTCAGTCTTAAAAAACTGTTTTAGTCTATCCTTGGTGATTACCATAGAAGCTGTTATAGGCTAGACACAGATAACCTCAAAAGTTTCCTTTTTATTTGAGTAATTTAAATCAATTTAACTTTATATTATTTCAGCATATCGAATAAGAGGATTAAAGTTTGTGGCGATATGTTTTCTTTAAAAGAATATACAGTGGATAAAATAAAGAAAATATCAAAGACTGAAAATATTTTTTTCCCCCGATTCTGAGAAGGCTAATAAAACTATTTTATCAATACCTTCTAGATTTAAGCATAAATTGTTGTTGACCAGAATACTGTTTACTTAAGCACAATCTGTTGTAAAAAAAAAAAAAAGACTTTGGCAAAATGACAAGCTAAAAAATGCCACCAATTTCTTAGTAGCATACAAATTCTTATTTAATTAATTCAAATTTACAAGGAGGTGGTTTAAGGAACAGAAATACATTTTTTTTTTACAGTTATGGAAATGGAATGCTTTAAACAAAAGTCATTTTTAACATATTGTCATGACGTAATGTTTAAAATATTCAACAGTTGTCAAAAATTATTAGTTTTTCAAGTTGATTCAATTTATCAAGGTTAGACCAGTTTTTGGGGAGACAGGATAAATAGGAACAACTAATAAAAAGATTGAAATAATTTAAAAAAAAATACATGAAAATTAGCAAAAAATACTTATTTTTCATCTACTTTTTACAGTTAGAGAAATACAGATTAAAAAAAATTCTTTTTTACCAGCATTTTTGTTCATCTGTATGAAAATTTGATGATTATGGAGATAATGGTGGCATTACAATTAAAAATTTTAAAACTTTTAACAGCATAGTTCAGCAAAAAAAGTCTTGCATTACATCAAAGTTCAAAGTAAAAATAAATCTCATTCATAAGATGATATAATTTGAAAAACATGAGACAATTTAGCATATATAACATTTCTATGATTTTTTTTAACAGTTTCATTTTATATAAATTCTAATTTTTAAAATGTCATGTGAATTAAAATAAAACAATTCTTTTATTAAAATCTTTCTTATGAGAAAAGAATGTTTTTAAACTTTTGATTTGTGTAAGATAATTAAAATGCAATATAGATTATTTTAAGTAGTTTTGAATGTCAATTCATTTATTTTTATACATAGTTTAAATAGCTGATATGTTGATTTAGCATATGCATATGTACAATTAAGGCAACAAGTTTCTTCATAAAATTTATATATATATAATAACAATTATTTTGTGCAATAATCTTTCAAACATTTAATATACATTATGTTAAAATTTGCAGAATAGTTTTGAAATATTTAAAAAAATAAATATATAAATAAATGTAATTAAACTTTTTATCAATAAATTAAAATATTCATTACTGGTATTCCAGGAATCTGTCCAGGTGAAAAATGGAGTCCGTTAACGGACTCTTCTCAAAATTCAGTGACAGTAAAACAGACTCTTCATTCTTCACAAAAATAAATTTTAGAAAAATGGGCTCTTCACAAAAATAAATTTCAGAAAAATGGCCTTTTCATCAAAGAAGTGTGAATCCCATCCATCTTGTGTAAAATTCTACAAAAATCTAGCTTTTTTTTTTTTTTGTCAATTTTATTATTTATTGGAACATAACACACTTCAATTATCAATAGCTGGCTTTCCCTTTTTTCTCCCCTATACCTTTATTTGGAATCAGCGCCGATTAGCTAACTCATGACATCATGGAAATAATAGGCTTGTTCATGGAGTAAGAAATACATTACCTCTTCTTCATAGGTGTGGTGATCATATTTTTTGGTGATTTCTTTAACTTGTAGTTTGGCAACACTTGTTTACATTTTGTTGTGTTCGAGATTGCTTGGAAATATATTTTCTTAGCAAAAGTTAAACACAAAAAAGTTATAATTAATAAATAATGAAATCATTTCATATTAAATTTGCTTTTTGGGAGGTTCATATTAAATTGCTTTTATTGTTTTTGTTAAGCTGAAAATTGCAATTGCTCTTTCAATATTTACATTTGGTTCTTTTATCTTTTGTAAAAATTATGCATTATATACACACAAAAAAGTTCCATTGAAATTGAATAAATAACAAAATCACTTCCATATTAAATTTGTTTTATGGGACTAATGGTTAACCATGCACAATTTCCTTTATTTATATCACAAATAAATAAAAAATTTTAGAGAATGGTAGATTATATACATGATGCCAGATCTCAATGTGTGAACTTATTTCAATCTTCAAAAAACTTTTGATAGATTATACTTTATATACATAAATAGCACTTTTACTAGCAAAAAATTTTTAATCTTTCTTTTACTAAACATACATATATACAAATATTTATTGCATTATTTATACTTAACAGATGGTGGATTGTGTAGTACAATATAATCAGAGCAAAAAAAGTTAAAAAAAAATATTAGTTTATTTGTGCAAAAATCAAATGTCTCCAACTTTTGGAGATGAGGGATAAATGGGTTAACTAATGTTGATACTTTTCAGTTAGCCGGGTGCCAGTATTATATGTATATATAAATACATATGTGTATATATACACATATATGTATACATACATATGATATAATATGGCCACCCGACTAACTGAAAAGTACCAAGCCAGTTATATACTACCTCTGACAAAAAAGTTCGGTGAATGAATTCAGAACGGTCGATCTAGCAACACCTGGGAAACAAAATGCTGTGCCTGCATAAAGGCAAATGTTGACCATCTTCCCCCACCGTTGTTCAGTTGAGCGTCGTTTATGTTCTGTGTAAGATGTGCTTTAAAAAGTGCATGTTCAGTGTGTTGGTTCTCACTGAGAACAGAAAAATGAAAGAACAAAAGATCAGTTTAAAGTTTGGTTTTAAGATTTGCAAGACACTGAAAGAAATTCATAAGGGTTGGTGCAAATTGAACATCCACCATACTCGCCAGATCTGAATCCTCCAGACTTCTTATTATTTCCACGACTCAAACTCTCTTTGAAAGAGATTTGACTTTATTTCTGACATCCAACGAAATGTGACAAAGCTTTTGAACTCCATCTCAAAAGAACACTTCTAATGAATTTTCCAGGACATGTATAGCAGATCTCAGTGGTGCATAGTTATTGGAGGTGACTATTTCGAAGGATGGTATGGTAACTTTCGTTAATATTTCATCTACATTAATGTAGCAAGACTATTCACTGAACTTTATTGTCAGAGGTTGTATATACGTTACGGACAAAACCAGGAGCCTGGCCAATACCTGAACTGGCCAAGCTTCCAGGCCAAAACCTGAAATACATGAAATGAATACTATATTTTGGGTTTGGGCCGGTCAATTCGTGAACTGGATGGGACACCTTGACTAACATCTGAACTGGAAATTTAAGGCTACCCTTTATATGCAGGGCCGTCATGAAATTTCTCTTATAGAAGTTGTTTCTTGTAAAAAATCTGGAATTGCTATATTTCATACACTGTAATAAATAACTGTTTATCATCTATCTTAATGATGCATAGGCACCAATTTTATTGTAACTCAGATAATGTAACAACAATAAAATGCACAGTGAAAATGACTTGCATTGATTATATTGAAACTAAATATTTTTGTGTATCCCAGTAAATTAATCAGTACACAATTCCCTTTCAAAACTAAAATTAAGTGATAAACCAAATAAGATAACAATTACAAGTTCACCTGAGCCTTTACTCGAGTTAGAGCACAGGCAGGCAGATGGCTAGATTATTTGAATTCATAGACACTTTCAACTATGTTAGAGAGGATTAAGCCGAGTGCCTATATCTATTTCGTGAACTGGACAATCACATCTGGCCAGTTCGGGAATTGGCCATAACATATACATGTAAATATAAATACATATATGTGTATCTATACGCATATATGTATATGGGTCATTCCATGTCAAGTGTCCTAAATTTTGGCATGGTTCCCACTCGACCCCCTTCGATTTTTATGAAATTAATACAGAATATACATGTAGGTATATGATGAACATTTGGAAACTGTTTAGTGCAAAAAGTTGTATAGTTGGAGATCCAGGGGTTCATTTGTACCAATCACTATTTCATGGTTGTAGAAAAAACGGCCAAATCATGAAGTTTGGCATCATATTGCTCATGATATATGAAACCTTACTTATTGAAAATAGGTGATCTAGTACAACTTTTTGTGCTAAAAAATATAATTGCAGTATTAAAAATCACAAATCAAAACTATCGTCATTACTAGGCCTCAAAGTAGGCCGTACGGCCAATCTGCTTGAATTTTACCCTTAATTTAACATGCTGTAACTACTGCAAATATTATTTTAAAAATTTCTCGCTTTACAAACTAATTACCTATGGATATATCGTAAAGCAGCTGTAGTTGTTTTTTGATTGCTTAAATATTCATTAAATTATTGATGTTCAAAATCTAATAAAAAAATAAAATCGTCGATTTTGCCCCATATTCAGAAGCGTATATCTCAAAAGGGACATTTTTGATTTGGTTACAATTAGTACCACTGGAAAGAGCATATTTTAATTTATAAAAAAAACTTTATTTCATTTTGGGCCTCTTAGATACAAAAGAAAAATAATAAAATTCACAAACCTGTTGTACCAGATAATCCAGATACATACAAGAAAGGCATATATTACGACAGGGTCTTTCAACATATTTTGAACCATTCTTTTTTATTACAACGATTAATGCATATAATAATTATCCCTTTTTCTGGTCACAGTTACTTCCCGTTTACCTTTATGAGTGATTTGTAACCGCATTGCCAATGAGTTATATCCAATAACCAGGCAAGACTAGCTCCTGGTTGGGTATTGCATGTTTAACAAGATTTATACAAAAATATTCCTTTTCTCTTTCAGTTTATGCTTTACTTTACTGTTAAAACATTCTGTATCAAGATTTTAGCTCTGTGGATTCTCATGATTATGATCAGAGTCAATGCAGCATTGGCTGTGCTGATAATTGTCAGTGCCATTTGACGACTTATTGTGCACATAAAGGCTTTAAGCTTTTTAAAGAATTTTCCTCTGAAGAACAGGAGTTAATTAATCGCCTAAGTTTATTGAATCTTGAAGAAAATTCTCAAAGATGCTTTCATCACGAAACATTGCTTTTGCATAAATTTGAGTTTCTTCAGCGAACATGCTGCAATCCTTTCACTAAAGACAATCATTGCGAACGAAAATCTTTGCGGTCCATCAATTTAGAAAGTTCTAATCATTTGACAGACTAAGAAACTAAGAAAAATGTCAAACCAGTCCAAAAATTATGTAGATCATGCAGAAAATAATTCGAAGAAACAAGAACAACATGGTCCTCTTCTTCAAGCGAATTGGAGCTAGATGAAATAGATGTAACAGAAACGTTGAACAAAAGTCTAACAGCTATTGATTTGTCTCCTTTAAAATTTCAACGAACATCAACAAGAGATATTAAAAGCTATGCAAAGCGAAAGATAAGTTAAACTGAAGCTGTGATTTCAAATAAAATAGCTATTGTTGCTGGTATAGATCCATATAAATTAAGACAACCTACTACATGCAACCAATGCCTAGACTGTTTAGATTACAAACAGCTAATTAAAGAATTGAAGAAGAAGTTACAGTTGTCAAAACGTCCAGAACAAATACAAATATTAATAATGGCACCTCTAATGGCAAAATTGGACAATAAAAGAAGTTATGGAAGAGTTCGAAGTTTCAGAAAAAATGGTAAAAGCAGCGCGAAAATTAAAAGCAGACATCGGAATATTGGCTTTACCTAGAGCAAAGTTTGATAAGAAGTTGCCGGAAAACATAAAAGAAAGAGTATTAAATTTTTTTCAAGATGAAGAATGTAATCTTATATGTTCAGGAAAAAAAGATTTCATTTCCGCTCGGATAGATAGAAGGAAAGTTCAGATGTAGAAGCATCGATTACTAAGCAATTTGAAAGAAATGTTTGCAGTCTATCGAAGTAGTAATGGATCGGAAATCGGATTCTCCGAATTTTCCGAGTTAAAACCAAAATGGTGTGTGGCTGTCGTTGCAGCAGGTTCACATTCCCAATCTGTGTGTAAAATGCATCAAAATGGGAAGTTGATGCTAGCAAGCTGCCCAACTGATGTAGATTATAAATTCCTTATAAGTAAAACAGCTTGTGACTTGAATTCTAAAGATTGTATGCTTCATCGCTGCGAAGAATGTCTTGGAACAGATGATTTAAAAAAAATTTTGGAAAGTATTTTCGAAGATAGTGATCCAGAATACGCCATTAAATTTAAACAATGGGTTCACACAGATCATGACACGTTAGAAACGAAGCAGATGACAGTTGAAGATTTTATTAAAGAATTGGTATTGAAAATCTCAGCAAAGATGTCTCAATAAATTTTATGCACCCTTATGGACCTTTGAAAACATTTTATTAGCCCACTAGACAAGACCTCTGTTGGATTCCGGAAGAGCATATAATTACTTTTCCATTTCCAATAAAAACAAAAATTAGTCAGCAATACAGTTTACCGAAAGCTGATGCAATCGCAATCAAAAAGAAATTTGACAAATTGAATCAATGAGTAATGTTTTTTATAGATTGGGGATCAGGAATGAACATAATGGGAGCTTGGAATAATCAAAACATTCAGTCTATAATAATCTATGAATCCTGTTAGGTACCCGCATTTAAAATTTAAAACATGCAATATCCAACCAGGAGCTAGTCTTGCCGGGTTATTGGATAATAACTCATTGGCAATGCGGTTACAAATCATTCATAATGGTAAAGGAGAAGTAACTGTGACCAGGAAAAGTGATAATTATTATATGAATTAATCGTTGTAATAAAAAAGAATGGTGCAAAATATGTTGAAAAACCCTGTCATAATATATACCTTTCTTGTATGTATCTGGATTATCTCGTACAACAGGTTTTTGAATTTTATTATTTTTCTTCTGTATCTAAGAGGCCCAAAATGAAATAAAGTTTTTTTATAAATTAAGATATGCTCTTTCCAGTGGTACTAATTGTAACCAAATCAGAAGTGTCCCTTTTGAGATATACGCTTCTGAATATGGGGCAAAATCGACGATTTTATTTTTTTATTAGATTTTGAACATCAATAATTTAATGAATATTTAAGCAATCAAAAAACAACTACAGCGACTTTACGATATATCCATAGGTAATTAGTTTGTAAAGCGATAAATTTTAAAAATAATATTTGCAGTAGTTACAGCATGTTAAAGTAAGGGTAAAATTCAAGCAGATTGGCCGTACGGCCTACTTTGAGGCCTAGTAATCATGATAGGTTTGATTTGTGATTTTTAGTACTGCAATTACATTTTTTAGCACAAAAAGTTGTACTAGATCACCTATTTTCAATAAGTAAGGTTTCATATATCATGAGCAATATGATGCCAAACTTCGTGATTTGGCCGTTTTTTCTACAACCATGAAATAGTTATTGGTATAAATGGACCCCTGGTGCTCCAACTATACAATTTTTTGAACTAAACAGTTTCCAAATGTTCATTATATACCCTCATGTATATTCTATATCAATTTCATAAAAATCGAAGGGGGTCGAGTGGGAGCCTCTAGGCCAGTTGACATGGAATGACCCATATATATGTATATACACATCTTTCATATCATCTTTCATATTTATCTATACACATCATCATATATACATATGTATATACACATATGTATATATATGTATGTACACATATATGTATATATATATATATAGTACTGGCGTCTGGCTAACCAAAAAGACCCTAATGTTTTGAAGGATTACTTTTTTTCACAAAAATAATAGTTAAATTCACATAAATAAAACCCTGAAAAAAAAGAAAAAAAAAAGGAAAATAGTCTGGACTGACTCCTGGGTATTTATAATATTAATGTTATTTTATAAAGGGTGTTTGCTTTTGTTATATTAATTTTTTCTTTTTGAAAAAAAAAAAAAAAAAAAAAAAATGCATAACATAAAAAAAAATATATTACTTACTTCCCTCCCCAAAACATACCTATATTTAAATATAAATGACATGAGTTACTTAAGATATGAAGCATTTAACTATAAACATGTTTACATCTTATATAAACTGATTATGGAAATTTTGAAAATAATTTCAATTGATATATGAAAATAAAATTACAGAAAGTTTGTTTTTAATCCACTGTACGCAAAAACTACTTGCAATTAGCTTATTCACTTACTAAAAATATGTCAAAATAAATAATAAACAAAAATTGAAAATTCTAGGCAATTGTTTTATTTTTTAAAAATGCTGAAAGATTTATTAAAAAAAGAAAAAGAAAAGAAACAAATACCACAAACTGTATTTAACATACATATATGTATTTATAATATAAAAGAATAGTTTTTTTCCAAGTTAATATTTATTTGGTATCATCATCAAAGCTTAATTTGATGATGATTTAACTATAAAATTAAAACATGATAGAACAATGGAGTTCTTACACAAAAACTGTGTAAGTATTACTAACCATTAATTAATCGAAACAAAATAGTGAACTTCTCATAATTTTTGTTAAAGTAAATAGATGCTTTAAATGGCTCATAGTCATAATCTCCAAAATTAAAAGAAATAATGAGAAATTATCTTATACTTTATTCAAACTTACAAACACCCTTTGTACATTTTAATTTATGCTGTCTTTAAAAAACAGTTTTGAAAATTTCTCTAATAAAAGCTTAATAGAGAATATTAATTAAAAAGAAATGAAATAAACAAAACATGGCTATATTTTTACAGTTTGTTCCAATTAAAATTTTAATATTGAGCACAATTTTCATTTTATCATTATATTACAAAATGGCAGATAATTAAGCAAGAATTTGGAAAAAGCTGACCTTAAAAAAAAAAAAAAAAAAGTAATAATAATAATAAAATGCTATTGATTGAATGTAAAAACATAAAAATAGAACATCATTCTAGTATGTCATATTATAATAAAGTGGCAGCATGTGAAAGTCCGAAAATAAAAATTGTTTAGCAAAACTGTAATGTAATAACTTTATTTATTTACTTTTTTTAATGACAGCACAAAAGATAAGTATAAAAAATTATTTAACTTTTAATAAATTTCACATACAAATTGAAAAATCTTAATTTTGAAACAAAATAAAATGGAAGATAAAATATAAAACACTTTAAGTATGATATGCAGAAATATGCAACTATAAAAAAGTAAGTAATTTAAAATAATCATCTATAAGCACAAATGAGCTAACATTATGAAACAAACTGTTTATAAATTAAATGGATAATGAATGTATTAAATGTTAAAAAATAAATATATGGAATCAAGAAATTCCAAGTTAGAACAACACCAAAATAAATTATGTATAAAAACATTAATAAAACAACAAGAATTTATTGAACAATATAGTCTTTGTAGCTGCGCAGAGCCTTTAGTTGTTTTTTCATAGCTTTAACTAAATCTATAGGTTGAACCAAAATAGATATATCAAGGCCAACAGCATTGAGACGATCATGAACCTGTAATTAATAAGTATTATTTATAAATAATAATTCAATATGCTCTACACCCATTGTAAGATTCTTTAAACAATAAAACAGTTATTAAAAATTTTAAGAATAAAATCTCAATCACCTCGTTGTCTTTGAAAAATAAATTCAATGGTCTATGATTTATTTCAGTAAGGAACCAATTACACAATGAGCTACCATCTAAAGTAGGTGCTTTTGCGGGTAATCCATGCCTGGCAACTAGTCCATTTGATTTAATTTCTTTAATCTATTAAAAGAATAAATAAATTATTATGACCTTAAATAAACCAGATTTGCTTTATTTTATTTCTGATAGACAGTAAACAGTCGAGTGTGAGTAATATTTGTGCTCAAAGGTTTCATTACAAGAAATATATGAATTATTAACTGTATTATACTACTGATATTAAAATTGGCTAAAATAATGATAAAATTATGCAACAGAGAGTTGGGTATAGCTGTATATACTAGAAAAGTATAATGTCTATGTAATAAAATTTCAAAGAGATATGAAGCCTTAATAACATCAGATATTATTATTCAATACAGGGTTTTCAGCTTCATGGAAAATCAGGAAAAATCTCGAAAGTCAGGAAAATTCAAAGTAGTTATGGAAATTTTAAAATAGGAAAAGCTAGAGAATTTACAAATATTTTTTAAAAAGTCATTAAAAATGTCTTGGAGAAAAAATAAAAAATTACACTATTCATCAAATATTTTCAGGAAAAAAATCATAAAAAAATAAAAAATAAAAAATTTAAAGAATTATCACAGAAAAAAAAAAATCAATTTTGATTAAAAATTGCCAAAATAAGTAACAAATTTCATTGTATGCCCATTTAGTCTGGGAATGTTTTGAGATTTGGTCATGGAAAGTAAGGAGATTTGACAATCATACTTTGCTGAGAACTATGTATTCTGTATGTCTTTTTTAATCTTATTTTAATTTGTATAAATGTATAAAAATTTTATGTTTTATTATTATTATTATTTTACAAGCTTAATTTGATACTGACATAAAAGTAGTGCATACTTAAACTTCATTTGGTATTTCAGAAAATTCAACATAGTAAAAAATTTTTGTTTTTACAGTAGTATGTTTCATTTTATAAAACAAGAAATAAAATGTAAAATTTTTGCAGACTTTGCTTATGCCCTGAGTCTCAGTGTCGTAAAACATACATATACTAAATTCCAAGAAAATTGGACAGTATTTAGAGGTTGCACACTTTGATCACTTTTGTAAAAGTAGGCTTTTCAGTGTTAATTACTTTCATTGGGAAAACTAGAAAACACAAACTTAAAATAATACTTAAACTCGACACTGAATTTAATAGGTAGTATGAAAATCAAAACATGAATTACATTGATGAACATTGAACGATCCCTTTACTTGTCTGTTTGGTGACAAATTTTCAGTGATACTCAATACCCTCAACAAGAATTTTTTTTTTCCCTGTTCGATTCATCATTTTTTTATTTGAGCAATTCTTCTTTCTGCAGTATAACTGAACATTTTAGGAGCATTCACAAGGCTTCTTAGAATATCACTAATGATTGTATTATGTTGTGGATACCAAACAATTCAAAGAACATCTTTGTTTTATTAGTAACGAAATGGATCAGGTCATTTACCACAAAAGCTAGGTTTTTACCCTCAAATCATTTTATTTCCTTTTTCTTTGCAAGTTTTGTTTCTAATTTTTTACTCATATTTTCCCTAACAATATGAACATCAATACATTTGTCTAACGTAAAACATTCATACAAAAAACATTCTACATTTGTTTCTAAAATCCTTTTAATTCTCGTTGAGGAATGTTCCACTGTTTGGTGAAGATGACAATTTGTAAGTGCTTATATTGCATTTGCTATCGACTTTGTTTCATACAGAGTTCCTAGAATACTCAAATTGAAGTTTTTTTCAGACCAACCTCCTAGCTAAACAGTGTGAGAGTTGTAATTACTCTTTGTAGTCTTCTCTTGGATGATTCCCATTATTTAGGACATTTTGAAGGTAGTTAACCATTTTCACACATTGTTCTTCTAGGAAGACTTGGATGATATTTTCTTCATCCAACATTGTCGTATATGACCTCTTATCAAATGAAGTCCATAGACTTTATGGGCCATTTTCAAATTTCGCTTACATATGCTGTCCAAGAGTAAAATAAAGAAAATTCAAACATAAAATAATATTTAAAGTTTGACTTGAGCTATGCATTAGCTAAATAAGATTATATTGAACATTTCTAACATGAAAAATTTAAAAAAACAATAAAAATTTTGGAGATATAAATTTTTAAAATTGTGATTCTAAGCAAAAATGTCTGTCCCATTGCAAGTTTTATGTAATTAACTGTTATTTGCTTGATAAATTATTTGTTTGATATTCAAGTCAAATATATTAATTGATTTTTATATTAAAAAAAATTATTTTTCTATATATCTGACAGAAAATTGCCATTTAAATAAAGTTTATGTATAAAGTTGAAGATATCGTTAAAAACTGTGCCATAATAGACTAGATATGACAACATAGTGTCAAATCAATTATCAAATGTCAAGTCTGTTACCACGCGGTTTTTTAATGATATTTCAATATTAATATCATTTTTTCACCATTCTACTTTTATTTTTTACTCAACTATGAAATAAATATGCAATTTCCTTAAAATTTAATAATTTACATGAATACAATAATTATTAAAAGAGGTTTTGTGTAATGTTCTGTGTAATCAAAATCTTGTGGTTGAAACTGTCTCATTTCAATTTAATTTAAGTATTATTGATAAATATCACGTTTTGAAATTTAGGGACATAAGTCACTTCAAAATAAGTTGATTTTAGAAAATTCAATAAATTTAAAGTTTAATATTTTCAGCAATTTTGTATGGTAACAGACTTGACAATTTGCTTTACAAGCCAACATTAAAATAGCATTTACATATTAAATTATAGGACAAAGTGTATGACCAATTACTTTTTCATATACTTTAAACACTTACCATAACACCTGTCTTCATTTTTAAAAGAAATTATTAAGTTTGAAAAATAAAATTCTGAAATGTAAGCGAATGGTGAAAATAGCCCTTATACAATTCTGGGATGGAAATTGCTCTTTTTGACCATTGAAAACACAAATTCTCAAATTTTCCGGGGAATTTACCACATTGCTCAGGGAAACGTCCCACCCCAGGCCATCTCCTGAATTTAACATTGGTTTCCTTTACACTTCCTATAGTTTAGTACTGGTAAATTTAGCAGCATTCAAAATTGTTTCTTTCATTTTCTTGTCATACTGAATAAAATATAAAAGTAGTTGTTCCTTTGAAAGGAGCCGAGTTCCAAAAGACTTACAAATAATATTGTTTCTAGAAACAACGTTCCTCTTTTAGTTAATGTTAAATTACCTCAAAAGATGAGAGAAATACATAAGAATCTCATTAGTACAAAAAATGTTATCATTACAAATTTCACTAGCATCAGATAAAAGTGATCAAAGTGTGCAACATCTAAATATTATTCAATCTTCTAAAATTTGGTATACATATCTTTTAAAACACTCAGACTCAGGGCATAATGAAAGTCATGAAAATCACACCTTTGGAAAAATGAAACACCCTATTTTACAGGGTAACTAAAATAAAACCCTTGTTCAAAGTGTTAACTTGGTGTTGTACTAAGCACGCTTGGCAAGTACTTCACAATTTTGCAATACCGCCATGGTTCGTGCCATGTTTTTCCAGATAGGTTTTAACACTAGAAATGCCAGAAATTTCAGTTAAGTTTTGTACAAATATTTCATACCAGAATTTTGATTTATCCACTTACTGCAAATCAGCCGTGAATCTCATAGTATTTATCTGATTAATCCATTAACATCCAGTGGTATTTTTTTATATCACTAAACTTAGTGGCAAGAAAGCATCTTTCTAACCAGTAAAAACAGAGATGTACATACTCTCTTTTACAAGACAATTTCTTTGATAAAATAACATAAAAATACTCTTTTAAAAGTGGTAGGAAACCTAAAATTTTAACTTTAATAAAGAAAAAAAAAACACTTGGATGTTAATGGGCTAGTTCTTGTTAAATTAGTCTGTTTTAACAATTTAATGTTTATTGCTTTTCACTGCTACTGGATATTGCATTACACAAATATATCATTAAAATTTATCTAGGCTTTAAAAGTTGATGGTATATAGAATACATTGCCCCTGTCATTATTTATGTCCAAACCACTTATATCTTTAAAGATTAATATTTTCCATAATTTCTGATGATTTTTTTTAAAATCATTATTAAAAAGGCTTCTATAATTTTATAACAATAAGTACCTTTAGCAATCATCAATAGTGCTGTAAAAATAACAACAAAATGAATACCCTTATGCTATCGTTAATTTCAGATTCTCTACCCATTAGAAAGTATTCGTTTCATTACTCATTACTGTTCAGAAATCGGATATTCGCAGTCATCGAACATACTTTAAAACAGGATATACCATAAGAAGAATTGTTGCAAGATTCGCATTAGTTATGTGCTGCCATCTGTCCACAAAAATTACATTTAAGGCCGTATTCGAAAAAACACTTTTCCACCTTCAACAACTCGAAATTTTCTGATACAGTTTCAGACACATTTTAAAAAGTAGAAACATGAAATTTACTGAGGGGATTTTTGAAGAGGTGTATAAGGTGCAGTGTGATGTCCTTTTATGCTCAATTGATTAGAATTTGATTTATAAACAATTACCCTCGCAGTATGACTCTTTTTTTACATTCCCAAATCTTCCACTCTGAAAAAATCGGTTCAAAATGCCATTTTTGATTGCAATATTTTCTGCATTTATCAAAGAATCGACAAGCACGGCACCTTGTGTACTTTCTAAATAAAACAATTTTACAGTTTCAGGTATTTGAGAGCAAAAATGAATTTAAAAATAAATCGGAAAATAAGCAGTTTGAATCGAAATACATCCTTAATAAAGTTTTCAAGTTTTATTTTAAAAATGAAATCAAAATAATAAAATAAGGGCCGTAGCAAGAAGTGAATTATTGGTGCTCATGAAAATGTTGGGGAGGGGGGGCTCATACATTTTTTTTTCTCTCTCTCTGTGATGCAGAAAGATAAATTAGTGCATATTTATAGCACAGTTACTATGTTTCTGATTAAACTGTTGCGATAACTTCATTTTATGCTAAGAAAAAATAGGATAATGGAAAATTCGGGTGCATAACCACGGACATGCAAAGAGAAAACTGCGCTCGGGGCAAAGTTTCAATTTGGCGCCTCCTCCATCAACTTTTTCCTTTGACAAGCCAAAAAAGACTTTCGTAGTATAAATTTGGTGCCCTCTAAATTTTCTTTTTGACTAACCCCTTCACCCTCTCCCCTTTCGCATTATGCTGGCCTGAACTGCAGAAATATTCTATTTCTGAATTCTTTGATTTATGTTTAAAAAAAAAAAAAAAATATTTTTTCCAATCTTTTTGGTTGTTTTAATGAAGGGGGTCTCAGGACCGAAACTAACCTTTTTTTGGCACCAGGTCAAACATGAAATTTCCCGCCATCTTTTTTGAATCACCCTGTACAAAAATCACAATCAATTTTTTTTCAAAAATTTTGTTTACATTAGGAATGAAATTTTAAATGCCAATAACTAAATGACTATATTTTACAAGATATCTCTTCGCTCAAAAATTGATTTTATTTTAAAGATCTTTCTAGAAATTAACTTTTACATTGTTTTATTTTAAAAAATAATCTCGAGGATAAATATCCTATTGGCATATTATACTTTAAGTGGTGGTACCTAAAATGATTTGTGCTACTGTAATGTAGATAGTACACGATCATTGGCAGGTTTATCGCAGTTTGGCATAATTTGTTAAATAACAATTTTTTGATTTTTAAGGATAGAAATTTTATTTTTTTAAACTGAATTTTACAAAGCACGTAGATTGAATAATTATATGTCTGAAAATGCACTTTATATGTTTTTCTATCCCTTATTTAAGTCTGTACCTTGATTGAAATAAAATGTGTTTGATGAAGAAAAAAGTGATCATTTTCAGTATCTCAATGATTTATTAAAAAAATCCTGTACCTCTGTTTATAATTATTTTATAAAGATGAGTTTGATCTCAAACTGAAGCTTTTCTTCATTAGATTCTTTTAGTTTTCATTTTATTCCTCTGCGATATTTTATTTCTTAAATATCTGAAGTTTTAAAATGCCATCTTTGGTCAATTTAACACAGAGAAATTGTCTTAAGTACCATATATATTCGCGTATAAGTCAACTTTGCATAATTCAACCCCCTAACTTATGTTGTTAAAAATAACGAAAAATTCAAAACCTGCAAATAAATCAACCCCATCCAAAAAAAATTAAATAGTAACAAGTCTTATTTTTTCCTCTTTTTTGTGCGAGAAAACTAATTTATACATACAAATAAGAAACAAAATTTTTGCATAACAAGTGCTGCCATTGAAAAAGAAAAACTTATATAAAACACCATTGACTGAAAAGTACTGAATGCATGTCGAAGGCCATGATGTCAAACTTCCGATCGACTGCCCCGAATAGCGAAATAACCAGTGATTTGATAACCACAGCTCAGGAACACTACGAAGGCGTGCGTTTTGAGGAATCGGCATGCCGGCAGCAAGAAATAATGGCACTCCAATGTAGTTTGTTGTTGATTTGGAGAGTGTAAAAACAACAGTATGTCATGTTATTTATTTTAAACTTACTTTAACGTTAACTTTAATCAATATTTTAAGTCAACATGACAACAGGTTTTTAAGTATTGAAAATGGGTTCTTGAAATAAATCATGCACTTTTTTTTTTGTTTTATGCAAGGGGGTAGGGTAGATTATTTTTTTTACAAATGAACTAAGAATGATTCAGAATCATCAAGGTTCAGAGGGTTTCAGATTTTGCATTTTCTACTTTAAGAATGCAATGGGGGGGCTGCAGCACCAATTACCTAGCAAACTTTTGATAATTTATTTATATATTTTTACTAGGTCTTGTGTATAAGTCGATCCCCCGACTTTAAAGTTCTTTTTTTCTTTTTGTCTAAAATTTCACAACTTATACGCGAGTACATACAATATAATAAGCAGTTGAACGGTCATTATGTTCTTGGAGTTTTTTCATTTGGCAGACATAATTTTTTTTCTGGCTTGGCTTGGCAGAACAACAATCCTGCTTGATATAAACTATTGAATTTAACTGAAAATTACTACATTGAAACAAGAAAAAAAATAAAATGAATATAATCAAAATTTGTAAGACCAAAGTAGATTCTTCAGGCCCACAAATATTTTGGAACTACAATAAAATGTGGTTTCATCTTTGTATTAGCCACGAAAAAGCAAAATAATATGAATTTAGAGCTACCAACACTGTATAACCACCCCCCCCCCTCCCTGTTTCCAGTTATGAACAAATATATTTTCCATACTCTTTGATTTTGCATAACCTTGTATTTCCTTCAAATTTCAATTCAAAGTTATATTTTAATTGAAATAAGATGCTTAATCCGACACAGTAAACTGTTGGTTAATATGATTATCATTTTTGGAATTATAAAGATGTTTCTTTTACACATTTAAGTACTTTTTTGATTATCCTGTCGACAAGAAAAAAAGTCGCCAAGTTTGTTGCCAACTTGGTGAGAAAAATTACCCACCAAAAGTGACACCAACTTGGTGCTGTTTCTGATATTTCGTCAAATTCTGATCGACTCCCATTGTAATCCAATAAGATCACATTTTGTTAAAAATATTTAAATATATTTTTAAATTTATTTTGGAATTAGAATGCATTGTTTAAATTTTTTAAACAGTAATTTGAATGTAATTAACAATAAAATTGAAACTATTATAACTAAATAAGTAATAAACTAAAATAATAATAATTTAGATAATTTTAACATGATTAAAATATTAAAAGCAAAGGTCAAGTTATTAATAAAAATCTATGATTAAATATTTATTATAAAGATAAGATGCATTTTTCATATGAAATTTGCTTTATAAAGATACACTACTAATTCATATCAAAATTATAAAATAAGGAAGTTTTATTTCAAGTTTAGGCAGGCTTAATAACCAAAAAAGTTTGGTTAATACATAAATATATTTGGTAAAAAGATTGTGATTACCAGTGATATTAGTAATATCTTAATTTATTCCAAAATAAATTTATTCTTCCTTCATAAAAAACATGAATTCAGTAATATTAATGAAAATTACAAATTAAAATATATATGGAATTGATATAAAAATAAAAAAGTCAAATTTTGACCCTATATATGCACAGAATGTTTTATTGTTTACATCTGTAAATTAGGTGCAGATTTTAGAGAGTTGCAGATTTTAGGGTTGTGGATTTGAGGGAGCCTACTGTACTACGTATGATGAAATCCAACTTTTATTTTTGTCATCGAAAGTGATTGCAATAACTTTGTCTTCTAATCAACCATTAAAGTTTAATGTGATATTTTCTAATTTTATTCAATTTATAAATTCAATAAAATACCTCCATAACAAATTTCAATTTTCTAAGTCACCTGGAAATAATCAAACATTTTTATGAGTGAGTCGGTCAGCCAGTGATTTTCAGATGTCAAATTCTCATGAACAAAACCTTTTTTTTTTTTTTTTTTTTTTTAAATTTATAGAATTTGGTAATAAGAAGTTGGTCTTACAAGATATACAAAATTGCAAGTGTGTAGGTAAATAGATTTTAAGTTATTGGAGGGTCAAAAGTGGCTGAAATGGTTCGTTTAATATAACCTATGGCTGATGTGTTGACATTTATGCTTTGTGAATTTGGCTGAGACACTGCCATGTGTCTAGAATTTTTAGGATAAAAATGTGCAACATAGATTTTGAACTTTATCTTAAATCAACGATTAATTTCAAAAAGCATACTTCAGCTGTTCCACCTTCACGCACAATTCCAAGATCTTGACCTTCATATTCTCTCTTTATTGCAAGCACCTTGCCACACGGAACTCTTCTCACAATAAATTCCACCTAGGATAATAAATAAAAAAGAATACTGCCCAGTTAAACTGATGGCATTGAGCTCACAGGCTACGCATACTAATTATACATTACAGCCTTATATTTCCAAAAGTTAATTCCGTTCGAAAAAAAAAAAAAAAAAATAAATAAATAAAGGAGGGGAAACAGCTCCCCTTTCCCCTTTTATACTTAATTATTGAACCCCCTAAACTAATCAGGGACATACTTTATCATATAAAAAATCTATATCCAAAATTCAGAGCAAATTGGATAATTCTTAATAAAAACCCATTTAAATAATTTAAGAGGATTCATCTCCCTCTTTGATATTTAACCATTAAACTTCCAAAACTATTCAGAGATTTGAACGAAATCTGATAATTCTGCATGAAAAACCCATTTATATAAATTAAAGGGAGGGTCATGACTCCCCTTCCCCCTGTTATACATATCGAATGAACTCCAAAAACTAATCAGGGAAGTGCCTTATCAGGATATTTTTATCATGAGTTATCGCGTTACGCACGTACATACCATACAGAACGGGCAGGCACATAAGCTCTCAGGCTATGATAGCCTGTGAGCTAAAAAGGAGAAATTTAATAAAATTAGTTTAGCTAGGTCTTTCATTCAATCAATAATGCATTGCAACAAGGGTTCATACACATTTCTTTAAATAAAAATCACTGAATTTTAAGGGCCTGAATCCAAAGTATTTGATGGGCCTACAAATAATAATTATAAATAATGCACATATTTTTTTATTAAAGGGTTTTCTTTATTAAAGGTCTCCCCTACAGCAGAGAGGGAGAGGGAGATTTCAGCATACGGGAAGTAATCTAGAAGATTATCACTTAAAATAGCAAATACATCAGAAAAAAAAAAAAAAAAAAATCAAATTTAAACACTGTAAACTTTGTGTGCAGGAGGAAAAGAAAATGAAGTTTTGAAGAGTCCAAAATTTTTGTAGAGGGAATTAAAATGATTAATTAACTATATTACGATTGCAAAGCGTACAGTGCAAAAAGGGGATAAACAAAGTCAAATTTTTGAAGGAAGAGTTTGATTAGACGATTGTTTATTTATCATTACTATAGAGTTAAAAAAGAGGCAGAAAAATAATTAAATATTTTAAAAGGATTTAAAATTTTTTTTGTGTACTTTGTACGACAGAAAGAGAAAAACAGAACATTTGAGGTTTTTTTTCAGTTAAAAAGGAGAGTGCAATCATTTTTATGAAAATAAGTATAAATGTGTTGCACAAACCAATGCTAATTTAGCACATTAATATAGAAACATCAAGTCTGAGGTCAAGCTTAAATTTTTTAGCATACATGGGCCAGCTTGAGATCAAACTTACTTTTTTTTTTTACATATTCAAGCAAGGGTGGAACTATACTTAATAGCTCCCAGGAGGTGTCGGCAGGTTATTTATTTTGTGAATATAATAGAAATGGGCTGAAACTATACTTAATTGTGCCCAGGATGCATTAGTGAGGCAATTTGTTTTGTGATTATAGTAACAGTGACAATAAATTTCTATTAACATTTTATCATTAGAAATATACCTTAAGGTGGTTCTCAAATTCCCTGCTGAAGAATACGAAAGACCCTTATTTTTACTTTTAAAGGAATAAAATTGACAAAGCTGACTATTGAAGCAATTTTTCAAGCAAATTCCATTTTCCATTTTTTGATAAATAATTAATTAATGGAGCTATAGGTGATTCTTGTGCATGACACTGTTTTTCACCTTTATATTATTGCATCTGGAAATTCAATTTAAAATGCCAACTTAGACTTTATTTTCTGAAAACTGTATTTTTTTTTACCAAAAAAGGAAAAAGGCTACATAATTTCTTAATAAGAACACCCATCTACTTTTCGCATTTCCAAACAAAAATTAATCTCAGAAATATCTCTAAAAGTAGCTCCTTTGAATTTAATAACAGCCTTAATAAATTTTAGGAGAAAATTTTTTTAAATCTATTTTTTACTACACAGCTTCAAAAATTATAATTAGTTTAACCTTCCTTTTCTTTTTACTTTAATTTTAAACTAAATGATTTCTTTCTTTTTTTTTTTTTTTTTGAATTTTTATTTAAATGTTGAAAAGTCTAAGAGTCTGTTGTTGAATCATTAATCTTGTTATTGTGTATTTTCTGCCTTGTGAATGCATAATAATCTTAGATATATTATAAAATTTCCCCAGAAATGTTATGCAGTATTCTTAAAAAAAGAAGGAAAAAAAAAAAAACTTTTATTGTATGTTGAGAAAAATTGGAATTTTTTATAAAAACTAAATTAGGTCGGACTAGGCCTGATTTAATTGATTTTTTCATGGAACTGGCCTATTTTCATGGATTTTTGTATGGGCCAGGCACAGGTTGAAGTTTTCACACCAGGCTAGGCCAAGATACCTGGAACGAAAGTTCCAGCCAGGCTGGGCTCAGGCCTGGAAATTCTGGCTTGTCAGACCTTTAAGATGGGGAAGATAATGAGAGGGAAGTTGTAATTTTTTTTTTAATTTTAGGTGCATAATAACAATAATGTTACAATATACAATAACAAATACAGCAAAAATAAATAAATAAAAACCAAGATTTTTAAATATTTCAAACTTTTTTAGCTTGGAGGAAAGGGGGGGGGAGGCAGAAGTTTAATAGATGACTGATTATATTTACCTTACTAAAGATAAGAATTCATAAATAGGGCTAACAAATTCAAATAAAAAAAGTTTCAAAGACTTTGAAATTTGTGCACTTGGAAAAAAGTGCAGAATCATCAATTTTAGATGGGGATGGGAGAGAAATTATCTGATCGGTTATTAATTGTTACAATAAAACAGATGGGAAAAAATAAAAAAACTTTTAGGATTTTTGAGTACAGTTAATTCCCAAATGAAATCCTTCATAATGTATAATTAACATAACTTGAGCTAAAATGGATTGTGCCTTAAGGCCCCTGTCCTCACTCGAGGAAAAGGTCGCGAGCTAATGCTATTCCTATGGGGAAGCATTTTTCTAATAACTCTTTCGCATTTTGACATTTTTGAATAATTTTTTTTGCATTGGATAGCTGAGGTGCAGGCAGACAGCGCACCTTTTTTACTTTTTCGATTTTGGTTGCAGATATTTTTTACAAAGTTAGTTTCACTTTAAAAACCGGTTTCAAAATTGAAAGTGCTTTTTAAAAAATATATCTGCAACCAAAATCGAAAAAGTAAAAAAGGTGCGCTATCGGCATGCACCTCAGCTATCCAATGCAAAAAAATTATTCAAAAATGTCAAAATGCGAAAGAGTTATTAGAAAAATGCTTCCCCATAGGAATAGCATTAGCTCATGAGCCTTTCTTCGAGCGAGGACAGGGGCCTTAATCTGCCTACCTTAACATTTGCAAGAGTTAGGTTCATGGAAATCCCTGCGAATGTTGAGACTATCTTCTCATGTATGGGGATTATGTTTTATAATTACTTTAAATGGTAAAAGCAGTTGAAATATAAAAATATATTTATTAAATATAAAAAAAACATACACAATCAACATATTTCAATAACTATAAGCATATAGGATAAAGTATAATTGTTAGTTGATGGCTAAAATATTTCCGATATGTAATTGTTCAGAAGAACAAATCCTTTGATTGTGAATTTCCACACAAGAAAAAGTTGTGTTTTCTATTTCTCTTTTAAATTTACGTCTCCTCACAGTGAAAAATAAAATTGCATTGACATTTTAACAAATTGTTGTTGAAGCCTTAAAATTTTCACACAATTTTTGCTAAAAAATTTTCACATTCAATAAAAATTTTGAATATTAGAAAATCTAGGATTTTTAAAAATTTTTAGCATCAAGTCACATTCTGGCTTTTTCAAAAATACTAATCTATATTTTGCCGCAGTGCAAGGTTTGAAATTCTCGGAACAAGCTATACAGTACAGTGCAGTTGTCCAGTGTCAAATAGTTTATGGTAAAACAAAGCATACTTTGTAAAAAAATACTCTTTACAAAACAAAATTTGGAAATGATCAAGTTAAGTATTCATGAATGTTGAAATTTTCTTCATTTTTTATTTTGCGAATAATCAAAACTTGCAAATGTTAAGGGATTACTGTACTTAATCTGGTCAGACTTCTGGATAATTGGCAGCAGGGATGTCGTGCAGGGTATACGGGGGGTATACACCATATACCTTCTGGATTTTTTATAGGAACATTGTATACCCCCTGTTTCTCAAGAAAGCCACAATATACACACTCTAAAGTACACCATCTGCCATGAGTGTATACCCACTACTACACCCCTGATCGGCAGTAGATTCAACAGAATATCTGGCCTCATAATTGTAAAACAACAAAATAATTGAAAACCAAGAAAAACATGAGCGAAACAACTAATAATAGTGATAATTATAAATATAAAATGTATTTATTTTTTAATTAACATGGTTTAAACCAATTGTTTTTAACCATGTTTAAACTATGGTTTAAACCAACTGGTTTTTTTCTCAAAAAAACTAATTTTTTTTTTAAGAAGAAATCTAATGCAATTTTTTTTTCTCTATAATTTACGTGTTTCAGGTTATTGGATATAAATAATTTCTACTTTTAACACTTTATTTTAGCAATAAGCATTAGATATAGCAGGTTTAGGTCATTTTTTTATGCATAGCATTAAAATCAATATGTGTTGGTGAATATATCTATTGCTCTAAGAAAAAGCTTCAAACATGTGAATTGATCAAAGACAAAATAGATTAAAAATATTCAGCATTTGGTATAAAATATTTTAATTCAAAAAATGCATATTTTTAATGCAATTAATTACATAACACAATAATCTTTAAGATTTTGCTCAAGCTATAAAAGAAATTTTTCTTGATTGGGGAGATTATCTTGAAGAATTAAAATCAAAATATGAAGTTGAATAAGAGAGTATTCAAAGATTAGGGGCTAGTTATAGCATTTTAATAATAACAATCTTATTTATTTCTCCTCCTCTGTTTCCTGCTGAATCTAATGACCAAAAATGTTGACTTTAAATTGTCATTAAAAAAACAAAATTCCAAGAAGTATTTGAAATTTATTAATTGAATAACTGTGGAAAAGAGTATTATGTTTATCAAACTACATCCAAATGTTTATTATTAGTAATCACAAGATTGTTTATAAAGATTTTCAGAATATCAATGTTTCACTGTGTAGAGCAGTAATTCTTTGAACATAAGATTGCTTGCTAATACTGTTAAAATTAAAATATGATTTTTTTTTCAATTTTTTTACATAAATTCACTGTAATTATTTAATTTAAATTATTTAAAATGAAGTTACATTATTTATAATCTAACAATATCTATTTTTTATCAATAACTGTGCATGCATATGTAACAAGAAAGGATGTTTTAAAAAACCCAGTTTAAACCACAAAAACCATGTTTTTTTTTTTGCCAACCCTGATTAAGATGTCATTTTTTAGGAAGTTTTAAAAAATACATATATATGTAAATCACACATTATACTAAACTCTCTTAAATCTTCAAGGCTTCTAACCAGAAGTTGTGCAGATTTTAGAATTTCGTGGGTTTCTCATCAATGTTTCGTTTACATTTTTTAAACAGCAATTACCATTTAATCATGCACTCAAAATATAATCATTGCTTACAATAAAATAATAAAGAAAAATCGTAAAAATTAAGACAATTGGAAAAATGATTAAAATACTAAAAGTAATGGCCAAAAGTAAATAATTAACAATGCGTAACTAAGCATGCATAATAAAGATGAGATAAATTTTTCTTGACTTATTTAATGAAACTCTTTCATAAAAGTATACAAATAATTTACATAAATATCATAAAATAAAGTAATTTTATTTCATGTTTAGCCAAATTTATTAAACAAAACGCTTTATTAATACACAAATGTACACTATACTGCCATTGATTATTGGACACTTGTGATTTTAGACATTTTACTAAATATCTAGAAAAATATATGAGGAATCATCTCGAAACTCTCAGTGTATAAATATAATAGTATACGTCATACATCTCCGTGAAGATTTTTTACCGAAACTCCATAAGGGACCATCAACAAATTAAAAAAGAATGAATATCTTCTGAATAACCCTGTCAAAACTAATGTAGCAAAAGCGCTCAAACTCTAGATTATGATTGAATGCCTTATTGCAATACACTGTGTTCATTTTTATGCAAATAGCATGCATACTCGCAGAGTAATTAAGGTTTTTATAAAAATGGTCCCAAATTTTTCCAAGTTTTTCCATTATAATTTTCAGAGTTCTTAATATAAAATAATATTTTTTTCAGAAAATATGACAAACAACATTGCACACAGTACCCTGTAATCAGAATTTAAAAATAATAAAAATTGTGAGAAAAATGAGTAGGTTTACTAAATAATTTTTTACTGCGCATGCGTCAAAGATATCAAAATTTCATTTGCATATTATGTTAGCTAAATGTATAGAGCAACTTTTGTAAAAGTCTCAAAATCATAGCTTGAAAATTCCGAAAGTAATCGTCATAGAAAAAGGACAAAATCCGTTGTTTCCAAAATAAAGCAAAAAAATGAGGGATTTTATCCAAATGTAATAATACATCCCGTATTGTGTATTCTATATTGACACTAATCAATGAATATATGGATACAACCCCTCTTGTTTTTGCTTCACTTTGAGGATATCGGATTTTCAACTTATTCAATTGACGATTATTTTCAGAATTTTCAAGTTATGATTTTGTGACTTTCACAAAAGTTGCTCTATACATTTAGCTAACATAATATGCAAATGAAATTTTGATATCGTTGACGCATGCGCAGTAAAAAATTATTTAGTAAACCAACTCATTTTGTATACAATTTTCATTATTTTTTAATTCTGATTACAGGGTACTGTGTGCAATGTTGTTTGTCATATTTTCTGAAAAAAATATTATTTTATATTAAGAACTCTGAAAATTATAAGGAAAACACTTGGAAAAATTTGGGACCATTTTTATAAAAACCTTAATTACTCTGCGAGTTTGCATGCTATTTGCATAAAAATGAACAAGGCGTATTACAATAAGGCATTCAATCATAATCTAGAGTTTGAGCGCTTTTGCTACATTAGTTTTGACAGGGTTATTCAAAAGATATTCATTCTTTTTTAATTTGTTGACGGTCCCCTATGGAGTTTCGGGAAAAAATCTTCACGGAGATGTATGACTTATACTATTATATTTATACACTAAGAGTTTCGAGATGATTCCTCATGTATTTTTCTAGATATTTAACAAAAAGTCTAAAATCGCAAGTGTCCAATAATCAATGGCAATATAGTGTATTTGATAAAAAGATCATCGGCATCACTCTCAGAGCTATCTTGCATTTTTTAAAAAATAAAATAATACTTCCTTCATGAAAATGTATTAATTAGAATTGCATATCAAAATATGTACAGAATGATATAAAAATCAAAAATCTTGAATCCCCCCCCCCCCCCCCCCCCTACACCTCAACTATAAGTTTCACTGTTTACATCTGCTACAATGTCGATTTTAGGTGTTTAAAGATTTGAGGAAGTCCACTGTATTTGTTTTATATTAGAAAATTAAATATTGAAAAAAATAATGTTTTAAAATAACATGCAAACAAGATATGTTTAAAATAAGATACTTAAAGAATGCTATTTTTAGACTTCTATTTACTATAACACTTAGAAAAGTTATTCATTTGTGACATTTAAATATACAGTCGGCTCTCGTTAATCCGAACTCGTCGGGACCACAAAAAATGTTCAAATTATCTGAAGTTCGAATTAAGGAAATTCTGAAACAAGAACATGCTTAATATGGTACTATTACAAAGGAATTAATGTTGTAGTGTTTTCTAAATTTATTATGTCTGTTATCATCAGAATATGACTTAATATTAAATTAGAATGTATAAATACATAAACTAATTAAAAATTAGAAACAAGCACATTGGAAGAAAAATTTGAAGCATCACTGATGGACATATGGGGCACTTAGAAAGTGGATATCAAATGCATGGGATTATATGTATACTCGTTCGGCACAATTTTCATAAAAATCAAAGAAAGAAAGTTATTCAAATGGTTTGAAATCTGTGAGAAAGAAAGGAAAAATGAAAAATCAGAATTATTGTTTGTTCGAATTAAACAATGTCAAAAGAAAATGAATTCGAATTAATGAAAAATGTAAGATTATTCTGCCATTGAAAATTTCAAAACTTCATGTTTAGTTCGAATTATTCGATTTCGAATTAACAAGAGTGGACTGTATTACATTATTTGGTATTTAAAAAGTACTATAAATGCTTAATCTATATTAATAAAAGTAAGCTTTTATCTGTGTGTTTGTCAGTCTATCTGTTTGCTGGTGATGGCTAGAAAAATCTATCAGATATAATAGTCTGCAAATTATAGACACAGTAGTAGCGTGCCTAGAAAATTCATGGTTTAAGTACAGGTGAAATAAACACATAGATATAAGTAACATTTTTAAACATTAAAAATTAGAAAATAAAATGTAAATAAAAAGTAAAGAGTGTAACTGTATGTACATGTATATTTAAATATGCTTTAATCAATTAATAGTTTAATAATAATATGTTGATAAAACGATTTTGAAATCCTGAATTAATAGTTTAATTTTTTAAAAACTTTTTTAATGCCATTTTCAAAATCAGGATGGGACACATACCAAATCAACACATTGTAAAATAATTGTTTTAGAATAACATGAATTGTAATCATGAGAAAGTACATGCAGTTAAAAAAAAAAAAAAAAACAGACACTGACTGCTTATAAAAGAGTTTAAAAAACTATTTTTATTATAAAATAAATTATTCACCAAATTCAGATAGTTAAAAATTTTTAATAAACTTTTCATTTTATTCTTAAACAAATTTAATCCTTTCAATTTATTCTATCAACCAATAACTTTTACTTACAATTGATGGCTGATGTTTAATAGCTTTATGTGCATCTTGAACAGAAAGTATCCTGTGACCAGCAATGCTGATAATACGATCTCCAACATGGAATGTATTATGAAGTAATGGGTGCTCTTTTTGTTTCCATCCAGCCACCCTAAAAAGAAACAATTTCTGTTTAAAAATTATTGAAATTTAAATAAATAAAAAAATAATAAGCTGTGCAGGATTGCAAAATATGTCTGATGTTGGCAATTTAGGATCAAGAGAGGGGGGGGGGGGGATTTTATCCACCTATGGGAAACTTTGCAGAAATACATAAAATTGATTTTGATTTCAACAATGAATTATATAATTCTCCAAGATGTAAAAAATTTCACTACACTATACGACAACCTCCACAAAATTAATCTCAGAATAATATGTATACTGAATATATACTCAGAATAATATGTATATTTTAGAAAAAAAAAAAAAATCTATACTATGGTAATACAGAATCTATGTAAGCCTGTATAACAATATTGTAAAATTTTTGGGAGAAATTTCATATGGTTTGGGGGAAATGCTGGGAGTTAAAACATTTTCTGCAACCTTGAAACTATGATTAGGACTGAATATTTGTAGTGATAAAAAGGTAATAATGATAAGCTATGTCTCAACCAAAAGGGCTTTATTGAGCAAGTTTAACTAAACTATGTATATATGCTTAAGAAAGTACTGTAAAGATTCACTGTTTATTGTGGAAAAAACAAGGTGAAATTTTCAGAAAAATTTAACAAAACTTTTAATATTTTCAGAAATTTAATCCAGATACCGTATATACTTGCGTATAAGTCGAGAAATTTTTGAGGAAAAAAGAACTTTAAAGTAGGGAGGTTGACTTACATGCGAGACCTAAAAAAATATATGTAGATAAATAAAATACTGTGCTAGTGAACTGGTGCTACAGCACTCCATTGCGTTTGTACAATACAAAATCCAAAATCTGGAGACCTCCGAACCTCGACGATTCCGAATTATTTTTAGTTCATTTGTCAAAAAATAATCTAACCTACCTGATTGCAGAAAACAAACAAACAAAAAAATGTGCATGATTTATATCAAGAATGCATTTCTAATATTAAGAAAACGTTGTCATGTTGACTTAAAGTACTGATTATAGTGAACATTAAAGTAAGTTTAATATAGGTAACATGACATACTGTTATTTTTATCATCTCCAAATCAATACAAACTATGTTAGAAAGCCATTATTTCTAGCTTCCAGCATGCCGATACTTCAAAATATGCAAAATATGCAGCTTTGTAATGTTCCTGAGCTGTGATAGTCAGATTACTTGTTATTTCATTATTCACGGCAGTCGATCGGAAGTTTAACGTCATGGCTTTCGGCATGCATTCAGTACTTTTCAGCCAATGGTGTTTTATATAAGTTTTTCTTTTTCAATAGCAACACTTGTTATACAAAAAATCTGTTTCTTGTTTGTATGTATAAATTATTTTTCTCGAAAAAAAAAATGAGAAAAAAAAATAGACTTTTTTTTTTTTTTGGAGGGGGTTGATTTATATGCAGGTTTAAAATTTTTCCTTATTTTTAACAACATAAGTTAGGGGGTTGACTTATATGTGAAGTTGACTTATAGGCAAATATATACGGTAAGTATTTAATATTCAATTTTATGCACTGTAGCATATACAAATATATGGAAATGTATATTTGAGTAATGAATTTAAGAAATTTTGTTCCAAAAAGTCATACAGAGTTTAGTGTAAATTCAAAAGATGCTACAAAACACTAATCACTCTGGAATTAATGATTTTATCTAGTTAATTTTTAGCAAACAATCAATGCTGAAGGAAGATTCAAATAATATATCAGTCATCAATTTCTGTCTTGCTTTTAATGAAATATTTATGTACTAAAAAAATCTACTTAATGAATATATTATCTTACAAATAAACATGCAATATCTCTAATAATTCTATTTACAGTAAAACCTCCTAAGAGCGGCCAGTGACGGGACTGTGTAAAAGTGGTCGCTTCTTAGAGGTAACCGGTATATGGAGGTTTTGCTTCACCTTATTAGAAAAATCAAACAAAATTATTTAATTCAATAAAATACTTAAAAAATATATAATTTTTTAATTATTTTTCCATTAAAGAAATCTGTTAGTCTCATTTGTTTTGTACATTTCGAACTTAAATTTTTTTCAATCATTACAATAATATCTATGGTATTATTGTACAAATCTTCGTCATTCTTATTTGGAGCAAAAAATTGAATATCTCGAACATCTGCAAGGGCTTTTTCATAAAACTTTAGTTTCGGCTCTTTTTCTTTTTTAATTTCCACTTCATCCTCACTTAAAGTTTCAGTGTTCTCTTTTTTCATCAAATCCTGAACCATTTCCGGTATGCTTTCTTAAATGGCAGATACGGGCAAATGATTATTAATAGAAATAAATTCATCTGGTGTTTTGTCGGTATTTTTTGTTGCTTTAAATAATGCATCTAATTCACTATCGCTAAAATCGTTACTTCATTGTTTTTTAGAGATGTTACCGACATTTGGAAGTTTTTGAAAAGCAAATTAAACTTCATAAATTTTGAAAATTTAAACTTTTATATCTTTTTTATTAAAAGATCAAAAATCAAAGAAATAAAATGAATGAAAAGCAGAGACTTACATTGAATCCAGCTTCTGCGAAACACCTTTGTACAGGCATGAAAGTGGGAAACGAGTAAAAAGGTGGAAAATTTTTCTCATCTATACAACGGCGTCAAACTCGTATAATTTCAGTGTCATTTTAACAGAGAATAAAATTAAATGTAACTAACTGCACATATGATTGCTTTTTTAACTTAGAAAGTTTTAATAAAACTGAAGGAGTAAAACCAAATATATCTGATCAATTTATGTGAGGTACAGACATTAATTTTCCAAAACAAATATTATTCTGAATAGTTCAGCTGTTAAATCCCCTCCCCTACCTTTAAAAAAATTCTCCCAGCTAAATTAGTCTTTACTTCAGAAATACAACTCAAAAAAGGTAGCACAGAAATTATCCAAAAATGTTCTATACAAAATAATACAAAATATTCTATTCCAAAAAGAAACTTCCTTTCACTTTGAATTTTCAGTCTAAAAAATATTTCCTTCTTGAAAGACATTCAGCACAACTTCATTAACAATAAATAGTTTCAGATGCTTATATGTAGAAGCTAACTTTTCAGTTGATGCCTCTTTTGCACAACTCAAGAACAAACTCCAAGGGTTTGAGTAGATAAAATGTATAATTATTAACTTTTTGACCCCCCCCCCCCCCTGCCCAAATTATCCTTCCAAAATTTTCTTTGCATTTTTGCACCAATCCAGAAAATGGCCAAAATATCTCTGAAAAAGGTGGAATTCCTCCTTTAGGAGGAACGCTTTCATGCCTGTTTGTAACTGTAACCCTATACCCCTTACTGTACTGTACAAAAATCCAGGCACTGGCTCGGGGGTTGGGACACCCCCCCCCCCCCAGAGCAATGAAATGTCCCCTTCCAGAAAATCTGAGATTTTGGGTTTTAAATGGTCAGAAAGGGCAATTTCCCCACTGGAACCACAAAAGTTCCCCCCGGAGAAAATTATCTGAATTAAACACTGTTGTTCAATTCCTTTACTGATCTTGATGTCCAATTAACAGCATGTTGAACATTTAATGATTTGGAGAAAGCAGTCAGTGACAGAGCTTCTGTCATTTCTAAGATGAGTTTCTTCATTAAAATTTTTTTGTATCCTACTTTAAATGCTTGTATGATTCCCAGATCTAGTGGCTGACCTGTAAAAGTTGTATTGAAAGGGGAAAAATATTGTTATATTACAAAAAATTTTGTCGCTTGGATGGCAAGCAGCATTGTCCATAAACAGCAGAATTTTTCGCTTCTGTCTCTTCATCTTTTTGTTGAACACTGTCAACCAACTTAACATAATTTCTTGGGTCATCCAAGACTTGCGGTTGTTTCGCCAAATTAGAGGAAGTTTCTTTATGTCTAAATTTCCGAAACAACATGGCTTAGCTGACTTTCCAATAACGACTGGTTTTTCGAAACCGCCTTCCATATTGCAGCATAATAATACTGTTAATCTTTCTTTAGAACTTTAACTGCGTTTACAGGAATCATTTTTGAAACACAGAGTCTTAAGTGGAACAGGCTGTAAAAAAATACCTGTTTCATCGCAGTTAAACACGCCTTTTGCTTCATACTCGCTCAGAAGACGGTCTAAAGATATTTTCCAGGATTCAGCAATTAGGGCCAGGATTCAGAATAGGATGATCAGCAGATTCATCACAGACAGTCTGGAAAATATCATTTCTCAAGCGAAATTTTTCTAGCCAGCCTTTAGAAGCTTTTAAATCATTAATACCAATACCTTTGGCAATTTTAAATGCGTTTTCTAACAAAATGGCCCCTGAAATCAGTAAATTTTTAGATCTGCAATTTTTAAACCATTCTAATAGCATTTCATTAATTACTTCATTCCCAGTTTTGTGACATTTGACCTTGTTTTGTAGGTTTTCGCTTCTAAGATGTTTCTCAAGATGCATTTCTTTAAAATTTCATTTATTTGTGTTCTTCTACATCCATATTTTTCTGCAAATTTCCGTGCACTAATGCCCTTCTTACTATCAAAATAATCTTCAATTTTTCACTGAATGATAATAATTTCTTTTTATAAATTTTTATCATGTTCGATTTCGAAAACTAGTGACAAATAGCTGGCGGAGAGAAATACTTGCCACTTTTTTTCTCTGCTTAAACAGGGAGGAACCATATAGAAAAGATAGGGGTGAAGGCATCAACATGACCATATTAAAAAAAGGTTTTCAAATTTGATGCATTTTCACTGCCAATTTCAAAATTACTGTCAGTTGTGAAAAAAAAAAAAAAAAAAAATTAAAATTAAAAAATATACAATATCCACATTATGCGTGTGAAAATGTGCAAAAATATAAACGGAGAAACAAAGTAGCTCAAACAATATTTTAAATTAGTAAAAGAAGTTTCTTACTTCAATTTGTTTATGTTACTTTCGCAACTGGCTTACATCATTGCAAAAATAAATACATGTGTACACAGAGTTTCTCCGATATAATTCCACAGAAGTGTGTGGAGAGGGAGAGGGGAGGAAAAAGGCGAGCACACTATTGGACAAAATAAAAAGTGCTCCTCACTAGCAGTAGTCGAGAGAGAAGAGGGGGGGGGGGGGACACAACACAGGCATCTAAAACAAAGGATTTTTTTAAATGTTGCAATTTACAGTGCTCTCGGCTTCTTTCGGTGGCCATGTCAGAGTGAATTTCCTTGACCGCAGCTGTTTTTCAGAGGTGGCGATATTCGGAGGTTCGATCTAATATTATTTCAATACGGCTCATTCCGTTCTATGAAAAAATGGCTGGTTGTTAGAGGTGACCATTAATGGAGGTTTTACTGTATTTCATTCTTTTCACATTTTTTGAAATATACTAAGAAAAACAAATTAAATTTTTTCATATATAAACCTAGATAACATAAAACTTTTAAGAGTTATGTTATGCTATTAGCCTGCCATTATCTACAAACAGTTTAAGACATTTTTTGTAACCTAAAAGGCTTTTACGGACAAATGCGGCAATTTATCTTCAATGAAATTGGAAAATTTTATGACAATGCTTCAAAAAAAGTAATATGGATATTAGGCTGAAGAACACTAAAAATTTCATTAAAACTTACTAAATATTTAAAAATTTCAAAGGACAAAATCTACTATAATCAAAGTAAAATATTGTAAGCAGAGCAGAATACCTTCATAAATGACATAAAGTTCATGCAGAATAGAAAAAAACATAAAAAATCACTCAAATGCAAAATCTGTCGAGGACAAAATTACATATATTAGAATAAAAATTTGAAACTGAATTATTTTTACCAATGTCAAAAATTCAATTTAAATTGTGTGTGTGTGTGTGTGGGGGGGGGGGGGGAGTAAAAGTCGCATTTGAATAATTTTGAAAAATGAAAAAAATGTTGCACAAATTCTGAAAAACTTTATTAGAGAACAAAATTTACTATACTGGAGTGAAATATTGAAACTGGATTCTGTTTATTAATAGAGAAAAATTGCTTCAAAACTTAAAAATGGGCTAAAATTCTTTCAAAAAATTAAATAATAATTAAAAAAACTAATTAAAAAGCCAATATCATATTGTGAGGAGCAAAACTAAATGCATAGAAGTATCTTCATGCTAAATTTTCATAATATTACATTTAAAACATTTTGTTTCTTATTATTAACTTGTGAATAATTCTTAGCGGGTGAAGCCTATCTCAAAGTTGAGTGTATGTGATTTATATATTTAATATCTTGAATATTCTGAATGGGTTAATTAATTATCACTAATTTAAGTTCCCTAATCATTCTACTTCTTTTTTTTTTCTAAGTAAAGATTTCTGATTTCACTAGATGTTTGCTAATAAGAAAAATTTTCATCCGATTAATAAAAAAAATTACAGACTGATGTAAAATAATTTTCTTTCTGCTTATGGTCTGAAATTTTCAAACTTATTTTTTTTTTTATTTTGTTTTGTATTTTTCATTAAATATTAAAAATTTTTATACCCAATCCTTTTCTTATGTAAATGGTACTAGGCGATAAGTCAATCTACAAAAAAAGAGCCCTTTATTGATCAATTTTTAATTACTATAACATACATGTTTTATTCTTTCTTACATTTTGCTTTAAAAGATATCTGCGGCATTAGTCTTCAAACTAATAATAATTAAAAAAAAAAGTTTTTTTCCCCAATTTTTACAAAAGAGAGAGAGAGAGAGAGAGAGAGAGAAACCTATACACTGATGTAAAATATTTTTCAACTCGATGTCTTATTTACTTTTATTAATTTTCTCTAGTTAGTGAAAATTCTTAATTTCATTTATTTCTGCTGTGAAATCAGGTCTAGATAAATGTACACTTTTTCCATTTTGTGAGGAAAAAATCACTTTTTGATGAGTTTTAATTATTATCTCAAATAAATATAAAAAATAAAATACAAGCCAGAGAATCAGGATCTGCATTAGACTACCTGTTGTGTTTAGTGGGGGAACGTTTCTAACGACGTTCCGAAAAGGAAAAATTAAAGTGTGTAATCGTATTTTATTAGTACACTGGGTTGAATTTGGCCGCAAACGACCACATGAAATGAAGTAATCTAGATCAACAACTTTATGGAATAATATGTGCCATATTCACAGAAAAATATAATTGAAAAAAAAAATCAAAATAGAGCTTACCTGCATAAGCTTGAATTAAGAGGTGAGCAGAAATACACAAAAGAATAATCTCAGAAGACTTACTCATAAAGAAAATTTCTTTATTTATTTTTTTATAAAGATGGAAGAATATAATTCTTTGAGAAATATTACTTTTAGTAAGAAGACAGCTCTCTTATTTTTAGAGCAAGGCATGGAAGGCACAATTTTTTACTTGTACAAAATTTTATAGATAAATAGAAGCTCTCATTTCAAATAATTATGCCTTTTCTTGAATTCTCTTGGAGATTAAGGGGCAACAAATTAACATAAAACAAAGAAGTGGTCCATCCTGTATATAGCATACAATGTAAGGCTAACGGGATATTCTAAGTGAAGAATTGTTTCAACAATTTTAAAAAATAATATTCTTTCAAGAAAATTCAGCATTCTCAAAATCGAAACATATTTTCTTCATATGAAATTTTTTTTTGGAAAAACAAAAGTTGTATTTTTTCTGGAAGAACAAATCCTTGTATATCTCCACGGAGGGATAACAGTCTCTCCTTGCGTTTTAAATAATTCCATTTTTTCGCATTTAACAATGCTGAACGTTAGTCGTAAAAAGCCGAACAAATCATTTCTATTAAAATCGCACACATCATTTTTGCAGGTATTTATTATCGTAGTTCTGCAGCTCTGCTCTGAGTCGAAACTGGCACCCTTCAGTTCTGCTCTTTTCTCTACTGACTAAACGACTGTGGCCGCTCCGGAAAGAAGGCGTGGGTTGCCATAAAAATAAAAATACGCCAACTGGCGAGGCAAAAGGAAGTGGCGAAAAATAGAGAGGCCAAGCGCATGCTACGAATAAGGAAACAGTATTTTAAGAATGAACTTTTATATCAGCAGAACGATGCGGAGCCAAAACTAGATACCAGGACGCACTAACTTTTAAATTACGTAACAGAAGAATAGTACCTGATAGGACAATAGGAGGAGTCATAAAACGGAAGTCGACACCCCATCGAACATTCTAGAATAGACGGGAAACCTCCAAAACCGGAAGGAACAAAATTTCAAACTGATTTCAACATTTGAAATCAACAAAAAGTTAGGTAATAAAAATAACTTTACAGAGGAGATTAAAAAAAGCGAGAATTAAGATAATTTTTAGAGTGCGAAATATATAATAAATGACTAAAGATTAAAACCAAAAATAGACGATAAATTGAATTAAATAAATATATGGCAGTGGTTAAGAGTAACCACAACACTACCCTCATATAAATTTTCAGGTACATACAAGCAGTACATTTTGCTAGCCAAGACCAACAGACAGACACACAAACAACAAGTGAATCTTTATTTTTTAGTATAGATACATTGCTACAATACTTTTCTTAAGATTTGCTGATTGAGCATGAGATAAAAATGCAGCAATTTGTAGCAATGCAGAACAGATTTAAAAATTATAATTATGTCAATTTATATTGGAAAGTGGGAAGAGAGAGGGATTGTACACATATGCCTAATTAATCTTCTAAATAATGTTATTTATACCTTCTTTTAGTGGCTCTAAGATGTAGTTTTCTGCAATATCTGGATGTAGTTTTCTACTGATATCTGCCAATTCATCAAACTGTAGAGACTTCAGTGTTGTGCAATTTAAAATGCTTAACAATGTTTTAAGTCTGATAAAATTTCAATTCTGCGTGATATTGTGTCATTGGATAAAGATACTTTCTTGACCTTCTCTGTCGCTTCTTTTCCTAGCATTATTTTGACAATGATGGTTAATGCTGATGCAATGATAATTCGGCATACTGGGAAAGGAATGAACAAGGAAGATAACACATAATAAATGGAAAATGTATTGTTAATGCAATTCTAAACTCATCATAACCGTGCAATTTTAATCGTTTGTCAAAAATGCTCATAGTACATTTGGCAATCTTTCGGAGCACACAGTTTGAGGAACATTGAGTTAGATGCTTGGCAAGAAATAAAAAGAAAAAAATGTTTGTTTCTATAACTTTATGTATATTACTGAAAAGGACTTAATTTTCTAGAAAAGCAAAACTATTAAAATATAACTATTTATAAAAAAAGAAAAAAGAAAAAAAACATTTTTGTATTATTATTCAAATATATTTTAAACATATTCACACACATATATATATGTATTGAAATTGCTTCAGACATTTCTGAGAAAAAAGTACAGAAATATCAACTATTTTCCAATTAATTTCTGGCTGTTCTTCACTCCTTAAATTAATTTTACACTTTTTATAAACCAATAAGGAAAACTTGAAACTTACCATACATAATTAAAACACTCAACAAGAGCAATGGCATTTATACAATCTTTTTTTCTAAGGACAAGTCTAACACCACTTTTATGAGATATTTCAGATTGGAGTTTCTGAACCTGTACTTCCCGAAGTGAAAGTGGTTTGCCATTTTCATCAACTGGTACCGCACTATTATTTGAAGAACTTCCTGCCTAAAAAAATTATTTTGACTGAATTAATACTTAAACATAGCTATTAAAATAAATACAATATAAAAATTTGTTTACAATTAAATATCCCCTTTCTCTTACTGCAATATACATTTTAAAACCACCCGGGAAAAAAAAAAAAAAAAAAAAAAAAGGACAGAAAGAAAGAAAAGAAATTTTTTTGAAGCATTATAATATATAAACATTATAATTTAATACAGATACTGTAATACAATATTTAATATCGATAATAATAAAGAGACAAGTTTGTGTGTGTGCCAGCACTGTTCTGAAGAGACCACTGTACGTAGAGTTACAAAATTTGGAGGGAAGGTACTTTTATACATGTAGTTTTGCACCTCGAAGCCCGATTTTTGATTAAATTTTTTTAAATAATTTTTTAGGCAATTTTTAGCATTCTTTTTATGTTTTGAGGCGATTTTCCCCCATTAGTGAAAGGAATACAATTTCATTTTTTTAATCAAATAAAGTAAATTTTGTTCTCTTTTCAATAAAGTTTATTTGGGATATGTACAGCGATTTTTGAATTTTTAACGAATTTTTTAAAGCAATTTTTAGTGTTTTTTCACATTTTGCGGCTATTTTTTGAGAATGATATAAAGCAAAATTATTTCAAACTTTTAATTTAATGCACTGAATTTTGTCTGCTACGATTTTTAGATTTCAATGATTTTTAAAGTGATTTTCAATGTGATTTTTAATGAATCTGAGATTTTTTTTTGTGTTTAGCATTTATTTATTTTTTCACAGTTGTTCTATCAAAAATTTGAACCGTTGGGAATGTAAAAGGTGGTTTTTTTTTTTTGCGAAATCTACCTAAAATGTCAAAAAATTAGGTACCACTATTTTTGAATAGCAATTTCATCAAATATCTTAAATTCTTGCTTAAGATCGCCAACCCCTCGTGAAATATATTCCCTGATAGGTTGTTTAACGGAGTTTCGTTTAGATATAGTTTGATAAGAATAGAGTGCGCTCCCTGGTGGTGGAATACGGTACTAACAGAATGCGATTTTACATAAATTTGAAAATCTAACAATGTTATTTGTTTTAAACTTTAAGATAGCTTATAATATATGGTAAAAAAAATATATAAAAAATAATGGTGTGACACATTTCAGGGTACGAAATGGGAGAGTTGCGAACAAAATTAGGAAATGTAACATGGAGGTCTGTTTGAGAATTTAAGATATTTTATAATACACAATAAAAATTTTAAAGTGCCAACGATATTCTAGAGAGACTGTTGCACGAAGAGCTACGAAAATTTGGAGAAAAATTACCTCTATGTATGAAGTTTTGTACCTCGAAGGCCCACTTTCGATTTTTTAATTTAATTTTCACGCGATTTTTAGCGGGTTTTTTATAATGTTTCAAGTCGATTTTTCCACATTAGCAAAAATAATGCAGTTTTATTCTTTTAACCTAATATAGTGAATTTTGTTCTTTTTTCAATATAATTTATTTGGATTCGAGCAACAACTTTTGGAGAGAGATTTTTTAATGCAATTTTTATTTTTTATTTTTTATTTTTTTTTTTTTTTTTGCATTTTGCTGCTATTTTTTGGAATTAGTGAAAGGAATTTTGACTCAAACTTTTAGTCAAATGTACTAAATTTTGTCTGCTAAGATTGATGTATTTCAGCAATTTTTAATGTGATTTTTTGAGATTTTTTTGCTTTTGATGACCAATTTTTGCCGTTAATACAATTTTTAATGGGATTTTTAGTGTTTTTTCAAGTTCTATGGTGATTTTTTGATATTCAGAAGTAAAAATTAATTTCAAACTTTAAATTTAATATAATTTTTGCGATTTTTCAAGATTTTTTGCATGTTGCATCGATTTTTTTTATCATCTATAAGAGATTTCCACATACTACATGATTATCTTGTCGACCAATTTCGCCAAATTACGTAAATCGTAAAACGACTCACCAAATTATGTAAATTGACGTAATTTTTATGTTAAATAATGAAAGGACAAATAAATTAGAAAAATATTAATACAAATACAAATAAAACAACGAAGTAAAAATCGCTTGGTGACATAACAAACGTGTGTAACACGTTTAATGTCAAGTGAATGTGGCATTTACAATCAGCCATTATTGGCATTTTATCTTATAGTTTGGTGATAGTTTCTTGGTCGGCTGGAAATCAAATACTGATAATTTCCAATTAAAATGTTTTATCCATTTGAGAAAATACTGCTTAATGTGATTTTTAGAGCATTTTTTGATGCGTTTTTTAATGCAGTTTTCAATACGGTTTTAATGAATCTTTTAATGCAATCAGTACCATTTTTTTTTCCATCGACCTAATCTGTTGGATTAGGCGTTTTGTTTAACCAAGTAATTTCTTGTCATCTTTAAACTTTTCAAGTAATTAGAACAAACAAAATATTGTTACAATACATATTCATACATATGTTTTCATATATTACATGAAACTATTACTCTATAGAAAAATAAACAATGAGAGAAAACGTGTTCCGATTCACCCCGTAAATCTTAAACTTCTGATGTTACAAGCCATTTTTCATTTTTTCATTATGTAGTTTAGAAATAAGTAGGATTTAATACAACATGTCCTTTGCAGGTATATCATTAATTAAAAATCCCCTGTCTTAGGTTTAGAATACGAAAAATACTGTAGTTACATACAAAGTTTTGAAGATGTTGAAAAAAATGAGGTTGGACTGAGTTAAATAATTGAAATTATTTTATTCTTCCAGATTACCACAATCTTAATGGAAATTAACATTTGTTTCGATGAATTTCCAAGTTTAATTTAAATTTTCTTGATATTTCCAGGACAACAAAATTCCATAATATTTTCCAGGTCGATGACCACTCTGTTTTCTATATAATGTTGCATTTAGAACAAATATGTCCATCTTTTGTAATTGCACAACTACATTTTAAAATATCTATTCTTGAAAATTATTTAAAAATCGACCAAAATCAAAAAACTGAGATACAAATTTTAAATAAATTTCATTTGGAAGAACTTTATTTTCTAATCAACAATGTAAAAGCATAGTCCATGTCAATTCAGGCAGCCAAAGTAAAAATCTTACCTTCATAGTCTCAGAAGTTCTTTGATTTAACGTATGTTAAAATTCAGGAAAAAATAAAATTCCCGTAATTTTTGGTTTTCCCAAAAAAAATTTCTAGACCGAGATACAGGGTGCCAAAGATGGCATCCTAAGCACCTTTTCCCATTTGCGATTTTCGAAAAAAAGTTTAAAATGCTCTATCTCTAAAACGATGCAAGATATCTCGTTGCAATTTATTTTATTTTAAAGATAATATTTTTCTGCTTAAAAAGATATACTCTATTTTGAAATATGTATTTAATTATTTTTACAGCAGCCTTCTAAAAAAAATTTTTTTTAATTAAAAATAATTTTTTTCTCAAAAATGCCAATCTCAAAAATTTTTATTTTTTTACTGTTAGTCAATACCATTGAGTACTACCTTCACTGTAAAGGAGAACTTCCACTTTTGAGTTTAACAAGTTTTAGAATCATTTCAAGAATTTAGAGAATTTTCAGGAACTGCACGTCAAAAGTTCCAATAAAAGTCTCTCAATTCTTGTTTATTTGTATCATATGTAGCCTATTACATATCTTAAACAAATTAGAAATCACACGTCGAACGTGGTAAATGAGGTGCATTTATACTATGACTAGTTTTATAAATATTTAGATCTTGGTGCAATAAGTATTACACTCTTGTGAAAACTAGCATGAATACAAAATTTATTATGTTTCTATATATTAATTTCAGTAATACAGAAGTAATATGAATCTATCTTAAAAAGAACATAATCACCAGGGCAACCTAGAATCATTACCTACCACGTGATATTTAATTATGTATGATAGAATTTAATAGAATGAACAATCATCTATTAATATCATAGTGATGGGTATATTCATCTATTAATATCATAGTATCTAAATTGCACAAACTTTGAACAGCAAACAAGAAGAAATTTCATTTGTCCAACCAAGATCTCTGAAACAATTGCAAAATATTCAGATTCACAATTTATAAAAAGGAATTTTTGTTGCCTGTGTATATTACTGTGAGTGGTGGATTGCAAAGGTAAATGAAATCAGTTGTTTATGAAATTGTCGTTAACTTTATGCTCCCACATGGATTGGCTGTTGGATATAGATTTCCACCTGCTAGACAGTAACACCACCACCAGTGTTCACTTTCTATTTACAATGTTTTAAGGATTATGGAAGCCCCAGACCCTATTAGTTAAACAGGAAGGCATCACTAAATATCAAAGGAAGATACAGATACTGTTCAACAAATAATAAAGTCTATGAATTTCTAATTTCAGTTCTAAGCAGAGCACACTGAAAGTAATATGTTGTGAAACTTATACATATATTTTGTAAACTTTAGTGTATGTTTTTTTTTTTTCTTTTGTAAGCTATTTTTAAAGCTGTTAGTTTCTTATACTTATTAAGAAATAAAATTCTATGCCAAACAAGACTAAGATTTTGATTTCCTGAGACCAGTATGTGATTGTCATACAGGAACTGGTAAAATATATGGCAAAATTTTACATGTGAATCGATAACTTGTCAAATAAAATAAATAAATAAGTAAATTTAGGATAAGCATTTTTGATTTCTTTTAATTAAAAAAAATCAAAAGGCTGCATCAGAAAATATGAATACATTTTTTCAAAATTGAATATATCATTTCGAACAGAAAAATGTTACCTTCAAAAAAAAAAAAAAAAAAAAAAAAAAAAAAAAAAAAAAAAAAGCAACAAATGTTGTGAAAAAGGTTGTCAAATGTTATGAAAGTCAAATGAAAACTTTGAAATAAAGATCATAAATATTTTATTCATCCTATTAAATCCTATCGCACATAATTAACTCAAACATATCCCATGATAGATAATGATTCTAGGTTGCCCTGGTGATTATGTTCTTTTTAAGATGATTCATATTACTTCCGTATTACTGAATTTAATATATAGAAACATAATAAATTTTGTATTCATGCCAGTTTTCACAAGAGTGTAATACTTATTGCACCAAGATCTAAATATCTATAAAATTAGTCATAGTATGAATGCACCTCATTTACCATGTTTGACGTGTGATTTCTACCTTGTTTAGGATATGTAATAGGCTACATATGATACAAATAAACAAAAATTGAGAGACTTTTACTCGAACTTTTGACATGCAGTTCCTGTAAAATTCTCTAAATTCTTGAAATGATTCTAAAACTTGTTGAACTCAAAAGTGGAAGTTCTCCTTTACAGTGAAGGTAGTACTCAATGGTATTGACTAACAGTAAAAAAAATCAAAATTTTTAAGATTGGCATTTTTGAGAAACAAATTATTTTTGATTTAAAAAAAAATTTTTTAGAAGGCTGCTGTAAAAAAATTAAATACATATTTCAAAATGGAGTATATCTTTTGAAGCAGAAAAACATTATCTTTAAAATAAAATAAATTGCAACAAAATATCTTGCATCGTTTCAGAGATAGAGCACTTTAAACTTTTTTTTGAAAATCGCAAACAAGAAAAGGTGCTGGGGATGCCATCTTTGGCACCCTGTATCTCGGTCCAAAAATTTTTTTGGGGAAAACCAAAAATTACGGGAATTTTATTTTTTCCTGAATTTTAACATATGTTCAATCAAAGAACTTCTGAGACTATGAAGGTAACCCCCTGCCTGAATCGACATGGATTCGGCCAAAAAGTGAAATTGTGTAATGTTTAGAAATTGCAAGTTATCCTATAAATACACAATTTATAGGTTAGGTCGTTGTCATTATCAGTATGTCAGTGTTAATCACTGACATATTTTTACTTTATACCATAAATATTTGCCATACAAATGAGAATTTTACTAAATGCTGCACCATATGATGATTTTTATTGTATTGTCAGGAAAATCACATATTTCTCTGTTACACCTGAAAGCCTTACCAAAGAAAAGGTGCATTTAGGTATTAAAGCTCAGGGATTTTTATTGTAGTTGGGAGAAAATGTCATCTGTTCTGTTAGTCTTTTTTAACGATTTATGAACAGAAATGTAGAGATTTTAGTTATTGTGATAGACATATTGTTTCTTTTTAATTTATTTTATTTTGATGGCTCTTTATAACAAACATGGGTAAAGCGAAAGCCGGGTAGTTCTGCGAGACTCTATTATAAAATTACACTGGAATCATTTTATAAAGACTCACTAGTTAAGTTAGTCTTCACTAGCATTTGATACAAATAGTTCCAAGGTGATAATGTGAGACAGAAGATTGATAAGGCCTAAAATTACACAAAAATCTTTGTCTTTAAATTAAAAAATAATTATAAAAAATATTTACACTTATTATTTAAAAGAAAAACACAGTGGCGCCGACTTCCGGGTCTGCGGGTCTGCCGCGCAGACCCTGAAAAATACCTGCAGACCTTGCACTATCTTGGCAGACCCTAAATAATGCAGGCATGAGATTTTTTCACGGATGAGCGATTTTCCAATTTTTTACAGCTTTTTGTGGGAGTAATTTATTCCAAAATTAAAAATCGGTCATCAATCCGAAAACTCGGAGGTAAGATCGCGAAAAAACTCAAATTTCGTCAAAACATTGGGTAATAAACGTAAACTGTGTCGGAGAACAGCGGGGGAAAAAAATGCTAATTTCATCAAAAGATCGTGGAAAAACGCCTATTTCGTCAAAAGGTCGTGAAAAAAACATCAATTTTGTGAAAGGATCGTGAAAAAAAAGATGAAAATTGTCAAAAGATCTTTGAAAATTTCGTCAAAAAGTAGCATGAAAATCGCATATCCACGAATCACAGAAAAAATGCGAATTATTTTCTAAGATAGTGGGGCAAAACGCAAATTTTGTCAGAGAATCCAGAGAAAAACGTGGATTTTCGCAAAAGATCGCAGACAAATATGAATTTTTCAAATAATAGCGGTAAAAAATGAATTATTTCAAAAAAAAAAAAAAAAAAAAAAAAAAAAAAAATTCACAGAAAAAAAAAAAACGCAAAATCGGCCAAGTATTTCAAAAAGTCTCGAGAAAATAGTGAATTTTGGCCAAAGATTGCTCAAAAGACTCGAATATCGTTCAAAGATAGTTTGATAAAAGCGAATTCTGTCAAAGTATAGTGAGAAAAACGCGAATTTCGGCAAAAGGTTGCGAGGAAAAATGCAAATTTCGACTAAAGATCACGAGAAAAACCACAAATTTTAACAAAAGATCAGAGGAAAATCGCAAATTCTACCAAAAACCTCAGAAAAATCGAAAATTTTGGAAAAAGATCGCGGAAAAGACGCAAATTTAGTTACAAAAATAGCGGAAAAAACGCTAAGAATAGTGGAAAAAACGCTAAGAATAGCGGAAAAAACTCCAATTTCGTTCAAAAATAGCAGAGAAAAGGCTATTTTTCTTTCAAGAAAACTTGAAGAAAACGCAAATTTCGGAAAAAGATCGCGAGAAAACATAAATTGAGGCAAAAGATCGTGGAAAAATTCGAATTTCGTCAAAAAATAGCAGAAAAAAAGCAAAGAATTGCGCAAAAAACTGAAATTTCGCTCAAAGATAGCAGGGAGAAAAATAAATTTTATCAAAGAATCGTGGGAAAAACACGAATTTAGGCAAAAGGTTCCGAGGAAAGATGCAAATTTCGACTAAAGAGCGCAAGAAAAATGCAAATTTCGGCAAAAAATCAGAGGAAAATCGCAAATTTTAGCAAAAAACCTCAGAAAAATTTCAAATTTTGGACAAAGATCGCAGAAAGACGCAAATTTCGTTAAAAAATAGTGGGAAAAACGCAAAGAATAGCGGAAAAAACTTTAATTTCGTTCAAAGATAGCAGAAAAAAAGTTATTTTTCTTTCAAAAAATCTTGGGGGAAATGCAAATTATGGAAAAAGATCGGGAGAAAAACGGAAATTGCGGCAAAAGATCGTGCAAAAATTCGAATTTCGTCAAAAAATAGCAGAAAAAAACTGAAATTTCGTTCAAAGATACCAGGGGAAAAAATTAATTTTATCAAAGAATCGTGGGAAAAACGCGAATTTAGGCAAAAGGTTCCGAGGAAAGATGCAAATTTCGACTAAAGAGCGCGAGAAAAACGCAAATTTCGGCTAAAGATCAGAGGAAAATTGCGAATTTTAGCAAAATTGCAAATTTTGGACAAAGATCGCAGAAAAGACGCAAATTTCGTTTAAAAAAGACCGGGAAAACGCAAAGAATAGTGGAAAATCGCGAATTTTAGCAAGAAATCCCAGAAAAATCGCAAATTTTGTCAAAAGATCGCGGAAAATACGCAAATTTTGTCAAAAATATAGCTTGAAAAACGTAAAGAATAGCGGGAAAACTCGTAATTTCGTTTAAAAATAGCAGAGAAAAAGAAACTTTTCTCTCAAAAAAATCTTGGGAAAATGCAAATTTCGGAAAAAGATCACGAGAAAAAAGTAAATTGCGGCAAAGGATTGCGGAAAAATTCTAATTTTGACAAAAAATCATTGAAAAAGACGTGAATTTTGTCAAAAAATAGCAAGAAAAGTGCAAAGAATCGTGGAAAAAAACTCAAATTTCGTTCAAAGATAGCAGGGAAAAAACAAATTTTATCAAAGAATCGTGGGAAAAACGCGAATTTAGGCAAAAGGTTCCGAGGAAAGATGCAAATTTCGACTAAAGAGAGCGAGAAAAACGCAAATTTCGGCTAAAGACCAGAGGAAAATCGCGAATTTTAGCAAAATTGCAAATTTTGGACAAAGATCGCAGAAAAGACACAAATTTCGTTTAAAAAAGACCGGGAAAACGCAAAAAATAGTGGAAAAAACTCTAATTTCGTTCAAAAATAGCAGAAAAAAAAGCTATTTTTCTTTCAATAAATCTTGGGGAAAATGCAAATTATGGAAAAAGGTCGCGAGAAAAACGTAATTCCGGCAAAAGATTATGGAAAAAGACACTAATTTCGTCAAAAAATAGCAGGAAAAACGCAAAGAATCTCGAAAAAAAAAAACTCAAATTTCATTCACAGATAGCAGAGAAAAAAGAATTTTTATCAAAGAATCGTGGGAAAAAAGATGAATTTCGGCAAAAGGTTGCAAGGAAAAATTCAAATTTCGACTAAAGATCACGAGAAAAATGCAAATTTCGGCAAAAGAGCAGAGGAAAATCGCGAATTTTAGCAAGAAATCCCAGAAAAATCGCAAATTTTGTCAAAAGATTGCGGAAAATACGCAAATTTCGTCAAAAATATAGCTTGAAAAACGTAAAGAATAGCGGGAAAACTCGTAATTTCGTTTAAAAATAGCAGAGAAAAAGAAACTTTTCTCTCAAAAAAATCTTGGGAAAATGCAAATTTCGGAAAAAGATCACAAGAAAAAAGTAAATTGCGGCAAAGGATTGCGGAAAAATTCTAATTTTGACAAAAAATCATTGAAAAAGACGTTAATTTTGTCAAAAAATAGCAGGAAAAGTGCAAAGAATCGTGGAAAAAAACTCAAATTTCGTTCAAAGATAGCAGGGAAAAAACAAATTTTATCAAAGAATCGTGGGAAAAACGCGAATTTCGGCCAAGCATTACGGAAAAAAAAAATGGTAATTTCGGAAAAAGATCGGCGGAAAACGCAAATTTCAGCAAAAGTTCACGGAGGAACGCAAATTTCAGCAAAAGATCGCGAAAAAAATGCAAATTTTGGCAAAAGTTCGCGAGAAAATACAAATTTCGGCAAAATATCGCTAGAAAAATGCAAATTTCGGGAAAAAATCGCGATAAAAACGCAAATTTTGGCAAAAAAAAAAAAAAAAAAAAAAAAAAAAACACGATTAGCTTGTCATATTTATTAACTGATATTTTGAGTAAAGCATGGGAAAATGTGCATTGCACAACTAGTAGAGATAGCTGTGTAAAAAGATATTAAATCAGAATCATGGACTCAAAATAGAAACTTTCAGTTTAAAATTACTGATAGTATTTGCATAAATTGTTGACCCCCCCCCCCCCTTTTCCTTGAAATAAAGTAGCATTTGAACAAAAGTATATTAAAATAAAATTGTGAATAATATAATCTTATTCAATGTAGCAGATGTCTAAACACAAGCTATTTTAATTTTAAGTAATTTCTCATTTTCCCGTCTCACGCGCTTTTCTCTTTTTTTTAAAAAATATTTTTGCGGTCTTATGCCTGAAAATGTGTTTAAATTATAACTTAAAATCCACGTCGCCGACCTTTTTTTCACATTATTATTCATGACTATATTGATTATTGGAGAATCAAATCAGTTGACCGTCACATATATGTAATGTGATCAAGGGTGCAAGTTTTCCGTCCAAAGGTATGGAATTTTGCCTTTTTAAAACTTCCCGAGGACGGAAAAAGAGTGGAAAAATATCCGAGGATGAAAAAATAAGTGTTTTTTGATTTTTTAGGATTCACATAAAAATGTTTAGTAATCGAACTTAAAATAACTCCACTTTTTGGCAGACCCAGCTTTGGGACCAAAGTCGGCTCCTATGGAAAAACACATTATTATATCTATATAAATTACCTGCGTGTTCCTCAAAAGAGGTCCAGAATTATAAGGCGGAGGACCTTCATCTAATGGCAAGGCATTATTACTTCTGTCATTAACATGAGTAGATTCTTGACTTGACTGAGATTTCAACAATGGAACAGGAGAAAATGATGGTACTCCATGATTTACTTGTTCTGAACCAGAAACTCCAGTTGGTGATGATGCATTTAATGAAGGGTCTGAAGTAGCTGCTAAATTACTTAAGCCACTAGTTCTAACAGCAGAATGAACAAAATGAATGTCATTAGCTACTGAAGATGACATTCTGCGTTGATCACTAGATGGTCTTGGTGGTAATGCTGGAGAATGATTCGATGTTACACGAAACTGAGGATGCGGTGGATTTTCATAATTTGGATTACGAATACCTAAACTAATACTTGGTCCAGAAGAACAGAATAAAGGTTCATACATAGTCTGCTCTGAAATTGGTGTATTTGGAACAGATGATGTCCGCTGTTCAACTGAGGTAGGAGATGAAACAGGTGATGAACTCTCTTGAGACACTAAACTGCTGCTTCTAGAAATTCTTTCATGTGCACTAGAGTCAATCTGTACATTTTCAAAGCTAAAAATATTCCCTGGGGCACTATGAGAAATAGATTCAGCAGCGGATTCAGAATTTATGGTCGGACTAGATGCTGTAGATGAATTAGGAACAGGGTTGGTAGCTCTGAGAATTGGAGGATTCCTGATGTAAACAATAGTAGAAGATGGAGTTGCTACTGAATGAGTATTATCAGACAAAGAGGCACTACCAGGAACAGGAGGAAGAGGAGAATTAGGATCTCTCATTGATAAACGACTGAATTCTAATGGGAGAAAAAATTATAATAACAAGAAATTCTTTTGCACAAAACATGACATTCACAAATAAAAAATTTCATAAAAAAGAATAATTTAGCATCAGTAGTTAAGTTTTGTATAAAATGTTTTACTTTAGTAATTTGATACTGCAAAACGTACAATTTGTCAAAAAACAGAAAGGCCTATGATAGCAGTTCCCAAACTTTAAGCACCATACAGTATAGTTTAATTTTTTTTACAGATCACTTAATGTGTAGAAATACAGAACCTTTTGTATAATCTGACCGATTAGAAAGACAACTTAGGGCCCAATGCATACACATGAGAATAGTAATAGCAACTGCAGTAAAAGTAGAATCTAATGTCTCCAGTAAAAGTAGACAAAATCTTTTACTATACAAAAAAAAAAAAAAAAAAAAAAAAAAAAAAAAAAAAAAATCTTTATTAATGAACACATTAGAAAAATTAAATATAAGTCAGTGTAAATTATGGTGTTATTTAGCATCAAGGACAGTCATGTTAGGACTGAAACTTTTTAAAGTTTAGCCTCATGTCACATTCATTATTCATACTGCCATTTTACAAAGTTATTTATCTATATCATTTTACAATATTTTCTTTTAAAGAATTCCTTTAAGTTAAAAATAAAATTTTTATTAATTAAATTATTGTAGCAGATAAAATGAATGTTTCATTTTTGAAGTTTCCCAACTGTTCTGTGCGTCACCAACAGGTCACAAACCATAGTTTGCAAACTGCTGTACTATGCTCTTTTTGCATGAATTATGTCAGAAAAATGTAAAAGATATCATTTGATGAAAAACTGACAGGACAGTTCAGCTCTAAGAGAAATTTTAACGGGTGATGCTAAATTTGAAGCCATTCAATGTAAAAATTTATGAATTATATACATAAAAAGTTTTGATATCTTAAAGGTGTATTAATTTTTAAACTCTATATTTACAACATCTAAAAAAATTATTTTCTACCTTTATTTATTTATTTTTTTTAACAGGATTAATATTAATATTAACATTACATGTATTTCTTAAATTTTTATATAATATATATACTTACGAAATGTAGTAACCTACAAATATTTTAACAAATTGATCTGTAGAGGTGCATCCAATATGTATACACAAAATATTAGTTTATTTTTGCATGTACTTTTACTCTGTTACTTAACTTTGCTTTTGTAGGTAAAAATGGAATTTTGTAAAAAAAATTTCATTTACTTTAGATATACTAAAACTATAAAAAAATTGTCTACAGGTAATGACAATATATAACTTAAATATTTTTATAAATTAACTACTGTATATACTCAAATATAAGTCGAGAAATTTCTGACAATTTTCAACGAGCAAACTGGGCGGATCCACTTATACACAAGTCAATTAAAAAAGAAATCACAAAAACTTTAAATACTGCATTATTCTGACTTTCAATGTGTATGTATAATGAAATAATATATAAGATGTACAAGTAATAATAGCTTATGATTAAAAATAAATTTTCAATGTTTTGTTTTTCTTTACTTATTACTTTTTTGCATTGGCAAGTGACATCTTCATTTGATTTTATACAAAATTCAAATAAAAAGTTGGGGGGGTCAGCTTACATATGGATTTTTTATTTTTTTTTGCAGAATTTTAACTCGAAAGTTAGGGATCAATTTATACATGAATACATACATTATCTACGTATATAAAAACTGTTCTTTGAATGTATGCTTCTTATACAAATATTTGACTGATTTCGATGAAAATGGATATGTATATATCTATACACATTTTAGAATATGGAAAAGGTCTCTGTCAACTTAAAATATATATATATCAAACCATTCTTTAACCCCCTCTTCCCCCTTTTTTTGTATCTTCCATATTTTAAAATTATAGAAATATATTGTTTTTTAATTTTTAAATTCAATCATTTCTTTCGTGTTGACACATCCTAAAGAATTGAACAATCTACATTAATAAAAGAAAGTTTTAGGTTTTGCTCTGTGTGTATGTGTATATTTGCGATGGTTAATGAAATGTATTGCACTTAGAAGTTTGAGAATTTAGGTGAGGATAGTCCAAGACAGGTTGTTATTCCTCTATTTCTACATTCCAGTTAAAAAATGGAGGTATAGTACCCTTTGAAGTTTTTGTGCCCTGCATTGTAAATAAGTTGTTTCCTTTTAATCCAATGTCTATTTTTGGTATTCTTTTTCCATTTAATTATTCTCACGTTTATACATCCCAGTTATGAATCTGGCGCCCCCTATGGTCTGATTCAGGGTCCCTTGAATTTTTTGTGTGCCATGAATTTTCACTTTTAATTTTCTCATCTTCTTAAAACATAATTTTAAAGTTGAGTCATGGATTCTTCTTCCCAGACCAACACTCATATTTTTATTGGGGTCCTAGAGCCCTTTTTTTAAGCATTTACCTAATTTTTTGTGCATTTCTTTAAAATATTATTTTAACAAATTATTTGTATCCTATGCTTAATTTTGATTGGTTGAAGATCTAAACACTAAGTACTAAGGCATTTTAACATGTTTTCATGTTGGAGCTCTGCTTTTAACTATCAGTTGGCCTCTTTCGGACTTCTTATTATAGCTCCCAAAAAAATTATTCAATTCACTAGTTTTTTTTCTTTCCTTTAACAACTTTTTAAATCCTCTAGCTACTACAAAAACGACAAAAAAAAAAAAAAAAAAAAAAAAAAAAAAAAAAAAAAAAAAATTCTCTGACTTTATTTATCACCAATTTTTAATATTAATTGTCTTCTTGGGACCCTTGGTGTGGCTTCTTTAAAAATGATCCGTATGCTTGCAATTTTCTTTAACACAGCTCTAGAGTCCTCAAGCTACTTTAAAACTGCTAAAAAATATCTTTTTACCTAATATGCTAGTTAAGTTCTAGGCCACTTGGGGCTCGGTAAAGGACCCCTTGAAGTTTTTGCACCATAAATTGTTGATAATTTTTCTCCTCTTAATCCCCTGACTGCCGAGCAAAAAGGCAAAATTGTAATTTCTTTTATTTGCAATTTATTTTAAACTAGCAGGCTATGCCCGCACGCTGGTCCATATTTCCAAACGAACCTTGACTCAAACAAAATGGTGATTTAAAATTTTTATTTTAAAGAAGTATAGACCATCCTGGAATGTCTTTCCACATTGCTAAAAACGAAGCCAACATGATTTCGATGTTACAATATGTGATGTTACATATTGGACAAAATCAGTATGTATTCTGCATTGAAGCATAATGTTAAAAAGTATGACTTTATTATTAGCAATGACTTTATTATTTGACCTGAAATTTTTTTGCTGTCTGATACAACATGCTATACTAAAATTGCTTTTTGTCTAGCTAATTCTAATACACAAGTTTCTAAGTTTGAACTAAGAATAAATGTCTGCCATGGATCTTAAATAAAATTATAAAAAGGCATATTTGTGTGTGAATTCTTATTCAGCCAGTAATAATAATTAAAATATATACATACAGCAGAAGAGAATGATAGTATTGATTATTACAATAAAAATAGAAAAAAGAAGTATTTCACAATAACAAATGAAATTCAAATAGAGGGATTATGCCAGGATAAACAAATTTACCTTCACGGAGTGGATGCTCATGAGCATTTTCTCCAGTAGATAGATTGGAGGGCCGAATCGCAGGCATAGGTTCTTTGCTGTACAAATTATCTTTTGGCTGAAATAAAATTACTTTATAAAAATAACAATAAAATAGGTAATAGTAAAAAATAGATATAACTGGCCTAAACATTAACAATAAATAGTCATAAGTTAGTGCTGACTATGAAATCCAATTAGTGTAAGAAATGAAAGGCTACAGAGTGTACTTTTTGACATTGGAACAAACTGCAATTTCACACTAAAATATTGAATGTCTTAATAGTATGTATATGCTACTAAGTTTGATAACAGTCATAAATTAATATGCAATTATGTCATTTATTTATTATTCTTTTTATGACTATGTGCAATATATGATGTATATTGTGTTTTTTGTGCATGATAATTTTATATTGTTATAAGCAATGCATTGTTTCAGGTAGCAAAACAATGATGACATTTTATTTTTAAGCATAAAAAATGACAATAAAACATTAAACTGGCATTAATAAATAAAATTAGTATACATTAATGTGTCTTCCTTGATTGTGGATTTTATAATATAGTAATATATTTATAATATAGAGGAGATTAGGGAGAGATGGGACAGTTTTAACAAATCTATTTTTTTTTCTAATTATGTTTCATTATTGAAATATGAAAATTTTCAGAGCATCTTGAAGGATTTTAATACATTAAAAATGTATAAGTTTGATGATAATAATTAAAAATTTAGATTAATTAACCACTTAAAATAACAAGAAAAATGTCTCGAGGGAGGGAAGAAACATGTTTTTAAAATGAAAATTTATATTTAATTTTTTAAAATGCAGTAGAAAATGACAAAGGCAGTGTGTCATTTATATTCCTTAGTTTTATGGTAAATAACAACATTTATTTTATGTTATAATATACTTTGTAAAATCCGAATCAAATGAAAATATGCTTGTGCTTGATTAATGCTGTCATTTTAATTAAGTGGCAACTAATTTGCAATTATTTTTGTTCACTAATCGTGGAATAGCCAGTTTTTTGTGGTAAAAAGAAACTTCCTTTTTCATTACTCCTCATTAATAGTGTATTCCCATGTAGAAAAAAAAGTTTGCAGTTTGAGTTTAATAATTATTCTAAGACAGTAATATTTTATCTAAAAAAATTTTAAGAAAACTTGTATTATAGAAATAAATTTAAATATTTTTGATACTAATGGTTGATACTGATATATAATGCATAAGTATAAAAGAAAAATTTGCACTGCTTTAATTTTTTTAAACATATTTATTTAAAAAGCAAATTAAAGCATTTGTTTTAAAGCAAGTTTTCACACCATTTAAATTTAAAACAAGGTAGTCTTATAAACATTAAATACTGAGAAATTGTATGCAATTATACATATTTATTGGGACAGAAATATTATTTAAGAGCGATAGAACATGTCTCATCTCTCCATGAATCATAGTGTCCCATCCCTCCCTTAGACCAACATTTTTATAAAATAGATTTTTATCAAAAGCATATGGCGTTTATACTTAACTATTCATTCATAAAAGACATAACATAGAGTTTACAAAACATTAAAAACAATTTAGTTAGCAACAAAGAAAGAGATTGAAAATTTATATTAAAAATTTGCATAGTTATTTACTTTTGATATTGTAAAATAGATTTCTTAAGTCACAAACTCATAGTTGCTTGCAATTAATAAGATTTATAGCAAATCATATGATGCAATCCATCTAATGGAAGAGTCATAAATTAAAAATAAAGTTTATTTTAAGCATTACTGCAGGTGTACTATCCCTCCCTAATCTCCCCTAGTTGTCTGAGCATAGTGAAGACTAATACATAGCGCAATATTACTTTCTGGTCATAAACAACTATATAATGCCATTAAAAATCAAACAAAATTCTTTTATCAAGCAAGTCTAAAAAAATACTTGTATGATTTGATTCTGTTTTTACCAGAAGGTACCTATGAAAATAACTTACTGTATGCACCTACTACGAAAAATTAGTTCCAAATAGTTTAAAAATTATGTTAAAAAAACTGATAAAATAGCACAATTTATTTGCATACGTCACAGAAATTTGGTTTGCGTCACATTCAAAGGCTGGATGTTTTCGGAGACAACCGAATCAGAGTGCATGGAGTAACTAGAAAAAAATTAGGCAAGCAATAATATTGAAGTCCAGTAAAACATATTAAAATTTAATCAAGCAGGAAAATAAATCTGTTATTTTTTTCCTATTTAAAAGAAAAATTCATAAAAACTTTAATTTTGAGATTTTTATGATAATCTCTCAATAATATTTTTTAATCGCTAAAAGAATATATTATACTTTGCGTGTGAAAATTAAAAACAATTAAGTATTTTAATAAAATATTTCTTTTTATGACATCATTTCTTCTTTTTATTTATTTTGTATATAATAGTATATGGCCAATTAAAGGTAGTATCTCATTTTCTTTACTTATCACAAGTTATTAATGTTATCAAGTTATCTATGTTCTCAGCGATATCACTCTGGAAGTAGAAGCTCAGAAAGAGTGTGTGTGTATGGGGGGGGGGGGGGGGGTGGGGAGGTTTTGGCAAAATTTGTGCAACTCAGGCTGGAGGTTTGAGCTGAGGATTTGCCAGTGAAAGTGTTTCTGAGAAAAAGACTCCTGTGTAGAGAAACAAGTATGTGAAGGAAAATACATGAGTGGTTCTCTGATAAGCCTTGCTAGTATAGATAAAGTGAGAAGGGAATGGCAAGTAATTTAATAATACTACCCAGTATATAGGCATTATTTCAACATACAACTTAATGTTAGGCAGGATCTGCTATATGAGAGTCTAAAATTATAAGTAAAGGTGTTTTTTTTTTCTTTCTTTTTCTTTTTCTTTTTTTTTTTTAATGTAAAAAATTTGTGAAGAAATTACTTTTTAATTTTAACTGAATGAATCTGTACTTAATTATTATATTTCTTGCATTGTGCCCAATATCACACATATATCAATGACGGCAGGCTATCAACAAAACATTTTTTTTATTTAAATAATTTTTTAATGTAAATAATCTGCAAATAAATTATTCTTTAATTTTAACTGAATGAGTTAGTATTTAGTTATTATCCATCTTACATTGTGCCTGATATCATACACATATTGATAGTGGCAGACTATCAATGGAACATTGTTTATTCAAGGTCTTTACTAGTGGTTGACTCGGGTTTGTGCAATTATCATCATCATATTTACAATGGCAGCATACTTATACACATTTTTTTGCTATTTTAATGAGAAAACCATATTTTTGAGAACTCATTAGGATAGCTGGCAAAAACAGCATGTTGGTTTTATTTATTGTGAAACAGTTTGTGTAATTAAAAACAAACAATTTTACTGTAAAACATGCAATGTTTAACTTAATGTAACACTATACAATTTGTTTTACTGTGTTGTTATGCTAAGCAAAATCCTTTAAAAAATCATTAGGTTATTCAGGCATAAAACTGCCATCTTGGTGACAAGTAGACATCCCAGTGTATCTGAGACATCTGTACCAATTTTAGTTTAATGTTATAAGCATGGCAGAATATGAAATGAAATCTCTTGCAGAATTTTAATTACTAATACCTAAATATATGAAGAACAGCCATTTCATACATTTCTTAAATACACAAAGACCTTACTTGTTTTTTATATGATAGAATAACAAACGAATGCATTTGAGATATGTTCACATGAATCAAATGTCAATTAACACATAAAAAGCAAAGTTCAATTTTAACAGAATTTTTCCAGGAATCCATTTCTATTTTTGTTGTTCTATTTATATAAAAAAATTTGTTCATTCTTTTAGACGTTAATTCAGTATATTTTCATGAAAATGCTTAGTTTTGTATATTTATTATAAATGAAAGTAGTTTATTTACAATAAATTAGCAGATTGAAATAATCTAGCAAGCATCTTAAAAGTTGTTTAAAAACTTAAAAAAATCCTTTCTTTGATATATCAAAAAGAAAAATTTTAATACAAAATATTTTTTTAAAATTTATAATACAGTCAAACTTTATTAAGATGAATTCTATTAGTATGAATTAGCAATAACATTAGCTAATTTTTCATTCATGCCCAAAAGCATATTCATATAATGTCAATTTATTCGTTTAAGAAGAATTTGAGATTTGGATTTTCAGTTAAGAACTAATTTTGACACTTATGGTTAAACAAATTCTATTCAATATAATTATAACTCCTTAACAATAATATATTTTCAGAAACAGCTTTTCTTTTGGTTTGATGTTCATTCCCTCTATTGTTCAATTAGAGGCAGAAATAAATCTTTATTTTTATTAGCAAATTAACCTAAAAGTGATGTTTTTTTACGCAGAAAAATTTTTGTCTGCTCAATTAAACAGCATGCATCACATCTAAGGCTTTTTACAAAAATGAAAAACAATAAAATACAAACAACAAGATTATCTTAAGTAGAGAAAATCTGTGTAATTAAGAATTATCTATATATTCCAGAGTAGAATCAGATTTATTTGCATAATCAGAGCAATTATGCAAAAAAAGTGACCTATCTAAGTAACTAAGAATTGTGGTGCTTAAGTAAATTTTATTGCTTATCTTAGATTTTTATAACTGCTTTTTATCTTATTTTGGATAACATGAATTATAGTTAATACAAGTTTATTTTACAGTCTTATAAAATTACTTTTTATAAAGTTTGACTGTAGGGAGAAAAAGGGAAAAAAGACAATTTTGGATCTACAAACCTCCAGAATACCCAGTTCTCTCAATTTTGTTCTCATTGTATCCATCCATTCAATCATTTGTTCGCTGCAAGAATTTCAAACTTCAATTAAAAAAATACTTTATATATATATATATATATATATATATATATATATATATATATATATATATATATATATATATATTGTGTACATATAGTATTTAAAAACTTTCAAAGTGAGTACAAAGTGAGTAAAGTACTTTAACACTGTGAATAATATGTGAATAATGAGCTAAAACTCAGAATTATGTAAAATATAAATACTATATCAGTGTATCATGAGAAATAAAATATGCATGACATTTAAAAGACAGTTTTCAACCTACTTGCCCTTTCTCAATGAATTTCAAGAATGAACTGTCAAAGAACTGACAAAGACTCAAATTTCAACTAGATGAAAATATAGGGAAAACATAATGGAAAATAGGGACAAAAGAGTGCAATGGGAAAAATTTTAACACCTGGCATTCCACAGATTTCCATCTGTGAAGGTTTGAAGGAATCTACTGTATTTAAATTCAGGGGATTCTTTTGAAGATAACAATGAGGAAGTCCTTATCCTTACTATGCAAACATTTTTTTTTAAACAAAAAAGAATAATGGTTAATTTATTCAAGGACAAGAAGGTTACTAATTTTTTAGATGAGGGGCATGGAGGCTACTTTGTAAATAAAAGGGCGGAAAAAGTACAGCACCCTCCCTGAAACTGTTTAGGAAAAACTCTGCAATATTATCATTATGTCCCAGTTACATACTTATTAATAACCCTTTATATCACTCTTTCTTTACTTAAAAGTAACTTTATTTAAATTAAAACTTACTTTAAGTTAAGACCATATCCTTAAATTAACAAAAAATTCTTCTTAGTTAAAGAATTTAAAACATTGTTTTATTTTTCTTTCATTTACTCACAATCATATCTTTCCCAAACAGCCAAGCTTAACATGCGTATTCAAAAGAAGTGGTTTGCATTTGGGTCAGCATAAATTAGTAGACATAATCAGTTTGTGCAATGCACATCATCACTAATTCTCTAGAAAGAGGATGTGTTGCTACATGCTGCTAACTGCTCAGTATAAATATGCAACGAATAGTGTCATTCTTCGTTTGATTCAATCGATCAAAATGATTTGTTGCTTTCAGGGTTGGGTTTCTTCCGGAAGAAACCTGTGTTCATCCAGGACAGTGGAAGAAAGTGGCAAAAACCGGAAGAAACTGGAAGAAATGGAAGAAACCACCAGAAACCAAAACAGATGCTCAAAGTTAAAGTATATTAACTATGTAAAACAATTAAAGTATAATTACATGAAATCTAAATTGGAAAATTTAATTATTATTAAAAATATTATTTTTGTAAAGATAAGTTATTTTTTTAATAACAAACTTCAAGTTCAGCAGACCTTTTCAGGTGATGGATTTTTACTACTCTAGAGGTAGAGGGATGAGTTTTTTTATTAATTGCTCCATTCATAAAAAAAGAAACTACCTACAAATTGTTTATTTTTCATATAAAAATATATTATTTTCATATAAAAGTGATTACTTTAAACTGTGCAATACAGTAAATAAATTTGTATTTTTTTATATTTTTCATCTAGCATGAATATCTGAATGATGATTTTAAAAGATTAGTGTTCTAAAAATATCTATGGGTATGTCAAAATGCTTTTAAACTATCCTGAAGTGTAGGACTTGAAAAAAAAAATTCTTTATTTTTTGTTTTCATCCAATTTAAGTAGAGAAATTGATTGCAGCATCCTACTGCTAAAAAATTTTTTTGCTATACTATGTTGCATTGTACTAAGAAAAATAAGGATTTTAATGATTTTTTTAAATACTGAGTATAGAACCCGGAACAGGTTTTTAAGGCCAAAACTGAATTTAGATGAACTTTCTATTTTTTGGCCGAAAACGATAACATCAAAATTTTTTTTAAATAATTAAATTGTATGTTTTAAAGTAATTAATACATAAATACATATGTGGGGAATCATGTTTTAATGCCAAAAGGGCGATGAATCCTGATCTTAGTTATGCATGGCAACCCTCCTGGGCTCAAGATATTTTTTGTTTTGTTTATGTTTCAGAGGGAAAAAAAAAAAAAAAAAAAAAAAAATGAGATGTGATAACGTAGAATATTGAATTTCATGTAAATAATTTACAGTATTTGTGTAATATGTATATAGTTTCTTCTAATTAGAAAGAACTAAAGAAGATGCCCGTTTTTTTTTTTTTTTTTTTTTTTAATTATTGAATAAGTGTCAATCGCCTAAATTAATTTTGTATTCGACAGCCACTGAACCAACCGACGCAACAACATATATATAATTGTAAATTAATTATATGTATAGTATTTATTAATTATGTACAACTGTTAATAATCCTAATTTTTTATTTTCATATGTAATAATACGTAATTATTCATTCATGACACAAAGATTTTCTAATTATACGAATTTCATTTAATTAAAAAAAAAATTTTATTATAGGTATACACACCTTGATTTTTCTTTTATAATGAATTTTGTAAATGATCATTTGTTATTGTAGAACTTTCTCAAAGAATATTTGAAACACTAAAGCAGTTTACACTAAAAATTTTCTACGAGATTATTGATAATTCATGACTGATAAATTATAAACAATGAAGTTCATTGCAACATTCATTTGAGCCGATACAGTTTAAACCAATGGCTAATGTTGAAAATTTCCGAAGGAAGAAACTAGATTTTTTGAATACTGAGTGTTTTGGTCTGGCTGAATTTTCGCTCACGTTTTTGGCAAAACTCTGAATTTGGGCCGAAAAAGAAAATGTATTTTTGGTTGATCCCTATTTAATGTAGTAATTATTATACATTACTTACATTAGTAAAATTGATGTAAATTAAAAGCTTTAATTAAATGGGTTTCATTCTAACATTAATAAAGAATCTCTACTATTTACTACTAATTTCAGAAATTTAAATAATAAATATGTTGGTTAAATTGAAATGGATAACATTTAAATTAATTTTGTGTATTTTGGATAAAATTTCTTTTCATTTAGCCAATGGTTGAAGATCTCTAGATAAGTGTTGTGTGTAATCTTTGCTAAAAAATGTTATAATTATTAATTTAGCATATCTACTTAATTAAATTTGTTTTGGTCCAGTGAAATTAATTTATATAAGATTATAGGAAGAAAGTATTTATTATACATTACAAAATTGAAAATATGTAGTAAATTCTTAAAGAAAAACAGTTTCTTCCATTTTTCAACTTGGAAGAAACCATTGACTTTCTAATATACGTAGACGCCACATCCCATTGTTCTCTCTGCATGGTTTCGAATCCAACATCTTTGGCGAAAAGATGCTGTTTTTTGGCGGTGATCACATTATTGGCAACTTTCAGATTTCACGTTCTCTCTTTAGAGAAGCAGAAGTGCAGTCAACTCAAGACATAACAATATGAGTTTCGGCGGGAGAACAACCGGTTTGGCACGCTAAATCTGCCTTCTGTCACGTGACAGAAGGCAAAGATGTCGGCCTAAAAAAAGGTTGCCATTGTGGTGTCTAAGTATCTTAGGCAGGGTTCGATTTAAGCGGTATCACATCGCAATTTGCGATTCAAATTTAACTAAAATGCGATCCAAGAAATGCATTAAATTGTAATCATTGGGATGCATATTTCCCACACCCTTTGTTATGTCATGTACACTTAAAGTTAAAATTTAAAGATGTTTTTACATGACATACGTTGTGTTTTCACTCTCCCCAAGTGTTTATTTACAATGGAAGTACAGCGAGACGCTGCTGCTGGGCGCAGTTTTCCCAGTAATCACATGATTTGTTCCCGCCCTGACGCTGTGATTGATTACTGAATCACTGTTACTCGCTAATCATGGCGTTTGCTCATAGAAGTTTGACGTGCTTGTTGTAGTGGTTATTTGTAGTGGTAGCTATTTTTTACTTGCTATACAAAAGTGTCTAACTGCTATTCAAAACTGACTTTGTATAGCAGTTACTGCTATGCAACTTTCTTTTTCTAAATCGACCCCTGATCTTAGGTCATTGGAAGAAACCTATTTCTTCCGGCCGGTTTTTTCCATGATTTTTTCCACTGCAGAAAAAACTTGCCAACCCTGGTTGTTTTGGTATAGTGATAAGATACCCCATCATCCTAATAGATTCTTCATGAGTTTCAAATGAGATTTATTTAAGTTATAATTTTAAGTTTAGTTTAAAAGTTTAAACCAATATTATTCAAGATATTGTTTGCTGACATCGATGATTAATTTTTTATTGCTTCTCAAATTTTTGTTTTCAAGTATACTTCCATATATTTATTTATTAAGAGATATTTTGTTTGACTATTATTTGACTTCTATTATTCTTTCAATTGGATTAATTTATTACGATTTTGAAAGAGAAAAATAAAAGATATTAATTTGTTAAAGAAATATAGAATATTATAAATTTTTAGCTTCTATTTTTATATAATAGCCTCTTGCTGATATTCCACAGCAAGGGAAAAACAAAGTGAAATCCTGGCCCAGCTCAAGTCCAATGAAATAAATCTGGACCAGAGTCTATGTAGACCTTTAAATTCTTGCTTTGAGCCCATGTTGGTATAACATTTTATTTTTAGGTAGATTTCTTATGAAATACTACCTATTGCAATCACTCCCATGTTGGAATTTCTGAAAATTTTTTGCAGATCTACACTGATCACGACTCTTAGACCCCAAAACTACCATTAGTAAAAAAGTTTATCTATCTATCTATCGGAGTATATCACTTTCTTCTGGACACGATAACTTCCATAATTATGCTCAGATCTTCTTCAAACTTTTACATAAAATCAAGGGGCATAAAATCTCAGTTAAGTTCGTTAATGGGCAAAATTGGACCAAGGGGGTGGAAGTTAGGAGGGTTTTGTGAAACCAAAAAAAACGTGATAACTTCTAAATTAAAATAGATATCGAATCAGTTTAAAGTTTATATTACTTCTAAAAAATGGGCCAAAATTTATGCATGATAGATTTTTGATAAAGTTAAAAATGGGCTCAAGGGGCGAAAAAAAACAGGGTTTTTGGGAGAAAAAAATCATAACTTCATCAATTTATTAGATATCAAATCCAACTAAATTTTTTATAAATGTTCTTTAAATTATCTAAAACTTTTGCATTTACAAGTTTTTGATAGGAACAACTTTTATCAATGAAAAAATTAAAAACAAAAACTAGTCATTGGGGGCCACCGTAATACTTACCCATCATGGATATGCATATGAAAATAAAACACGTGAAAACTATTTATACAATGCATTGCAATTCATAAACAAAATTTAAATATTGTTAATATACATAGTAATGCGATATTAAAGAGCTGCTGATTACCAATTTCGACAAATTATATAAAACGCCAAACTACTCAAGTAGTACTGAACTGCGTAAAAGAAACATTCTTATAACTCCAAAAATAATAATTATATTAACTAACAATTAACTGGCTCAGATTAAGGTTCTCATTTCCAATTAAAATATACCTCTGAATTGAAATTTGAATGAAATACAGGATCATGAAAAATCGAAGAATGTGGAAAACAGGATTACAAATATCTCGGCAACTAATAATCTGATAGACTTCGTTCTATATGCAAAATGTGTGTTATTTTATTACCTTTTACGTTCATTCCTTAGAACAAAAAAATTCGAAAATTTTTATATACCTTTCATCAGAACGAATTGTTTGAGTCCGAAAAAAATAGTCCCGGATAATCGAGGTTACTGATATTAAATAGGCTTCGTCCCATTCTTACATACTAACTACATACAAAATTTCAAGTCTCCATCTCAATGTGTTCGGGAGATAGAGCGTTTACAGACAGAAGGCAAAAATTTTTTTCTAAAAATATATTTTTCGGAATCTCCACTATCTAAAACGTGTAAATCCATCAAAAAATTTTTTCGATTTTCAAAACGATTGCAAGACTTACCCTATACTACGTATGATGGGTAAGTAAAAAGGGGGGTGGAAAAAGAAAAAAAATCCATAATTTAGTCAATTCTTAAGCAATCAAATTTAATTAAATTTATTTTACATCTTCTCAATAATATCTACGACTTTTATACTAACAAGTTTTTCATACGACCAATTCTTATAGCAAAAATAAATTAAACAAAAATAGGAGTTGGAGAAAAAAACTCAAATACAAACTGCTTATATTCTGAATCATTTTTAAATTTAGTTTTGATTTTAAATGCATCCAAATGGCAGATCCTCCTATTTAGGAACTGTATAATGTGACGTATTAGCCAGTTTTTTGATAAAGGCAGAATATTTTTCAAAAAAGACTGCCAAAAACGGTATTTTGAACAGAATTTCCCAAAGTGATGGTGATTGAAAAATTGAGGACAAATTGCATTTTTTCTGACTCATTTTTAAATCCGTTTTTGTTCTCAAATGCATCCAATTTACACAACAAAATATATTTTGTTTCAATAAATTGGAAAAATTACATTGCATTTATTTTTGCAACAAAATGGTATTTTACTTAATGCACTATAACAGAAATAATGTTTGGTGTTTTTAAAATGATTTACTTCTTTGCTATAACTCATTTGTTAGAATTTAGTTATACAATAATTGAATATTATTATTCAATTGAATATTATCACAATAAATATTTTTAAAAGTTAAAACTAAACCTGTCCAAAAATTAAGTGATGCATCATAAAAGAAAAAAGAAAGAAAAAAAAAAAAAAAAAAAAAAACTGTTGTCATTTGTATTCAAATAAGAAAAATATGGATTTTTGGTGTATGCTAAAACATTTAATAAATTCTATGACATGACAAAAACAAATGGCATTTTTCAAATGACAAAATTTTAAAATAATTACTTTGTTGATGCAGCTAATCTGATAACTTGAGTTTCCAGAGTAATTACAAATTCGTGATCATTCTCTTGAGCAACTATCGTTGGAGATATATGTAGACATTTGGATAATGAAATATTTGATAGAGGCATGTGAGAGTAAGCACTCCTCCTATTTTCATAAAATTCCAGAAAAGCTTCTTTATCATCATGCACACAAAAAACCACCCAGAACTTTTCAGGCTTTTGAGACTGAAATAGAAAATTTTCAAATGTTTATGTCATATGTTATGTAAATTATAAGCATCCTTAAATGCACTGATCTCTAAAAGTTAACGTAAAATTTGTTTTAGTGATATCAAATTTACAGATATCTTTTGAAAAAGCATGGAATTGAATGAACTGTTCAATTATATAGCTAATATTTAAATTTTACATTATTTTAATAACATACATAATTTACAAAATAATACTTTTCTCGCTAGTCAACTCCTGGAAAAAAAATTATAATGAAGTTTTTGCAAAAATGAATTAAGGGTGTTCTCAACTGCTCCGCTCAACAAATGCAAAACGTTTTGACACATTTACAAGTTCATTTTTTAACAGAAAGTTACAAAATTTGGATGCCTGACTATGGAAGCGATTACAAGTTGAACTTAATTTCCCGTTTTACGATAATTAAATTACCTATCCAGTTCTATGCCATTTCGATAATGTGATCACCCCTTTTTCTCCTGCTTTTCGACTGGTTTTTCTGCTTTCGTCTGGAAATGTGCTGAAAAATGTCAACTTTGAAGGCTTGTTATAAAAAATCTATTGTGTTTAAAAAAAAAAAAAAAAAAAAAAAAAAATTAAGTGCAATTGGACAGTTTCTGAATAACAACACCTGCTATTTTCATGCATTTCCGAACAAAAATAAATTAAAGCATGTGTCACAAAGTTGCCCTTTTTCATTTAAGAACACCCTTAACTAGATCAATGTCAGACTCTTTTTAAGGAAGTATGTAACTCAGTAATAATATTTAGTTTATATTAAAATGTTGAAGAAATAACAAAACTTTTCTTTTTTGTTTAATCAGATTTATTGTGTGGTTTAAAAAGCATTACTACAGATGTAGCTTTATGAGTCTGTTATCTAGTAACAGAGAGTTTTTAATTAAGTTATAAGAAATAACAATTATTGTAGATTTAAATCTAAACAAAACAAAAGGAAAAATCTTTAATACATAGTTTAAATTTATATCTAAAAATTATTTTACCTTGGGAAATCTCCCTGACCATCTATCCATACAAGGCATCTTTTTTAACCAACTATTTTTATGGATTTCTCGTATAGAGGGTGAATTACTACCATCAACAGCTGCACCCTCAGGTGGTTGCTCTCGATCAATCAAGGAAGTATTGTTATTTGAGTCTTCTATAATACCAGTAGCTGCTTCATTTGCATGGTGAGTTTCAATCGGAGAAGTAGCAGCAGAATGAGGTGACTGTGCAATGCTGATGGCTTCTCTACTCATTTTAGAAAAGACAGTCTAAGGAATAATTATCTGTAAAATATTTGTAAACATTTGTGTCATATATAAATTTAAATAAAAAAATAGGTGTTAAAATTTTAATTTAAGATAAAAACCAAATAGTTTAAGTCAGCTATACCCAACCTGCAACCCACGAGACGTATGTGGCCTGAGGCATATAATCATTAATCCTTATCTATACAATTAATTGAGATGCGCATAAAACAGTATTTGAGATCTTTCATGTTGTTTTATATATTTTTACAGGAATACTAACAAATACAAAACACTATCTAAATAACATCACTTTCAAATTTATCTCATTTCAAAAAACACTCACTAAAGTCACACACATAACAGTGGAATCACCCTAAAAGCCATTTCCTTAATTAAAAGTTCTTTTAGTATTAGCAGTGGTGCAGCCAAGGGGGTGGTTTTGGGGTTAAAACCCCTCCCAGAGCTAAGAAAGATCGCTATAATTGCCGCTTATATGAATCAAAACCAAACTTAGTATTTAAACATTTTGGTATATTTCGAAACTGCCGCTTTGTTGAATCAGATTTCATTTAATAAAGGGGTTCAATTTAATGACAACAATTCTACTTAAAACTGTGAAACTGCATGTTACATGGATTAATTAGGTAAAAATTGGTTATTTGAACTAAATCACTTTTCTGAGACATATTATGGCTAAAAGAATGATGATTTCTGCCACATAGATGCTCTTTGAGTTTAAGTATTATACAGTGAATATTCTACTTAGTATCTATTCTATTAACTGGTGATTCACATAACCAGCAAACACCTTTATCAGAAACTCAACCCCCCCCCTAGAATTGAATTCTGGCTGCGTCACTAAGTATTAGTCCCTTTTGTACGACACTGATGCATACAATTTAGTCAAATGTCAATCCAAACAAAGCACTATACATTTCCACAATTAAACTATCTTTTCTTTGATCAAAAGATTGATTTATTCGAGAAAAATATCCTTTTTTTCTTTAAAACTTGGAAATTCTACATTGTTATATTGTTACATTTTATACTTAATATAAAGCTGATACTGCTTTTTAGAGTTGAACAAGCCTTGAAAAAAATTGGCATAGAAAACATTGTATATATCACTAGTGTGCAGTGTCAACCAGCAAACTGCAGGCTATTTCTATAGCATTTAAAAAAGAAATGTACTATACAAAGTTTATTATTCGGAAAAAGTGGTGTCAAATATTTTGGTAATATTCTTCCACAACAAATGCTTAAATCTAGTGATAATATTAACTTTGGTATATATCCATTGTTATATTATATGTTATTAAAAATTTTTCAACCCTTTTATAAGTGTGTTGCAGATCGCTTAAAGTCTAAAACTTATATTTGCAGCTAAAGGTCAAGATTCCCAGTCGCCACTCGCCACATGGCGACCAAGTTTTAAAAAGTGGCGATGACAAAAATTTGCTATATTCGCCAATTTTTTTTTTTAAAAATAAAGCTACGTGTTTTATTTTCTAATTATTTTTCTTTTATTCCTACGAAATACATCGGCAGAATTTACAATTCACTTGGAGAAAAAACGGCAATCCGTAATCCTTTTCACCCATTCACTAGAAATATTTCAATTTCTATTCAGTGCTCCCTTTCCTTCTATCCATTATTCTTTTTTGTAAATAGATGGACACTAAATCGCAGTAATACCCTGTTCACACCATGGATAGTTAAGATATCTCAGGCATGGAACTCTTTCAGAGAGTTCCACAAACTCTCTCAGAGAGTTTCAATTCTCTCGGGTTAGATACAGAAACAACCACTCACTCTCATTGGCTATAAAGCTTCGGTTTTACTGATTGGCTGTTGCGCCCGTCTTTACTTTAAGCGCATGCGCATACGTTACATTTGTTCAGTTCAGAGATACAGTGACATTCGCTGAGATATCTTACAAGGAAGGTCTCCATACGGGCATACCCAGAAAAATCTGAAAAAATTACAGAATATTTTTCTCATATAGTTATATATGTTTATAAGAAAAATTTCGGCGGAACCTCCTTAAAACGTCCGTAAAAAAATAATAAAAAATTCGTTTATTTGGCGATTTATCTCCGGTTGGCGAAAAAACGAAATTTTGAAAAATACGCTTTTACGCTTCGAATACTTTTTAAAGAAAAAACTTTCTATGTTCAATTTATTTAAATAAGTTTAGTTTAAGTAATTTTAGTTTTGCATTTTTACTTTACTTTAAGTGTAATTTTGTCATATACGTTTATATGTACTTATAACAAAATGAAATTAATATATTTTATCATTTAAAACACAATTTAAATTGATTAAAATTGTTCCAAATTGAAAAATACACTGTTAAAAATCTGCTGCATTTTGTTGCAACGCACTCCCTTGCTTGTATAGAAAACGGTTACTTGGCCGTGAAATGGAGCTTTCTCATTGGTTGGAATAGAGATATTATATACAAGCGGTGGAGTGCGTTGCAACAAAATGCAGCAGATTTTTAATAATGTATGCCACGGTCAATTCACCGTGCTATGGAACATTCTCATTGGTCAGAAGAGAGATAATCTATAAAAGTAGTGGAGTGACGTTGCAGTAAATGCTGCAGATTTTTAACAGTGACGTCAATTAAAATCAATTTTCAGATTCGTTAAAATCGTCTGCTTTTGGCGAGGAAATGCACTGCTCGCCAAATCCCGCGTTGCTTTCAGCTTTTCACGCCAATTATTCCAAACTATTTTATTTTTTTTACATATCTAATAATGTAATTCCGCCGCTAATTTTCACTGATCCTTTATTACCTACATGAGTAGTTTAATTCGTATTTTTTTCAAAAAATTCTGAGTATGCCCCCAATGGAGACCTTCCTTGTTAGATAAGTTTTTCAATGTGAACAGGCATCCAATTCCGGGAGGGTCCACTTCAAACAAGGCGATCTTAAGATATCTTATGTTTGTAAGATATCTTAAGTTATAGCTTTATGTGCATACATGCATTTTAACTACAGACAAGTTCTATGAATGTGCAATGACACGTAAGTGGCCACTGAATTAATCATGGCCAGTGGCCACTGGCCACTTCCAAAATTCCTGAATCTTGACCTTTATTTGCAGCCTGCAAGAATAAAAGTTTGAGTATGGTTAGTTTAAGTAATAGCAAAATTTTTCACATAAACTCATATTTACATTTGCCCATATCCTATGCAAATAGATTTCAAAAATGTATTGTGCAGTTTATACTCCACTGTTTTAATATATTTGTATAGTTTTATTTAGACTGTATTGACTAAAGTGCATCTAACTCTGATAAATAGTTCTTTTGACATTATTTTAAATAAAATATAGGTTTTTGATTTTGTTTGACACCATGGATCTTACCATGGTTAAAATCAGTTTTAACCATCGCATGTCAAAAACTTGCTAACCCTACTTTATATTTATACTCAATACAAAATTTATGCTTTATTATTTTCCACAACATGAGATGAACATAACTTTTCTCAATAAAATTCTACTTATTTTAATATTCAGTCATATAAAAATTAACTTTTACTATTTTATTTACATGAAAAAGGATGCGGACCAATAATTACCCCATTTCTGCAGTAATATTTGGTCACTTAAAACTTTATAATTATTTCAATTATAAATACATATGTGTTTAAGTAAGCATTTTATTATAAGGTCATTACAGGGGGACTTATTCCACAAAAAAATTGGGAACAATACCTTTAAAATTTTTTATAATTAACTGGATGTTGATGATTTTTGACCAAGAATTATCCTAAATGACCCTACATTTAAGAGTAGTAATGATTAATGAGTTCCTGTTTTGAAATTATATGAATAAAATCAAAAGTTATTTTCTTTATCTGAAAAAAAAGTTGGTGTTTGGCCACCAAATATGCAGTATTGAGTTATTTGACCAAGTGACACTCCGTCTCATTGCTAAATGTCAATGAAGTTAGAATTTTTATGATTATTTGTTAAATGAAAATAAAACTTAATATCAGAAAAGAAAATAATAATGAATAACAATAATAAATTAAAAAAACAGACAAACAATTTTTCAAACAAATAAACTAGAGTTTTCATGTTTGATTTTCTAAGTCCATATTTTACCAAATAATAATAATTTAGGGAAAAATAATTCTTGATAAATCCAGCATTTTCAGCACAGATGTCTCAGATACATTGCAAGTGGTGCAATTTTTCCTTCTTCTTCTTTTTAGGTGTGTTCATAATTATGTAAATACGTAGCACCTATAGCTGTCGTTCAGTCCGTCTGTCTGCATATAACAACACAAAAACTACCCAGCCGAATCTTTTGAAATTTAAAATATATAATTATTACATAATTTTGTCGAGTCATTTCAAATTTTATGAGAATCGGATGGATAGATCAATTACAGGGACGATCAAAAGTATTTTGTTACATTACGGTCAATGGGGAAAAATGTTGCAAATGTATTTTAATCATTTGAAATTTAAATTACTTACTTATTACATAATTTTGTTAAGTCATTTCAATTTTTTTTAAAAATAGGATGCCTAGATCAAATACAGGGACAATCAAAAGTACTCTGTTACATTACAGTCATTGGAAAAAAAAAAAGTTTCAAACGCATTTTAATAATATTACACTCATTCGAACATAATAATATTGATATGCATCATAAAGTACATATTATAATATAGATTTTGCATAATCTGTTGTGCAAAGAACTTTTGTTATTGATTTACAAGGCCACACAAAAGTATTCCATTACATAATGAGTATAGAGAGAACATTGTTTGTTGTGCATTTTAATTGTAATTAACTATTTACAATTTTATGAGAGTGATATTTTTAAAACTTCTTTATCGTACGAACGCACCTCATTTGCTACGCTTCACGTGCAATTTCCAACTTGCTTTTTTTTTTTTTTTTTGGCCATTTTGGCAAGAAAAATATGCTTTTGAGTATCTGTAACATATAGCTTGCAATAATTATGTTAACTTTATTTTATTATAAAAGGTTTCTTTCTTTTTTTTTTATAAAAAATACAGTTTCATTACACAATTTTTACTGTAAACAGACACAAATCATTTTTTATAAAACACATACAATCGGCTCTATTGAGTAGCTATACAAAGAAATATTTCACTTAAACTGTTGGGTTGAAATGGCATAAAATCACAATTTTGGTTTCAAAATTATACTACAGTACATCTGAGCCACATTTTCTCTCTTTCACCTAAACATACACACAACATACATACATCAAACATAAAATGTAAACACATTTGACTTCTGACATAGGTTATATTTTTAAGTACTTTTTTACTGGCAATTTATTTTATATATTTTTCAGCATAATGTAATTAGGTATATTCTGAATTACAGAATAAATATATGTAGTTCCAAGGTAAAATGAAACATATGCTATTTATTTTAAAAGCATTAATTTCGGAAAAAAAAAAAAAAAAAGTGATATATTTAGTTAACCTTATACTTGACAATTAATTATCACGATAAATAAATTAACAAATGTAACTCTCAAAAGGATTCTGTTAGTTGTTTCAAATAATCAATCTAATTCAAAGATTTTTTTAAATGTTTAAATTGACAAATTCTTATTTTCAAAGTTACATGTCGAAATTTTTTGACAAGCAAAATATACACATCAACTTTTAATATTCTAGAAACATACCTAATAACAGTTATAGCGTTCATTTACATTTAAATTTAAAACAATCTTGGGATTAAGGTAAACATACTTTAGATTGAATTACCTGACATTCATGATATTTTGCGATCAGGTAAAACTTGTTTATGGCTCTACAACAAAAACAAAAACAAAGCAGATTTTCATTCTGCTTTTTTTCCGATTGGAAAGTTTGTTAGTGGTATAAACTAAAAGAAATAAAACTCTGCTTGCGATCAATCATACTGTTTTATTAAATGATACATAGAAATATTCATGTTTTTATCCCAATTTCGATAGATTTCATAACATGTACAACACTAATAAAACAATTTTCATGCGACAATTGATTTCGAAACAAATTGGAAAAACGTCTGACGTCTGCCATCTGCTAGAGCGATGCGTGATTCATTCACAATTGCAATTTGCGATTCTACAGATGAATTCTGAGTCCGTTTTCGGTTCAAGACGAACGCTTAAAGGCCACGCGAGCGCGTAGTTAGGAGTAAGAAATATGGAGTGGAGATTTATAGTGGATAAAGTTAGCGCCTTCAAAAACGGAGGATGCCGATAGATGGCGTTAGTGTTTTCGCCGCTGCCCTGCACTGGCCATTCTTATGTGATGCATCCAGGAGGTTTTTTTGACCGCTTGGGAGTAGGTTACTGCCTGTTTCCGTGCTGTCAGACTTGGTGTCCCCTTTTTTTGCTGCTTTCAGGTCGTAGCTTAAGTTTATTTTGTATTTTCTGGTATTCTGTTTGCAGTGTTTTGTGGCCGGTAAGTTTTTTTTTTTTTTTTTTTTAATTTGTGTTTTGTGTAGTTGTTTTTGTGTCTAGTTGATGGAGTGTTTCTGATGTAATGGCCTCGGAATTTCATATTACAGATGCGAGTACATCAGATACTAAAACTTGTGTTCATGAAGTTCACTCTACCTCAGAGCAAATTAGTTTTGATTTCTCAAGTGTGTATTTTTCTTGAACCGCAGGAAGGTCACATCCCTCGTACTAATCCCAAGTCACTCAAAGCAGAATTTAATGGTAAAGTGGGTCCTAATGCCTCTGAAACTTGTGATTTACAATGCGCGCTGGCCGTAGCGGATATTGATAGTTTATTAAATAAATAATCTAAGAAACTTTGTAAAATCACCATAAAAAAGAAAATTAAACAGGATGCATTTCGAGCTTCAAAAATACCGCTCGTCATCAGCTAATCCAAACACGTTGGGGGCTAATCCAGCTAATCCAACACAAGGGACAGAGTGTCCCTTGTGTCCCTCCCAAGGGACACTCTGTCCCTTGTGACACGTGTTTGGATTAGCTGATGACGAGCGGTATTTTTAAAGCTCGAAATGCGTCCTGTTTAATTTTCTTTTTTATGGTGATTTTACAAAGTTTCTTAGATTATTTATAAATTTATCGCCAGTGATTTCGGTGTTTCTCAATATAGTTTATTAAATACTCCCATAAAAACATATGTACAACAGAAATCGGTTACATCTCGCTTTGTTTTGCACAATATCGATAAGAGCTTTCGATTGGATGAGCTTGCTCAAGAAATTCAAGTTGAAAATTCTAAAAAGGTTAAAGAAGTACGCCGTTTCACAAAAAGAGACAATTCTGTTGTTCATTTATCTGAAACTGTCTTAGTCACTATTTATGGCACTGTCATTCCTCGTCAAAGTAAGTTGTTTTATATGATGGAGAAGATTCGTCCCTTTTATGGCCGGCCTAGGCAGTGTCTACACTGCTGGCGATTTGATCATGCTACTGCCAAATTCAAAAATAATGTTGTGTATAGGAAATGCAGCGGACCTCATGCTGCTGCTTCTTGAAACAGCACCGACATGAAGTGCTCCAACTGTCAAGCCGCCCACTTAGCTTCGGACTTCCAGTGTCCGGCCCGCTCCCGAGAAATGGACTTTTTAAAATTTAAAGCTGACAATCACCTGCCTATCACGAAAGCGAGAAGACGTTATTCGAAAGTTTCTAAATCCAAGAGCTATGCTGACGCTGCTAAACCTTCTAGTGATCTCACGTACGTCACCAAGACGGCTCTTGATCAAACGCTGGAATTGTTTTTCTAACGTACTCAAGAAGCCATCCTCCATATAATGCAACAACAAACTCAAATTTTCCTGCAAGCTTTGCAGGGCTTAGTCAGTTCAATTACAATGGCTGGTCCTAGTACTAGTCTGAATACAGCCCCGGCTTCTGAAGCTGTTACTCCCCGCTCAAATGAGACTAGCAAGCCAAAGAATTGAAACAGTCTAATTCACTGACTGTGCCAAATATATCTCCTAATCAAAAACCAATCATGTCGAGTGGAAAAAAGCTTGCTCAAGCTTCTGGAACTGTACATGATCTGAACAGGGACGGGATGGAGGAAACTTAGCGTCCCTCTCCCCGACCCTGGGTCTTTCCTCCCCCTGGTTGTTTTCTTACCCTTTTTTCTTTGATAGGTGCTTTCGTTTGTTTTTAAACTTTTTCCCTGTTTTTGTTTTTGATTTAGGGTATTATGGCTTTGTGTACTAGATCAATTTCTGTGTTAGAGTGGAACTCTATGGGCATCAAGAGCAAGTTTCATTGGTTAAAATGTCTTCCTTTTTCGAATGCGGATGTTTTTATTTTCCAAGAATCCTTCCTGAAGGAGGGTGACTCTTTTTATTGCCCTAATATGGTGGTTTATAGGCAGGGCAGGGCCAGCAGAGGTGGAGGTCTAGTTATTGCGGTAAATAGCAAGTTTTCTTCTGCCATAATGGATTTAACTTCCTTTGGTTCCCAGGGTGTTGAAGCTGTTAAAGTTAAAATTTGGCTCAACAGGCGCTGGCTCTCTATTATTAACGTCTATGCTCCTGAGGGAAAGGTCCGTACATCTTGGCTCCAACGCCTTACCAACTCTCTGTACCATCCTATTCTCATTCTTGTTGATTTTAATCAAAAGCATACTGCTTGGGGCAGCTTTAATAACACTCCTGATTCTGAGGAGATTTTCAACTGGCTTCTGAATAATGATGTGTGCATGCTGAACACTTCTCAGCCCACTCATGTTGCTTACTCCGGTTCCTTTTCCTTGATAGATCTTTCTTTCTCTAGTGCAGACATTTTTAGAAATATGACACCTACGTTCATCCAGATTGCTTCGATTCTGACCACTGCCCAATTATCCGTAGTTTCAGCTACTCCGTGTCTCCATTTTGGCGTATCTCTACAGATTAGGATTCGGTTGAGGATGATTTTAATAGGCATCTGGACAGTTACATGCCTACCCCTATGGATCATTTTCATAGGAATTTTCATGACGTGGTCCAGCATAATTCTGTAAAGCGTATTGTGCAGCGTAGTAATAACCCTCCTTGGTGGGATGCTCGGTGTGCTTGGCTCCTTGGGCAGAAACGAAGAGTCCTGCGCCTGGCTAAAACTAATCTTTCGAGTGAGTATTGGAAAATTTATAAATCTTACGCTGCCAAACTTAAACGTTACATGAAATACAAGGCTCGTAGTTATTGGGGAGACCTCTGTCAAAAGGCTGGTAAAGACACTATCTATCGCATTATCAAGAGTCTGGCAAAAAGGACTAGCTCCGATTCAAATTTTCTCTTGATGGAGGGTACTAGAGAAATCCTGGATAACACCGAGCAAGCCAATGCTTTCGCAGAACAGTTCAGTAGCACCTGCGGGGTTGCCTATATCCCTAATGATCTTAGTAGTTCTGATGAGCTCTGGAACAAACCAATCACTTTTGATGAGTTGAACCGTGTTATCCAGGATACCAAGAATACCACCCCGGGTGAAGACGGCATTCCGGCTCGTGTCTACAAAGTCCTATCGATTGAGAACAAGCATAAATTGCTTCGGCTGTTTAATGATAGTTTCTTGTCTGGGTTTGTTCCCGAAAGCTGGAGATCTGCCTTAATTTTGCCGATTTGGAAAATTGGTAAGCCCAAGGAGTGCCTCAGCAGTTATCGCCCTATTGCTCTGACGCCTGTAGGATGTAAGATTATGGAGCGTGTCCTCCTTCAGAGAATTTTGGATTGGGTTATGCCTCGTCAACTTTTCAACGCTAGACATTTTGGCTTCCTCCCGAAAAGCGATCGCATAAAGGCTTTGAAACTCTTTTACTCAGATGTTAAGCATGCCAGAGCTGAAAAGAAGTATGTCGTTGCGCTCAAGCTCGACATACACGCTGCGTATGACTCTGTATGGAGGGACGACCTCATCCACAAGATGGCTAGTGTTGGAATTGCTGGTAACACTGCACTATGGATTTACAATTGGATTAGTGTCCGGAAGATTAAGGTAAAGTGGCGTGGTGCTTTCTCGCGTTCTGTCCGTCTTTTCGTGGCGTGCCGCAGGGCAGTGTCCTTTCGCCAATCCTCTTCATGATCTGTTTGTGGGACCTGTTTGAGGTGGTGGACTCTGGGGTCTAGATCATCGTGTATGCTGATGATATCATCCTTTACTTTTCGGATTTTTTTCTCGATAAGGTCTTGTTGAAGCTTCAGGATATCTTAAACAGGATCAATGCTTGGTGTACCCATTGTCAGCTCGACCTCAGTCCGGACAAATGTATTGCTATCAATTTTTCTTGTCAAAAGGATTTTCCCTCTCAGAACTTCCGTCTTCATGGTTTGGATATTCCCTGGATGAATAGTACGAAAATTTTGGGTGTGATTTTTTCTTATAATCTGTCTTTTAATACTCATATTGCTTACATCCGGAAGAAATGTACGAAGCGTCTGAATCTGCTTAAAGCTGTAGCCAACCACAATTGGGGAGCTAAAATCATCAACCTTATTCCCCTTGTTAATTCTCTCATCCGTAGTGTTATTGATTATGCCTGTCCTGTATATGGTGTCGCTGCTAGATCTTCCCTTAAAAGTCTGGATATTGTTTATAATGCTGCTCTCTGGTTTGCGATGGCCTTCCCAAATGCACTCCTATCTTCAAGCTTTATTGTGAAACGAACCAAGAGCCTCTCTGTTTTAGACGTAGGTACCTAACTTTTTCTTTTTATATCCGATGTTCTCCTGCTGCGAATTTTGCCTGTCCTTGTGCTAACATTCTTCCTGCTAATTTTAGCTGGTCTACTGATTTTGCTGAGGTTTCCCCTCATATGTTGATCCAGTCTTTCTGGCCCTCTGGGAATATTATGGAATACTGTGATATCTTTGTCAATGAGCTGCCTTTTCAGTCTAAGAATCTTCCGCCTACCACCATCAGCCAATGTTTTTACTTGTATATGTCTGAGCATCATCATAGTAGTAACATTTGTATCATTGCTACGGATGCGTCGAAAACAGACTGTAAAACTTCTATCGCTGCGGTTAATATTACTGATAATATTTCTAGTGCTTATCTTGTTCATCATCTGAACTCTACCTTCATGGCCGAAGTTCTGGCCCTCAATCTAGCTATCCAGTGTTTTTTGATCAGCAGCATTATATCACTTTATCGGATAGTAAATCTGCTCTTGTAGCGCTAAGGCATTTACATTATAAATCTCCAACTGTCATTTTGCACCTTTTTCAGATCGGGTTCGTGGTCGGGTGGAAAAGATTACTTTGATCTGGGTTCCTGGTCATGTTGGCATTTCTCCCAATGAACGAGCGGACAGTCTGGCGAGAAATGGCCCGTACGCGGTCAGTGCTTATAGAGGTGTGGCGCCTGAAGATTTAAAGAAGCACTTAAAGGACAAGATTCACACTAGTTTCCAGCGTTAGTGGGATCATTGTAAGTATGCTATTGAGTCTCCGTATCTTGGTCCGAATATTTACAAGTGGACTCATACTCGTAAGGAAGATATATTTATCGCTTGTTTACGAACTCTTACTGCTATGACTGATAAGCGTTTGCATACTTTCAAGTTAAGAAAGTCCCCTACCTGCTCTTTTTGTTCTGTGGAGGATGGCACCGAATTTCATTATTTGTTCAAATGTCGTGCTTTTGATGATGAGAGGGTGCTTTTACGGGATGCTATGAGGTCTGTTAATGATTGTAATGACTTTCTTGATGATTGGAGTGATCTTTGGAACTGTGTTGGTTCTAATCGTCGAGTTTTTCGCCTGTTTCTCGGTCTTTTCCTTGAGAGCGGGAGCTTTTAGTCACTTTTCTCTTGCTGCCTGGTGCTTTTGTTCTTGTTGATGGCGGGTATTGCTTGTTTCGTTTTGTTGGTTGTGTTGTGTTGTATAGTTCCTGCAGTCTTGGATAGTTTCTTTTGATCCCTTGGGGGATGTTGCTTTCGTGGTTAGAGATCTCTCTTTGCGATTTTGGAGCTTTTGGCTGGTGAAGTTCTCTTTGTCTTCTGCTGTTGTTGCTCTCTCCTGGTTTGCAGTATGTGATCATTTGAGGTTATGCCGGCTCTTTGCTGCAGCACCTACTCCTCAAAGCTCTAATAATAATAATAATAAACATCCAGGATTCTCGCTGGCGCTCGCCATTGCGCCAAATTGCGACTAAATTCTTCATTTGGCGAGTAAACAAGCGATTAGATTCGCCAAATTGCTAGTGCTGAATTTTTGCTTTTTCTTTCTTTTCTTTTTCGTTTTTCATACATATGCATATATACATATCTTTAATATTTTTGTAGCGGATAGTTGAAATTAGATTAATAAGAATCATTGTCGCAGTTATAAAAACTTAGGTTATTTTAGAACATATTGAGAAAAAGGGGGTACATTAAAGGATTAAAGATGTTTTTTATGCTATAGGGCGAATCTATTTTGCTACTACTTTTTTCATTTGACGCATGCTTTTTATTTTTAATTAGCCAAATTACTAACATTGGTCAAATGTCACCGAGAACACTGAATACATCAACACTTTAAATTGCTCTAAATTAAAAATATGCATTTTTTTCTAATAATAAAAATGCAGTTCAGGAGGAATTTAAATGATTTCACGACAACTAGTTTGTAATGGAATTAAACAGTTAAAAACTTTATCATAGGATGAAGTTTTTCTTCGCACATTTCATTATTTCTAAAACAATATATTGAATATACATCCTACTATGATACATCTTATATCTTGTAAAAACATTTTTATTTTATTTTTTACAGCTAAAATATTTAATCTATATTCAGTTGCGCAGCCAGAATTCGGCTCTGGGGGTTGAGGGGGGGGGAGATATAATTGCTTATATAAAACAATGTCGCCATCTTTTTTTTTAATAAATAAATTAGCTATAGAATTATAAGCGATTTTGACCGCATGACAACCATTTTTTTTCTCCTTTTTGTCGCTACCACGTCATAAATTCGTTTCAAAACTTCCATTGTGAGAATCGTTTTCTGGAAGATCTTATCAAAGAATGAAGAACATTTCTCAATTACATAGCTTTTTAATGAATCTAGGGAAAAAAGTGACCGGAAAAAAAGTTATCTGAAAAAGTGACATAAACTACAAAAGCGGAAAAAAGTTACCGGAAAAAAGGGACAAGGAAAAAAAGTGACAAGGAATTGATTTTGGGGATTTATTGACTAAATATGAAAGGGCGTGTCAGGGGGAGGCTCTTAATGTAGGTAAATGGGTTTTTGATGCTGAATTAACTGTTTTGGTTCAATTTTTGGATATACGTTCATACTAAAAAGACGCTTGCTTGATTAGTTTTGCGAACGGACGATTACTCCCCTACCCTCCGTCCTAAATAAGATAAATGAGTTTTTAAGCAGAATTATCCAACGTATGTCAAATTTTGGATATAGGTTCTTTCCGACAAGGCTTATATATAACATTGTGGTGTCGTGGCCTGAGTTTCTCTTTACTCAATTGGTTTATTTGTTAAGTTCATAAACAACACATTTTTAGTTCCTCAAGCTCTTTATTAGAACTATAGATCAATAAATAAATAAATAAATAAAACGACATTACAACTACATAGGAGTCACAATCCAGTATTACATTTCGCTTACCACGTCTAAGCCACCTTACATCTATGTACTCTCTTGTACATAACCAGCACATGCCTCTCTTCAAAGTACCTCCCTTCCCTCTCTACGCTCAATAATCCTAGGGTCCCCCTCAGCTCGTTGCCACTAGACCAGTGCAATCATTTTCTAGGCAGGTCGCTTGAGGTCAATAGCACCTATTCTTCTCAGCTTTTGAATGAAGATACTTTCACACCTGCATACCTTTTCACAATGGGATTTCGCTATCTATCTTCTGCCAAGATTAAAATTGTCAGTACGTCGTCACAGTATATAACGCCTGAAGAATTTTCAGAGTTTAATGGTTAAGTATAGAGGAAGACCAGGGAACATTATTTTTTTCTCTTAAATTAAATAAATGGCTTTTTACGCAGTATTTTCCGATTTGCTTCAAATTTTGAATGTAGGTTCATTATGATAAGGGGCATCTCTGATTAGTTATGAGGTTCTTTTGCTTATTAAAGAAAGGGGGGGGGGCGATCACCCCCCCCCTTAAATTAGATAAATTGTTTGTTTATACACAATTATTCAATGTATTTCAAATTTTGGATATAGGTTTTTTCTCATAGAGTGAATCCCTGAATAGTTTTAAGGGTTAGTTTATATATCCTCAATAGCTGTTTGAATTTAAAACTGTGGTTTATGTTTCTGCATAGCATTTTTCAGTATTCTATAAATACCCTAATAAAGGAGAAAAAAAATCCTGTTTTTATTAAAATCTTTTTTCTCCTTTTAAATTTAAATCTGTTTTTCAATTTTTTAAGCGTTCAAATACTGAAGATTACAGGTTTTTAAATAATTAATTTTCTAATTACTAACATAAGCTACTAATAAAAAACTACAAATTAATGAATTCACTAGTTCATTCATTCATGACATATAAAATAACTTATACATTAAAATTTTCTAACATATGTTTTTTAAATGTTTTATATTATATTTTGTGATGCGTAATATGGGACATTAATTAGTAAAAATCCAGTTTTAAATGACAAATATTCGGCGCAAATCAAAATGACAATTACAACAAATGATTCAGCGTATTACTTTTTTCAGAAATAAAACAAAAATAAATAAATAAACCAGTTTTAAATGCAAAATGAATTGTAATTAATAATTATAAGAAAAAAGGTAAAATGTGTTATGTTTTCTGACATATTTGTTTTCCATCATTAAATTAAAAAAAAAGAAAAATTATTTTTTTTTGTTATTTGGGTTCAGTTGCATTCAACTCGCTTTTCCATTTTATTTGGGTATTTTTGCCACAAATGTTTACCGGGAAACCCCTTGATCGACAAATTTCCTAAGAGACTAGCCGCCCGCAATATCTACCGGACATCCCCCTCCTTCAAATGGGGAAAGCAAGCTTCTTTCTCCGAAAGGGTTCCCTGAATGGACTGCAGCATCCCTCCCTATTTTAACTATATTCATTAGCTTATAAGCCTTATCATAATGAACCTACATCTAAAAATTGAAGCAAATCGGGTAATTCTGCGTAAAAAGCGATTTATGTAATTTAAGGGAAGTTATTCCTCGTTCCCCTCTCTATACTTAGCCATTAAGCCCTTAAAAATATTTAGGAATCCACTTTATAAGAAAGAACTTATATACAAAATTTGAAATACATCAGATAATTATGCATAAAAAACAATTTATCTAATTTAAGAGGGGGAAGGGAATAATCGCGCCCTTTCCCCCATTTATACTTAACAAAAGAAACCTATAACTAATCAGGGATACGCCTTATCATAATGAACCTACATGCAAAATTTGAAGCAAATCGGATAATTATGATTAAAGAGCCATTTATTTAATTTAAGGGGGAGTTATCAATCTTTTTCCCCTCTATATTTAGCTATTAAAACCTTAAAACTTTTCAGGGTTCACATTATCAGAAAGAACCTATATTCAAAATTTGAAATACATTGGATAATTCTGCATAAAAACCGGTTTATCTAATTTAGGGGGAGATAATTGCTTGCCTCCCCTTTATAATAAGAAAAAGAATCCCATAACTAATCAGAGCTATGTCTTATCATAATGAACCCATGTCCAAAATTCGAAGCAAATCGGATAATTCTGCGTAGAAAGCCATTTATTTAATTTAAGAGGGATTATCTCCCGTCCCCCTCCCTTTATACTTAGCCATTAAACCCTTAAAACTATTCAGGGATCCATCTTATGAGAAAGAACCTATATTTAAAATTTGAAATAAATGGGATAATTCTGCATAAAACCGATTTATCTAATTTGAGGGGAGAGATAATTGCTCGTCCCCTTTATGATAAGCAAAAGAACCCCGTAACTAATCAGAGATACGTCTTATCATAATGACATCAATATCCAAAATTCCAAGCAAATCGGATAATTCCGCGTAAAAACTATTGATTTAATTTTAGAGAGGTTCCCCAGTACCCCCTTTTCCCCCCTGCTTAACCATTAAACTCTCAAAACTCTCCAGGCTTTATAATAATATGTATATTATTTTATATAATCCTTATCAGAAAGAACCCATATACAAAAAATGACACATGTTGGATAATTCTGCATAAAAACCCGTTTATCTAATTTAGGGCGGATGGGGTGGGGTGGGGGCGTAATCATATGTCCAAAAATTGAACAAAAACGTTTAATTCAGCATGTAAAACCCATTTACCTAAATTAAGAGCCTCCTCCCGATCCCCCTTTCATACTTAACCAATGAATCCCCAAAATCAATTCCTTGTCCCTTTTTTCCAGTATTTTTTTTTTCCTTGTCCCTTTTTTCCAGTATTTTTTTTCCTTGTCCCTTTTTTTCCGTTTTTGTAGTTGTCACTTTTTTTCCGATAACTTTTTTTCCGTTTACCCACTTGTCTATTTCGTGCGTTTTTTAAATAAGAATTAATATTAATTAGAAAAATTGTCTGAAAGTAGTCTCTTTTGGATTTGAGAACAAATTTAACAAAAGGATATTATACGAAAACTGTAACGTTTAAGTTAATATCGATCAAGAAACATAAATATAAACGAATTATATACTTTCCAAACGAATTTAGGAAAAAACGTCAACGGAAAAAAGGGCAACGGGAAAAAAGGCAACGGAAAAAAGGGCAACGGAAAAAAGGGCAACGGAAAAAACGGCAACGGAAAAAAGGTCAACAGATAAAAACGGCAACTGTAAATAATAGTAATAAATGTCAGTTCTTCAATAAATTTAAAGTTGAGATACATTAGTTATTAAGGGATGCATCTTAAGTTATAGAAAACCGATTATATGTTTCAAGTAAACATAAACGTGCTAAACACGCGTATCGGTTATTTCAACTCGATTGGCGAATAGCTTGCGTATAAAAACAGCGACTTTTATATCTTTATGCAAACTTTGATCAAGGGCATTCTTTGAAGTGAAAAAGAAAAAAAAATGCATAAAATGAAAAAAAGAAAGAAAGAAAAAAGAAAAAAAAAGAAAAAATTGTAATTTAACAAATTACAACGACTATTTGGAAAATAATATTTTCAAAGACTAATTTAGATTTATAAATGATTTCTATATTTTAAAAAACAATAATAACATCATTTTTATGATGATCACAACATAGCTTACGTAATAACAGAGTCATTAATATGCCGAGTCACGTTAATATTCCTGGACCAATCATAAACAAATATTAAATGAAATTTCAATTTAGCGATTTTCGACACTGCAAATTTTTAAACTTTTAAACATCGCGCATTTTTAATTTTTACACAGTCGTATGAAGAAAAAAATTTGCTTTTAAATTCAACTTGTTTCAAACCTGTATCTAAATTTGTTTTTGAGTTATTAATGTTTTTGTTGTTTTTAATACTTTTTTTGTCATCGTGGCAACAGAAGTATTCCATTTTTGGACATAAATCATAGACCAATCAGATAATGAATAAAATAAAAAACAGAACTATTCCATTTCTAGACTTTAAGCATGGACCAATCAGAAAACGAATAAAATAAAATAAGTTGCGTTTAATTAATAAAAAATCCCTTTCGGCATGGCCTATAGGCGGAGGTAGATTTCGAAAAGTTTTCATCTCAAAAAAAAAAAAAAAAAAAAAAAAAAAAAAAAAAAAAAAAAAATGCCTATCTCTACTTAAATGCCCATTTTGGCAATATATTTTGAATTATATTCTTACTTTATTTAAAAAATTGACCAATATGCTCATTATATAGTTCCTAAATAACAAAAAACTGTTAATTAAATTCGTTTGACAGCAAAATTGAATTTAAAAATGAGTCATAAAATAACCAATTTATTATTTTAATACATCCACAATTCTTTAATCAAGATCGCTTTGAGAAATTTTGTGCGACGTGCCCACTTTGACAGATTTTTTTAAATATATATTTAGCCTTTATCAAAAATCTGACCAATACGGCACATTACACAGTTCCTAAATAACAAATAACTGTCAATTGAATGCGTTTGAGAGCAAAATTGAATTTAAAAATGAGTCATAAAATAAACAATTTGTTATTTGAATACAACCTCAATTCTTTTATCATGATCGCTTTGGGAAATTTTTTTGCGAAGTGCTTACTTTGACAGCTTTTAAAATATATATATTCACCCTTTATCAAAAAATCGAAGAATACGCACATTATATAGTTCCTAAGTAACAAAAAACTGTCAATTGAATGCGCGTCAGAGCAAAATTGGTTTTAAAAATGAGTCATAAAATAACCAATTTGTTATTTGAATACCCACAGTTCATTAATCATCTCGCTTTGGGAAATTTTTTGCGAAGTGCCCATTTTGGCAGCCTTTTTTGAAATATATTCTGCCTTTATCAAAAAACTGGCCACTCCGTCACATTATATAGTTCCTAAATAAGAGAACCTGTAAATTGGATGCGTTTGAGAACAAAAAAAGATTTAAAAATGACTCGGTAAAAACGCAATTTCTTAAATTTCCTCAAATTTTAATCACGATAACTTCGTGAAATTCTGTTCAAAATACCCTTTTTGGCAGCCTTTTAAAAAATATATTCTGCCTTTATCAAAAAACTGGCCAATACGTCAAGTTATATGGTTCCTAAATAATAGGACCTGTAAATTGGATGGGTTTGAGAACAAAAATTAATTTAAAAATGACTCATGAAAAACGCAATTTGTTATACTTAATGAATTTTTTAATGATGAAAACTTCGGGAAATCTGTTCAAAATACCTCTTTTGGCAGCCTTTTTAAAAATATATTCTGCCTTTATCAAAAAATTGGCCAATAAGTCGCATTATATAGTTGCTAAATAAGAGGATCTGTCATTTGGATGCGTTTAAAATCAAAAATGAATTTTAAAATGAGTCAGAATATAAGCAGTTTGGATTTAAGGTTTTTTCTCCAACTCCTATTTTTGTTTAATTTATTTTTGCTATAAGAATTGGTTCTATGAAAAACTTGTCAATATAAAAGTTGTAGATATTATTCTGAAGATGTAAAATAAATTTAATTAGATTTAATTGCTTAAGAATTGAGTAAGTTATGGGTTTTTTTCTTTTTCCTCCCCCCCTTTTCTTTTCGTTTTTAATTTTTTTCATCGGTAAAAATTGGTCCTATCAAAAACTTGTAAATACAAAAGTTTTAGATAATATTGAGTACATTTATATAAAATTTAGTTGGATTTGATATCTTGAGAATTGACGAAGTTATGATTTTTTTTCTCCCAAAAACCATGTTTTTTTCGCCCCTTGAGCCCATTTTTAACTTTATCAAAAATCTGTCACGCATAAACTTTTTCCTCATCTTTTAGAAGTAATATAAACTTTAAACCGATTCGATATCTATTTTAATTAAAAAGTTATCGCATTTTTTCTGTTTTCACAAAAACCCTCCTAACTTTGACCCCCTTGGTCCGATTTTGCCCATTAACGAACTTAACCGAGATTTTATGCCCCTTGATTTTATGTAAAAGTTTGATGAAGATCTGAGCATAATTATGGAAGTTATCGTGTCTAGAAGAAAGTGATATACACCGATAGATAGATAGATAGATAGATAGATAGATAGATAGATAGATAGATAGATAGATAGATAGATAGATAGATAGATAGATATATAAACTTTTTTACTGATGGTAGTTTTGGGGTCTAGGAGTCATGATTCGTGTAGATCCGCAAAAATTTTTCAGAAATTCCAACATGGGAGACAATGCAATAGGTAGTATTTCATACGAAATCTACCTAAAAAGAATCAGATATACTTCAGATTTCACAATTTTCTACCGAGGACAACAACTATTTTCCAAATAGTTAATAAAAGAAAATATAGGTACATATATTTTAATGAAATGGAAAAAATAGCAAAAAAATATAAAAAAAATTTTGTTGTCTTGATATTTAGTCATGTTATTGGGATATTAATGGGGGTAACAGAAAATAAGTCGAAATGTTGAGATTTGGCACAAGAAAACTCAATTTTGGCTACACACAGCATAAACATTTAAAATAAATTTAAATAATGCTGAAATTTGTTATGGTGGTTCTGTTGATATAGTAATAATAATAATAATAATAAATGAATAAAAAATTGTACGTAAATACATATTTCATTTTTCGACAAGTGAATTGCATTTTTAGTTATAAGGTTGTGTTTTCTATTGGTGACCTTTATCAGGCTGTCGCGTGCAAAAATTCTGCCGAAAATTTGGACCTGGAAGGCCGCCTGCATTTATTGAAAAAATGAAAAATACTATTCGTCTTTATGGTTTCTAAATAAGACCCCCCTCGCCAATTTCACCCCACCAGTGGCTGAAAGGTGGTGCTCTCGAAGCTGGTAGACGGGAGGTGCTGGGTTCGAAACCAATCACGTCCGTCGGCCGAACCGTTCGGAGTTGTCCATGATTGTCTTCTACCTTGGGTAGCCTTGCGTAAATACGATTATAAAGACCTCCACGGAGGGTTCTTTTTCAAGGGCTTATATACCACCGGGCAGGTAATCAGATGTCATAAATAACAACAACAATAATTAATTGTTATTGAAATATTAATAATTATTAAATATTATAATTTTTTATTCATTTCAATTTCTTCTTCAAATTATTATTATTAATGGAACCAACATAAAAAGTTTCGTTATAATTTAAATGTTTTATGCTGCATGTTGCACAAATTGAGTTTTCTTGTACAAAATTTCATAATATTGACTCTTTTTCTGTTACCCCCCTTCTGTTATCCCTTTATATATCCAGACAACATTTTTTTTTTGTCATTTTTTCTAACCAATTATAATATATGTACCTGGTTTTTATTTGGTTTTCTTTTTTTCCATGTTTGTCCCTTTTTTCTCACCCCAAAGAATGTTCTTGTCCAAAGTTTGCATACAGATACGACAGTTGCTGCCTTTATACATAAGCTATTCACCAATCGAGTTGAAATAACGGATACTCGTGTTTAGCACGTGTAAGCTTACTTGAAACAAAGAATCGATTTTCTATAACTTAACTTATATCCCTATTATTTACCGTTGCCATTTTTAACTGTTGACCTTTTTTCCGTTGCCCTTTTTTCCGTTGACGTTTTTTCCGTTGCCCTTTTTTCCGTTGCTTTTTTTTCCGTTGACGTTTTTTCCGTTGACCTTTTTTCCGCGCACCGTTCAGAATGTTCAGACATATGATTTTTTACATAAAAAAGAAACAAATAAGTAGTATAAATTTGGCGCCCCCTCTCAATGTCCGCGCATGGTGCGACCGCATCCTTCGCTCCCCGCTTCGCACGGCTCTGACAGCAACTATAACAAAAGAATGTTTGTGGAATTAAGTCTACCCTTCAAAGCATGCGAGCATGCGTTTTTGTGTTTTTTCCTGGTATTCGAGACTCCAGTCCCGTTTCCAAAAAAAGAGCAAGAAACAGACGTAACTAATTAAGACCTCCAATGATGCAGCATTGAAAAACCCGAGACCACATTGACAGTGACAGAAAATGACCATTCCTTTCAGCCTTCGCCTGATTTCTAATAGTGCAAATGAATGCCGTCCTCTTTCAAAATGAGTGACCGATTTTTATTAAAAGCTGATACTGTTACCATGTGCAAATACATTACTGCCGTTTAAACGAGTCAAACTTTTAAGCAGAATTTGATTCAATAAAGCGGCGGATTTAGCGCGAACAAACAAATAAAATTCTAATTTTAATTTTGTTTTAAATGATTCGATTCATAAAAACGGAAATTTTGTATTTTGTCATAGCTCTGGGGAGGGGGAATGTTAACCCCCCCCCCCCCCCTCGCTGCGCTACAATAATACATCTTTACAGCCAGTTGATAAACTAGGAGTAAATTGAGTTTTTAAAAATTTATATTTCAGAGCTTTAGTTTTTGATGAAATAATTTAAGGTTTATTAACCAAAAATAAAATGAGAAGCTAATAATTTTTTTTTTCAAATATAGAAAAAAAAAAAAAAAAAAAAAAAAAAAGAAAAAAAACCCACTTTCCTGAAAATAAATTTTTTCCGTTTTCATTCATTCTTTATTACTTTCTTCTATCTTCAATAGAAGAAAGTATTGTAATCGAAATTTTTTCGACTTCCGGTTTTCGACGGATTTACACGTTTTAGGGGTCAGAGATTCCAAAAAACATGTTTTTAGAAAATGTCTGTCTGTCCGTGTGTCTGTGTGTGTGTCTGTGTGTATGTCGCCATTCTACCATCAAAAAGTGTATGAAGTTATGCATAGAATTGAACCAATTTTTTTGTGAATGTTTTTGGCTGTGGCAAGCAGGTTCTCCTTCAGTTTTGAAATATTCTGCCGGAAGGGGGTGCTGCAATCGCGATTTTTGTGCCATTTTCAATATTGTACCGACTAAAAGTATATGAAGTTATGCATCGAATTGAACCAAATTTTTTGTGTATGTGTATGACTATGGCTAGTTGGTCCGCCCTGAATTTGAAAAAAATCCGTCGGAAGGGGGCGCAGCCATCGCGATTTTTGTGCCATTTTCAATATTGTACCGACCAAAAGTATATGAAGTTATGCATCGAATTGAACCAAATTTTTTGTGTATGTGTATGACTATGGCTAGTTGGTCCGCCTTGAATTTGAAAAAAATCCGTCGGAAGGGGGCGCTGCAATCGCGATTTTTGTGCCATTTTCAATATTGTACCGACCAAAAGTATATGAAGTTATGCATCGAATTGAACCAAATTTTTTGTGTAAGTGTATGGCCATGGCTAGTTGGTTCTCCCTGAATTTGAAAAAAATCCGCCGGAAGGGGGCGCTGCAATCGCGATTTTTGTGCCATTTTCAATATTGTACCGACCAAAAGTATATGAAGTTATGCATCGAATTGAACCAAATTTTTTGTGTATGTGTATGACTATGGCTAGTTGGTCCGCCCTGAATTTGAAAAAAATCCGTCGGAAGGGGGCGCTGCAATCGCGATTTTTGTGCCATTTTCAATATTGTACCGACCAAAAGTATATGAAGTTATGCATCGAATTTAACCAAATTTTTTGTGTAAGTGTATGGCCATGGCTAGTTGGTTCTCCCTGAATTTGAAAGAAATCCGCCGGAAGGGGGCGCTGCAATCGCGATTTTTGTGCCATTTTCAATATTGTACCGACCAAAAGTACATGAAGTTATGCATCGAATTGAACGATTTTTTTTGTGTAAATGTATGGCTATGGCTATTTGGATCGCCCTGAATTTGAAAAAAATCCGCCGGAAGGGGGCGCTGCAATAGCGAATTTTATGCCATTTTCAATATTGCACTTCTTAAAAGTGTATGAAGTTAGTTCTAGAACTGAACTACATTTTTTGTTTATGATTATTTTTTGGTAAGACAAGTAGGTCCTCCCTGAATTTGAAAAGAAAATCTGCCTATCCTTCTATTGTCTATCGGCTCGTGCAGAGACGGAAATTCATTTTTACTCCGATTAATGGATTGAAGCAGAAATTTAAGATGAAAATCAAAGTTGGTCTGGCATTGAATTAAAATTATTAAAGCATTAAAATGAGTAACTATTTTTTGTTTAATATTAAAACGGACATATAAGATCGAAGAAAGTTTTGGGATTGGCACATCCAACTAGTTTTTTTTTTTAGTAAAAAACAGATTTTTTAAAATATTTTTTGTAAAATTAAACTTCATATAAAATATCAAAAAGAAGTTAATAATTTTTTCAAATGTAGGGGAAAAGAACATTTTTCTGAAAATAGAATGCATTTTCTTTAAAATATTCTTTTTTTTTAAAATAAAAATTAGATAAAACAGATTTTTTTTTATGTACAGTTGAAATATATTATTTCCCTTTTGATAACTTTTTAATCAATAGTCATGTTTATATCTTTACAGCCAATTGATAAACTAAAGGTAAATTGAGATTTTAAAATTTATAATATTTTAGAGCTGTAGTTTTTTTTAAAATAATGGTTTATTAACAAAAAATCAAATGAGAAGGTAACAAGTTTTTCAAATCTAGAAAAAAAAAAAAAAAAAAAAAAAAAAAAAAAGAATAAACAATTTCCTAAAAGTAGAATGTACTTCCTTTAAGATATTCTTAAATAAATTAAAAAAAAAAAAAAAAAAAAAAAAAAAAAAAAAAAAACGGTTTTCTTTGTACAATTAAATTATTTTACCCTTCCCTTCCTTTTTGATAATTTTTTAGTCATTGTCCATTATTATATCTTTACAGCCAGTTGAAAAACTAAGAATAAATTAAGTTTTTAAAAATTTATATTTCAGAGCTTTAATTTTCTATGAAATAATGGTTTATTAACAAAAAATCAAATGAGAAGTTAATGATTTTTTCAAATCTAGAAAAACACTTTCCTTAAAGTCAAATGCATTTTCTTTAAAATATACTTAAAAAAAATAATAATTAGACAAAAACGTTTTTTTATGTACAGTTAAAATATTTTATCGCCCATTTGATAACTTTTTAATCAATATTCATTATTATATCTTTACATCCAGTTGATAAACTAGAGGTAAATTGAGATTTTAAAAATTTATAATATTTCAGAGTTTTATACTTTTTGATGAACAAAATGAGAAGTTAAAATTTTTTTCAAATCTAGAAAACTTCCGTGAAAGTAGAATGAATTTTCTTTAAAATATTCTTTTTTTTAAAGTTAAAATTAAATAAAATAAGATTTTTTTTTTCCACAATTAAAATATTTTACCCCCTCTCCTCTTTTGATAACTTTTTAATCAATATCCATTACAGTCAGTAAATAAATTAAGAGTAAATTAAGTTTTTAAAAATTTCTATTTCGGAGCTTTAATTTTTGATGAAATAATGTTTTATTTACAGAAAATCAAATGAGAAGTTAAAATTTTTTTCAAATCTAGGAAAAAAAAAATCGAAAGTAGAATGCATTTTTTTAAAAATATTCTTTTTTTAAGTTGAAATTAGAAAAAATCAGATGTTTTTTCTGGTGTAGTTAAAATATTTTATCCCTCCCCTTTGATAACTTTTTTAATCCAATATTCATTATTATATCTTTATAGCCAGTTATTAAACTAAAAATAGATTGAGTTTTTAAAAAATTGTCATATTTCATAGCTTTATTTTTTGATAAAATAATAGGTACTACTAGATTATCCCGTCGACCAAAAAATTATCGCCAAACTATAAGATTAAATGCCAATAATGGATGATCGTGAATGTCACATTCAATGACATTAAATGCGATTCATGCGTTTAAAATGTCATTAAAGGATTTTTATTTCGATTTTTATTACTAATAATTTGTTTTTTCGTTATTTAAAATAAAAATTATGTCAATATGTATAATTTGGCTATTAGTTTGGCGATTTGTATAATTTGGTGAGATTGGTCGACGGGATAACAGAGTAGTACCAAATAATTTATGGTACATTTTACCGAAAAAATGAATGAGAAGTTAAGGATTTTTTCAAATCTAGAAAAAAAAGACACTTGCCTGAAAGTAGAATGTATTTCTTTGAAATAATCTTTTTAAAGTTAAAATTAGATAAAATCAGATTTTTTTTTTTTTTTTTTTTTTTTTTTTTTTACAGTTAAAACATTTTCTCACCCCTTTAGATAGCTTGCACAATTTTCTGAAATGGGCTGAATATGTGTACAGAGCTACCAGAATATTTCGGAGAAACTAAATCGTAAGAGAGCTAATATGCAATTCTATCCCCCTTGTATTTTTGTTCGTCCTGTTATCATTTTTTTTCACATTTATCTGTCCTCCCTTCATAATCTTGTATGTTACTGCAATACGCATTTTATACTTTGCCTTGTATGCCACTGTGTATCAGGGTGGTCTCGTTTTTAGGTGCGTTCGTAATTATGTAAATACGTAGCACCTATAGTTGTCGTTCAGTCCGTCCGTCTGTCCGTCTGTCTGTCAGTGTGTCCGCATGTAACAGAGCAAAAACTAAGCAACCGAACCGTTTGAAATTTAAAATACATAAATATTACATAATTTTGCCGAGTCATTTCAAATTTTATAAAAATCAGATGAATAGATCAATTGCAGGGACAATCAAAAGGATTCCGTTACATTACTGTTAGTGATGGGCGATTCTGGAAATTTTGAGAATCGATTAAAATCGATATCGTATAAAACAACATCGATCATAAAAAGAATCGATTTCTCAGTTCTAGAATCGATACTAGATTCGATATTTCGATATTCAGGTTTACACAGAGAAGATCCATATTACTAATTCCAAAACTTAGACAATCAGCAGGACCGTAATTACCGCCTCCCCCCCCCCATCCCCATTTAGGGGGGAATAGAATTAAGCTATTGCAGATTTTAGAGTCGGATAATAAGAGTTTTAAATTTTAAAATTTTTGTCACTTATGGTTGTCACTTACACAAAAACTTCGACAAATTTGAGAGACATAACTCAACTAATAACAACACTGAGTAACTTGTCATTAAACCGAGTATAAAGAGTGCCAAGAGCTTGTAACTAGGATGGAGAACAAGGAGACAAAAAAAAAAAAAAAAAAAAAAAAAAAAAAAAAAAAAAAAAAAAATTCTAATACCAACCAAATGTTGCACGAGATAGTTTGGAAGAACAAAAAATATGCCGCATTCCCAAGGGGGCAGGTAAACCCCACTCTTGACGGAAAGGCGACCATAGCCCAAATGTATCTTTTGTCGAAGTTTCAAAATGAGGATTTACAATAAAATAGAACGAGAATTGGACATTTTAAAAATTGCATGCATACTTTGAACGGCCCATTTAGTAAAGACTGGCGAGGAAGGGGGGGGGGGAGGGCGAGTGATTAGAACGGACGAACTTGAAAAAAAAAAAAACATAATTAACTAGTAACCCAAATAACTGAGCTTCTAAACAAAAATATAGTGTTTAACTTAATGTTGAATTCATGGGGTGGCTTGCGGGGAACATGCACTCTTTGAAACTATAAAAAGTGCCAAGAGCATGTAACTAGGTGGAGAGAGGGGTAGTAACAGAAAAAAAAAACGAGGAGATAAAAGCTTTATAACGATATGTTACATGAGATGGTGTGGAAGAAACAAAAAATATGCCCCCCACACAGGGGGGGCAAGGTAAATCCCAGACGGACAGAAGGGCGACCCCGGCCCAAATGTATCTTTTGTGAGGTTTCAAAATATGGATTTATAACAAAATAGAACGAGGATTAGACTTTTTTAAAATCGCAGTCATAATTTGAACGAACCTGTAAGTTAAGATTGGTGAGGAAGGAGGGTGGGGGATAGAAGTGAAACCTTGAACAATTACGTGTGTATTTTTTGAATCGTTAGGATATATAATTTTGAATCGCCAGGAAATACTTTTAAATGTATAAAAAAAGGTTCTATAATATTAAAGAACATATTAATATCTAAAAAAAAAAAAAAAAAAAAAAAAAAAAAAAAAAAAAAAAAAAATCGCGCGATACTATATGTCTAGCTATTGTAGTTAACTCACTATAACTACTTTCTTACATTTTAAAAAGCGATAAATACACCAACCAAAATTAGACCATACTATCGATACCTTAATCCTTATCCATATAAACTATTTTGTATTAATGCCTGTTACAATATCTTTAGATTACTTTTTGAATTATTCAAATCGGACATTCCATTCAAAAGATATTACGAATTTAAATATGACAATCTAAATAAATAATAGCGCTGCTGAGTACTCGGTGGCCAATAAGCTTAGGGATTACGTGTGCAATCAAACGATTGCGGGTTCGAACCCCAGTTTCGTTAATATGTATCAATGTTTTTTTTTTTGTTTTTTTTTCTTTGAAGAAGTTTGAAAAATTAAAATTTTAATACATTATGGGTCCGTAACGTGACCTGAAATGATGGGAGAAAATTTTTTATGCTAGATTTGTAATGTAAGAAGCATAAGCTTTCAATAGACATATTGTATCAAGAAATGAGAAAAAACCCCTCTGCCCCCCCCCCCCCCCCCAAAAAAAAGGTCCTATAGGGAAAGCCGGGAAACTGGAATAGCAAAAAGAACGGCGAGAAATGATTAGCTATACTAGAATTTTTCTCATCACTGCAACCCCTATAGAAGCAAAGTTATAGCCTCTTAAAGATTGGAATGAAGTGAAGAAATAAGCAAAATTAGGTGAGTGATCGACAGGGGGGGGAGGGGTCCACAGCTCTGGGGGTGCCATGTAGCTTAAACTTTTAAGTTAAAAATGGTAGAAAATTAAATGAGCGAAATTTTAAGGTGTATATTGGGGAAGGGTGCAAGCGCCCCCCCCCCTCAAAATTTTTTTTGTTCCTTTTGAAGAAACAAAAAAATATGACCCTCGGCGGGGCACAGATAAACCCCAAACGGGCGGAAGGGCGACCCTTTATTTATCTTTTGTCAAGGATTTAAAATGTGGATCTAAAATAAAATAGACCGAGAATTGGACATTTTTAAAACTGTATGCATATTTTGAACGACCCTGTAAGTTAAAACTGTCGCGGAAGGGGAGGGGGGATTAGAAGAGACGAGCGTGAAAAATAAAACATAATAAACTAATACTTCAAATAACTGGACTTCTAAACAAAAATATAACGATTTGACCTAGTGTCGAATTAATGAGGTGGCCCGCAGGGAATTACCCCCCCCCCCCCAGAAGTTATGAGATTTTATGATTTTTAATGCACAAATTGTGATTCCCCCTCTCTTACAGAGCTGTAAAACATGATGCCTTCCTCCGGAGGCGAAATTTTAAAATGGAGGGCCAAAATCACAGTCCGGTGAAATCTAAACACCTCATTGGTCATTTGAGTCGCGTCCTTTTCAGAGAACAATCTCTTAACGGCAGGCGAAATGTCGCCTTACTCCTTTTTCCGAAAAAAAAAAAAATCGTAGCGTCAATTTTGATGTAAATCTTATCTGTTTTCATTTATAGTCAATTTTTCACTCTCATTTTATATAATGTCATCAAAATATCTTAATTGAGTTAATTTCGTTGGTTTATCGTAAATAAGAACAGACGGTAACAATTGCTTCAAAATTACTTTACCCCTCACTCTTTTTCAAATGGAGAAACACGTTCGTGATTTTCACCTATACCACACGACCAATGAGGTCGCTGGATCACACCTGACTGTGATTTTGGCCCTCCATTTTAAAATTTCGCCCTCCGGAGTCGCAGAAAAACACATGTGTTGGAGTGAAATAGACCAGCAGTTGCTTTTCCACAAACCACTCATATTCTAACTCTAAATATATATATTTTTCTTAGCTGAGTACTTTACGTGATCGTATATATAATCCCTAGCTAGAATGATAGGTCCTATGCTGGACTTAAAGGAGCGATATTTTACTTAAACATCGCCAAAGCGTTGTGAATTTTTAGTAGACATTCTAGCTTATAGGATTCCCTTAAAATCATTAGGGTTCAATCATCAAAATATAAAGAATAACTACACTCATTTTACTAGGAAGAATGATAAAAGGGAATTTTAAATTAATTAATTTATTTGCAATTCTATTAATTACATACAATTTACAATACCTTTAAATGTTACATAATTTATTTTAAGCATCATTTACTAATCTAGGAACAGATGCTACATTTATTAAAATCATACATTATTCACTTTCCCATTTTCTCATCTGGGTACAAAAATCCCTAATCACAAAACATGTAATATAAATATGGGAACAACAATATATATTAAGCATTACCTGATCTCTTTTTTTTTTACATCAGCCAAGCTGGAACATACACTAACTTTTTTTTAACACTGACCATTTTTTACGCGTAGAACTCACCAACACTCTCATTTTTCTTCCAACAAGAGAACTGACTAACTTCTCTGGGAAAAAAAACTGGAGGCGGACTTCTAATTATCATATTCAGATTTTTTGGGGGCATCATTCTGGCCTTCGGAAAGCCCCTTAGCCAATCTGTGATTAGCCCCACATCTGATTAGTATCATGAACAAAACTATTTGCACAAGGGTCCTACATGCTCCTCCCCTGGTCCGGCTGAGCTGACCCTTGCCCCGACGTCCCTTGCCTCTAACATTTTCCCAGAAGTGGCCCCTTCAAGGGGGTGAGAACAGGGGCGCAGTCCTGCGGACTGTCATAAATATTTTTGTGACTGGCTATAAACTATAGCCGACGTATACTGTCAGCCCCATTGTATGGGCTCCCCAGCTTGGCGCCTCATGACTGCTCAACAATTAATTATACAGAAAATCATACATCTCTGTAAACAGAATTAGTTACATTTTTTTTTTTACACAAAATAAAATTTCACAAAATTTTACTTTCACTACAACATCTTCCCCCCCTTGGATAAATGAAAAAAAAAAAAGTTCTGTTGTGTGTGAAATGTTAAAAAAAAATTAGTTCTGTGCTGCTTTTTATTGCAACGCACCGCTGAAGAATTCAGTTCATTGATCGTAGTGGCACAGTCATCAGTGTCTCTGAAAAGTTCTACCGTCCATTACAGTGTGGTGCAAGAGTCTGTGACACCTTTTTGAGTATCCTTCAGCTGTATTCTAGTCTATCTTACTGTATTGCAGCAGTCTGTGGCACAAGTATAAGTGTCCTTTTGCTGTGTCCCAATCCGATTTTCAGCCGTGGAATTCGTGAAGCCAACCTCTTTGATACAGCTCTTCAGACAGCAAAGAAAGAAATGCTTAGCTGCTATGCCGTAATTGAGACTTTTTACTTTGTCCCGACCTCGCCCGGTCCTTCACAGGCTTACTAGAGACTGGGTATTAGCAAATTTTTGTTCTAGTTCAAGCAATGGCCTATTCAAAGAACTTTTCGTGTAATATAACTTCGAAGTCACTCTTGCTTCAACTACTATGGTAATGATTATTATCATTGTTCCCAGAATTTTGAATAATTTTGGTAGATGAGCCCTGTAAACATAGGCTCAGATTTCTAGACCAAATGTTAAACCAAACTCTGATAGCATCTAATATAGAAAGTAAAACTCTGGCTAAATTTACATCATTGTACTGAAAAATGGCATTTTAATATATCATTAATATTTTCACATATGATGTACACACAACTTATAAAATTGATGTATGACAATAGTATATAAAGAAACAAAACAAGAATAACACACTTCAATATGCAAGAGTCCGATTCAAAATCAATTCTATATTTGTTCATACCCACATTATGCCAATATATCTTCAATTATATATATATATATATATAACATCCTGAAGAGGAATCAATGTATGCAAAAAAAAAATATATATATATTATACTAACACATACGCCAGAAAAAATATTTACAGCGGACAGAACAAAGTTCACGCGTATGCAGCAAAATCATTCTAGACTATATATAAAAATCTATACCGATTATATTGATCCCTACATTCGTTCAATTCCCTTTCAAAACCCAGTCATCGTAAGAGAGAAAAAAAAATTTTTTTTTTTTTTTTTTTTTTTTTTTTTTTTTTTACCACCCGCTCAAGACAACTGAATTTATGTGAAGACGAAATCGTGAAAAGAGAAACAAAATATATTCCTCTTTTCTTATCCCTAATCACAAAACATGTAATATAAATATGGGAACAACAATATATATTAAGCATTACCTGTTCTCTTTTTTTTTTTACATCAGCCAAGCTGGAACATACACTAACTTTTTTTTAACACTGACCATTTTTTACGCGTAGAACTCACCAACACTCTCATTTTTCTTCCAACAAGAGAACTGACTAACTTCTCTGGGAAAAAAAACTGGAGGCGGACTTCTAATTATCATATTCAGATTTTTTGGGGGCATCATTCTGGCCTTCGGAAAGCCCCTTAGCCAATCTGTGATTAGCCCCACATCTGATTAGTATCATGAACAAAACTATTTGCACAAGGGTCCTACATGCTCCTCCCCTGGTCCGGCTGAGCTGACCCTTGCCCCGACGTCCCTTGCCTCTAACATTTTCCCAGAAGTGGCCCCTTCAAGGGGGTGAGAACAGGGGCGCAGTCCTGCGGACTGTCATAAATATTTTTGTGACTGGCTATAAACTATAGCCGACGTATACTGTCAGCCCCATTGTATGGGCTCCCCAGCTTGGCGCCTCATGACTGCTCAACAATTAATTATACAGAAAATCATACATCTCTGTAAACAGAATTAGTTACATTTTTTTTTTACACAAAATAAAATTTCACAAAATTTTACTTTCACTACAACAACATGCATTCAATACTAATTTAGCCGAGAAAAAAAAAAAAAAAAAAAAAAAAAAAAAATCGAAATCGAATCTAAAGATTGAAATCGAATCTAAAGATCGAAATCGAATCTAAAGATCGAAATCGAATCTAAAGATCGAAATCGAATCTAAAGATCGACATCGAATCTAAAGATCGACATCGAATCTAAAGATCGAAATCGAATCTAAAGACCGATCTTACGGGCAGAATCGATTTTACATTTTTACTTTCTTTTGTAACTTTACAAGAAGAAAGTATTAGATTCGTGAAAAATGTTGACTTCCCGTTTTTGATGGATTTATATATTTTAGAAGGTCTTTAACACGATTTCATGGTTTTTAAGAAATATCTGTCTGTGTGTGTGTCTGTCACTCTGTGAGTCTGTATACGACAAAAATTTCTGACCGTTCTATCTCAAGAAAAAATTTACGGAATTCCACAAAACTTTAGATTTAGTTTGACCTTGATATAAACTGAATCTAATTAATTTTTGGTGCATATAGCCTAACAGGTGGCGCTGCTATGCTGCATTTTTTGAGATTTGCTCAACAGCTATATCTGAATAACGAATGAACGGATTTTCATCACATTTTAGATCCAGTTAGTTCTTGACATGAATTGATGTTCTTTGCATTTTGAAGTATATAACTTCTCAGATGGCGCTGCTATATTGAATTTTCCACAATTTCCACTCAGCGCCATGTGAAAGGGGGGGGGGGAAGGAAGCGGTCGTTCCGAGCACGGAAATTTAGGGGGCGCCAAATTTTTACTACTAACATCACTTCTAGCCTATCACAAGAAAAAGTTAATAGGGGGGGGGGGGCTAAATTGGAACTTTGAGCCGGGCGCAGTTCTCTTTTCGCACGCCCCTGTTTCCATTTTAGCTTTATCTCAAGAACTAATGCACGGACTTTCATAAAAAATTTAGATTCAATTAGTCCTTGATATTATTTGATGCTAATTACATTTTGGTGGAAATCGCTTGAGAGATGGCGCTGCTATACTGCATTATTCATGATTAACGCAATAGCGCTATCTCAAGAACGAATTTTCATCAAAATTCAGATTCAGTAAATCTCTGACATAGATTAGTGTTATTTAGTTCTTGGTGTAAATTGCCCTACAGGTGGCGCTGATATGCTGCATTTTTTATGATTTCGATATAGCTGTATCTCGCGCTTTCATGGATTTCCATCAAAATTCAGATTCAGCTGGTACTTAATAAAAATTGATCCTGATCAATTTTTGGTGCACATCACTCAACAAAAAACGCTATTTTGTAGAAGGGGGGGGGGTCTGAGGTTTCTTTAATTCTTCTATCTTAGAAACTAATACACTGAAATTTTGGAATTGGCACATCCGTCTATTTTATCTTCGACTTTTGAAGGAAAATGAAAATTATATTACCTTCAGAGAAATCGATTAAAAATTTTAAAGTATCGATTAAATCGAGTTGGCCGTAGTATCGATTAAATCGATTTAAAAAATCGAAATCGCCCATCACTAATTACTGTTAATGGGGGAAAAGTTTCAAATGCATTTTAATCGTTTGAAATTTAAAACATTTAATTATTACATAATTTTGTAAAGTCATTTCAAATTTTATGAAAATCGGATGCATATATCAATTATAGGGACAATCAAAAGTATTCCGTTACATAACAGTCAATGAGAAAAAAAGCTTCAAATGCATATTTATGGTGTTACGCTCATTCGAACATAATAAAATTGACATGAACCTATGACGTATATATATACTAAAATATACATTCTGTACAATCTGTGATGCAAAGAATATTTATTATTAAATTACAGGGCCACACAAAAGTATTCCACTACATAATGCTATACCGGGAAACATTGCTTGGGGCGTGTTTTAATTATATTAAACTATTTCACATTTTATGAACATGATATACGTTGCTGACGTGTAATAAAACTTACTTTCTGTATATTTACAGGAACACAAAAAAGATTTGAACTACTGTATTACATTCGAAGTACTGTCTACTATAATAGCAAGATCTGAATACTTTTAAAACTTCATTATCATATACGAACGCACGTCATTTGCTACGCTTCACTTGCAATTTATAGCTTGTTTTAAGTTTTGAAAGCGTTGTTTCTTTTAAAATGTTATGTGATATATTCCTATAGTGAAATGCGTTTTAGAAAAATTAACACGTCGATACATGTAGAAATGTAGATAAAAGAATATTTCTTACAAGCCTTTAAAGGATACATTGCGAATAATATCTACATACATGTTAGAGAGAAGAATCACGGGTAACAAAAATTTATTTTCAGCAGTGGATATGTCTCCCATATTTTAACTATGAGATATTGTAGAAACTCTTATGAAATTAGAATTGATAAATAGTCTAAATCACCTCCTTTATTGTTATATTTTTCAAACATCTGGCTGTTTTTTGAATATAATTGGTGATGCTTTATATGACGATGTATGTATTTTCGCTTCTCGTTTTCTTGAAACAGCATTTGGTAATCTTCCCAAATATAAGATTTTTCATCTGGTTGGATTTTTGCATGTTCTTTTAAATGTTTATATGAGGTAAATGAGTGGAGAACAGTTTTTATATAAAAAAACCCATTAAATATTGACAATAGTTGAACAATTAAAATACTCAGAATGTAAGAGATCTACTCGCAATTTCATGATATTGGTTACAATGATTTTATATATTTCATTAATGATCGTAAATAAATTATCATTGTGAAACAGAAAAGAAAACAACTTAATTATTGTTGTTTTTTGCCAAAATGAACAAATACAGCACCCTTAGTTCATCCGTATAATAAATAATATAACATCAAAGATATTATATAAAAGAATTTTACCAGATTTAGAAATGTAAATTAGGAGTGTGAAATATTCATTTGTGCCCTATGATTGAAATACGTTTTATAGATAATCTAAAATTTCATCCTCATAGGGAAGGGTGATGTCAGTTGAAATATCAATTTTAATACTTGCATTAAAAAAAAAAAAAAAAAAAAAAAAAAAAAAAAAGAAGACAGAAATTTTTTTTAAACAGTACCCACTGAAACTACACTATATGGCCAAAGGTGACCGGCCACTTGCGATTTTAAACATTTTGTTAAATATCTAGAAAAATACAGAAGGAAGTATCCTGAAACACGAAGTGTGTAAACATAATAGTAAAGATCGTAGATTTTGCTGAAGATTTTTTCCCGAAATTCCATATGGGACCATCAACAAATTGAAAAAGAACGAATATATTTTGGATAGCTCTGTCAAAACTAATGTAGCAAAATCGTTCAAACTATAGATTATAATTAAGTGGCTTATTGTGATAAATTGTGTTCATTTTTATGCGGATATCATGTATACGCGTGAAAAATTAAGATTTTTATAAAAACAGCCCGAAAATTTTCCAAGTTTTTTTCTTATAATTTGCAGAGTTCTTAATCTCTATAAATAAAAGGAATTCTGAGGATAATTAAATAATTAATTAATTGAGGCACAGAAAAATCGTCTGCTAAGAAAATCTTTTTTCATTTTGAACTTCTATAAATAAAAGGACAGATAGGCTCTCAAACAGTGAATCGTCGAATATAATTGAAGAACAAATGGAAGAACAAATGGAAGAACAAATGGAAGAACAAATGGAAGAACAGATGGAAGAACAGAAAGAAGAACAGATGGAAGAACAAATGGAAGACCTCTTCATTAACAATAAAAAAAGATATGCAAACGAATAAATATTAATCTAAAATATAGATTTCTGACTGCAGACGATTTTAAGATATTAACAAAAGAACGTTATATTTTCAAGCAAAACGTTAAAATAATTTTCTATATTGAAATTAAAATACATATGATAAAATAAATAATATTTTTTTACCGGTGAAACCATAGATTAGTTCTTTTTAAAAAAACAACAGTCAGTGGCCACGTATTTCTGACAATGCATTTCTGCAAGTTTCGAGTTAATGATAAAATAATACAAATTTCAAGTTCGTTTAATATTGTTAATACGGACCCGGGCAACGCCGGGCGGGTTAGCTAGTATAAAATAATTTTCTTTTCCAAAAATATGACAAACAACATTGTACACAACACCCTGTAATCAGAATTAAAAAACAATAAAAATTGTATGAAAAATGAGCAGGTTTACTAAATAATTTTTCATTGCGCATGCGTGAACGCTATCAAAATTACAGCAGTTGAAAAGCTCTTATCCAAAATCATTTTTCAGCCTACGTCTTTCGTAAAGGCGTTCTATGCTTGAGGGTTTGTATTTGGATATTAGCTTCCCGGAGACAGTCGCAATTGGTTACTTACCCATCATATATAGTATAGGGTACATTTTGTATTCGTTTAAAAATCAACTTAAAAAAAAAAAAAATAGATTCACACATTTCAGTCACTGGAGATTCCGCAAAACATACTTTTAGAAAAAAGAAAATGTTGCCCGTCTTTTTGTAAACGCTCTATCTTCCGAACAAATTGAGACAGATGCTTGAAACTTTAATGCGTACTTAGTATGTAATAATGAAAAGAAGCCTGCTGAATTTCATTAACTTCGATTATCCAAAATTATTTTTTTTGGACTCTCGAAATATTTTTTTCTGATAAAAGGTATTTGCAAATTTTCGAAATTATTTATTTTAAAAAATAAATATAAGAGACAAAACCCACAAAATTTGCATGAAGAATGAAGTTCATCGAATAATTAGTTGCCGAAATATTGGTATTTATATTTTCCACACTCTTCGATTTTCAATGACTCTGTATTTCATTCAAATTTCAATTCAAAGATATATTTTACGCAATTCGTAATAGAGTATTTAAAGTTTATGACATCACCAGAGCACGATTTTTAACAATCTAACTACTAAACGAATTGGGATGTATTTAGAAGGTACTAGTGATACAAAGTCTATGAAATTTCAGTAACCTTAGCTACCCGAACTAATTTTTTGGAATTATGATAGGTAAGTATTACAGTGGCCCCACAACAAATAGTTTTCAAATGTGACACACGTTTCCTAAAATGTTTAGTTAAGTATCTTCTTTACTTTATTAAACAGCAAAATTTTGTTAAAGTATTTCGAAAGTGTTGAAACGTGTTTCATGATCTTACTTGACGCACGATTCTTCTTTCTCTTCTTCCTTATTTAATTTTTTATGTGGATTTAAAAGAATCGACTTCATTTTATGCGTGGGAAAACTAAATTGGAACTTCAACTAATTTTAAAGACTTGTCCCACTTTCTGATTCAAGATTGAACTACTAAATTCTAGATTAAGTGGAAATAAGCAGAAATTTCCATTGAAAATGCAAAAGAAAAGAACAATTATTTTTAGTGACAAAGAAAATGTACTTAAAGTAAAGACTATTTAATGTTTTTTCATTTGGTTAGAATTAAGTATAAAAGTTCTTGCGTAAAGTGATTTAACACAAATTTAAAATTGTAAAGCATAATTTTAGTACTATTTATAATAAAATCATACCTATTTTTCTTTTCTTAAATTAATAATTTTTATTATTTACTGGGGTCGAAACCGGACTCTCCAAGTTACAGAGTATGAGAGAATAATCTTTTTTTTTTTTTTTTTTTTTTTTTTGAATGAAAATTTTAATGAATTTTTTTACCTGTAATAAGTATTTTTATATTATCCACTAACTCAAAAAAGCATTGTTGTATGAAAAATATCAATTATGCTATCAAATATAGTTTTGAAATTTATAGAACGCAATATTTTCATCTTAGCCGCATGCTAAAAGTTATTAGTCTAAAGATTTTTCTACTTAGGGCAGTCTTTTTGATTATAATCATTTTAGTGCTTTAAATGCGTTGTTCATTTATATGCATCTTAAATTTGTGCTTTATTTATATTATTTTATTTATTTATTTGTAGGGGAAGTTTTTTTTTTTTTTTCATGGATTATTAGCCATAAGAAATACAGAACTCTTTACATTGTTTTAAGGGCGAACGGAATAATCTTTCGTAATCGAGTTCCACGCGGCTTTGCGTTTAAAAATTAATTTTTATATGGGATTGTGAATCCTGTGTTTTTGCATAGACTTTGAGTTTAAGCAATGTGTTTGTATCTTTCAGCCGATCACAGTAAACATCTAATAACTCTGAAAAAAAAAAAAAAAAAAAAAAAATGAAGTATTCAAAAATGAGTAAATCGATGTACTCCTATTGAGTTGAGTATATTTGAATAAAAAATGAACCTAATACTTCCTCAATTTTGATACATCACATGTTATCAAATTAAAAGAAAAAAAATCCCTGTCGGCGTGGCTTATAGGTAGATTTCGTAGTTAAGTGTGCTCATTTCAACAGCAAAAAATAAAATATAATTAGAGATAAACCCAGTTTAACAACTGTATTTGGCCGCTTTTGATTCATTTTTCTGTGAGAGCTGTTTTTATCAGAATCACCTTAAGCGAAATCAGCTCAAATACCCATTACAGCATTTTTTGAAATACATTTTGACTTTATGAAAAAATTGACCAATATGGTACATTATATAGTTCATAAATAAGAAAAACTGTCAATTGAATTTGTTTGAGAGGAAAATCCAATTTAAAAATTAGTAATAAAATAAGCAGTTTGTTATTTGAATCCTCCCTCAATTTTTCAATCACGATTGCTTCGGCAAATTCTGTTCAAACTGCCCACTTTGACGACATTTTTTGAAATATATTCAGCGTTATCATAAAATTGGCCAATGCGTCACATTATATACTTCCTAAATAAGAGAACCTGCCAACTGGATGTGTTTGAGAACAAAATGAATTTAAAAATGAGTCAGAATAAAAGCAGTTTGGATTTCAGATTTTTTTCTTTAACTCCTATTTTTGTTTAACTTATTTTTGCTACAAGAATTGGTCCTATCAAAAGCTTGTCAGCATAAAAGTTGCAGAAATTATTGAAAAGATGCAAAATAAATTTAGTTGGATTTGATATCTTAAGAATTGATGAAGTTATGGATTTTTTTCTTCTTTCCACCTTTTTGTTTTCGTTTTTATTTATCTATTAATTTTTTTGCCATAAGAGTTGGTCCTATCCAAAATTTGTAAATACATAAGATTTAGATAATAATAAGAGAATTTATAAAAGAATAGTTGGATTTGATATCTTGAGAATTGATAAAGTTATAAATTTTTATCTCCCAAAAATCCGATTTTTTTCGCCTCTTCAGCTCATTTTTAAATGTATCAAAAATCTGTCATGCAGAAACTTTTGGCCCATTTTTCAGAGGTAATATAAAACTTAAACTGATTCAATATCTATTTCAATTAAAAATTTATAGGTTTTTTTTTTCGGTTTTCACAAAACTCCTCCCTATTTCAACTCCCTTGGTCCGATTTGGCCCATTAATGAACTTGAGCGAGATTTTATGCCCCTTGATTTTATGTATAATTTTGGTTGAGATTAGAGCAGAACTATAGAAGTTATCGTGTCCAGAAGAAAGTGATATATATAAAGAGAGAGGGAGAGAAATATATATGTATATATAAACTTTATTACTGATGGTAGTTTTGGGGTCTAGAGATCGTGATCGGCGTAGATCTGCAAAAACTTTTCTGAAATTCCAACACTGGAGCGACCGGAATAGGTAGTATTTCATACGAAATCTACCTGAAATACAAGGGTGATAGAATTACATGTTACCTGTCTTAGTAGTTTAGATTCGAAGTTATCGTGTCCATAAAAAAAGTATATATAGAAAGAGAGAGAGATCTCTCTCTCTTTCTATATATATATACATATGTATATATGTAACTACATATATCTATATATAAATTTATTTACTGGTGGTAATTTTGGGGTGTAGGGCTCATGATCGGTGTAGATCTGCAAAAAGTTTTCATAAACTGCAACATAGCAGCGACCGCAATAAATAGTATTTTATACGAAATCCACTTAACAGAACGATAATCGTGTAACCTGTAATGGTTTATTTCTCTTATGATGGAATAAAAGATTTTCATTATTGTAAATATAAAATTATGTACAGTATTGTAAAATAGCTTAAAAGCGCTTACAAATAATGCTTTTGTCATAAGAATATTCGATTTGGGTACTTTGCTAATAAATTTTCTATTTTTCTTAATAAACAATCAATTAAACATTTTCCGTTAATAATTTCGAACGAAAAATAAATGTTAGTGCATTCTATTTTAATTTATTGGTTCAGAGGGACAGAACATAACGATTCATATTTGAACATAATCATGAAATTAAAAAGAAGTACATGTGTTTTTCAATTTTGAGTACATTTGGATCGGATCTATTTTGAGTATGTGATGTATTTAAAAATGAGTTCTTTTTACTCAATTTTAAGTACCCATTTTTTTTCAGTAAATGCTTTAAACTCAGTCTTGAATTCAGACACTTTTCTCCTGGAGGGATTTCTGTGGCTCCGGAGAAAGGGACATCGAAGAGTACCGGGAGAGAAATTCCACGTTATTACCAATGAAAACCCCAAATCTTTTCCGAGGATTAGACACATTTCATTGCTCCCCCTTGGCCACCCATTGAAATGAACGCTGTTCTAACCTATTGCCCTCTAAAATCTCCTTTCTGCTTGTAAAACAGTTAATATTTGAAATTTTCCTGATTGATCAAGTTCATTAAACTATTAATAGGAAGATATGTAAAAAAGTAAAAATATTAGCATTTCAAACATTTTATTTTCTGAAATTTATAAACACTATTAAGCATTTTATTTTTCCATTAACCTATTTTCTTCCCTTAACATCTAAAAATACAATTGTTTTATGTCTTCATATCTGCAGGAAAGATGGAAATGAGATTTTCTCTTGATTCAAAGTAACGACCCTATTTCATTCTCGGAGAAATTAAATAGAAATCTCAGCTAATTTCGTAAGTTTTTTTCTCGTTTACGATTTAAGATTTATCTGCAAAGCTTTAGATTAAGTGGGAAAGATAAGAAATTTCCATTGGAAAAAAAAATTAGTGAGAAAGAAAATCCATTTAAAGTAAGAACGAATTTAAGAGCATTTCATTTAACCCTTTGAGCTCTGGTTGGTAAATTTCTTCGAAATTCCAAATGTCACATTGGCACCGTATTTTGCAGAGAAAAAAAGCCGGTTAACGACACACACACACACACACACACACACACACACACACACACACACACACAAATGCATTAAACCTTTTTCAAATAAATTTGGCCGAATTTTCTGGTGCCGTTATGATGTTTCGGAATTAAAATTATGTGGTATAAAATTCTACCATCAGAGGAGTCTGCGTTATTCGCGCGAAAACATCCACAAGTAAAACTAGTGGCAACGGCATAAAAGATGTTTGTTACTGTAAATATTAAATTATATTCTGTATTAAATATATTCTGTATAAAATAGCTTAAAAGCGCTTGCAAATAATGCTTTTGTCATAAAAATATTCGATTTGGGTATCTTGCTAATAATTTTCTATTATTCTTAATAAATAATCTATGAAACTTTTCCCGATAATAATTTCGAACGAAAAATAAATGTCAGTACATTTTTACATTAATTTGTAGGTTCAGATGGGCAGAACATTCATATTTGAATATAACCGTGGTATTAAAAATGAGCACATGTGTTTCTCAATTTTGAGTACATTTGAACCGGAGTAAATTTGAGTATGTGACGGATTTAATAAAGCGTACTTTTTATTCAATTTTGAGTACCCCTTTTTTCAGTGAATGCTTCAAACGATTTCCCTCTAAAAATTCCCTTTCTACTTCTAAAACAGTTCGTATTTGAAAAATTTCCGACTGATCAAATTGATTAAACTATTAATAGTATGTTATATAAAAAAGTAAAAATATCAACATTTCCAAAATTTTATTTTTTGAAATTTATAAACATTATAAAGCATTTTATTTTTCCATTAACCTAATTTTATTCCTTTAAAATCTAAAAATGCAGTTGTTTTTACGTCTTCATATATGCAGAAAAGAAGGAAATTAGATTTTCTCAGATTCAAAATAATGACCCTATTTCATTCTTGAAGAAATTAAACAGAAATATCAGCTAATTTCGGACGTTTTTTCTCATTTACGATTCAAGATTGAGCTGCAACGTTTTAGATTAAGTGGAAAAGAACTGAAATTTCCACTGAAAAAAAAAATTCTTTAGTGATAAAGAAGATCCATTTACAGTAATGAATGAATTTAAGAGCATTTCATTTAAGAGTCTGCGTTAGTCATGTGAAAACATCCACAAGGTAAACCAATGACAACGGCATAAAAGATGCTTGTTACTGTAAGTATTAAATTATGTACAATATTATAAAATAGCTTAAAAGCGCTTGCATATAATGTTTTTGTCATAAAAATATTCAATTTGGGTATCGTGCTAATAAATTTTCGATTTTTCTTAGTAAATAATCAATTAAACGTTTCCCATTAATAATTTTGAACGAAAAATAAATGTCAGTACATTTTTACTTTAAGTTGTAGGTTCTTGCGGGCAGAACATTCATATTTGAATATAACCATCGAATTAAACATGAGTACATGTGTTTCTCAGTTTTGAGTAAATTTGATTAGGAATGATTTTAAGTATATGACGTACTTAAAAAAAAAATACTTTTTTCTCAATTTTGAGTATGCATTTTTTTCAGCAAATGCTTCACTCCCAGTGTTGAATTCAGACACTTTTCTCCGGGAGGGACTGTGGCTCCAGGGAAGGGGATATCAAAGAGTTCCGGAAGGGAAATTCCACGGTATGACCAACGAAAACACAAAATCTGAAATTTTCCGAGGAAGGGAGACATTTCATTGCTCCGGGGGGGAATGTCCTCCCCGGCCAACCGCTGAAATAAAAGCTGTTCTAACCTATTTCCCTCTAAAAATTCTCTTTCTACTTGTAAAACAGTTCATATTTGAAAACTATCCAATTGATCAAGTCGATTAAACTATTTATAAGAAGCTATGTGAAAAAGTAAAAATATTAACATTTCCAAAAATTTTATTTTTTGAAATTTATAAACACTATTAAGCATTTAATTTTTCTATTAACCTAATTTTCCCCTTAAAATCTAAAAATGCAATTGTTTATATGTCTTCATACCTCCAGAAAAGAAGGAAAAGAGATTTTCTCTGGATTCAAAGTAATGACCCTAATTTCATTCTCGAAGAAATTAAATGCAAATCTCAGCTGATTTCGGACGTTTTTTCTCATTTACGATTCAAAATTGAGCTGCAAAGTTTTACATTAAGTGGAAAAAAAAACAAAATTTCCACTGAAAAAAAAAAAAAAAAAAAAAAAAAAACTTTAGTGACAAAGAAAATCTATTTAAAGTAAAGAACGAATTTAAGAGCATTTATTTAATAGTCTGCGTTGTCATGCGAAAACACCCACAAATTAAACCAATGGCAACGGCATAAAAGATGTTTGTTACTACAAATATTAAATTATGTACAGTATTATAATATATCGTAAAAGCACTTACAAATAATGCTTTTGCCAAAAAAATATTCGATTTTGGTATCTTGTTAATAAATTTTCTATTTTCCTTAATAAGTAAACAATTAAACATTGACACGTCAATAATTTTAAACAAAAAATAAATATCAGTATATTTTTACTTTAATTTATAGATTCAAGAGGGCAGAACATAACGATTCATTTTTGAACATAACCATGGAATTAAGAATGGGTATATGTTTTTCTATATTATGAATACATTTCGATCGGAACTATTTTGAGTATGTGTTGTATTTAAAAATGAGTACTTTTACTAAATTTTGAGTACCCATTTACCTCAGTGAATGCTTCAAACCTATTTCCCTTTAAAAATTCCCTTTCTACTTGTAAAACAGTTTATTTTTGAAAAGTTTCCGATTTATCAAGTTGATTAATCTATTAATAAGAAGATATGTAAAAAAGTAAAAATATTAACATTCCCAAAATTTTACTTTTTTGAAATGTATAAACACAAAAAATCATTTTATTTTTCCATTAACCTAATTTTTTTTTCTTAACATCTAAAAATGCAATTGTTTTATGTTTTCATATCTGCAAGAAAGTTTCAACTGGTCACAATAAGCACCTGACAATGCTTCAAACGTATTTCCCTCAAAAAATCCCCTTTTGTACTCGTAAAATAGTCGTATTTGAAAATTATCCCATTGATCAAGTTGATTTAACTATTAATAAGATGATATGTGAAAAAGTAAACATATTAACATTTCCAAAATTTGAATTTTCGAAATTTATAAACACAACTAAGCATTTTATTTCCCTGTTAACTTAATGTTTTTCCTTAACATCTAAAAATGCAGTAATTTTATGTCTTCATATCTGCGGGAAAATTTCAACTGATCACAATAATCATCTGATAATATTTTAAATCTTTTCCTTCTAAAAATTTCTTTTCTACTTGTAAAACAGCTCATATTAGAAAATTTTTCCGATTGATCAAGTTGATTAAACTATTAATAGGAAGAAATGTGAAAAAGTAAAAAAAATATTGACGTTTCCAAAATAGGATTTTTTGAAATTTATAAAAAATTTTAAGCATTTTATTTTTTCATTAATCTATTTTTTTTCCTGAACATTTAAAAATGCAATTGTTTTATCTTTTCATATCTGCGGGAAAGAAGGAAATGATATTTTCTCTGGATTCAAAGTAACGACCCTATTTCATTCTCGAAAAATTCAATGGAAATCTCAGCTAATTTCCAAAGTTTTTTTTTTTTTTTTTTTTTTTTTTTATCATTTACGATTCAAGATTGAGCTGCAAAGTTTTAGATAAGTGAGAAAGCGCAGAAATTTCCATTGAAAAAACAAAAGAAAAAATCTTTAGTGACAAAGAAAATCCATTTAAAGTAAAGAACGGTTTTAAAAGCATTTCATTTAAAATTCTGCGTTAGTGATGCAAAAACATCCATAAGTTAAACCAATGGCAGCGTTTTTCTACAAATTTTGCATTTACCTTACAATATTTTAAATGATTATTTTATCTATGGTATATGAGATCAATCTATACCCGGATAATTTTTTTTTCATTTTTTTCGACTTTATTTACTGATTTTCGGTACGTTCGTAATAAGTGAATGATTTTCGGTACGTTCGTATGTAAATAAGAAGCATCTATAGTCGTCGTTCCGTTCGTCCGTCCGTATATAACAGATTAAAAACTACCAACCGAATGGTTTGAAATTTAAAATATATAATTGTTGCATAATTTTGTCGAGTCATCGTATCATGTACCTAAAAATAGACATATGTACAAAAAATATTCGTACTTTTGGAAAAAAAAATTAATACTATTATAGATTTAGATAAAAATTACGGGTTTTCAAAAAAACTCATTAATAAACTTGTCTATGAGTTTAGATTTCGTGAAAATATTGCGAAAGTAAACCATAAAAGAATGAAATACTAAACGTTTAACTATTCTCGTGGACTGTACGAAAAATTAGTATATGCTTTATTAAAACATGACATATTTTAATAGCCTATTCACTATAGGTGCAGATTTGGAAATTCTTATGGATTTAGTACTCCTAAACCCAAATAATCGAGTGGCCACGTTGTGAATAAAATGCGTAAAAGCAATAGCGTTTTAAATAATTACATTAAATGTGTATATTTCTTTTGATCACATAATTCTTTGAATATGGATGTAAATTAAGTATCATATAAATCTTAAGCTATGTGCAGTCAAAAGATTAAGTTGGGCAAGATAAAGGTTAAAAATACATATATCTTTAAGAATAAGTTAATTATTCATAATAGTGAGGCGATATTAGAAAAAGATTATTTCATTTTGTCATATAAGAGTGCATAAAGAAATGTGAATGTGACAGATTCAATTATATTTTTATTTTTAAAGCGCAAAACAAACATTTGTTTTTCAAGAACACACAACAGAAAATATCTTTTAAAATGGAAAAATATAAAAAATTTCGACAAATTGTTGTTGAAAATATCAATTTTGTCAATTGTCAGCAGAAAAAAAGAAGAGAATTTCAACAAAAAATGAAAGAAAAAAACGCAAATTTCATCAAAAAATTAAAAACGAACCCTGCAAATTTTGTCAAAAAATCACAAAAAAATAATCTCTGCCGGCTTGGCTTACAGGAGAAGTAGATTTCAAAGGTAGGTACAAATTTCCCCAACAAAAACTAAATCAATATTAGAGATAAACTCAGTTTCATTCCTAAGAATAAGCTCTAGAGAGCTTGTCAAAATTCTATGATACTCGCATTTACACATGCATATATGTATGGAATAGATTTAAAAATGACGAAAACAAAATCAGAGAGCTACAAAATTTTAAAATATGCCAATATTAACATAGTCTGGCTTTTATCATGTTTTAATACGCTTTTACATACTCACATGACGTTATACATTCACCTGCTTTTCGTCCATTATATTTCCAATATGAAGTAATAGTTGCTTTAAAAAATTTGTCAATCCGTTCGTATTTATTTCTTTTTCCGTTTTCAGTGGAAATCTGGCAACAGAAAAGTTATGACGTAATATTCAGCTTTTCTTAAATTCATCAAAATATATTTTTTAAATTTTTCACTGGCAATTCTTGCAATAGTAAAGTAATTGTTGTAGTACGAATTTTACTGTGTTTTATTTTTAAGTACTCGCAACTGCTAAAACATAAAATGTTTAATTTTTCCTGTTATTGTTTTGTAAGAGCTGCTTTTATGAAAGCCATGTTAAAGCGGTATTCAAATTTTTGAACCCTTCCCATTTCCACCTCCTTGGGCTTATTTTGTTCATTTGCAATCCCCGCCGAGATATTAACCATCTCAATGCATTTGGTGAGTTTGAAGACGATTCGTGCATAATTACGATTTTTATGATGCAGACAAAGTTCAGTACATACATACATGTACACATTCACACACACACACACACACACACACACATATATATATATATATATATATGCATAAACTTTTTAGATGGGGTTGATTTTGGGTTCCTGGGGTCATATAATGAAAAATTACGAAGAAATTTTTCAAAAGCCGTACCATAGTAACGACTGCAATAGGTAGTATTTTTTACGAAATCTACCTAAAATGTCGTTAAAGGATCACACATACACACACACACACACACACACACACACACACAAAAAAAAAAAAAAAAAAAAAAAAAAAAAAAAAAAAAAAAAAAAACGCGATTTTGGTCAGAGGATCGCGGGAAAAATTGCGAAATTCGCCAAAGAATGGCGACTTAGAAGCCAAAAATTAATCGCCAAAGCAAAAAGCTTAGTAGCTACGTGGCTACTAGCGACCATAAGTCTGCACTTATACTGTTCTTCCAGAAAATTTGCTGGTTTGTAATTACTGATTTGTACTAAAATCGATCAAATACAGAAGAATGAATTAACTAGTGTGTACTCTGTTGCTCTCAGAACCAATAAAAATAATATAAGCGAATATATAGAAATGACAAAAGGAAAATTCAATTAAGAATCAAAATTTCGTAATACATTTTGATCAAGCAAAAAATAATTACACATCTAATATCTTTGTACTGTAAATCAACCATCAAAGAATCCATTGCAAATTCTGTGTAAAGGCAATGAAGTATCTAACGATGCAGCATCATATCATTATCTACAATATATGATTAAATATATTAAAATGTTAAAAGCCAAACACCCAATATTTTTTTCTTCTGCATTTATTTTAATCCAAAGGAATAAAGGTAACACCCTAAATAATAGACTCTACCACCTCAAACGACGAAACGCATTTAGATGAATAGGAAAGCAGTTACAGAAAATTTTCTCCCAGGTGAAGACTGCGGATGCAAACCGAAAGTTTCGGAAGTTAAATAAAATGCATATTTTTTACTTTTATTATCTGCGTTGTTTATATTAATCTTTTAAGTAAATAATGAACTTTTTAAAATTAACATTATAGTTTATGATGGGTATTTCAGACATTTTTGTGAAAAGTTTGGCTAAGACATAAATTACGGTTAAATTTCCGTGCTTGTATGATGGATTATGAAAAATGGACAATTTTACTTAACCGTAAGGATACCCAGTGTTAAAAATAATTCAGCGACGTAAAATCCTGAGTTTTTTTTACATTAAAATCGTATTTGGAAAATCATGAGTTTTAAAAACTGATGTGATATGCGGAGTGGTGTGAAAATTGGGTGTCGGGTTAGCTAGGTCTGACTGTCAATTAAAATTTTGTGTTGTCATCGGAAACGCACCTGTGGACAGAATTTTTATAATTTTAATGCATATGGAACTGAGTGGGAAATCGATTACGAAATTCCATCTTTACATACGAAAGCTAGTCGGATGTGACACTCCCAAAACTCAACATTTCGCACCATTAAGGTGATTTTCACCAAAATCTCATTAGATATAATTTATGTCAATTTCTAACTGAACACGAAGTTTGATGAAAATTCATGCATTAGTCCTTGAGATACAGCTATTTCGGAAATCGTGAAAAATACAGCATATCAGTGACACCATTAAGGCGATTTTCACCAAAATCTTATTAGATACAATTTATATCAACTTCTAACTGAACCTGAAGATTGATGAAAATTCATGCATTAGTCCCACAGATACAGCTATTCCGGAAATCGTGAAAAGTGCAGAACAGCAGCGCAATCTGCTGGGCGATTTACGCTAAAAACTAAACAGCACTAATTTATGTCGGGAAATAATGGAATATGTTGTTTTATAAAAATTCGTGCATTTATTCTTGAAATAGAGCTTTTGCGACTATCATGAATAATGTAGCATAGCAATGCCACCTGTCGGGCTATTTACATCAGAAAGTTATCAACACCAAGTTATCCCAACGACTAGCTGAATCTGAAGTTTTATGAAAATACATACATTAGTTTTTGTGATATAACTATTGCGGAAATTGTCAAACCTTATAATGCATATTTAAAGGAATGACCGAAAAAATATGTTCTGGCTTAAAACTCTAAATACATATTAAATTAGTGACCTACTAGGTCTATGAATTCCTATAAAAAATGAAAAAGTAGCCTATAGTTAGAAAAAATATTTCAAAAAAAAAAATATATATATCTATATTATAAAGGCCAAACGTATTTGTGCGTAACGCATACGTCATTTTGCGAATGGCAACACTTTCCCATGCAATTTCGGTTTTGCAATTTTTGCTACAACAAATTTTTTAATTTCTGAACATCGCGCATTTTTAATTTTTATACCATCGTATAGGGAAAAAAAACTACATTTAAATGCAATTTATTTGAAAATTGTATCTTAATTTATTTTTGAAACATTTTTTTTTGTAGTTTTTGATACCGCTTTTCTAATCGTGGCAACAGGAGTACTCCATTTCTATTAAAAGCAAAGGAAAAAAGGGAAAAAAATTATTACTGTATCTTTATGTTGCCATTTTCTCATTAAAAAGAAAAAAATGAAATTTAAATATCTTCTGTTATAAAACTTAGTGAATTTTGATTTCTTTTGCAAAATTTGACTTACACGTAATAGAACATCAACAGTTTAATATCTGTTTCTGCTATTAACATTGAGACTTAAAGTTTTGAATCAAAATGATCCAATTAAAATACCAATTTTTTTGAAAAGTGTGCATTTATAAATTTTGATATGGTGAAAATGATGCCGAGTTTAGGTTTCACGGGGAAAAAAATTCTATGACTGCGTTTTATACAAATAGTATTTTGTTAACTTTACGTTAAATATGATTTGTTGTTTAAGAGTTAGACTTACCAATATAAGGTGCATTTTTACTATAACTAATTTTGTAGGTTTATTATAAATCAGTGAAATAGTTCCTTTTTAAACATTTTCTTTAATAAATAAAAATAAATAAACAAGTAAATAAATAAATAAATAATAAAAAAAACATGATGCAATTCAGCCAAGACTTGTGTAACTTTAAACTGTAACCCGTAGAAGGTCATTTAAGCGTCGTTTACACGGAGCGAGTTTACTAGCTACAAGCCGGCGAGAAAAGTAGCCAGCGAGTCAGCTAGCCAGATAGTGGTGGTTTACACACGAACTTGTTTATTCGCTCAATAGCCAACTCGCTATTACATCACTAGTAACGTTCTAAAACTTAATTTTACGTTAAAAGTAACAGTAATAAGTCTTGATTACGTCCATTAATAACTACATCGTAATATTAATAACTTATATTCTACAAAGAAAAAGTAATAATTTATATTGTAAATAAATATTTTGCTTATAAGACGTTGTTGTATTAATTATAATTATTGTAATTATTAATTAAATTAAATATATCACGCGCTTTTTAATAAATAATTATTGAAATTAAATTAAATAAATCACGCGTTTTTAATAAATAATTATTGAATTAAAATTAAATATATCACGCGCTTTTTAATAAATAATTATTAAATTAAAATTAAATACATCACGCGCTTTTTAATAAATAATTATTAATATTAAATTAAATATATCACGCGCTTTTTAATAAATAATTATTGAAATTAAATATATCACACGCTTTTTAATAAATAATTATTGAAATTAAATATAAAACGCGTTTTTTAATAAATAATTACTGAAATAAAATTAAATATATTACGCGCTTTTTAATAAATAATTATTGATATTAAATTAAATATACCACGCGCTTTTTAATAAATAATTATTGAAATTAAATTAATACATCACGCTCTTTTTAATGAATATTTATTGAAATTAAATTAAATACATCACGCGCTTTTTAATAAATAATTATTGAAATTAAATTAAATAAATCAAGCTCTTTTTAATAAATAATTATAGAAATTAAATGAAATGCATCACGCGCTTTTTAATAAATAAGTATTAATATTAAATTAAATATATCATGCGCTTTTTAATAAATAATTATTGAAATTAAATTAATCACACGCTTTTTAATAAATATTAATGAAATTAAATTAAATATAAAATGCGTTTTTTAATAAATAATTACTGAAATAAAATTAAATATATTACGCGTTTTTTAATAAATAATTATTGATATTAAATTAAATATATCACGCGCTTTTTAATAAATAATTATTGAAATTAAATTAAATACATCACGCAGTTTTTAATGAATATTTATTGAAATTAAATTAAATACATCACGCGCTTTTTAATAAATAATTATTGAAAATAAATTATATATAAAATGCGCTTTTTAATAAATAATTATTGAAATTAAATTAAATATAAAACGCATTTTTAATAAATAATTATTGAAATAAAATTAAATACATCACGCGCTTTTTAATAAATAATTATTGATATTAAATTAAATATATCATGCTTTTTTAATAAATAATTATTGAATTAAAATTAAATACATCACGCGCTTTTTAATAAATATTTATTATTATTAAATTAAATATATCACACGCTTTTTAATAAATAATTATTGAAATTAAATTAAATATAAAACGTGTTTTTTAATAAATAATTACTGAAATAAATGAAATATATTAATAATTATTAATATTAATATTAATAATTATTGAAATTAAATTAAATACATCACGTTCTTTTTAATGAATATTTATTGAAATTAAATTAAATACATCACGCGCTTTTTAATAAATAATTATTGAAATTAAATTAAATAAATCAAGCTCTTTTTAATAAATAATTATAGAAATTAAATGAAATACATCACGCGTTTTTTAATAAATAATTATTGAAATTAAATTAAATAAATCACGTGCTTTTTGCTATTCCGTGACATTTAGTATTTTAAATTAACTAGAATAATTAAAGTATTCATTTTGTGAATTTGTGTTTTCATTTTGTGTCACTATTAAATGTAGAACTAGCGAATACTCGCAGCGATTTCACTAGCATCAACGTTTACACACAGATAGTTTGCTAGCCTGATAGCTTACATGCCAGCGAGTAGCGAGAAAAGTAGCCGAGCTTTCAACTTTTTTCGCACTCGCTAAGCCGCCAGATAGTTAGCTAGTGAACCTGTTTACACGGGGCGAGTCTACTAGCAGCTAGCGAATTCGCCGGCTTGTAGCTAGTAAACTCGCTCCGTGTAAACGACGCTTTAAAAATGAAGTGAAAACTATGTGTGAATGTAACGTCAGGTTGAATAAAACACAACAAATATGTACCTTAAAAGCAAAACCTTATTGTGAACCATATACTAAATTTATATGCGTAGTGATGTTAAGTATGAAAAAAAAAATAATTGACACAAGAGTCGACGCAATTTCAATCAGCCAATATATTTCTGTAAGTAAACACATTTAGTCGTTGAGCCAGAAGCCAAAATTAGGCTTTTTGGTTTCATCTCTGGGGACTTGGTGATATGTACCTTTCTGGAATCACAAAGGTCCAAGGAGCTCATTTTATGATGATACTATTAAATTTGTGGTAGCTTATAGATACCATATTGAAAAGATGAGCGCCAGCTATCGCACACAGATACAAATGATTTTTTTTATTTTTACCATTACCACATAATTAAATTTCAATGAAATAATGCAGAGAACAAATATTATTGCACATATAACGTTATACAAACTATATGTTTGTTAAGATTTTATTTTAATTATGACTATTAACATTTTCAATTAGATAAATCGATCAAAAGACATTTGCGATGAAAGAAAGTCGAAATCTTTTTTTGCATTTTAATGCATATTATTTTCTTGTGAATAAGACTCAGAATTCAAGAAAAAAGTAGTACTGGTGAAACTATTGTACAATCTGTTAAGAATTAACACTTTCGGAAACACGGGTGCATATATGCAACATCAAAAAGTGCTTCCATCGCTTGTTTTTGATACCATTAAAAAAGCAACATTTTTCTTATTTAATTAAGATAGTCTCTTGTTTGCTAAACTGAATTTAATTGTATGTCAAAAAGGGGTGTCTATTGAATAAAATTCTTGTAAAAGATGCTGATCTCAAACGGGTTAATAAATAATAGAAATCTTAATCTTCTGCACTTCTATCATGATTGGTTCACATTACTGTATTCAAATAACTTCAATCGTCATAGAACAGTTCTATGTTCTGCTTATGTTTGTACATGAGGTTATTAAATAGACACGCACATGATAGTGTGGCACATGTATATGGCAACAATAATATGACACCAGTTCAAAAGCAGCTTCAGGAGCAACAGGAGTGTCATTCCACATGATCTCTAGATAAACCTTTCCCACACTGTTTGGAAAATACAACCATATTTATCTAGAGATGAAAGATCAGGATCAGCCTGTAGGCACTTCTTCCGAACAAGACCGTAGTAATTTAGGTAGAATGTATTACTACATGGCAAAATGCAATGCGACTCCACAGATTCCTTGTTTTACAGAAAAAATGTGTAGAATATAGGCAATTCCTTGATTTTTGAGTATTTTTGGTTTCCATAGATGGTAAACTTACGACTCAAGCTGTTTCTTTATTTCCTCTGATAAATCCATCTTCAGTATCAAATGCCTTAAGCACATCTCGAAATTTGTGTTCTTATTCACCATTTTCTCTTGCTTGCAAAAGCACTTATTGTAACGCACCTGGCAGTGAGTGCATTTCAAGGGATGTATTACATATCTCTTTACCTAGAAGTATATGCATCTTGCTTAAATTGTACTATTTTTATTACCTTGTCATTGGATCCAAATTTTACAAATATTAATCCTTCCTAGTTTTAGGTAGATTTCGTATGAAATACTACCTATTGCATTCGCACTAATTTATATATATATATATATATATATATATATATATCACTTTTTTATGGACACGATAACTTCTATAATTCTTCACCAATCTCCACCAAACTTTTACATAAAATCAAAGAGGATAAAATCTCGGCTAAGTTCGTTAAAGGGCAAAATCGGACCAAGAGGGTCGAAATAGGGGGCGTTTTTGTGAAAACAGAAAAAAGCCCATAACTTCTTAATGAAAATAGATATCGAATCAGTTTAAAGTTTATATTACTTCTAAATAATGGGCCAAACATTTATGCATGACAGATTTTTGATAAAGTTAAAAATGAGCTCAAGGGGCGAAAAAAATAGGGTTTTTGGGAGAAAAAAAATCATAACTTTGTCAATTCTCAAGATATCAATTCCATCTAGATTTTTTATAAATATTCTCAAAATTATCTAAAACTTTTGTATTTTTAAGTTTTTGATAAGACTAACTCTAACCGGTAAAAAAAATTAAAAACGAAAATAAAAAGGGCTTTCGAAAAAGAAAAAAAATCCATAACTTTGTCAATTCTTAAACTATCAAATCCAATTAAATTTATTTTATATCTTCTCAATAATATCTACAACTTTTATATTGACAAGTTTTTCATAGGATCAATTCTTATAGCAAAAATAAATTAAAAGAAAATTGGAGTTGGAGAAAAAACTTCTAGTTCAAACTGAAGTGACAGTGATAGGAAATTTGAAGAAGTATTCAGATAACAAATCGCGTTTTTCCTGACTCATTTTTAAATCCATTTTTACTCTCAAACGCATCCAGTTTACAAGTCCTCTTATTAGGAACTGTATAATATGACGCATTGGTCAATTTTTTGATAAAGACAGAATATATTTCGAAAAAGGCTGCCAAAAAGGGTATTTTGAAAAGAATTTCCGGAAGCGACTGTGATAGGAAATTTGAGGAAGTATTCAAATAACAAATTGCGTTTTTTTCTGACTCATTTTTAAATTCAGTTTTGCTCTCAAACGCATCCAATTGACAGGTTCTCTTATATAGGAGCTGTGTAATATCCCGCATTGTTCAGTTTTTTGATAAAGGCTGAATATATTTTTAAAAATGCTGTCAAAGAGGGCACTCGCGCAAAAATTCCCGAAGCTATCATGATTAAGAATTGAGGTTGTATTCAAAATTGGTTATTTAATAACTCATTTTTAAATTCAATTTTGCTCTCAAACACATTCAATTGACAGTCTTTTGTTATTTAGAAACAATATAATGTACCGTATTAGTCGATTTTTTTTAATAAAGTCAGAATTATTTCAAAATATGTTGTCAAAATGGGCATTTGATCCGAATTTAGCTTAAGATGATTCTGATAAAACCAGTCCTTACAGAAAAAGGAAATTAAAAATTTTTCAAAAGAGGACAAATAAAGTTGTTAAACTGGGTTTATCTGTAATCAAATTTATTTTTTGTTGTTGAAATGAGCACTCTTCGAAATCTACCTCCGCCTATAGGCCAAGCCAACAAGGATTTTTTCAAACCATTCACTAAAGAAAATAGTGTAAAGATGATAATAATAATATTTCTAAATGCTGATGCTAAAGCATGGTGTGCGTGAAATATAAGTTGCTTATGCATATGATCTCTTCTTGGAAGCAGGTAAGTTTAGAGAATTCTTGAACTAGTTATTTCGTGAATTTATAACATTTTTCTCCGTAGATAACGTACAGTATTCGTGTATTCAACTGTTTCATATCAAGTTCATTCTGCGATTCTTGAAAAATGAAATGCGAAATTCTTTCTTGTTCTCGTCATCAGATAAAATCTGTTTCCATTTTCACACTGTTTGTTCAGGAGTACATAACTTTTATAACATCAACAATAGTTCATATTTTTCGTTCATTTCTTTTTATTGACAACTGCCTGTATGTATCAAATACAACATCTATGCTTTAGAAGGATGTATAATCTTATATTATTTTTTTTTTAAACAGCTTCTTTGTTAGTTGTTCAAATGATTGTAGCTCCTATGATAGCTTTGAACAAAACACATTATGTCACCAGGGCCGTAGCTAAGGGGCGCTATGGGCGGCTCAGCCCCCCTAAAATATTTTGAGCCCCCCCCCCCCCTGGAAAAAGTTCCAAGGTCACTAAATGTTCCGAAAATTCAAATGAAATTCTGTTCAAAAATCTAATTTAGTTTTGAGACCCTTTCACAGTTTTGCAGAGTTACTAAATTGTATCTAAAATACGTGTTTCAACACTCTCTCATCTTATTGGTACATATGAAGCTAACAGGATGTTTAATTTTGCACCAGTTATACATTCAAAATTTTCATCATCATATATTTTTCTTAGCATAAAATGAAGTTATTACAACAGTTTAATGAGAAACATAGTATCTACCATGTGAATATGCACTAATTTATCTTTCTGCATTAGAGAGAGAACAAAAAAATATGAGCCCCCCCTACATTCCCTTGAGCCCCCCCTATAGTCCTCTGAGCCACCCTTATTGTACACTTCTAGCTACGACATTTTTTTCTTTAAAAGGCAGAAGTGCACACTGAACTAATAAATAAATAAATAAATAATATTCCTATGAAAGCTTTTTTTGAATAATATCATTGCATGTCAAAATTAATTTGGCTCATCGAGCGCTTCTTAAAAAATTCCCTCAAAGTCACAAAAAACGACAAAGATGTTAAAAAAAACCAAAACACTCTATTTTTGGGCTATAATTTCCATATATTATTTTATTTATCATGTAAAGCTTATACTAAACAAAAATACACATGTTTAATTATGCAAAGCCATTGAACAATTATCGGAATTCGAAACATTTTTTTCGGGTATATGATGGTCGAAAAATAATCCTTATCAGCCCACCTCCTTTGTGGTATATTGCTACAAATTTCAGCAATTTAATCTCGAATTCAAACAATAAATTTTAAGAAATGTGTGGGACAATTTATTAAAAATATTGTAAAAGTACTAAATAATTTCGCGAATGTTAATTCATTAAATTTAGTTTTTTGGTCTTTTTTTACATACAGTTTAAAAACAGATAAGACCACTCCATTTCATAAAAACATAATACCTGGTTTATGATATATTAGTTCTTCAGTTTTTTTTTTTCTAATTGTATTATGCATAAATTTGCTATATATGTCTATTGTTAAAAATATCATGTTTCAGAACTGTTTTCTGTTAATGGGGCTTGTCGAAGAAAACTTAAAAAAATTCTATCACCGGGAATTAAAATATGGTATCTGAAAAGAAAGTATACTTTTTTTTAGCGTTTGTGCGTTTGTTATTTATGAAGGCCGATTACCTGCACTACAGATATAGGCCCGGGGATAGCCTTCCATGGGGGTATTTTTACGAGATTCCTAACCCGTATTTATGCAGCATTACCCAAGGTTCGAAGAAAACCACGGAAAGCTCCGAACGTTTAGGCCGACGGCGCGATTGGGTTCGAACGCAGCACCTCCCATCTACCAGCTTCGAGAACATAAGCTCTCAGCCACTGGTGGTGCCTTTTTTAAGCAAAAACTTACTTATACATTTATATTTCATTCCTAGGCGCCAAAACAACGTCATAAAATATGCTTACTTTTTCAGCTTAAAGAAACACACAATGCCTTAATTTCTTAAAAAGAAAGTTAAAAATTAGTTATTGTTCCTTTTATTATTGTCACATGTGTTCAGAACAAAGATCTTAGATATCCGAAAAGCAATTTTCGGAATGTAAACAACTGTTTATTTATGGGGAACAATAAGCTTCAGCGAAAAAGTGATTTACAATATCCACGGATTTCCATTGTGCCCGTATTAGATTCTCATTTATGCTTGAAAGATAATTCTTTAGCTTCTGAAAATTACCACATCATTTAAGATAACTTGTCTGCCAGAAATTGTCTTCTACATACGATTTTTTACTTTCTTCTGTCTTAAGAAAGTATTGGATTCGTGAAAAGTTTCGAATTCCAGTTTTTGGTTACACGTTTTAGGGATCAGAGATTCCAAAAATATGTTTTTACAAAATGTCTGCCTGTAAATGACATAAATTTTGTAGGCGTTCTATCTCAAGAACTAATGCACGGAATTGAATGAAAATTTATATTTAGGTAGTCACTGATATAATTGATGCTGTTTAGTGTTTGGTGTAAATCGATCAACAGGTAGCGCTGCTTTGCTGCCTTTTTCACGATTTCTGCAACAGCTCTATCTTAAGAACTAACGCACGGATTTTCACCAAATTTTAGATTCTGTTAGTCCTTGATATAAAAGAAATGTTTACAGTTTGGTGTAAATCGCTAAATAGGTAGTGCTTCTATGCTGCCTTTTTTCACGATTTCCGCAACAACTCTATCTCAAGAAGTAATGCACGGATTTTCACCAAATTTAAGATTTAGTTAGTCTTTTAATGCACATACCTTCATCAAAATACGGATCCAATTAATCCTTCATATCAATTGATTCTGTTTACTTTTTGGTATCTATCGTTCAATAGGTAGCCATTCATTGCAGAATTTTTTCCGATATCCGAAAAACTCTATCTCAAAAACTAATGGACGAATTTTTTTTATCAAATTCCAGATTCAGGTTTACCTTGATAAATATTATTACTGATTATGTTTTGCTTAAAATCACACAACAGATGGGACTTTTTTTCAGCATTTTCCCGATTTTCATAATAGTCTCACTTGAAGAACTAGAGCACGGAACTTCATATAATTAGAACTCGCACAATGAGCATAGATTGACGTTTAATTTTGGCATTGCGATAGCGTTTTTTGAAATTATTTACATGAATGAGATAGAATAAAAGGTACTACTTGGTTATTCCGTCGACCAAAAATCTACCATCAAACTACGAGATTAAATGCCAATAATGGATGATTGTAAATGACATTCATTTGACATTAAGCACAATATACATGTTTATTACGTCATCAAGTTATTTTTAATTCGACTTCTTATTTCTACTTTTATTAATGTTCTACTAGTCTATTTGTTTTTTTCGTTATTTAAACGGAAAATTGTGTTAATTTGTATAATTTGGCTAACAATTTCGCGAAACTGGTCGACGGGATAACCAAGTAGTACCGAATAAAGTTTTGGGATTGGCACATCTGACTAGTTTTTGCATTCGTTGAGAAAATAATATAGAAGAAAATCTGAAAATAACTGACAAGCTATGGTTTCATACAAACAACAGCCTTGTTTAATGAAAAAGAAATAGATAATACAATCGAACTGTATGTATGCATTTTTTTATCTATACTTTTGCGAAAATACAAGGAATTGCAAGTTGAAACTAACTTCAATTATTTATACACATTCTGAGAACTCATACATCATTCCGAGAATGTTATAGTAGCTTTAGAAAGTTAAACTAGTCGGATGTGGCAATCCCCAAAACTTTCTTCTATCTCATACATGTTAATACTTCCAGAAAAATGAAACATAGCAGCGTCAACGGTTAGGTAATTTACAACAAAATCTAATCTGCAACAGCTTATGTCGAGTTCTAACTAAATCTGAAATTTCATGAAAATCCGAGTATAGTATTTGAGATAAAAGTATTGAAAAAAAAAAAAAAAAAAAAAAAAAAAAAAAAAAAAAAAAACTGGACAGAAGCCTGACTTGTTAAGCGATTTACTGCAAACACTAAAGAATACTAATTTACTTCAGGGACTAGATCAGGGATAGAGCTATTTCTATAATAATGAATAATGCTGCATAACAGCGCCATCTGTTGTGCGATTTACTCCAAAGTCTTAAGAATACTAATTTACATCAGAAACTAACTGAATCTGAAGTTTGATGAAAATTCGCGAATTAATTCCTGAGATAGACCTATTGCAATAATCATGAGGAATGCCGCATAGCAGCACCATCTGTTGGGTGATTTACGCCAAAATGAAATAAGAACCATATTATATCAATGATTAATGGAATCTGAAGTTTTATAAAAATCGGTCCATTAGTTCTTGAGATATATCTATTGTGGAAATCGTGAAAAGCTGCGTCACCTGTTGGGCGATATACACTAAAAACTAATCAAATATAGTTTATATCAAGGTGTAACTGACTATAAAGTTTTATGAAATTCCATGCATTAGTTCTTGAGATAGTGCGCCCACAAAATTTATGTCACATACAAACAGCCAAGGCAGACTGACAGACAGACATGTTGTAAAAACATGCTTTTTGGAATCCCCGACCCTTAAAACGTGTAAATCCGTCGAAAACCGGAATTCGAAAATTTTCAACAATCCAATACTTCCTTCTTGTAAAGATAGAAGAAAGTAAAAAAAAAAAAAAAAAAAAAAAAAAGAAGCAAGGAAATATTAAGCAATGGTGAGAAAAGAGGAAATAAATTTTGACTGCACCTATTGATATTAACTTTCTTTAAAACTCTAACTTTAGTTGTACAATTTTACTTGAGATTCAATCTTCTGTGGCATTTTTCGTTATTCCTTTTGTTGTGAACTGTCTGGAAAAGTAGACGGGGCTAATAAAAATAGCTGTATAACTATTGACATTCACTTTCTCTAAAGTTTTAGGTTCTGTTGTCAGATTCAACATTTTTTTTTATTCTTTAGTGTGCAGTGTGGGAAAAGGTATCGTATATGTGAATAAATCTATATAAGTAACAAGTTGGAAATTGCACGCCAAACGCGGCAAATGAGGTGCGTTCGTACCATAAACATTTTAATAAATATTCAGATTTTGGTGCAATAGCTGTTAAAGTCTTATGCTTGAATGCATGGATACAAAATATGATACGATTATACATCAATTACTCACATATATTAATTATAGAAGCAATCCAGCTATATTAACGCAAAGAGTACAGACAGACAAATTGAATTCTTAAACATTTTCAACTATGTTAGGATGTTAGTAAGATTTTTCTTTAATTACAATATCGGGAGTGTAGTGTATTGTAATTTTATTTTTTTGTAAATTAAAAAGTGTGATGTCATACTTCAGATAAAAAAATATCATTTTTTTAAAAACAGTATCAGGTATAGTGCATTGAATTTTAATATTATGTATGTAATATTTATGCACATATAAATGCATATATTCACTATATGACCGGCCACTTGCGATTTTAGGCATTTTGTTAAATATCTTGAAACATACATGGGGAATTATCCTGAAACTCCTGGTATATAAATATAATAGTACAAGTCATATATTACGGTGATTTTTTCCCGAAATCAAATAGGGGACCACCAACAAATCGAAAAAGAAAGAATACTTTTTGGATAACCCTGCCAAAACTAGTGTAGCAAATTCGTTAAAACTGTAGATAAGGATTAAGTGTCATATTCTAATAAATTGTGTTAATTTTTATGAGGGAAGCATTAGGCTGGACCTTAAATGCCATGATTTTTTTAAATTATTATTTTTACAAGTCTCACCCCCCTATTTTGTTCCTTTTGATACAAAAACATTATGTAAAAAGTTTGAGCAATAAATTCAAATATTTAGAGGTAGCTCAATTGAACTGAAATTTATAAAATTAAGAAAAAATTCAGAATATTAGCTACACAAATAAGTAAGCACTTTAAATGTTTTAATGATTTAATTGGGACAATTTATTTAATTTGCAGCACAATTATTAGGTTTTCATGTTACAGTAAAATTTTACTGCATTTGTGCAGGTTGAGAGAGACATTTTTCTGCTATCTGAGTACATTTTACGATGATCTTCAACAACTTGTATTAAAAATTGTAGTTGCATTTCATCATGAGTTATCAATCCATTGTATTCTTGAATAAGGGCAACTGAACGTTCGGCATGGTCATTTACTACTTGTAGAGATTTTATTACCTCTTTTGCCTGTTTATAGTCTTCTCTTAACCCCACAATTCAGGATCTACTGCAAGAAATCCATCCGGAAGTTCCAACAATTGAAACAACATCATTGATTTAGCTGTGACAAAATCTTCCAATCTTTTATTTTTTAATGAATGTAAAGCAACACTGACTCCTTTGGAATAAATTTGAGCTTGTTTTTTAGAATTAGCTTCCTTCTGTAATGCAATAAACCTGCCTCTTTTAGTTAATAAACTCACAAGGCTATCAAATAAAGCTAAACCAACAATTCCTTCTGACAAATACCACAAGTGATTAGCAAATTTACGTGATGATGACTTGAAAACAGTTTAATGTATTGATGAGTAGTCAACAGGGTTCGTGATTTTTTTGATTTTTTTAAATAAAAATCGAAACAATCTGATTTTTTTTATTTAAATCGGATTTTTTTGATTTAAATCAGATTTTTTTGATTTTTTTAAAAATTGCCTTATATTATTATTATTTCATGACTTTTTGTTTAATTTAAATAATATAAAGTTTACATACATAGGCATGCATATTATAAGTATTATCTATTACTAATATTACACAATTTACATAAATGATTCATATTATTTCAAGGTAAAATTTTAGGCTATGAAAAGAATCTTGATTACACAAAATGCATGAAAAACTACAAATCAGATGTCAAAAATTAATTCAACCTTCAATATTTTAATTAAAATAAAAAACATCTGCAACGCATAAAAAATTTAAACAAAATTGGAAGTTTTTAACTAACTTTTTTTTTTTTTTTTTTTTTTTTTTATGTTGACTGAGAAAAATGAGTTCAATTGCTGCCATCAAAATACTTAAGGCCAGAGGACACAAATTGAGATGTCATCACTAATCAACTGACTTCTCAGTAGTGTTGGAATTTACACAAGAAAATTTTGAATAGCAATTTTATTTTACTTGTGGAATATTTATCATCTTATAAAACAAAAACTATTTAAACTCACTAATAAGAATTTGGAATCCCTAAATAAAAATTCAGCCAGAGAAGGAATGCTACAGTGTTGCCGCATCTGGATATTTTTTTATTGGGGGATTCCATATTCTCATGTGTATGTTTAAGTTTAAGAAGTAATTAATCATAAGTTAATCAGTATGTTCAGTGTTTTATACGATGATTGATATTCCACAAATAAAATAAAAGTAAATTGTTATTCAAAATTTTCTAGTGTGAATTCCAACATAATTGAGAAATAAGTCAATTAGTGAATACCTCACAATTTGTGTCCTCTGGCCTTGAGCATTTCGATGCCAGCGGTTTAACAGTTTTATCTGTCGATTTCTAATTTCTGAAAGTATTAAACCAAAGGCAAAAAACATTTGTTCGACTGAAGCAGATAAATCTATTGCAGTAAAAAGCTAGTTGATCATTAATTCTCTTTTTAGTATGAGCTTTTTTGATAACTGTAACAAAAATACCTTCCACCATTCTAAAGGGCTGAGATCAATTATATTATATTAAATAAATAAATCAATTGCTGATTCAGATTTTGCTCAAATCCTTATATATCACCAAAGTACAGCACATAAAGTTATACAATTTTATTTTACCTCCTCAACTTGCAAAAGTTTTTCTAAATATTAATGAGTAAATATTCAAATATTTAGTATATTTCTGTTTAGATTTCTTTACCGTTGCAAGATTATTTTATAATTTGATTCAAATGAAATTTGAAAGCATTTCTTTTCTAAACTTTACATTTATTTTACGTTTTTACTAAGCTTAAGCTTTATCTTTCTGAAAGTTGTTTGATTATATATGGTATATAAAACTAAATTATATTAAAGCACATTATTATGTTTGTTTCATCTGAGATTTATTAAAAAATAATTTAAAAGAAAAACTGATTTAAATCAATGATTTTTTTTTAAAAATCAGTTGATTTAAATCGTGATTTAAATCATGATTAAAATCAAGCCGATTTAAATCAACGAACCCTGGTAGTCAAGTAGTTATTTGAACAACAACAGGTCATTATATGGGGCACATGAAGCTTGAGGTGCAATGATCCAAGCTTTCAAGTATACACGGACTCTAAAAACACACATATCACGTATACCTTCTTCCTCTTTTACTGTCAATTTAAACTGAGCCTTGAACATCCAGATCTTGAGACAATATATTACTTTGGACATCCAACGGGCATGGTGCATTGCACCTGGTGACATAAATCTGATTCTGCTTTCTGGGACAGCACCTAGAAATATAATTACAAGTTCTAAAAATTCCTTATAATCACCTCTTAGCTTTGTTTCTCTTTGCTCTTCTAAGTATTTTTTCGCATAGTTGATAGTCTCTTGCTTAATATCTTCTACTAGATTTGCAACATCATCAAATGAAATTCCCGTTTCGTTCTTGACTTTATCAGTTAAGCTCCAATATTGCTGAAAGCATTCAAATAATGCAATTTCAGGTGAAGATTTGACTCCCATGCATACTTCAAATACAGTTCTAATTATCAACTCCATAATGTAATGTCTGCAAGCAAATGATAAGAGCTCTTTTTTCAATTTATGTTCTAAAAGAACACGTGCATCAGAATTATAACCAGTGTTTGAGCTGGTAGTGTCAAAGCACAATGCACGTATATTATCTGCTATTCCCCAGTCTTCAATGACTTCAAAGACTGCTGTCGCCTGAGCTTCTCCCGTTGCAGATTAAATCTTGGCAACAGTCAGTTGCTGAGAAACTCCTTTCCCAAAAACTAATACTGGCAATCGATCCACTTTTTCTTTTTAAGTTAAATCATGCATTAATTTTCCATCCCAATGAATGACAAAAACAGTGTTGCTTTGGAACTTGCTTTTTATTTTTTCATATTTCTTAGTTCTCTCAAAGATTCTTTGTCGGCGAATCGAATTTCTGTTTATTGCATATTCATTAAGGCTTAGTCCTAAACTTTTGGCAGTTTATGATAATACAAATACAGCCTTTCGGTCTGACACCTTAGTGCGATCCAGTGCTGCTGCAAGATCTGGAGTAACTATAGTTTTACGACCTCATTTTCTTTTTCGTAATTCTTCGACATGGACTGCATTGTTTTCAGTCTTTTCCAACTTTTCAAAATCTCTTTCTGTCGAGTTGTTTTCAAACTCGTCATCTGTAGATGAAATTAGTTCAACGGAATCATCTAGTAGTCTTTTGCTTTTCATTCGTTGTTGTCTTGCAAAAAATATTTTGTTTCTTTCATATTTTCTTTTTTCTTTAAGAGTGAGTGTTTTATCTATTCCAACCATTGATCCGCATTTTCCCTTTTTTCTTTGAGCTATCGAAAATTCCTTATCTTCTGGTAATACTGATGTCATTGTCAGTACATCGGCATGTACTATGTCAAAAAGATCTTCAAGCTTGGAAATAAAAGCTAATTCCTTAGTTTGTTGAGTGAGAAAAACTCGTGCTTTGTTTTTCTTAAGAAGTCGCCACTCTTCAAATAACTGTTCAAGTTTGTTTTGGCAATGTTGATGGCCTCTCATGGGAATTCGAGCTCTATTCCAAAATTTTGCTATTTCCTTAATAGTAATAGATGATGCTTCTCTTATAGTCTCCTTCATTTTAAAATGGCGATGTAAAAAAAAAAAAAAAAAAAAAAAAAAAAAAAAAAAAAAAAAAAAAAAAAAAATCATCCAAGATCCATTCGTAAAAATGGTAGTTTGCTGCCATTTAATTCAGAAATTGAATCACCAAGAATATAGAATTCTAGATCTTATTGCTTCAGCCATTTTAATCGATAATAAATCTAAAAAAATATCATATTTAAAATCATAAATTTTAATACATGATTTCAAATGTATGTTTATTTCCTATTTACCTGTTGTCATATTTTCAAATTAAATTCAGTAGCTAATAATACTATAATTTATTAACTTTTGCTTTTGAATATATAAAATTCTTACCTGAAGAATTATATCCCAGATTATTTTTGATCCTGTGTGTCAATGAATTCTTAATTCTAAACTAATCAAAAAAGAACGCTTTTGAAATATTTATCAAAATAAATCACTAGTTCAAAATTCATTCAACACTAATGGGATATTTGATTTTTGCTAAATGCATTTTAAAATATTTTAGAAGATAGAATTTATTTTCTATGACATAGCATGCGAGTACGCAAATGTTTATCATGGCTCATACTCATACATTGAAAACTTCTACGTCATTGAGCTACCTCTAAATATTGTTCAATTGAGCTAATATTTTACCAGAATTATTTTTTCATAAAAAGGAACAAATTTAGAGGGTGAGAAGATTACATTTTGAAACTTGAAAAATAAGGTCCACCCTAGGAAGCATGTATACTCATAAAAAATTAAAGTTTTTATGAAAAAGCTCCAAATTTGGACAGGTTTTTTGCAAAGATCTTTGCAAAGCAAGTATCATTTGCAAAGTTCTTAATATAAAAAAATGTTCTTTCACAAAATATGGCAAACAATATTGTACACAATACCCTGTAATTGGAATAATAATAATAATAATAATAATAAATAAAAATTGCACGAAAAATGAGCAGGTTATTAAATAATTTTTCACTGCGCATGCGTGAATGGTATTAAAATTTCATTTGCATATCGTTTTAGCTAAATATATAGAGCAACTTTATGAAAGTCTAAAAAAACATGGCATTAAAATTCTGAAAATTATCGTCGAAAGAATAAGCTCGAATTCCATTGTTCTTAAAATGAAGCAAAATAATGAGGGGCTACATCGAAATATAATAATACATGCAATATTGTGTATTTTATATTGACATTAATAAATGGATACATCGATACAGCCCCTCATCTTTTTGATTCATTTTGGAAACAGTGGATTTTGAGCTTATTCTTTCGACGATAATTTTGCAAATTTTGAAGCTATGTTTTTGAGACTTTCACAAAAGTTGCTCTATGCATTTAGCAAACACATTATGCAAATCATATTTTGATTGCATTCACTCATGCGTGGTGGAACATTATTTAGAAAATCTGCTCATATTTTCATACAGTTTTTATTATTTTTTTATTCTGATGACTGGGAAATGTGTACAATGTTGCATGTCATATTTTCTAAAAAGAATTTTTTTTTAATATTAAGAACTCTGCAAATGATAAGTAAAAAAACTTGGCAAAATTTGGGGCTGTTTTTACAAAAACTTAAATTTTTTTTGAGTGTACATGCTATTCACGTACAAACGAATGCAGTTTTTTACAATAAGCCACTTAATGATAATCTACAGTTTGAACGCTTTTGCTACAGTATTTTTGACAGGGTTATCCAAAAGATATTTGTTCTGTTTCAATTTGTTAACGGTCTACTATGGGGTTTTAATAAAAAATATTCGCGGAAATGTATGAACTCTACTATTATGTTTACACACTTAGAGTTTCAAGATAATTCCTTATGTATTTTTTTTAGATAAGGTGGTCTGGTGTAATAACGCCAAGTGCTAATATTACGCATAATTATGAACTAATCCGGTAAATAGCACGCATGTGCTTTGCTCAGAAGGGTTTTGAATAATATAAATCGCAAAAAAAAAAAAAAAAAAAAAAAAAAAAAAAAAAAAAAAAAAAAAACCAGCTTAAAGTTAATTTGTTCCGTTTGTAGGCCTTATTGCATCTATAAGCAACTAAAATTTACGCTTGATCTAAAATTTGCGTGATAAGTTTTGTGAAGTGAAGACTCCGGAAAGACTCCGTTTTTTATCCGGAAATACTTTGTTTTTTACTTAATTTTGTAGTGCATTTCATGTACTTTCAAAATGTTGTAGAAGATTTTGGATATTTTCTCGAGATAATTTGTAGTTTAAAATGTACCGCGCAATAAGTATACCGGGGTAATAACGCCAAGTGTTGGCGTTATTACTCCGGTTAATTCCCAACAGTGGACGAACTACATCCGAAGGGAGTTTATTTATTAATATGGAACAGCACTATTATCATCGTTGAAATGATAAGATTAAGGTTGGGGGGGGGGGGGGGGCGAGTGGTCCAATACTCAAAACTAATTAATTTATTTTTTTTAATACTCGCGTAAAAATAGTTTTAAACTCTTATAAATAAAACTATATTAAAATGTTTTCGATATTCTAATTTGAACATCTTCAAATCCAGGTTTCTATTAAATTTCCACTGGATTGTTCAATTGAATTATAAATTTTAACAGGCGGCTTTCTCATCGTTCGGTTTTTCAAAATTTTAGAGATTTAACCTTTAACCGAAGTGACAGAAATTGTAACGTATCTACACTGTCAGAAAAATTCGTCAATATACACTAAGTTATCGTTATTTTTTCACAAATAATTACCGTATTCCCAGAAAACGTATTTGATCTGTGAATTCATTCCGAGCGTCGAAAAATGAGGAAGAGATTCTGTTTATTTCTTGCACGCATGCGTATTGAGTCTGTTAGTAATAAATTCGAATTTATTTTTAAAATGAAAAGCAAAATATTCTATAGATTAAAATGTCTAATTTAGTTTAAAAAGACACAAATGTTTTCGTATTTAAAAATAAATAACAATTACTTTCTTCATTCATTCAAAAATTCTCACAATTTGTTATTCATATTCAAAGTTGGATAAGTTGAATAAAGTTGAATTTACTAAGTTATTTATATAATAAATATTCCCATTTAAAATGTACTTTAAGTGAACACATTTAAAAGATATTTTAATTAAAAAATAAAATGCAAAAAGAAAAAAAAATTGATATTATTAAAAAAAAAAAAATCTTGTCATAGAACATCCATATTTTTATTCTAGCAATCTACGCAAATATAATTAAAATTCACATTTTTATACTATATTACTATAAACGTATAAAAACCCCAGCCACAGTTTCATTAAAGATGAAATCTTCCCAAAATTAACTTCAAAATTAAAAGCTCTTTAACAAAATAAACCAAATCACACTCATAAGAAATGAAGGGTTCTACTTTTAAGCACTTTTCTCCTGAGCAGTCGTGGCGCTGAGGATGAGTGTTGGCCTTGTAATGCTGGGGTCGTGAATTCGAACCTCACCGCCGGCGTATTTATCTTTTCCAAACTTTTTTCAAAAGACGGATATTTTTCCTCTTTTGACGAAGAAAAAAATAAACAGATAGTCGTCAATATACAGACAATTTCTGGCAGCAGTGCTGCCAGTATTTTTTCTGTGAAAAGACGGAAGTTTTTTTGAGAGTGTAATGTGAAGCAGTTTGTGAGACCGCAAGATTAAAAGATTTATAAAAGGCCGGAATAACTCATAGGATTGTGTTTTTGTACTAAACTTTTTATACAAGACTATTATACTTAATATTCACCTATTTAAAAGTCTCTGGTGATAGTACTAAAGTTCCAAATGAAACAAAATTTCAGTACTGTTTGTAGTTAAACTGAAAATTACAAGTTAAATTATAAAAATTAAAAGAAAAACAGTGGTCTATGAGACCGGTAACATTAGTTGAAGGTTAAAAGGTAATCAATGATTAAAAATCATAGAATTCTATTCCTGCACTAAATTTTTTGTACATAATTAATTCTAATTAAATTTAATCTATTCAACTATTTCTAACGAGGTGGATCCAAACGAAAGAAAATTTCAGTTGTAGCTATAGTTAAACTGAAAAATACAAGTTAAACTCTAAAATTTATGGGGGGAGGTAAACAGCGTTCAGTGAGATTGCTAACATCAGTTAAAGGTTAATTTTGTTGCTAATATAGAGGTAATGATATATAACCAAATGAATCATGTATAAAATTTAATAAAAAATCTCATTGGGGAATTTTTTTTTTTTTTTTTTTTTTTTTTTTTTTTTTTATCAAGAATCTTATTTAATTAATCAAAAATTTATTAAAGCATGTTTTATATAACGCCGACAATTTAGGTTTTGAGAATCTGTATTATTGTGGAGTTATGGGTTAAAAAATATTTACAAGACTACTATAATAGTATTAACGAAAATATATATTACATATAACACTAGTTATTATAAAATTTCACATGATTAAAATTTCACATGATTAAAATATTACATTATAAATGGTTAAAACCACGCTATGTTTCTTATAATTATATTTAAGCGGGACTTTTTAAGCAAAGAGAGGCACAGGGTGTTACATTCTGTTGAAGCCCCCCCCCCACTCCTTTTTCTTTCACTTTCACAAAAAAATGAATATTTTCTATTGCATTGAATGCATACATGGGAATATAAATAATGATTCTAATAAAGACAGTTATAACCGTGCAATGTTTCTAATAATTCAATTTAAACGATCCTTTTTAAGAAAAAAGTAGCTTAAAGTCTGATATTCTTTTGCCTTCTCTCCCACCACCCTCTTTTCCTTACACTTTCACAAAAAATTTTAACCTTTTTAGTAGCTTAGAATGCAATTTGTCAGTTTCTAGAGTTGTAGAGTTTGTATTTTTAGAATTGAGCAATCTACATGTCATTATTCCATCTTATTTTATAGTTTTATTTGCATGGCGTTATTACCCATATAGGTGGGTAATAACGCCAAATAGCATTGGTCAAGAAATCATGCCATTACATTTTATGAATACATATCTGTTAAATTATTTTTTATATAGATAGTCAATGAGTTACTCTATCACATCCTATATTTTTTTGAAAAATACAATCTAAAACTAAGCCGTGAAAATTGGTAGAACCTTAACGTGGCGTTATTACCTCAGGGTACCTTATTTAACAAAACATCTAAAATTGCAATTAGCCGGTCACCTTTGTCCATATAGTGTATACATAATGCTTATTTATAAATATGTATTTGATTCAAATGCGTATTTGTTTTTTATGTGTCGTTGTAAATATCTTTACTTTTGCATATATGTTTAATACATATATTTTTAAGTTCGTCTTTGAATAAATATTTCAATTTCCGAAAAAAATCTGATAACTAAAATAAAATGCATTTCATTTATATTGAATTAAATTCATTTATTCAATTTTTTATTGGAATTTAGCTTAAAAATTTTTATTCTATCTTCAGTCTTATCTTAAAATTTTATTTTATTATTTTTTCCATGTTCACGGATTGATACTTCACGAAAATTACTAGAATAGAAGGAACCAAGATTGGTTGTTCATTGTTCTACTAAAAATTGCTTAGGATTTTTTTTGTTTAACAAGGGAATTTTACATCAGGAAAAAAAGAAAGTTGCAAGTGGCGATAAAAGAGGAAATAAACCACGACTGCACTATTGACCTTAGCTTTTTTAAAGTTTCAGTTTTTTGTTGTAAAATGTTATATTACTTCAGATTCAATATTCTTTTGTATTTTTCTTTACTCTTTTGGTATAACCCTGTGAAAAAGTAGTAGATGTCAATAAAAATCAGACGATTTCAAATGTTTTCCGATAAAAACTATCGTATTTGATTTTTATACTTCAAGTAGCAGTGTGAGAATATTGTGCAAATATAAAACTAATGCAAAATTTTTGGTAATGTTCACCATTCTTTAATTAAAAAAAATATTTATTTTGCCGAAAGAAGAAGGAAAAAAAATGTCCTGATATTATTCTTGACATTACTTAATTTTCAAAAATCTATACTATACTATAAAATATAACAATCTTGATTAATAAACTATTGTAGTTTTCCAAAACCTCTGGGGCTGTGCAAACATAACTTTATCAGCCCTCTTGTGGTATCATACGTTATCATTTCTCGTATCACCCCCCTCCCCGGAAAATGATATCGTTAAGAGTATTTTTTTTTTTAATTTCTGGAATTTCTATCCTTTTTTTTCCGAAGTGATATACATAACAGGTTACATTTATTTTTCACACACTTTTATGATTCAAATGAAGAAAAGTCAATAAAATATCTCTCTGCCTATGGAAAAGCTTCATATCAAATAATACTTAAAAGAAATAGTTACTATTTAAAAGTATTTTATAATATTTTTTTGTTCCATAATTCATTCACCAGTAATAAAGTCCTGTTGATCTTGCACCGACTGGAGGAGGAGTAAAGGCAGATAAAATTCTTATCAACAAAACAAGCGGTCAACATTCCTTGTTTTATTTATTAGGAAACTCAAGCTTCATTTCAAATATATATCACACATGGTTTCTCTAACCGTGATTATATATGCATATACATAGATAAGAATAGGAATGTTAAACGTTGGTTAGACAACATGCTATTTTGTACTTAAGAATCAAAAAGGGCAACTTTGTGACACGTGCTTTAATTTATTTTTGCTCGGAAATTCATGAAACTAGCAGGTGTTATTATTCAGAAATTGTCTAATTGCACTCAATTTTCTGTTTTTTAAAAAACACCATAGATTTTTCATTACAAGCCTTCAAAGTTGACACTTTTGAGCACATTTCCCCACGAAAGCAGAAAAATCGGTCGAAAAGCAGAAGAAAAACGGGTGAACAGCTTATCGAAATAGCTTATAACTCGGTAGGTAATTTAATTATCATAAAATGGAAAAATAAGTTCTATTCAAAATCGCTTCTATAGTCAGGCATTCCAATTTTATAACTTTCTGTTAAAAAAAGAATTTGTAAATGTGTCAAAACGTTTTGCGCTTGTTCAGCGGATCAGTTAAGAACACCCTTAAGACCATGTTACAAAAACAAAAACAAAAACAAAAAAAAAAAGAAGAAGAAGAAGAAGAAAATTCTGATTGAATCAAAAATGATAACGATATCTAAAGACAACATCTCCCCACCCCCTTGAGATATTTTACGATATCACATGCCAGACACTCCTTCCCTCCTAAAATAATAACGTTATATTTGCGCAGCTCCTCTAATGTTATTAACTTTTCATGAATTTATACGAATAAGTTTTAAAGCTATTTTATATGTACATTTAAAGCGTCCCTGAAAAGACTGGAAGAATAATGTGTTGAATAACATGGGGCTTTTCAGTATATTCCTTCTGCCTGTGAAACGAATTTGCATCAAATAGCTTCGCAATTCATCGTTTATAATTTCTGACGGGGTATCACTTTTTCATAATAAATAAATAAACGAAACATTTTTTTTATCAAAATAAACATTTTTAACTTTCATGCTGGGGGGGGGGGAGGGGGGGAGAGTAAGAAACAGGCATTTCAGGGGGGAATTAAACAAGAAAGAAAAAAAAAATCATGCGTAAAGCATAGTTTATGAAGCATTTTCAATACAATCAGAATAATGTAACAAAACTGCATCGTTTAAAAAAATTAAAATATTATGTCTCATTTCACCATATGGAAAAATATAACGCATTTCAAAACTGAATTTTAGCAGTTCCCATCTACAATAGCGAAATTATTAGAATTTTTTAGCAGTTAGGTATATGATATATAAATTTGTATCTATTAACAAAATGCATTCCAAAATTTAGTTCATTTAAGCGATACACATATTTCAGTTTAAAATTCCCTTTGAGCAATTTTCTCTAATAAAGAGAATGGTATACTAATACTTTTGTGCAGCTCTGTATATGAGTTGCAGAATTTATATATAAAGAGAAATGGGCAAAAAACTAATTAAATTTAAAAGCGCATACCGAATTTTCAAACGTATTCTCCAGTAATCGTACTCATAAAAACAATACTGAAACCGATTTCTTTTGTGCGTCCCTGTAAATTAATTATAAAAAAATTCTATGAATGCACTGTTTTAACGTAAAAGTAGTGAAATTCAGTGATTTATATAAGTTTCAATACATTTGAAATAGCGTAATGTCATTAAAATACTCTCCGAATGATTTTTTCCTATATACCGTAATGTAATCGAATTCTTTTTAGTATCCCTGTAAATGAACCATTTATCGTACATACTTCATATGCAATACCAAACATGCTTTGGCGACCCTAAAAAAGCGTTATCATTTGCATAAAAATCGAGTGTATTTACGGGAGTCAGCGTGTGGCCAGATGGACAGATAGACCGAATGTACAAGCGCTTTTCAACTTTATTGGAAAGTGCTAAAAATGATAGCCGTTAACCGAAAAGTAACAAATAGAACTAGAAAATCAAAGAATTTTAAATACTTTAAAATTCGTGTGTTAGGAGGAAGAGAACCCAAATTTATTTTAAGGGTGGGGTGGTGAGTAAATGACATTCATTTATTGTTATGCACTAAAAATAGCAGTTTTTTTGCATGAAAGGGTTGTAAAATATTTTAAACTACAGTGGTGGCCATAATTGTGGACACTTTTAGGTAGCTTTCATTACAAAAATTAAAAAAAACTACCCATTGCAGCCGTCCGGGGAAAGCCCATCGGTAAATTTTGCTATATTTTCGTCGATCATGATCCCAAGATCCCAAAACTACCCTTCGTTGAAATGTTGACTTTGTGAGCTCCCTTATAATATGAAATGATGAAACCTAGCTGGGTGTATAAATACATTAAAAATATAAGGTAGAACCCGTCAAATTTCGACGAAAGAAAATGTTTAAGAAGGAACTGTTTCATTGATTTATAATAAACCTACAGAATTAGTTACAATAAAAAATGCATCGTATATTGGTAAGTGTAACTATTAAACAAATGATATTTAAACTAAATTTAACAAAATACTATTTCTGCAAAATTTAACTATTTAATTCTACATAATTTAACTTCAAAATTACGATTAAACCTTAATCGTACATGTAAGCAGTAAAAAATTATAAAGATCTGTTGATAAAATTATCAATTAAGGCTCTTATGTTTGCATTACAAAATGAAAAACAGCAAAATTTGTTCCACTTTGACTCAATCATAGAATTTTTTTCCAGTGAAATCTAAACCCCACAATCTTTTCACCCTCTCAAAATTTACATTTGCACCTTTCGTATCTGTTTTCACCTTAAAAAAAAAAATTGATCATTTCGATGCTATTACCTGAAACAGATACTGAACTATTTATATTCTTTTGAGTGTAACTAAAATTTTGTAAATGAAACCAAAATTTACCGGATTTTATATTCTCGTCGCAGCAAGTATTTAAATTAATTTTTTTCTTTGTGAGAAAATGGAAACATAAGTAACCATTATTTTTCCTTTTTAGGTGCGTTCGTAATTATGTAAATACGTAGCACCTATTGTTGTCGCTCAGTCCGTCCGTCTGTCTGTCTTCCCGTCTGTTCGTCAGCATATAACAACGCAAAAACTACCCAACCGAATCGTTTGAAATTTAAAATACATAATTATTACATCATTTTGTCGAGTCATTTCAAATTTTATGAACATCGGATGGATAGATTAATTACAGGGACAATCAAAAGGATTCCGTTACATTACGTCAATGGGGAAAAAGTTTCAAATGCATTTTAATCGTTTGAAATTTAAAATGTATATTTATTACATAATTTTGTCGAGTCATTTCAAATGTTATGAAAATCGGATGCATAGATCAGTTACAGGGACAATCAAAAGTACTCCGTTACATTACAATCAATGGGAAAAAAAAGTTTCAAATGCATTTTAATCGTTTGAAATTTAAAACGTTTAATTATTACATAATTTTGTCGAGTCATTTCAAATGTTATGAAAATCGGATGCATAGATCAATTACAGGGACAATCAAAAGTATTCCGTTACATTGCGATCAATGGGAAAAATGTTTCAAATGCATTTTAATGGTGTTACACTCATTTGAACATAATATAATTGACACGAATCTATGATGTATGTACTAAAATCTACATTCTGTACAATCTGGGATGCAGAGAATATTTATTATTAAATTACAGGGCCACACAAATGTATTCCACTAAATAATGTTATACGGGGAAACATTGTTTGGGGCGTGTTTTAATTATATTAACCTACTTCACATTTTATGAATAATATATACGTTAATGAAGTATAATAAAAATTACTCCCTGCATATTTACAGGAACACAAAGATTTCGACTACTGTACTGTATCCAAAGTACGCTCTACTATATCAGCAAGATCTGAATATTTTAAAACGAACGCACCTCATTTGCTACGCTTCACGTGCATTTTCCAACTTGTTTCCATTTGCTTTTAATAGAAATGGAGTACTCCCGATGCCACGATTGGAAAATGGTATTGAAAACTACAAATAATAATAATAAAAATAATATTTAATAAACAAATTAAGATACAGTTTTCAAACAAATTGTATTTAAAAGTACTTTTTTGTGTACTAATTTGTAGTAGAAAAATTGCAAAACCGAAATTTCATTTCAAATTTCAAAATGTAGCCATTCGCAAAATGACGTATTCGTTAAGTACAGATACCTTTGATCTTTACAATATAGATATTGATAGAAACGAATTTTGTAATCTATTTCATGTAATAAAAATAATTATCAAAATTTATTAAATACCGTAATTTCGGGTGTATAAGCCGCAGATCAAACAATTCCTTTAGGACCCAGAAATCTTATTTAGTGATTGAAGAAAATTTTTACGGCGATCTAACTAGTTATATTTGTTTCTTAAAAAAATTCAGGGTCGAAAAAGAATTGTTTGATCTGCGGCTTATACACCCGAAATTACGGTACTTATAAGTGATTCACAGTGATGCATGCCGAGATTAAATGTAACATCTTTAGATTTTTTAATTACATTTTTTCACATACATAGTTTTTCTGAAGAAAAATTTTATGTCTCCCTAGATTTCTTTCTTCTGTTACTATACTTTAATCATCTTTTAGAAACTTTCTGAAGATTTACTTAAATCTTCGTCTTTTAAATCTTTTTCAGAGAGACTGCAACTCTTAATTCTTTCCAGATACTTTTCTGTGAAGCTGGTAAGAGTCTGATATAGAATTTTTATTATCTCATTTTATAATAGACTGTATGTTCATTTGAAATAATCTAAACACAAAAAATAATAAAATTATATTTCGTATTATTCGACAACAATGAAATCTTATCAAAGTCCCTAACTGAATTCTATAGAAATTGACTTATTACGACCATTCCTTTATATATTAAACATTTATTTATTATAATATATATGAAGTACAACAATTATCTCGATAACTTTCGAAATGCCAAATCAATTCAAATTTAATTGAGATATTGTATTGGACTCATAATTTATTTACATAGACACACAAAAGGATTTCGATACATTTTGGCTTAGTGTCATTTAAAAAAGAAAAAATCATTTGAGGTGCATTTTACTTATGTTACTTTACATAAGTCTTTCTTGCGAAAAGTAAGGTAACATATATTACAGATACTTAAAATACTTGAAAAAACATATAATCAACTAACAATATTTAGTTATCAACAATTCTTCCTTCAAAAACAATTTGCAACTTGTTTCATAACGATTAAAAGTAAACTTAACATTAGAGAATAAAGACTTTACATCTACAGTACCAGAAAAATAGATATATGTATATATATATATATATATTCTTTTATGAGAAAAGTATGAAAATGATGAAAAGATGACAAAATGGGTGCAACAACAATGAACTGTAAAAGAACAACATAAAAAAAATAATAAAAAATAAACTCCCTGCTCTTCAGAAGGTGGGGAGAGTAACAGGCATCAAAAAGTTATTAAAAAATATATCCTCACAGGTTTCGCAAGGCATCACAAAACCGCATACTCCAATTATATTAAGAATTTAAAAGAAAATAACTGAATATAATAAACCAAGAATTTAATAAACCAAGATTATAAAATGATTTAACATTAAAAACTGAATTTAATGAATAGCCAACAACAAAACCATAACATAAATCAACTCGTAACATAAAATATTCTGAAATTTCAAAAAATAAAAATTTCAATAACTAAACAATAAATGGATAAACAATAATTAAACAATAATTTAATGAATGGAGGTGGAATATTTTAAATAGTTTTGTTAATTTTGTTAACCAAAAATTAAATAATAATCAATACACTTATCATCGTTTAAATAAAGAGGATTGCAGCTATATACAATTTTTACATAAAAATTTTGTTATTGTACCTGTCGATAAGGCTTCATCTAATTATGCAATCATTTGAAAATTATTTTACATAGAAAAAGTTACTAATGAATTGAATGATACTAAATATTATCAAAAATATAATATGAATCACAATACAATTATTAAAAAAAATAGCGCTTATTCAAGAAAGGTTACAAATCTTTATACATACAATTTTCCTATTAACAATTTTCACAGTCTTCCTTTTCTGTTTTTGACACCCAAGTTTCACAAAAATCCTATAAAATTTAGTTGTATATGCTGCAATTCCAGAGGTATTGGAAAAAGTTTCAATGTTAAGTTGCAGGATTTTTTGAAGCGAATTTATGGTTTTTTAAAATTTAAATTTAAAAATTCTAGTTATTTTTGGTGTATCAATAACAGTATTGAAGTTTTAAAGAAATTAAACACGCCTACAACGCCAACAGACCTATTTACTTTTGATTTTGAAAATCTTTTTTCAAATATTCCTATTGATCTGTTGTTTAAAACTCTGGAGGATTTGTTAGATACTTTTCATATCGAGGAAGAGCTGGGTATTGATAGAGATTTTTTTCTGAGTTTATGTAATTTTTGTTTTTATAATAATTTTATACCATTCAATGGTTCTATTTTTTATCAAGTATGTGGAATAGGTATGGGTACAAATTTTTCAAGCACTGCAGCTAATCTTTTTTTTATTTTTTTACGAATATAAATTTATTTTAAATTCTGACAAATCATTCAGAGTTTTGAGATATATCGATGACATAATTGTCTTCGATTACAAATTTTAAGAATCGATTAATCATATTTATCCACCTTGTTTAAAATTGAATTGTGCTTCTGATGATAATTTACATGTTGTTTTTTTAGATCTTCACTTAAATATTAATAATGGTGAATTAGTTGTCAAATTATTTGATAAAAGGACTTTTTTCAATTTTAAAACCCACTCCATGCCTCATTGGCACTCTAATCTAAGTAAAAGAGATTTTATAAATATTATTTTAGGTCAAGTAATTAGATATTATAATATATATGGGTCGAAAAAAATTTTGGAGACACAAATTTTTAAATTTGCTGCAAACTTGTATTATAATAATTTTTATCCTCATAAATTTATATTTTATTATGTAAATGAATTAAAAAAAGGTTTCTTGAAGTGGCAACAGCAGGGCCAAACGCCATAATGGAGGTTTCTTCTCGGGTGTTGAATTGATGAGGATCTGTGAATGAAAATCCACTTAAGGAGAGTTCACAGGGCGATGGTTATCAACATTTGGGAGTTAACAGACCTGGTTTGAATATGAAGAGAGCTGAACAACAGAAGAACAATTAAAAGAACTTAAATTTTTGATGCTGGCCTGCTACCATCCTAGGCCTAACAGTTTTCCCGCTCATGCAAGTATGGAGGTGTAATGTGATAATTTTTTAACAGGTATCTTTTTTCTTTTTTCTTCACAGGTAAAGGTGGGGGCATCACATGCTGCATGTCTATTTAGTTTAGTTTATTGTTTAGTTATTGAGATTTTTATTTTTTGAAATTTCAGAATATTTTATGTTACGAGTTGATTTATGCTATGGTTTTGTTGTTGGCTATTCATTAAGTTCAGTTTTTAATGTTAAATCATTTTATAATCTTAGTTTATTAAATTCTTGGTTTATTATATTCAGTTATTTTCTTTTAAATTCTTAATATAATTGGAGTATGCGGTTTTGTGATGCCTTGTGAAACCTGTGAGGATACATTTTTTAATAACTTTTTGATGCCTGTTACTCCTCCCACTTTCTGAAGAACAGGGAGTTTATTGTGTTTTGTTTTTTGATGTTGTTCTTTTACAGTTCATTGTTGTTGCACCCATTTTGTCATCTTTTCATCATTTTCATACTTTTCTCATAAAAGAATATATGAACTTTGTGCGAAATAGAGCTGCTATGCGCCAGTTGCATGAAGATGGTAACTTTTTACACTCAGTTAAGATATATATATATATATTGACATTTCTTGAATTTTTTAAAAAAAAGCCTTTATTTTAAACCACTACCAGAATTAACAACAACAACAACAAAATAATAATAATAACTATGAGTTATCTCAAGCTGCAAGGGCCACCATTCCGTGTGATCAACGCGTGATAGGAACGTTCGAACGCCTTTTCTATTTAAAGCAGGAAAAAGTAAAATAAAACATCTTAATATTAAGATTGTGGCTTGAGTGTCAAGATTTATTTTGCTGGCACTGTGTATAATGCCTAAATGTTATCACTGAGGAAATATCCACTTTGTATTCAAAAGTTAAATTTATCGACGAATCCAAACATGATGTCAAAATTAGGTGTTACTATTTAAAATTTGTTGCAATATGAGACTATTCCCTAAGCTTTCTTTATTCATGACAAAATTATAGAAACCCCAATTTCAGATGCTGCTTCTTGTATCTCTCTGTGATAATTTGATAATAAATAGTAATTAACTTTCTGTATTTTTTGCAGGACTGTACATAACCACAGTAGCTTTAGTTACAGAATCACTGACATAATATCGCTGAAATTACTGACATAATATGAACACGTTTCCACTTAAGGAAAAATAATAAAACTAAAAATATTGAATGTTATTATTTTTTAATTTTCTATAATTTTCATTTTATATGATTATAATTGTGTGAATGAAAAAAAAAAAAACCACTTAAATTGGTAAACAAAAAATACTAAGCCAATCGGCGAAAAGAAAAATATTTCACGGTTTCAAATGTAATATTTAATAAATACTCAAAAAATATTATTTTTTCTTTATCATTATTCGCACTCTGACTTAAATATAAACCTATTGTTTATTAATAACCACATAAGATTGCAAATGAATATAATTATCTTTGGTTCGCTATAAAAAATATTATTCAAGTGAGATTTTTTTTTTTAATTTTCTCTTTTTTTTCTGATGCTATTGATATAGAGAGTACTTATATTTTTTCGCCTCAAGTGAAAACAGAGGTGCTTTAAAATGCTAAAAGATTTTTTTTTTTCATCCAGAAGAAAAGTTTTTAATTTCGGAAGACGTATTAATGAGCAGATTTGTTTATTTATTATTATTATTTTGTTTAGTTTCTTCAAGCCTCATTATTGTATAAAGTGAAGTAATATTGTTACATTAGGGTGTGCAAAAACACTCTTAAATTAATGAATAAAAAATGAAGAGTTATTTTTTTAATCATTAAAAAACGAGCTTGAGATTATTACGGTTTTTTATAAAAAATAATTTAAAAAAAAGTAGTATAAAATAAAAATAGTTTTCTTTTTAAAATATTTTTTTAATAAGCATACAATGTTTATTATCAAAACCCCTCCAAATTTCATGAATACAACTCACGACTTTCTTCCCAAAAGTCCTTTACAATATAGAAGATAGGTCACTTAGCGTCCGAATTCTCATAATCTATGGCCAAATCTATGGTACTTATAAGTACGCCGAGTGATTCAACTGTTAAATCAAATACACGCACAGTTCATTTAAAATGCTCCTGAGCTCTACTACACAGCACTATCGTGCTGTATGATACTGAAAAAGCACATATTTTTGCGAGCCGTAATTTTCATGAAAATAAAGATGTCGGTGATTTTCGCATTTTGAAAATTTCGCGTTTATTATATGAACAGAGCTGAAAATTTAAAAATGATTCGATGCATCGAGAATATTCTTGTACCGTATTACAACAAGCAGAGAAAGCTTTGTCCTAAAAATTAGATGCAAATACAAAAATGTGGTGGAAAGACATTTTAAGCAGGATAATTTACCGAGTATAACTGAATTACTAGAATACTTGAGAGACCACGCGCGTACACTAAGTGCGTCCAAACAAGTAAATACAAAACGGAACTTTCAAAACGAAGCCATACAAAGCATAGCTTTCCAAAGGTTACGTCCATGGTTGCGAGTTTAAATGAGAAAAATATGCGCAAATGTGTTGTATGTAACCAAGAAAATCCCAGTGTTTTTAAATGTCCCAAATTGCAAAAATTTAATGTACAGGAAAGAATAGATTTTGTTAAAAAACATAATTTGTGCTTCAGTTGTCTTTCAGAATTCCACTGCTTCAAAAAATGTAACTCGACATTTTCATGTTCAAAATGCCATAAACGCCACAATATACTTCTTTGTTTTGATAGACGTGAGAGAAATTCCAATGCGATGGAAAACACAAAAAATTATATTGATAAGGAAGCACCAAATGCACTGGCAACGAATGGAAGTAAATAAACATTAAATGCTGACGCGATACCATTTGAGATAAATAAGCAAATTCAGAATTTCACTGGTGCTGCGAATGCGAGATCGAGTAATGTTAAAGCAGTTCTTCTTTCCACTGCGATTGTTTATATAAGCGATAAATTCGGAAATAAATTTCCGGTGCTTGCTTTATTCGATAGTGGTCCAATGAGCAATTTTTTAACATTGCAGTTAGTTGAAAGATTAGGAATTCAAAAAGGAAAAAGTAATGTTTCGATATCGTATTTAAGTGGATCCTCTGCAGCTGTAAAAAATAAAACTACTGCCTTGATCAATAATAATTCGGGAGATTATAGTTGGGAATTAGATTTCCTTATCATATCAAAGATTTCACAAATTATGCCCTCGAAATATATTAATATTTCATAGCTAGGAATTCCAGAATCTATTATTCTTGCTGATCCAGAATTTAATAGATTAGGGAAAATAGGTCTCTTGCTAGGAGCTGGAGTATTTCTAGAATTGATAATGGTGGGTCGTATGAAGTTACCAAATTCTAAATTAATGCTGCAAAATACGGTGTTCGGTTGCATTGTAAGTGGGAGTGTTTACGATTGTAACGATCAGGAACAAATACATTGTGAATTAATTACTTAAACAGATTTAAATATTGAAAAAAAAAAAAAATTGAGAGATTGAAAGAGTAGAGGAAACTACACCAGTGAGAAATACAGAAGAATAGCCATGCATCAAACACTTTATAAACACACATCAGAGAGACACAACAGGCAAATTCATAGTACAAATGCCGCTGAAAAAAATCCTAGTTCATTGGGAGAATCAAAGCAATTTGCGGAAAATAGATTAAATTCAGTTTGGAATAGGCTGGTCAAAAATCCAAATCTGTTAGAGTTATATTGCGCATTTACGTCGGAGTATAGAGAGTTAGGCCATATGGAGGAAGTAGAGAAAACAAATGAGTCGATACATGCGAATTATCTTCCTCATCATGCTGTTTATCGCCCAGATAAAAGTTCCATAAAATTGAAAGTTGTCTTTAATGGCTCACATGCAACTTCATCAGGAGAATCTCTAAATTCCACACAGCTGAATGGAGGTGTCATTCAAGACGACTTGTTTAGCATAATACTTAGATTTCGTACACATCGCTATTTATTTACGGCAGATGTAAACATGATGTATCGCATGATACTTATCGACAAAAATCAACGTGATTTACAACGCATAGTTCGGAAAGATACTGTAAATGGTGATATGAAATATTACAGACTATGTACAGTCACTTATGGCACAACTAGTGCCTCTTTTTTAGCCATGCGCTGCCTTAAACGGCTTGGTATAGATGGTGAATCCCAATTTCCGTATGCTTCAGGTATGGTGCAGTCAGACTTTTACATGGACGATGTTATGACTGGAGCAGCTGACTTAAAATAGGCTAAGAGATTGCAAATTGAACTTATTCAACTATTAAATACGTGCGGCATGAACTTACATAAAGGGTTTAGTAACCATCCAGAAATGAAGCTAGCCTTTAAAAGTTAGAATAACACTTTTGAAAAAATGAGTGAAACTAAGTCACTAGGACTTTGTTGGAAGGCCAATGATGATACGTTTACTTTTAGTGTATCGTTCAGTGAGCAAACGAAGATAACTAAAAGAAGTGTGCTGTCAAATATTGCTCGCATTTTCGTCCCCTTGAGTCTACTAGGTCCAGTTGTGACAAAAGCAAAAATTTTCCTACAAAGACTGTGGAGAGTGCAAATCAGTTGGGATGAAATTCTCCCTACCACTGAGTTTGATTGGTTGCAGTTCCGAGAATCATTGAGAGCCATCAACAATGTAAGTGCTGTTAGATGCATTTGTACAAATAATCCAGTGCAAATTAAAATTTGTGGCTTTTCAGATGTATCGGAGAAAGCCTACGGTGTGGAATTGTATGTTGTGTCTTCAAATTCTTCAGGTGAACAAACTTCTCAGTTGCTTTGCAGTAAAAGTCGAGTTGCACCAATCAAATCAATCACTATTCCTCGCTTGGAGCTCTGTGGAACAATTTTATTAGCCAAATTGATGAATAAGGCTGCCAAAACCTTAAAAGTTCCTATAAAAGCTGTCTGCTGTTATTCGGATAGTACTATCGTATTATGTTGGATTCGAAAACAGCCATGTGACTTAAAAACCTTTGTGGCATCTCGTGTGTCTACGATTCAGAATCCTTCTGACATCGGCTATTGGGGACATGCGGCTTCTGCTGACAATCCTGCTGATCTTGTGTCACAAGGTGTAGATCCAGACAAACTTCTCTAGAATAACTTATGGTGGAAGAGTCCACTATTCCTAACACAGCAAACTGACCCATATTCAAGTACTGTCGAACTTGAGCAAAATGATAAGGATCTATATTTAACTGAACTTAAAAATAGTATTACAAAGACTTTTTCTGAGACTTCGTTACTAATTACAGACTGTCCATCTTTTATTTACAATTTTTTTGTTTTTGAGTAATGATTATGCTAAATTAATAAGACTTCTTAGCTACGTTTTCAGGTTCATTCAAAATGTGAAGGAGCCAAAAGAAAGGTGTTCAGGTAAGTTAACAATTGCTGAATTGAAGAAATACATCATAAAGTCTGTGCAAGAAAAAGAATTCAGTTCTGAATTTACATTGTTATCTAAAGATAAAGCATTACCAAAAAATAATAGATTGTTTTCATTAAATCTTTTCTTGGATAAAAATAATTTAATCAGATTTGGAGGTCGTCTCCAAAATAGCATGGTAAATTATGCACAAAAACATCGAATTGTACTGCCCTCTAAACACAAAATAACAGAATTAATTATTGAGTTTTATCACAAAAATATCTACATATACACTATATTGCCATTGATTATGGGACACTTGCGATTTTAGACATTTTACTAAATATCTAGAAAAATACATGAGGAATCATCTCGAAACTCTTAGTGTATAAATATAATAGTATAAGTCATACATCTCCGTGAAGATTTTTTCCCGAAACTCCAAAGGGGACCGCCAATAAATTAAAAAATAATGAATATCTTTTGAATAACCCTGTCAAAACTAATGTAGCAAAAGCGCTCAAACTCTAGATTGTGATTGAATGTCTTATTGTAATAAGCCTTGTTCATTTTTATGCAAATAGCATGCATACTCGCAGAGTAATTAAGGTTTTTATAAAAATGATCCTAAATTTTTCCAAGTTTTTTCCTTATAATTTTCAGAGTTCTTAATATAAAATATTATTTTTTTCAGAAAGTATGACAAACAGCATTGCACACAGTACCCTGTAATGAGAATTAAAAAATAATGAAAATTGTATAAAAAATGAGTTGGTTTACTAAACAATTTTTTACTGCGCATGCGTCAACGATATCAAAATTTCATTTGCATATTATGTTAGCTAAATGTATAGAGCAACTTTTGTGAAAGTCACAAAATCATAACTTGAAAATTCTGACAATAATCGTCAATTGAATAAGTCGAAAATCCGTTATTCTCAAAATGAAGCAAAAACAAGAGGGGTTGTATCCATATATTCATTGATTAGTGTCAATATAGAATACACAATATGGGATGTACTACTGCATTTGGATAAAATCCCTCATTTTTTGCTTCATTTTGGAAACAACGGATTTTGTCCTTTTTCTATAGACGATTACTTTCAGAATTTTCAAGCTATGATTTTGAGACTTTTACAAAAGTTGCTCTATACATTTAGCTAACATAATATGCAAATGAAATTTTGATATCTTTGACGCATGCGCAGTAAAAAATTATATAGTAAACCTACTCATTTTTCATACAATTTTTATTATTTTTTAATTCTGATTACAGGGTACTGTGTTCAATGTTGTTTGTCATATTTTCTGAAAAAAATATTATTTTATATTAAGAACTCTGAAAATTATAATGGAAAAACTTGGCAAAATTTGGGACCATTTTTATAAAAACCTTAATTACTCTGCGAGTGTGCATGCTATTTGCATAAAAATGAACACAGTGTATTACAATAAGGCATTCAATCATAATCTAGAGTTTGAGCACTTTTGCTACATTAGTTTTGACAGGGTTATTCAAAAGATATTCATTCTTTTTTAATTTGTTGACGGTCCCCTATGGAGTTTCGGTAAAAAATCTTCACGGAGATGTATGACGTATACTATTATATTTATACACTAAGAGTTTCGAGATGATTCCTCATGTATTTTTCTAGATATTTAATAAAATGTCTAAAATCGCAAGTGTTCATAATCAATGGCAATATAGTGTAGGATCACAAAATTTACTTTATTGTATTCGAAGAGAATTTTGGCCTCTAAACGGTTGGGCTTTTTGCAAAAAAATAGTACATGCTTTAGGGCCAGGCCCAAATTGTTAAAGCAAATTATTGGCGAGCTTCCTAAAGAAAGAATAAATGTAGACTTTGTTTTTAATTGCACAGGAACTAATTTCTGTGGCCCATTTTTGATTAGATATAAAGGTCAACGTAAAGTTATTTTTCAAAAAGTTTAGGTTTCTATTTTTATTTCTATGTTAACGAAGGCAGAGCATTTGGAAATAGTGATTTAACATCGGAGGCTTTTATGGCCACGTTAAAGAGGTTTATTGCCAGTCGAGACAAACCTCAAAAATATTCAGTGATAACGCAGGCAAAATTGTTTTGTAAAATTGCTTTATTTATTATGTATTATGTAAAATTGTTTAGATATTTGTTCTTAACTGTGCTTCATTTATATTGTATTTCATTGTATTGTTATTTATATTTTTTACAATGATTGTAATCGGAGTGTTTTAGTTTGAAACCTCCCACAGAGGTTTCAAGAGGGGTGGTATGTTTGATAAAATGCTATTAAATTTTATACTGGCGGTGTTGCCTAGCAATCAAAATGTACCAAATTACATCAAAATGTAAAAAGTTTTCTGTGCAAACGATAAATTGTGAGTGAAATACATTATATTTTTATTTCTACAGCTTTTACCTAAGCTGTGTGAAAAAATATTCTTTTTGTATTTTAAGTTGTGATTCGAATGTTTTCATGAGAATATGTGTTAAAATATTACGGTTTATAATGGAGTCGTTTTTTTTGTTAATTTATTTATGTTCGAAAGAAACTGAGATGTGTTTTTCATGAGAATAAACTGTTTAAAACGCGAGATGTGCATTTAATTTAGAGTTGAGTAAAAAATAGATAGTAATTTCGAACATTGGATAAGCAGAGAAAACGCTGTAAACGAAATCATATTCCATTAATTTATAACACGATTATTCAATCAATAAATGAATTATATCAATTGTAAGTTTTCCAAGTGGAAAATTTACATCTGGTATAATTTATTTACCGATTGAATAATCGTGTTATAAATTAATCGAATACTATTACAGTTTTTGTGCTCGCTCATTGCACAGCAGAGCTCCAGTCTTTGCATTTAACTGCAAATGTCGAGTTCAAGCGTTTACACAAGAATGAGTTTATGGAGTAGTATTCTAATGAGATTAAATTTCTAGAGGAAAAAGAATCTGTAGACCTGTGAATATCAAGTCTAAAACCGATTCACGCTTACTGGCTTTTGCGACCATTTAACGATGTTGAAGTCAAACATGAGATAATTTTAAATGGCTTGAAAGAATCTTGTATAAATATTTTAAGTGAATAAGCTGCATTCTATTAGTTGTAATACTATTTTAATTCATGAAATAGTTGTATAGTATTCATAAAATAGTTGTAAGTATTCAATAAATTTTTGTACTAATTATTTAAGTAATTGCGATCGTTAAATTTTGGATAAGTGAAAAATATTTGGTTTTTTTATTGTTATTTGACGCGGAAAAAAAGTTCGCGAGGCTTAAATTTTCGCGATTACGACTGGCTCGCAAAAATCGCGAAAATTAAAGACTCGCGAAAATAAGTGCTATTACAATAGTTAGTTAAATCGTATTCTAAGGTCATAATGAATTCATAAAGAAATAAAAAAGAATGATGCCCAGTTAAACTGATGGCATAGAGCTCACAGGCTATGTAGACTAATTGTATATTACAGCCTTATATATTAATGCCTTCCGAAAAAAAATAAGGAAAGAAGTAACCCCCCCCCATTTCCTTTCTTTATACTTAATCATCGAAGCCCCAAAACTAATCAGGGATACGCCTTATCATATAATAAACCTGTATCCAAAATTCGAAGCAAGTCGAATAATTCTGCATAAAACCCATTTATGTAATTTAAGAAACGTTGTACCCCGCTCCCTCCTTTATAATTAACCATTAAACCTCCAAAACTGTTCAGAAATTCAACTTATCAGAAAGAACCTACATCCAAAATTTAAAGTAAATCGGATAATTCTGCATAAAACTCGTTTTAGCTAATTTAAGGGGGGTGGTAATCGTCCGTACCCTCCTTTTTTTAACAAAAGAACACCACAACAAATGAGCGAAGCTTCTTATTACTATGAACCTGTATCCCAAAATTGAAACAAATCGGTTAATTCTGCATGAAAAGCCATTTACATGAATTATGAGGGGTAGTTTCCCCTATCCTCCCTTTATATTTATCCAATGAATTCCAAACACAAATCAAGGAAGCGCCTTTTCAGAATTTAACCTATATACGAAATTTGAAGCAATTCGGCAGAAGGCGAATTGCTTACGAAATTTGAAGCAATTAATTTAAAACCTAAATTAAGATGGGGGATTACCTCCCCCATTCCCCCTCTTTAAACTTATTCAATGAACACCCAATACTAATCACGGAGGCACCTCATTAGAATGATCCTACATCTAAGATTTGAACGAAATCTACTAATTCTGCATGAAAAACCCATTTTTATAAATTAAGGGGAGGGGCAATAGCCCCGTTCCCCTTCTTGTACTTATCGAATAAACTCTCAAAACTATTCAGGGAAGCGGATATTATAATAAGCCTATATCCAAAATTTCATGTAAATCGGATATTTTTATCATGAGTTATTGCGTTACGTACATACGCACGTACGTACATACATACAGAACGGGCGGGCACATAAGCTCTCAGGCTTTGATAGCTTGTGAGCTAACAACTGTTATCTTATGTCCTTTATTATGCTTGCAGCAATAAAAAGACAAGCGCAATAATCTGTTCAAACTATCGGCATGCCATACACAGACTATTTCAAAGCTAGCCTCCTTCCTAGTTAAAATAATAAATCTAGAACTATTACTGACATGTATCTTGAATAAGTTGAGTTGGAGTGTTTTTTCGAAGTACCATTACTATATTAGTAATATTCATTTTGGGATGAATGTTTAAAGTGAGTGCTACTTATAAGTACCGTCTACCTTCAGTAGATAAAGTGTTAAAAGGCAAAATAAAAATGGTTTATTTTATAGATCAATGTTTTCTTTTACTATTCTTCCTATAAACTAACTTAATCAGATAACCATGCGAGATTCTTGAAGTAACTCCTGCTATTGATGTATTAAATCAATATAAATAAATAAATCTCCAATTAGGGAATATAATAAAATGATTTTTATTAAAATTTCAATCTTAAGCTTATTGTATGTGAAATTAAAAGGTTAAATACGTCACCGAACATACTTTTCTACATAACTCATTACATTCCTATGAGGAATTTCGTTAATTAATTTTATATTTCCTATGTGGCATGAACCTGTTTGAAAGCGCTTCTTTATCTTAAAAAAAAAAGCTAAAATGGTATCGAGTTATTTTAAGCTACATTTATTAAAATTCTCTCCGAGGGAAGACAATAAAAAGGACGATGAAAAAGAATGATATTACTTTTCATAAATAAGGATCTTTTCTTTAAACAGGAAATTAATCGTGATATTTAAAAAAAAATATTTTCAGCGAATATAGCTGCTATTTTTTTCTGTCACATGCAATTTATATTTTAATATATATTTTTTAATTTTTTTAAATTTATGATATTGGATTTTTAGTTTTATAAAAACCCTGATCACGAAAAAATAAATGTTGCAGAGATTGATGTCTTGAGTATTAAGAATGTGGAAGACATCATATTTGTCATCATGCGTTACTTTCAATTGTTTAACACCTTGGGGACGAGCGACACGTATACTTGCCTCAAAAAAAGCTTAAGAATCCTTGTTTATTCACACCAGTAAAATTTTATTAAAAAAATTACCTTATTTAATCAGAGCATTTTCTCGTTTTAATAAGGTGCAAATTTCTGTTTTTAAAAGTCGGTGACAAAACATTAAAATTTTTGTAAAAAGTTACCGTCGCGAAGGGGTTAAAATAGGGTTCATAGTCAAAGCTGTGTTGTAGATCTGGAATGTGAAAGATTTCGTTAAGAAGTTTGGCGAAATTTTTTTTTTATTAGACTTTGTCAAACTGTATTTTTAAATTGTAAGTCACATGGTAGATTTCTTCCTATGGAGCTATAAGAAATAGTTACAGATTTATCCGTAATATCATCATCAGACGACATTTAACTGCTTGTTCCTTTATATAACGGATCAGAAAACATTTAAAAAAATTTATAAAACTGTTTATAGTATTACCAATGAGATTATTGTTGAAATGCCGAAATACAATGTCTCTAACTTCAGCAATGGACCGTATTTTTGCGACGTAAGGTAATATGGCGATTTTTATAGCCTCGAACCGAAAGGAAGAAAAAGCTTCATTTCTTCATAGATTTTCAGATGGAAACAAACATAAACTATTTATATACTTTTAAATGTAAACGAAATTTTCTGCAATCATCTGCGTGCAATGAGTACGATAGATAAGATTCCAATGACGTCATATAAGGTAAATGGCGATTTTTATCATCTCGAACCAAAACGAAAAATAAGGTCCATAGGTAAACACGCATTACTTAAGATTCAGCGTGTTAGCAAACCTGAGCTACATAAGACTACATATGTGCAATACAAAAAAAAAAAAAAAAAAAAGTTTAGAGATTGATATTATGTGACTTTTTGCTGGTTACCCGTAGCATTCTGATCTTGAAAGCACACAGACTTCGGATAACCTACATTACCTAAATGGTGCGACTGAGTTTAACTCCTTTCTTGGGGCGTGTTCAAAATATCGCCACATTGGCGTGCCTTTGCGTTTTGCCTCCCAGAGTTTAACTCCAGGAGACACCACGCAAAAGAGCGCAATTTAAAGTGGCAATAATAAAAACAAATCAAAAATACATGTTTTTAAACATAGAAATTCCAAAAGTTGTGAAATAACATACATAAAAAAAACAAATAATCCACTTACCGACAAACTAGGTTTTTAACGGAGTCTCGAAGATCGCGACAATAAAAATAAAGCAAAAATACATATTTTGAAGCAGATTCTAAAAATATTGCAAAAATTATGATGTAAAAAGCATGCATATTGCGAAAAATTAAAACAATTATCTCATTTACCTAGAAAATTATTTCATAAAATTTAGGATTCCAAATTCGGATGACCATAACCAAAAATTTAGTTTACAAAGCTTTTAGATGAAAAAAAAAAATTCTTTTTCGAGGTGCGCTCCACCCCCCCCCCCTGAACCCCCCGGTGATAGATTTCTTTAAAACATGTATAATAGGGTGGAGCGAAAAAAATTTTTTTTTGAAAATCAAAAACGGGTAGGTGCCAAAAGTTGCCTTTATACTAGTACATCAACTGTGTAAAATTTTACCGCTGAAAAAAAATGGCTTGAGTCTGCGCTTTTGCTCCAAAAATCGAAATTTTGGGTAAAATTTGTCATTTTTTGACATTTTTTCAAAAAAATTAAAAAATTCCTACAGAGCTGGTTAGTATTTAAAAGTGTTGCTTAGATCTTTATATTTATCTGCTTAACATATTTAAACTATAAAACAATATCTGTAGTCTGTATAATTGGAGCAAATCTGACAACTTTTTGTGAAAAATCAGCGTTAACCTGTCTATTGGAGCATACAATGAAATGTTGTTTTGAATGCATTTCTTACCTAGTTGCTTTCAAAACTACTGTGTATATAACTCATATAGGTGGTTGTATTATCCCACCAGTCTCAACCGTCCAATCATCTAGGCCCAGTGTTTAATTTATGTATTGAATTGTTATTTTTTTCCCGAAGGCGAGTATAAGTTTTCTATATATCAAAGTAATTTATCTCTTCTTTATATTCACTGACTTTTTATGATTTGGATCATGCTGGTGTGACCTGCTGCACGTATATTTTTATACCATGTATAACAGAAGAGAAGTTGATCAATGTATTGGGTATGTTCTTAATTGAACCTATTAAGCAGTCTATTATCTTCATTAAAATTTCATGCAATTAGTACATTATGATTGGAAGTTTTGTTATCACAGCGTTCTTTCAATCAATTACATTTTATATGCAATGATTTGCCTAAAAATTGATTGTATGAATTTAATTTCTAGTATGTCATCATTTATTGAACCTATTACGTTGAATATATGCTGAGAAGCTAGCTGTTTAATATTATAACGATTGTCACAGATGATTGCAAACAAAATTTGCAAAAACTCCTTGTTGTAAAACAACAATATTTCTAAAGAAGTTTTAGTATGCTTTATGTCGTTTCCTGCATTGTTCCGTAGTCTAGTAATTTCTAATAAAATTTTAGATCTATTATTTAGGTGTGTAGTACATTTGGTATAAAACATCCCGCGGTATAAACTTGGATTATACATTTTGTGAGTGAACATATAAACGCTGATTGACAATCTGTGCTTATATAAAGCGGAAAATTTTATTAACTTTATGTGTCTTTTGTGTGAGATGTTTTCTAAATTCCTATTCCCCATTCTTTCTGAGAAATAGCTTTCTTTATGAATTAGCTTTGCAAACTCCGACAGAAATTTCTAGTCTGTTCTGAGTATCTTTTTCTCAATTTGAGAAAATAATTTTTCAAAATTATTCTCTATTTTATAAAAAAAAATTGCAATAGTAAGTGAATAGTACGCAGACAAAGATTTTCTTTATTGATCCGGTGAATCCATGTAGCTTAGAACGTTTTATATCGACTTCTCAAATAATTGACGCAGAGGAAATTCACTGGAGTTGAAGTAGCGAATGATTCAATATTATACACAATTCTAAGCTTACCCCGTGCAAAATGGTTCACAGTGACAAATAAAATTCTCCTAATTTTAAATGAGCACTTATAGTCGATTAGAATCCGTACATACCCTCATAAAGTACTATGCATTATAAGTTTATGCCCAGGACATTTCACCATCAAATGTTATCCGCTCATAAAAAGGGGATCTAAAAGTTAATAGAAAATTACCTAGATACGAAAACACTTAGAAAACGGCATAAAACTAATGCAAATAAAAAGTTATTTACAACAGTGGTTGCTTTACACATGGAGAACAAATTTTCATTGCAATTCTCTCTGACAATCACCATCACATGAAACAGCTCGCTTCTCAGCATATAAAAAATGCAAAAGTAGAATAAATGATGGCATACTTATAGTTGAAATATCTGAAATCATCTTTGAAGCAAATCATTACGTAAAAAAAATACAATTGACTGAAAAAATGTTGTGGTAACAGAACTTCCAATCACTATTCATCAACTGAATGTAAGTTTGATAAATATAATAGATGGCCGAATAGATCCCTTTAATAATATTCACGTGCATTACTCTGCTTGTCATTTTTATGTATAAACTGTAAAAATATACATGAAGATAGTTACAGCAGCATGTGGATGCAAAGAACATATGAACAAGATGGAAGCATCGAAAACATGCCAAATTTTTATAAAGAAAATCACAAATCAATGCATAAATAAAACACTGTACTAAGATGATCGAATAGTTGGGCCGGGTGGTATAGGAAATATAGCCACCTCCACGACGCATGTCCAAGGTAGTTTTGAAAACAAGAGCTGTTTTAAAAACAATAATTCGTTGTATAACCCAATAGAGTGGTAATGCTGTTTTCTTACTAAAAGTTGTCTGTTTTGCTCCAGCTATAGGGAATAAACATATTGTTTTATAGTTTAAATACGTTAAGCAGATGAATATAAAGGTCTAAGCAACACTTTTAAATACTAACCAGCTCTGTAGGATTTTTTTTATTTTTTTGAAAAAATCTCAAAAAATGACAAATTTTACCCAAAATTTCAATTTTTGGAGCAAAAGCGCAGACTCAAGCCATTTTTTTTCAGCGGTAAAATTTCACACAGTTGATGTACTAGTATAAAGGCAACTTTTGGCACCTACCCGTTTTTGATTTTCAAAAAAAAAATTTTTTTCGCTCCACCCTAATGTATAATATCTAAACATGCAAAACAATTCCGTTCAAGAAACAAAGAAATTTTACACATACCTTCTTGTAAAAACAAAACCAGCCTTTTTTTAAAATGAAATAAGAAAACAATAATAGACTTTCTAAAGAAATATATTAAGCTTTGAAGGCAAATAATAGTTTTCTTTTATATTTAATAAGTAATTAAATAACATTAAGATTCAAAACATCTAAACGACAAAAAGAAATTCCCAAAACACTTACTACACTTACACTTAAATACAAAACCGGGTCACTACGGTGTAAAGACAATAGAAATGTTCAAAATACTTTCTTTTAAATACAAAACAAAGGATTTTTAATTAAAATAACCATTAAAGAAAATTGTAGTGCTCACCCGACATTACCTACTGAATTTTGTCGAATAAAGTTTTATCATGGTTGGGAAATCTGATTTATTTCTCATTTTATAACTTAAGGCTGTTCCCAAGTGCTTTGGTCAACAAGCGGAAAACGTTTTGACACATTTACAGATTTTTTTTAACGGAAAAATATAAAATTGCTAAGCCTGATCATAGAAGCGATTTGGAATCTAACTCAGTTTTATATTTTTTGATTATAAAATTACCTGTTGAGTTATAAGTTTTTTTGATCACGTCAAAAGGCGATTTTCACCCCAGTTTGAACTGTTTTTATTTTATCGCGGGTAAAGTCTTCTTAAAATGTCCAGTTTGACACAATTTTCTGAAAAGTTTATTATGTTTGAGAAAAAACAAGAAACTGAGTGCGATTATATTATTTCTGAACAACAATAGAACTGCTGTATCTATTACATGTATTGATAGTTGTATATAAATATGTATTTAGGAAGTATATAAGGGTCGTTTTTTCTAAACAGAACAATTTGAACATAATACATTTAAAAAATATAATGCTTTTTTTCACTTTAAAATTGGTTTCAATTGTATTTAGACATTGTCTCCAAGTAATAAAATCGAGTCAGTAAAATTCTTTTACAATGTTAAACACACAATTTTTTTTTTATATTTCAAGCAAGCAGCGGAATGACAAATAGTGACAGAAAAATGACAAACAGGTATAACTACAAACTATTTCTTTTATTTCACAAAATGTTATAGTAAAAAAGAAAACATTATTATAAACAAGAGCTTAGAAGTAGTTTTATTTTGAAATAGCATTGCATTGGTGATATTGATTACCAACATAGTACATACATTTTGGCAACTGTTTTTCAAATTCTTGTACCAACACTTGCGTCGTAGTTGAGAGTTTGTCTAAATGTTAGTCGTGCTTTCTTTTTGGAAGATGTTTTTCCGAAGTTTTGTTGCAGAATGAAATATCTTATGTATATAAAGATTTCTGCAGCATTTTCTCTATATTTATGTAAAAATTTTTGGTTTGAAGGGTATTACAATATCCCGGTCTTTATTCCCTGTGTAGAAAGTTTTGTTCAGAATTTAAATAAAAGATTAATTTTGAATGAAGAGATTCTAAGAGATTTTCAAATACTTCTTCCAGGATTTGCTTCACTGGAAAAAGCAAGCAAATTAGAGAATCTGTCACAATATTTTTAGGATAAAGTGTCAATGTAGCAAGTGAAAGCTGAAAATAAATTAGGATAAAAGCGAATAGCTAATGTTGACATCAACACAGAGGACCTAAAAGTTTCAGAATATTGTAATGTAACATATTATGACAATAAGAAAAGGGCAGCTGACGTCACAGTGAGTCGAATAACTGTGGATAAACAAGAAACACCTCTTCGTTCTTTGCAACTCCTAATGTGCACATGAGTTTGAGCGGTTTGATTGGTATACATTAGACAGGCCTATGATATGATTGGCCTACATCTCCAAGACGAATTCTACGATGATTGTAACGACAAAAAATGTAGTGGTAGATTAGTTGACGGAAGTGTTTTTTTTTTGTAAACATGTCCTTTCCTTATATAAAACAATTGTTGACAGTCTTGGCTGCAAGCCCGGTAACAACAGCCAATAATGAAAAATCTTTTTCGACAGTAAAAATAAATAAATCTTTCAATTTCTCTTCGACGTTATGGCTGATGAAAGTCATGGTTGCCTCGCAATGATTTTCCTTCATTGGGACATTACAGTAGATTCTGATAAGGTAATTAGCATCATAGCTAATAACAAATTATGAAGGTTGATTCTTTTGCAATAATATAATATTTTTATTCTACCAAGAGTATTGCTTTTATAATTATTATAATCAAAGAATGTGAAACACAAATATAATTTTTATGGTTACATATATCTATAGCAGTTCATTTCTCTTTAGAAAAAATATCCGTGTTGTTGCTTTCATATATGGTTTAATCGTATTAAGACTTCTTAGTTAATTACAGTAAGCTATTTAATCATAATCTACAGTTGAACGCTTTTCTACATTAGTTTTGACAAGGTTATTCAAAAGATGTTATTTACTTTTCAGTTTGTCGACGGTCCCCTATGGGATTTCGGGAAAAAATCTAATAAGACCTATACTATTATATTCACAGACATCGAGTTTTAGGATAATTCTTCATGTATTTTTCTAGATATTTAACAAAATGTCTAAAATCGCAAGGGGACCATCACATTTGGCCATACAGTGTGTATGGTGAATGAAAGTATGCAAGGTAGATGTAAATATGTAATATTTATGCATATAACCTTTAAAACAAAGAGAAGGATGAAAATAGTCTAATTTAGCATGGAGGCAATTTAAGACTTAAGATTCTAGATCGTAAACTAAATCTGATTATAAGGCAGTTTCTTTTTAAAAATCCTGTTTTATTATAATTCTCTGTACCATTATACTGATATATTAAAATAATGAAGAGAAATACTTCAAGCAGCGTCTGCGACAAACCCAAAACTATTTGCAATTATAAAATGAAGACCGATTATTTTAATTAAAATATCAATCCTATTATCATTTCTGTTCGCAAAGTGAAAAGATTCCATGCATCACCTAACAACCTTTTACAAGTAACACATTGGATTCCAATAAGACAATTCCTTAATTAATCTTATATTGTCAGTTTGGCATGAACCTATTGAAAAGATTTGCTCTAACTAAAAAAATAATCAACAAAAAATAAAGTACATTTATTGTAAGCTGTATTTAATAAAATTCTTTGAAAAAGAGATATAGTAAAAAACGATGAAAAAGAACGATATTGCTATAAATGAAATTGCTTTTTATAAATAAAGTTCATCGTCTTAGAAAAGAAATAAAATATGATATTCTAGAAATAGTTTTTTTATGAAAAGATTTCCGATAAAAAAAGGGCTAAAAAATATCCTGTCATTATGGAAAAAGTTACCCAGATAAAGGGACCCTTCATATAACAACTGATGCATTGTGCTGCTGTTTAGGATTAAGAAAAAAATTCATTCTCATTAGTCATTAAAGGAAAGTTGGGCTGGTACACTATATATATATATATACATACATATATATCATGTAACCATAAAATTGGTGGCAACATGTTGCCACCGTTTTAGGTAGAAATTTAAATTCTATAACGGTGTAATTTAGACTGATATATTGGTAGAATATTACACATTAGTATAACGTAATGCTAGTTATCATCCACTTAAAAAAAAAAAAAAAAAAGCCATGCGTTGCTGAGGATTGGCGTTTTCGCTAATCCATAGATTAATTTCGGAAAACATTTCAAGTTACACACACACACACACACACACACACACATACACACACACACACACACACACACACACACACACACACACAAAAAATGCTCGAAAAGTATTTGTAAGAAAACTGTTAGACAAACTGCGTTAGAAATGAAAAAAAAAATGTATTTTTCTTGATATAAATTTTAAATCACAATGCCGTTTTTCAAATACTGAATTTCAAAAATTACAAATTGAATTTCACAATGGAGTAACAGTGAAACCTTCACGTGTAATAAAGTATGAAAACGGCAATGCGTCCTATCATGTATACTGGCTATGCACAAGTCACAAATTATAGAAGCCTTTATCATTTTGTTAAACTATAAAAGTGAATTATGATGTCCACGAGCTTATGATTTTTATTTAATTCTCGACAATATTGAATGCAAAATTTATTTTCAGTTCTGAATAATATAGGTTAATTCATGTTATTAAAAATGTAGCTGTAAACTATGCAAATAAACAGAAATCAGTAAGTAATAAATGATGAATGCAAATGCAAACCGCATAAGAAAACATAACTTACAAGGAAGGCCTCCATTAGGTTGGTCACAAGATGCATGGGAAAAAAATATTTTAATCTTATCTTCGGGGAAGGGGGCTAAAAGTTTCCAATTAGTTAATTGGAATTCTATAGTATTTAATTTGTCAATTGAATAACATTAATTCGTGTCTCATTGAGGCTGAATTCTTGAAAATTTGCGATTTTTCGCTAAAAATTGTAGTTTTTTATTCATTAAGGGAAAACTATTTGTCTTAGAAACTTGGTTCTTGTTTTATTTAATAGAAAATGTTTTTGCAAAAATGACAAATGAATAATTTTTATTACTCTTGATATATATATATATTGTATTATTTGCATTAAAGGGCAAAAAACTGAATAATTTTTGTAATATTAAAAATATTTCATGAATTATACTAAATTATTAGTTATCTAATTGTGCTCCTTGGAAAGAACGAGCTCCTCCATTTCTAATGCAGTTGAAGTGTAACTAAAACGAATAATTGAATTTCTATTTTTATTGTAAAGATGGTTTGAAAACAGCTATCATTAACTATTTATAGAATTGATGAAAATTCCAGCCCCCCCCCCCCCCCTCCATCCCCTTATCTGTATGATGTCAGAAATACAACTTTCAAGTTTTGCGCTTGTTATTTTATAATAATCGCCAAGTGAAAATTAACACGATAAAAGCTGCTCGACTTACAGTACATTTACCAGTTAACCACATATTTTAATTTTAAGTAGAGATATAATACGACTTCGCAAACAGCTATTTCCAAAAAGCAAAAATAATAATTATATATATATATATATATATATATATATATATATGTATGTATGTATGTATAAGGTACTTACGTATTATCAAGTCAACATTTAAAGACTAGCTTTATTGCATGCTGCATAAGTTGGCGATTTTTGAAAACAAGCCAATAAATGACGGGTTTTAAGGGAAATTTGAATTTTGATTTTTTTTTCATAGCATCGTCATATCAAATGTAATCTTTTAAAGAGATATTTTTTGTAAAAGTCTCATATTTTGCGCACGATAATATTTTCTAATGTAATTGTTATAAAATATAATATTAAATTTAATCAGTACATTATGGCAAAAGTCGTTAAGCATATTGTTTCAAATGGGGCAACCTGATCAAGATTTTTACGTCAAATTACAAATGTGGTAACCCTATAAATTTTTTATTATTGTAATTTAGTGCAAAAGCTAAACCTAAATAAAAGTTGAAATATAGAATAAGAAACAATAATTTTAAGTAAAACGATTTTCTTTATATAAAAAAAAACCTTAATTAAGCTATATTCAGGGTGCGTAGTTTGGAAGCACCTTGTAAGCACCTTTTACCAGAATTTTTATAATGTAAAATCTGTTTTATTTAACGAAAAAGAAATCCTTTTTCAGATGTAACAACCAGTACTTTAAAGAATTTCTGGTACTAAAATAATTAAAATCCTCTGAGTTTCTTGATGACTACGCACCCTGTATATTTTATTAATACTACAAAATAATAAAGTTATTTCATACAATGTACACAATATGGCCAAAAGTAACAGGCCACTTGCAATTTTAGATGTTTTGTTAAAGAGGCTTCAAAAAAGAATTTAAAGATCTGTATTATTAGGATTTCGTTCATATAACATTCATAATATATATATATATTTATATATATATATATATATATATATATATTGAAATTCAAATTTCCTTCTATTTTAAAAACTATTAAGATTTATTAAAGACTCAGCATTATAAATTTCATTCAAACATTTTTTTCCTTTTTAGAGATATTTTATTTATAAGTCAACATTTTTTTTTTTTTAATTTTAGGATGTTCAAAAAATTGAAAGTTGTATTTTTTAAAATCCATTTGAACATTTTTTTATTCAATTAAAATAAATAACTTTCTGTTATAATTATTTTAAAGTTCATGGTGTTTCCATCGATGAAAGAATTTAATAATTATAAATGGACAATTTGGTTTAATTAATTAATGGATAACTTGTTTCGAAAGAAATATTAAACGAAACTCTCTGTGAGATCTGCGATTACACTTACCCATTACCCACTTGTTTAAAGTGTGCTCGCAATTTTATAAATACATAGCACTTATAGTCATCATCGTCATCTGATCTTTCTGTCTGTATATTTATAATAGCACAAAAACTATCCAACCGAATGGCTTGAAATTTAATAAATATAATCATTGCATAAGTTTGTCGAATTATTTAAAATTTTATGAAAATCGAATTAAATTTTCAAAAGATATTAATAAGAGTTTTCTTCCTTATCTTAACTACTATCATGCGTAATTCATTCAATTATATCAGTACTGATTCTAGGTTGTTATGGTGATTACCTCAAATTTCAGATGGAGTTATATTATTTCTGCGTTAATGAGTTTTATATACGTACTCGCGATAAATTTTGTATTCATGCCTGTTTGTATAAAAGCAGCAGCTATTGCACCAAGATCTGAATATTTATAAAACTAGTTACAGTACGAAGTAGGGTTGACAGATTTCTCAGAGAAAAAAACGGAAGATTTTGATCGACCTTAGTTTTAGTTTTATTGCGCTACCGTCATTTTTCATAACAAGCTACTGAACCTTAATGAATGTGCTAATAATGTTTTCGATAGCAAATTTGTTATAAAAAATGTATTGGTAACTCGATTTAATCATTATTTCCTTACTGTTTCTGAATTAAATTATTCTGTCAACAAATTTTAATTAATTTTGCAGTCATATGTCCAACTAAGAATAAAAATTAATTGCATTGTAAGAACTGAAATAAATTAAAACGTCCTAAAATTCAATTAAGATAATGAAAATTTTAATCCTGAACATGCTACAAAAATATTTGTTTGTATTTAAGTATAAAAGGACATAATAAATCAAACAAGATATTAAAGTTTTAGATATAGCTAAGTTAAAAAATTTATAATTAGTCGAAGAGCCGACCGCACAAAATCCTAAGTCATTGATCACAAGAAAAAATCCTTTATTATATGGAAGAGTAGTAATAGAGGAATCTAATTATCCATGTCTGCCGGAAGCGATGGTGCATAAGCCAAAAATGAATACCGCTAGTGATTGATTAGTAGGCTTAGCATTATGTTTTCTTATGCACAACTTATGTTATGCTTATGCACAACTTCTCTTCCGGCAGACATGGATCATTAGATTTCCCTATGACTACTCTTCCATAATATAAAGGATTTTTCTTGTGCTCCATGACTTAGTATTTTGTGCGGTCGGCTCTTAGAATAAATGTAGATACTTGTAGTACAGTAGAACCCCGATAATTCGGATTAATTGAGACCAGGCCCAATCCGGATTATTGATAATCCGGATTATCCGGAGAATGTGGACAAATGAAATAAAATAAAACATACTCACAGAAAATTACCTTTATACTGAACATATTCAATTTTTACAGACATTAAAAATGTTTACTTTGTAATTATAAAATTTTTCATATTCTGCTGTGCCAGTTTTGCGGGCCGCATGGTCAACATTCCCTTGAAAAGTAGTTCGTTTGACGTAGTCTCCACATGACGTTCAAAACAAATCATTAATTGTTCAAAATGGGAAGTTGCTTCATTATAGTTTATAACTTCTGGTTGATCTTCATTGATAATGGTTTTCGTCTGAATCATCTTCATTTTCTTCAGTTGTGCACAAAGCTATTAAGTCATCTGTAAGCGAGGCATACTTCTTCATTATTTTCTGCTTCCAACCAATTGCTAATGTCGGTGATATCAACTTTGCTTTTTTGCAATGCTCTGAGTAAAATTTGCGGTGAGCTTTTGATGACATTTTTAAATGGATTAAATAGAAAACTGTGAAAATTGGAATTGCCAAAGCTAAAATGACGCATAGTTGTTCCTTTCATAGATATCCTTAAAGAATTTAAATAAGAAAGCTTGAGGTATTCTTCCGAAAAGATTTCAGAAAATACCTTTTTATTCAGAATGTGAGGCTGAAATAAATTTATGTTATAGAAATTTGCCAATCGCTTCTCAAACTTGAAAAAAAAACGACCAAACCGATCCGGATTAACGGGGTCCGAATTAGAGGGGTTCTACTGTACTTAAAAATGCTACGTACAGATGATTTAATGTTACAGTGATGCATACTATGAGGAGCAGCTAACTCTAAGATTTCGCGCATGCTCAGTTAATATTATACAGCTCTCCAAGACTTTTCTTGTCTTGATCGGAAACAAGCTGTTTTTATGTTATGTGCAAAACTTTTTTCTTCAAATGGCAGAATTTTGAAGCAAACTGACCAAGAAAATATTTCTTGAAATTATCAAAAATAAGATGTGATAGAAAAACGGAAGAAATCGTCTTACGGGACAAATTTAAACGTGCACCGTACGATAAATCTAAAAAAACGAACAATTAACGTGGAAAACGTACAATCTGGCAACCCTAGTACGAACGCACCCCATTTTCCACGCTTGACGTGCAATTTCCAACTAGTTTTAATAATATTGCTTATTGGTTCAATTTATTTTCCTCAACGGTTTTACTGACCTTTTCAAATAATCATGCGAAGTATTTTGTCTGGCTACTACTTTAACCGAAATAGTCAACATAATTAAAGACGAAGACAGTTTTTGATTAAAATTCGGATCTCCTCCCCCCATTCTTGCTTGGAAAATAAATTGTTAGATACACGGCATACTACATCTTAAGCACGTAATTGGATTTCAAAAAGACAATTTTTTAATTAATTTTATTTTGTCTGGTAATTCATACCAGACAAAAAGTTTTCAATTGCTTTGTCATTAAAAAAAGAAAATGAATCAGTGAAAATAAAATACAGTTATATTCTGAATTACATTTAATAGAATTTTCTGATAAGAAAAACAGGAAACTCACGATGTCCCCCTCACCCTGCAAAAAATCAATGCCGTGCATCTGATTGCTTTTTATAAATAGAATTCCTTCCTTTACACATAAAATCAATCTCGATAGCTAAATTCTTCTGAAAAATATGACTTATGTTTTTAAAATTCTACGATGATTTTATTTTTTTTATTGTTTATTTCCTTTTATATTTTTATGTCATGTTACGGAATTTACTTCATTAAATCAACTTATTTTAGGAATATAAAGATATTTTTCTTTGACATTCTATTGAAAATTTGAAGATTAATTCGAAAATTCATTGCAAAAATTTTTTTACAAAAAAGAAAAAAGAAAAAAAATGTAAAAAAAAAAAAGTTACGTATTTTAAACTCACCAAATCAGAAAAGATACGGAACATTATGAAATAAATGAGTTACTAATATTTTCAAATTTTAATTAACTCATCTTTTTTTATTTCAACTGAATCATTGAAACTTTTTTTTTATAGCGGTTAAAGTCTGATGAAGAATTTTCAAAGCTGCGTTAGTTAATTAGAAAAAATATCTTTAAATATCTTTAAAATATCTTTTTTGTACAAGAAAATGTTAGTTAATGTAAAAACAATTTCAGTGTTAAAAAATTTTGTGTAATGTATACTTGACAAATGATTTTGCATTATTATTATTATTATTTTTTTTATAGATATGGAATTTTTGAAGAAAGTTCAAATATAGAAATAGGTTTAGAGACAAGTCTTGCTAGGTTAAAATATTACCATGACTGCATAGATATCAAAAACCGGAAGCGTCTTAAATTACAAACATCTTGAAAATGCATAAAATGAAATATTACGTATTTATATTTGTTGAAATGTTTAATATATAGGTGAAATAAAAATTTCGTTTCGTTTCCATTTTTTTAAAACGTTTCTTTCTTCTACCTCGACAAGAAGAAAGTTTTAGATTCGTAAGAAAATTTCACTTCTGGTTTTCGATGGATTAAATATGTTTTAGAAGATCCTGAACACGATTTGACAGTTTTTAGAAAAGGTTTGTCCGTGTGTTTTTGTGTGTTTGTCTGCCTGCATGCGACACAAAAATTGTGAACCCCCCTAACTTCTGAACTATTGTGTTGATTATGAGGAAATTTCATATGAAGTCCTCTTATTATATAAAATGGTGCTGTTTTGCTCTCAGGAATTCTTGTAAGAGTGGACGCCTGAAATCGATGATTTGTTCGATGTATGCGATTTTTATGTAATCGGTTGGTATGAGCAGAAGTCAATGAAATAATATATTCAGAATTATAATAATAGAAATAGACTGTCATTCTATTTTGGTTGCACTCATCTCAGAAGCGATGCTGAAATTCACCAATTTGTTCGAAAAATGCTCTTATCTCCGTTTAAATACATATAGGACAGCGGGATGGCAAAGGATATTTAAAGTTTGAAGCAAGTTTTTAAGTCTAAGATACTGTGAAAATATATATATATATTAAGAAACACTTTCTTGACATATTCGAAAATAAATTTCAGTCAAAAACTTGTAAAAAATGTTAAGATATAATTTTGGAAAATTAAGAATAAAAGTAAATCAGTAAACCCCATTCTGCTTCATGCAAAGGGAGAATGGGGTACAATGGGTTTTTTGGAATATTATAGATTATTCTTTGCATTTAAAGTGTCAAAACACCGAGTTGATGCTGCTCTTTCATTGCAATTACTTTTGAATGCTTTGGTACAACAGTTACGCCGCTTTTGTCGGTGTTGTAAATTCTTGATGCAGTTAGTTTGTTTTCGTCATTAACTTTTATATATAAATGAAAAAAAAAAAAAAAAAAAAAAAAAAAAAACTGGGAAACTGCAACTTTATTTAATTCCACTGCAATTATATATTTATACTTATAGAATATCATACATTTCTATAATATATATTTGTTAGATAAACGGGGTAAAGTACCGGGGTGGGAAGATGTACACTGAGCAAAAAAAGTATTTGCATGCAGACAATTTTTTGCATAAGTAACCATAGAAAGTAAATTTGATACTATTCTCTTAATTATTCATTTATTTAAATAAGAAGAAATCAAAAATACTTATTCATTTTCCTTAAACAGTATAATATTACACATTTAAAAAAATAAATTAATATTTTCTCATACAAAAAGTATTTTTACAAGAAGCATTGACTGTTAAAAAAGGCATTAAATGTGAACATTATGCAAATGTTTAGCATATCAGTCCCGCAGTACATTAGCCCCGCACTTTTAAGTCACGTAATATATTAACTGGAGCAGGGATTCTGTGGAGTTTTTGTTCTAATCTCGCCGAAAACGTTTGAACTGTCTGTTGCTACCCATGGGAAGATTATACTTCTCAAGAATTCTGGATTAAGTTACCAAGGTATAGGTAAAAAGTTAAATCGAAATATTTTTAGTGTTTGTTATGTAATTAAGAAGAAAAAAAAACTGGTTCGACAATAAATACGCCGCGAACTGGGCGTCCAAGAAAGCTAAATACCAGGCAAAGGAGAGCCATCATAAAAGAATCTCCAAAAAAACCCTTCTCTAAGTACTCGAGAATTGGCTGTTGATGTCGTTTCAACGTCGGGAACAATAGTTACACCACAATCAATTAAAAATATTCTTCATGATGCAAATATTAAAGGAAGAGCCCCTCGAAAAAAAAAAAAGAAACATTTATTAGTAAAACAAATATGGTGAAAAAACTTGAATTTGCAAAAGCTTATGTCAGCAAACCACCAGAGTTTTGGAAAATTGTTATTTTTTCTGATGAAAGCAAGTTCAATATTTTTTCTCAAATGATAAGAAAACTGTATGGCGAAAGCCAAATACTTCTCTTCAAATTAAAAACTTGAAACCAACTGTAAAACATGGCGGTGGTCATGTAATGATTTGGGAATGCATGTCTTTTAAGGGAGTTGGCGAAATGACCTTTATTGAAGGCAATATGAATGCTAAACAATGTATTAATATATTGCGAGATCATTTATCTAATAGTGATCTGAAATTAGGAATTCCTAATTCATATTATTTCCATTAGGATAAGGACCCGAAACACACTGCATATATTACGAGGTTTTGGTTGCTTTACAATGTAAAAAATCAATTGAAAACGCCACCACAGTCACCAGACCTCAATTCGATTGAAAATTTATGGCATATTTTGGATGTGAAAATAAGGAAAAAGAAAATTTCTAACAAATCAGAATTTAACCAAGCTCTTAGGGAAGAATGGGTACAAATCAGCAGTGAAACATGTCACAAATCAATAGAATCAATGTCCAGACGATTACAAGCTGTAGTTGAAGCAAAGGGTATGCATACTAAATATTAGCACTGTTTTTAACTTATAAATAATTCCTCTAGTTCTATTTTTCTAATGTGCAAATATTTTTTTGGCAGTACAAATGCTACTTTTTTATGTTTTCGTATTTTAAATATAAATATTAAGTCAGTTATTAAATATGTTTATTTGTTTTGTAAAAGTGATGGTATTTTTAATTCTTAGTTGCTTTTTATTTATACTACAATAAATTTACCTGGTGTGCAAATAGTTTTTTGCTTATTGTATGTACCCCGTTCTGCCCCGTGCGTTAAAATTTGAAAAAAGTCATGCAACTACCCTTAACCATTGATGTTTCGCGATCATTGCATCATGGAAAAATATTTTTTTTTAAAACATGATTAATTCATTGGAATTTGTTACACAAATGCAATATATGTTTTGTATTTACGTAGGAGGGACCTCTTAAATTATAACATTCTTAATAACTTTAACAGTTAGAAAATAAGGTAAAGAAAAGTTCCTGAAATCCAGGAAAATACCTCCCCAGTCCAGATTTCATCTAAGATTTGTGTAATCATCGTGCACATTTCACTCTGAGCATATTTCACTATATGTTGCTATAGATTATGGCAGAAAGAGTAAAAAAAATGAACTATTTGTACTTCTTGTTAATGGTGTTGTAAATTTCCTTTAATGAAGAAAGTGGATCTTTTCAGTTTATGAAGGTTTAATTCTGGAATATCGTAATTATGAGAAATATGCATCTATAGAGAAAAAGCTCTGTTCCCTTATACATTGACACTACATTTGCGAGCGTGAGCGGGGAACCGAATGATGATCCAAAGTTCAGTTTATACTAGGTTTATACTTCCAAATATTGACCTTCGATTTATTCTGCTGAGCTGATCCATATAGTATTAGACCAGATTCTCCGATCGTTGAGGTCATTTCGGTGAAAAAGTCCTCCAGAATTCATCCGGGATGGCTCAGTTGGAAGAGCATCGTCGGCTTCAAGTCAATACATCCCTGGTTCGAATCCTGGCCTGGACTTTTTTCACCCTTTGGAAAATTTACATCTGTTATAATTAATTTACCGACTGTATAATCGTGTTTAAAATTAATCTATTGCATTTTAATGGTGTTACGCTCATTCGAACATAATAAAATTGACATGCATCTATAAGGTACATATTATAATATACATTTTGTATAATTTGTTGTGCAAAGAACATTTGTTATTGATTTACAAGGCCGCACAAAAGTATTCCATTACATAATGGTACAGAAAGAACATTGTTTGGTGCACATTTTAATTTTCATTAACTATTTACAATTTTATGAGATTGATATATGAGAGTAATATTTTTAAAACTTCGTTATCGTACGAACGCACCTCATTTGCTACGCTTCACGTGCAATTTCCAACTTGTTAAAATAAATGGCAGTTTCAACTTTTTTTTTTTAGTTAAGAGCGAAAAAGAACCTTTTCGCTTTGTAAAATAAAATTATAGCATTCACAAAATAACCGAAATTCAAATTTCTTAACTGTTTTGGAAAAAAACCCCTAAATTTCACGTTATTGTAAATATTCATCAAATAGCAGGATTTTCTCTGTTGAATTCTTTTAATTAATACGATATTCCAAATAAAAAAAATTTTTATTAAAATTTTCGGACCGCATAATGCTGATTGTGTTTTCAAAGTATAAATGTAATCGAAAATAATTCCTTCGTACGGAATATTAGAATATGGCTTGGTATAAAATAACTTGTTTCATCTTGTAAATATTAATTTATTTTAAATTGTGTTTTGAAGAAAATAGAAGAATGTCTCGCAAATCTTCAGACATTTTAATTTAATATATTTTTAATTTTTATGCTTAAGACTGTTTTTCAAGATTTCATTATGATATTATATTTGTGAATGATTTTATTATTAATGGGTTTAAAGAAAATGTTTTTTTGTTATTATTAATCTGACTGTTAAAAAACTGCACTTATGAAAAATTTCACATGGTTGCTATTCAAATTAATAATTAGTGTTGCAAATAATTGAAATTTCGTTTCTAAACATTGTTGCTGATTAGTTTTATTTAAAATATAAATATAATATCTTTAAGAATGCGTTAGTAAAAAGCAATATTTTTTTTAAGTTAACCATTGATACCAGTGGTATATGCAGAAAATTTATAAGAAAGGTAATGAAAATTACAACACGAGGTTATTTTTTTGATTGGTAAACCAAGAAATGAAAACACCTCAATTATTTACAATATATTTTAATGAATACCAGTAACATATAAGAAGAATTGTAAGCTATAGTACCAAAGTGGATACACAACAATGATTTAATTATAAAATTTGCAATTGTCATGATTGATAACATATTTATCTTGCATATTTCTATCTTTTGATATTAGAATATGTAGCCTTTGATAGAAGATTTTATACCATTTTCCATTCTCATTTTAATACTCCAAAACTTTCTCTTTCATAACTTCAAAATGTACATTTGCAAAGAACAGAATAAATAAAATATTTTGCGGTTAGCCGCTCCTGTTTTCAACAACTACAGCTATGGAACTGTCGCGCGTATTTCTTTACTGAAGTTTGACTTTCATTATGTATCTGTATTAGAGTTAATTTTTCTGTCAAGGAAAATGTTCTGTTTTCTGCACTTCGAGAAGATTTTTTTCTCTCGGAGTTTATATTATTCATGATAACCAAGAAATGAAATTAAGTATTACGTTGGGTAGAATCATGTCTTCAACAGCCATGAAATACCTGTCTTTTTCACACTACAAAGTTAAAAACAGAATTACATATTCATTTTCTTTTCCCGAGTTTTTTGTGTATTTTTTCTGAATATGCAGAAAAACTGATATGGCTCTGTTACGCCTGACCATTGAAAGTCGGATCTGGGAGGGTAAGTGCTACCGTTAACAGGTAAGATTATTTTTTTTCTATCTTATTTTTTCTGATGAAAATATTGGAAGTTGATTACTAAAATTATCACAAGATGTCTGGTAGAAGTTAAAATAACCAACAGATATACCTGTGAAATTGTATGCAAATGTAATGAATGCTTTTGATGACGTCTATCACTCATTTTATAACTTCCAAATCCTCCTCTGCGCTTAGCTTTATTTGTTATTAGAACGTGTTACCTATAGTAGGGTGTAAAATACGAACATTGATTAATCTTCTATGCCCCCACAGTACTCTAAAGTGCCATTAAAATAACTTGTTATTAAATAATTTAATACATCGATTAGTAGTAATACATTTTAAAATAAGTTATAGATACTGTACTTTATCTTGTTCCAAAAGCATTATTGAATGCACAAAAGAAAAATATTTTCAAAAGGTTGATTTCTTTTTCATTTGCATCTTTTCAGATTTCTTCGCATTGAAAGATTGTGTGGGGAAAGTTTTAGTTAGGAAATATTTTTATACTTCTATAGTAAGGATACTGTATTTGTACATTTCCTAGTTCTACAAAATATTAAGAAATATAGGAGAAAAAAACAGTGAATACACGGGCGATAATTAATAATTATAATAATAGACTTTGTTAAAAATCACCATAAGATAAAAATCAAAGCAGGACGCGTTTTGAGTTGAAACTATACAGCTCGTCACCAGCTAAAAGAGACATGTGCTCGTTATGGAGCGAGGTCAAAGATGAACTAGTTCATAGTTCAAAGATGAACGAGTTGATCTTTCACCTCGTGCCTTTATGGACACGTGTCTCCTTCAGCTGATGACGAGCTATATTGTTTTAGCTCGAAACGCGTCCTCCTTTGAGTTTTATCTTATGGAGATTTTTACAAGATCTATTATTATAATTATTAAAAAACATATTTCAAATAAAAGATTTCCCCAAAATCCCTTTAAATTTCCTTAATTTAAATGGGTAAAATCTTTCAAAAATTTATTAAATGATTATGTAATATTTTAAAGTAATTAAAAAAATTAACGAGACAAAATTTTCATGAATTTATAACTTTGGATTTAAATGATTAAATTGTTGAACTGGCCTCTGTAATTTTACATGTTTATGTCACCTTTTTACGTACCATAATTTTCTGCGTATAATCCGCAGATCAAACAATTCTTTTTCGATCCAGAAATTTCATTTTGCATATATTTACGGCGATCTAAAAAGTTATATTTTATTTAATAAAATTTCTAGGTCGAAAAATGATTGTTTGACCCGCGTATTATACGCAAGAAATTACGGTATCTTCGTTGAGAGAATCAGAAAATAGACTAGTAATTTCTTCTGTAACTATTCAAATGCAATGGACTTTTACAATATAAAACTTAATTTAAATAATTGCACTTTTTTGTCCTGTGTTTTTAGTCCTTATTATTCGTACGTGAGCGGTTCTTGTTATAAATTTAGGTATGTGTATGTTTTATTAAGAGAATAAAATTATTTTGTTAACAAAGCATGTTGTGTTTTGCACATTACTTTTTCTGCAACATGCACCCAGTCGCACGCACACACATACTTATATATGCTGGATATATTATATTAAAACATTCTGTTGTGAAAAAGAACGATTAACAAAACATACGTATGTATCTAAACCAAACGGTTAAAAACACTACAATTATTTAGTAGAAATCAAAAATAAATTTTTATTATTACAATGTGTGAAGTTTTAAAGAAGTTATTAAAATATTAATCAAAGTTTAATAAGAATAAATGTAATGAAAGTAATAAATTTAATATACCAAAATTTATTTTTTTTAAAAAAAATATTCTAAAATGAACAGTGTTTATATATGCATTATTCGTTACTATTATTTTTCTGCTTTTATTTGTTATAATCAAATGCATTATTTGTCATAAAAAATCTTTTGTAGCTATTGCTGTTTATTGGTAAAATTTCGAAGCATTTTTGTTTTTCAATATAAAAGCTGAATGTCTGTTATCGTCTGAAAAATTATCGGAAAACAAAATTAATTTATTTTAACTAAAATATATGATTTTCTGATATTAGATAAAATTTTAGACAAAGAAAACCATGCTTCAGCTACATCTATATATTGATTTCACAGACACGTCTGTGACTTTCGGAAGTTATTTTAATGGCTATTAAATATGGTTTGCAGAAGTAACGTTCAGCTTATAATATAGAATTTAGGTTTTCTTGTTTCTTTAGGATTCATATAAATAATAAAGCAAGACGCTAAGTCAAATAAAATGATTAACTATATTAAAAATAACTTATTCCGTTTTTATTGAAACTAACGGAAAAAATCCCATTAAATATAAATTTATAAATTTTTTTATCAAAAGTATTTTATGTAGGTATTTTTACAAAGTATAATATAAGAATGGCAGAATAATACATAAATTATTCTTGCGTTTAGCTATTTTTTAGTTCTGATTTATGCACACAAATAATCGTATTTATTTTTAACTTCAATTTTAGTTACTTCAATTTGTTTGTTGGATTATTATTTATTATTGGTTTTTATAAACTATTTATCTTTTTAAAATTCAGTAATTAATGTAGCCTGAATCACTGGTTCAAATTCAATATCATATTTTACAAAGCATCATGATAAAATAACAGTGGAATACATAAACCATTCTTGCTTTTGGTTATTTTTCTAGTCTTGATTTACCTACCAAAATACTCGCCTTTGACTTTCCTTCAATTGGATTAATATTTTGTTTATCAGATTATTTTAAATTATGGGTTCTTAAACTATTTATTGTTTGATGTTCTGTAATTTATAAAGTCTAGATCACTGATTTAAAATTATAGAAAAATTACATTTTCATATTTTCCTTAGTATGGTATAAAAATAGCAATTACCACGTAAATTACACTTGGTTACTAACCACCAGTTTGAATGCACTTAAGTGTATGCTAAGCTTGACCTTAGATTAATTTTGTTTCATAATTCAATTTACTTTCTTAACTCTACGCCAAATCAGAATATCCCAATAGAGAAGTTAAGAATTCTTTGCGAACATGGCAGGATTTTGCATTAATTTTTTTTTCCGTATTTCATCTTTTTGGTGTAAAACTTCACAAAAACCTCTTAACTGACTTATTTAAGAATTTAATCTTCACACTCGTTTGTTTATCAGTTTCAATATGTTTGCTAATGTAGTGATTTTAAAACCTATCATGTAATTTTTAGTAATTGGGTCCACTATCATACATGGCGCGTTATAGTCAATGGAGTTCAATGCAATAAAATGTTTTTGTGAAGATATTTTAGTGGTATTTAAATTTACATTAAATCATGTTGTTTCACATTCATTTTGTTTCCCGCCAGCTTTGTCTATAGACTAGATTACGGAAGGTTGGAAAATCTATCACTATTCTCTTTTAATTTTCTTCAATAGAGTGTCATAATCAGGCTGCATGCTACTGATATATTTTAGCGAACATGATTTGATGAAAAATAAAAATTTTGGAAGCCATTTAATAATGTTCACATTAAACCATATCTTCTCTCAGCATTGCCCGCTACTCTATTCTTTTCGTGCAATCTTATTAAAATTTACCTACATTTTCTAAATGACAGCCTCTATCGATTTTATGTTTTCTCTTTGATCTTCTTTCTTGATACAGATTAGTGATTTTCATAACTGCGTAACTTATTGAGTTTGATATTTATGTTTAATGTCTGCTGGCTTTTATATTGCAAATGCGTTCACTTATGAAGAAACTTTAAGTTTTTGAGTAATCGTTTCTTTTGAAATTAATAATGTTCTACAACTTTATAATTTACTTTTTAAATTAACCACAAAATTTTTCGATAAGTGCCACTATAATTGATTTCATCACTCAGTGCGAAGCAACTTTATTTTACTGAGACCCCACTGTTCATGACTGCTGCCGCTGTAGTCGTTCCAATATTAATTGTAGTAGAAAGAACTTCAGTGGGTACATTGCATGTGCATATGTCTTACACATGTATGACAAAATCAAACGTAAATGTTAATTAATGAAAAACTTAATACAAATTCGCACAAAAGCATTAGTTAACATAAATAATGCTTGGCAGTTGATTATTTTCAAAATATTGAAATTAAAATTATGTTTATGGAAACTGGAGAATGATGGAAAAATTAAGTAACCTCTTGGACAGTATTTTCCCCTTTAATATGATGTATGGTCACCTTGGACAGGTATACATACTTCTCATCTTGATTTCATAGATTTTACCAAAGTGTTGATTAAGTCTGTGGAATTATAAACCTCTCTTCTAAAAGTGCATTTTTCAGATCCTGAAGGTTCCGGGAAGAAATGTTTGGTGCGCTGAAAATTGATGCCCTAAGACATGTCACACATAGTCATCCAAGTTCAATTTGGGTGAGTATGGTGTCCAATCCATTCGAGTGACATTTTCTGTTTGTAAGTACTCTGACACCACGTATGCTTGAATGTGGTCAATCCTTGTCATCAATTAGCAAAAAATTTGGGACAACAGCACCTTATAAACAGTCAAACTTGGGATCCAATACCTCCTCCACATATCCTCAACCAATTTCAGAAGCTCCTTGACAGATATCCAGCTCGATGCAGCCATTTGTCCTGATTCCCCTTCAAACCGTTATATTACGGTCTCGAAAATGGGAGATTTTACGCACAAAGGAAGGCAGGCAAGCTATATGTTTCTACCTCTTTTCAAATCAAAACGCGTCTAGAATCAGTGTTCATGCTATAACGGATCTTGTCACTAAAAAGTGCTCGTTCCAAGTATTATTGACTCTTTTGTTCTTCGGAAGCTCAAGTCAGTGAAACACAAATTATTGATTTTTTTCGTATACAGTATACGCTCCTTAAATGTTCATGTAGTAGTAGAACAGATGATTCGAGTTTCTATGGCAGCCTGAAAATGTGAAACCAAAACTTTTGTAGTCGCTTCGCGGTTTCTTCGATCCGACCACGACACAGCACGGTCATCGGATGCAGTTTTCGCTTTCGGTCGCCCTTGACTAGGCTGTCTAAAACGGATCCAGTGTTTAGAAAACAAATAAAAGTTCTTGATATGATACTTTCAGATAACTTTAAAAAAATACAAATGCTAAATGAACTGAAAATGATATGCTTTGTTATTTGTACTATTATTAATTAATGAAATTATATTTATTTGCAATTTACATTAATTCCGTAAGTATCACAAATTTTCATTTGAAACAGCAATGAAATACTACAATAAATATATATAAGCGTTTATTTTGATCATTCTTTAGCTATTTTTGGAAATGTATAAGTTGAACAATTTAAAAAATATGCTCATTTTTATTAAGATTATTTTGGGTTAAATGTCAATTGAATACTTATTGCTGTCTAAAAATTAAATTAATTTTTTTATAGCATTCAAATATTGGGTGAACTTCATTTGTGTTTGACCACCTTCTATGCTACCAATTATTCGCCACTCTCTACCTTCAGTTAAATGATGAATTTGAGTCATAACTATTGAATACTGATCTCTCTCAAACACCACATGCACATTTTAAACAAATAGTCCAAGAGCCTACCGTACAAAACCCTAAGTCATCGAGCAGAAGAAAAAATCCTTTATTTTATGGGAGAGTAGTTACAGAGGAATCTCATGATCCATGTCTGTCGGAAGCGAAGTGGTGCATAAGCCAAAAATCGATATTACAAGTGGTTGACTCGTAGGTTTAACATTGTGTTGCCGTACAGTCAAAAGTTTGAAAACATGGAAAACTGGGTACAGGAAAACACAATGCTAATCCTACGAGTCAACCACTAGTGGTATAAATTTTTCGCTTATGCACCACTTTACTTCCGGCAGACATGGATCATTAGATTCCTCTATTATTACTCTTTCATAAAATAAAGAGTTTTTTCTTGCGCTTGATGACTTAGGGTTTTGTGCGGTCGGCTCATGGACTAAAACTACAGACCAAAATTTCAACATGCGCCTATTGCGCATCGCATTGTCAGTTACTGAATTTAAATATTTCAGGTAATAAAGTATGCATGGAAGTGCGATTTTGTGTTCAAATATATTTAATTAACATAAATAATTGCAGCACTGAATTTCGGTCGCAACAGAAGCTTAGTGAGTATATTTTTTCTCATTATCATTTAATTCGGATGATCAGTGTTAAGCTTTTATACCTAAATGTTTAATTTAGAGGTAAACCGCTGAAATTTCTAATCCTCATTTTCTTCTGGATATTACATATTTAATCTAACTCATAATATAACAAGTTGAAAATTGCAAATCAAACGTGACAACTGCGTCCGTACTATAACTAGCTTTATAAATATGCAGATCTTGGTGCTATAGCTATTGCAATCTTATGCAAAAATGCATGAATATAAAATTTATTACGAGTGCATGCATTAAATTCAGTAAAACGGAAATGATAAAACTCCATCTTAAATATGACGTAATCCCATGGCAATCTAGAATTATTATCTTAAAAATTAATTACCTTAAAGAATTACCTTAAGACCTTAAGAATTTACTATCTTAAGAATTATTACCTTAAGAATTATTACCTTAAAAAATACTTATATTCGATATGCCTTTCGAAAGATCAGTCTTTCTTCGTCAGGAGCAAAGCAGACGCCCGTCTTTTTTGCGCCTGACGAAGGAAGACTCGGATCTTTTGAAAGGCAAAGCAAATTTAAATATTTATTATCGTGCTTTTAAGAAGTTTTTCTGTTCGTATTTCATTACTAAATAAACCAAAATTTACTGTTTAGATTTTATGATATGAATTCCTACTCACTGAATTGTGCAAATTCTAGAACTCATTCTATCATGCGTTTTAACGGCTAAAGGCAAATAATAATGTCTAAGAATGAGAACGTTTCTAACATTGATTTCAAAAATATTTTTAAAGACGTTCTATAACTCAATTTTCTGGAAAGCCTGGTTTATTCAATAAAATATAAAGGAAAACTAAGTAGGATTCTTTATAAATCTAACTTAATTTATAAAACTTTCGTTTATCCATTATTTTCTAATACTTGTGAATTTAATCGATATTGTTATAATGTGAAAATAAGAAAATTACTTTCGAGACTCCTTTAATTCAGTTTAAAGACTTTTGTTAACTGGATCGTTTCAAATTAAATCTCGCATGTTAACATTAACTCGCATGCTAAGCATTAAAACTGGAGAGCTGAACGATATAAAAGCAGGAAGATACATTGAAGTACATAATGACATCAGACTTATTAAAGCCGTGGGACTTACTAGAAGGTAAAATTAGTGTTCATCCCACTTTCTTGCATGCTACTTGTAAGTATAATTAAAATTCTGCATAATTGTTTGACCTGTATTTAAAATTAAGCTCATAATTATTATTAATCAGTCTTTTTACTTGATACGCATTGAGAAAACTATCTTTGTGAAATGGTAACTTAAGTTTATCTGCTTTAAAATAATTGTTTTGGAATGTTTTAAAATTATCTTCTCTGAATATATGCATAAGATCATGATATTTTAATGCTAAACTGTTATTAGAGAACACCGATTAAAAATTTTAGGAATTTTTATAATGGTTGGAGATAATTTACTGATCTTTAATTTTGATAACCACTTTAAGAGAATTAGTAATATTATAATTTAAGCCTATGTTCACTTTTTAGACAACCTTTTTACAGTTTCATTCTAAAAATGAATAAAATAATAATTATTTAAATGGTATTCTTTTACATTGTGTTTTTATGGATTGATAAAACGACTGCAAGTAATGTTCGCAATGCTGCCCTTTGCGCTTCGCATAATTCACCAATAATTTATAATGTTATTTGCATAAAAAAATTATTTCAAATTTGAACTTATTATAGGATTTTTGTTCTATTAAATGTAATTACTTATTTTATTGAAATTTCTTCATTGCATATATGGACATCCTAATGACATGTTAAAAACGATTTGAAAAATATTTTAACCCTTTCCGGCGCACTACTCTTTAAAGTTGGAATTTAAAGAAAAAAAAATTAGGCAATCTATTTAGGCCTAGAAGAGTACACAGGTATTGTTTTGTAAAGATTGCACTAACCATTTTAATTTAAAGTAGCCATTACAGTAGTTTTTGAAATATTCACGGCGTTTTTGTGTCTATAAACAGGGGGAAATTTAGGTGTTGCCGACCCGGCAACACTGCGCGTTAAGGGGTTAAAAGACGTTTATAACTTACAATTTTTGAAGAGCATGGTTAATTCAATAAAATATAAAGGAAAACCAAGTGGGATTCTTTAAAAGTCTCAGTCAATTTACAAAATTTTCGTTTATCCATTACTTTCTGATATTCGTAAATTTAATCGATACTACTATAATGTGAGGATAAGAAAATTATTTTTGAGAGTCCTTTAATTAAGTTTAAAGGCTTTAGTTAACTGAATCGTTTCATATTAATTCTTTGACGTTATCCATGGTGGCTCATGCTAAGCTTTAAAATTAGAGAATTTCACGATATAAAAGCAGAAGATACCTTCAAGCACATAATGATATCAGACTTATTAAAGCCGTAGGACTTGCAAGAAGGTAAAATTGGTTTTCATCTTTCTTTCGGGCATGGTACTTGTAAATATAATTAAAATGCAGCATAATTGTTTTACCGGTATTTCAAATTAAGTTCATAATTATTAATCAGTGTTTTTACTTGATACGCATTGAGAAAACTATATTTGCAAAAGAGCTACTTAAGTTTATGCTTATCAGCTTTAAAATAATTATCTTTTAAAATTATCTTCTCTGAATGTATGCATACGCTTATGATATTTTAACGCTGTACCGGTATTAAAGAAAACCAAAATAAAAATTTTAGGAAGTTTTATAATGCTTGGACATTATTAACTGGTGTTTAATTTTGTTACACATTTTCAGAGAATTGTTAAAGTAATATTTAAATTTAACCCTATGTTCACATTTTTGGAAAAAATCTTAACAGTTTCATTGTATAAATGAATAAAATTATGATCATTATTCAAATGGGATTCTTTTACAACGTGTTGTTATGGATATATAATAAAACAGCGAGTAATGTTCGCGAGTAATGTTCTCTTTTGCACTTAGTATAATACTCCAATTTTTGATAATGTTATTTGCATTAAGAAAATTATCTTAAATTTCTTCATTGCGTTAATAGACATGTAATTATATGATACAAACGATTGAAAAATATTTTTAAAGACATTTTATAACTTAAAGCGTGGTTTATTCAATAAAATATAAAGGAAATCCGCGTTGGATACTTTAAAAATCTATTTTAATTTACAAAATTTTTGTTTATCCATTATTTTCTTATACTCATGAATTTAATCGATATTGCTACAATGCGAGAATAAGAAAATCAGATTGAAGACTCCTTTAATTCGGTTTAAAAGCTTTAGTTAACTGGATCGTTTCAAATTATACCCAGGGGCGCGCCAGCAGTAACCGGCGCCTGTGTGCAGAGCTTCATTTGGCGCCTTATACCCCCTCCCCCCCCCAAAAAAAAAATAAATATTTATGCCGTTTTAGTTGCTATTCTTTTGGCGTTTTTTACCAGGCCAATAAGGCTTTTTGAATCAGAAAATTTATTTAATAAAATGTGTCTTGTTTCTTTACAGTTCATACTTTATTTCATTTATTATGTAAATTTTCTGGTTCCATACATGCTTAAATGAACTGGAAAATAAAGAAGGATGGCGGCCCCAACCAGAGCACAGTGTCATGACCAGTAGTGGCCACGAACACCTAGCCATTGTTTTACTATTTCAAAAAGAAACTTTTATTTAGCCACAATTCGCGTCAGTTTTCAAATTTTTCATGTCTCTGAAATTTCAAGAATAAAAAACAATAACAAACAAACAACAACAACAGCAACAACACCTATTGATACATTCTCTCTATTTTTCGATTTTAATGATATATCTGGTGTGAAAAAATACTGTTAAATTTTTTTTTGAAGTCATTTCAAGGATTCGCCAAACATGTTTTTCTCTCGGTGGAAATAATCTCAAGATATCATTTGCCAATTAAGAAATATGTGATTTGGATATCATTTCGCGTTTAAAAAAAGGGGAGGATTGTGCGTATTTTCATTATTTGTTTTATCAAGATTTTTTTTTTTTTTTTTTTTTTTTGGGGGGGGGGTTTAAAATTGATGAAAGAAATTAAATGTCAGAAATTAAATACAAATTGACAATTAGTTTGAAAAATCAGACCGGAACGTGAATAACACCCCCGCTGTACGTTGCCAAAGGTAGTGGGAAATCAACTCGAGTTTCGATTGGATGTATTTTTATTTAAAAATGAAAAATCATGCAAATTCAAGGAAACTGCTAACAATGTTAGGTTAGTTCGAAAATTTTTCCATTCAAAATTATAAAATCAAATCAATATGCTGCTGAAGACGTTGCTCCTCCGAACGAATCTCTAGATTCGTTTGGAAAAAATAACACGCAATATTTGACTTTGAGATAGTTAAGTTTATTATAATTGGCCTAGGAGATCCAAGGCGGTTGGTCAGTAGAACACAAAGTGCAAGGGATTTTAAAACTATTTATCATAAATCTATATTTTTTCATTCATATTGCAGTCATTATTGTAGCTCCTAATTTATTTTTGTTTAAATTGAACTTTTTTTTTTTTTTTTTTTGTGACGTCTACGGTTATGTGTGATGCTAATAAGTGCTCATATTTCAAAAATTCAATTTTATGTTCAGAAATGAAATGCACAAATCCTACAATCATTACAATTATTTATGCAGTATTTCAATAGATACGAGCATATGCAGGGAATAAAGGAAAGGCTTCCCTCTCAATCTTCGAAGAAATAAGAATATTTGGACAACTATGGCTAAATTTGGTCTATCTTCATCAACCCTCCCACATTTTCGCCATCATGGTACGTCCAAAGTACCAGATAAAAGGTGTTTATTTCGCTCAGAAAGCTATGGCGCGAAAAAAAACCCACAAATTTTGTTCAATACATAATAGTTTTCACAGAAATTATCATTTGAGAAGTGCTGAACTTAAGTTATTGCTTTGGCCGCCTAAAGTACGCGTTACTCTTTAAGAGCGAAAATCACAGTGTTAAACCTACGGCTAGGAATGCCATCAGTTTCAAAAACGATTGATATTTCATTTTTACCAGTTAAAATTTGTCTCGTAGCTGGTGCCAGTATCTCCAATCTAAAATCTCTGTATTGAACAAAACACTAATATACAAGGAGCTATACAAATATAATGAACGTTTTCAACTTTTTGGCAATTTAGGACCCCCTCTCCCCCTTACGATATCATACGTTATCATTCCTCAACTCCCGGCCTAATGATATAGTTATTAATGCCTATAATTTTATTGGATTATTTAATTTTTAAATTGCAGCGATATTCAGATATGGTTATGGACATATTATTTGCGTGCTTCACTGATTCAAATGAAGAGAAGTCATTAAAATGTCACTATCATGTATAAAATAATGTTATATCAAAAAAAAAAAAAAAAAAAAAAAAAAACCTTAAAAATGAAATAGATTTTAGTTAAAAGTATTTAGTAAAAGACTTCTGTCACATAAAGAATCCAAAAATAATAATGCCTTCATACACTTGCCTCTACCTCTATATGAGAAGGGGAGGAGAGATGGGGGGGGGGGAGGGGCAGGTAGAACTTTTTCTCAACAAAACAGTTGAACAACATTCTCTTTTCTTTACTGGCAAACACGAGTATTATTTCGAACATACTTTACACCTGCTTTCTTAAACGCAGATTGTAAATGCATATACATAAGACAGAAGAATTGGAATGGTAAGCATTGAGGTATTCCATATTTTGAAAATAATTAATTTATAGTCATTTAATTATTTTAATTGTCATTAATGAGTATTTTCATAAAAATAGGTAATAAACTAAAAAAAAAGATTGCAGACTATTTTGATGCAACGAACAAGTTTTAAGTACGAGAAAATTCTGATGTAAAAAACAAATTACAAACATAAAGAGAAAATTTTGATTGTATCCTTCAAAAATGATAAATATATTAAAAAACTTCCCATATACACACACAAGGGATATCTTTCGTTTTCATATGCCAGATCCCCCCTTTCTACTAAAGTGATAACTTTATATATGCATAGCTTCCAAGTTCTGGTTTTACACTGTTTTTCTATTCAGGATTCTCTCCGCGGACGCCACGATTGCGCCTTTAGAAGGTTTTCACGGGACCTATTCGAATGTTTCCTCTTACCAGCAATTTTTTTTAAATTAAAAATCCATTTTAAAACATACATTTAAAAAAAATATTTGAAATAGATTTCTTTTTATAGTTGTCAGTGACCTTAAATATGTTTTAATTATTTAATGCTATTAAGTTGTTATTCAGTGATTAGGGTTTCAAGCTTCCTCATCTACAAAACTGATGGAGATATATTGCGCCTTTGAAAATCTAATTTTAAGTTTATTCTGAATTAAATTATTGCTTCAAATTATTTTAAAATAGTTTCTGAATCATAGGGGACTTATAGCTATCACTGTGTGCGATATACGTGCATCATAAAAGACGTTTCTAACCTATAAGTCTACCTCTATTCATGGCCTGATACTGTGCGGAAATTTTTACCAGTATTTCCAAATAGTAATTTTCTTCATATTTATGACAATTCTGAATTAAAGCGAAAATTGCTATTTAAAAATAAAAAACAGGTGGAAAGCCCCTGTGGTAATAAAACTGTATATTGGGTAATATGGAAAGTTCTGCGAGTTTTCAAAGTAACGCGCGGTTTCGTCTAATTATTTTGTTATTATTGGTTAGGTTAGGAGTGAGTTTAAATGGATCGGATAATTTAATTCTGTCTTTTTTGTTCACGCTTCATAATTTCCACTCGTGTTGTCGTTTTAGTTTCATATTAAGAATAGGAAACCAGAAAGATAATTTTTGCCATATTATTCTCAGTTGTTCCAATAACGGTAAAAATGCTAGTCAAATTGCTCGTAAAGTTTGAACTGTATATGGACAATATGCAGTTTCAGGTGACACAGTTCGAAGTTAGTTTGAGAAATTTAAATGCAGAAATATTAGCCTCAAATAAGGCCGCTTTGGGCGAACATCATTTGTAAAGAAGAAAATTAAAAGATTCAATCGCTGAAATTCCTCGTTACACAATTCAAGAACTATAACACATATTAAGTATTTCTAAAAGTATAGTGTATGATCATTTGATAGTTTTTTAAGTGTTTCCTTCTTTACAAATGTTGATGATAGTCACACAGCAGATATTATCTTCGAGATTAAAATTTTCGTGCTTAAGTTTCTCAAACCACTTTCGAACATCACCATTTGAAATATCACTTTGTCCGTATACAACACAAGCAGTCTAACTAACATTTTTATTTTCCTTGAAATAACAGAGAATAATATGACGAAAAGGAATTTTCTGGGTTTTCATTTTTACAACTGAACTGAACTGAAACAAAAAAATCTGACACAACACAAAAGAGAATTATGTAAAACAAACAGAAAAGATTTCATGCTCGTATCTGTGCCATTCAAGATCCCTCCTTATTAGCAAGATCAAAATATAAGAAGACGAAATTACGCTTTTCCACTTACAGTGAGATAATAGGGTTGCATATTTTCAGCTGTGTGGATTACAGCGCCTATCATTGTTTACAACTATATAAGGTGCGCCTCTGTTTATAAAGGTTGGACATGACTAGTCTAAATGATTCATCAGAGGACTCATAAGTAAAATAAAATGTAATAAATTTGTAAACAAAGAATTGAATGTTTATAAATAAATTTGTGTAAGGTAAATCTACAAAAGATAATTCAGATGCCAAGAAAATATAATATAATTCTGTATAGTTAAATGAAGACTTTTTTTTTTAAGTATTTGCTTTTCAACTGAAATCTTTTGGCGCCTTTACTACTTCGGCGCCTGTGTGTGCCGCACACTTTGCACACTTGCACACTTTGGGTCGGCACGCCCCTGATTATACCTTCACATTATATATGGCGCAGCATGCTAAGCATTAAAACTAGCGAACTAGACGATATAAAGAAGAAGATATATTCAAATACATAGTGACGTCAGACTTATTAAAGCCTTGACCTTTGCTAGAAGGAAAAATTAGTGCCCATCTTGCTTTCTGGCATGCTACTTGCAAATGTAATTAGAATGCAGCATAATTGCTTTACAGGTATTTAAAATTAAACCCTTACTTATTAATCAGTGTTTTTACTTGATACGCATTGAGAAAACTATCTTTGTGAAACGGTGACTAAGTTTATGCTTATCAGCTTTTAAATAATTGTTCTTGAATCTTTTAAAATTATTTTCTTTGAAAATATGCATACGTTCAAGATATCTTAACGGTATACTATTATTAAAGGACATGAAAGTAAAAAAATTAAGAAATTTTATAATGCTTGGACATAATTTACTGGTCTTTAAAATTTTGTAACCCACTTTCAGAGAACTGTTAAAGTAACATTTAAATTTAACCCTATTTTCATATTTTTTTTATAACATTTTAACAGTTCCATTGTGTAAATGAATAAAATAATGATAATTATTTAAATGGTATTCTTTTACATTATGTTGTTATGGATATATAATGCAACAGCCAGTTATGTTTGTGATGTTCCCTTTTGCACTTACAGGGGGACCACCAAACAAGGTGCCCACAGATTTTGATGATTTCAAAGTATGTTGTAGGGGTCATACCACTAATTATTCTGGTGAAAGGGTTTCTTCAAATGGGGCTTGGTTTTTGAGAATTTGGAGGTTAAAGTTTAGCGTATATTTCAAATACCTATTTGTACAAACGTCGAATGTGAATACGTGGCTCAGTGCCAGTGTTCGCGGCTACGAATCGAAGTGTCGTGGGATCGAGTCCCTTCTCGGCTTTTATTTTCTCTTTTTACTTATATTTACATTATTTACACGTTACAAATTTTAAGTATTTTTACTACTAGAGAAATTGCTACAGCGTTTGATTTACATTTTTGAATTTTTCACGAAAATTTATTTTTTCTGCAATTTTTAAACTAATACTTCTATTGACAAAACAGCAAAACTAATTTACGCCTAGGACTTTTTTTTCTTAATTATTATCTACATTTTTTTTTACTTTAAGTACAATTCTGAAATAATGATTTTTCTTTTTCTTATCGCTTTTTTATTTTATTTTATAGTATTTTAAATGAAAATTTATTTTTTTTTTGTAAAAATAATATAAAATAATTTTCAGGTGACTTTCTTAAACGTTTTCAGGATCAGATAATTTAAGTAATGCATATCTTCGAAAGAGTAACAAAACATTAATGCAGTAATGCTAAAATACAAGTTGTTACCATTTATCCAAATTTTCAATTTTCCAATTTTCTGTAAATAGATTTATCTCCCAAGTTCAACCCCAACAAAATTTATCGTTTGCACAAATAAGATTACATTTAAAACTATTTTTTATTACAAATCAAACCACTCTTTCCGTGATTCAACAGGAATGCAAAAATCGTCTGTTATAATGAGATAAAATTTACGATACATATAAAAATACTATTTTTTTATCATATGCTTTCCTTTTATCCGTAATATCAGAATAAACGAAGATTTCTTTTTATTGATCTTATATTTGCACTTATATAAAAGATGATTAAACTTTTTTTTTTTTTTTTTTTTTTTTTTTTTTTACTTTTAATACATTTTTAAACATATTTATCACAAATTAAGTAATTAAGAAATATTAAGAAATATAAAGAAATATTAATATTAATTATGAAATTAAGTTTTAAAAAATGAGATTTCAGACATAAATTAAATCGGATTTGCGTTTAGATTAAATATTTCGGTAAAAAATACTGATTTTCTCAAAAACTTCATAAACATAAACTTTAGTTCTTAAGGGGACAGTTTACCACAAAACTGATCAAAAATATTTTGTTTTTAAACATTAAATGAAAGCCTGTTTGATTGCAAATATTTAAATATGTCATTTTTACTCATACAACAATTATATTTTGAGATATTGTAAATTTTGTTAATACACCCGGCACAATTCCTTACACTAATGATAACTTTAAATTTTTTTTTCCCTCTGTGTTTATATTTTCTTCGCTTTCATGTTTCAAAAATGATAAAGCTTTTTTTTTTTTTTTTTGATACAGAGATTTAAAATGTTTTGTACAATTTGGGTTTTTTTTATGTGCTGATTAATGCGCATGAAATTAGTCTAAATGTTATTATTATTATTGTTATTGATAAAAGTCGTTATTAATAAATATATATGCAGAGTGTTAGATTTCACCGATTTACACTACTTATATCAAATAATTATACATATTAATGTAGTATTACATTACCTAAAAATCCATGCAAGTATTGTGTAATACACATATGAAGAAAAAACAAAAAGTGATTTATTAATCTAAAAATATTAATATTTAAAGTAGTGAAGATTTTAAAATATTCAAATTTTCTTATACTTTTTCAAAATTTTAATTAAATACGCATTTTTATTTATTTATCTGTTGCAAAATGTACTTTTATTTGAACCCTGAAGTGCAGTCAGTTCAACATTTGAACCATATTTTTTTCAATAATAATAATAATAAAAAAATGAAAAGTAAACTGTCCTCTTTAGAAAAATATCAAAGGGTTCAAAGCTGTAGAATTCCCAATTCTGCTTAAAATTTGTAAAGTGTAAAAAATACAAATATAAGTAAAAAGAGAAAATAAAAGCCGAGGAGAGACTCGATCCCACAACCTTTCGAATCGTAGCCGCGAACGCTGGCACTGAGCCACGGATTCACATTCGACGTTTGTACAAATAGGTATTTGAAATATACGCTGAACATTAACCCCCAAATTCTCAAAGACCAAGGCCCATTTGAAGAAACCCTTTCACCAGAATAGTTAGTGGTATGACCCTACAACATACTTTGAAATCATCAAAATCTGTGAGCACCATGTTTGGTGGTGCCCTTGTTAGTATAATTCACCCATTTTTTATAATGTTAATTGCATTAAGAAAATTATTTTAAAATTTAACTTATTAGGATGTTGTTCTATTAAATGTAATTACTTATTGAATTAAAATTTCTTCATTGCACTTATGGATATCCTAATGACATCTGAAAAACGATTTCAAAAATATTTTTAAAGACGTTTATAACCTAAAAATTTTGGAAAGCGTGGTTTATTCAATAAAATATAAAAGAAAATCAAGTAGGATTCCTTAAAAGTCTAAGTCAATTTATAAAATTTTCGTTTATCCATTAGTTTCTGATACTTGTGATTTTAATCTACATTGCTATAATGTGAGAATAAGAAAATTAGTTTATTAACTCCTTTAATTCAGTTTAAAGGCTTTAGTTAACTGGATAGTTTCAAATTAAGTCTTTAACTTTATATGCGGCGGCGCATTCTAAGCATTAAAACTGGAGAACTCCACGATAAATAAGCGGAAAACACCTTCAAGTACATAATGATATCAGACTTATTAAAGCCATCGGAATTACTAGAAGGTAAAATTAGTGTTCATCTTGCTTTCTTTTGGCATGTTACTTTTAAATATAATTAAAATGCAGCATAGTTGCTTTACAGGTATTTAAAATTAAATTCATGCTTATTAATCAGTATTTTTACTTGATACGCATTGAGAAAACTATCTTTGACAAAGTTTATGTTTTTCTGCTTTAAAATAATTGTTTTACAATCTTTTAAAATTGTCTTCTCGGAATATTCGCGTAAGATCATGGTGTTTTAACATTATACCGTTATTAAAGATCACCAGAGTAAAAAATTTAGGAAGTTTTATAATGCTTGGAGATAATTTACTGGTCTTTAATTTTAATATCCACTTTAAGAGAATTGTTAAAGTAATATTTAAATTTAACCCTATTTTTGGAAATCCTTTCAACAGGTTCATTGTATAAATGAATAAAATAACGATAATTATTTAAATGGTATTCTTTTACATTGTGTTGCTAAGGGTACATAATAAAACACCGAGTAACGTTCGCAAAGCTTCCTTCTGCACTTAGTATAATTCACAAATTTTTGTTATTGTTATTTGCATAAAGAAAATTATTTTAATTTTTAAATAAATACGATGATGTTCTATTAAATGTGATTACCTATTTTCGTCATTGCATAAATTTGCCTGCTAATGATATGAAAAAAAAAAAAAAAAAATCCAAAATAATTTTAAAGACATTTTATATTAAATTTTATGCAAAATAACTACTTAAAAGGTGTTGAAAAAATATAGATATTATTTATTTAATCCACCTGCGATCATTCGAATGTCCACTCATTCACTATCAAAGGAACATAAAAGAAGATAATTGATTAGAAATAGAAAACATCGAAACAAAATAAAAACAAAAACAGTCCGTGTGTATAAACAAAGTCACGATGAATTTGATTTAATAACAAGGTGTAAATTTTCTCCAAAGACATTTAGTGGTTTTGACTCATTTAGACGTTTTATAACTTGAAATTTTTGAAAAGCAAGGTATATTCAATAAAATATAAAGGGATATTCTTTAAAACGCTAGTCAATTTATAAAATTTTCGTTTATCCATTACTTTCTGATACTCGTGAATCTAATCGATATTGCTATAATGTGAGAGTAAGAAAATTAGTTTCGAGACTCCTTTAATTCAGTTTAAAGACTTCTGTTAACTAGATCGTTTCAAATTAACTCTTTGACGCTATGTAAGGAGGCACATGCTAAGCATTAAAACTGGAGAGCTCGACAATATAAAAGCAGGAAGATACATTGAAATACATAATGACATCAGACTTATTAAAGAACTGGGACTTGCTAGAATTTAAAATTAGTTTTCACTTTGCTTTCTGGCATGGCACCTGTAAGTATAATTAAAATGCAACATAGTTGTTTTACCGGTATTTAAAATTAAGCTCATAATTATTAATCAGCATTTTACTTGATATGCATTCAAAAAACTATCTTTGTGAAACGGTAACTTAAGTTTATCTGCTTTAAAATAACTGTTTTAGAATGTTTTAAAATTATTTCCTCTGAATATATGCATACGATAGTGACATTTTAACGCTATACCATTATTTAAAGAACACCTGAGTAAAAATTTTAGGAAGTTTTGTAATGCGTGGATATAATTTACTGGTCTTGTATTTTGATAATCACTTTAAGAGAATGAGTGATAGTAAAATTTAACATTTTTGGATAATATTTTGAAAATTTCTTTATATAAATGAATAAAATAATTTAATGAATAAGAATTTAAACGGTATTATTTTTAGATTGTGTTGTTATGGATAGATATTTCAAGACCAAGTAATGTTCGAGATGTTTCCTTTTGCACTTAGTATAATTCTTCAATTTTTGTTCTTGTTATTTGCTTGTTTTATATAATGCTATCTTGTTATTTTCATTAAGAAAATTGTTTTAAATTTTAACTAAATACTATGTTGTTCTATTAAATGTAATTGTTTATTTAATTAAAATTTCTTCATTGCATTAATGAACATGCTAATGATATGATAAAAACGATTTCAAAAATATTTTCAAAGACGTTTTATAACTTAAATTTTTTGAAAAACGTGGTTTCTTCAATAAAATATAAAGGTAAACTAAGTAGCATTCTTTAAAAGCCTATTTTAATTTACAAAATTTTTATTTATCTGTTACTTTCTGAGTATCTCCATTTCTTTTTAGCTCACAGGCTATCAAAGCCTGGGAGCTTATGTGATGTTATTGTAGGATATATTTTTATTTGAATGTAAATTAGAAACATCGTTCGGTATTTAAATGAAATATTTGGCACATATGCCATTTAGCACCGGGTTTGCGCGATTTTTTTTATAACGATTTTTCGAAAACTTCAATTTTGAATATCGGTTACACACATATTTTGAAACTATTTTCTATTATTTGTAAAAGGCAATAACAAGAAATAAACGATATTTTATACAATGATTATGTAGAACAAAACAATTTCTTCCTTTATAAAATATATTTAAAAAAAATCTGAATAAATAAACAGTAGCCAATTGAAATGAAATATTTGGCACAGATGTCACACAAGCAACGGGTTAGGCGCGATGTTTTTTACAACAATTTGGAGAAAATCTCATTTTCGAATATCAGTTACACATTTATATTTATATTATATCCTATAATTTGAAAAAGAAATAATAATAAATAAACGATATTTTATACAATGAGTATGTAGAACAAAACAATGTGTCATTTAAAAAAGAAAATAAAAAATTTCTTAATAAATAAACAATAGTCGTGTCACCAGATGAAGCAAGATAACGCCAATTATGTATTCTGGTGAGTAAATGACATCTGTGCCAAATAATTTAGTTTATGTTATTATTTTTTTTTATATAAGTACTTTTTCATTACAGGAGAATTGGTATTTTTTAAAAAAAATTATGCGATTCATGTTTCAGCAAGTGAAATAGTTGTCAAAATATGTAATATCTAAAGAAAAAAAAACTGGTGAACTTTTATTTTTGTTTATATGTATTTATGTGCACATAAACATATATATACATAAATACATATACTATATTTGTTTATATATAAATTACTTTTGTTTCAATATAAAAATAGATAATTTGGATTAAATAAATTGTATATATATATATGGAAAAATTGCTTATGTATATGAAATAAGATATAAATTGCCGGAAAATGAGATGCTATTTTTTTTTCTCGCCAAGGACTATACTGGGAAAATACCATCTTTTATTTATTGTGTTTTAAATGAGGTGAATGAAATATGTGTATTTTAAATTTATGTATTTTAAATGAAAGTTATTCTTTTTAAATGAGTGACAGGTTTATATTTTAAATGAAAGGATAGTGATGGAAGACTATTTGGCGATTTATCACCTGTGCTCAAGTGACATAAAAGTATTGAAAGAGCCGTATGGCATATAAAAATTGAAGAGGTCAGCCCGGAATTGTTAATGACAATCACATGGATTAGGTTTTTATTGTATAGATTATTTTTTGAATGAATTTATAAAATATTTGATTATAGATGATATCTTAATTTAATTGATTAAGTATATATTTGCAGATTTAGTTGAAATATTAAGTAAAATTTACTGTCTATGAATTTAAAGAAATATATATGAGTTATTTACAATATATATATATTTAATTCATATTATCCATTAATTAAAAAGTAAATCTATAAATATATGTGATGGATTAAAAAAATGCAAAATGTCTCCTGAATTATTAAAATATTTTCCCTTTTTATGCATTTTTAATCAAGTTTATTAAATTTTTAATAATGCTAGTCCTTCAAATTTGCTCAGAAGAATTAAATTTCTAGTTTTTCCATCCATGATGGAGCAAAAGATTCCACAAATACTTTGGTTATGAAAATTTTTTAAGTCTTTTAATGATCACGCTATCAATTTATCAGCCTGTATTAAACCACTTTAAAAGAATTCGCAAAATTTAATTAAAATAATGATTAGAAGAAAACAATTTTATTAAACATATACTGTTTTATACAATATATGGCCAAAAAAGACCGGCCACTTGCGATTTTCGACATTTTGTTAAATATCTAGAAAAATACATGAGGAATTATCTTGAAACTCTAAGTGTGTAAACATAATAATACAGGTCACACATTTCTGTGAAGATTTTTACCGAAATTTTATAGGGGATCGTCAGCAAATTGAAAAAGAACGAATATCTTTTAGATAACCCTATCAAAATTAATTTAGCAAAGGCGCTCAAACTGTAGATTATGATTAAGTGGCTTATTGTAATAAACTGTTTATTTTTATGTAGATAGCATGTATACTCGTAGAAAAATTAACGTTTTTATAAAATCAGTCCCAAATTTTCCCAGGATTTTTGCTTAGAATTTGCAGAGTTCTTAATATAAAATAAAGTTCTTATCTGAAAATTTGACAAGCAACATTGTACACAATACCTTGTTATCAGAAATAAAAAATAATAAAAATTCTATGAAAAATGAGCAGGTTTAGTAAATCATTTCTCATTACTTATGCGTCGACATTATCAAAATCTCATTTGCATATTGTGTTAGTTAAATATACAGGGTGAGTCATAAATATCGAAACAATAGGCTATCTCCTTAAATATTTCCCCTAGACCCATACTTCCAGTTTCAAAGTTTCATAAAAAAAGTTGAATTTTTTGATAAGATAAGTTGCAACTCCATGGGGGGTCTATTTTAAAAAAATACGAAAATTAAATTTTTATACAGCCCCCAAAGGATAAAACTTCCAATTAGAAAAAATTCCCTTATCCATTCCTGAATTGAACAAAAAATATTCGTCTTGATATCTTCAAAACTCAGAGAGTTATGACAATTTTAATAAATCGTGAGATTTCCAGGGATCAAACACAAATTGAAATGCGTGTAATTGATGAAACAATGTTGCTGTGATTGTCCAAGAAACATTTTTTTTATTTATTTATTTATAGAGTTAGAATTTTAAATGGTTTTGTGATGGTTAACCATACAATTTGTAAGCATTATCACATCATAAAACTTCTTCAGAAAATATTTTCTTTCCAAAACATTTAGAGTAAATTAAAATTGGTATAACTCAAAATATTATTTGTCGCGTTGAATTTTTTTCTTTTGATTAAATGAAAATGTCTAACTTTCAATTTTGATTCAGCATTTTAAATAATATTTTTTTAAATAAAAGTATTTAAAATACCAATTTAAAAAACGATGTAATCCTTTGTAAATAAATCATATTTTTAAAAGTAAATTTTCTGATGTAAAAACTTCTTTTGGCGCGTTGGGCATTTTTTTTGAGATGTTAAAAAATTATTGAACTCGCATGACTATTACCATAACTGGCAGTTATTGACTTCTGTCAGTTTAAAAATGAGAAATACTGAAATAAAAACATTTGATGCAGAAAAGTGCATTTAGTTTTACACAAGGATGGGCTCCTAACGTTTAAATGCTTTTTAAAAGTTTCTAGGTGATTAACACCGTCCTGTATAGTTTCAATTTCAGATTTTGTTCAAGTTTTGCCATTCTCACCTTCTTTAATTACTGTTTAAACGCGTCAGTTGATTTAAATCTCATTTTTTTATCACGTCGATTTCAAATTTTTTAATTGTTTTGACCCTGTCAACTTCATATTTGGATGTAATTTCATTAGATGTTTCGTTCGAACGTATTAAACCTTGATTAATTAAATACACTTATAACGGAATATTAGTGGGAGCTTGGCATAATAAAATACGCAACAGAAACGTTATACTCTTAGACTTTTACATTCGAATAAATATTTTTGTTGTTTTAAATGCTGTTCGGAATAAATAAACTACTTGGATGTAGCAAACTGAGGACTCTAAAGATACGAAATTCCGTGCATAAATACTTGATATCACTGAAATTGTGTAAATTAAACAAAATTCAGTATAACAGTGCCAGCCGAAAGATGATAAATAAAAAAATTTAAACAAAACCAATTTATGTCAAAAAGTAATTGAATCTGACTTTTTATGGAAATTCCTGCATTAGTTCTTAAGATAAAGCTATTGCAGAAATCGTAACAAATGCAGTGTTGCACCGCCACACGTGGAGCTCTTTACAACAAAATATAAACAACATCAATTCATGTCAAGGACTAACTGAAATCGAAGTTTAGTGATATTCCTTGCATTAATTCTGGAGATACAGCTATCGTGGAAATCGCACAAAATCCTGTACAGTAGGGTCACCTGTTAAGCGATTCACACCAAAAGCTAATCGGTACCAATTTATATCAAGGACTAAGTAAATATGATTTTTTTTAATTCCGTAGATTAGTTCTTTAGATAGAGCGCTCAAAAAATTTATGTTATATATGTTACAGGCCAAACCCGATTTTAGGCCAAACTAGAATGGCCTAGGCCAAACCGGTCTATCCTAACGCCCATCGGATAAACTAGTTTTTCCTAGGCCAAACCAGTCTATCCTAACGTCCATCGGATAAACTAGTTTTTCCTAGGCCAAACCGGTTTATCCTAACGCCCATCGGACAAACTAGTTTTTCCTAGACCAAACTAGTCTATCCTAAGGCCCATAGGACAAACTAGTTTTTCCTATGCCAAACTAGTTTGGCCTAACTCTTATAGGATAAACTAGTTTAGCCTGCTGTTTATTGGTCTGAACTAGTTTATCCTAGGTCGATCTAGATTATCCTAGGCCAATTCAATTTGACGTGATTTTATTGAATTCAATGACCGCCTCAGCGCCAACATTCTAGTTTGTTTTAGGCTGATCTAGTTTGTCCTAGGCTGACCTAGTTTATCCTAGGCCAATGTAATTTTACGTGTTTTTAGCTCACAGGCGTCAAAGCCCGAGAAATAATGAGCTCGCAGGTTCTGTATTTATGTATGTACGCATGTATATAAGCATGATTGTACGTATGTACGTACATATGTACGTAATGCGATAACTCTTGGTAGAAATATTCGATTTGCTTAAAATTTTGGAAGTAGTTTCATTTTGATAAGGTACTTTTCTGATTAGTTTTGGGAATTCATTGGATAAGATTAAGAGGGGGTGAACGGGAGGCTAATACCCCATTGTTAATTCAGAGAAATGGATTTTTCATGCATAATTATCAGTTTTCATTTAAAATTTTAGGTATAGGATCATTCTGACAAGATGCCTCTGTGATTAGTTGTGGATGTTTATCGTTTAAGTGGAAAACAAAGGGCAATGTAGGTAACCCCCCCAATAATTTAGTTAAATAATTTTGATGCAGAATTTACGGATTTGCGTCAAATTTGAATGTATGTTCTTTCTGATAAGCGATTCCCTGAATAGTTTTGGGGAGTTTAATGGTTAAGTATGAAAGAAAAAGTGAAGGATTACCAACTTTCATAGGAAAAACTAGTTTATCCTATGGACATTTAGAGAAATAAGTTTGGCATAGGAAAACTAGTTTATCCAATTTGTGTTAGGATAAAATAGTTTCGTCTAGGCTAATATAATTTGGCTCAAAATTGGGTTTGTCCGATAAAAACATATCTTTCACTAGAATAAGCATAAATGTGTGTCAAGAGTCATTGCTTGTAACATCAATACAGAAATTTAACATGTCCACCGTAGAGACATGATACATTGGACATGGTGTTTGCTTATTTTTATTTTTCTTTCTGCAGACTCAGGCCATGCTGTGATAAGCTTGCTTTTATTATTACTATTATTCGAGCCAGATCGCAGCTGAACAAAATTTGGAATCGAACAGCGTTTTCCATTTTTGAGAAATTAATTACCTGTCGACATATAGCTATTTTTGTCACGGCGTCAAGTTTTTCTTTTCCGTAAAGTCGCAACTGGAAATTCGATTCAAAACGTAGCTTTAATAGTATTTTCTCAAAGATACATCGCTTTTATGAAAAAATGGTTAACGCCATTCGATTACATATTTTCTGAGTGAGAATGCCTGTTAATCTTATGCATTTCTGAAAATGAATTAATTAATAAATGTGTTAGGATGTAGTTTTTTTGGATTTGAGAAAACCCTTAAGGAATGGTAGAAAAATATATTTACAAATCTACTTTCTACTAAACTTATTCAAAAGTTATGATGTTTATAACACTCCTTTTTTTCTTTTGTTCTAACTATTTAATGAATTCCTATTTGAATATTGAAGGACTAAGAATCTAAATAATCAATATTACATTGTGTATTTTCCATTTAGCGAACACATCGTAATTTAAAAATATATTGTAAATTTATCCATAAATATGTATGCAGTATTCTTTAAAGGAATCTTAAATGCATGTGAATTAAAATCTGAATTTTTTGCAGAAATTGAGTAGTGCCAGGCTGTGCCGGACTGAGTCCCTTTTCACTGATTTTTTTACAGGCAGGGCTCGGGCTGAACTTTTAATTTTTATACCGGGCTTCGAAATTCCGGCCCGTGCAAACCTGTAACAGTATTCTACTACCCTTCAAATAAAAAACATTATACAGGGGCGATAGCAAAACCACTTTGCACAAGATTAGAGAGCAGTAGTCAGGATTAATATTAAAAAGAATATTGCCCTGTTAAAGTAATGGCTTTGCATTCACAGGCTGTTTACACTAATTGTGTATTACAGACATTTTTTTTAAATATCACCCTCGAAAAAACAAGTAACGGAGATTACTTTTTCCCATTTCCTCTAACTATACTTAACCACTGAACCCCAAAACTAATCACAGATACGCTTTATAAAATTGAACAATTATCCAAAATTTGAAGCAAATCAGATAATTCTGCTCAAAAACCATTCATCTGATTTAAGGAGGGTAATCCTACATTCCCCCTTTTATACTTAATCATTAAATCCTCAAAACTATTCAGGGATCCGCCTTATGAAAAAAACTATGTTTAAAATTTAATCGGCAAATCAGATAAATCTGCTTAAAAGCCCATTTATTTAATTTAAGGCAATAAATCATCCACTACCCCATTATACTTAAACAAAAGAAAAATTAATTAAAAAACCGTCTGATCAAAATGAATTCATGTCCAAAATTTTAAGCAAATTGGATAATTCTGTATTATAACTAATTTATCTAATATAAGGAAATAAACTGTACGCTTCCCCTTTATACTTAACCAAAGAACCACCAAAATTAATCAGTGAAGCGCTTCATCAGAATGAACAAATCAAAGATTTGCAGCAAATCGGTCAATTCTGCATGAAAAACCCATTTGGCAAAATTAGGCGGGAGTCCCCTTTTCTTCCATTTGTTCTTAACCAAATAACTTCCAAAACTAATTACGGAAGCACCTTACCAGAACAAATCTATTTCAAAAATTTAAGCAAATCAGCAAATTCTGCTTGAAAAAAGCATTTACATAAATTATGGGGCGTTATCTATATTTCCCCCTCTCTTTATACTTAAACAATGAACATCCACAACTAATCATGGAGGCGCCTCATCAGAATGCTTCTATATCTAATTTTTTTATTATAAAATATGCTAATAATGCATGGAAATCCATTTATTTGATTTAAGGGAAGGGGCGAATCAGCCTCTCGATCTTCCTCCCCCCTTAGTATTCTCCAATGACCTCCCAAAATTAAACAGAAAAACTCCTCATAAGAATAAACCTATATTGAAAGTTTGATGCAAATCGGGTATTTCTATCAAGAATTTTTGCGTTACGTACTTACGTACATACATAGATACAGAATCCACGGGCACATTATTTCTCAGGCTTTGGTGGTCTGATGAGATAATAACACGTCAAATTACATTATTTCTATCAAGAGTTATCGTGTTACGTACATACATGTGTACATACGTGCGTACATACAGAACTTGCGAGCCCATTATTTCTCAGGCTTTGACGCCTGTGAGCTAAAAACACGTAAAATACATTGGCCTAGGATAAACAAGATCAGCCTAGGACAAACTAGAACGTTGGCGCTGAGGCGGTCATTGAATTCAATAAAATCACGCCAAATTGAATTGGCCTAGGATAATCTAGATCGGCCTAGGATAAACTAGTTCAGACCAATAAACAGCAGGCTAAACTAGTTCATCCTATAAGAGTTAGGACAAACTAGTTTGGCCTAGGAAAAACTAGTTTGTCCTATGGGCCTTAGGATAGACTAGTTTGGCCTAGGAAAAACTAGTTTATCCGATGGGTGTTAGGATAGACCGGTTTGGCCTAAAATCGGGTTTGGTCTGTAACATATAAAAAGATACAGGAGCAGTGACTCACAGACATAAGTCTTCATTGACAAAAATAAGTCTTCAGTGAGATTACTAACAGCAACCTAAGGTTGATTTTTATTGCTAATATAGAGATAATGATATATAACCACATGAATCATATGTAAAATTTAATAAGGTATCTCACAGGGATATTGTTTTTTATCAAAAATCTTATTTAAGTAATTAAAAATACAAATTTAATAAAGTATGTTTTATATAACGCCGACAATTTAACTTTAGGTTTGCGCGAATCGGCATTAGCGTGGAGTTTACAGGTAAAAAATTATTTGCAAGACTTCGTAATAGTATTAACCCTTAACTGCTGTTAGCGGTCTCACAGATTGCTGAGTTTTACAAGTTTTGGAGTTTAACTCGTAATTTTTAGTTTAACTATAGATACTGGTCAAATTTTCTTTCGTTAGGAGCTCTATCGCTACAGACTTTTGAATAGCTGAATTTTATTTATAACAGTCTTGTTTTTAAAGTTTGATACAAAAATAGTATTCTGAGATTAATTTAAGCTTTTATCCATCTTTAGAATAAGCGGTCAGACAGACCGCTGACAGTAGTTATGCGGCAATTTTTGTCACAGCAATTAAGGGTTAAAAAAATATTTATTACACATAACTCTCGTTATAAAATTTCACAGGATTAAAATATTACATTATAAATGGTTAAAACCGAGCAATGTTTCTTAAAATTATTTTAAAGCGGGACTTCTTAAGCAAAGAAAAGCTCATGGTGTTATATTCTGTTGAAGCTCTCCCTCCCTCCTTTTTCTTTCACTTTCACAAAATAATGAATATTTTCTATCGCATAGAATGCATATATGGGAACATAATTACTGATTTAGATAAACACAGTTAAAACCGCGCAATGTTTCTAATATTTCTAACTAAGCGGTCCTTTTTAAGCAAAAAGATGCTCAGGGTCTGATATTCTTTTCCCTCCCCCCTTTCTTTTTCTTACATATTCACAACAAATTTAACATTTTCTGTCGCTTAGACTGCAATTTGTCGATTTCTAGGGTTGCAGAATTTGTATTTTTAGAACTGGGCAATTTACATGGGATTATTCCTTGTTTTTTTATAATTTTTTTAGCATGGCGTTATTACCCTCGTAAGTGGGTAATAACGCCAAATAGCATTGGTCAAGGAATCACGCCATTGCGTTTTATGAATACATATCTGTTAAATATTTTTTTATATAGATAGTCAATGAGTTGCTGTATCAAATCCTATATTTGTTTGAAACATACAATTTAAAAATACGCTGTGAAAATTGGTAGAACCTTAACGAGGCGTTATTACACCACGACACCTTATATTATGAGATTAAAATTGTACTAAAAAATATTTCTGCCAATTGACATTAAAGCATTAAAATTAACCGTTTGCAGACTGCAAACCACACCCCTCAAGGGGTTAAATGTGAAGATTTATTTTGTTGGCACTGTACAGCGGAGGAAAACTCAGATAACCACTTTAACCACTTTGTCCTCTCTGGCCACTATACTCGTCCTTCTCTTACTTATGGACTGGAATCTTGCTCGTTTATGACTGTGATATGGGCAAACGAAGAGGTGTAGGAGCACCATATACGATTTTATATCACTAGTTTGTGACAAGATTACCTCGAAGAGAACAGAGTGGAGAAAAAGAAATGTGGATCAGATTTTCGGTTGAGAAAATGCGCTGTTTAGACACAAAGTTGTGTAACCTACTTTTCTATATGAAATAATATAATTTTGTTAGCATCGGCAGGTTGTTCATTTAAAAAGCTCTAAATATTTGTTATGTGGCAGCTGAAATCAAGCATAATATTGCACAAGTTATTCAACAAAATTTTTCCTTATTTGTCAAACAATATCAATAAAATAAAATTATATTCTACAAAATTTAAGTCGATTTTTTAATATTAAATTTTTTTAATTCTGAATTAAAAAACTTCTTATTTTTAAGATATCAGAATTTTAAACTTGTGTTGCATTACAAAATGTTCCTTGTAATAAAAATCAATTGTGTGAAAAAATTCCTTTTTTTCCCTTAATGCGAAAGTCATGTTAATTAAAAGTCAATTAAAACAGTAAGTGTTTAAAATGCATTTCAATCTTAGAGCAAATTAAGTTTGTATGATATTGCGACAATGTTTGAAATTTATTTATTTAATTTTGTAACTACGAAATAATTTCTTTATGACTTCCGTTTTGGAAGTTTTAAATTGGATGTTTTTGAAACGTTAGTTTTTATTTAATCATTCATTTTTTTTTCATTTGAGTTTCTTTACCGGAAGGAATATACATATATATATATTTCAGAATGACTAATTTCCACATTCTTTTGCGTTTTCTTCCGAAAGTTGCATTGATTAAATAAAAACATAATCGTTGAAAGAATGCGTTGATTAAGGGTATGGCATTAAAATACAGAGTTATTACAAATGAATCATCGGGTTTTGATACGTTAGTAACAGCAAACTGGGAAACGTATATGTTTCCAAGACAGCTCAAACGAGAGGGCGTTAACTACAATTTCGCCTTGTATTTGTGTCATGTGTGTCTGGTTGCCATTCTTGCTGCGCGAACGTCACATTCAAAATGGCGACTGGACACGAGAAAGAGTTTTATGTAAAAGTATTTTCAAAGCGTAAAATCCCTTTTAGCCGTTCTGAAAGCATTCCGGAAGGTATACTAACTCAAGCCAACACAGGATTCTACGTTGTTATCAGCAGTTCAAAGAAACCGGTTGTTTATGTAAGGACAAAAGTTCTGGCAGATCAAGTGTTACTGAAGAAACAGTAAACAGAGTTAGGGAGAGTTTCATCCGTAGTCCACAAAAATTGAACAGACGACAAATTGAAATTGAAATTCGCTAGCATGGACGCCAATCTTGTATACTTTCGGTTTATTTTCATGCACAACTCATTTTTGTAAACCAATTATGTTGCGAAATAAATGCTTCGGAAAAGAGATGATTTTTTCGTAATAACCTTGTATTATATTAAAAGACATTGAAAAAATTAGATATTATAAGAATTTGAAATAGAATAATTAAGGCAAGTGGCGGAAAAAATTATTACATATATACCGGGTGTCCCAAAAATGACTGATGGATTTTGATCATCCTGATCACTGATGGATTTTGTACATTGATCATCCGTACGCGAAGCTTTTGCTTCGCAAGTTGCTGCTTTAGAGCTTTTTATTTAAATCCTTTTTAATGCAAGAAAAGAACACCTCTATAGTTATCATTAAAAAAAAAAACGAAGTGCGGAAATATGCGTGTATTGCTCTTACAAAGAAGTTACGGGGGCATATTCGAAAAATCTGAAAAAAAAACAACAACAAAAAACAGAATGTTCTTCTTATGAGGATATATGTATTTATTAAGAACATTTCGGTGGATACTTGACAGAGCGTCCGTAATAATGAAAAATTCGTTATTTAGTAATTTTTTATCGGTTGTAGTTTTAGAACTTTTTGTAGAAACCTTTTTTTAGCGCCTCAAAAGAAACCTGTATTGTTATCATTTAAAGAAGACCGAAGTGGGGGAAATATTCGTGTAATGTTCTTACAAGGAAGATCTTCGTACGGGGATATTTCGAAAAATCTGAAAAAAGAAGAATGTTCTTCTCATGAGGATATATGTATTTATTAAGAAACATTTCCGCGGAATCTCGATAGAGCGTCCGTAATAATGAAAAATTCGTTATTTAGCAGTTTTTCATCGGTAGTGATGGAATGCAATTTCAAAAAATATATATTTTTTAAGGCAAGTACACTTTAAGGAAAAAATGTTTCATTCGCAATTAGTTTCAAAAAATTTAATTTATTTGTGTCTAAATTTTTATAAGCAGCTGACAAGGTCGCCAGAAACGTCAGGATGACCGAGAGTGTGGGAATAAAGGATGAAGTATACAGCAATAAAAGATAATAAACTCAATGATTTAATGAACTTGATATCCCAAGTGAGACTCGTGTGATGATGCGTGGAAAGAACGAGCTGTTCAATAGATTTTCAGGATGGCGAGTTCCGTCGATTTTTAATGCAAAGCTCAGGGAAGCTTGTTTATGCTGAATATTATTCGGTTTTACTGTGATATTTGAACGTTACGTATGTATTTTATGTTTATTAAACATTTTTATACTTTGAAGAATATTAGTTTTGCTTAAATAACAAGTTATTTACTTAAAATCCGCCCCGCCATATATATATAACCATATATACTGGTGTGCAAAATTTAAGGACGAGTCCCAAAATTCCAATTTTCAAGGAATTTTTAAGCGATAATTTTCACGCGAATATTCAAAAAAAGGAAATAACATAATTAGAATAATTACAATCCTTGCATAACAGCTAGTCCATATAACATCTCATTATGGTCACACATAGTCACAAGAGTCACAGTCACTACGACGGAACAAAAAATAGGAAATTCCATACGTCTCTTTTATGTCTTAAATGACTAGTATACGTGACTCCACTGACAGGTCACTGTGACTGCTGCTTTGTGTCGACTCTCAAGGTGACTTTACAATGTAATTTCATTGAGCTCTCGTGTGATCTCTCATCTGGAGACTCAATTTCAAAGTCATTGTGCACGTTGTATTATGATAAATTACCAAATAATGTCCCATTAAACTCACACGGTGACTTTTTACCACTTTTCACAGTGGTTACTTTACAGTAGGCTCTCTGTTACAATTTGACAAAGTCTTGTGACATTCTAGTTGTTTTTACAGGCAGGAGTTAGTACAATAAACAGGTATGACTGTTCATAATTTTAATGTTTTGTTTTGGGTAACGGAGGAGGCTTACCAAATACTGCATTCATTTTTAAAATGGTTTATAAGTTATTGCAGAAATTTTTTGCATAGTAAAGGTTATTTTACTTTTTATATTTTTTATATTATTGGTTATGCCTCAGTAATTTGTTTTTTTGTTCATCAATTGTTTTTCGTTAGCTTTGTTCATTAAAAATTTGGTATTTTTTTGTTGTTATATATTATTTTTGAATGCAGGTTTGGTGGGCGTTCAGAAACCTGAAACATTTCTATTTTTAAAGAAGGGGGTGGGGTTAAGTTTCGTCTGTCCTCCCTCTGAAGAAGAACAGACTGTTTTTTCTTGCCTGTATCTTGTTTACGGTTTTTTAATTGTTTTTCGTTAATTGTTTACCTTTTTGACATACACTCTATCCTTGAAATTTTGAACTTTCATTTCATAATGTGAAATATATGTAAGAAAATACAAAAAATCAGACCTATTTATTACTTTTTTAATAAATCGATCCCTCAATGTGGATACGGGCCCCATGACTAATAATCACGGGTTTTACAGGGCAACAAGAAACCTAAGTTTATCGTATTAATTTAAGTAAAACACATGGCCTTTTTAACTGGTAACCCCCCCTCGGGAGATGAGAAATTTCTATACATCTACGCACTTGGTCTCCAGAACTCATGATGTAAAGACTTGCGAAAAGATTTTGATATGTTTTAAATAAATCGTAATTAAAACTCATCCCCTTGAAGTCTGTCGTTTCATGAAAATGCGACAGTTCTTCATAGTCAGCAGGATGATACCTAGTGCGGGAAAATAATCTACGAAATATAAACATCATTAAAAATACCGGACCCACAAAGGAAAGCAAAGACAGTGGTCATTCTGACTCGAAACATCGAAAGAGGCCCTGAAAAGGAGCTTATGTCTCGTCATGAGTTATCATCCAGCAAACGTATTCCATGTTGGGATACTGAGATATTTTTCTACCATTCGTTGAGCCTTGCCGGATTTGAAACACGGGATTCGTGAATTTTCATCCAAAAAGTGGGTTGTATCGTGGAATACTAGGATGCTATTTTTCTGCCATTCTTCACACCTTACCAGAGCGATTTTTCTGCCTGAACGGGGCATGCAGTTGTGTGTTGATAGTTCATCCTCCGTAGTGCTATAAATCATTTCAGTCAAAGCGCTCCGATGACCGGGTGAAACTGATACTCAAGATGTTTGTGTTCATCTGGTTTCATCGAAGTGTGGTGCCGTATGTGTTTATTCTTCTATGGTGATAATGAGAGCAATGTTATCAGCAAAAATGTCGGGTACTTTGTGTTTTATTTCCAATAAAGTGTTTGAATGCAGTCATCAAGTCATCATGAAACGTGTAAATCTTTTCGATTTCAACAGTTCTGTTCGCTTTCTAGTGATTCATCAATAATCTTCAAATAGTGTTCCTGTAATCGCTTCGTTATTTATTGAAAGAAAAACTCGTGTTGCGTGAATTTATTCGACATCTATTACATGAGTATACTCAAGGGGTGGTACAGTGATTTATGATTAAAGGAATGTTTAATTTATAATATGTGAGCTCACAAGTGTACACTATTTTATTTATTTATTTATTTATTTGTTTATATTAGTGCGCATGTTTTTCCCCTAATTCCTTGATTATAAAACTAATTGATTAAGGTAAGTAATATATCTCTAGTGTTATTGTTTTTATTACTTCTACAAACCATGGTTTTAAGGTGTAATTATATTTTAAATTGAAAGAAAAAATGGATATCCATATTTACGTCTAATTCTTTTATATAATTAATTCTTTTTATTTATTTCATTTCACAATTCTATGCAGATGCTTGTATTATGTTGATATTATTATTATTTTTTGAAGGTCATTTAGAATTTGTTTATATTTAGATTTTTAGGAAGTTGTCATAAAATTAATTTAAAATGGAAGCTATTAAAAAACAAAAAACTATTCTTAAGGGAAAAATCACTCGCATAAAAAATATTATAAATCCCAAAATTGATAATGAAACTGTAACTCTTGAAGAGTTAGATTTATATGGTAAACAGGTTCAGGATATTGAAACCGAATTAAATAAACTCCATGAAAATGCCATTCTTCAGAGCGATGCATCGGAAAATCAGTCTATAATAGATGAATATGATGAGATTGCACTTAAATTGGATAATTTAACCATAGCAATAAATACATCACGTAATAAGTTAACTAAAAGTTTAAACATTCACGAGGGTGGTTCAGAAAGTCTAAATAAAACTACAGGTAATGTTTGTGTAAAAACTGTTAATCTTCCAAAATTTGAATTAAAACCTTTTCACGGAGAAGCTGATCAATGGCTTTCTTTTAAAGAGATTTTTCTTACAACTATAGATCAAAATTTGGAGTTGGGGGGCGTCTCAAAATTGCAATATCTACTGGCTAGTGTAAAGGGTCCTGCTCATAAATTAATTTCTGGATTTCCTCTCTCGGAAGCCAATTATAAAAATGCATGGGACACTCTCTGCGCTCGCTACGATAAAACTAGGGATTTAGCAATAGCACAAATAAGTAAGTTATACAATTTAAAAAACATGAAAAATTGCCCCTCTTCCTCTAAAGCTATTTTTGACATAATAGATACTTGTAATGAGTCACTTCGAATTCTAGAGTCTTTGAATTTGACTCAAAATGCTTTGGTGGATAACATGATAATTTCTACTATAATTCAAAAACTAAGTGATAATCTAAAAGAACGATGGGAGCTCTCTCTTACTCATAATGATATGCCTAGTCTCACGGAATTTTTAAAATTTTTAGAGACTCATGCCAAAAGTATGCTAGCGTTGGAGAATCCAACTAAAATAGAGGTAAGATATGTAAATTATTCCCGAAATTCTTCCGATAGATATAAATTCCCCAAAAGTCAAGAAAATACTAAATGCGAGGTTTGCCTTGAGTCGCATGCCATTTATGCCTGCAGAAAATTAACGAATATGTCCATAAATAACCGTTGGAGAACTGTCCAACTAAACAAACTATGTATCAATTGTCTGCGAGGTGGCCACTTTTCAAATAAATGTCCCTCCAAGATGAACTGTAAAAATTGCCATCGAAGACATCATACTTTACTCCATAAATATGATGTCCAGGGCAATGCAGGGACAACAATGAATCCCGATTTGGCAACCCATAGTAATCAGTTTCAATCACAAAATGTCCATGAGTATTCCCCTGATCAAGGAATACCCCATAATGCTTTATGACGGTTTATAGTCCCGGGGTACATCAGATATAGGAATTACGATAATCATACGTATCCAAAAACTTGTCATGAGGTTCAAATACCATTTTTATTGGATAGCGGAAGTACCCTTTCCCTTATTCCAGAAAACTTAGTTGCAGCTTTGGATATGACGTCTATTCAAAGCTGTCATCCTCTTAATGTTAATCAAACCCAAGGACAAGTTCAGATTTCTGAAAAACTTCACGTACCCCTCAAAATAGGAAATATCAGGCAAAATAGCACCTTATACCTGGTTAGGTCATTCTTGCCATATGCGATACTGGGAACCCCAGAATTACAAAAATTCCATATTACGAGGGACTTTTACTCGAATATTCTGACTCAGGATGGAGTCATTCTTAAGTATGATCAAAACATTTCCAATCAAATTTCCCAGGAAAACTCATTTAATCATACATTAACTTTAACGAGTGATATGAATTGCAAGAAGCCGCTTCGGTCTCCTTCCAAATCAAATCAAGAAAGTTTGTCGCAACAAGGACAATGTTATCTTGATACTCAAATTCTCTCGGATTATGATGACAAAAGTTTTAGTCATTGTACTACTGAAGAGAAATCACAGTTGGAAGGGCTTCTAAGCGACTTCAAGGATATTTTTGCGCGCAATAGATATGACGTAGGTAGAGTCAGATGGGAACCTCAGCGGGTAACTCTCACCTCGGAACTTCCTATCTCGCTTCGACCTTACCGTGCATCTCCTAGGGACAATGAAGAAATTCAAAAACAAATACAAGAATTACTAGAAGCTAAACTTATTAAAGAATCCTGCAGTCCTTATTCCTCTCCCGTCACTCTATGGCATATAAAAAAGGAGAAGGTAAAACGCGTCTCTGTATTGATTACAGAAAAATCAATGCCATTTGTAAGACTGACTCGGAACCATTGCCCCGTATAGATTGGCTTTTGGACAGACTTGTCAATGCCAAATATTTTTCCACGCTATATTTAGCCTCTGGCTACTGGCATATCCCACTTCATCCTTCAGACACAGAGAAGTTGGCCTTTGCAACCAATCAAGGTCTTTATGAGTGGTTGGTTCTTCCTTTTGGCTATAAAAATGCCCCAGCTCAATTTGCAAGAGCTCTTCGAAGAATCCTAGATAAACATAAAGTTAATTTTGCTACCAATTATTTTGATGATTTTATAGTTTATTCCGATTCCTATGCCGAGCATATGGATCACCTTAAAACTATATTTAACATTTGCCGTCAAGAAAATCTAAAATTAAAATTTTCCAAATGTAACTTTGCTAAATCTCAAATTGACTTCCTCGGTTATGAAATTAGTAACGGCCAAATTAAACCAGACAATGCTAACACCGAAACTATTAAAAAATTAATCCCTCCAAAAAACGTTAAAGAATTGCAAAGGTTCCTTGGTTCTGTAAACGTATACCACAAATTCATAGACAAGTATGCTAAAATTAGAGCCCCTCTAAATAAATTGTTAAAGAAAGATGCTCCTTGGGAATGGTCAGATGTCTGTCAACAATCATTTGAATTGCTTAAAAACGCATTAATTTCTAGGCCTATTTTAAAATTATTCAATCCTAACTTCCCATGCCATGTCTATACTGATGCCTCAAAGGAAGCCGTAGGTGCTGTCTTAAAACAAATGGATGAAAAAGGGAACTTGCATCCCATTGCGTTCCACTCGAGACAATTAAGGCCCTACGAGCAAAATTACGCTATCACAGAACTGGAATGTCTAGCAATAATCGATGCCCTTGACAAATTCCATTATTACCTTCACGGAAAAACCTTTTACAATACATACTGACCATGCCTCCTTAGTATGGCTTAAGAAGGTGAAGCATTTAACAGGTAGGTTATTCAGATGGTCATTAAAATTAAGTATGTATGATTATACTGTAAAATATAACAAAGGATCCACCAATTTTGAAGCAGACATGCTTTCAAGAAATCCCACTTTTTCTGTAAATCCCCATATTCATTTATTAAGGTCAGATGAAATTAAAGAACACCAACAATTAGATAATATAACAGGGCCTAAATTTCAAAAAGTTAATGACATTGTAATAATTCGCAAAAAGGGTTTTCAAAAAATTGTAGTACCATTCTCCTTGAGAGAGAAATTACTAATAAATACCCATACAGAATTTGGCCATCCCGGAATCCAAAAAATGTTAAATTTAATTTCCCCACAATACTATTGGAGCAGCATGACCCACGATATTACACAATTTGTCAAGCATTGTGAGGTCTGCCAACTGAACAAAAAATCACACCAACCAAAATTTGGTCTTCTGGAGGCATTACCACCTTCAGAATTACCCTTCGATATAATTTCATTAGATTCAGTAGGAGGTTTTAACTATTATAATTCATCTAAAAGGTATATGCACATAGCTATTGATCACGCTACTCGTTATGTTTGGGGTTTTGCATCTAAAAATGTTACAACTGAAGTCTACATTAATATTCTTAAACAGATTTTTAATATTCAACTTCCTAAGAAAATTTTAACGGATAGAAATCCTGCGTTTACAGCGTCTAAACTTCGTAAATGGGTACATAAACAGAATGTAAAAAAATTACTTACTTCTTCTCATAGACCACAGTGTAATGGGAAAAATGAGCGTGTGAATCAGTCAATTTGCACCCGACTAAGACTTAAAGTAAATTCTACCCCTTCAAACGTCCCATGGCCCAAAATTCTGCAGGAAGTAATTAATGAGTACAATAACACACCTCATTCAGTAACCAAGTACCCTCCTGCATACTTAATGTTCGGCCAATTACCTTATCCATCAGTATTAGGCAATGAAAATTATTATCCCCCTGTAGAGGAAGCCAGAAAAGAGGCTTTCCAAAGAACAAGTGAACATCACTTGAAAAATAAAGTCAGGTATGATTTAAAGTTTGTGGAAGCGCCTTTTAAACCTGGTGACCTTGTCATAGTGGAAGAATTTCACTATCCGAATACTCGGAAGTTAAGTCCGCCTTTTTCTGGTCCATATCAAATTATGGAAAAATTATCCAATGTAAGTTTCAAAATAAATAAGCCTAATTGGCTTACAAAAAGGATTATGAAGTAATACACGCTTCCAAACTAAGATACTTTTTTCCTAGTAATCAATTTAAACTACTTACACCAACAAACTGAAATAGTTGGTATCATATGAACTGATATTATATTATATCTGATCTCGGTTTGCATTATTATGAATATTTGGAATTTTAATTACCTTTTTGGTTTATTATGAATATTTGAATTTTAAATTATTTTTGCATTATTGTGAACATTATGTTATGTGTGAAAGTACTATTTCTTGAACTATGTCAGGACAGTTCCCTACAAATTTGAAAATGTAAATAACATTGGACTTTTCAGAATCCATCTGTAATATATTCCTTATTTTGATTATCTTATTCTATGTATAATATTTACTGAGTGTTTTGCATTTATTAATACAATTGTTTTTATCATGTTCAATGGCGTATAATGGTACATTTTATAACAGTGTTGTTTTTAGGTATGATACTTGTACATTTTTTATTATTGTTATTCTATTATTTGTTAAGTATACGAAAGAAATAACTCATCTCCCATTAGCTCACTTAATGTAAAAATTGTTTACCCTTTTCAGGTGAGTATCATGGATGGAAGCCGGCCCATCCCCGGAGACTTGTCTGGAAGGGGGAGAAATTGTAAGAAAATACAAAAAATCAGACCTATTTATTACTTTTTTAATAAATCGCCCCTCAATGTGGATACGGGCCCCATGACTAATATTCACGGGTTTTACAGGGCAACAAGAAACCTAAGTTTATCGTATTAATTTAAGTAAAACACATGGCCTTTTTAACTGGTAACCCCCCTCGGGAGATGAGAAATTTCTATACATCTACGCACTTGGTCTCCAGAACTCATGATGTAAAGACTTGCGAAAAGATTTTGATATGTTTTAAATAAATCGTAATTAAAACTCATCCCCTTGAAGTCTGTCGTTTCATGAAAATGCGACATATATATATATATGGCTTGTATCATGCTATAACTAACGTATTTATGAACCGATTTGAATGAAATTGGGTATGTACTTAGTACATACAAATATCTCGACCGAGTTCGTTGGCCAGCATCATCCGCCATTTTGTTTCAAAATGGCAGCCATTTAAAAATTTTTAAAAAATTCAAAATTTAATGTTAAATGAGAAAAAATTTAAAGGTTGAAAAATATTTTTATTTTATGTGTTAGATCTTACAACACCGATTCCAGAACACTTCTTATTTTGTCTATATTTTAAAAAATGATTGAGTTACAGCACTTTGAATTTTTTTTTATGGCTGACATTTTGAAACGATCTGATTTTTGTCACGGGATAACACGCGTATTTATTAATCGATTTGGATGTAACTTGGTGTGTACATAGTACATAATGAAACCTGGACCGAATTCGTTACCTAGTTCCATCCGCCATTTTGTTTCAAAAGAGCGGTCATTTAATTTTTTTAATTTAAAATTTAAAATTAGGTACAAAAAAGTGAGAAATTAGAAAAGATTTTTTTTATGCATTTGACCTTGATACAAAGATTCCAAAGCATTTTTTGTTTCGTCTTTATCTTAAAAAATGGCTGAGTTATAGCACTTTTAATTTCTAGTGTTGCTCACAATTTGAAATGATCTCGTTTTCGTCACGTGATAACACGCGTATTTATATACCGATTTGGATGAAACTTGATGCGTAGATAGTGCATACCGATAATTGGACCGAGTTCGTTGGCTAGTTCCAACCGCCCCCGTCTTGTTTTAAAATGGCGGAATATTAATTTTTTTTAAAATTTAAATTATAAATTTAGGTGCAAAAATTGAAATAAGAAATTGAAAAAAATTTTCTTTTGTGTTTTGACCTTGATACAAAGGTTCCAGAGCATTTTTTGTTTCATCTATATTTTGAAAAATGGCTGAGTTTTAGCACTTCCAATATCCAGTGTGATGGACATTTTGAAACGGTCTGAAATTTGTCATGCGATAATATGCATATTTATAAACTGATTTCGATATAACTCCGTGTGTACATGGTACATATCAATGTCTTGACCGAGTTCATTGGGCAACTTTATCCGCCATCTTGTTTCAAAATGGCGGCCATTTAAGTATGTCAAAAATTTTTTTAATGTATAATGATGTACAAACAAAAAATTAGAAATTGAGAAAAGGCTCTTTCTAAACTATTTATCTTAATAAGGAATTCCGGAGTATCTTTTGCTTTGTCTTTACTTTGGAAAACGCCTGGAATAGAGCTGTTTGAATTTCTAATGTGGGTGACATTTAAAAAAAATAATTTGTCCGCGACAGCACTCGTATATATTAATCGACTTCTATGTGAGTGTGCATGTTCACATGAATTAAGATTTCGACCTAGCTCATTGGTTTGTTTTATCCATCATGTTTCTTTAAAATGGATATCGTGGAATTTGGCGACCCTATAAATCGCTTAAAATAAAACCAGGTTGAATAAATGATGACTAATTTCGAAAAATTCCTATTAATATTCAGCATTGTGAAAAACTAGTATTCAATCTTATATAATCGTGTTCCACTAATTTGAGCTTGGTATATTTGAATAATAAAACTTAATTTAAAATAAATAAATATAGGAAAGCTACCTCTTCCTCCCGGCACTGCCGGAAATTCTTTATTATATATGAAAAGTGTTCAGTTACTCTTCCAATAAAATCAGGTGGTTGTTAGCGGAATCTAGAACAAAAACTGCAATCGAACATGGTGTCGCAAACCATCTATTTAACCAAAAAGACATGATGTCTGCCCTAACCCAACTTGAGTTTTCCGTAATAATTATCAGAAAGCTGAAGTTTATTATAATGAACCTGTTAATAGATGTATTCATCTTTTTGTAAACTTGATAACATAGAAAAAAGTGGCAGAAATTTCCATTATGCTCGCCAGCAGTATGTATGCACTAGACATTTTGGTCTGTGATTAACAATTCATACAGTATCATTGATTGCGGAAGCACCCGGTTTTTTCAAAACTTTTCGTGATTAATCACGAAATTAATCACATTTTCTACAAAACGACGATCCACATTGTTATATTTCCATTATATTATTTTGGTTTTTCTCAAAATTATTACTGTTGATTCGAGTTCAGTTATTGGGGGGGGGGGGGGGGGGAGGGTGACACATCCTGCTTTTGGAACTAAAGAAATTGTTTGGGACATTAAGTTCCATTACAATTAATGTTCGCCTTGATGCTTTCTGATGATTCTCTCGATTTCTGAAATGAATATTTAAACATTCTGTAAATATACGTTTAAATTTATTTATTTAAAAAAATCCGTTGAAACTTGCTTAGAATAGCCGTACAGCAATTGTAATGTTACTTCAAACTATTATTTGCCAAACCTACATGCTAAAATAATAAAAGCTATGCTAGTTTTCATAAAATATACATAAGATATTCGAAGAGTATTCCTTACAACTTACTAGAGGCCTTGAAAATCCGATAAAATATGAGTTGCATGTTTTAGCAGCTTTTCTCTTTAATTTTTTTATTCATCTATAGAACAATTCAGGAGAACTACTATCACAAAATTGCCATTCGTTAACTACATTTAAATATTTTAAATCATAGATATATTTTTTCAGATACGTTTGAGTTTGTTTTAATATAATTCTCGCCTATTTTTGCTATGATTGTAATTAACAAGAAACCAATTATAGTTTAAAAAATTTAAGAGTAAAAAGTTACTTTTTATACATGTATATATAAGGTGTATAGTTACACTTCCGATAAAATCTGATGCTTGTTGAGAATCAAGAATAAAAACTGCAATGGAGCATGGTGTCGCAAACCACCCATTTAACCAAAGAAACATGATGTTTGCCCTAACTCAACTTGGGTTTTCTGTAATAATTATTAAAAAGCTGAAGTATATTATAATGCATCTGTTATTAAATATGTTCATCTTTTTGTAAACGTGATAACATAAAAAAAGTGGTAGAATTTGCTCAAACTTGCTTAGAATAGTTGTAATAACAGCTATAATGTTATTTCAAACAATAATATTCGACAAACCTACATGGAAAAACAATAAAAGACATGCTAGCTTTCATAAAATATACATAAAAGAAATTGGAAGACTTTTCTTTACAACTTACTAGAAGGCTAGAAAATACGATAAAAATGTGAGTTATATGTTTCATTAGAAGCTAAATGAAATATTTAGTTATCTTTACGGATTATTTTCTCGGTAAATCCGAAAATTCACCAGACAGAAATAATCCTTTTCCAGTTTGTACGGATAAGCAGGATTTCCTGTTAAGTTTCATGTTCTTTAACGTCATTATTATAGAGAAGGAAATTTTCCCTTTGAAGCAATATTATTTACAATAAATATACTAATGCATGTTAGGAAAATATAATTTAAGCGTTAAAAAATCAAAAGTAATTATAATTTATATGATGTTAGATCACATTTGATTTTTTATACTTATTTTATAAATCAAATTGATGTGTTTTCATAAAAACGTGTTTTTATTCGGATTAAAAAAACAAAACAAATGATACAATTTTAATATTCGCACAAAATAATTTATATAAGGTTACGTGGGGCAACTAAGCCATGAATTTACAATGTGACTTTGGAGATTCTGGCAATTAAGCTTCCATAAGCTAAAGTCTAATTTAAATAATGTCCAAGTCTTTGTAAGTGTGTTCATTTAGATCCACTTTTGCTGACAAATACTTTTTGAAAATTACATTTTAATGTTTAAAAAAATATGTATTTCATCTCTTTTTTTTTCATGGGTCCACTTGCCCTAATTTTATAGAGCAATTGAACCAGGTGGTTCTATGTTTCACACAATTTGTCTTTTTTAAATATAGGTTATTATTTTCTGTTTAAAAAAGCGTAAATAACTTTAAAAAATTTGAACCAAGTAAGATCATTTAAATTATATCACTATAAGGATCAACTACAGTGAACGGTAAGGGTAACGTTTGCTACCAAGGTGTCTAAAAAAGCACCAAACGTAAAATTATTTTCTTTATTTATATAAAAAACATAAGAATTAAGTAAGCACATCTTGTTTTAGTATAGATAATATGTGTAAAAGTTACATGAGTATTTTAGGGAAAAAAAAATCTATGCACAAACGAATACGTAATTATTCAAGTACCTCATTATCCATTGAGAAAAAAAAATGATAAGTTTAAAGCAATTTTTTTATATTTATCTTCCGTAATTGAAATTATCGCCAATACCAATGTTCATTTATCACCAACAGAATAAAGAAGGATTTTGAAAGAAACACATATTGTTTTGTCTTCTATACTAAATTGAGCGCTACATAAAAGCCTCTGTAGGTCTCGTTTAACTGTAACTCGTTTTAACTGGCTAAAATAAATGAAATTATTTGATTTTATAAAATTTAAAATTTTTGAACATAACTACTTTCTTAACTATTTTGTAAATATATTAATATTTCTGGATAGATCACTTATAAACTTAATCACCAGTCTTAGCTTCCCGGTATTTTTTAATAATGCTATAAGTTAATGGTTTTAAAAAAGTGAGTCTTAATTGTAACGTTTTAATTCTGACATAATTTTCATCAAACTTTTTTTTTTATTTTTGTAATATTCATGCGAAAATATTGTTATCATTAGAGAGGAAATTTTATTATTTGCACTATCTTATTTTGATTTTTTTTAAAAATTTGATGTAATTTTTATTTACTTAAGACTTTTAACGTATAAATATAATTTTTTCCGCGATTTTGAAGATTTACCAGCTTTTAATATGTAATATTAAAAGTTGGATTGAAAGTTTTTTGTATTTTTAATCTCTACGTGTCAATAATTTTTTTTTTATTTAAAGGGATTTTAATTATTTGCACTGTTTTAATACTATCAACAATTTAAAATAACTTTCTTTTCTAAAATACACTGTTAAAACCACAGGTTGCAATGGCACCCCTAGGAGTGAAACACTTGTCTTCTGAGCGCCCTCTTCTAGGGGAGCCTAGGACTAATTGCTCCCCTAGGACACCCTTAGGATACTCTATGGGACCCCAATTGCACCTCTGGAGCATCACACGGCCTCCCCCCTCCAAGACAGTCTATGGGGTGCCGTAGGGTTTTTGCTCCAATAAAACATTTTAAATGAAACGATTTAACCAACTTTAACAATAAATATCTCTTAAAATAATTATTAAAATTAAAAACTGTCTACACCAACGTGTTTATCGAACATTTTTCTATAATACCACCAATTTTCATATTTTTGTATGCGACAACTCTCTTAATATTTGCAAAGAAAAACCCCCCGGTAACAAAAAATTAACTGTCAGCAGCGATGACAGTGTTAGTTACTCTTTTTAGTATAGAGAGATACAGTATAAACAAAATTATTGTGCAATTAAATTGTACGATCTCGATTGATCTTATGTTTTTCATTGTAACCCTTTATGTAAAGTCGTGACAAAAACAGTAAACACGCCCTACAAACTCTGCAAGTAATTATAATAGAAGAAAGTTCGTTTTAATGGTGTTACAACACTTCAAACAGGATAAATTCATATGCATTTAATGAAGTGTACTAAAATATACATTCTGTGCAATATGTGGTGCAAAAAATTTTTGTTATTCATTTACAGAGCTATACAAAAGAATTCCGTTACATAATTATGTATGGAAAAACATTGTTTTCGGTTTATTTTAATCATGCTAATTTCATGTATAATGAAATTGATTGCTGAGATTTATTACAAGTTACTTCCTGATAATAGAAATCGCTAACAGTATTTACAGGGACTCACAGAAGATTTCGGATTCTATACTGCGTCAGAAATTCTGGATGTTAGATATTTTTGCTGGGCGTGCATTTTTAATTACGATATTAGTTTTTAATTTTAACAACACTTTTGGTCATTAAGTTGTATATGTATTGGATCATATACAGGGTAACACTACAGAATCTGTAAGAGTTACGGAGTATGATTTTAAATAGCTTTAAAGTGATTTTCGAATGAATTACGTATTTTTACGATATCCCATGATAGGTAATGACTATAGGTTTAACATGTTGATTACATCCTATTTAAGAAGTAGTCCTATTATTTTTGCATCACTTAATTGAAGATATACAATCGTATCAAAGTTTGTATTCATGCATTTTGGCATATGAGTTTAACAGCTACTGCATAAAGCTCTGAATATTTATAAAATTATATATATGATACGAAAGCACTTCATTCGCCACGTTTGATGTGCAATTTCCAACTTGTTTAAAAAGTGGGTATCTTCAATTACACAATTTCGAAAATTAAATAAGGCAAATTTTAATTTCCTTTATTATCGATGCCAAAAATAAAATTTTCCAAAGAAAGGTGATCCCGTGTCAGGGTTGGACCGCTCGCTCAGAACAATCTTTCAAAAAGTATAATAAATATGAATAATCCAAATATGAAATTTTATTTAGAATGCACCAAGTAATGTTTATACATATTAATTTGAAAGAAACATCCAAATCTTAATAAGTGCATTTAAATGTCTCAGGGAGCTTATTCAGGCATTTGTTAGTAACATTGACATGTCGTGTATATGACTCCGGTACATCTTCCACCGTTGTCACCAGACTCTCTGCAATGTTCATCACATGTAAGTATATTCCAAGGACATCCATAGTCAGCGGAGACATTATAAGCACCTTAAAAGTAAAATCATTAAATAAAATTAATACATGCGTCTAAAATATCACAAAAAAAAAAATGATAAATTTTAAGATAAATTTTCACTATGATAAAACTTATTTCAATGATCAACATTTTAAACAAGAATAGCTCTTGTCCTTTCTTTCAACACCAATTGTAAAAAAAAAAAAAAAAAAAAAAAAAAAACATTTTTTTATAAATTTCGCTGAAATTTTTCTTTTATTTGTTACTTTGTTATTTGCCTAAATCTTACTTTAAAAAACAAAAAAAAAATACTTGCTTTTAAAAAACGAAGTAGTGGGGACTCAATATAAATTTATAAGTTAAAAAAAAAAAAAAAAAAAAAAAAAAAAAAAACGAAAATAAGTGTAATAAAAGAGAACAACAAAGATTCCATTTTCATTATACATTCGAAATATTTCAATATTTAGACCCAGATTTACTCATTTTAGGGTTCAGAGAACCCGAAAAATATGATTTTACAAAACGTCTGTCTGCGAATCTGTCTATATGTATGTGACCCAAATTTTATGAATGCTTTATCTTTAAAACCAATGAATGGAATATCTATGTTATTCAGTAAAACTTTAGATTCAGTTATTCCCTGATACAAACGGATGCTGATTCATTTTTGAGGTAAATCGCTGAAGCATGCACTACAGCTGGCGCTGCTATGCTGACTTTTTTTTTTAACGGTATTAGCAATAGTGATATCTCAAGGAGCTAATGGACGAATTGTCATAAAACTTCATATTCGTTAGTACTTGATATAATATGATGCTGATTACTTTTTGATGTAAATCGAGTAATATGTGGCGTGCTTGTGCAGCAGATTATTGCAATAATTCTATCTGAAGAACTAATGCACGAATTTTCGCAGAACTTCAGATTCAGTTAGAACTTCCCATAAGATGTTGCTGATTAGATTTTATTGTAAATCATTTAAACGGTGGCCCTGCCATGCTTAATTTTCCAGGAATTTTTAACATTTATGAGGTAGAATCAAGTTTTTATATTGTCATATCAGACTAATTTTAAACAGAAAAGCTATTTATAAGAATTTTGCAGATATTTGGTTATAACATCAATCATTTGTTGAGGAATTTTCAGTTTCATCATAAGATTTATATGTTTTGCATTTTGTATTTTGTGATTTTTTTTTATTTTCCTCTATTATATGTATTACATTATTACTCGTACATTTTACCTTTGCCTTTTTTCGTATAAAATACTTTATTTTTATTGCATACAATCATAAATATTATTCATCTGCTTAACTCTGTAAAGTTACCAGTATTTGTTACTATTATTGCTTTATGTACATTGCATTTAGAAGCAAACGCATACAAGGATACACTGTAAAAATATTGACTGTACTTTACAGTGAATTAGCCAGTAAATTTACGGAATATGTCACTTTTTTGGCATAAATGGTCAATTTCCATATTTTTTGTGTTTATGACCAAAAACCGTTAATGTAATGACCAAGTTCGTTGGTATAAGAATAAAGTCTGTTTTTTTTACGGACATTGTCTGGAATCTCTGCTGCAGCTTTTTTCCAGTGTATTCGATTTTTTAGATTAGCTGTTGGGGATTTGTTTATACGCATAGCCGTGAAATTTAGCCGTGAAAACTTCACAACCATTAACCACTCAGTGGTTCATGCCTTCGTAGTTTACTTATTGACATACTATCTGAGAAGCCGGATATATGCAATAAATATAGCCTAAAACATTAGGAGAGTGAAGACAAACATTTTGCTATCCCGTTTATCCATCTATCGGTTGATTCATAAACCTACAATGTTCATTTTTTAGCTCACAGGCTAGCATAGCCTGTGAGCTTATGTGCCCACCCGTTCTGTATGTATGTTCGTTCGTGCGTAACGCGATAACTCATGATAAAAATATCCGATCCACATGAAATTTTGTATATAGGTATATTCTGATAAGGCGCTTCCCTGATTAGTTTTTGGAGTTCATTCGATATGTATAAGAGGGGGAACGGGGGCTCATGCCCTTCCCCTTAATTGATATAAATGGGTTTTTCATGCAGAATTAACAGTTTTTGTTCAAAATTTAGATATAGGATCATTCTGATGAGGCGATTCCGTGACTGCTATTAGGTGTTCATTGAATAAGTATAAATAGGGGGAACGGGGGTTCTAATGCCCCTCCCCTTAATTTATATAAATGGGTTTTTCAAGCAGAATTGTTAGATTTCGTTCAAATCTCTGAATAGTTTTAATAGTTTAATGGTTAAGTATGAAAGAGGGGGATAATTCCTCTTAAATTATATAAATGCTAAATGGGTTTTATTAAGACTTATCCGATTTGCTCTGAATTTTGGATATAGATTTTTTTTATGATAGAGCATGTCCTTGATAGTTTAGGAGGTTCAATGATTAAATATAAAAAAAAGGGGAAAAGGGAGAGCTGTTTCCCCTTAATTTTTTTTCGAACGGAATTAACCCTTGAAAATATAAGGCTGTAATGTACAATTAGTACAATTAGTATTCGTAGCCTGTGAGCTCAATGCCATCAGTTTAACTGGGCAATATTCTTTTTATTTTTTCTGCGAATAAATAATTTCAATTATCCACCCTCAAAAATATCACCTTCCTCTTCTGGTCAAAGCCAGAAATACCAAAAACATAGTTAATCTGATTTTTCAAAGTTATCGATTGCCGCAAAACTTTAACAATGGTTTAACTTTTCATTTTTCTATGGATATCTAACGACTAACCATGCAGTTAAATGAACATACAGTCTGAACATAACATACAGTTAAATGTAACCTTAATATGATGCATTATATCACGATGACTTCCACTTGTTTGTCTTGTGGCTACAAAGATGGCTGTAAGTCAAAGATATATCAGATTCAAAACCCGTTTCAGTTTAGAATATGCGTATAGCATGTCGGATTTTGTTTAAAAAATATATCTGTGTTTGTTTAGCACTTGCATGAAAAATATAATTATAGGTCCTCAATGGTTCAACTATTTTAGAGTGCTCTGAGTGATGGTATTCGAGCTGATATTCAAAGTAGTATCACAAAATAAATTATCACAGGGTGCATTTTCAACTATTTTCCTTGGAAAAAACAACTTTTTAAGGGAACATATCTATCTATAATAGGAGAAATTTACGTGATTGCTGTTATATGTGGGTCATTCCACGTAAAATGAGCAAAAATTAAAAAAAAAAGTCGTGGCCGCATGGTAACCGATTTTAATCAAATTTGATATACAGGTTCAATTCATATTCAAATAGAGCTCTGCAAAATATCTTGACAAAAAAGAAATTATTTTAGCAGTTTTGGATATTTAAAAAACAAACTTGTGATATAGAATGACATGCGTGCAATCGTCCAAAGTTACAAGTTTGAAGTTTTGTACCTTGAAAAATGTTTGACAGAAATCAATTTTCTTATAATATTATACCCCCTGAAAAATTATTTTCTTATTTATTTAATAATAATAATCTGGCAACGCCATGATTAATTTTAAATTAGTTATAAAGATAGAAAATGTGTGAATTTTTAGAAAATTAGAAACTTTATAAAAATTAAAGTAATTGAAAAAAAAAAATGTGTCAAATTGATGTCTGGCGTAGCATTGCACATACAGATCGGTTTCCCCAAATTTGAAAGTTACCATTCATTTCCTTCAACTTCAATAAAACGTTGAAAATTTAAAAAAAAATGCAAAATCATATTTTTTCCTTTTTTGTGTGCATAAAAATAAGTAAAGGAACAATCCAACATTAACAATATTGCACAGATATAAAGATTAATAAGTCCATAATATGCTAAAAAAAATTCAATAGTGCCTTTTGATTCCTAACATTTAAAAAAAAAGGGTTCAAAAAGGCATTTTTGTTAAATTCCACGCAAAATTTCTCTTTGAATTCGCGCGCTTTTCTTTAAATATTGGAAAATTTCAAAATAAAATAGTGTTGCCATCTAGAAGACTCTAAAACTACTAGATAGTTATTTCTTCAACTCTCATAATTTTTAGTATAATACTGAAGCAAAGAAGAAAAAAGAAAAGAAAAGTTGAAAAAGGCGAGAAATAGAGTTTGAATATTTAAAATAGACACTTTTATGTATAATATCAATGGATTTGAAAAGATATGCGAGATTTCCTTCATGTGTAAAAGAACAATTGAAATATTGCTTTTTCCAGTCAATTTTTCCTTTATTTATTTTTTTTCGCATTAAGGAATAAAAAAGGCATATATGAAACTTCTTGTACATAAAATACATACTTTTATCTACAACGTCAAATAATTTTGAAGTTATATCAACTGTCCTTCTTTTTTAATGAGTAATAGAAATATTGAATTTTCTCCTTAAAAATTTTCCTTTTCTATATTTTTTTCTCAGAAAGGAATAAAAATTCAATTCCTAAATTACACCAATCTCTTCTTTATCATCCATTCTTATATGAAAATAATTTATGATATAGTTTTTTCATTCCTAACGCTAATAATATGGATTGAAATTTTAAGCATGTAGACAAGAAATCGATTTTGTATCAACTTTTATTGTGAGTTTACATACTTAAAAAATCTGTCCTGAAATCTATTATTTTACATTTATTCATAAATAAATATCTCGTATTCATGTGGCAATTTTCATTCAAATCTGTGATATGTCTGCCACAGCCAATTTGATCATTTTGAATGAAATGACCCATATGCTATCCAATATAGCCTTGAATGTACGGTGTTTACTGCTTCATTATTCTTACTGATAAAATTCAGCTACAACCACAGGAATTATCATAGATTGCTAATAAAAAAAATGAATATATACTGGTGTTTTTTATGTGAAATTTTTGTCTTTGACCAGCAATTTTTTTTTCTGAGTGGAACTCGTACATTTTACTAAAAAAGACCCAGCAATTCTTTTTTATGCTTGTACGTTGTTTTTTAAAAAGAAATACGTTCTGACCAAAACAGACAAACAGATTTTTTACTTTTCAGTTGAGCAAAAATCAAAAGTTTCGAGTTATATTTCTGTAATTCGTGATTTGGGCCCTAACCAAGACGTTGGATGTGACCAAGTGGTGCAGAGTATCGAACATGTCTCTTCTAATGGTGGATTTTATAATAACAATTTCTTCATAATTTTAAGAAATTAACTAACGAAATAAATTAAATTAACGAATTTAGTGAACAAAAATTTCTTCATAATTTTAAGAATAAGTTTAAAATTGGCAAGTATTAATGTAATGCATCCAGTCAGTATTAAAGGTACTTAAAAAAATCTATGTAAAAAGGACTTAGAAGATTAAATAAACTCCTGAAAATAACTTATTCATCAAAATTTATTTTGTCGCCTTTGAAGTAATCCCTATCATGCCAGGGCCGTAGCTAACGGAAGGCTAGGGGGGGGGGAACAGTCCCCTTAAAACATTTTGAGCCTCCCCTGGAAAAGATTCCAAAGACATTAAATGAATTTATGTTTCGAAAATCCAAATGAAATTATGTTCAAAAATCTAATTTAGTTTTGAGGCCCTTTCACAATTTTGCAAAAATACTAAACTGTAACTGAAGTAAATGTTTCAACAATCTCTCATCTTATTTGCACATATGAAGCTAACATTATGTTTAATTTTGCACTAGTTATACACTCGAATTTTTCATCATCATATACTTTTTTAGCATAAAATTAAGTTATTACAACAGTTTAATAAGAAACACAATACCTACAGAGTGATCATGCACTAATTTATTTTTCTGCATCGGAGAGGGAGAAAATATGAGCCACCTCTACATTGTCTTTAGCCTCCCCCTCCCATTATTCCCTTCTAACACTGCATTGAGTCCAATACAGTTATGCCAGTCCTTTTCTAAGCCTCCGTGTATTTTCCGCAGCCTGATTGCTGTATGGACTTTCCCTTCTTCAGCGAATTTTCTTCTATAACCTAATAGTCCAAGAGCCGTCAGCACAAAAATCTAAGATATCGAGCACAAGAAAAAACTTCTTTATTTTATGGAAGAGTAGTAATAGGGAAATCCAATGATCCATGTCTGCCGGAAGTGAAGTGGTGCATAAGCCAAAAATGAATACAACTAGTGGTTTATCATTGTGTTTTCCGTACAATCATTTCATGTCTTTGATTGTACGGCAAACAAAATGTTAATTCTATGAGTAAATCATTAGTGGTATTAATTTTTGTCTTATGCACCACTTCATTTCCGGCAGACATGGATCATTAGATTTCCCTATTACTACTCTTCCGTAAAATAAAGATTTTATTTTTGTGCTCGATACACTGTAAAAAAATCCGTTAAAATTACGTTAAAATATGCTGGCAGCAATGTTGCCAGCAGTTTTTGCCGTAAAAATTCATTAAAATTAGATGTAATTTTTTTTATTACACATAATTTTACTGCAGTTTTACGGCAAAAACTGCTGGCAACATTGCTGCCAGCATATTTCGCCATAAGTTTAACAGATTTTTTTTTTTACAGTGTACCTTAAGTTTTTGTGTTGTGTGCTCTTGGACTATAAGTTGTCTCGAAACATTTAACAAGAAGTGTTTATATTATCTTTAGGAACAGCAAAATATCACGCCGGGTCATATCAGGCAAGTAAGTGTTTATTCGATGATATTCGTTGCGTTTTTGGCTCGAAACTTTCACAGCGATAATGCATTATCGTGGCTAAAAATCCACAAAAAATTTAGAGGATTTTCAAGATAACTGGCAAAGGAAATTCCGCTTGAAACACAAAATATAAGTCCAAAACTTTGTTCGTCTAACTCTTCGATTGCCAAAAACTGCTGAGCATAAAAAAGTATGACTAAGTAGATCCCTGCTCGATTGGTCTACAGGCGAACAGGCGAAGGTACATTTAGAAGTTAAGTTCTAATTTCACCAATAAAAACTAAATGAAGATTATAGATAAACTCAGTTTAATAATTCTGATTGCTTTTGATGAGATTTTAAGTCTATTTTTCTGTGAGAGTTGATTCAATTAGAATTATGCTTATACGATATTTTTTTCAACCGCTATGTATTCTTAACCCATTAGTGCCTAGCGTCCCTTTTTAGGGACGATTATAAAAAAGGCAATAAAGCACTTTTCACACCAGTAAATAGAAAGATAAATAAACACTATTTTTCACAAGACTAATTTCTCAATAAATTAAGATAAAAGTTATTCGTTTTTTTTTTTTAAGTGGTGGGAAATCCAAAATTTCATTTTTAATGAAGCAAATAATTTGGGCATTATTGAGTTAATTTGTATTTACAATAAGATTTGACCCTATCAAAAAGTTATAGATAATATTAAGAAGATTTATATTAAATTTAAACGGATTCGATATCTTATAAATTGACGAAATTGTGAATATTTTTCTTCTTCAACTCACTTTTTTGTTTTCATTTTTAATTTTTTTCTTCCTGAGAGTTTTTCCTGTGAAAAACCTGTCAATATAAAAATTATAAATAATATTAAGACGATTTATAATAAATTCAGTTGGATTCGATATCTTGAGAATTGATAAATTTATGAAATTTTTACTTCCTAAAACCTAATTTTTTCTTCTTCTGGCTCCCATTTTTAATTTTACCATATATACATTTTAGGTGGGAGTATTTTGGGTTCTTGTGTCATGTAATAAAAAGTTATAAAGTAATTTTTCCAAAGTCGTATCATGGTAACGACCGCAATAGGTAGTATTTCTTATAAAATTTATTTAAAACATCTGCTGTTAACACACTAAGTTGCAGATGCCGTCCAAACCCCGCGTTGTAGTTCGGTTAAAGTGGTATTACCGTACATAGAAAATAAATATTGACATGTATTTTTTATGCGCAATTTTTAAATAATAAATTCGTCGTACGTTTTACACAAAAGTTTTACATCCAAATAAATCATTTGAACTGGCTACAAATAATGCAAGTATACTAAATGCAGTGAAAGTTATCACAGTAGATTCCCTCAATGTCATACAGCTTGGAAGCAGAATTTGTGCGGATTTTAGAATTTTGCGCATTTCTGGTCACTTCTTTGCTTACATTTTTTAAACAGTAATTTGAATATAACTAATAATGTAATCGAAACTATAAAAAATGCTTACAATATAATAAAATAATAAGAAAAATAATAAATTAATAAAAAATTAGATAATTTTTAAAATGGTTAAAATATGAAAAGCAAAAATCAAATTAATAATAAAATATGATTCATTATAAAGATGCAATATATTTTTCCTAAATTACTCATTGGAACAGCATGTCCCTTAAGGGACCTAGCGCCAATAAATTCCATACAACCAACTAACTTAAATTATTATTATTCAAAGAAACTTGCCTCATATTAGCATATAATAACATTACTAATTTACATCGAAATCATAACATAAGGAAGTCTTATTTTAGGTTTAGCCAGACTTAATAACAATAAAAAATCCTTGTTAACCAATAAATATATTTGGTAAGAAGACTGGGATTATCAGTTATATCAGCAATATCTTGAATTTTTTTCAAAAATAAATGTATTCTTCCTTCATAAAAAAACATAAATTCAAAAAAAAAAAAAAAAAAAAAAAAAAAAAAAAAAAAAAAAAAAATTAAAATACATACAAAATTTATATAAAACTGAAAAAGTCAATTTTTTTCTTTATATGTAAACTGAACGTTTTATTGTTTACATCCGTAAATTATGTGCGGATTTTAGAGAGTTGCTGATTTTAGGGTTGCAGATTTGAGTGAGTCTACTGTATTTTACTTTACTCTCCTTTTTAATATTTATTGTATCATATGCAGGTACTGAAATATATAGTTACCTATTGCTAAAATAAATAAGACAACAAGAACTATCGCAGATGTAGCTTTCATTATCGGGATACCTGAAATTAGAAACATTTCTTTAAGTGTGAAAAGAGAAATAAAAGAAAATAACTGAGAAAAACTTAAGTTATTCAGATTTAATTTTGAGAATGTATCATTTAATTATAAGTTAACGTTATTCATTAAAAAGGTCAAAACAATATAAAATATAGCATAAAATTAGCTTTTTTTATCGGTTTATTGCTGGCATGTAACAAGCCCTATCCATCATTTAATTTCAAAATATTTTTTAACATTTTCTTGTATAATTGAAAGATGTTTACGAGTTCGGTTTGCTTATCTGTTTCTGTTCGTGGCTTAAGGGGTTTCAGGAGCCTTATTTTTAACTTGTTGGTGCAATTTAGAAACATGTCACATTTAATTTTTTTTCTTAGCTCCTAAGAGACATAAATACATAAAACTTTTAATATAGACACTTTAATATATCTTCTATTTAAAATAATTTTTACGATACTCTACATTAAAATTTTATTTGTGTTTAATTTTAATTAAAAAATTAAAATTATTTCTTGACTTGCATCGACTGCGCTCAACAATTCTTAAAAACTAATAAATCAATTTGCAAAACTTGGTAAATATCTTCATTTTAAGTACAAGAATAACTTATACTTCAAATTTTAATATTACGATTGCATTTATTATTTTAAAATAACAATTTGTAAATAAGAAAATGATTTTTTTCATAATTTTATAATTTAAATTTAAATTTAAAAGCAAAAATAAATAAATTGAATTTAAGTGAAGTATAAGTACAAGATACATTAGTTTTACATAATTACCAATGTTTTGGGAGTTCTTAACCTCTTTGCTACTGGCGATTATTTTTAATTATTACTAAATTATTTCTTCTCTCGTTTGACTTCAGAGCGACATTTTTGTTTTATTTTCATTAGCTTGAATCTTAGAATTCGAAGCATATTATTCTTATATCGAAATTTCATTTATATTTGAGTATCATTAATAAAAAGGGGCAAAACTGATGTACCCATTTGGGTACTCAGGGACTGAAGAGGTTAAACTAATAGTTTTGTTATAATCTTGCGTGCAATGCATGCAAGTAAAAAAAAAAAATAAAAATAAAAATTTTGTCAAAATTAAACATTAAAACAATAAAATAAAATTTCAATATAGAATATTAAAAAATATAATTCAAATAGAAGAAATATTATATTGTCTAAATTAAAAATTTTATGGCTCTATGTTTAATACGGACTGAGAAAAAAAAATGTGACATATTGCTAAATTGCACTACCGGGTAAAAAATAAGACTCCTGAGACCCCTTAAATCTCTTAAATATTCTCCGACTGCCATGAAATTAGAATGGTATTAAAAATTACATAAAAATTAATACCTCAAAAAATAAATTAAGATACAGATTTCAAACAAATTGCATTTAAAAGTGAATTTCCCCACCTAAACGGCGGTGTAAAAATTGAAAATTTGCAGTAGCAAAAATTACAAAACTGAAATTTTATTTCAAATTTCAAAGTGTCGCCATTCGCAAAATGACGTATGAGTTATGCACAGATACGTTTAGCCTTTATAATATATATATATATATATATATATATATATATATATATATATATAGATAGATAGATAGATAGATAGATAATCTATTACCGTTGGAAAATGTTCCATTTTTCATGAGTGATGCATGATTTTCTATTCTTGCTAAATATCACTGTCCCTTTTCAACAAAAGAGTATTGACAAATTTAAATTATTAGTTTCTTTAATTTTCTTACGTTAAAATGAATTTTTCGCGAAAATTATCAGATTTTTTTTATTATTTCCTTTAAAAGCACATCCTTTTACGATTCTAAAACTGCTTTGTTTTTGTTCCTCACCATGTTTTAGAACAAAAGTGAATCTAATATTTATTGTATAAATACAATAAAGAGCCGATTATTTGGACCAGCCGGGACCGAGGCAAATTCAGTTATTTAAAATTTTGGATAATTGAACAACTTTCGAAAAGTTTAGAACAGCTGGCCATATTTCAAAAGTTGTTTTAGGAAGGAGAGTTAAATTCTAGAAAATAAATCTACAAAAAAATTAATAATATTTAAATACGTATTTCAGGGATTTTAGAAATCACTCCACCCTATGTGGGTGAAAAAAAGATCGAAAATTTTACAACATTTGGCCATATCTTAGCAGCCGCTTTAGGTAGGAGGGTGATATCAAAAGAAACAAATCGACTAAAAGAACATTTAATTACATATTTCTGCGATTTAAAAATTCCCACTTTGAAGCGGGTTAAAAACAGGGACCTCGAATATTTAAAACATAATGCCATATTTCAGGAGCCATTTTAAGTAGGAGATTGAAAATTGTCAGAAAATGAATCTACTAAAAAAAGTTAAACATACATTTCAGAGTTTTTTGACAATTCCCACATAAGAGGATTAAAGGGGGGAGGGGGGGGGAATAAAAAATTGTAAGATATTATGCCATCTCTTATCAGTCGTTCTAAGTAAAATCATGAAATTTCAGAAAAATAAATCTAATAAAAGAATAATTAAACAAAGTTTTCAGCGATTTTAGAAATTTTCCAGATTTTAAAGGGGTTAAAAGGAGTGTAGACTATTTTAGAAAGCTTATCTACATCCCAGTAGCAAGTATACGTAAGAACGTGAAAATGCAAAAAATAAAGCTACTAAAAATTAGTTAAACATGCATTTCATCAATATTTCAAAATTTTTCGCTTGGGGAGTTAAATTGGGGAGTGGTTAATATTATGACATTTGGTCATATTTAAACAGCCGTTTGAGATAGGAGAGTGAAATTTAAGCTAACAAACCCATTTAAATAATAATTAAATATGTGTTTTGGCGCTTTTAGAAATTTTCACTCTAGTGGGATCAAAGGGGGGCAGGCGAAAATTTTATAGCTTTTGCAATGTCCCAGTAGCTATTATATGTAGAAGCGTGAAATTCAAGATAACAAACCTATTAAAATTAATTAAACACGTATTTCAGTTATTTTAGAAACTACAACCTAAGAGTCAAGAGGGTAATCAAAAATTATAGGACATTTTGCTATATCGCATCAGAAGTTTTTGGTAAAAAAGTAAGTAAAAAAGAGGGATTTTAGATCTAATTTGTCTATTATGTCGCCCACTTAGTTTTAGGTAGATTTCGTATGAAATACTACCTATTGCATTGTCTCCCATGTTGGAATTTCTGAAAAATTTTTGCGGATCTACACGAATCATGACTCCTAGACCCCAAAACTACCATCAGTAAAAAAGTTTATATATATATATATCTATCTATCTATCTATCTATCTATCTATCTATCTATCGGTGTATATCACTTTCTTCTAGACACGATAACTTCCATAATTATGCTCAGATCTTCATCAAACTTTTACATAAAATCAAGGGGCATAAAATCTCGGTTAAGTTCGTTAATGGGCAAAATCGGACCAAGGGGGTCAAAGTTAGGAGGGTTTTTGTGAAAACAGAAAAAATGCGATAACTTTTTAATTAAAATAGATATCGAATCGGTTTAAAGTTTATATTACTTCTAAAAGATGAGGAAAAAGTTTATGCGTGACAGATTTTTGATAAAGTTAAAAATGGGCTCAAGGGGCGAAAAAAACATGGTTTTTGGGAGAAAAAAAATCATAACTTCGTCAATTCTCAAGATATCAAATCCAACTAAATTTTATATAAATGTACTCAATATTATCTAAAACTTTTGTATTTACAAGTTTTTGATAGGACCAATTTTTACCGATGAAAAAAATTAAAAACGAAAAGAAAAAGGGGGGAGGAAAAAGAAAAAAACCCATAACTTACTCAATTCTTAAGCAATTAAATCTAATTAAATTTATTTTACATCTTCAGAATAATATCTACAACTTTTATATTGACAAGTTTTTCATAGAACCAATTCTTATAGCAAAAATAAATTAAACAAAAATAGGAGTTGGAGAAAAAACCTTAAATCCAAACTGCTTATATTCTGACTCATTTTAAAATTCATTTTTGATTTTAAACGCATCCAAATGACAGATCCTCTTATTTAGCAACTATATAATGCGACTTATTGGCCAATTTTTTGATAAAGGCAGAATATATTTTTAAAAAGGCTGCCAAAAGAGGTATTTTGAACAGATTTCCCGAAGTTTTCATCATTAAAAAATTCATTAAGTATAACAAATTGCGTTTTTCATGAGTCATTTTTAAATTAATTTTTGTTCTCAAACCCATCCAATTTACAGGTCCTATTATTTAGGAACCATATAACTTGACGTATTGGCCAGTTTTTTGATAAAGGCAGAATATATTTTTTAAAAGGCTGCCAAAAAGGGTATTTTGAACAGAATTTCACGAAGTTATCGTGATTAAAATTTGAGGAAATTTAAGAAATTGCGTTTTTACCGAGTCATTTTTAAATCTTTTTTTGTTCTCAAACGCATCCAATTTACAGGTTCTCTTATTTATGAACTATATAATGTGACGGAGTGGCCAGTTTTTTGATAAAGGCAGAATATATTTCAAAAAAGGCTGCCAAAATGGGCACTTCGCAAAAAATTTCCCAAAGCGAGATGATTAATGAACTGTGGGTATTCAAATAACAAATTGGTTATTTTATGACTCATTTTTAAAACCAATTTTGCTCTGACGCGCATTCAATTGACAGTTTTTTGTTACTTAGGAACTATATAATGTGCGTATTCTTCGATTTTTTGATAAAGTGTGAATATATATTTTTTAAAAGCTGTAAAAGTAAGCACTTCGCAAAAAAATTTCCCAAAGCGATCATGATAAAAGAATTGAGGTTGTATTCAAATAACAAATTGTTTATTTTATGACTCATTTTTAAATTCAATTTTGCTCTCAAACGCATTCAATTGACAGTTATTTGTTATTTAGGAACTGTGTAATGTGCCGTATTGGTCAGATTTTTGATAAAGGCTAAATATATATTTAAAAAAATCTGTCAAAGTGGGCACGTCGCACAAAATTTCTCAAAGCGATCTTGATTAAAGAATTGTGGATGTATTAAAATAATAAATTGGTTATTTTATGACTCATTTTTAAATTCAATTTTGCTGTCAAACGAATTTAATTAACAGTTTTTTGTTATTTAGGAACTATATAATGAGCATATTGGTCAATTTTTTAAATAAAGTAAGAATATAATTCAAAATATATTGCCAAAATGGGCATTTAAGTAGAGATAGGCATTTTTTTTTTTTTTTTTTTTTTGAGATGAAAACTTTTCGAAATCTACCTCCGCCTATAGGCCATGCCGAAAGGGATTTTTGAATTGGATAATGTAAGATTACACGATTGAGACAGCATATTTGATTAGATATTAAAAAAAGAGGTACTACTTGGTTATCCCGTCGACCAAAAAACTATCGCCAATCTATAAGATTAAATTCCAATAACGGATGATCGTAAATGTTACATTCAATGACATTAAATACGATACTTGTGTTTAAAACGTCATTAAGTGATTTTTATTTCGACTTTTTACTTTTATTTTTATTGTTATTTTGCTAATTATTTTTTCATTATTTAAAATAAAAATTATGTCAATAGGTATAATTTCGCTATCAGTTTGGCGATTTGTATAATTTGGCGAAATTGGTCAGCGGGATAACCAAGTAGTACCAAAAAAGATTTTTCTTTTCTTTTCTTTTTTGAGACACATTTCGTTTGATTCAAGATTCTTTTAGAGAAATTGACAAGCATATCAGGCGAAAGTTTCTAGTACTTTTTAAAATAAATTCGATTTATTCATTATAAACTTGGTTTAAATTAATTATTGTAAAAATATTAGTTAAATCCTTTTAATTTATTCAATAAAAATAGTACTTTTGAGTTGGTGGGGTGCTAATCTGAGATTTCTTCCAGATAATGTACCATATTTTGGTTTTTGGCGCTTTCAATTATTAGAGTTTCTGATAGTTATCGAAAATGTATACAATATTAAAGCAATCTCTTAGACAATTAGTCCATTTGCACAATTTTAAAATTTTTCTTTTTAGGAAACAATCTAGAGAAGGAAAAAAAAATTCCAATCAGTCTAATATGAAAGATGAATAGTATGTTAAGTTTTCGAGTTTATTTATTTCATTTTTAAAACTACTAAATAAATTTTATACATATGCAGTTATCTAAGAACATCATCATCAAAACACCAACAAAATTTTTAGATTTATACGGATTGCTTTCAGGAAAATAAAAGAAAGGGGGGGGGGGAGGATTGTACTTTGTGCTAATATAAGAATAAATAATGATACAACGTTAAAGAGCACAAATTATATAAAATAATAGATGTTTAAAAGGCATACAGCCGATTCGGGACTTCTAAAGTCCCATCATCAGTGCTAAAAAATAAGTGTAAAATGTAAAAGATGTCACATCATTAAATGAAAAACGTGCATCAGAGCTCGCCGCCAAAGGCGAAGCTGGAGGAAAAACTTCCCTTGAAAAACCATTACGTAATTACATTCAATAAAAAATAAGTAAAAAGATATTACAAATATTTTTTTCTTTTAAAAATTATTCTTTAAACTGATAATTTATTTTTTAATTTACAGAATAGATTAAAAAAGCAGTTTTGTTTTGAATGAAAAATATCAGTTTTGTAATACACCAAAACGAAAAAAAAGAGGCAAAAAGTTGTTAAGTAGAAGGAAAAAAATATCGTAAATTTTTGTACATGCATAGAGATATGACTAGTAAAACTCAGAACAAAATCACGACATTACCTGAGTATTCCTTCTAGGATACAGTCAAAACATGTGTTTTATGAGCCAATTAGTAACACTTTACATATATTCCAATTTTGAATGTTATTATCTTCGGTGATCTTCATTTTCGATACTGTGGCAGAGCGCTCAACAACATCTTTTATGGTAATATCTGTTATCGCTTGTCATTCATAACAAATCATCTTTGCAATTAATTCTGTCACAATAATTTATTAATAAATATTTCGGCACTATTTCCGGTAGTAAAAGAATAATTATTTTTCATAAATGCTTCCAAATAAGTTAGGGAAATGTAAATAACTGTTTGTTGGCAAATATAAATAATTGTTTTTTGGCAAATGTAAATAATTGTTTTTTGGCAGATGTAAATAATTGTTTTAATAGATTGTTAATTAAAATATTCAATTAAAAAGAAGAAAAATTTTTATAGAAATCGTACTTTTGTTAAAAAAAATTCTGACAAAAATTATCCAGTATTTGTATAATAATATTTTACACCCCCCCCCTTTTTTTTCCGCTGAAGTGTGACTATTCGTTTCGGCACAATCCGTCCTTTTCCAATATGGGCATTAACGGTCATAAACCCCCATGGACTTGAGGTATAAGCTTGAAACTGGGGGAAAGTGCATTTCATTTTAAGAGTAATTGATTCATGTAGGACTCGACGTAGTTGACTCGAAGACATATTTTACTAAGAAACCCTGCTATACTCTTTATCTGTATAACGCGTACAAATGATTACGAAGATAAATCCGTTTGCACTTAAATTATTATAAATTGCCCGGCATTTGTTTACTTTTATATTCCATAGTGAAATTCAATCCTTTATCAACCAATAAATGAATTAATAAAATATTAAAACATCCAAATTTAAGAGGCGTGGTTCAATTACGCGTTTTTGAATAGCTGAAATAATAAGCCTTTGAAAGTCTTATTGTAAACAGTGATCTTTGGCGATTTCTTTGGCGTTGAACTTGAGAGCGAAGACAATATGAAAGATATGGCTGATACAAACACTTTTAATAAATTTCAAAATCTTATTTGCATATACTATTTTACATATTATTTCTTTAGGGTCATTCCAGGTAAAATAGGCAAATTAGCTGTGGCTGCCATGTCACGGATTTGAATGAAAATTGGCATATGAGTAAAACATGTTTATTTATGAAGAAATGCAAAATAAGAGATTACAGGACAGATTGTTTAAGCATGTAAACTCACTTTAAAAATTGATACAAAATCGAGTTCTTGTTTACATGCTTTAAATTTTAATCTGTATTATTCGCGTTAGGAATGAAAAAACTATTATTATTTAAACTATTAAACTATTATTATTAACTATTATAAATTATTTTCAGGTAAGAATGGATACTAAGTAAGAGTAGGCGTAGTTTGGGATTTGAATTTTTATGAGAAAAAAATATAGAAAAGGAAAAATTTTAAGGAGAAAATTCAATATTTCTTTTGCTTATAAAAAATTTAGGACAAGCGTTATGACTTCAAAACTGTTTGACATTTTAGATAAAAGTATATATTTTGAACACAAGAAGTTTCATATATGCCTTTTTTATTCCTTAATGTGGAAAAAAATAAATAAGGAAAAAAAGGACTGGAAAAGACAATATTTCTATTGCTCTTTTAGTCATGAAGGAAATCTCTTATATCATTGCAAATTACTTGATATCAAAGATAAATGTGTCTATTTTAAATTTTCAAGTGCTGCTTCTCGTCTTTTCTTCTTTTCTTTTCTTTTTTCTTTTTTTCTTTCAGACTTATATTAAAAGCGATGAGAAATGAAGAATTAATTATCTAGTATTGTTAAAATCTAATAGATGACAGCACTATTTTTAATTTGAAATCGTACAATATTTATAAAAAAGCGCGCTAATTCAAAGGGAAAATTGCGTGAAATGTAACAAAAATACATTTTGGAATATTTTTTTTTCAATGTTAGGAATCAAAAGGCACTATTAAAAATTTTCGAGGATATTAATGACTCATTGATCTTTATGCCTGTGCAATATTGTTAGTGACGAACCTGTCCTTTATTCATTATTTGACCATAAATAAGAAGAAAAAATACGATTTTGTAATTTTTTTTAAATGTTTCTAAGTTTTTTTGAAGATGAAAGAATTAAATGATAATTATCAAACTTGGGGAATTCAATCTTCATATATAATACTGTATTATGCACCAATTTCTCACTTGTTTTATCATTTTTTAAAATTTTTATAATGTTTCGAATTTTCTCAAAATTCACAAATTTTCAATTTTAACAACCCATTTAAAATTAATTATGTTGTTACCAGATTGCTATTGCTAAATAAATAAAAAGATAATTATTCAGAGATTATAAAATTGCAAGCCAAATTCATTTATGTTAAATATTTTTTAAGATACAGAGCTTTAAACTTGCAACATTGGACGATTGCGCACATGCCGTTCTACATCACAAGTTTTTTAAAAGTCCAAAACTGCTAAAATAATTTATTTTTTGTCAAGATATTTTACAGAGCTCTATTTGAATATAAATAAAACCCGTGTACCAAATTTTATTAAAATCGGTTACCATGGGGCCACGACTTTTTTTAAATTTTTGCTCATTTGACGTGGAATGAGCCTTTATTGTTAGTAGGCTTTCTAAAAAATACATTAAATGTAAAAAATCTATCAGATTTATTTAAAAAAAATGGTTTTTTCCTTATATTCTTTAACACAAGAAACACCGGTTTATATCCTTGCTCACTTAAAATCTAAGCTTTGAAGTCTTTCTACTTTTAGTTGTGCTGCCCGAGAGAGCCTGCTCATATTAAGAGTAATGTCTGTGGAGCATGGATGTCCCTCCTAAGCTTAGAGATTTTTTCAATGTTGTATTACCTGGATGCGACATAAGCGTGTTTGGTTGCTTGAATATTATAAGGAACATATTGGTTTGAAATATATCAAAGGCTAAATCAAATGATGCATTACAAAACGAATCTAAGTGTTTAAATGAAAATATTTATGAATTAAAGTTCAGGAATTAAGCGTGTGCAAAGCCGCCTATAAAACAGGTGGCTCGGAATAAGTTTTTATTTATACACTATAGCATAGTACTAATTTTAAACAGAGTTTACGGCAAAGCATATCAAAGAGCTAAAATTTTTAGTAAAAGATAAATTTCTTTTGTTCAAAAACGTGTATACATAAAGGTTTAGTATCAAAATTTTTATCGTTGAAAACACATTTTTATTTTGAAATCTTTTTTCCCCCCTAGAAATGCAAATGTTTGGAATCGTAAGGAAAATTCTCTCGAATTGTATATAAATCAACCTTATTTGTCTTTCAAAATTGAATTTTTCGAAGTGTATCAGATTTCTTGAATATATGCTGTTTCATTCAGAGTTAGAATTCCTTTGAGAAAAATGTTATGAAATCAGTATAAGGTATTATATTAAAATTTGACTGTCTGGATTTTTTTGAAATTATTCCTTGTAGATTATGAAGTGCAGACCGATTAAATTAATGCTTATAAACTGCATGAATCCCAAGGAAGTCAAAAAATTTCCCAACATTCTAAAATTAGGATTAGTTTTTGACATATTTTTTAATATTATGATGATATTATGATGCTTTTAACATTATGATGATAAAGGGTTGCTAGGCAACTATAAAAAGTAAAAGAAAACATGGAATAAATACATTTGAAATAAGTAAATCTCTGAAACAAATTGTTTTATATTATTGAAACACATTTATTAAAAATTATCCAGAAATTACAGTAATAATTTAAAAAAACTGGCATATGCACAGACAAAATTTCAAAATAATTTGAATAATTTCAGCCTCGTATTCGTAAATTTCAGTATCCAATTTGTCATTTAATGTCATTGAGCAAGTGAGTCATTTTCTTTCAAGAAATGAAAATTTCCAAAACGTCTGAATTGCCATAGAAAAGCATTATGATGCAAAATTAAATGCCCTGTATTTTCCGAACAAATGAATAAAATAGAACAGAAAACTATACATCTAATTCCAGGTATCTCAAGAATATACATACTTATTTTCAAGTTGATCGGGTGTTTTTTGCGGCAGTTATCGCGGAACAGACAGACAGAAACCAAAACATTTCGTGTCTCCAAAGTAAGCCTTCACTGGCTTGTCGGCAATTAAAAATACGCCATACTTAGAAGTTTAAAAAAATTTAGTAGTGATTATTTTATACTATAATGTGAGCAAAAATTATGTGTGTGTGTGTAAATTTTATCTCAAAAACGGCTCTAACGATTTTCGCAAAATTTTGGATTTTACCATTTTCGGGCACGAGAAGACCATTGGGCTAGGTCACATGTTCGAGAAATTTTGATTATTGGGTCATTTTGGGTCATAATGAGTCAGGATTAAGCTATTTATAGCTAGAAAACGGCTGGATCGATTTTAAGGTAATTTTGTAAGCAATCGTTTTTTGGCACGAGAAAACTATTGGGCTTGGTCACATGTCCCAAAATTTTCGATTAGTGGGCCATTTTTTGGTCATTATGGGTCGAGCTATTTTTATCTAAAAAACGACTCTAACGATTTTAACCAAATTATATATTTTTCGTTTTGGATTACAAGAAGACCATTGAGTTAGGTAACATATACGAGAAAATTCGATTAGTGGGTCATTTTCGGTGTCATTGTGGGTCATGCTACTTTTATCCAGATTTCTCACGCAATTTTGACTAAAAATTGTATTCTATGGTTTTCGGGCACGAGAAAAACACTGGGCTAGGTTACATGTTCGAGAAAAAAATTTAATAGGTCATATTGGGTCATTAGGGGTCTGGGTCAAGCTATTTATATTTAAAGAACGGCAGAATCATTTCCATCGAAATTTTGCCTGTAACAGTTTTTTGACACGAGAAAGCTAATGAGCTAAGTCACACGATCGAGAGACTTTGATTATAAGAGTCATTTGTGGGTCATGATGAGTCATAATGGGCCATGGTTAAGCTATATCTAAAGAACAGGTGGATCGATTTTAACGAAATTTTTTATACAATATTTTTTGGCACGAGAAAATTCTTGGGCTAGATCACATGTTCGAGAAATTTCGATTAATGGGTCATTTTGGGTCATAAAGGGTTTAGGTCAAGCTATTTATATTTAAAGAACGGCAGGATTAATTTTAACGAAATTTTGTATGTAACAATTTTTGACATAAGAAAACTAATGGTCTGTGCCACATGCTCGAGAGATTTCGATTATAAGGATCATTTGTTGATCATGATGGGTCATAATATGTTATGATCAATCTATATCTAAAGAACGGGTAGATCGATTTTGGCGAAATTTTGTATGCAACATTTTTTTTGGACGAGACAACTATTGAGCTAGGTCACATGTTCGAGAAATTTCGATTAATGGGTCATTTTGGGTCATAAGAGGTTTGGGTTAAGCTATTTATATTTAAAAAAACGGCAGGATCGATCTTAACGAAGTTTTGTATGTAACAGTTTTTAGACACGAGAAAACTAATGGACTAAGTCACATGTTCGAGATATTTTGATTATAAGGGTAATTTGTTATTAAAATCGAATGTTAAAAAATTATATTAGTGGGTAATTTTATTCAAGCTAATTTTACCTAAGAAATGGCTTAAACAATTTTGATTCAATTTTATATTTCACTGATTTTGATTACCTGAAGACCATTGTACTATGTCATGTTTCATCAAATTTCATTTGTTCGGTCATTTTGCGTAATACGTGTCAGGATCACGAGAATATGGAAATAACCAAAAAGTTGGCGACAATTGACAAAATATTGGCAACATTTACCCGAAAAATTGACTATTAAAATCAAGAAAGCCAAAATATGTATTTGACGACAAATGAAAGAATGTCGCCAAATTTGGCTATACCTGGCAGAAACTATTGTCTTTCAGTATGTGAATAAATTTTTTATAAATTCTTAATAGGATTCGAGATGCATGGTTAAGCCAACCAGAGTCGAAATAAAAAAGTGATTTGTGTCAATGTCCCTTCTTTGTAAATTTCAATATAATGTAAAATTTTTGAACATGTGCATACATACATAATTTTCTTATTGTTTGTTTTTGTAAATAATAATATTATAGATAATATATTTTATAGTAGTAATAATAGAGATAGACTGATAAAGTGAATATACTATCGAGTTGAACACAAAGTTAATTTTGACCGAGCTAAGCTCGGTTACTTCTGCTAGTCAGTATTTAACCGTTCAATGATACATCTGATTCATTTCATAGCTAGCTTATGTAGCGTAGCGTAATTTTTTATTAGCTGCACTTTAATTGTTGCGTGAAAGAAATAACATATCGGCGGCTAATATTTCTAAAAACATACTAAAATTGTATTTTTAGGCTAAAACAAAACAAAACAAAACAAAACAAAAAATAAATAAAAACGAGTGTGAGAGAGAGAAAAATATTTTGGAACATTGTATGCCACTATTTTCTCATGATAGTGCATGCAAAATAGGATTTTTTTTGAATAACTGATGGCCATTTACTAAAATTTCGGAAGAATGTTGTTTCGGCATCAGAAATAAATTTTCAACTGATTCCCCCCTCCCCCCCCCCCAAAAAAATAATTTTTTATCGCTTTTATTTACTACCTCTGACAATAAAGTTCGGTGAATGAATTCAGAACGACCAATATGGCAACATTAGGGAAAAAAAACGCTGCACCTGCATAGAGGCAAGTGTTGACCATCTCCCCCACCGCGTTGTTCAGTTGAGCGTCGTTTATGTTCTGTGTAAGACGTGCTTTACTAAGTGCTTGTTTAGTGTGTTGGTTCTTAACTAACAACAGGAAAATGAACGAACCAAAGATCAGTTTAAAGTTTGGTTTTAAGCTTTGCAAGACACCAAAATAAATTCATAAGGGGTGGTGCAAATTTGACATCCACCATACTCGCCAGGTCTCAATCCTCCAGATTTCTTCCTATTTTCACCACTGAAACTCTTTGAAAGAGATTTGACCATATTGCTGACATCCAACGAAATGTGACGAAACTTTTGAACTCCAACCCAAAAAAAGATTTCTTGTGAATCTCCCAGGACTTGTATAACAGATTTCAGCGGTGCATAGTTATGGGAGATAACTAATTTGAAGGACGGTATGATAACTTTCGTTAATATTCCATCTACACTAATGTTACAGGATTATTCACTGAACTTTATTGTCAGAGGTAGTATTTATTTATTTTTCTTTTTTTGAAGGGCGGGGGGGGGGGGGGGGACTTTAATTACTTACACTTTAAAATTGTTAAGTAGGTATCGCTTATTGTGTATTTTGTAATTTTTATTCGAATTATATCATTCTCAAAGGGATACGATCCTTTTTTGTTAAGTTGTATGAATGCAAATTCGAAAATTATCTAGACACACGGCAGTGTGTCAGCCAAATTCACAAAGTAAAAGAAGACACACCGGCCGTAGGTTATATTAAACGAACCATTTCGGGCCACTTTTGACCCCCAAATAACTTAAAATCTATTTGACCTACACACTTGCAATTTTTCGTGTCATGTAAGATCATCTTCTAATTTCCGAATCCTACAAATTTTTAAAAAAGTCTTTTTCCGTTCACGAGAAATTGACGTCTGAAAATCACTATTTTTACAACTGACTCACTGATTCCCTCATCAAAATGTTTGAATACTTCCAGATGACTTAGGAAGTTGACATTTGGTGTGGAGGTAGGTTATTGGATCTATAGATAGGAAAAAATCAGAAATCACCATTAATTAAACATTAATTGTTGATTAGAAGCTAAATATTGGATTACAATGGGAGTTTATGAGAATTTCACAAAATACCAGAAATAGTGCCAAGTTGGCGTCATTTTTGGCGAGTATCGGGGCTAATCTCTGAAACTACCAAACCAATTTCAAAAGTAATGGTACCAAAATGATGCTATTCGCTCGGGTTCAAACATAGATTATATCTTATGTCAGTGCCACTAACCAAAAGAGGATTCAGAAGTAAAAAACCTTATAAAAATGTGATTTTTGTTTTACTGAAGGGCCTAGAAGTAAAAAATTTGACATGCTAAGTATTTATAAGATATAAATGTTCACTAATGACATTTGCTAAAAAATACCAAATTAAAAAGGGGTAAAAATCCGCGAAGAGCATTCTGAAAACGTTCTAAATAGCGATTTTAAAGCAATCTCAGCAAAGAACAAATTGATCTTAAAAGTAATGATATCAAAATGATGATGGCAGTCCTTGCTCCAACATAGGCTATATCTTATGTCGATGCCACTAACCCAAAGGGGTAAAAGAGCAAAAAACGTTCTAAAAATGTGATGTTTGTATGTTAAGGGGCTGGAATTATAAAGTTTGGCATATTAGAGTTTATGGGAATTTCGAGAAATATCAGAAATAGTGCCAAGTTGGCGTCACTTTTGGGGAGTAACGAGGCTAATCTCTGAAACCACCGAACCGATTTAAAAATTAATGGTTCCAAAATGATGGTATTCGCCCCTGTTCAAACATAGGCTATATTTTATGTGTATACCATTAACCATAAAAGGGTGAAGAAACAAAAAACATTCTAAAATTGCAACTTTTGTGTTACTGAAGGACCTAGAAATATAAAATTTGGCATGTTAATTAATTATAACATGTAAATGAACTCTAAAGGCATTTGCTAAAAAATACAGGATTCAAAAAGGGTGAAAAGTAGGGATGCAACGGATATCCGGCATATCCGGCTGATTTTTCAATATCCGAAATATCGTCGGATATCCGGATCACAATCACCGGATATCCGACTTCTCTGTCGGATATCCGATCGGATATCCGGAGAATGCAGCAAAGCAAATATAGATGAATAACAGTAATCCTTTGATCCCAAATAATACTGAAAAACTTTTGTTTATAATGCAAAAGATGAAATAATAAGTTCCCTATCAATATGAGTAAAAGATAATTCTCAAAAGCTTAAAAAATTGCCAGCTTTCCTTACTATTTATATTAAAATTCTGTAATAAATTCAAGATTTTACATTTATATCTTTTAGAAAATTGTATCTTTACTTTCGGATTGTAAAACAAAATTTGAAGTCAAAATAGCAAATAAAGCCTTTTTGTAAAAGTGTATAAAGATAGAAAACCAACATTTAGAAATGCTCAAATAATGAAAGAAAAGGTTGCAAACAGCTGTTTCGAATATATTGTCGAGATTCTTCATCAGTACAAGACTCAGCATGTAGACAAAGCTAAGCTGAGCAAAGCGACAGAGAAGCGCAGGCTTATATACCATCTAGCAGCCTTCACCCGCTACGCTGGTCAGTGTTTTTTAAAGAAACTTTGAATCAAACGAAATTTTTATATCATAGTAATTTTTAGTTTTATATCATACTTTAGACTGTCTGTCATCGGTGAAAAGTCCATCATCTAAACGGAAAGTTCAATGTTAGTCACCAATGAATGACGTAGCGCTCAACATGTTAACAGTTTTAATCACATAAAAATTCATTCAGCAGAGCCTTTAAAATAAAGCCAACCTTTTGTAATTGGGTTCATCTGATTTAAAACATCTCTCCATAAGTATTCAATTAAGCAACGTAGAATGCTATATTTCATTTGCTACAAAATTTCAAAAAAATTATCCAAGTAACAATGTAAGTTCCATTAAAATCTATCTAGTAGAACTTAAGTTATAAGCGGCCGGAATGAAATTTCACTTTGCGTTTTATATATATTGATATAATTAAATATATCTTACATAATCATGTTAACCTGATTATAGAACTCTCTTTCAAAATTGTAGGTACAACAGATTTTTTTTGTACAATGATTAATACAAAATTCAGACTTCCTTTTATATAGATAGATTGAAAATTTCAAGTTTATGCGCAGAAGGCATCACCAAATTAGGAAAATGCAAAGTATTTCACGAACTACTGGATTTAAAAGATTTTGCTTGGTACCATTCGATTCAGCATAAAAAAAATACACTAAAATATGTTATCAGTTGAAAAATAACTACAAAAGCCGATTTTTAAGGATTTTTTTTTAATTCGTTCTTTTTTTCACCTCCCTTGGGGGTGGAATTCTCGAAAATTTCTTCTTAGTGGCACTCAGTATTATGAGAAGTGTTTTTATCCCAATTTTCAAGATTTTTGGTTTGGCAGATTTTTTTGTGCTGTGAATAATACGAAATCCAGACTTTCTTTTATATATATAGATAAGGATTGAAAATGTCAGGTTTTTGCGCCGAAGACATCGCCAAATTAGAAAAATGTGAAGTATCTCACGAACTACTGGATTTAACCCTTTGACGGTTAAAGCACTTCTATTCATAAAATACTAAAATGATTGAATGACACCGGAATTTAAAAACAAATTTATTTCATAATATATAAATGCTTTTTTTTTTTTTACGTTCTTTGTAAAATTAAAATTTTCATTTAAAAATTCCGGTGTCAGTATGGCATTTCGCAGTTCAAATTAAGTGGTATTCTGGGCGTGTATACGCGCTTATAACAACGAAAGGGTTAAAAGATTTTGCTTGGTACCATTCGATTCAGCATGAAAAAATACACTAAAATATGTTATCAATTGAAAAATAACTGCTAAAGCCGATTTTTAAGGAATTTTTTTTAACTCGTTCTTTTTTTCACCCCCCCCTTAGGGGTGGAATTTTTAAAAATCTCTTCTTAGTGGCACTCAGTATTATGGGAAGTATTTTTATCCCAATTTTCAAGATTTTTGGTTCGGTAGATTTTTTTGTTCTGTGATTAATACGAAATCAAGACTTTCTTTTATATATATAGATTACAGGAGCGAATGATAGTAGATTCTAAATGGCTTTTTGCTACCTTACATGCATTATTTATGCATTTCTAAATATTGGTTTCTGTCTTTAGTCTTTATAAAATTTGAAATTGTTTAATAAACTATGATTTTATTAATTTTCTTTCTTTCGCTTAGTTTAAATAATGGGTTAATTGGTTTATAAGTTAAACAACCAAACAAACATTTTTTACTTTCTTCTATCCTTGATAGTAGAAAGTAATGTAATCATTTTTTTTCGACAAATTTATATGTTTTAGGGATCCAATATCCCTAAAAACATGTTTATTCAAAACCTGTCTGTCCCAGTGTCACCATCATATCATCAAAAATTGTATGAAGTTATACATAGAATGAACCAAACATTTTGTACATGTTTTTGGCTGTAGTTTTAGACATAGGATCATTCTGATGAGGACACCTCCATGATTAGTTTTACGAGTTCATTGGATAAGTCTAAGAGGGGGGGGGGGATGGGAGGTAACTCTCCCATCTTGAATTTAGTTTAATGGGTTTTTCACATAAAATTTACCGATTTGCTTCAAAATTTGGATATAGGTTCATTTGGATAAGGCACTTCCCTGATTTGTTTTGAGAGTTCATTGGATAAGTATAAATGGGGGATCGGTGGGACTACCCCTCTTAATTTAGGTAAATGATTTTTCTTGCAGAATTAACCAATTTGTTTTAATATTTGGATACAGGTTTATAGTGATAAGATGCTTCCCTAATTAGCTGTGGGGTCCTTTTGTTAAGCATAAAAGGGATACCGGAGATTACCTCAAACCCCCTTAAATTTGATAAATAAGTTTTTATGCAGAAATATCCTATTTGCTTTAAATTTTGGATGTACATTCTTTTTGATAAGGCGAATCTCTGAGTAGTTTTGGAAGTTTAACGTTTAAGTATAAAGAACGGGGATAACTCTTCTTAAATTATATAAATGGGTTTTTATGAAGAATTATTCAATTTGCTATGAATTTTGGATATAGATTTTTTTATGTGATAAAGCATATCCTTGGTTAGTTTAGGGGATTCAATGATTAAGTATAAAAAGGGGAAATGGGGGGGGGAGCTATTTCCTCCCTTAATTTTTTTTTTCGAATGTTTTTGAATTGGCAGTTCATGCAGCAATGGGAATTTTGCATCTTTCTAAAACTGGCTATTCGCAAACAGCTGATGTATAGCGGAATAACAAAAAAAAAATATTAATTTTAATAAATAACATGATCGAGATTAACTCATTCTTAATCTAATTGGCTGCAGCAAAAATTCTAGATGAAAATCAAAGTTGGTATGATATTGAACTAACAATATTGATGTAGTATTTAATATTTGTAAATATTTTTTGAAAATTGAGATCTATGAAATAGAAGAGAGTCTTAGGATTGGTGCATCCAACTAGTTATTTTTGTGACTTCATTATAAATATTTAAAATTAAAAGTAATTTTTTCTTTTCATAAATTTCAAAGTGATTTAAAGGATGCTATGTATTTCTTTGTGAAAATTCTTTACAATTATAGACATATTAATAAACATGTAAAATTTGTTCTAAAAATTATCAGCCATTTCATTGTACATATTATAAGCAATTTTCAGCGGTTCAATGACAAATAAGCAGAGTATTTAAATATTAGAATTGCATTTTTTATTCAATATTATTATTATACACATACAGGGTTTGAATTTCGGGACGGGATGGCAGGATTCATGCACTAAAGAATCTTGTGTCATTCCTGTTTCCCAAAAAAATCACTTTTTGAAATTTTTTTCTTTGTGAAGTGAGGGTCAAGTCTCAGGACCGACTGACTATTTTCTTGATATTTTCCTCTATCGATTGACAAATCTCACAGTTTGCTCTTACGACAATTATACAAAATTCATGATTGTTTTTCTGCATTTGACTGAAATGTTTTGTAATTTTTCTCACAAAATTTCCCGTTTGCTGGTCTTACAAAATTTTACAACTTTTTCTTTCTGGAGACCAACAGGCAAAATTCATAATTTATTTCTCTCAACTAATTGACAAATTTAGCTATTTTATTCTGCGACTGATTGGCAAATTTCCCTTTTTGTTTTTGTGACATTCTGATGAAATTAACAATTATTTTCCTGTGTCCAGCTGAAAAATATGTGTTTTGTCCTTTGTTATTGGCTGACGAATTTCATGATATTTCCTTGTGACAGCTTAACAAATTTTACGATATTTTATTGTAATTGATTGACGAATTTCGATATATTTTCCCACTACCCAAGTTCACTCAAAGTTCAAATTTTTTCAGGCAGGTCGACAATTTTTGAAAATTTATTTTTGCCATGATGGACGAAATCAGCTACATTTTTTCTATGACAGATTTATATATTTTGCGAATTTTTTTCCTGTGCCAAAACAAGAAATAACTAATAGGGCAGTAATGATCACTAGAGTCTGAGCTCTATCACATGAGTCTGGAATTAGCTCTGAACAAAATGAGATTAAATCCTGTGTTGCACATTTGAAAAAAATAAATAAATAAATAAATAAATAAACATTTTTTGTTTACAATCAGTGGATCAACATTAGATTTTTTTCATTTTTCAAAGTCATCGCACATTTTGTCATCAATGGGCTCAATAATCATACCTCCTTTTTTTATTTAAAAGACGATCTTTCATACAACGTTTCTGTTCGGATTCATTTTTTTCCATATCTGATAATTTGCACCTTCCCATTTTGTAACTTTTCTACTCTCTTCTTTATTAACATTGACATTTTGATTTCCTATTCAAATAAAAATTCTTCTAAATTTAAAGAATTTCGTAAAATAAATAGATAAAATGTGGACATCCATTGCCCAAAGCAAGATGTTTAAATGTTTCCCATTGAGTTATTGAAAATCAGTAAAAACATTTTTATGATGTTCAAAACATGATTTATATAATAAGTCATTATGTATATCATGGATTAAACGTTAATATTCCTGGACGAATCATAAACAAAATAAAATGCAGACATCACAAGGCCCATTCTCAACCGAAAACATCAGCCGTTTTCCAAATGATTAAAAAAAAAAAAAAAGATGAACTTTAAGGAAACACATTTAGAAACAATAAATACTTGATGTGCATAGTTCACAGAAATTAGGACATGACTTTTTTAAATAATCCATTTCTTATGTAATAGAAGAAACCTATTGACTATGTCCTTTTCAGAATTTCATATGGGTTTAAATTCTAATAAATAGTAGAACATAATTCAATTAGCTAAAATGTCAGGGATTACACATGGCAGTATTGACGATAATTCCACTAAGTGATATACAATCACCGAAGGATATTGACTATACAATCACCTACATGCATTATTCTTGAAAGTAAATTAAAAATGAATGCCAATCAGATTAAGAAAATTAAGAAAAAGAATTAAGAAAAAATAATAAGATGAAAAAAGCATAACCAAGTATTTTCGATAATTTAATGTGTTAGAAAAGTTGCTCTGTTCTGTTTGTCAAAAGTGTAACCTATAAAAGATTCTAAGCCACACAAAATCGAATAAACATGAATTGAAAAATTCATTTAGCAACTCAGTTATTAATTGCCCATAACATTGAGTGAAAATTGAAAAATGATATAATATATATAAGGTTTGATTATTTTCCTTTGTTTTAATTAAAATAGACATTTTGGATAATTATCTTGAGTTGTTGATTTAATTTATTTCAGTGGAATTTTGTCCTATCGGTATAATTTGTAAATATTTAAGTGGCATGTAAAAAATAATAGGGTTTAAAAAATATTCCCCCCCCCTCTCATATAGTTTAACTCCCCTGCATTTACAAATGTTATGAGGGAAACTCTCTCCTCCTGGGAAAACCTGAATTTCAAGCCCTGATAGTCAAAGATATATAGTTACTGTAAAATATATTGCAATATGTTTAAAATGTTGTAATGGTGTGTGAAACATGTTTGCAATTTATTATATGAGATGGCATTGTATAAAGAAATAAACGAGCATTCACCATAACTAAAAACATATTTAGTACCGGATATCCGATCGGATATCCGGCCGGATATCCGAATCCGGCAGGCAAATCGGATATCGGATATCCGATATCCGATATCCGGCAAAATCAATATCCGTTGCATCCCTAGTGAAAAGGAGCAAAAAGCTTTCTAAAAATGTTCGAAATTGGGATTTTTAAGCAATCTGTGCAAACAGCAAACCGATTTTAAAAGTAATGGTATCAAAATCATGGTGACAGTTCTTGCTCCAATTTAGGCTATATCTTATGTCGTGCCTTAATCCAAAGGGGTTGAAAGAGTAAAAAACTTCCTAAAAATGCGATGTCTGCATGTCAAGGGCCTAGAAGCATCAAATTTGGCATGTTCATTACTATAAATGATCACTAAGAACATTTGTTAACAAATACAAAATTTAAAAGGGATAACGCGTGAAAAGCGTTCTAAAAACTTTTAAATAGCAATATTTAAGTAATATTGGAAAGTTAGCGAATCGATTAAAAAAAAAATACATGTGGCACTCGGGAACTGCCGCGGTAAAGCTATTGCATAGCATTTTTTATCAACTTATGCAATTATAATTATTTATTTATTTTTTATTTATGCAGTTTTTTTTGTCTTTGATATTAATTCAAGTTACACTTTTTGAGCGTGATGACCGATAACATTTTTTTTTCTTTTATTGAATAAATGAGAAGTTAATATCGTTTAAAATATTTTTATCATCTTACAATACATGCAGGTTAATCAGGAATTTTTATCATTGAAACTATACGTTTATGGTAGCTGAAATAAAAAACATAAGTTTGAGACTTGATATTCTCAAAATATCTGAAAAATACCGCGTCAATGTCTGCCGAAGTCTACCGAAGGATACCGTGCCGAAGTCTGGCAAACTGAAGCGACGTTAGCCGGAGAGTAAGGTTTTTTTTTCTCGTTACGGAATTTCTAGATTCTTTCGCCGCGCTCAAAGCCCACGATAAAAGCTGTGCAATACCTTAATAAATTACCAAACAGAATTTGGCCGCGCTACGAAAATTAGATCGCGAGTTATAAGCATTTAAAATTTTCCTAACCTCACCGTGGGGGTCTCCTGTCACCAAAAATGAACACTGTCTCATAATAAATTACCAAACAAAATTTGGCCTCACTACGAAAATTAGATCGCGAGTTATAAGCATTTTAAATTTTTCGACCCTAACCATGGGGATCTCCTGTCACCAAAAATTAACACTGTCTCATAATAAATTACCAAAAAAATTTGGCCGCGCTACGAAAATTGATCGGAGTTATAAACATTTAAAATTTTTCGATCCTCACCGTGGGGGGGGGGGGTCTCCTGTCACCAAAAATTAACACTCTCTCATAATAAATTACCAAACAAAATTTGGCCGCGATACGAAAATTAGATTACGAGTTATAAGCATTTTAAATTTTTCGACCTTCACCGTGGGGAGGGGGATCTCCTGTAACCAAAAATTAAAACTGTCTCATAATAAACTACATAACAAAATATGGCCGCGCTACGAAAATTAGATCGCGAGTTATAAGTATTTTAATTTTTTCGACCCTCACCGTGGGGGGTCTCCTGTCACCAAAAATTAACACTCTCTCATAATAAATTACCAAACAAAATTTGGCCGCGATACGAAAAGTAGATCGCGAGTATTAAGCATTTTAAATTTTTCGACTCTCATCGTGGGGGGTCTCCTGTCACCAAAAATTAACACTGTCTCATGATAAATCATCAAACAAAATTTGGCCGCGCTACGAAAATTAGATCGCGAGTTATAAGCATTTTAATTTTTTCGACCCTCACCGTGTGGGGTCTCCTGTCACCAAAAATTAACACTCTCTCATAATAAATTACCAAACAAAATTTGGCCGCGATACGAAAAGTAGATCGCGAGTATTAAGCATTTTATATTTTACGACCCTCACCATGGGGGTCTCCTGTCACAAAAAATGAACACTGTCTCATGATAAATCATCAAACAAAATTTGGCCGCGCTACGAAAATTAGATCGCGAGTTATAAGCATTTTAACTTTTTTGACCCTAATCGTGGAGGGGTCTCCTGTCACCAAAAATAACACTGTTTCATAACAAATCACCAAACAAAATTTGGCCGCGGTACGAAAATTAGATCGCGAGTTATAAGCATTTTAAACTTTTCGACCCTCAACGTGGGGGTCACCTGTCACCAAAAGTAACACTGTCTTATAATAAATTACCAAACAAAATTTGACCGCGCTACGAAAATTAGATCGCGAGTTATAAGCACTTTAAAATTTTCAACCCTCACCATGGGGGAATCTCCTGTCACCAAAAATTAACGCTGTCTCATAATAAATTACCAAACAAAATTTGGCCGCGCTACGAAAATTAGATCGCGAGTTATAAGCATTTTGAATTTTTCGACCCTTTCCAAGAGGGGGGGGGGTGTCTTCTGTCACCAAAAACTAACACTGTCTCATAATAAATTACCAAACAAAATTTGGTCGCACTACGAAAATTAGATCGCGAGTTATAAGCATTTTAAATTTTTCGATCCTCACCATTGGGCGGGTTTCCAATCACCAAAAGCTACATTATCCTACCTTGTTTTATCTTAAGAAGATTCTTTTCTATACACATTCTGTCAGGGATTTTTATTATTGAAACTATAGATTTATAGTAACTGAAATAAGAAATATAAGTTTTAGACTTGATATCCTTTAAATATCTGAAAAATACCGCGTCAATGTCTTCCGAAGTCTACCGAAGGATACCATGCCGAAGTCTGCCGAATCGAAACGACGTTAGCCGAGTGTTAGGTTTTTTCGTTACGGATGTGTTAGGATTTTTCGCGTTACGGAATTTTTGGATTCGGTCGCCACGCTCAAAGCCCGCGATAAAAGCTATGCAATAGCTTAAAAAATATGTTAAAATGATGGCGACAGTCCTTGTTCTAACAAAAGTATTGGATAAATTACCAGATTACAATGGGAATCTATGGGAATTTGGCGAAATACCAGAAATAGCGCCAAGTTAGCATCACTTTTGGAGCGTAATTTTTGTCGTCGATTTGGCGATATATCGCCCAGCTGGCGACAAACTTTTTTGGTCGATGAGATAAAAAAATAGTATCCAATCACGTAAAAGAAACATCTTATTAATGGAATTTAAAAGAGCATAAGCAGTCCTAATGTTGAAATTTTTAAATTTGACTGAAAAATACAGTGAATAAATACAGGAAAAAGCTGTAAGATTAATTAATATTAAATAAAAGTAATTTAATATTAAGCCTATTTATTTCATAAAGGATACAAATACCTACTTTATTTGACAAAAAATAATGATAGCCTATTAAAAACATGAATGTGAAAAAATGCGAAGTTCGTTAAAGGTTTCGCTAATAAAAGAAGTGATTTGACAAAAAAAATAATGATATCTTATCAAAAACATGAATGTGAAAGAATGCCAAGTTCGTTAAAGGTTTCTCTAATAAAAGAAGTGAGATCTAACTGCAAACCCAGTTCTTTCGAAGCTTCTTAAATCATAGCTCCTGTCATGCATAATATTCTTGAATTGCTTAAAATTATTTTTTATGTTACTTGTTATTCAATAGAGCGATTTAGCAAGTTTTCAGCCACCAACTTTAATGTTTGAGTCAAGAGTACAATTTAATCTAGAATCTGATTGGCAAAGATCTAGTCAATCGAAAGTTCGAATAAATACATTGAAATTAAGGTATTTATAAGTTAATTAAGCAATCAATTGTAAGTTCTGATCAACTAAATAGAGAAATCTGAATAAGAGAAATCTTGCTAAGTCGCTCTATTGAATAACAAGTAACATAACAAATCATTTTAAGCAATTGAAGAATATTGTGCATTACAGGAGCTATGATTTTAGGAGCTTCGAAAGAACTTGGTTTGCAGTTAGATCTCACTTCTTTTATTAGAGAAACCTTTAACGAACTTGGCATTCTTTCACATTCATGTTTTTGATAGGATACATTATTATTGAGCACAAGTTTGACACATTTATTTTATGCATTAAATACATTATTTACATCGCATAAAATATAACACTGCAATCCAGCTACGTGTTCGAACCACTGAAATGTTAAGAATTTAAAAGGCTGATTGTAAACAGTGATCTTTGAAAATTACTTCAGCTTTTCACTTGAGGCCGAGAACAATATGAAAAATACGGCCATAACAACAAATATTTTTTATAAGTTTCAAAATCTTATTTAAATATTAATTTCAATTTTTCATATGATTTTTCTATTGTGAGTGGGTATTCTAAAAATATATTAAATGAAAAACAAATCTGTCACAGTTATCAAATAAAAAAGTCCCTGTCGGCTTGGTCTATAGGTGGAGGTAGATTTCGAAGTTAAGTGCTCATTTCGACAGTAAAAAATAAAATATGATTAGAGATAAACATTGTTCAGTAACTTTATTTGGCTGCTTTTGAAGAACTTTTAATTTCTTTTTTCTTTAAGGGCTGCTTTTATTAGAATCATTTTAAGCGATATACGGCACAATTGCCCACTTTGACAGCATTTTTTCAAATATATTTTCACTTTATGAAAAAATCGACCAATACGGCGCATTATATAGTTCCTAAATAAGAGAAACTTTCAGTTGAATACATATGAGTGCAAAATTGAATTTATAAATGAGCCATAAAATATGCAATTTGTTATTTGAATACAGCCTCAATTTCTCAATCGCGAATTTTTTTCGAATTGCCCACTTTGACAGCTTTTTTTAAAATATATATTCTGCTTTTATCAAAAAACTGGTCAATACGGCACATTATATAGTTCCTAAATAAGGGAACCTGTGAATTGAAAGCGTTTGAGAGCAAAAATAGGCTAAAAATGAGTCAGAAAAGTAACTAAATTGTTATTTCAATACTTCAATTTTCAATCACGATCACTTCAGGAAATTCGTTCAAAATGCCATTTTGACAGCATTTTTTGAAATATATTCTGCCTTTATCACAAAACCGATCAATATTCTACATTATATTGTTTCTAAATAAGAGAACCTGCAAATTTTATGTGTTTGAGAGGAAAATGAGTGAGAATATAAGCAGTTTAGAATTCAGATTTTTTTTCTACAACTCCTATTATAGTTTAATTTATTTTTAATATAAGAATTTGTCTTATTAAAAACTTGTAAGCATAAAAGTTGTAGATACTATTGAGAAAATGTCTGATAAATTTAATCGGATTTAATATCTTGAGAATTGATGAAGTTATATGGATTTTCTCTTCTTCCACTCCCCCCCCCCCCCCTTCTTGCTTTCATTTTTAATTTTTTTTTTTACAATAAGAGTTGCTCCAATCAAAAACTTGTCAGTACAAAATTTTTGAATAATATTAAGCTTATTTATATAAAAATTAGTTGGATTTGATATCTTGAGAATTAACAAAGTTATGAATTTTTAACTCTCGAAAAATCTATTTTTTTCGCCCGTTGAGCCCATTTTTAATTTTATCAGCAATCTGCTATGCAGAAACTTTTGGCCAATTTTTTAGAATTATATAAACTTTAAACTGATTCAATATATATTTTAAATAAAGAAGTTATGGGGTTTTTTTTGGATTTTCACAAAAACCCTCCCTATCTCCATCTCCTTGGTCTGATTTTGCACATTAACGAACTTAACCGAGATTTTATGTATCAGTTTGGAAGAGATCTGAGCAGAATTAAAGAAGTTAACGTGTCTATAAAAAGTGATATAGACGGACAGATAGATAGGTAGATAAAAGTTTTTACTGGTGGTAGTATTGGGGTCTAGGAGACTTGTTCGGTGTAGATTTGCAAAACCTTTTCAGAAATTCCAACATGGGAGCGATCGCAATAGGTAGTATTTCATACGAAATCTACCTAAAAAATTATTCTTACTTATATTCATTATTACGAGAAACTATTTACTTTTACTGTCCGAGAGAGACTGTTCAGACTAAAGTAAAGTCTGTGGAGCATGGATGTCCCTCCTAAGCTCAGAGATTCTTTCAATGTCCTGACACCTGGATGTGACATTAGCACGTTAATTTTCCGAATATTATAACTAACATATTAGTTTGAAATGTATTGGAAGCTAAATAAAGCGATGCATGCCTAAACGAATTAAACTGTTTAAATGAAAACATTTATGAACTAAAATTCAAAAGTTAAGTATGTTCAAAGCAGCCTATAGAACAAGCGGCTTTGAATACAATCTCATTTATACCCTATAGCATCTGTATTAATTTTAAAGAATTGTAGAATTTACGGCAAAGTTTGCGGTGTCATATCAAAGAGCTACAATTTCTAGTGAAGGATAATTTTTTTTTTCATAATCAACCACTAAAATAAATCTAAATATTTCTGGAAATACATTTAAATGCTGTTTTATATCTAATAGTATTTAAAAGAAGAAAAAATAAGTTAGCAATGAAAGAAAAAGTTACATTAACAATGATAAAGGAATATATCTTCTGTTACTGTTATTCTAAGAAACATTATTTTACATGTAGCTTAATTACTAGGTTTAAAAAACGTTAGCAGTGACATGTCAAAGAGCTTCAATTGTATGCTTAAAAGAAATCTTATTTGTTCATAATTTTGTGCAGGTAAAACAATTTACTATGAGAATTTTCACGGTTCAAAGCATAGTACAAAGTTCTTTTTTCCCATAGTTCTTTTCCAAGAAATGCGATGGTTTTGAATCGTATGGAAAATTGACTCGAATTGTATATAAATTAGCCTTTTTTTGTTTGGAATCGAATTTTCCAAAAGTGTAACATATATCTTGAATAAAAGTTTGTTTCAAAAAGAGTTGTATTGCTGTGAGAACAAATGCTACAATATTAATAAAATAAATGTTTAACAAATGCTAATGTTTTTTCAATTTTTATAAATAATATAAATTTATCTGAAAATAAACATAAAGTAATGCTGCTTTTTGAAATCTGATTTCATGAGAATCTGAGAGCGTTAATGTTTTAAATTTTTAACTAATTAATTTGTATTAAATGTTTTTATTTTGATGAAAACTTTGATTTCAATACTTAATGTAAAATTTTGAAATACACGTAACAGTTGATTTTGAAATACACTATCTTAATCCTATTTTTCCGAATTTTTTATCAGTTTAAAAAAAATACTTTTACATTAATAGCATTAACACTAGCTGTAAATAGATTATTTAGTGTTTAAGAAACATTTCATTATCTGAAACTTAACGAATGTTGTTCTTTTGCGTACTATTCCATTGATATTCATATGGCAGCAGGCTAAGGAAGATTTTTTGGAGATGTTTAGAAAGTATTGTATTACAATAAGATTTAACTTATATTACAACTTTCTAATTCTTTTTGTACTTTGTTACACATGATTCTGTCAGGAAATTAACTTTTATTTTGAATTTAAAGAGTGAAATATACATTTAAAATAAAAGAATCACAAACAGCGCAAACAGAATTAAGCAAATAGTAATAATTACTGCTATTACTAAATGCCTAAACATAAGTGAAGGCATCTAGTAAATGTATAGACACATACTAACATCACTATTTGTAAGTAGTAACAAAAGTATTTCTTAAAACAAAATACTACTTCGTTATAAGACATGTACTATTAAAAGTACAGCAGACCTGAAAGGATTAATCTCTTCAGACCTGAAGTACACAAATGTGTACCTCCATTCTCTTTCTCATAAAAACTAAACTATTTGAATTTTTTACCTTTTTACTTTACTTCTATATAGCTGAATGTGTTTTCCTTTTAAATGAAACCAATAAATGTATGCACTGATGAATATTACCTCATAAAAAGCATATTATTTTCATCCGAATTTTAAAAATACTTTCAAGACATTGTAGCCATGAAAGTAAGAAATATTCATGATTATTTAACTTAAATGCTTTACAATAAAAAAAATTGAGGATTTGCTGATCATTTACGTGTTTAAAGACCTTAATTTTGTTATTGAGTAAATTTATATTACTGATAGTTAAACTGATGTTTTAAGGGGATTAGTACTTTTATATCCATATTTGTAAACCTAAATTACCAGTCCCCTAAAGTACTGGTTTCATAAAAATGACACTTTCTGTCATCTATGGTGTCATTTCGATTATTCAAAATCAAGAAATACATATTTTTAGAGTTATTTTATGCTCAGGTCTGAAGAGGTTAAGCTAACAGTATAGCCATATTTGCCTCTAACGTTTAAACTTTTTAAAAGATTAGCAATATAAAAAAATTTGAAAAATATTATATCCCATAATACTTATCATGGTTTAGTTGCAATGGTAAAATTGCACATATTTTTCAAAAATCGAACTCAATCAGCAACAAAATAGATACTGTGTTGAAAACGACAATGCAGCCACTTTAAAGTACAGTCATAATGAATGTTATTAGGTTTAAAAACAACGTTTAGTTAAATCCGATTTGTGAAAGCTATGTTGTATCTTCTATAATTTGGCCTATTCTCTCGGTATAATTTTCGGCAGTAATTTAATCCTTGTTTGTATTAATAATTAACTTATAAAGTACAGATACTTTCGTCGGGATCTGTGAATTTAATAAAATATCCCAATTAATCATTTAAAATACCTATTTTTACAATTTTATTTAAATTCTAATATGAAAACAGCGATAAAATTACATGTGATAAAAAATAATCTCTAGAGACAACATGTAGAATTTTATTTTAAAGTATCCCGATTAAAATTGTAAAACGGAAATTGATGATACACCTGGGAGTTCATAATTTTCACAACGAATTGTTTTTTTCTAATCGAATAAAACGTACCAAAACTCCTAATAAAAAAAAGAAAAGAAGAAGCTTTTAGAATTTTGTGAAATATCTGAATTAAAAACTGCGGAAAAAACATTTAGAAATAAATTATTTCGTAATGACAAAATAAAATAATTACAGACACTGTTAATTAAAGAGATAGACTTAATTTGCATTAAAGTTGAAACGTATTTTTCTGTCTGTATTGATTTTTAATTAACTTGATTATTTAATTATAAGAATGACGACACTTTTTTTCACAATTTTATAAAATTTTATTTTTTTTAAAATTTAGCATAGCTTTGCTACTCTCTTATTAGCCAAAATCTATTGTTTGGAACAACTGTTTAGTTTTGATAATTATAGAGAGTAGGATACGAATATAGAGAGTTTCGGTAAACCGAAAATGGAACGAACATAATGCTCACGTGAGTACAATAATCCCGCGGAATCTATTGCTAAGGTATAGAATATATTTAGGAAAGGAAGAAATTGGTATAATGTAGTATTGCAAAACTTTCTTCCATCTCATACCTGTTAATACAGTAGAAGCCCGCTATAACATACGGTTGTTGGGAGACATGCTTCACACCCTCGTTACAACGTAATCGCGGTATACAGGAATATTGCCAAAGAAATAATATAAAATGATGAAAACACTTACCCGATTTGTGAAATGTAATTAATTTTATCATTCATTGAACACAATCTTACACTATCGTAAAAAAGTTCTTAAATGTTAATTGGCGAACTGAGTCGTTTCGTTTCTTTTCGGTCTATTATTTCTCACTAGCAAGATGAAGTAGATGAACACAATCGGAATCGTCTTGACACTCTATTTACGAAATTATCTTATGTTAAGTATGAAATGTCTTCACTAACATGTCGAACTTCGTCTTTGATTACCACATAATTCTCAATCTCATCATCATCATCATGCTCACTGCAATTTGCATGCGTTGCAGCATCAATGGTATTCTGATTTTTTATGACCTCTGAAATTGATTCGCTGTTGCCAGTTTCTATCTAGTACTTTAAATCGCCAACATAGATATCGAAATACATAGTACGAACCACAGATTGCAAGTCCTCCATTGTGCTTCACTGAAATTTTAAACGCAAAATTTATATTAAAATTGATTTTTTTCCGGGGAAATAAATTTCCCCGCTTTAAATCTGAATTTGCGGTATATCGGATCGAGTTATTGCGGGCTTCTACTGTATTTCAAAATTCGCTATTACAACGCTAAAACTAAATGGCAATCTATGCCCACTATAGGTATTCTAATGATATGAACCCAAACTGGTAGACGGTAGGTGCTGGGTTGGAACCCAATCGCGACCGTCGGCCTAATCGTTCGGAGTTTTCTATAGTTTTCTTCGAACCTTGGATTTCCTTGCGTAAATACGGGTTAGGCTCCCTTAGAAAGATCCCCTACGGAGGGCACCCCTCCTCTTAGGACCTATATCCCACGTGTGGATAATTGGCCGTCATAAACACAAACAAACAAACAAACTAATGATATGAAATTTCTTGAACTAGTTCTTGAGAGATGACTGCCACTAAAATCCAGTAAATAATGGAAAATGCACCATAGAAACGCAGTTTTTGGATGATTCACAGCGAAACCTAATATAAAATAACTTACGTCAACATCCTAATGAACCTGAAATTTGATGAAAAACCGTACATTAACTCTTGAGATAGAGCTTTTGCCGAAATCGTGTTAAAGGTAGCATTGCAGTGTCACCTGATGGGCTATTTACACCAAAATGTAGGTAACTCCTAGTCTTTTTAAAAACTAACTGAATAAGAAGTTTGATGAAAATCCGTGCATTAGTTCTTGAAATAGGGTTATTGCCGAAGTCAGAAAAATACAGCATAACAGCACCATCTGTCGATCGATTTACACCAAAATGTAGAAAACGTCAATTCATGTCAAGGACTAACTGAATCTCAAGTTTGATAAAAATCCACCAATTACTTCTGGAAATTGAGTTATTGAGGAGATTGTAAAAAATAATATACAGCGTAGCTGCACTATCTGTTGAGCGATTTTCACAAAATGTAGACATGTCAATTTATGTTAAGGGTTAATTGAATCTAAAGTTTGATGAAAATCCGTGCATTTGGAGATTAAGCTGTTGAGAAAATTTTGAAAAATGTTGCACAGCAGCGCCACCTGCTAAAACATGTTTTTACTTTCTTCTAACTTTACAGGAAAAAAATTATTGGATTCATGAAAATTTTCAAATTTCGGTTTTCGATGGAATTACACATTTTATGTGTCAGAGAATCCGAAAAGCATGTTTTTACAAAATGTGTGTCTGTTTTCATGTATGTGACACAAATTTTGTGGGCGCTTTACCTCAAGACTTAATATACGGAACTTAATAACATTTTATACTCATTAGTCCCTGATGTAAATTGGCGCTGATTAGTTTTTGGTATAAATCGCTCAACAGGTGGCGATGCTATGGAGCATTCATTATTCCCGCTTTCTGCAATAGCTCAATGTCAAAAACTAATGCACGGATTTTCATCGAACTATATATTCATTTAGTAACTGAAATGAATTCGCATTTTTACATTTTGTGTAAATCGTTCAACAGAGAGTGCATCTATGCTGCATTTTTTTACTATTCCCGCAATAGCTCAATCTCCAGAAGTAATTCACGGATTTTTATCAAACTTAAGATTCAGTTAGTCTTTGACATGATTTGACGTTTTTTACATTTGGTGTAAATAGTTCAACAAATGAAGCTGATATGTTCCATTTTTTCAATTTTCACAATTGTTCAATCTCCAGAAGTAATGCACGGATTTTCAACAATTTTCAGATTCAAATACATGTTTACATAAATTGTTGCAGATTTGATGAAAATCACACTATAAGTTTTGTTGATATGCTGCAATTTGCATGTTTTATGTGATTTTAACGGTAATCATATCTCAAGAACTAATGCGCGAAACTTTATATCATTAGAATCCCCATGATGGGCATAGATTGCCCTTTAATTTTGTCACTATGATACCAAATTTTGACTTATTAACTTGCATGAGATAGAAGAAAGCCACATGCGTCTAATTTGTCATCTCTAACCCCTAAAACCAGTAAATACGTCGAAAACCGGAAGAAGAAAATATTTATGAATACAATATTTTCTTCTTGTAAAGGTAGCAGGAAGTAAAAGGCAAATTAAAATACCTTAAATTAAAGTGAGAAGTTTTGTTTACTAATCAGAAGATGTTTTAAATGGTTTTCTTTACTTGCATTTATATTTTGCATCATACATAGTATGGATATTGAATATTTATATATGAGGCGTTCAGAACTAAAGTGAGTCAAGCCCACTCTTGATCTAAATTTGCATGAGTACCTTCTTGAATTGTTTTAGTTCTATATTTTCAGATCGTATTTGGATTTAGGGGCTGTCCATATATGATGTCATATTTTTATTCAATATTTATGACTTTCCTCCTCCCCTTTGACACAAAGTGTCACACTTTAACATACCTCCAACTCTCCCCTCCCCATTTCGTCACATGTCACGCTATATTACATAAACATATATTTGTAATTCAGAAACAAAGGACTACGTTATAGATCTTATTTCATATTTCATTTTTTAATTTTAACTATGTGTTTTAATGACATTTTTGAGCATAGACGTAAAAACGAGTTATGTATATATTTTGTATGAAATAAGCTCAAGGTATACAAAAAAAGACATAATTAAAATATAATAAAATATTACAATGAAAGAGCAATTGAAAACAGCAGTATCTTGGAATTTGAAAGGGAATTTAATATATTTGACATTAAATTTTATCTTTACTTTATGAACACAAAATACTTTGATTTCAAAATAACTTCAAAAATCCAATCTGCTGATCTTCAATGTTTTTATTTTAACTGAAATGTGTGAAGTCACATTTTTCCCTACCCCCCCCCCTCCCATTCCGTTGTCATAAACTGTCACAATTTAACGAACCCTTCTCCCCGCCTCCAAGCCTGACACCATTTGTGGACGATCCCTAAGACCATAGTTCTGACGGTTTTCGAGAAATAGCAGTAGTAAATTTTAGCCAAATGGTAAAATTACATTGAAGGAGTAACTTTAACCCTCTATGTACTAACGGTACTTTAAAGTACCGTTGTAGAAAACTTTATATAAAACTTACTTATTCTGTCTATTAATAAAAGTTTTTTATTCTTTCCCCACAAAATGCTCTTCTCGATCAAATTTAGATAGAATAGAGAAACAGTCAAAGCTAAATATTTTCAAAAAGTGGTAGTTTAATTCTAAAAAATGTCAGCCAAAAAATAACTCATGTTGATCCGCAATTCCCTTATCTCACGTTCTGAAAGACAGCTTCTCATATAGAGTTGAAACAACTCAAGTGAGTGAGTTGTTTTTAAACAATTTAAACCAAGGTGAGTTATTTAAATAATCAATCTAAATCAAGATGAGCAGAGTATTTAAAAAACAACTCATTCACGATTCAATAAATTACAGCTCTTTCCTGAGAAGCCAAATCGTCTCTTTCGTTTTAAGAGTGTTTATTATTCATTTTTATAGGTATTTCTTCTCTTTCTTTAAATAAAATTATACGAAACATATTCAACTGCAAAAGCGTTTCATTTATAGAGAGGATCATGATGCATTTAAACTCATTGCTTTTTTAAGAATTGTGATATTTTCAAAAGAGTATTGGTTAATTAATCTGATTATTTTTGTAAATATTTCACAAAAAATATAACTACGATATATTTAAACAGTTTTAATGAAAAATAAAACATATCTAAATTCCACATTAGTATTATCTAAAAATTCCAGTATACCTTCAGATATTAAAGAAGATAATTATTGAGGTGGATCAATTTCTTGATAAATAATTCGGTAGATAAAGGGTTAACTGATATATCTCGAAAGTGTGAAAAATGGCCTTCATCCACTACAGTTCTGAACACCTGATACATATATTTTTCACGTCTGGTAATGGTTTTGAAATTGCCATGCAAGCGATAAACATCCAAATCGGGAAACTCTTACATGAGGAAGACTGGTTCTTTTGATGACACTTTTCAAAGGATGAAATAATGTGAAAGCATCTTTTCAAAAATAATAAGTCATCAATATAATATATAAGCATGAAAAATAACGTTTTGTACGTAATTAATTTTGCTACTTTCAAATATTTATCTTATGAAATAATACTTCGCGAATCTAAACAAAGCATGGCTTTTGCTAGTAAATATACTTTTTACATTTCAGTTGCTTATTTTTTTCAAAATAAAATCTTAAAACCTAAACCCCTTTTATCACGAGAAGCTAGTTTCAACATTTGCGGAGATTTTCTTAAACCTTATTAGCGTTGAATTCAGCCACTTTTCTCCGGAAGGGACTTTTGTAGCTGCGGGGTGAACATTATAGCGAACCGGGGGGGGGGGGAGAATTGCCCTTTTTGATCACTGAAAACCCAAAATCTCAAATTTTCCGAGGGGGACATTTCACTGCTCCGGGAGGATGAGATGCCCCCCCCCCCTGGGCTACTCCCTGAATTCAACACTGAACCTTATAATCGCGAATGTGAAATTTGACTCGGAAATTTAAAGTCCTTTCGCTCCTACAATAAAGTATCTTAGCGATAACCTTCAATCTTTTTTAGATGAAAGGAAAAAAAATCAATTTGACGGATATTCAAGGAAGAGGAGTGATTGTATAAAAGTTTAGAAAGTGTAACTTCTTGAAAACTAATGGAAAGATTATTATTTAGAAATGGAAAAATTATTACCAGCTTGGTCTTTCTTAAACGTATACTAAAGAATGCATCATGTTACTGTTATTCGTAATTTAATTTTTGTGCTCAATTTTTCTCCAAATTGGAAGATTCTGATAGAGAAATTAAGAGCTCTTTATTTATATGTACGCGGGACGAAGTCGATAAATCGTCAAACATTGTTACCATCACATTTTGTTTTGTCTTTTATTAAAAATATAATGCTTTCACTCACTTCATTTAAAAATACGATATTTTTATTTAAAAATGAAACATCTAAAATTCACGGCTTTAACATCTTTCTTTTTTCTTTTCTTTCTTATAATGAAAAGAAAAGAAAAATATTAAATAATTCGACAAATCATGACATTTATCAACTTCAAACGACTGTTTTAATTTACCATGCGAAAAAAAAGCAACCAGTGAGTTAACAAATGCTATTGGCAAAATTTGCACCCGGCTAAAATAAAAGTATCAGTATCAATAATGTTTAATGTTTTGCAATCATGGTAACTTTTATATAGTTTTATTCGAAAAATTAATTTTATTTTTTAATCAAAATGGAAACTTTTCCTATGAAAAGAAATGGAATCTGCTCGTAGCTGTTTATGACAGTCACATGACTTGAACTAATATAATATATGTAAAATTATGCCGATACAATGATACTTGGCGACTAATCATATGCGCCTGATTAACATTAAAGTGCCAAAATGATCACCTGGCAATGGCATGTAAAAAGTACAGCGGTCAACCCGGAACTGTTGATGACAATTACAAGACTTAGGCTTTTATTATATAGTTAAGTAGTCATATTTCTTATTCTGAATATTCTGAACAGTTTTGCAATTTTTATTTCCCGCTTATCTGTATTAATTAAAGCACGTTTCAATATATGGGTTGTTCCTTTTTAGAACAACCTGTATGTATATACATATCTTTAAAATTTTATTTTATTTTATTTTATTTGGAAGAAGCATAGTTATTCATAAAAAAATTTAGAATAAATCAATCTTATTGAGTAATGGGCTACTTATGCAAAAATGCGGAATTTTGAGGCCAAAGGAAGATGCATGAGTCGATTAGAAACCCAAAGCTGAAACAATAACTCATTTTAATAAAAGAGTTTTTGAATGCTGGATTTATTTTGTAAAATAAATTATGGAGCAATTTATATAAATTGTCTGTAATCTTTTTTATTTAAAATGAAATCGTTATTGTTCGAAGATTTCTTGAATATTTGTAATAATGCTTCATGGATAGTTTTTATTTTATTTTTAAAATCCGAATGAAATATTAACTATCTATATTTTATTTTATCTAACGATTTTTTTTGTAGAAATAAAATAAACTCGATGGTATATAGTAAAAAAATTCGGATTTTTTTTAAGTTGGAAGAAGACATTTTTTATGTGTAAAAATTTTATGTTTTTTATTTTCAGCGGATATCTTTGCCTGAAACGAATTTTTTCAACACTTTCTGTAGTTATTTTATATGGTAAATCTTGCATCATGTTGCACATTCTGTCTTTACTTATTTAATTCTCTCAGTATGAAACTGTACATGCGATATTTTAAAATATGGTCATCTTTAATATGTAAAAAACAGTTACATACATAAAACGTAATAATACTTTATAGCAGTGAACTACCGAGAAGTGTTTGTTGTAAAACTTTAAAAGTGATTTTTTTTCTCAAAAATAGATTTTCAGAGGAAATATAAAATGTATTGTTAACAAATAAATCCATTGCACTCTTTTTGGTTCCTCTGTTTATGAAAATTTATATACACCGGTAGACAAAACATTAGAATGGTAAACAAATGACCATATTTAAAATTATCGCAGGTACAGTTTCATGTTGAGTGAATAAAATATGTAAAGGCAGAATCTGCAATATGACGAAAGATTTATCGTACAAAATAACTACAAAAAGTGTCGAAAAAAATTTGTTTCATGCAAAGGTACACTGTGAAAAATTTTGCTCTTGCTTGAACCAAATTTTGGTGTTCAGTAGTTGCCACCAGAAGATAGTGAAATCTCGTACTAACATTTGGAGCTTCCTAATACAATCTTGTTCTAACTATTGGAACTATGCTTCAACAGCAGCTTCAAATATTGGTTCATGATTTCAACATTTTACAGTGGCAGCTATTGAACACCGAAATTTGGTTCAAACTAGAACAAGATTTTTAACAGTGTAATCATAAAAAAAACACAAAAATACAGATTACGCATTACAGACAATCAGAAGAGAAATTTTAGTAAGAGATATGTCCTCCGTTCAGTGCAGTGAAATTTCTCACACATTCTGGCATCCTTTGTTTGCCATGCTGTGCCCTCTAGACAGTCTTGAACAGCGTTAGAATGAGGTCAGTAAGTTTTATAATTCATGAACAGAAAGTTATTATCAACATCAGAAGAAAAAAGGTTAATATAAGGTAAGAGATCTTCAGAAAAGACAGTATAGCGGTACAGAGTTTTCCCCAGAGAGTTTCAGGGGGGGGGGGGGGCGCTCCGCCTCTCCTGCCCTTTAATTAAAAAAATAGCGTCCTTCTCGCCCTTAATCCAAAAACTAGTTCCCCTCTTGTCGCTCATTCAAAAATTGCGCCCTTCTTGCCCACTTTTGAAAAAACTCAGCCCTTGAGCGATGATGAGACGCGCAGTAGCGTATAAATTACGCAAAAAATCGGCGATGGAATGCAAAAAACGGCTTTTACACTTCCCGTTGTACACGTAACTTCGTAAATTTGTAAAACGATTCGCGGAAAACTGAAAATTTTGCCAAAAGTTCACAAAAATGGCAAATTTCACAAAAAAGCACAAACTTTGTCAAAATATCCCGAACTACAGCAATTTCGTCAAAAGATCGAAAAAAATGCCAATTATGTCAAAGGGGCACAAAAAAAAGTTAATCCCGAGAAGTGAATTTTTCTGTTCGAAAAACTAATTTTCTTGCATCAAAATTATGTTTTTCTTGCTCCTAAAGCGGATTTCCCTGATTCGCAATCATTTTCGTGTGAAGAGAAAATTGCATCCGGGGCATAATTAGAGAAAAGAGGGTGTGATTCCACTCCCGTTATAAACTATGTGTTTTTTTTTCGCACCCCTTTTTTGAAATTTGCGTTTTTTTGTGTTTAATCGTGACAAAATTGGCGATTTTTCGAGACCTTTTGAAGAAATTTGCCATTTTTGTCATCTTTTAACAGAATTTGGCGTTTTTCGTGATCTTTTCACGAAATTTGTCGTTTTTCGCGATCTTTTACAAAGCCTGCTATTTTTGCTATCTTTTTTTTTTCACGATCTTTTAACAATATTTGTCGTTTTTTCTTTTTTTTTTTCTTTTTTGACAAAATTTTTGGATTTTTTATGTATTCTTTGACGAAACTTCTGTATTTGCATGATTTTATAACCGTGAGATTCTAGATTCAACTCTATAAAAGTGCCCCTCAAAATCAAAAAAGTGCCCTCAAAAATGTAAAAAGTGCCCTTTTCAGAACAGTAGCGCCCTGTCCCTTTTTAAACCTGGGGGAAACTCTGGCGGTAGCCCCTGTTTCAAGCACATGTATGTATTTTCTCCATATCCTTTGGGTGTACTATCAGAAATAAGATTGAACCTGCTATCATGTATGAAGAAGATATATTCGCTCAGTTTTCCTCTGTCTATTAGTAGTGTTGATAGCATCATTGAAAATAAACATTACATTGAACACTCTTAAATAGGTAAAAACAATAGGTCATCGAGCATAAAGTGGCGTATGTAAACAAGCTGAAAAAATTTCCGGAATATCTAAGTTCCTGTGGCTGAGTAGAATTCTCTTGTCATTTGACCAGCTGTACAGCGCTGGTTCCTTTTTAGTGTTAGAACGGCGTACTGATCGTTTTCAGTCATCGTATTGTAATCACGATCTTCGAACTTGCTCTTGTTACATTAGCCACTTGTTTGAAATGCTATCCGAAGCCTGGAAATAATATTATGTGTGAAGTCGAATTTCCTCTTAACATCTATACTTTGTTGTCTTTCCTACAGTTTTGAAGTTATCTACCCACTTGTAAAATTATCCTACAGATCCCTGTTATATATTGATTTCCCTTTCCACAGCGCAATTTTTTCCGACCTTGTGAAACAGAACGTTCAACATTAATAGGTTTTGGTGCAAGCGCCAGATGCTTGCAGACCGGTCTATATTCAGTTATGTTGAATAATGGAGTATAGGCCGGTCTGACCTACAACTACGATATTATGGCGACGTTAATTAGCCTGATCAAAAGTGGAAACTGAAGCATAATTCAGTTCAAAGTTTCTATAAAAATTGCATCAGCCTCAGTTCCGTCTATTGTATTACTAAATAAACATAATAATAATAATAATAATAATAATAATAATAAAAAGACCGAACAAGTATTGCTTATCGTGCCAAGCTTATTTTACCCATTTGGAGATAGAGAGAATATGAACTATTTTTAAATTACCGCCATTTGTCACAACTGCTTCCCTAGATGAGATGAGAACCACCCAGTTCTTAAAAGTCTGTCTTTAAGTGACTTATCTAAAAAAACATCCAGGGGTTGAAGAATGGAAGTAAGGCCATTGGGGATCATAGATACTGACTATTCCATCTCACAGGAAAGTTGCTTTTCTTCTTTTGTGCAGTACAATTTAAAGTCATTCCAAACAAGCAAAGACGGCTTCTTAAAAATCGCTCCTTTTCTTTTATCCTATGCATTTTTAAACCAAGCTAAACCCCCATGTCCATCCATCCAATCTTTTGGAAGGGATCGGACGATAACTCCGCTTCGGAAAAGTATTTCTTTAGGCAACGTTTTTCGTTTAAAAATTACCAATGGAGACAAACGTGTTCCATATAAAACAACTGTGAATCTAGTTTTCTCATGACCAGTTTTTATAAGGTACAGTTGTAACAGTCATTGTGCCTTTTTTCTCTTCTATGCGAATTGTCAATAAATCAAAACATACAGGCGTTTTATCCGTGTTTTCTTTTTATGAAAATTCAAAGTTATATTTATTTTGAAATTAGATGACATTGTTTTGAAAAAAGTTAACTTTAACTTCTGGATTTTTCGGATATTTTTCGTGATTTTTAGTACCAGTTGCATATACAGCCCGTATTCATTCATTAAATGATTGCATAAGACAACAGATGCAACAAAATTTGCCGGTTTAGAAGGTAGCAAATTTAGATTATATTCAAGGCTCTTACAGGAATGTTTGTACGGTTTACAATAAACACCTTCGCCGACACACTTCCATTCAGTCGGCCAGTTATTCTTGAAGTGCAAGAAATTATTTGTGTGCTTGTACAGCTCTTATTACTTTTGGAATTTTTGAAATTTCGTCTTTTTCTTTTCTTTATTCTTGCACTTGTTTTACATTGAGTGTGAAATGCCAAATGGCCATTCTGTTACTCGACAGCTCTGCAAAATTGATAACTTTTAATTAAAAACCCATTTAGTTACTAGCTATGTAAAATGGAGACAGAGTTTAGATTTGCTAAAACAGGAGATTTGGTTTTTTTGAATGAGCAAGTCCTAATGGGATGAGTGGAATACAATTAAACAGATTTGGTAACACGACAAGACAGAAAAGGAAGTCTCAATAATTTCGAAGAATGTATTTTTTTTTCTGTTAGCTATGCAGAAAAAGGTTCTATGTTTTCGTTCACATAGTTTTTCCATCACTTTCTTTTACAGACTTAGATGAGGATTTGCGTTTTTGGACTATATTTGACTGAAAAGCTATATGCTTGGCTTGTACACGAAATACACAGTACATAACACTTTGTCAAAATGTATTCTTCAGGAAACTTCACAGAAGCTTCCAAATAATACTGTCTGGTGCATTGAAAAATATTTCCGGTAGATTCCTGAAGAAAATGATGTCAATAAGATGCCACGGCTTTTTGCTGTTACGTTTCACAAAAAAGTAGTGAAATATTGTAATTTTTCAGAAACATTCCATAATGTATACTCAATTGGCAAATACATTCAGTTTTTATTATAAAGAATATTTATTTCATAATTAGACATTATAAAAATAATTAATATCCTTTTTTATTTAGTGTCTTATTTAAGCAATTAAATTTTAAAGTTTTGTGTTACAGATAAAATCAGAATTCAAATAATAGAGCATAAAATGATTGAATTAGCTATTTACTTTATCGGTTATAGTTGACTTCCAAGCAAAGAATGTCATTTGTTCAGAATAAATTTGTCTCAAGTACCTAGGCAGATTTTTTTATTATTATTTTTCTACAATTATCAAAATGACTAATGGAACATAAAGCACAAAACACGCATGCGCAGAATGTAGTTTACGCCACAGTTGAAACCTCTCAAAAATATTACACGAATTATTGTTTTAATTGACGTGGGACATAAAAAAATTCGAAATTCCGGTAAAATATGCAAAACTCAGGATAATTTCCCAAAACTTTCCGAAATATGCTTCAAAAATTTTTCATTCGCCAGTAATTTTTTATTTTTTGTGCTTGTTGAAGCATTAGTTGTTTTAAAATGCTTCTAAATGTTTAGCTGATTAGTTATATAAATAATCATGATTAATTCCTGAACTATTTGATTTTAATTAACACATTTCTTTTCAGCATAAAATATTTCCTATAAATTATTGCGTAAAAACAATAATTTTTTTTCTAAATTATTTCAAGTTTTTTAAATAAAGACATATACAATTTGCAATTAAAATATGAAAAACCAAGTAATTTCATGTATCTGACATACTCATCATCCGAGTTAAAATCGTTAAAATCCAGAGATCGAGTTCGATCATTAGTAAGTGACGGGCTGTAGCAAAATACAAACTAAAATGGCGCAAGATCCATCAAGTATAAATAAATGAAGTCGAAGTCTGGTTTTTAATGATATTAAAAAGGATGATGAGCAAGGTAGATGCTCGAAAGTACTTGATTTTTGATATTTTAGTTGCGCAATGCATGTATTTTAATAAAACCTCTTTAAGTAATTTTATTTTGGATTTATTTTTGTTTTTACGAAATAATTTATGGCTTGTCGCAATGAGGTGAATTGAGGCTCAATAAACTAACATCAAACATGTCTATTGGGCTTTTAACCCATTAATGCCCAAATTACATTCTTCATTAAAAATGAAATTTTGGGTTTCCCACCACTTTTAAAAACAAATAACTTTTATCTTAATTTATTGAAGAATTTTTCTCGTAAAAAATAGTGCTTATTTATCTTTCTATTTACTGGTGTGGAAAGTGCTTTATTGCCTTTTTTTAAATCGTCCCTAAAAAGGGACGCTAGGCACTAATGGGTTAATCGCACTATAATAAACCTTCTTTCGTTAGAACAAGCATTCTAAAAAACGAAGTTAATTAGATCCAGTCCTTCCACGGATTATAAATTTTCAAACGTTAACATGTTTATGAGACACAGTATATCATTTATGGAACAAAAAATAAAACATTTTATTGACTGTCACAGTACAATGAAAGTGGGATAGTTAATGTTATGAGGGGAAATTTCTCGTTTTCTTTTAGTGATTTATAGGATAAGTTAAAATGACTAAATAGTATAAAAATATTAGAAAAAAACTTTTATCGATTTTAAAAGATAATTAGTCTTATCGGCTGTTTATTCCAGAATCTAGTTTAAATAGTATATAGACTGTATTATGTTTTGTAAACGGCATTCATTATGGAAAATTTATTTTTTTAATGACAGAAAACATAAATTAAAAACACAATTGTTTCACGAAAGAAAGTATCTTAAATGTTCTTTTCTTCCTGTAGTGAGTTTATTAACTTATAAATTTTCCATCAAAATAAATCAAAGCTAAGCTAAGATAGAATAAAAACGTATTTGACCTTATACTAAAGTTAAATAAAATCCAGAAGGTATACCCCGCATATTTGCCTATATCCTCCTACTGCTGCTTACAAAACTAGTTTAATTAACAGAAATTCTGAAAAATAAATAAATAAACGTACATAACAAACATCATTTAATAATTATATTATCACCTTCATTTGCGAACAAATGAACATTATATATAGAAAGATACCAATTAAAATTAATTTTAAAGCTTTGAAAAATGATTCGTATATACAGTAAATTGAAATTTCTTAAAAAAAAGTAAATGATTGATTTATTTAAATAATCTTTAAGTCAATATAAATGAAGAATATACAGCGTATGTAAAACTATAAGGACAGCAAAAAATATTTTTTTTTGATAAATTTCAAAACAAATGAAACTTTTGGTATGATCTCCGTAGAGGAAAGGAAGTTTTCTCAAAGCGTGCTTTTACTGGGTGTCTTAGTAATGGTCTGGGGCGGGGGGTTCTCTACTGGTGGAACTACTCCAATAGTTTTTGTGCAGGGTAAAATGAAATCTGAGAGTTATATTGATGTACTGAGCGATAATCTTTTATCGGAAGCACCGTTAATAACAAGTAGAAACTATTTTTTCCAGAAGGACAATGCCTCAGTACATGTTTCCCAAACGTCAAAATCGTGGTTTGATACTAATTTTGTGAAACTATTTTAATGGTTGGCCAGAAGCCCAGATCTGAATCCAATGGAAAATCTGTGGGGTATTCTGGCATACAAAATATACAAAAACTGTATGCAATATAAAAACAAGCAAGAGCTCAAATCCTCCATCGAAAACGCCTGGTCAAAAATTTCCAAGAATGTTCTTAGGGAAGTGTCTAACTCCATGACGTCAAGACTTTTAAATGTAATTGAGAAGGAGGGGGGAAATTATTAAGTATTAGTATGTTTCAGGCAAAAAACGTTCACTGTTCTTATAATTTTGTCCAATTTTTACAATGACATATTTTCTTAATCATCGCAAAACATTCATATTTTGCATTTTTCAATGTTTTGAATTTTACAATGACATCTAGCATAAAGTATTTTATGTATGAATTTCACTTTATTTAGTTCATAAATAAATTTTTTCTGTGAAATTTTCGATTGTTCTTATAATTTTGACCACCACTGTAGCTGAATGCATAATATATTAAACATTTGTTTCTTCGGTTACTATATTGAATTTATTTTGGTTTCTTTAAAGTTTTTACACAGGCAAAACTACTGTTTTTTGCACAATTATTTTATTTTCATAATAAAATGCTCAGAGTTGAATTTTGTTGACTTTCTGTATTAGCTTTTCATCTTGATGATAAACATTATAAGAAAAAAAGTTTCACTTGTTTTGAAATTTATCAAAAAATTATTATTTTTTGATGCCCTTATACTTTTTAAACGCACTGTATGTCGTGTGATTTCGAAAAATATTTTAAGTTTATTTCAAATTCAAATAGGCTACTTCACATTCCTGAACTCGCTGTTTTTATTCTTAATTGGATGAAATTGCCAAGTGTTCTTCAGAAAATATGGATAAAATAGCTTTCTTCGATTTTCAATAAAGTCAAACGGTACTTTTAAAAATCGTGTTTTATGGTCTTTAGAACCGAATTTCTCTACTCAATAGTACGTCAAAAGTAGTCATGAGAAATAAATTATGTACAATTCAAAATGCAACGTATTTGTTACGCAATTTCGGAATGGTATTCGATTCCACGTGACTTCAATAGTAATTCTTGTCAAATGCATGCTTTTTCGACTTCGTGAAAGTGCGTGAAGTTTTGCTTTGTTGAATGAGGAAAAATATTTTTTTGTAAATCTATTCAAGTTAAAAATGAATAGAAAAGAAAAACCTTAATAGTTAAATTTCAATTATTGTACTATAAAAAGGAATAAATTATTATGAGACACTAAACATTAATTAAATGATTATATTTAAATTAAAATAAATATTAAATAGTATTAAGATGAAAAACATATCATATTTTTATCTTTTTAACATATGTTATTTTAAAACTTGTAATTTCGAGTTGCTTTCATTACATTTCAAAGCAAGAGAAAGCTTTTAATAAAGCCTTTTTATCAATTATTTTTATTTGAGTTCGTCTTATTATATGTAAAGCGTTTTTTAAGCTTCACGAAATTCACGCTAAAGGAGTAATACAGTGTTGCCAGGTGGGCTACTTATTTTAAATTGAGATTCTTGACTGGCACCACTTTTTGGAAATAATAAAATTTGCCTTATTTAATGACATATTTATAAATCCGAAAACAAACGGAATTTAGCCGTTTCAAAAAAATGGTGCGAATCAAGAAATCGGAATTTTTAAAAAGTAGCCCACTGGCAACACTGGAGTAATAGACTGAGAAGTGATAGCATTGACCATCACCCCATAAAATTAGAGACTGAAATTTTACTCGATTAGCATATTAAAACGCAACTTGTTTTCCAAGTCAAATCTTATTGGAAAACACCTGAAAATTAGATTTTAGTAGTAGAATCATGGGTTTACCATTGTATTTTTCTGGTTCCAGTTATCCATGTTTTCATAACTCTGGGTGTAGAAAAACGCAATGATAAGGTCTGTCTCAAAAGTTTAAGCACAAGCATAAAATGTCGATTTTCAAAGAATTATAAAAATTTAAAATTAATGACATTTTTTTATTTGCTGATTTCACAACATCATTTAAATAAATGATATCAAAAATATAAAAAAATAAGTTACATAATTGTTAAAAAATATAATTAAAAAAAACTGTCTCAAAAGTTTATGCACAGTGTCAAAAACAACTAGATTTGTAATTTCTACAGAACTTTTACTTACAAATTACATTTCAATGTCTTTGGATTGGTTCAAATAAACTTACTTTCATCGAAATCATTAATTATTGTAGGTTTCTGATGGCAAAGAATACTATGCTTTCTCAATGGCCTCTTCGGGTTCTCCAATAGAGTCATACTGCTTTCCATTGCCGTATACCTGGCGGATTAAAATAGCCCAGACATTTTCAATCTAGATTAAGTCTCTACTTAAAGTTGGCCAGGCAAGAACTGTGACATTTTTCTGAGAAAGACAAAGTTTTGTAGAATGTGATACGTGGATTGAGGCATTGTCTTATTGAAAGATCCATTCAGGACCCCCCCCCCCCCCCCAAAATGTCATCGAAAGGTAGCAAATGTTGCTTAAGCACTTCTTGATACTTTTTAAATCTCGTCTTCCTTTTAGAAAAGCCAGAGAGGCCTGGCCATTAAATTCAAACGCCCCCAAACCATAGCAGATTTACGGCCTTGCTGCCTGCTAAAAATGCTCTTGATTCCTTACGTGAATCATGACAATGCGCCTTCCAAACATCAATGCCTTTCAAGTTCCACTTTTTCTCATAGTTATATAAAGCAGTAAGCCATTTGTCCCTGTAGGACATGTGTTTTTGAGCCCAGTTCATTCTTGCCTCTTTGTGATGTAATTTGAGAGACGGTTTGCGAGCCATATTTTTTTAGTATGATCTAATCACACTCTTAAATACATCTATGTACAGTGCCTTTGGACGCCTGTACACTGAGATTATTTTTAATTTGCCGTATGGGTCATATTTTTGTCTAGATACCAATTTCCGTACTCTGCGATCAGTCTGAACAGTCGTCATACATGGTCGTCTATGTACATCTTGATTTCCGCTTAAAATTATCATATCTACAGAGAACTTGATATATACCTCGCTTTTATTGAATTAAAACTTTTGCAACTTCGAAAACAGTTTTATTTTATGGTTTCAATTTTAAAACTTTCAAGATCTCACATTTTGTGAATTCTTTACCCTTCGGCATTTTTAAAATGAGAGGAAATAATTTCTCTACCTTTCATAGTTTTATGCAAGTGCAATATGATGTGAGATAACATCATTGCATACGGCCAATCCCGTGTTTCTAGAAAAATTTGCATAAAGTGCTTAAACTTTTGAGACAGCATTTCTTCAAGAAAAAACAAAAATTAAATAAAAATAAATAAATATATATTTTAACCACCCAAAATGGCTTATTTCATTTTATTTTGATTAAATGTCGAGTATTTATTGTAAATTAGCATAAAATATTTTCTTCTTCATTTCTTTTAAACAAGATTTGCAGAGTGCTTAAACTTTTGAGACAGACTATAGTAACAGTCAAACACTAAAATCTGATCTGAAGGAGGTTTCCACCGAGATATTACTTGGCAAACAGTTGTATTTTAATATGTGAGTCGACTTTTGTTTAATCCTAGATGTTTAGCTTCCAGCTCGATAAGGTGAGAGGTTGTGCATCTGTCTTCTGGTCTATAATGATTTTATCAAAAATACTAGAAAAAAATATTTGCTTTCTAGTTCAGTTGTCAAAAGTCAGTCGTTAGAATGTCCATTAGAAATATTGTATACTACTGCAAAAGTAGTTCTTAATGCTGTTAATAGCAAGCTAATGTGTTTGTGTTATATTAATTTTAGACACGATTATTCAATCGGTATATTAATTATAACATATGTAAATTTTCCATTTTTCATTGGGTGAAAAAAGTCCGGGCCAGGATTCGAACCAAGGAAGACGCCAATGATCATCCAACTGAGCCATCCCGGACACGAACACTGGAGGACTATTTCACCCAATTAACCTCAACGATGACTTTATCTGGTCTGATACTCTGGATCAGCTCAACAGAATAAATCGAATTTCAGTATATGGAACTGCAGAAAATCGCTGCATACGAAATTACATTATATTAATGTAATATAAATGTAATATAATTTACATCTGTTATAATGTGTTTGTGATTTCACATGTTAAGGGAAATATCATTACTATGTATGAGAGCGGCACCCTGTATTATTTTCTTGTTCTTCAAAAAAGTCGTAAAAGCACTATGCGTAAAGTTATTTTCACTTACTACAGAATGTCATTTCATCTGAAAAATATGTAGATTACAGTCCTGTTTCTACGCAAATAATATTACGATTGATTCTAATAAAAAGTGAAATTGTCTCTGACTGGTTCACGTCCAACATTTAACTCGAAATAATTAAAAATTTCAATTACTTTTTTTATATTTAGTTGTTATTGTTTGCTTCATTTAATAAACACCGTACGTCTGCTTTTTTTCAATTATAGTAATGCATGTAAATAATCATAGCTTAAGGCTTTAGTCAGTCAACTTCCTAATTTCTCACTCTAATGTGAAACCTGGAATGCATAGTTCATATGTTTGAAAATATTTCTCCAGGAAACTAAAACATTTTATTTCTTTTTTCTTCGTATTCGACAGGCTGAGATTCAAATATTGTTACTCAAATAAATAAAAAAACATAACCTTCAACCAAAAGAGCAAAACAATTATTTTATTCACTCTTCAAAAGGGAAGAAAATTCTGTTTAAAAAACAAAAAATAAGATTATTCACAATGGTTTCCTCCTGCGTCAATGCATAGATTTAGTCGCTTCTGAAAATTCTTCAAGGTAGCCGCGACAAACTATTTCCGGCATGATTACGATCCACGCTTTTCCCACAACGCATTTAAGAAAATCTAGAGACTTGTGGTTTCCACTCAGGATCGCCCAAACTACAAAATTTGATTAGAGGATTTTATCACTTTATATAGCGACAATTGATAACTTAATTTAAATAGAGATTTAAACTTAATAGAACTTAATTTAAATCAATCAGTTCCAAGTAACTCATACTATTATCAAATCTATTTACATATCCCAAAAATTTGGAAAAGATGTTTTGAATATAATATGAGTACAAAAGTAAAAATATTTTTTTTAAACCTTCTTTTACAAGCAGTTAATATTCATCATGTAAACCGCATTTTTATGACGAAATTCATATTTTCCACTTAAAGATTCTTCTTTTAGATATTCTAAATGGATTTGCAGAGTACAATCTTAAATTAATTCATATTAAACAATTGTTAAAAAAAAGAGTTTCTTCTTACGTATTAAAATCTTCATTTCTTTAATTCATAATTTATATTTATCTTTAAAATATTTCATATTTGCCGTTTCCCAGCAATTTGGCATATTTTGGCGAGTATTTATTGTGCATAATAAAGCTTAATATTTGTTCGACTGACATATAATTGTATGCGTTACAGAGAATATATGGTAATGTGTCATATGTATTGGTTTAATTGAGAAAGACTTTTATTAATTTTTAATTAAGCTGTTAAAAAAGAAGAAAAAGTTGCATTCTCATCAAAAACAATTTGTTTTTTAAAGCAATTCTAGCATTTCAGGTACAGGGTTAAAAATCGATTGGAAAATTCCACCTTTGGATGCAAAAAACGGAATAAAAACGTGTAAAAGCATTTGTAAGCACGTTTCTTTTACTTCATTTTTCACTGTAAAAAATTTTGCGTAAGGTTCCTAAGAAAACCTGTGGCAGCTATTCTGCCTCAGGTTTTCCCAGGAATTTAATCCAAAAAATGTCAGGAAACTTACATATGCCAGGAAAGTCCAGAAATCTATAATCTGGTATGTTACTCATGAAATATCAGTTAGGTTCCACCATTCTGAAACCTACAATCTGAAACATTACTCGTGAAATCTCAGTTAAATTCCTCCATTCTGAAAAGCTCTGAAACCTATAATCTGGAATACCACTCATAAAATCTCAGTTAGGTTCCACCTTTCTGAAAAGTTCCGAAATCTTTAATATGGTATGTTACTCATAAGATCTCAGTTAGGTTCCGCTATTCCGAAACCTATCACCTGGAACATTACTCATGAAAATTCATCTATGTTCCTTCATTTTGAAAAACTCTGAAACCTATAGCCTGGAACTTTACGCATAAAATCTGAGTTAAGTTTCTTCATTGTGAAAAGATTTGAAACATTTCAAGGAATACGGTAAATGTTCCTGGGATATCAAGTGGCAGCAATTCTGCCACAGATTTTCACAGGAACTTTACCAAAAATTTGTCTGGTAGATTATGCAAATCTGAAAAGTTCAGAAATCTATAATCTAGTATGTTAAGGCCCTTTTTCAATAACTTAATTCTAATTTTCAGCATGCTATTCAGATGCCTTTAGAGTTACAGTTAAGTTTGGTTCTTGAACATGATAGATTAATGAGCTAGTAATCTTTATTGAGAATATAAACGATGATTGCACAGCTGAAAGTTAAACATTATATTGAATATATTTCTAATTCGTTGTTTTCATTTTTCAGTTGACAACGCAAATCTAAAAAAACACAGGATATACATGAGTAAAATCTATTTTTAAATCATGGATATATTAAGATTACTTATACAAAAATAAATTGATTAGAATATTGATGCAAGGACAAATTATGATAAATATACACTTCAGAGACAAAAGAAATAGCTAAATGAGTGATATTGTGCTGTGATCTACTAAAAGACATGCTTAAATTTTTCCACTTTTATATCAAGCTCAATATACCTATTTGAAGGTGTAAATTAAGAGATAATGTAACACAAAGTATACATTTTTGGCAAAATCTCGTACAAAACAATTGTGTATTTAAAAAAAAAAAACTTTAGATAATTTTGCCATATTATTTAATAATTTAAACAGATTATCAAATTGTCATTTGGCTAATACAACAGATTAGTTATTTGGCATAAAATGGTATATTTAATCTATCAAAGCATTCTTAAAATGTTTTACAGTATCTGAATATCTGCTCTTTTTGGGGAAGTATGTGGTTATTTGAAGCTCCCCCCCCCCCCTTTCCCCACTATCTTCACTTAAATTGGTTCAATTAATTTTGATAATTCTATTCCTTAAATAATTAATATAATATCACAGTAATCAATGAAAAAAGGTTTTTTATGCATGTGCTATACAGTACAAAATTCTTTTAAAAAATTATCTAAACCATTAAGGTTTAATTACACAAATTTTCAAGGCAAGTTAAAGTATGGAAAATTTTTTGAAAGAGATTTTAAAGTTATAGTCAAAAACAACTTTTTAATTGTAATTTAAGCATTAGCTTATTTAAAGAGATTTATTCATTTGGTTAAAGCACAAAATTCATTTCAGATGTCAAATGAAAAAAAAAAGAATATTTAGCTGCCGAAAGAAGATAACCTTTAAAAAAAAAATTGAAAATCTTAATATAGTGTACTCTTGATACTTCAAATAAAATACATTTCTCTCTTTGATATTACAAATTCCTGTAAATGACTTATCTGAACAATTAGCTATCACATATTGCTTTTTTAGAATCCCTTCGACTTAAGATATCGAGAATATTATACTATTAAAAAATAACATAATCAAAAATAAAAATTCACAGAACTTTCGTAATATGCACAAAACTTTATTGATATTATGGTTTAAAATTACAATCTAGAATTTTATCACAGTTTGCTTAATTTTTCACATAAAGTAACTATTTTTCGGGGAACTACATTACCATGTTTCAACTTCAACAATTTTAGTTCAATGAAAGTGTAAGTCTCAATGCCTTTGAGAGAATATTTTATGTTATAACAATAATATAAAGAGATTGTCGAAACTATACTCTGTACAAATTCCATATCTTCAATTAAAATTTTATGTTCTACTTGCTTTCGTTCAGCTGTAAAAGGATTGTCTGTGTATTTGCAAATTCTTAAAGCTAAATGGTTCAGTAACTCATTTTTTTCTGTCCACTGCAATCAATCTTCATTTAAAGCTTTAGTTAGAGTACGAAAAATGATGTGAAGGAATCTGAAAATCCTCGCGCAATGGGTGCTTTAATATACAAGTGGGACTGCTAATATTCAAAGAGCTGCTTTTAATACTTGAATTTAATCGTGCTGTTCCAAAGTCTCCATTTGTTTCCGTTAATGAACTATCGTTACATTCAGATTTGATTATTATCCAAGGTGGCTACAAAGAAACAAAAAGCATATTTTATTTTTTATTTTTTATGCATAAATTATTGAATACAATATTGTTTATTCAGTTTCTGGAAAAATCAAAATGTTTATTGGATAAATTATTCTCATTTGCAAAAACACTTTGTATTATGCATTAGCTTGATAATATAGAATACTTGAATATGTGTCCTACAAAAGGCTTTAATAACAATACAAAAAATACTACAACTACTTTTGTATATTCCCAGTATGTTTTCCAAAAAATAAAAAAAGTTTCAAAATATTCAATACATATCTTTTAAACAAGGACCTTTTGCAAGTGCACTGTTGTCATGTTGCGCATGGTCAAAAATGAATGTCCATGAAATATACAGGGTTTTGTTTCATTTTGAAAAATGTATTGCAATATTTTGGATTTTCAGTGAAAAATTTGAATTTATTAGATAAAAATGGGTTTATACAACGTTGAAACATTTTATTCTCAATTATATATTGATTTTGTGAAATCTCCAATCAGTAGTGTAACTATAGTTTTGAGTCTTCTGCAAAATTTTCCACAAGGCCCCCTAGAATCTTTATCTATTTCTCATAACAAAACGGGGTCCCCGTTTCGTGACCCGTCTTGTGGGTATGATTTTTTTACGCACAGATCAGGTTTGGAGTACGCAAAATATACATTCGTTATTAAATACAAATGTTCTTACTCGTTCTTAAAATCCTAAAATGATCAACCGTTTATGATCGTTTAAGATGTTTATTTTCCGCAATTACTTCCAACCCTCCCCCCCCCCTACGTCGCAGGGTTTTGCGGAACTCAGTTTTGCCAATGTCCTCGATATATACAATATAAGTTCATTTACGCTTCTTCATTTACATATATTTTTTGGTTAGCTCCTTGCACTATAGCATAAAATTAGCAGTTTCCATCGCCGTGTAACACTAAAAAACGTGGAGATTAACTTTACCGTCCTGAGTCTGCAAACTTGATGGGTACTACTCGCAAAACATGATGGTTGTAAGATATATCGATACCAGGGATGAAAGGAGAAAAATTCGTTTATAATTTTCGGAGTCAAAATTATAGCGATTATCCCAAATACTGGGAAAGAAAGTAGATAACTCTGTTTGGTTCAAAGGTTGTTTCACGCTGGTGGGAGGGGATAGTTAATTGCCAAGAGATCTTTTTTTTATCCGAACTAATTACGCATGCTATTATACAGTATGGAATATTTAAAACAGGAGTCGTAGTTTATCTTGAAATAAAAAAAAATCCAGAAATGTGTAACTTTAGTGCCTAATCCTGAAATTTTTTAGAATGTCTTTCTCCGACTTATTATACAATATAATTAATTTCATTTATGACAAAATTAATTTTGGAACGCAATTCCAAGTCAATGTTACTTTTAATATACTTAATTCAGGAATCTCACTCCTGTGCAAATTAAAGTGTGTCAATTGACAAAATCTGCTAAAAAACTGCTAAACCCGAAATTTGGACGAATCTGAATTATATAAGACCCATATTCCTGCGCAAACTCGCTTAAGTTTACTAAATAAATTCCACTTATTTGGTGAAGCTGATTATTTCGGGTTTTGGTGGGTTCTAGATCAAATATAAAGTGACTGGTAAGCACCCCTCCCCCCTCTTAAATAGGCTTAAACAAAAACTTTTGTTTAAAATTATCCATTTTCCTTGAAGTTTGGGTATCAATTTATTAGAAAATTAGGCGAGAATAATCAAATCAACAATGTTAGGTCAAGTATAGGTCATGTGTAAAAGAAACCCTTCCTTTCCAATTAATTCAGCTTTATCTAGATTTTCCTTGTCGAGAACCAATTAGTTTAAAATTTGGTCTCCTTTTATTAGAAGGATAAATTACACCTTTAACACGTTGAATTCCACGTCAGTCACGGATGACTGACACTGAACTTTCCGCTTATTTAATTATATCCTTTAATAAATTAAAAAGAAAATTTTAAATAAATTTTCAGCAATTCCTTAAAACAATATAATATTTAGTTTTATATTATAATTTTACGCTGTCGGTCACGGGCAACTGACGCGGCTGAAACGGAAATTTCAATGTCAGTCACCGGTGAATGACATGGCACTTAACGTGTTAATGCAGGGGTTTATAGGTCAAATATTTGGGGGGGGGGTAGAATCCTCCACTTTCATTTTTTTTATTGCATTTTCTTTCCATAAAATTATTCGAATAGTTTCAAATTTCGGGTACATATTTAACAGTAAGATGGATTAATCTCGCGGATACTTAATTATATTTTTTTAACTATCATAATAACTGCAGCAAAATTTAAACTTCCCCCATACTCTCCCTTCACTTGAAACACTCATAAAATTTGTCCCGATGTTTTTAAAAGTAGTGTTGTGAAATTTTCAAAATGCATTTGCTAACCCTGTCAAAATAAAGATGTTAAAAGAAATGTCATATTCAAGATATACTGAGTGACACTGAAAATGTTCAGCAAATCATAACAATAGATGTAATAAGATTTAAATTCAAAGTGATATTTTGCGTTTTAAATATGGAAGTAAGCTTATGCATGTTAAGTACGAGTTTATTTTTCAGGTTTTTTCTCAATTCTTTTAATAATAAATAATTCTGTATGCTTTTTTAAAATTACTTTTGGAAGCGTATTTCCAGAATTCCTGTTTCTTATATACTAGTTAATGTGTATTTAAGTTTGTTGAATTATATAACATTAAACTTCTGTTATTTTAAATCAAATCACAGAAATCCTCGGTGTTACCCCATCCCCTGTTAATGTGGTTTCGAGTACTTTTCCTATTTTTTATGCAGCTTTATGTTAATTTGATAAATTTTAATTTTGAAAATTATTATTTAAGCTAGATTTAGAAGCGCAGTTTGCATGGATTTTAGTTGGGCTTTGTAAGGCTTGCTAACGCGGATTTCCGAGCTCTTGTTCTTCAATATGGACATAATGCGTATTTTAAGTTTGAGTACATAATATATTCAAATTTAGAAATTAAGTTTGAGAAATCCTCGATGTTACGCCGCCTTTTAACGCAGATTCAGAGCAGTTTTTTTAATGTAGCTTTTATTTAATAAATTTTAGTGTTAATATTATTGTCTAAGACTTTTGGATGCCTGTTTACGTAGTTAGAATATAATTTGGGATTTGTCAATTCCCCCTCTCCCCCACAATACACACCCAAGTTAATAAGTATTTCCGAGCTCATTTTAAATATTGTTAATTTGACTTCGGTAACTTCTTACTAACATATTTTTATGTTAGATACAATTTCAGTTTTCAGTTGAGTGTAATCCTACCGAATGAAAATTAAAAAATATTAATAAGTTACAATGTTGATAGTTAGAACTGTATGAACACTCCATATGATTTTATATGGAGTATTTGTAACTTTTTTAATGGTCAATAATTAAAAATCTGAATAACTGGCCAGTGGCCAATGTTATTTTTTATCTACATTTTGCACCAACATACAAATGAAAGATTGCTGTAAGTAATTATGCACATATCTGTATAATAAAGGCATATACACATAAAGTATTTCAATTATTCAGAATTTTTAAAAAGAAAATAACATTAAAAAATGCCTGACAAATGTTAAAAAATTCAGCATAATAATTGAAATATTGACTTCTTTAAAAACCTGATAAAAATCCAACAATTCTTAATTTATGTAACATTTTTTTCTTAAATTAAGATTTTAAACTGATATTATAAAATTTTGTTTAATTTTCACTTAATCCTTAATTTAATGTACAGAAAGTTTTTAGCTTATGATAATATGCATAGAATTTTTTATTTTATGTAAGTCTGATTATGCATATAAATTAACTTGCTTAAATACCTACTTAAGTGCTAAGTTAAAGAACATTTTTAAATGGGAGATTATGCGACTTACGACAACTTAATTAAACATGAAATATGCTTTAACCCGGGAGAACGCGCGCAGGGCCTAAAAGACCCGGAGTGAGTATGGTTTTTACAATTGCAATCACTAATTTTTTTTAAGTATTCTTCAACCTATTTTATCGCAAAATTTGTAAGAATTATCTCCGTCTAAATAAAGTGACTGTTATAATTTGATTTTATTTGTGACGAAGTTAAACCATTCGTACCCTGGGTAAGCGCGCGTTCAGTTGAATTAATTATTTTTATACACTATATAAAGAATACCATACAAACTTACCTGGTAGTTGTTTACATTCTAATCCACAAACTGGGCGCCTTTTTTAACAGTTTATTGGTCAGTTAAATGAAACAAACCTAGTTTCTTTACGTTAGTGAGAATATTTGATCTTCAAAGTTAAAAATTTGAGAGGCAATTTTGGGAAATACGCTAAATTTAAGAAACATGGGGGAGCTATAAAATCAACGGTCTATTTGATCAAAAATCTCTAAGAAAATGTTATCAATGCAGAAAAATGCTTACAGTTTCGTTAAAAATCGAATGCCTTATTATATAGCATTTGGGATTCCTGTATTAAGATTTAAAGTAAAAAAAAACATTACCGTACTTATGAATCACATTTAGGCACAATAACCTTGCCACAAAATTAGTAATATTTTCTAGTAAGTAACTTAAAATTGTACCTTTTGATCCTCTATAGACATATGTAGCTTGCAGATACTAAAGAAGGGAGGGGGGAAGGGGACAAAATTTAAGCATTTCTCTACTGATATGACTTTAATTTCTTGTAATAGACTCAATATTTTGAAAAATAAAATAGTTGGCCAGAGCTTCTCCCATTTCCCCTTCAAGCGTTGATTTTGTTTATAATAATTTTTATGCTAGATTTATTGTTTTGGGGAACAGTCGAACTCGCTTAAGACGATACTGATTAATACCTGAATTTACTCCAGTTTCAACATCACCAGAACATTGCTCTTACAACAAATGTAAAAATTTTCCATTTAATATAAGATAAAGTTTTCATTCTTTGGACAAAAGATCTCGCTTACGACGCGAATGCATATACTTAGATATTAAGTTTTTGATATGAGCATCAAACTATTTACGAATAGTAATAATCGCTTTATTTAATGGCAGAAAGATTACTATTCGGAAATAGTGATAGACATTGTAAAAAAATCCTCTAAACTGGATTGCTGATTAAATAATTCGAATATTACTAATCGGAAATAGTAGGTATTTGGAGAAAAAGTTGCGGTACTAAGATCGAGAATTTCGTCAAATAATCACTGATAAAATAATTTCGAAAAACGATCATTGGTAGAATTTGGAAAAATAGGTTTCAAAATGCACAATAAGATGGGCATACACACTTTCATTCCAAAGTTAGTTGCTCTAGATACCATAGTCTTTTTCTTCAACTGAGGCAACAAAATGACCCACACGCAAAAAAGCAGTTCATATGGAAATAAAAACCAAGAAGAGTTTTCAGAGTCTAAACTGGGAAAAAAATATTCGAGAATCACAATTAAATGCGTTGTTAAAGCTTCGGTAAAAATTAGTGACTCTAGTTTCCATATTCGGTTCATAACTAAGCGAGCAAAATGACAAACACACAAAAAATTAGTTTTTACATGTAAAATATAGCTCAGGAGCTGTACAGGGCAGAAATTTGTACAAGAGCTTTGAGATGCACAATTAGAAGGGTATTCGCACCTCCGTGTTTTTTTTTTTTTATAGCGCAAGATCCAGTAGTGTTTTCACAACTGGGATAATAAAATGACAGACACGCAAAATAACGATTTTTTTTGTAATTAATATATTAACCACAGAATAAGGAATATTACACACAAAACATATATAACTTTGAGCAATTTACCAAAAATTTCTATTTTAGAATAAATCCGGAAAGCTCACAAAAGCTCAAAAAGTATGCCTACTAAAACTAAGGAATGTTACACAGAAAATATTCGGAACGTTTCACAGTTTATCAGTAATTTCCACTTTCTCAACTATTCCGAAAAGTTACACGAGATTGTGAAAGGTATTACACAAGATTTCTCGGTATTCTTGTATCAGTAGAAATAATCCGAGAAAACCCGGGAATGTTACACAGTAAATATCAAGAACATTGCGCAGATTTTTTACAGTGTTGCTATGTTCTGAAATCCAATAGATTCTGCGCAGGTTGGGTATGACCCGATCCAAACTCGACAAAAGAAAACAAATGGTTATCCCGAATCCCAATACACTTGGATAAGAAACCCAAAATGAAAAAGTATTAATCATAATGTAGAATAATTATGGAATAATAGTCTGCAATTACATCTTTCATATCAAGTATATGAAGACGTAAATTTCAAAACTCGCCTTATCCAAACTTTAAAAAATCGAGATTTCTCGATCAATTTCTCTATTGGTGAACCTCCATCGAAAAAACACAAAACCTGCAAAGATCTAATTTTATTCTGTATTTCGGGTATTGTAAAATCTTGACTTACAATGTAAACGAATGTAAACGAATGTAAAACGAGCAGGGGTTTTTTGCGATTTTTCAAAACTTGTTTATTTTCTGGTTAAGGCGAGTTTTAAAACTCACTTCCATGTTTTAAATTTAAATATATGCATACTCATCAATACAGAAATGTATGTTTTTTTCATTAAAAAATATTCTAGACTTCTCTTTAAAAAATAATGTCAACCCGACGATGACTGGCAACTGTCACATCTCATCCAGAAACTGGCAAAAACCTTGAAACATTAAAACAAAAATAATTGTCAATAATCCCGCACAGTTGTGATTCAAGTAAAATACAGTTATACAACCAGTTATACAATCAAAACTCTAGAATGCCATCCAGTCCATTATGTGATGCCTTACTACATAAAATGTGTATAAAATAAATGTCTATCCCCAAAAAACTTTATTACTAAATCAGAAATTTCCGTGGTAATGGCATGAAGGTTTTTCTTCCTTCAAAACTCTTTTGTCACGTCATTAAAGAGTTTTATTATATTATATATCAAAGTGCTGACATTTTGCCGTTAAGATACTTATCTAAAAGTTGTTACTGTATTAAAAATTTATGATATGAGAAATGCACTCGTTTATCACAGATTTTTATCTATGAAACAATTATGATGTAACCTGTATATCAAGGAAGCTTTTTTGTAGAAGAATAGGTGAACTAATTTAACACTTTGTAATGCATTAAGAATGTTTCACAAAAATCAAATTTAAGTTTACATTTTTAGATTATTACATTCACTATTATATATTACAATTATATTCATTAAACCCAGTTACATCGTAAATGTTCGAAATGTTATTTAATTAAATTGAAATGTCTCAAATTGTTTGCCGTTATATACAATACCTGTAAAAGAATGAAGTAATTTCAAGCCTTTATATCGAATTTTGGTTCACACTGCATGAAGGTTTTATAAGTCTATATATATCTAAAAGTTATGAAATATGAATTTAGAAGAGTATTTCTGTTTTAACTTTGACAAAGAGAGTTTTCTCTCGATTTGTGTTGTTAACTATTATTACATTATTAGTTACCGTAATATTATTGCACAATCGAAACATACACTGGTGTGAAAAACTGAAATAGATCCACAGCCAATTTTATCAAAATCCTATACACATAAATATACAATGTGATAATGTATTACGATATTTTCTTTATTATTTTATAGAGTACATATTCTACAGATTAATTTGAAACTTAAAGAAAAGTTTAATAATCTTAATTATACAGAGAAAACTGAAAATTAATAATATCCTCTTTAATACTTCTCTAACTTTAAATAGAAGTACTCAAATTTTCAATGGAAAAGAATAATATATGGTATCTTATGTAAACTGTGTGACACAATATTGAAATGACTAGTCGTATCTTGGAAATACGATTCAAAGTACACTGAAATACCTTTAATTCAAAGAATTTAAACTTTAAAATTGTAGTCCATGCCATAGAAATAGATCATTTTGCAGATTTTGGAATGGTCAAATAAATGAAATGAAATTGCAACGTATACAAATGCCGTTTTCTTCTAGAGGCACTGTTAATTAGAACGGTCAAATAACCACTCAATGAAGCTACACTGTTAAAAGTATCGGGAAAAATTACTTTTGATTGTAAAGACTGTGAGAACGCTGCGTTAACTCCTATTGGAGTATTTCAACTTTTCAGAAAATAGATAGACATTAGAAACAAAGGTAATTTTTCACGATATTTTTAATAGTGTAGTTCCTTCCCATTGGAATATACCATTTAAATCCGATTCCATTACCCATCTCTGTACTTAATTGTTTGTGGCATATGCTCTCAACTTCAAGTTCAATAATTGTATCTCTCATGATTTTGCGTCAATTTACATCACTGAAAGAGTTCTTTTTGAGATGATTTTTATGTGATTTTTATCTAAGGTGTCCTAGGATAATAAGGCCAGGGTTGGTAATAACGCCAAGTGTTAATATTACGCGTAGTTCTGAAGAAATCTGGGAGATAGCACTATGTGTTCTGCACGGAAGGGCCCCGAGACATCTTAATGACAATCCCCGTTAAAAGTTAATTTGTTTCATTTGTAAACCTTATTGCTGGAATAAGTACGTAAGAGACCACGCCGAATCTAAAATTTGCAAAGTAAATTCTATGATGGGAAGACTATATATTTATTAGGTAATAATTTGTTTATTACGTAAATTTGTAATGTATTTCATATACTTTCAAAATGTTGTTGAAGATTTTGAATGTGTTTGCAAAGTAACTTGTGGTTTAAAATATACTGCGAAATGGTAAAAAAAAAATCATAGACTTGCGTTAATAACCCGGTTGATTCTTTTCAGTGCTGGAACCACATTCGAAGAGAGTTTATTTTATTTTTTCTTTCTTCTATCTTCAATACAAGACAATATTTTAATCGAAATTTTTTTCGACTTCCGATTTTCGACGGATTTACACGATTCTGTCTATCTGTTTGATTGTACCATGGAAAAATGTGCGTAGATATGCATAGAAATGAACCAAATTTTTTGTGTAAGTGTTTGGCTGAGGCTGGTAAACCCTATCGGAATCTGAAAAAAATCCACCGGACAGGGGCGCTGTAATAGCAATTTTCGCGCCATTTTCAATATTGTAACACCGAAAAGTCTATGAAGTGATGCGTAGATTTGAACCACACTTTTTTGTATATGTGTCTTGTTATGGTTAGCAGGCCTCTTGAATTTTGAAGAAAAAAAAACCACCGGATGGGGGAGCTATAATTGCAATGTCTGTGTCATTTTACATCAAAAGTGTATGAAGTTATGCGTAAAACTGAGCTAACACTTTTGTGTATGATTAATTTTGGGAATGGTAAGCAGGTTCCCCCTGAATTTGAAAAAAAAATCTGCCTGTTATTCTATAGTCCATCTGTTCGAGCAGAAAGGGGAACTCGTGTCCTGCTAAGCCGGCTATTTGCAAACAGCTAATGATAACAGAATAAGGGAAAACTATTGATTTTGATAACTATCATGATCTACATTAACTCGTTTTTATTCCGATTAATCGACTGAAGCAGAAATTTAAGATGAAAATCAAAGTTTGTATATCACTGAATTAATAATATTAAAGTATTAACATGTGAGTAGTAGAGTTCTGAGGCCACAGGTATGATGCGTGATGAGTAATGAGCAATTAAGAGGAATGCTTAATTGATCAGACTCGCCTTCCTCCTTAAAGCAATACTCAGTTAACTCATATAGCTGTTTTCAGTTTACTAAAAAGGTGTATACATGTTATCGGGAATAAAAGTGATAAAACAGTTTCATATCTAACAATTTGTTTTTTGTTATTTCCTCTAATATTTTTTAGAAAGATGTGAATACAAGTAAGTTTTTTTTTAAAGTATAGATCTTTCTCTCATTATAATTAATACGATTGTTTGGATATATGCATGTGTACATGTTAGTAGGCATACGTTTCTCTCACTTTGTATATGTGTTTTATGTATGTATATATGTTTAAGAATCAACAGGCTTATGTGTCTATATATATATATATATATATAAATGTGTACATTTAAACATTTATGTTTAAAGATGCGAATGTTTAGATGTCATTAAACATACATCAATCTGAGTACATATAATTACAAGTAAATATGAATATTTGATATAAATGACATAAATATATTAATATAAATGCTTAAGTGTTAATATGTTTATACACATGTATAAGTGTCTACATGCATGTTCATGTAAAAATAAAATTTAATAGTAGAAAAAATTACAAAATCTAATTAAAAAAAGTTTTAGCAAAAAAAAAAAAAAAAAAAAAAAAAAAAGTTTTAACAACAAAAAAAATTTCTTAACAAAAAATGTCTTAACAAAAAAATGTTTTAACAAAAAAAAAAAAAAAAAAAAAAAATATATATATATATATCTTAATAAAAAAAAAAAAAATAAATGTTTTAACAAAAAAAAAAATGTTTTAACAAAAAAAAAAAGTTTTAACAAAAAAATATTTAAAAAAAAATGTTTTCACAAAATACAAATGTTTTAACAAAAAAAAAAAAAAAAAAAAAAAAAAAAAAAAAAAAGTTTTAACAAATAAAAAGTTTTTACAAAATAAAAGAAAAAAAACAAAAAAAGCTATAACATAAGAAAGTTTTATAAATTTTTAAAGTATAAAAAAATACAATTTATTAAAAACTGAGTTTATTGATTTATCTATTCATATGTAGTATATGTATGTGCGAGTATGTTACATCTAATATATAACCTTACTACCAACATTACATTATGTTCTTAATTTATCCTTTCAAAACGTTAGCAAATGTTTAAAAGCAAAATATTAATATACTCTCTTGTTTTATTAAAATAACTTTATAAAAAAGATTTCAAAATTTAAAAGCAAAATAAAAATATTACTATGAAGTTTTCAAACATAAAGTTTTAAAAAGGTTTTAAAAAAATACAAAAGTTTAAAAAAGTACGTCTAATAAAGTTATTTATAAGAGAGTATGGTTATTTATGAATATATTGTAGATAAGTGCATATGTGTTTATTAATAAATACACATATTTAACAATATTTTAAAAAGGGATTATGTATGTGTTTTAAATAAGTACTCATGTGTAAAAGAATCAATTTTTTATTAAAAACAAATCAATTTACAGGAAAAGTATATTTACAAGAAAAGGGGTTTACCCTTATGACTACTTGACCTGCTTTGAAAAATTTAATGAGAAGCGGCTTCCTCCACCTTCCGCATATTCTAATAGTTTGACTGCTGAAACAATAGAAGAGGAAGATTAAGAGCATGCGCAGAAGGTTTGGAAAACCTTTAATATATAATCTGTGGGAGAATATCACGATCTGTATTTCAAGACTGATGTTGTACTACTTGCTGATGTTTTTCAGAATTTTAGAAAATTTAGCCTATGATATTGATTGAGCACATTTATTTACCGCAACTTCGCTTGCTTGGCAAGTTTGTTTGAAAATGTCTGAAACACCGTTAGAGTTACTCACCGATATATATATTGTAGCGTATATTGGGTTCTTTTGATCTTATGGTTAAACAACTTCAAACTCTTGCTCTTAGAAAAGTAGAAAATAATTTATTTACAGACTTCAGAACAACAGAGTCTTCGAAACTCACAAATATTACTGGATATTCAAAAATAACTGCTCAAATCTATCGTACAATTACAGCTTTAGACCCCAGAGACTCTTTATACAACGTCTCATCACTTAATAACATTCAAAACAACATAGATGAAACTCAAGCAAACTTGCTTACGCCTTGTTCACTCAATGACTGACTGGTAAATAATAACAACAACAGCTCGTATCGCTCTCCTTATATATAGTCTCGTAGCATGTGCTAGAAATTTCTAGAAAAACCTGGAAAACCACGGAACAACAAACAATGTATCAGTAGACCTAAGGGGGGTTACCATAAATAGGGAAGGGTTACCATCGCCAACAATCGCCAAGTTTGTCGCCAACTTGGCGATATATCGCCAAATTTGGCGACCAAAATTAGTCGCCAAAAGTGACGCCAACTTGGCGATATCTCAAATATTTCGCGATGCTGCCATAGACATTCACTGAAAATAATAGACAAGTTTGCTTGATAACAGAGACAATGTAACAAAAACTACTATTAGTAAAGGAATGGAGCTTAATAAGATTATTTACATTATTTTACAGTACAAACACTAACTATTTACAAAATTCGTAACACTACCCCCTCCTCAAAGACTGCACGTCCCGGGCAGTGCAATCCTTGAGTTAGAGGAAAACACTTAAAATAAATAAACAAATAAATAAATAAATAAATAAATAATAACAATAATAATAAAATTTACATAAATAAGAACTAATTACTATTTACATATTTACAAAAAGTGACTTTCATGACCATGGTCTGAAATTCCAGTTTTGAATTTTTAATCACTTTGGCCAAAATAAGGGGCTAGCCGGTTATAATGTACGACCCTGGGTTTGGTGTGTGGCGATTTTCGTATGCGTACGACGACGTCATTCAGCCTGTTGACGACTGTGTAAGGACCGTCCCAGTTTCTTTGTAGTTTTGGCGACAGTCCCTTACGACGTATCGGATTCCACAACCAAACTTTGTCACCTTCGTTGAACTCATGTCCAGTTGCCTTTGTGTCGTACCGTGTCTTCATCTTTTCTGATGCCAGTCCAATTCGGTTCCTCGCTAGACAATGAATCTCCTCAATCCGTGCCTGGAGTTCATCGACATATTCCTCAGGCGATGAAGGAGCATCAGGAGGACGGCCAAACAAAAGATCAGCAGGCATACGAAGATCACGACCAAAGAGCATTTGAGAAGGGGAGTAACCAGTGGCCTCATGAGTGGCACTCCTGTAGGCAAGCAGGAAAAGAGGCAATTTCTTGTCCCAGTCCTGTTGGTCTCTAGACACCAGGAGAGAGAGGCTATTTAGGATGGTACGATTGAACCGCTCCACCATGCCGTCCGATTGAGGATGTAGAGGTGTAGTTCGAGTTTTGTCCAAGCCGAGTAGTCCGCACATTTCCTTAAACCCAGCCGAATCAAAGTTTCTTCCTTGATCGGAATGGATTTGAAGAGGAACTCCGTATCTGGAAACCCAGTGTTGAACTAGTATGTCTGCTACGGTTACCGCCTCTTGATTAGAAATGGCGTAGGCTTCAGGCCACTTGGTGAAGTAATCCATGACAACGAGGATGTACTTGTTGCCATCAGATGTTCTAGGAAGAGGACCCAGGATATCTAGAGCAATTCGTTCGAAAGGAGCTCCTACATTATAACGTTGCAATCGTCCACGGGTGCGCCTCTTTGGACCTTTACGTGCTACACAGGTGTCACAAGTTCGACACCACTTCTCCACATCACTGCGAACATTATTCCAGTAGAAACGCTCTCGAACCTTTTGCAGGGTCTTCATTACACCAAAATGACCTCCTGTGGGACTACCATGCAGTTCTTGAAGGACCATAGAAATTCTCGACTTAGGGAGTAGTAGTTGCCATCTACATGTCTTTCCATCGTCAGACTCCCATTTTCGGTACAAGATACCGTTCTTCAAATGTAGGGAATCCCAGAGGGCCCAATAACGTTTAGTCGTAGGATGGTAATGGGCCATGTCTTGCCAGCTGGGCTTCCTGTTGGACTCCTCTTTCAGCTCTAGAATTGGCTTAATTTCAGGATCAGCAAGTTGATCTTTACGCAAGCTCTCGTCACTCCACGGATCTTGCGATGATGTAGACCCAGTTGTAACTTGTCTTACTACGGGACCTTGGACATTAAATTTCTTCTCAACCCGGTCGCAGTATCTACAATTCTCTGAGCAGGGTCTTCTTGAGAGAGCATCTGCATTTCCATGTGATGAGCCTTTTCGATGGCGTATCTCCATATCGTACTCTTGAAGCTTTTGTATCCACCTGGCTATCTGGCCTTCAGGGTTCTTAAAATTCAATAGCCAAGTTAGAGAAGCATGATCAGTTCGGATCAGGAACTTTCGACCGTAAAGATAGTGATGAAAGTGGTCTATGGCTTTCACTACAGCAAGAAGCTCTTTTCTTGTTACGCAGTAGTTTCGCTCGGCCTTTGACAAGCACTTGCTGAAATAGGCGATAACACGCTCCTGGCCGTCGATTTCCTGGGACAGTACAGCGCCAATGCTTTCGTTGCTTGCATCCGTATCAAGTATAAACTGTTTATCGATTTGAGGATACGACAGAATTGGAGTGGATGTCAAGGCCTCCTTAAGCTTTTCGAAAGCAGCGTCACATTCCTGTGTCCACATAAATTTTTGATTGGCTTCTGTTAATTTATGAAGTGGTCTTGCAATCATCGAGAAGCCTTTGACGAATTTTCTGTAATAGGTGCATAATCCTAGAAAACTTCGAAGCTGGTGAACATCTGCTGGACGATTCCAATTTTTCACGGCCGATATCTTCTCCGGATCAGTCCTAACTCCTTCCGCCGAAATGATGTGTCCAAGGTAGGCGACTTCATTACGAAACAAACTGCACTTCGAAGGGCTTAACTTCAAATTAGCTTCCTTTAATTTTTGTAGCACCCGCCTGAGGTTGTTCAGATGTTCATCAAAAGATTTTCCTATGATTATGATGTCATCTAAATAAACAAGACATGCTTCATACGACAGCCCCCGGAGAACCGCTTCCATAAGCCGTTCGAAAGTTGCAGGTGCGTTACATAGACCAAAAGGCATTACCTTGAACTGCCATAATCCTTGTCCCGTTGTAAAAGCAGTCTTCTCGCGGTCGTCCGGATGGATCTCTACCTGCCAGTAACCACTCCTCAGATCCAGAGTCGAGAACCAAGTGTTGCCCGCAAGTGTGTCGAGAGTGTCGTCGATCCTTGGCAGAGGGTAACTATCCTTTTTAGTGACGTCATTTAGTCGGCGGTAGTCTACACAAAATCTTGTTGAACCATCCTTCTTTCTTACTAATACAATGGGAGACGCCCATGGACTTGTTAATGGTTCGATGACGTCATTTTCTTCCATATCTTTAATTAAATTCTGCACCTCTTCTTGCTTGGCAAAAGGTAATCGTCTAGGGTGCTGTTTAATAGGAGAGTGATCTCCCGTGTCAATTCGGTGTTGTGCCATTTTAGTTCGTCCAAAGTCTTCAGATGTTTGGGAAAATAAACTTTGGAATTCTCTAATTAAACTTTCCTCAGCATCCCTTTGTCTTGGATCTAAGTCTGTATTTTTAACAAATCCTTGACTAAATTATCTGAAGATTTCTCAGAGTGACTGGAATTTTGACTTATGCACGTCACAGGAGCACATGACGCTATCACCTCTCCTTTCTTGATAGTCCTCGTCTTATCACTGATGTTAGCAATTCTGACTGGAATGGTCTTCTTCGAGAGGTCCACTACAGATGAAGCCACCAATACTCCTGCTTGTTTACTATTGTCTTCTGGATAATCTATATGGCCAAATCGGTAATTAGTTTCATTTTTAATTACAGCTGGAACTAAAAATTCTGCTCTTGGATCTAGATTGATGTCATCTTTGGCTATTACTGCTTGTTTACATTCAATTTCGTTAGTTAATCCAAAAAGACTGATTTCTTCAAATTTTGAGAGCATTTTGTTATTTTTGAAATCAAGTTTGAAGTCAAACTTCTTCAGAAAATCTAGTCCGATTAAGCAAGGATCTGTTATGTCAGCCACATATGCCGTATGGTAATATTTCGTTCCTCCAAAGTTGATAGTTAAATTGGCCTTTCCATATATGCCTATCTTGTCGCCCGTCACAGTTTGCAGGGTAATGCATGGTGGAGTCCAGATGAGTTTAGATTTCAATTTTCGAGCCAAATCTTCTCTTATTATTGTCACATTGGCTCCTGTATCGACAATCATACGGCACTGAATTCCGTTAATAAAGCCTATCACATATAATTCATTATCACCGCCACTCATTTTTGATATCTGGAGGATCTTCAGGTGGGGCTTTTCATTCTCTGGCAACCTCCGCCCCGCGAGATGGCCAAAATTTAGTTTCCCTGCTGACTGTTTGAATTTATCTCACGTTCGTGGATTTTGGGGCAATTTCTTCGGAGATATCCTGTATCACCGCATCCCCAGCAAGTGAGATTCTGTCTTCTTGCGATTGTTCTTCCATAGTTCTTGTTTTCGCAATAAGAACCCCACTCCTGACACCAAAAATTGTAGCGTATATTGGGTTCTTTTGATCTTATGGTTAGACAACTTCAAACTCTTGCTCTTAGAAAAGTAGAAAATAATTTATTTACAGACTTCAGAACAACAGAGTCTTCGAAACTCACAAATATTACTGGATATTCAAAAATAACTGCTCAAATCTATCGTACAATTACAGCTTTAGACCCCAGAGACTCTTTATACAACGTCTCATCACTTAATAACATTCAAAACAACATAGATGAAACTCAAGCAAACTTGCTTACGCCTTGTTCACTCAATGACTGACTGGTAAATAATAACAACAACAGCTCGTATCGCTCTCCTTATATATAGTCTCGTAGCATGTGCTAGAAATTTCTAGAAAAACCTGGAAAACCACGGAACAACAAACAATGTATCAGTAGACCTAAGGGGGGTTACCATAAATAGGGAAGGGTTACTATCGCCAAAAATCGCCAAGTTTGTCGCCAACTTGGCGATATATCGCCAAATTTGGCGACCAAAATTAGTCGCCAAAAGTGACGCCAACTTGGCGATATCTCAAATATTTCGCGATGCTGCCATAGACATTCACTGAAAATAATAGACAAGTTTGCTTGATAACAGAGACAATGTAACAAAAACTACTATTAGTAAAGGAATGGAGCTTAATAAGATTATTTACATTATTTTACAGTACAAACACTAACTATTTACAAAATTCGTAACAATATGTTGCTTATGGTCGAAAATGGGATACGAGGGGGTATTAGTATGATTAGTTATAGATATGCCAGAGCGAACATACCTATTACACCAGAATTTAATAAAGATGAGGATCCCGGTTACATTATGTACTGGGATGCTAATAACTTATATGGTTGGGCTATGTACCAATTATTTGCTTATGGGTGGTTTGAATGGTGTGCGACAAATTATATTACAGAAGAGTGGATTTTATCGTTAGCTGATGATAGTGATTTCGGATATATTATCAAAGTTGATCTAAAGTATACCGAAGAGCTGCATCCATCACATAATGAGTAGCCTCTTGCGCCTGAAAGAGTGATAGTCTCAGAAGAAATGTTGTCTTCGTATGCACGTAGTTTAATTAACAATAGAAAATTCATAGGAGCCCCTAAACTTATTCGAAATTTAAATGATAAACAGATTTATATCACTCATTATCGTAATCTTAAATTTTATTTGCAACTTGGATTAAAATTTACAGCTGTTCATAAAGTCCTTAATTCAGCCAAGCACCTTGGCTTAAAAATTATATTAATTTTAATACCGAAAAAAGAAAAGGAGCTAAATCCTCTTTTGAAAAGGACTTTTTAAAATTGATGAATAACTCTGTGTTTGGAAAAACTATGCAAAATTTACGAAAACGTAGAAATATTGTGCCTTGAACAATGAAAAAAGAGCTAAAAATTAGTAGCCTCACCTACATATAAGTCGTTTAAAACATATGATGAAAATTTAACTGCTGTTGAAAGGATGAAACCTAGCATACTCATGAATCGACCGATTTATGTCGGATTTGCCATTTTGGAATTATCTAAATTAGTTATTTGTGATTTTCATTATAATTTTATTAAGAAAATTTATAAAGATGATGCAAATCTTTTAATTACGGACACCGACTCATTGTGTTATCGTATTCGAACAAAAGATATTTTTGACGATTTCAAACATCATGCAAGCCTATTCGATTTCTCAGATTAACCTCATGATCATCCACGCTACTCAGATATCAACAAGAAGGTGATCGGCAAATTTAAAGATGACTTAAATGGTGATTTAACCTTTGAGTTTGTTGGACTGAAATAAAAAATGTACTCCCTGAAATCCTTCAAGAAGAAGAGAAGAAACGAGCTAAGGGTGTATCGACTTGTGTTGTTCACCAGAAAATTAAGCTTGGATATTATGTGAACTGTCTTAAAAACCAAACAACGTCTTTCGAAGTACAGATGAAAATTTGCCAAGACGTTCACAACTTATTTACATTAAGTCAGAACAAAAAGTGTTTGTCACCGTTTTGATGATAAGCGCTATTTGCTAAAAGACGGTATCACTAGCTTTGCCTATGGACATTGTCAAATTGTTCAAGATTCTATTAAAGTGTAATTTATACTAACATAGTAAAAAATTACCTAGATAATGGTATTCTGTAAATAAATCTTTTCTTGTAAATATATTTTCCTGTAAATTGATTTCTTTTTTATAAAAATTGATTCTTTTACACATGAGCAATTATTTAAAACACATACATAGTCTTTTTAATAGATTGTTAAATATGTGTATTTATTTTTAATACACACACATACACTTATACACAATATATTCATAAATAACCATGCTCACTCATAAATATTTTTTAGGCGTACTTTTTTAAACTTTTGTATTTTTTAAACATTTTTAAAACTTTATGTTTGAAAACGTAATATTAATATTTTTATTTTGCTTTTAAATTTTGAAATCTTTTTATAAAGTTATTTTAATAAAACAAGAGAGTATATTAATATTTTGCTTTTATACATTTGCTAACGTTTTGAAAGGATAAATTAAGAGCATAATGTAATGTTGGTAGTAAGATAATATATTAGATGTAGCATACTCGCACATACATATACATATGAATAGATAAATCAATAAACTCAATTTTTAATAAATTTTATTTTTTTATACTTTAAAATTTTTATAAAACTTTTGTTAAATCTTTTTTTTGTTAAAACTTTTTTATGTTATAACTTTTTTTTTGTTAATACTTTTTTTTATTAAAACCTTTTTTTGTAAAACTTTTTTTTGTTAAAGCATTTTTTTTTTGTAAAACTTTTTTTGTTAATACTTTTTATTATTAAACCTTTTATTTGTTAATGTTTTTTTTTGTTAAAACTTTTTTTTGTTATAACATTTTTTTTGGTTAAAACATTTTTGTTTTGTTTTTAAAACATTTCTTTTGTTAAAACTTTTTAAAATTAGATTTTGTAATTTTTTCTACTAATAATTTTATTTTTACGTTGAACATGCATGTAGACACTTATACATGTGTTATAAACATATTAACACTTAAGCATTCACATTAATATACTAATGTCATTTATATCAAATATTCATATTTACTTGTAAT